>CM057459.1:626215000-627575000 GCA_016271365.2 Neoceratodus forsteri
ATGCTTCATGGCATGTAGGACAGACTGTGAAACTGTGCTGTAGAGTTCGGGCATGGCACGTTTGGAGAAATATGTTGGCAATGGCACCTGCCATTTGGGACAGGCACGGGCCATCAAACAGCAGAATTCTGGATTCTCTACAAAGGAGAAGGGCAACCAGTCGGTGGCGAGCATTTCAGCTGTGGCTGCGTTCAGCTCACGTGCAGCAGCATGATTGGGGGACACTTTGAGTGCCGCTCAAACACAATCTTCAATGTGGGCTGCATCTTGGAAGCGGGTTGACAAAAATGCTTTACTTGTGCCATCAATGTTGTTCTTGCTGGGGTACCAGGTGACTCTTGGGGCCTGGGATGTGCAGCATGTATGAAACTTTTTATTTTGGTGTATTTGCTGCCTGGTGGTGTACTTTTATAACTCGAGGGAGTGGCAGCTCCACTGCTACTATGCCCACTGCTCAAGAGAGAAAATTATTCCTCACACTCCTCCTCCTCCACCGACCCACTTAGCCCTCCCTCCTCCTGCTCTATTGCACTGCTGTCACTAACATTAAGCTTGACAAGGGAAGTCCCGCCAACAGCTCTGGTATCTTTCTGGTGTTGGTGCCAGCGCAATGAGTGCTTGTTTTTCAATTGGGCATGCTGTCTTCTGGTGCGTATGTGGCTGCCCTTTTTTCCACGACTTACATGTGCTTGACACAGCTGACATATCGCCACGGTGTCATCAGCTGCATCAAGCATGAAAAAATCCCAAACTAGGGACTTTGCATCTCTAGATTTGATATGGGACTGAGACTTGGACAGCGTAACCAAAGGTGTGGAAATTTTTGTTTTTTATGCCACTTGCATGATATCCACCGTGCTATGTTTGGGAGGTGGGCTGATTGGACTGCTTGTTGTAAGCTTGCTGATATCCTCACCCTCAGTCTTGTCATCTAAATGGGCTACATTATCAACCTTCATCTTTTTAACTTCTGGCTCCCACAAGGGATCCAACACCTCATTATCATTTGCACCAAAACATATTATAGCCTTTTCCTCATCCCTATCACTGTCTACTGACAGACAAACTTTTACCTTCTCTGGCATCTCCTCACTGTGAGGGGCTGACTTTCCTCATCTCCTTCTCCAGGAGAAACAGACTGAAGCTGGACACTATCACACTCACCACCATCAGCTCCTTCTTGAGAAGGAACAACAGTCATACTAACAACTTTTTCGACCTCCTCCTGGACCTCTGTGTCTCCACTGGTGTGAGTGTTTCCCTTATTCCCAGTATCATCCCCAACAAGCATACTAGCTACAGATAGGGCAGTAAAAAAATGGGTCACACACTTGAACCCACTTCTAACTTCGATTTTGCTGCTACTGGCTGTCACAGCAGCAGCAGCAGCAGCGCAGGCCACAGAGGGCACTGATTCAGAAATAGGTTTACTTTTTCCAACAGATTTCTTTGAGTCACCTCCCACCCTAGCACCTTTACCTGAAGTTGAATGTCTCTTGGCAGGCATATTTATATGTTTGTTTTGTTTGGCTTCTTCTGGAACTATATTATTATGTATTTCTGTTAAATAAGTGTGATTTAACACCTGCAGTGCTATCTACAAAGGCA
Source organism: Neoceratodus forsteri (assembly GCA_016271365.2). NCBI lineage: Eukaryota > Metazoa > Chordata > Ceratodontiformes > Ceratodontidae > Neoceratodus > Neoceratodus forsteri. The sequence continues at coordinate 626,216,609 of CM057459.1, forward strand.
AACAGAAATCAGAACAGGTAGCTGCACTGTAGTGTATATAACTACCTACAACTGCTACTGTAGCCTATTCAAGTGTGAAAACACTATTTTATTTTTTCAGTTACAAAAACAAGTTAAGTAACATGGGGTAACAGGAGGACAGAAGTAAGAGACTTTCAATACAAAACCGACAGAGAACACCACCACAACAAAGTTGTGCAGTAAATCTGAAAAGAATACTTAAGTAGTTCTTAATCAAATGTCAGTTTTTAAATGGAATGATTATTACACAACTTGATAATAACCGTGTTGGTACTGGTAGGTTCACAAAAATTAAACTAAACCAACCGCACAGAACACCTCTCAGTCAAAATACGAACTACAGTCCGGATAAGTGGTGTCTGGATAAGGCGAGTACTGCAATGAGTTAGTACTTACTAAATACAGTTTTGGCTTACAGATATATCAGATGGAAGGGACAACAAGATTGGAAATGAACAAACAAAGTCACCTCCAAAACTCATGCAGGGACCACCACTATCTAGTTGAAAACTATGTAGTTTTTATATAGTAGGTCAGGTAGTAAACAACAGTGGTGTAACAGGGAGGAAAGGGTTAATATGGTAAGCAAATTCAATAGAAAAACAGGAACGCTGCAATGCAAAGGCTAGATCACAATATTAATTTCTGTGAGCAATTCAACAATGCAGTGTAACTGGATATGGACAAGTTAAGTGGTCAGGTCACTGTACACGAATACTTTCAATCAAAAAAATAAATCACAAAAGTGATTAAGCAAAGGGAAACAGGAACAGAACTACTCAGTCAGAATGTAGTAACTGTTCAGATAAAGTTACCCAAAACAGGGTCAATATGTAAGAAAAATATAACAAATAAGTAGCACACCAACACAAATACTGAGACTTAAAAGAAATTACAGAAACTCACTTACAACTTGTGAGAAATATTAGGAACTAGCCTGCTGTACTTGCCACACACACACACACACACACACACACACACACACACGTCGACCCTCCCCCACTCAGCTCCCTCACAGACACAAAGAAAACTGAAAACACTACCTAAGTTTAACTAAGTATTATGCAAAGATGCAAAAACAAAAATAAATATTCACTGGCAGCACTAGGAACTAAACTGAAATTCTGGGAGCAATTAACTCTCAAAAATCACAAATAAAGAGTTTTTGAAGGGTTTATTGGCTGTGATGCACCACACTGAACTGCTCTCAAACTTAACGGACAATATACTGTGCAGAAAACAGGCTGCATGTGATATTTCAGCTATCTACCCACAATGCATTGCAATTTCACTGGTGAAATTGAAAAACATTGGCAAAATTAAGGATATTGGCAAAATTTGCCTTACATGAAAGCGAAATTGGAGAAATTTTGCCTAATCGGGGGCCCACCGTTCACTGCCCTCCACTTCAGTCTTGAAAGCTATCTCTCCCCACCTTGCCTCCTTCTACCTGCCTACCCCTTTTCCCCCTCTCCTTTTCCTCCCCTGGGGCATTTCCTAACTTTTATCCCTCCTCTCTCTCTCTCTCTCCCCTTTAGAGCTCTTACCCTCACCCTCTACCCTCCGACAATGGCCTTCCTGCCTGCATACCCCATTCCCTCTCACCTTCAGTGCTTATTTCCAAGATTGCCCTTGGCTGGTTATGTCATGCTACCTAACATTTGGCACATTTTGAATTACTGGAATTTTCTAAGCCTCATTCTCTTATTCTTGTTATTATGCAACTATGTACTATTATGTTGACCTTTGTATGTATGTATACCCCCCATTCCTTCGACGTGGAACCTTTGTAAATGAGCAGTTCCTGCTCAAAGGTATTTGTAATCCTAGATTTCAATAAAATAAAATAAAAAAAAAAAAAATTGGGTGAAATTTCACATTATGCGAAAGCGGAATCAGAGGTGAAATTACATTTAGCCTAGGTGAAAAATTTCTCGTAATGCAGTAATTACAAGAAATATTTCGCTAGGCAAAATTTTTCAATTTCGCACATCTCTACTCAGGACAGAACCTTTTCTCCATCTCACCGCTGTGGTGCAAATTCTCTCCTCAACAACAGAACTCCTGCAGCTATCCTTCTTCGCAGAGATGCCTGCACATTCTCCTGCAATACTCTCCAGATGGGGGTGGGGGCGGGGCATGGCCAGCAGCCGAGCAGTGAACAGCTCCCTTATACTGCTCTATAGGTAATCACAGTAAATTGCTAAAATTACTAAATTACTGGTAAAAAACTAATATTTCTACAGCTCAGAAGAAAGAGTATTTCCTTAGCTGCCAATCAAGCCTAAATTTACAGTGAGGCAGAAAAGAAAACACCTGAAATGGTCCGTGGTAACAAGGCAGCTGCCGACATGGATGGAGCCTGGCCGAAAGACATTAAAGCAGGTGGTAGTAAAGAAGGCCGCATTGGACCAGGAGTTCAAGATGGATCTCAACCAACCAACACTGCTCTGCAGCGAGTGATTCAGGGGTTGGACAGAAAACTGGAGGACTTTCAAACTGAGCTTAAACCGATGCATACCAAGGTAGAGTTACTGGCTGATGAATCAAAGGGGGCTGCTAAAACAGCTGAAAGGGTGCTTATAGTGGCATTGGAGCTTATGAAGGAAAATACTTTGCATCAGCGGTGCCTTGAAAATGTGGAAAATACAATTTGAGCTACACATATACGGGTGCTAGGATTGCCAGAGAAAACAGAAAGTGATAACCCAACTATTTTTCTCCAAGACCGGCTACAGGACTTGTTACAGCTGGAGGATATTATTGCAATTTTAAAAGCTTACAGAGTCACACCACAAGGTGGTAGGCCCAAGACTGTCATGGGAGAGTTTACTCCTTGAACACTCATGGTGGAGCTCCAAATCTCGGCCCAAAGAATCATGATTCTCCAGAAAGCAAAAAGTTTAAGTCCCCTTATCTAGCAATAGACTAGGATGCATTTATTTCTGGACTTGAGCTATGCAATGCGTATGAGGAGGAAAAGCTTTGATGGGGTCCGGGTGCGACTCTGAACTCTGGGGGTGCACCACGTTATGCTGATGCCTGCAAGTCTGCTTGTGCTCTACGGCGGGAAGGCATATCAGTTTTTGGAGGTGGCAGAGGTGGCAAAATTGTTGGAGAAGCTGGAAAAGCAATTTTCAATCAGAGGAGACACATCCGATTCAGAGGGAGAACAAGGGACCTGAAGGTATTAATTCCAACATGGGACTTTGATTACTGAAGGGCGCTGGAGAATAAAGGGACTGAATGTGAGACACTGTTTAGTCTCAATTCTTTTTTTTTCGGGGAGTATTAAAATAACCACAACAGGTACCTAGTAGATATATTTTTCTAAATATATTGACAGATCAATGTTCTTAAGTTTCAGATGCACCATGAAGTTATTTACTGAAACGTTGTATATGTTTATCGTCTCCCTTCCCCCCTCCCCCTTTTCTCTTCTGGCCTCTTTCCTCTCCCCTCAAACTTTCTCTGAGATAATCATCATAAGGTTGCAGTAATTATATTATGTTTTATTATCCCCTGTATAGGAGAATAAAGTTGATGTGGGGAAAATAAAGTTCCTTTATAGAATTACTTAGAAATAATAGGTTTAAGAAATAATGGAATAGCAACATTTTTATATGCTAAATATATACTGCGTATTGTTCTTAGCAGTGCAGAAGGGTTAAGCATGTTTGTTCAGTACGATGTCCAGGAGGTGGGATTTTAAACCTTTGAGAGGGTGCATGATTTTAGTTGAACATATATGATATCCCTACTCATGGCTGCAATGGTTACTCATGGGACTTTTTTCATGGACTGCTAACTGTTCTACAGGCAGCCATATATGTTTACATAAGTGCTTTTAAAGTTATTATTCACAGAATAACAGAATAATTCAGTTGACTCCCAAGTGAAGTACCATTTTCAGGGGTGATTGACCATTTAGTTACTGTTAAAATGTGTAAAATGTGCAGCTTAAGTGAATGTACCTTGTAAGATTGCCTGTCTGATGGATATATTATGTAATGGAATGTAACCAATACATGGCGCTTTTGCAAGGTCTACTACCCCTGTCTGCTTGGCTAGTAGCAGGTTAAGGGGCCTGAGCTCTGAAACGGGTGCCTCTACCCAGAGGTCAGGGTTGGTAGTGGTCAAACTAGCCTGGGCACAGCCCTCCGGGACACTGTAACCTCCCTCTTTCCCTGCTAGTGGCCAAAAAGGCACACAATAATTACTTTCACAATACCCCGATACACCTAGCAAATACCCACACTGTTGGCACTTACCATCAGGCCTGGTTCCTCCAGTTCGACCCTAGGGACACCCTGTAAAAACAGTACAGTACTTTGAGTACAAACAGAAACCACAGTCAGATTGAATGCAGAAAAAAATTAGATCTGATTTATTCAAGGGATTTGAACAAGGGAAGGGCATAATCAGGTTGATTAGTTTAAATGCTATATCAATCACACAGCTGTGCATGCACTCAGAGTCCCTAAAACAGTCACATCCTCTGGCTACCCAGGTGGAGAAAAGGTGGGTTAGCCAGAACCATTGCCCGGGGTAGGCCAGCATTGCAGCTGGTTAGGGCCCTGTGATGGAAAAAACAACATGTACAATGTACACTATTTGTAATCTGGAGCCAGATGGCGTGGTTCATGAAGAAAGAGAAGAAACAAAGAAATCAGATGACACACTTAGATTAAACTGTAGTTGCAGGGGACTACCCTGATGGTTACTCACGATACCCAAGACTGGACACAGGATAGACAGAAATCGAGACAGCAGGTAGTTAATCTGGAGTGCTAGGAGATGCAGGGCCCACATGATTCGCTGAGGTGTCATTCCTGTTCAAGCGTGGAGCAGGGGGCTGATCCCCAGGCAGGTCTCTCATCGATGGCTTTTCTCTGTGCAGTGGGGTAGTCTGGCAGGGCCTTCATGGTAAGGCCCAGCCACATGGAGATAACCGCGGATTCAGTCCAGTTGGCAAGCAGAACACAGTTCACACAGTGGGGAACCAAATCATGAACCACTTTCAATACCCAACACATTTATATGTACGAATTCTACAGTACCAGGCAATCTTTCTATGGTCACAGTCACCCAGCTCTCTGCACAAATTGTAAGTTCAGAATGTGGCTGGAATTCTGGATGGCCGATCGAATTCAGAAAAATCTTTGGTCTCCCTCAGGCAGAAGCCTGGTTGCAGCTCAGTGGCTCTCTACTCGGATTTAGTCTGAAAATAATGCTTTGTTACCTCTCGGGGGAGCAGGCAGACATGCAGGACGAAACTCTAGCCTTTCCACAGTTCTCCCGAGCAAACTACGCAACATGGCTGCTCGACTGTCTCAAGCTGTTGCCAGCTTCCCATTTAGATCTGACTTGACAGCAACCAGTTCGGGGGCTTTCCTGAGATCCAAAAGGTTTGGTTGGTCGATTCAGCTGTCAGTTACAACAGGCTCCCCCTGTAGGTGTAAAAAGGTGCCAACCGTACAAAACTACAATTCCCACCATTTTTACTCCACAAGCCCCTAACAACAGACTCCATTTTAGAGTCCCAAAGTACTGATTGGTCCAATTCGATAGTTCGGGACAAAGTTGGTGGAGATAGGCAGAACACCCCTCACTGCAAAGAAGGCAGGTTAGAACAAACAACAATATTATTACTGCTCTAATAAATAATAAGTAAGCAAGCACATCTTCTAACAGAGCTCCCTCTGCGCAATTAGCGATGGCAGAAATGGAGCGATTATCAGGCAGCCTGGGCAGGACTCGAGCAGGGAAACACTCAGCCCCTTCCCAGATCCATTATGACTGCAAATAGGCAGCTCTTAAAGAGACAGTACACAGAGGCTTTACATGCACTCTCGAACATTACCATTTAAACGGCTATAGCATCGAACACCAGCCTGACAGTGAGCATTTAGGAAAGCTCATGGAAGACTTTTCGGGAACCCCCATTTTTAGGGGGGTTACACCCTTCCCTACCTGGAGAAAACTTGGCGTCCACATCAAGTCGGTACCATCCTATTATTTGCAAATACAAATCACACTATACATTTATACCATTAGCATGTTATACAAGTAACATCTGATGCATCAGTCACATAACTTAAACTTTTACTATACATATTCTCTGCACTTCACAATACTATATCCATTCTGATAATACATTATGCACATTCCACACTGGTAATTTACACATCACTATGCGGAATCATGTAATAACTTCTTGCACATTAAACAATGTCAAAGGGGGCCCTTCCCTATCAGCTGACTTGGGACTAGATGAGGCAGAGGCACCATACCTAGAGGGCAGAACAATCAACCTGGAATTGGCACTCACAGTAGGCTCACTTTGGGCAGTGAGCTCTGTGAAACATAAACCCCTTTGTGGACCACATTGAGAGGCAAATTCACTGGCCTCCCAGGAGAATCATAACTGAAGCGCACTACTGGTTTGACAAATCGGCCAGTTTTTCTGGGTGGAACCACTATAGTCTCTGTACTCTCAGCACGGGTCCTGGGACTTTCATCACTTGGGAGGGGTGCCTCTGCCTGGGTAGGAATGTCCAAACTTTGAACACTGTCAGCCCCTTGCTCTGTAAGCTCTGTTTCTACAACACTTTGCTCATTTGGAAGACACTCTGGCACTGAAGGGGAATTGTCAGCACTCTCATAGCATTCATCAAGTTCTGGCATGTCACCAGAAAAACTCATACCATCAGCCCCTTCCCCAGGCAAATCATATAGTTCCACCATACACCGAAACTCAGCATCTTCAGACGTGATACTTTGCACTTCACTTTCAGGGAACATTGGCTCCAAGGACGAAGCTGGGGGGTTAGGCAGTCCAGAAGTCCCAGCTTCATCCCCACAATTTATCAGGGGGTTACTCAAAACAGCTGACTCAGTTCATAAGAGGAGTAATAGGCATGGTCATATTCACTTTCGCCAGAAGTGGACTGACAGTTACTATCATTCTGGGCCTGCTGTGGAGAAAACCTTAAATCTGTGACCACTGGGGTAGGTTGACTCTGTCTCTTTCTTGCAGCAGCATGAGTCACCGGTCCCGGGGGAGCAATCTCTGGGGGTTCAGCCTCAATCATGACTTGGCCGATACGTAACAAGTGGTTACGGTGCATGGTCTTGACGGCTTTGGAGTTGTTCTTGAGGTGCACTTTGTACACTGGTAAATCATCCAACTTTCCTACTACTAAAAGGGGGAGATGGTGCCATCGATCAGCAATTTTATGTTTACCATGCAGTCCCAAATTTCACAACAACACATGGTCTCCAGTTCGAAGCTCTTGAGCCTTTACTTTTCTATCATGCCTCTCTTTGTTGGCTAAATTTCTCTTGTGGCCATTGTCTGGGCCAGTTGATAGGCATGATTCAATTGAGCTTTCAGTTTTTGTACATATTGCAGGTAATTTTTGGCTCAGACCCCATCAGGAGAGACCCCAAAACAGACATCCACAGGCAGCCGGGCCTCTCTCCCAAACATGAGACGGTAGGGAGAGAACCCAGTAACATCATTTTTCATGCAATTGTAGGCGTGTACCAAGGTGCTAATCTGCTGGCTTCATTTATGCTTGTCTTTTGGGTGGAGGCTGCCTAGCATGTCTAGCAGGGTGCGGTTAAAGCATTCTAGTTGAGGGTCCCCTGAGGGTGATAAGGGGTGGTTCTTGATGTTCGCACCCCCCATAGAGAGAGCATTTCTTTGAATAACCAACTCTCAAAGTCTCTGCCTTGATCAGAATTTTATTTATTTCATTTTTGTTGACCGGGTAAGTGCACGAGACAAATTCTGCCTATTTTCAGGCATGACCTTGAACCAGATAAAGCTGTTGGTGGTATTTTTAGTGAATGAGGGAAATTTGGCCAGGACACCGGGGAAATTCCCATACTCTTTTTTAGATAAGTGCCATGGGATCTTTAATATCCACCTGAACTACCACCAATCCAGGCAGATGGGACCTTGGTTTAACGTCTCATCCAAAAGACGGCACCTCAGAAGTGCAGCACCCCTCTCATGCTGCACTACAGTGTCAGTACTGGGATATTAACCCAAGTACCAGATGTGGGAACTGAACCCACAGCCCTATGATCTCCCAGCCTCAGAGGTGAGTGAGCTACCTACTGAGCCACTGACACAGAATAAATTCTGCTGGGGGAACCATAGTGGACGAAGAAAATTTCCACTAGCACCTTGGCCACGGTAGATGCCTTTTGATCTTTGGTGGGAAAACCTTGTGCATACTGTGTGAAATGATCTGTAACCACTAACACATAACCAATGTTTCACTGATCAGGCTCTAAACTCAAGAAAACTATGCAGACTAGTTCCATTGGGGTGCTGGTAGTAATGTTGACCAGGGGCAGCCCTCTGAGGCCATCTGAGGCAGGGCTTTTCTTTACAGGCAGTGACTACAAGTCCTTACATGGTGCTCAACATCGGTCCCCATCTTGGGCCAGTAGAATCAAGATCATACTTGGTCAAGGGTTCGGTCGATACCGAGGTGGTCCATATGATTGTGGAGGGACCTCAGTACCAAATCTTTGAAGGCCGTGGGTAGGACCAATTGTTGCTTGTCTACTTGGCCACCCCAATCTACTGTCTCTCTATACAACAACTGATTAAGCAGCTTCAACCTGGGGCCTTTTTTAAACAATAAAGCAGTTCACAAGTCTGAGGTCCACAACTTGGACACACCTTTCCCTGCACGAAGGGCATCAAGTACTGGCTGAATCATAGGATCTTGGGATTGAGCCCACTGAATGCTGTCATTGTCAAATTGAGGTAGTGCACTAATATCTAGAGAAGAGACATGACAGTACGCAGCCTGTATGCAGGTATCAGAAGGGCCCAAACAATCTACTAAACAGTCCACTGTGTCCACAGGCATCTGTTCATCTCTATCAAACTTTTGGCACAATGCTCAGATGTCAGGTTCAGACAGCCTGACCCAGTCACTCTTGAAAGTGGGCCTTCAGGATAGGGCATCAGCATCAACATGATTCAGGCCTGACCTGTACTTGGCAGTATAATCATAGGTAGATAACGTAGAAAGCCATTGATGACCTGTGGAATCTAACTTAGCTGAAGTTTGCACATAGGTCAATGGGTTATTGTCAGTCTTCATCAACATCTTTGCCCCATAGAGGTATTCATGGAACTGGTCAACGATGGCCCACTTTAGTGCCAGGAACTCGAACTTATGCACAGGGTAGTTTTGCTCAGACGGGGTCAGACTCCTACTAGCAAAAGCCACTGTTCTCAAACTATCCTCATGGTCTTGTTACAGCACAGTTCCCAAACCCTGTAGACTAGCATCAGTATGCAGCACATAGGGTTTGGTGGGATCAGCATAGGCAAGGATGGGGGCATGGGTGAGCTGGTATATGATTTTGTGGAAGACTGCCTCACAGTCAGGCATCCAGCGGGGCCCAAATAGTCCACCTGGGTGGAAGTATACTCTTTCTGGTCCTGGGGTGGCCCCTTTTTTTGTGTTTACGATTGGTGGGAGGGTAACCCTTGATAAGATTCAAGAGTGGGTGAATCACCTTGGGATAGCCTTTTATGAACCTGTGGTAGTAGCCACAGAACCCCAGGAAGCATTGTAGTTCTTTCAGATTGTGGGGCCGGGGTCAGGTGGTCAGAGCTTTAACTTTATTTGGATCAGTCTCTATCCCCTCTGTAGATACTATGTGCCCCACATACTTCACATAGGTTTGGAAAAACTGGCACTTGTCAATGGACAACTTGAGGTTGAAATCTTCCAGTTGGTCTAGAACTTTGAACAGTCGGCACTCATGTTCCTCTAAGAAGCTCCCGAACACAATGATGTCTTCCAAGTACACCAGGCATTCCAGCAAATTCATATCTCCCACTACACGTTCTGACAGTCACTGAAAGATGGCCAAGGTGCCCAATATCCCCTGTGGCATTCTCAGGAATTTGTAGAACCCCAAGGGACAGATGAAGGCTGGGGCCATTGGAATCTGATAGTATCCGCTGCAAAGATCCAACACCGAGAACCATTTGCTCCCATTCAAACAGTCCAGGGCATCTTCTATCCTGGGCATGGTGTATTGATAGGGAGTGGTCTGCCGGTTCAGGGTTCGATAATCAATGCACATTCTCACAGACCCATTCTTCTTACACACAACCACAATGGGCGAAGCATATGGGCTCCTAGATTCTTGTATTACACCAGCTATGAGCATTTCCTGCAGGTGTCTTCTCACATCATCTATGTCTGCTGGGGCTAGGCACCGAGACCTCTCTCGAAATAGCCATTCATCATGCAGACATATGTGATGCTCTGCACCCTGGACACATCCCACGTCCCAGTCCTTCAACGAAAACACTTGATCTCTGTGGGCAAGTTTCTGGCTAATTCTAGTCTTCCATTCAGCTGGCAACGGGGAGTCACCAAAGTCAAACAAATCTGGAGTGACTCTATCCATCTCACCAGGGTGCTTGTTGCTGGGCAACACTGCAGTGTCTGTGAAGTGTACTGTAGCTAGGGTGCAGCCATTGTTCACCTGGATCTCCCGATCTGACACACTGTGAATCTGGACCATCACTTGTCATGCATAGGCATGAGCACAAGCTGGAAAGATGCTGGGCTTTACCAATAATCCTTCTGGCAATTTTCTACCGCCTGGCGCATCCAACATCAGTATTTTATTCTTGACATCTTTCCATAGGCGGACCTCCCCTTGAATGATACACTCGGCATTAAGGGCCAACACCATTGAACTGGGATCCTTCTTCCACACAACCCCTACTGGTTCATCCTAGTCTACCTCTTCGAGATTCTGTTGCAAATCATAGGCCCTCTTGATCAGAGCTGGAATTCTTAGAGCCCTCCTAGTCCTGCGTCTCTGTTTCTCATAGCAGAGTTGTGCCAGTCTCCCAAACGTATGAGCGTTGGTCCCAGTTAACAGGGGAACCCCATCATACAGTCCAGTAGGGGGACACACTAAGGCCAGGGTCTGGACTTGCTCATCCACTCCAGCCACTGAGGTAGGGAAAGACAGCCAGATATGAATATACCCTGAGTACAGATAAGACTTCTCACTCAACCCCTAGACATGCAAGCCTTCCAAGGGTTGGAGGGGCACATCCGGCAGGTGCTTCCGATACCTGTCTTGAAACATTATAGTCACTTGGGACCCACTGTCAAGCTCGGTCCGGGTGGACACACCATTTACCTTTACTGTTGTTTCCATTGAAGGACCCACCACCTTGGACCATTCAGGTGGTGCAGACTTAGATGTCGACTTGGCAGCGGCATTGGAAGAGTAACTTTTCCGAGCAGCTCCACCTGGCGGCTGGTTGCTGTTCCATCGAATCAAGGCTAATACTCTAGTGGTGACCTTTCTCAGATTCTCTGGTGAGCGACAAAAGAAACGGGTGTGTCCGTCCCCCCCACAGTGGTAGCAAAATGTAGGCTTTCTAGAGTCTCTGGTGGGTCGTGGGCTGTCTCCTGGTTTGGGCACATCAGAGGCACTTTGCAGTTCTTCTTTGACTTGTGACTTGCATTCTTGATCCTCTGGACTTCCACCAAGTTTGGGGGTTTGTGTGGCTTGTAGTAGGTCCTGAAGAGACAACATGCACCCCCCCCCACCTTTTGCCTCAGGCGGTGCCTGGCAGAGGTCAGGTTCTCTGGCCACCTCTGCCAATTCTTTAATCAACTCTCTCAGCTGCTGCACCTCATCTTCATCATGTCTCTCAGGGGTCTGGCAGGTACGAACAACCCCAGCATAGTGCTCCCAGCCCTCTTCATCATTCTCTGTCTCACAAATCTCTTTCATTAGGTGACAGTACTCAGGAGGATTAGCCTTCCTGTCTTGCAGCTTAAGTTTTAACATCATCACAATGGAGTACCTGGCTGACTTGAGAATATGGTCCAATCTGACCCGGTTCAGTTCCTTAGCCTGCACCCCTCCTTTTCTGTGGGCCCTCTGCAGAGCCCTCTCAATTCTAGCAACAAACACAGACAACTTCTCATTCTTCCATTGCTTGGCAGACTTGAATTTCCACAGCAAATTGTCCCCCGACTCAGTGCTTCCAAACAATTCTTCCAAAGCAGAGAGGTATTCAGCCACAGTAGCCTCTGGGCTAGTGGCTATTAGGAAGCGTATGGCCTTCAGTGCAGGGCCCCTCAAGCTTTCCATCAGTCTCTTTCTTTTCTCCCTCTCAAAGCACTGCCAGTTCTATACCAAGGGGGTAGTATAATCCATCCATGTTTCAAGGGCATCCTCCCCTGTAGGCACTGGGACGGTCCTGAGAAAAGTCTGAGTTTACGGTAAGAGTCCAAATGCACAGATGGAATTATTATGGGGGAGGGGACTACAGGGGAACTCTTAGGGGAAGTAGGAGATGTGGCCGGGGACTGCAATGGCATGTGTTCTTCAGAAAGGTCTAACACCTTTACTAGTTCTTGGACGGTTCACCCCTCAGACGCTAATAACTTGAGCAGCTTGAACCCCTCTATTCTGGGGGACCCACCTGGGGTAGCCAGATCACTATGCAGGTGAATGACCCTCCACCCCTTCTGGGCCCCTTCTGGCAGAATAACAGGGGGTACCTTCTCTGAATCTACGGGAAAACTGCAGGAGAATAAAACCATCATGGTCTGCTCAAACAGGTCTGAATCCCTCCCCTTCACTTCAACTTTTCCCAAACCTTTGACATGTTCTACAGCTTCTACAATAATAGCATTTGTGGTCCCTAATGGGACATCCAGTAACAGGAGTGTCTGTTGGGGATCTTCCCTCTCAGCCTCGTTCCACCCCATCATTCAGTGTACTAACAGCTTATGGGGGAGATTTTTAGCTTAGGCATAGCAAGCTCCTCCATTTTCTCACCAAATCTGAACATAATGGGGTAATTTTCTCTTTTGTTTTGTTTGTTTTGTGGAATTTTGTTGACCCAGTAAGCCCACTGGGCCTAGAAGTCCCTTTTTCAGGGATGACCTGGGGAGGGGCTACAGATGGTAAGCAACTGAAATTGAACCAGATTAAGCTGTTGGTGGTATTTTTTGTGAATGAGGGTAATTTGGCCAGGACACTGGGGAAATTCCCCTACTCTGTCGGCAGGGGGAGATGCGGTCCAAGTGAGGATGGCCACTTTGTCCCAGATGTTGAGGAGAGAGGAGGTTGGTGAGGTAGGGTAGCAGGTCTCCTCCCCATCCTCAGTAGCACTAGAGACTGCACCAGAAGGTGTGAATTTCTCACCGTTATTGTCTGGACCTGAGAGCTCGGCTTGTTCTTTGCAGGTCGTGGATGCTTCACTGGAAGTTGTTACGAATGTACCAAGCGACCAGACTGCAATTCTTCATGTTTCTAATGGTTCAGATTCGGGAGATATTCTTAACCTACAGTTTCCTGCCTGTGTTCAGAATTTGTTGCCTTTTTCTGGCGGAACATGTACCGATGTTGACAAAGCAAATATGGACACTAATTTACCCGAATGTAGTTAATGGGAACATGCCGGTAGCTTGGCAATGCATACCAAATCGACAGTTCAATCTTGTCACCCGCAGGATGATTCTGCTGCTGGAAAAGGAGTTATGGGGAAAACGGTGGGGATTGCTCGACACAAATTGCAGAAGCCTGCAGTTCTACTGGATTTACAGGAGCGGAGTCGGTCACCGGAGGCAGTGCTACAGGCCGCTGGTAGGATCTGTACTTCGACAGGATGGTCCTCGGATCCCTCAGATCAAAAAGTAAGTGAGTACAATTCCATGTCTTTTACTGACACAGGGGAATTGTTTTCTGTTCACTCTCCACATACATTTCCCAACATACAGGGTGGGATGCTTGAAACTGATGCACAGGGAGCAAGCGGGGATGCACATGCTGTAACTGTGGCATCAATGGGTGAGGTGTCTGTTCCTTTTCCAGGTCCTAGTAGACAGGACCCGACTCCTGCAGGAGCTAGTGAATGTACCCCTGTATGGCCACCTCTGGTTTCTGCACTTGATCCTGACTCTTTACCGGTGGGGTTAGGGCCTACCAATTTGCAAGACCCTGAGAAACGTAAATTGTTTAAACCGCTTCTCCGAATGGTGGATCTCTTTAAATCCTCTATGAGAGATCCTGCCCCGAGGAGAAATGCAATTCATCTGATGTATAAAGGGGGTTTAGCAGACCCACCAGACAGACTATACATTGGTCAAAAGTTATTGAATAACTATCTGAAGTTTTATGCCTCTGAGGTCTTTGTAATGATCCATACTGATGACAGTAATTACAATGTCAGTTTCAAAACAGTGGAGGCTTTAGATAGATTCTGGCTTAAATATAATGCATTGAAAGACTCTCCTTTATGGGCTCCCTTTTTGGCAATTCCTATTACCAAGCCTGCTGTTCAAACCATTACTATTACCATTCTTTTTAAGAAGGAAGTTGTGGATATCTCGGACATTCTTTATTGGCTCAAACAATGTTGTGAAGTTCTTGAATATCCTGTCCCGGTTATTGACTCAGAGCAGTTTTAGACTAGTGGATGGAAGATTAAATGCAAATTGTTTATCACCAATAATGGCATTGCACACTTACCAGGCTGCTGTTTTGGGGGGGAAGGACAGAGGCTCATTGTTTTATCCTGGACAGCCAAAATCCTGCCACAAACATGGTTCTCATTTGCATTTGAGTAATGCCTGTGATACTCCAAAATGCACCTATTGCCTTGAAACTGGTAATTTCTCTGATACCTGTAAAAACCTCTTTCGATGTAATCTTTGTAAAGAAAGTGGTCACTCCTATATTAAATGTCCTTGGGCCTCTCATAATTGTGGAGAAGGTCCATCCCAGGAGGCCTTGATCACACAAGCCCTGAAGAAGGGTTGTGCTTTGGCTTCTGAGAAGCGTATGAAAGATCTTACAACAAAAAGCTACTGTTCCTGCTGCACCTCTTGCTCCTCCCAGTATAACGTCGGTGATAGAACCACCTTTGAAAGCTAGTACTTTGCTGAATACTCCAGTGAATGGTACAGAAGACCCTCAGCAAGGATAAGTTTCTGCCCCATTGCAGCTGGATCCTCAAGAGGTTACTGCTCCTACTGTTACCCCTCCGTCGGACCCAAGCATTGAAGCTCAGCCTGTCTCCATGGAGTTGAGCCTATGATTATGGATCCTGCACAGGAATTGAGTGATGGCCAGATTTTGCAGGGGCAGTCTGTGATGCTTCCCCCACCCCCCCACCGGAGATGATAGCTGATATGGCTTTTAAACTTGTGGTTCATAAAAAGTGTTCTAGAGAGAAACTAGGACTTCCTCTAGAGCCGAAGGGTAAGGTGAGGAAAAGGATGACTAAAAAAGGTGCTGTTCCTCCATCGAACAAATATGCCCCTCTGCTTGTTGAAAATGTGCATTCTTTGTCTGAGGCAGACGATTCTGGGTCAGATGCCTCCTCTGTTGCATTTTTGCGAGAGACTTCTGCTGATGTTGATGATAGCTGTTCCAGGAGGAAGAGATGGGCCACTAGATCTCAATGTTGATTTGTTTCTCTCCTTTTTTTCCTTTATTTCATGGCAGCTTTCTGTATTCTAATGTTGAACATTAACAGTATAAAGTCTAATATATGGAGAACTGTGATTTTTCAGGAGTTGCAATATTTACACTCTGATATTGTCTTTTTGCAGGACACCAGAATTAAATAATTTTATGACATTGCAAAATATTCAACTGCCTGGAAACAGGGTGTCACATTTTGGTCACAGGGACATGATCATTGTGATGGCTTAGGGATTTTATTTGCTAATGCAGACTTAAAAGTTACTAGATTAATTGACCTGGAACCTGGTAGAGTTCTTCTCTTGGATGTATCTTATAACCATCTCAGATTTTGTTTGATAAATTTGTATGCACTCCAAGGGAAGGCTTTATGAGTTACTCTGCTGAAAAAAATCCAACCTTTTTTATGTACTGCTAGGTTAATCATATGGGGGAGATTTCAATTGCAGTCTGCAATGGGAAGATAGGGGGTTGAAAACCACTAAGTTGTTCTATGATTCCAATACCTCAAGAGAAATTACTGCCATTGCTAAATTGAAGGATGTGTATCGCTCCTTTCATTGTCATGGGGGTTTTACATTTCGTAAGGGTTCTCAACAAACCAGAATTGACTACCTTTGGGTTTCACAATCTATAGAGGATCTTCACTGAGCTGTTCTAGATTTGGCCTGTTCAGATCACTCGGCAGTATTTTTTGATTGTCGTTGGGATACAGTACTTTTTTCTGAGAAACCTGCTTGGAAATTCAATGTTTCCTTATTGGATAATGCAGAGGTTGTTTGTGGCTTTAAAATATTATGGGAAGCTAGGCTTTCTGTTCAATGCTTGCATGATTCCCTACAGGATTGGTGGTTCGATACCAAAAACAATGTGAAACTCTATTTTCAGCGTCTGGCAGGAAAAAGGAATACGGATGCTTATTTCCAGTATCTACAGCTTAGGAAGCAATTGCACAGGCTTATCTCCTTAAAGGAGACTACGGGTCAGGATTTTGGTTCATAAATTCAGCAAGTGAAGCAAGCCATGTATCATTTTCAATATGATAGGGCTAAGACCTTGAAGCAGGAGATGAGGTTTGGTATGGCCAGTACTAAGCAAACTTTTGACCCTTTTAAAGATAGTTAAAAACTTCTTGGGAATAAACAAATGACAGCATTACAAGATGACACTGGACATTTGCATTCAGATGAAGGTTTTATTTTATAATTGGTTCACCAGTATTTGATCACTGCTTTTGGTACTGCTCCCATTACAAGGGACACTGAGGATTTTCTCAGATCCTTGGAAACCAAGGAAATTTCCAAGGATGTAGAATTGAATATGGTAGGCTTGATTACTGCAGCAGAAGTCCAGGCTGTCATTAAAGGGGCAAAATGTAATACTACTCCAGGAATAGATGGGATTCCTGCTGAATTGTATAAATTCTTTTGTGATATTTTGAGTGAGGAATTGGCTAAGTTATTTAATGCTTTGCTGTTTTCAGCTGATATCTCTCCTGCTTTGGTTGAAACTGAATTTATTTTTTGTTTAAAAAAGGAGACAGGTCTCAATTGACCAATTGGAGACCTATCTGTCTCTTAAATTGTGATATGAAGTTGCTAGGTAAGATATTATCCAATCAGTTGGCTAAATATGCTGAGAATTTGATTTGTAAAGAACAGGGTTGTGCTATTCCTCAGAGAGGGATCTGGGATAATTTAATTCTATTGTGGGAATTATTTTGTAGAATGAAATCAGGAGAAGACATATGTTTTGTGCTAAGTCTTGACCAAAGGAAGGCCTTTGACTCTATTTCTCAGGATTATTTATTTCTGGTTCTGCAAAAATATGGTGTTCCTTTACGTTATATTTTTTGACTCAGATCATTACATAAATCTGCCTCTGTGGTACCTAGGATTAATGGGTGGGGGGTACTAGAGTGTCTGTCTGTTGAGGGGTCCAGCAGGGATGTCCGATGAGTCCCACACTGTATGTTTTTGGCATTGATCCTTTCTTACAATTGGTTGGGAAAGATCAGGAACTACATGGAGTATGTTTGACTGCTTCTTTCCCGATGTTGAAAGTTTTGGCATAGGCAGATGACGTAGTGTTGATAGTGCGTGCAAATACTGCTGAACATGTAATACAGACACATATTCTGAATTTTTCAGAAGCTTCGGGATCCAGTATTAATATAGACAAATGCAGAGGGTATCAGTTGGGGTGATTCTTTACTTCAGGACCGCTATAATGGAATTGCACTGACCAAAGATCCAATTGTTATTTTGTGGCTCCAATTTGGGTCTGAAAATGATGCTTTGGTTAATTGGAGTTCTAAATTGCATAAGGCTGAGGCTGCTTTGTTTAAATGGGTTCAGACTCCTCTTTCTAAACAGGAAAGGCTTTTTTTTGATTAAGTCTTTATTGTTGTCGATTTTGTTATATGTTAGTTATATATACTCCCCTCCTAAAGCTCTTCACACTAGATTGTTTAGTTTGCTTTTTCGAGCTTCGTGGGGGAGCAGATTGAATCCTATTAAACGCATATCACATATCGTAGTTTACAAGAGGGAGGCATAGGAATGATCCATCCTGTTGCTTTTTATTATAGTATATTTCTTTATTACAATATTATTGAGCCAGAGTTAAAACATAATAGGACTTGGTTTGAATTATTGTTGGATTGGATTCATCCTTGTGTTTGTGTATGGCAACTGAAAAAGGGTAGATTGTTAAGCCATATACAGATTATTTCAATGGAAGTTAGATAATTATTTCAGTTAGTGATTAATTGGAAGGTAGATTTTGATTTGGCACAGTTAAGGACCCGACAGGATGTTTATGCTTTTCTTTTGCAGCCTTAGTGTCGAGAATCTATAATTTTGCCTTATTGTACTCCACAGGATAGTTTAGAAATGTTTAAACAAGCATTAAATAAGAGACTTCCTGCTTTTGTTTGGGATGTTCTCTGGTTGACAATTCATGGCAAGCTTAATGTTAGGAATAATAATAAGCACAAAGCTTTGCAGGAACGTTATTGTTTGCGACAGTCTTACTTTCAAACTTTGGAGACTCAGGAACATTTGTTTCTTGAATGTGACTATGCTGTCCGCTTTCGGGATTTTGTTGCACAGAAGTGGAGACTCCCTCAGTTTCGGTCTCTGTCATATGCAGAATTGATTTATGTGATTTGGACTCCACCTTGGCATCATTTTTCCAAGGATACTTTACAGGTTTTATTTGCTGTTTTGAAGTATTTTCTTTGACAGGCGAGATGTCAATGGGTCTTGCACCAGCACATCGTACCTTATGATACTTTATTGCTTTCCATACAAGGTGAAATGAGGAAAATCTATGAAAATGATTTTAGGCATAGAAACATAGACTTTGATGGCAGGTAAGGACCACATGGCTCACCTAGTCTGCCCATTTCCCCTACCTAGAGTATAAGCAGCAGATCCTATGTAACCAACAGCCTATTTCTTCCTAGCCCCCAAAAAACTCGCCTTATGTCTGTTCCATGCATACTTGAATTCTCCCACAATTTTAGACCCCCACAACCTCCTCAGGAAGGCTGCTCAATGCGTCCACTACATTCTGTGAAAAAATACATTGCCCCTTAGCTATCCACCCTCTATCTTCAAATTGTGTCCCCTTGTTCTTGCACATCTCTTTTTCTGAAAGATGCTACCCTCTTGGACTTTGTTGATTCCACTGAGCTACTTAAACATTTCTATCATGTTCCCCCTCTCCCTCCTTTCCTCATGGGTATACATATTAAGCTCTTTTAGTCTCTCCTCATATGGCTTCTCTTGCAGACCCTGCACCATTTTAGTTGCCCACCTCTGAACTGCCTCCATCCTGTCTATGTCCTTGCGGAGATGGGGTCTCCAGAACTGGACGCAGTACTCCTGATGGGGTCTCACCAACTGTCTGTACAGTGGGATAACAACTTCCTGTTTTCTGCTGGTGATGCCTCTCCCTATACATCCCAGTGTCCCCCCAGCCCTTCCTACCACCTTCTCACATTGCTTGCTAACCTTAAGGTCATCTGATCTGATTACCCCCAGGTTTCTTTCCATTTTTGTTGTTGTTACTACCTCCCCCCCCCATTGAGTAATCTTGCCCTGGGTTTTTGTTTCCCAGGTGCATTATTTTGCACTTCTTTGCATTGACCATTCCTCCAACCTTGCCAAGTCCCTTCTCATCCATTCCATGCCTCCTTGTGTATCAACCCTGTTGCAGATCTTCGTGTCATCTGCAAAGAGGCATACTGTTCCTTCCAGTCCCTCTGCAATGTCACTTATAAAGACATCAAAAAGGACTGGATCCAGTACTGAACCCTGCGGTACCCCATTAGTAACCTCATTTTCTTCAGAGTGGACTCCATTTATAATTACCTTCTGTGTCCTGTTGTCCAGCCAATGTTTTACCCAGGCTACCACCCTGGGACCAACTCCCAGGCTGGTTCATTGGACTATTAATCTTTTGTGTGGGACTGTGTCAAATGCCTTGCTAAAGTCTAGGTAGGCCATATCCACAGCACCTCCCTGGTCTACTACTTTGGTCACCCAGTCTAAGAAATCAATTAGGTTCATCTGACATGATCTTCCCGCTGTGAACCCATGCTGCCTTTGGTCCTGTGCCCCACTGGCCTCTAGGTACTCAACAATTCTTTCCTTCAGAAGTGATTCCATCACTTTCCCTACCACAGATTTCAAACTGACAGGTCTGTAGTTTTCTGCCTCTGTCTTGGTACCACTTTTGTGAAGGGAAATCACATCAGCCTTCCTCCAGTCCTCAGGTACCACACCATCCTCCCAAGATTTGTTAAAAAAGGGTAGTCAGTGGTGTCACTAGTTCTCTGCTTAATTCTTTTAGAATTCTGGGGTGAATTCCATCTGGCCCCATTGCTTTGTCCATCTTCAGTTTTAGGAGTTCTTTCAGAACCCTTTTTTATCTGAAAGGACCGGGATCGACCCCCCTCTCTAGAGTGCTTCTGTTAATTGGACTAGGCACCTCCCCCACCTCCTCTTTGTGAATACTGAACAGAAGTATTCATTCAGTAACCCTGCTTTTTCACTGTCCCTCTCTGCCCACCCACCATCCATTCTATTCAGCCTCACTGTCACTCCCTTTGTCTTTATATGCTCCCTGATATACGTATAAAAGGTTTTATCCCCCTTTTTAACTGAGTTGGCTATCTTTTCCTCAGTTTGGGCCTTTGCTATTCTGACTACCCTCCATGCTTCCTTCTGCCTTAACTGGTACAGTTGTCTGTCCTGCTCTTTCTGTGTTTCCTTATACTTCCCAAATGCTATCTTTTTCTCCCTAACCTTCACCGCCACCTCTTTTGAGAACCATAGTGGCTTTTTCTTTCATTTTGATTTATTTGCTTCACACAAAGGCTTGTTGCCTCTGTGATGGCAGTTTTGATATTTCCCCATTGTTGCTGCACCCCTCCTTCTAGCCTGTTTGCTAGTGCTTTTCTAAGGCACTCTCCCATCTTGACAAAGTCAGCCCTCCTGAAGTCCAGAACCCTCACTTTTGTATGGCTTGACTCTGTAGCTGAATTTATTGTGAACCACACTATTTGGTGGTCACTTGTTCCCAAATGGCTACCCACATCTAGATCTGAGATCCTCTCACTGGCCCCATTTTAGAGTACGAGGTCTAAGATTGATCCCTCATGAGTAGGTTCCAAAACTAGCTGTCTGAGGCATGCCATCTGAAGGGCGTCAAGAATGGCCCTCTTTTGGATGTGGCTGCAGCAAAGGTGCTCCAGTTAACATCTGGCATATTAAGGTCCCTCATCAACAGTATCTCCCCTTTCTCTGCGATCCTAAGTATGCCTTCTATCATATCCTTGTCCATTCCCTCCCCCTCACATGGGGGTCTGAATACAACCCCTGTGCAGATTGTGGTGGCATTTCCAGTCTCTAAGGTGACCCACAGTGCCTCCTCTCCTCCCTGTTTACTCTTTTGTTCAGTTGCTTTTATACCTTCCCTTATATAGAGAGCTACTCCACCCCCTCTTCTCCCCTCCCTGTCTCTCCTGTAGGTTGTGTACCCTGGTATGTTAACATCCCAGTCATGGTTCTCTGTGTACCATGTTTCTGTGACTGCTACGATATGCAGGCATCCCTCTTCCATCAAGGTCACCAGTTCAGGGAGCTTGTTGCCCAGACTCCGGGCATTGGTACTCATTACCCTCCATTTCTTAATGGCCTTACCCCTTTTTGTCCCATCCTTGTCCTTATTGCATTTGTCACTTTCTCCATTTACCTCTGTGCTTCCCCCTATCGACATCTCTATGTTGGTGTCTACCTCACTTCGTACCCTGATTTTTTTGGGGGGGGCTAGGATTTCCCTGCTCCTTTCCAGTGCCTCCCCCTTGGCTAGTTTAAATGCTTGCCAGTGAAGCATTTCAACTGATCACCTAGGATCCTGGTTCCCCTCCTGGACAGATGCAGACCATCACACTAGTATAGGCCTGCATCCCTCCAGGTAGACAGCCAGTCCCCAATGAAGCCAAATCCCTGAGCTCTGCACCAGTTTTTCAACCACTGATTGAATCCCATGGTGTGGAGCACCCTAGCTTCCCCCATGCCATAGACAGGCAGCACCTCTGAGAAGGTTACCGTATGTGCCATTTGTCTAAGGCCCCTCCCCATCGCCACAAACACTTCTTGCACTGCTCTGATCCCTTTCCTAGCCAGGTCATTTGTTCCTAGGTGGACAATGACATCCAGCTCCCTCCCCTGTGCAGCTGCTCCTGCAAGCCTAAGGATTCGCTCCCTGTCCCTCCAAGTCATGGTGCCAGACAGGCACCTTACCTCCCTCTCCCCTTCCTCCCCCAGTTCTACCTTCCTAACAGTGGAGTCCACCACCAGGAGTTGTTTCCTTTCCCTGTGGGGTCCCATGCCACCCTCCTGTGGGTCTCCTTTGCGGAGGTTCCCAGCATGCTCCTTGGTCTCCACTGTGGGTGCCTCCATAGAGGAACCACACTTTTCCAGAATGGTATAGAAATTGTGGAGAGGTACAACTGGAGGGATGTGCCTCTGTTCCACCACCCTCACCCTCCCTGAGCCCACTGTGGTCCAACAGCATTACTCTCACAGTCGATTGCTACAGTTTTGGAGAAACTTTGACTTTTGGTTTTAAGTCTTGGCTTTCTCCTTTTATTTCTTTGTTTTTTATTTGTGATATGTTTCAAATGTCTGTCTCTTAGTTTCTTATTCAGGTGCTAGCATTGGTATGATAATTGTTTTGAACTGTGCTGATTTGTTTTGTTTCTGAATTCTTATTTCCTTTTCCCCACAAAATTCCCCTACTCTTTTCAATAAGTGCCATGGGATCTTTAACATCCTCCTGAACTACCAACAATCCAGGCAGATGGGACCTCAGTTTAACGTCTCATCTGAAAGATGGCACCTCAGAAATGCAGTACCCCTCTCATGCTGCACTACAGTGTCAGTACTGGGATATTAACCCAAGTGGCAGATGTGGGAACTGAACCCATAGCCCTCTGATCTACCTGCCTCAGAGGCGAGTATGCTACCTACTGAGCCACTGACGCTTTGGTCACTAGAGGATGCTAATCCCAGCGGTACCTCCAAGATGTAACCCCTAGATGGCACTATCCCAAGGGCTACTACCCCTGTCTAATCAGCTAGTAGCAGGTTAAGGGACCTGAGTTCTGAAATGGGTGCCTCCACCTGGAGGTCAGGGTTAGTAGTGGTCAAACTAGCCTGGGCACAGTCCTCTGGGACACTGTAACCCCCCTCTTTCCCTGCTAGCAGCCAAAACAGTACACAATAATTACTTTCACAATACCCCTGATACACCTTGCAAATACCCATACTGGTGACACTTACCACCAGGGCTGGTTCTGCCGGTTTGACACTGGGGACCCCCTGTAAAACAAGGTTAGACAGAGCAAATAGCAACAGTACAGTACTTCGAGTACAAACAGAAACCACAGTCAGATTGAATACAGAAAAAGTTAGATCTGATTTATTCAAGGGATTTTAACAAAGGAGGGGTGCAATCAGGTTGATTAACTTAAATGCTCTATCAATCACACAGCTGTGCATGCATTCAGAGTCCCTAAAACAGTCACACCCTCTGGCTACCCAGGTGGAGAAAAGGTGGGCTAGCCAGGACCTTCGCCTGGGGTAGGCCGGCATTGCAGCTGGTTGGGGCCCTGTGATGGAAAAAACAACATGCACAATACACGCTATTTGTAATCTGGAGCCAGATGGCTCAGTTCGTGAAGAAAGAGAAATAACAAAGAAATCAGATGACACACTTAAATTAAACTGTAGTTGCAGGGAGCTACCCTGATGGTTACTCGTGATACCCAAGACTGGATACAGGATGGATGGAAATCGAGACAGCAGGTAGTTAATCTGGAGTGCCAGGAGAAGCAGGGCCCACACGATTCGCTGAGGCATCATTTCTGTTCAAGTATGGAGCAGGGGACTGATCCCCAGGCAGGTCTCTCGTCGATGTCTTTTCTCTGTGCAGTGGGGTAGTCTGGCAGGGCCCTCGTGGCAAGGCCCAGCCACATGGAGATAACTGCAGATTCAGTCTGGTTGGGCTGGATACAGCTTCCAGCAAGCAGAACACAGTTCACACAGTCGAGAACCAAATCATGACCCACTTTCAATACCCAACACATTGATACATACGAATTCGACAGTACCAGGCAATCTTTCTACAGTCACAGTCACCCAGCTCTCTGCACAAATTGTAAGTTCAGAATGTGGCTGGAATTCTGGACGGCTGATCACATTTAGAAAAATCTTTGGTCTCCCTCAGATAGAAGCCTGGCTGCAGCTCAGTGGCTCTTTACTCAGATTTAGTCTGAAAATAATGCTTAGTTCCCTCTCAGAGCAGCAGGCAGACATGCAGGAGGATGAAACTCTAACCTTGCCACTGTTCTCCCATGCAAACTATGCAACACGGCTGCTCGACTGTCTCGAGCTGTTGCTTCATCAACTTCCCACTTTGATCTGACTCAACAGCAGCCAGTTCGGGGGTTTTCCCGAGATCCAAAAGGTTTGGTTGGTCTATTCAGCTGTCAGTTACAACAGGCTCCCCCGCAGGTGTAAAAAGGTGCCAACAGTACAAAACTACACTTCCCACCATTTTTACTCCACAAGCCCCTAACAATAGGCTCCATTTTAGAGTCCCAAAGTACTGATTTGTCCAATTCGGCAGTTAGGGACCAAGTTGGTGGAGATAGGCGGAACACCCCTCACTGCAAAGAAGGCAGGTTAGAACAAACTACAATATTATTACTGCTCTAATAAATAATAAGTAAGCAAGCACATCTGCTAACAGAGCTCCCTCTGTGCAATTAGCGATGGCAGAAATGGAGCAATTATCAGGCAGCCCAGGTGGGACTCAAGCAGAGAAACACTCAGCCCCCTCCCAGATCCATTATGACTGCAAACAGGCAGCTCTTAAAGAGACAGTACACAGAGGCTTTACAGGCACTCTCGAACATTACCATTTAAACAGCTATAGCGCCGGACACCAGCCTGGTAGTGAGCATTTAGGCAAGCTAACGGAAAACTTTTCAGGAACCCCCATTTGTAGGGGGGTTACAGGAGTACTGCCTAACTCAATAAATTATAAGTTCAAAAAAAAATACTCTCCAGATGGTGGAAGACAAACACCCATCCTCTGGGGGACAGATTGTTGGCAGCCCCCAGGCAAGGCCCTCTCGCAGCCTTGCAACCCCATTCTCTCACAGGTGCAGGAACCCCAACCCCTCTCTGGAGAGGCTCCACCAGACTGACTAAGAGTCCAAAAGTCCTGGTCTTTTGGGAGCTTTTTGGCAGCTCCCCATTGGCTGGAGCCACTGTCCTTACAAAAAATTAATATGTATGAGGCTCCCTCGATGCCTTACTGGCTTTTCAAAATGTCACCAGAATAATCCCCAGTATTTTTCCTCAAGAGTCTGTTCACAAGCCCCAGAATCTTTAGCAATAATCCTGGCCCCTGGGTTGGTTGGATGGAGTCATGTGGCTGCAATCATGGCTACGTGAGATAAACAGTGTCTCCAGAGTCCAACAATGTCCCCACTTTCAAATGTCCCTTCAACCAAATCCTTTACATTTATGGTACGCTTTCCCCAGCATTTAGTAGCCAGCTCTGAACCCATTAAAGCAACTTCAGCATTTCACATATCACATTAGCCCTACAGTCCCAGTACAATCCTTAAAAGTTCCCACTTTCAGACTGTCCTAGAAGTCCTTATAAACATTTTATACTTTAATGACCCACAGAACTAGCAGCGATTCCTTTCCTCTCACCCCTGTCAGCTTTTAAATAATTTTATTTAACTCTTTGCCTGTTGCTATCACTGTAAACCTTTCCCCATAGCACTAGACAGGACCCGCTCATGAATGATTGATGAGCCGCCTCATGAATATTAATGAGATGGCTCCGATTCCCAGAGCACGATTGGCACTCACACACTCACTTCTCCTGCTGTTCTTGCCACCTCTCTGGTCCAGCTGAATGTCTCTGGTTCCTCTCCTCTCTTGCTTTCCATGGGACTAGGACCCCTGGAGAGGCAGCTGAAATGGCTGTCAAAATGGACGCAAAAAATATCGCTTCCTGCACATGCGTGGAGCTCGCTTGGCACCAGAGTGCCATAAATGGGCAGCAGCTCCACAATCCAGCTGCCCCAGCCCTGCTTTCTCAAAATCACAATGCGGGAGCTGACGAGAGGATCAGGGACCACCAGGGGAACATGGGGAAGACACCAGGACCAGGGAAAAAAAGAAATGGGGGGTGGAACAAAATCGGCAGGAAATGGGAGCCCCAGTGGGGCAGACAGGTAAGCCCTGGGACAAGGGGAGTTACACCTGTTTTCTTGTAATGTCTGTTGCTTTCTGTTTTGGTTCTTATGTGCTTATTAGTTTTCATAGTGTCCTGCCTTTGTGGTTCTCTGTTTTGCTTATCTTATTTCAGGCTTTACATGCTGCTGTTTGTCCCAGGCCATTTGCAACCTCCCAGTTCAACTACCATCTATAAATGTTTACACCTGGCTCCTAGCAATGCAGCCACTTCCTTTTGTGTTCTGGTGTTTTAACTAGTTACTCAGTTTGGCTTCATGCTGCTTTATAGTTTTCAGTTCTCATATGCTCCTGTTTTTCCCTTAGCAATTTCATGTATTGTTCTCTACTGTCTTAGCCAACCTGCAGTACATCAACAACTAACACTGACTTCCCTTTTGGAACTGGTTGGCATGCATTCACATTGCAGTCCAAGCATATATCTTTCAGTCTCATACAGTGTCCTAGCTGTCATTTGATGTCTCACTCAGTCGTTCAGCCTTGCCTATGTTTTGTTTCTACCTTGTGCTCATGGCTGTCAGGCTTTGCCATTGGCCTCACACTACTCCTGCACTCTGACATATGCTAGCCACAGCCATAGCATGGCTTCCAGGGCTCCCTGTCCTTTATGTACAGTAGTAGTATAAAATTGTATTTAAAATGACATGAATAGGATAGTTCCTATCTAAAATAAATAGTTGCAAATGCACCAATACATAACAGAGATATAAATGTACAACATAAATGGACAGTACAATAAATACAAATCAACACAATGCATATCAGCTATCTCCATGATACAGGAATACAATCATCCATACTTGCAAGTTTTACACCACTTTTAAACAGCAAACATTATAAGCCGGATATTCAGAAATACACCAAGACTTGCGCACCTGGGGCAGCGCAAGTCAACTGTGCAATGGCGCAGTGACTGCGATATTCAACAGTTGCACACTGCAACATGCGTCAGTGCAACACGGCTGAATATTGCAGCCATTGAGCCATGGCACAGTGAGAGTTGCACCAGGGAGCAACCAGAAATGTGCCATAGTGCAACCAGGGATGCGCAAGTGACAGAGGAAGATGCTCCAAGGCACAGCAGGAACAGCCACAGGCACAGCAGGGAGTCAGGCATTGGGGAAGGTGGGGGGGCCCAGTGTAGGGAGGTGGGGGAACCAAGCAAGGAACACTGGCAGGGTCACACAGCCAGCACACAGGTGACCACTGCCCATGGAGTGCAGGCAGGCAGCCGGCCACCCCTGGTGGTGGATGCATGGTACAGGTGGAACCGACATCCAGGGGTGAGCTCCCACTGTCCACCACCCACCGGTTGGCACATGGTGATCCGGGCAACAGCAATCCATGCCCTTGCACATGGCACCGAACACACACACCACACAACCTGTACAGCCAGCCCATGGCCACTCCAAGGCACAGCCACTTACCGAGGGGCATTCCACCACTATGCACGGTCCACACAATGACATAGGTGCACCACATGGCCACCCACCACACTGCTGCAGCTCAATGCCAGCTGCAAAGCAGACATGGACACAGAAGGGTAAACAAGTAACAAATGTAATGTAACATTAACAAAACCACAGGAACATACAAGCAAAACCAAGGGGGAGGGTAGGTGATGGAGGGAAGGGGACAGGGTCTTCACAGTTGGATGGGGGATGGTAGGAAAAGGGAGGTCAGAGGTGGGAAGGGAGCTGCTGCACTTCAAGGCCAGCCACAGCCTGCCATCGCCTGGTGCCATCCTCCTGCGCCGGTCCCGGAGCAGGATCCTCCTTGTCTGATCAGCAATCTCCATTGTATGGGAAGTGATCAGTATGATCTGCCACAGCAGATGACAGTATAATGGCAGGTGTGAACCCCTCTGGACATGTATGGCAGAGGAAGGGACAGGTGATCAGTGCATGTCCATAGCACCCTAGCCCCCACCATGTGCAGCAGACAGTAGGAACACACACACCCCTGGAGTGGTACCCTGGCCATCCACAGTGGGTGGGCCTATGCCTGCCACCAACCTGGCAAGCCATGGCAGTGCACAGTGCTGGACACCGCCACCCAAGGGACACCCGACAGCACAGTGGCAGACAGGTGGCATGGTGCTGCGGCGGAACCACAGTGGCACAAGTGGCAGCTGGATGCACACCCAACCCACCAACAGCTGCCACACATGTGCAATGGCTGCCCCATGGCACCACACTCACTGCACCGTGTGCTGAACACAGCTGCCATGGCACAAGGCACAGATGACCAAGGTTGTACCCCCACTTCCCCTGACCACTCTGCACAACAATGTGGGAATGCATAGTGCCTACCTGCCTGCTGTGGCACTGTGCACACCAGTCCCACCACTGCTCCACCACTCGGTCCCACACCACCAGCTGAAGGGTCTGCAGTTGCCTACTGTGGCCTGCCATCCACCCCTGCCATCCTGGCTCTTCTCCAGTCTTCAGGTCCTAGGATGGGAACACAGACAGGCACAGATCAGAACACAGCCACAGCATGGGCCCACTGCCCCTAACCCCCAAGCACAGAGTGCACCCCGGCTGAGCAAGGCCACAGGGCAGTGGAGCAGTGCACCCAGTGACTGGTAATGCCATGCCACAGGGCACACAATGACAGACCCCCCTCCCCGACATGGCATGCAGCCCTGCCAATCCCATGGAACAGAGGTCATGCACAGACACAGGGTGAGCCCACTTACCTGGCCGTGGCACGGCCCCCCTGCGGACGCATGCCTGCAGTGCCCTCAACCTCCTTGGGGCCCTCCTGATCAGGTCCCCATACCAGTGGCAGCACTGCTCCCTGATACGCTGCACACCAGTGGCCTGGACCATCCCATCCACGATCTCCTGCCACAGCTCCATCCTGGGATGCTGTAGGGGCTGTTGCCAGAACAGGCTGGTAGTATGGGGCTCCACCTGGGCCACCAGGTTTACCAGTTCCACCTGGCTCCAGTTCCATGATCGAGGAACAGCATAGCATGCCATGGTGCCAAAGGAAAGAAGCAGGACAAAATGGCGCCCAGTAGTGCACATGCACAACATTCTCTAGATGCGGGCCTCACAAGGAGATGCACTGCCTGCTGCAATCACGCATCTCCAGAGATGCATGGCATGGGCTTGGCCACACCAGCACATGGAGCAGGGGTCCAAATAGGACATAGGGCAAGGCAGGGGTCAGCATGCACAATGTGCACGTGGGTGCCATAGGTCCCAAGCCGCATGGTACACAATAGGGCCATGAAGGCACCATGCACCATGGGCACAATAGTGCCCAAGTGTTATAGACCCAATAGTGCCCAGATGCCATAGGCTCAATAGCACCCAAGCGCCAGAGGCCCAATAGCACCCCAGTGCCATAGGGTCCATGGAACATAGGGTACATTGGCACCCATAGTGCTTCTAGCGCATGCTGTACAATAGGCGATAGCACATGCCGTAGCACATGCGTGTTGTTGAGGGCACACTGCGCATGTCACGGCAGTGCGCCATGACATGTGCCAGAGCAAGTCCATTGTGCAATGTGCAAGGGAGTGATATTCAGCCATCATATGCAGATTAGCTCATCAGCCTATCCACGGCACAATGGGGACATTTACATGTCATTACCGTTAGACATCAGCCCATTTGCATGTGATGCGCTATAAAGGTGTGGCACAACAACACAGGCCATGGATCAGTATTGCAACCATCAAAGGTAAGTTGCGCCTGCCATGGTGATGGCCAGCACAGTGGGCTAGATGGCTAGGGTGGGCCTCTGCAGCCACTAACCACATGTCCATGTCCACAGGTAGCATCATGTCTGAGCACGAGGAGGGTGTCCGCAAGCGCAGGCCCAACTTTACTAAAGTAAGGCAGATGCCCTGCTTGAGGCATACCTCAACAGGGAGCCTTTGCTGAGTGGCGCCACTGGCACATCCCAGGTCAGGGTCGCAGCCTGGGAGGAGGTTGCGAAGGCCATGAACCAGCTGGGCAGCCACCAGCAGTCTGTACAGGAATGCAAGATAAAGGTGGGCACCGACAAGCGCGGATCAAGGAGAAGATGGCAGCCATACAGGCTGCCAGGTCAGCCACAGGTGGGGGCCAGGCCGCTGTGCCACAGCTCATGGTGCAGGAGGAGCTGGTGGCAGCCACCATGTGGTGCAGTGCAGTTGAGGGTGTGCCGGGTGGTGGCTTCCAGACTGGAGGGAGCCCATCACTGCATGATAGGTATGGCAGCCCGGGGGGGCCAGGGCCCAGTGATTCAGCAGCACTAATGCATCTGTATTCCCTTACAGCACTGGCTTACCAGCATGAAGTGGCAGGGGTGCCTGCGGCTGCCGTGGGAGCATGCCCAGCCCCGGAGGACTAGCCATCCACCTCCATGGGCATGCAGGGGCCCGATCATCTGCAGCACGTCGCTGCCATCCAGCTGGATGACCCGGGCGTGGTGGCAGACGAGGCCCTGACTGTGTTCCAGTGGGACACCAGCCATGGCGTGCTCTGTGCGGAGACACAGCTTGAGGTGGGGTCCGACACTGATGATGATATGACCATAACCCTGGACGGTGGGGGTCTTGTTATGGGGGAGACACTCATACAATCCACCATCACTGGCAGTGTGGCCAGTGGCCTGTTGGAGGTGGAGCAGCTGCCTTTCACTGCCCCTGGTACCACTGTGTGTGCAGGCACAGCAGCACAGGGTGGTGGAGCAACTGCACAGGCACTGGCCAGTGCACAGGGGCCCAAGGGGTGGCAGTAGCAGATGGCTGGAGACGTTGGGCAGCCGAGCACAGCGTCTGTAGCCAGAGCACCTGTCATTGCTCTACCCCATGATGACCCCACTGTGCAGCACCCACCTGAGCAGGGGGCCATGCAGCATGGTCGTACACCACTGGTGGGTCGGCTTCATGCCTATGCACCCCTGGGTGCTGACCCCTTGGCTGAACACACCCAATTGCTGCGGGCCTCCATGGAGCAACAGGTGCTGCTCATGGCTGGGGTGCAGGAACTCCACGCAGAGATGTGCCAGGCAGCTGAGCAGCATGACAGGGGCACCGTTCAAGTCGTGGAGCACATACAGCACCTGCGGGAGAACACGACCGCTGCCCTGGACCACATTGCCTATGCGATATCGGTCAGCCTTGCCCCACTGGCTGCCACAAGGCATGGCTGACTGCCACAGACACTGCAGAATGCAATGTCCACCCCCATGTCCCCGGCGTCGGGTGACCCAGTCAGTGTTGATGCCAGGCTCCATTGTGGGCATCCCAGGCACACCTGGTTCGGGCCTGCTTGGGAGCCTATAGACCCCTGCAAGGCCCCAGTCATGGTCAGAGACCCCCCTGTGGCTGTTGTGCAGCCTGGGTCTGCTGGGTAGCCATGGAACTGCTGTCCCCATGTCCATGGCAGCCATGTGTCTGCGCGGCAGACCTGATGTGCATGCCACCCTGTCTGCTGTCTGCAGCCACTGCCCTGTGTGCACATGGGCATTGTGTGTGTGTGCATGACATGGTTGTGGCAGCCATGTGTTGCGCTACACTGCCTGTGTGCACACCTGCCCGACTGCTGGCCCGTGTGGCATGTGCATGATGATGCCATCACTACACTGATTGTGCATGTGCACTGGTGCCCTGCGTCTGATTCACGCCACATGCTAGTGCCTGGGCACATGCCTGCGGGTGCCAGTGTGTGGGAGGGTGGGTGAGTATGTGTTGGTAAGTGTGCAGTGCTGCGTGGTGTTGCATGTGGTCATGTGGCACTGCCCCCCTGCCTCTCGCTTGTGTGTGCATGCTCATGGCCATGCCCACACATGACTGTGTGCCTTGCCACTGTGTCGGTTCTCTGCATGGGTATCTGTCCACCTACCTGTGTGCACCATAGTGCTCTTGCGCTACTGTGTCCCAAAGCTGGAGTGCCATCCTCATCAGCCAGGGATCCCTCCACCCGGGGGGGGGGCTGCCCGCCACCACCCGGCCCATCACCCGCATTGTCCCCACTGCTGTTCCCCTCTTCAGCCTCGACAGCTATCCCAAGGTCAATGGCCATATTGTGCAGCATACAGCTGGCCAGAAACAGGCCACAGGCCTTCGAGGGGATGTACTGTAGGGCCCTGCTGAACCTGTCCAGGCAATGGAACCGTGCCTTCAGCATTCCGAACAAATGCTCTATGATGTTCCATGTGCTGGCGTGTGCCTCATTGAACTGCTCCTCTGCTGAGGATGATGGGCGACGGTAGGGGTGAGCAGCCAGGGCCTGAGTGGGTAGCCACGGTCACTTGTGTAGAGAGGGAGAGATGGTCAGCCTGCTGACCCCTGTCTCTGTGCCCCATGCCCTTCTCGGGTGCACTCGGCAGCCCCCTTGCCCTGGCCACCCCCCTTCCATGCCCTTCTGTCCCAGCTGTTCGTGGTCTCGCCATACTCACCTACTAGGTGGCCTGTGGGGATGTCCCCACTCTTGAACCTGTGGCACAGTGCTGAGCTGTGCCAGATGAAGGCATCATGTGCTCCCCCAGGGTGTGTGGCACAGACATTTGGTTATGTCCCACCGGCATCACATATCACCTGGCAGTTGATACTGGGGTAGCCCATTCTTTTGATGTAGGCTACCCCCTCTGCACCAGGTGGCATGCAGATGCCCACATGAGTGCAGTCAATGGCCCCTAGCACACCAAGCATACATGCTACCCTGTGGAACTCCTGCTTGGTTGCTGTATGATCCGCCTGTGTGCTGGGGAAGTGGATGTATTCCGCAGCATGTGGCAGCGGGGCATTGAGGAACTATGTGAGGAGCCATGACATGGCCAACTGGGTTATGCCTGTGGTGTCCCCTGTTGGTCTCTGGAAGGTGCCCGTGATGAGCAGACACATGACAGCTGTTACCTTTGTCTCCACTATCAGGACATGGCTCTGTATAATGGGTGCCTGCATCTCCTCATTGCACAGCTTACAAAGCTGCCTCAGAATCACCCGGTTCAGGTGATACCAGCCCACAATCTCTATGTCAGCGTGGGTATCAAAGCTGATGCGGGGTTGGTACCACCTGTTCTGGGATTACAGCCGATGAGCCTTTCCACAGCCATGTTGCTCTACCTCCTACCTCCTCACGCCCCTCATTATGACCGCCATCAGTAATGCCGCACTGGCCATGGCCCCTGTTGCCCTGTCACCCCCTGGGCATCCGGCACCACTAGCCCCCCGGCTCTGTGGGTCAGTGCCTGTCACTCGGCAGGGTCCCCTCCTGCATACCCTGCCCCTGGCTGGCTATTGCCTGCAGGCTTTGTCACCCACCCCTGTGGGTGCCTGTGTTGCTCCCCTTGGGTCTGTTGGCTCTGTATGGCACCCACTATCTCTCACTCCCTCCGTCGGCCTCCCTGTCACACTCTCTCTCTCTTACTCTCTCTCTCTATTTTTCTTTCTCTCTCCCTGTCTTCTTCTTCCTCTCTCAGACAGCCTGTCTGTCTCCCTCTGTCCTGCTCCCCTCTGGCACAGGTGTCCCCCTCCTACTTGCTCCCTGTTTTTATAGGCTCAAGTCTGCTCCACTCAACTGGCAGTTGCTCCTCACTTGCGCCATGGGTCGGGGGTTGAATATCGCACTGTGCCACATATTCATGGGTACACCCCTGCCCTTTTGCATGCATACATCCCTATTGCGCATTGGCACACTGCTACTTGCACTGCGCAGTTGCTCCCACTGAATATCGCTCTATGGTGCATCTCCACAGTTGTTGGTGGAAATCTGGCCTGTATGCTGACCATCTTAGACTGTTAGAACACTATCAATTCTATCAGTCAGAAATTTCTCGTAAGAAGGCAGAGTCCCGTCCGGGGAAATTTCTGCCACTCAGAACCGACCAGCTCAGCTGTTCAGAACTGTGGACAGATTGTACAACCTAACCTGTCTACAGCTCCGTAGAGCATTTTCACAATTACAGTGTGGTGAGCTTGCTCGGTTCTTTGCTGATAAGGTGGCTAACATTAGTCAGAGATCCATTCGACACATTCTATGCGGGTTGTTATTGGTTGGGATTTGGTCACCACCCCTTCATTTTCCTGGAGTACCTTCGACCGCCCGGAAATAGTGGATGTTATGCAGATTGTCCAAGGGTTGTGCCCTACCTGCTGTAGTTTAGATTCAGGCCCTACTTCCCTAATTTTGGGGTGTGGGGAGTCCATTCTCCTGGTTCTAGCACAGATTGTCTGGTGCTCCCTTGACTCGGGTGAATATCCCTGTTACTTGAAAGAGGCAGTGGTGACATCCTTGTTGAAGAAGGCTTCTTTGGACCCAGACTGTCTTGTTAACTACAGGCCTATCTCGAACCTCCCCTTTGTGGGGAAGGTGATCAAGAAAGTAGTGGCGGCCCAGCTGGAGAACCATTTGACCAGCCATAGCATCTACGAACCTCTTCAATCAGGTTTTCGAAAGAGGCATAGTACCAAGACTGCGCTGGTTCGGGTGCTCAGTCATCTCCTGATGGCGAGAGACCATAAAAAACGGTCCATTTTGGTACTATTAGATCTGTCATCAACATTTGACACTGTTGACCATGGGGTCCTACTTGAGTGCCTGAGATGTATTTGTGGGCTTTCTGGGATTGTTCTCAGATGGTTCACTTCATACCTCACTGGAAGAACTCAGAGGGTGGTTTCAGGTTTTTTTCATCTGATCCCATCTCTCTGTTTTGTGGGGTTCCTCAGGGCTCTATATTGTCCCCCATGTTGTTTGCAGTGTACGTGCTTTCCCTTGGAGACATTGTGAGACGGTATGGGCTGAAGTTTCATTGTTATGCGGATGATACCCAGCTATACCAGTCCTTTGCACCTGACCAGGAAGGAGCTATCTCAGTATTTAACAGCTGCCTCAATGAAATCCAGGATTGGATGAGATCCAGTTGGCTGAAGTTGAACTCTGGGAAGACGGAGGTGTTGGTTTTGGATCCGGATCACCAGATAGGGGGACCTGGAGCCAGCTCCTCTTCTGGACTGTTTTTTGGGGATGTCGAGCTACAGGTCTCTGAATGGGTGCGAGACCTGGGGGTGATATTAGATGCGGGGCTGACTCTTCGGTCCCAGGTGTAAGCAATGGTTAAGTCATCTTTCTACCATCTAAGAAACATTGCTAGCATCAACCATCTTTTTCCATCTGGTGATCTGCCAACCTTAATCCATGCCTTTGTGACCTCGCGCCTAGACTACCGCAACTCGCTTTACTTTGGGGCTTCCGGGGGTTGATATCCACCACTTGCAGCTGGTGCAGAATTCTGCAGCATGGGTGTTGGTGGGTACTCCTAGATCTTCTCATATTACACCGGTGCTGTGGGAACTGCACTGGCTACCAGTTCAGTGCCGGATCACCTTCAAAGTCAGATTACTGACTTTTAAAGCCCTGCACGATCTGGGCCCTGATTACCTAAAGAACTCCTGATTCCTTACCACCCTGTGAGATCGCTCCGCTCAGCCTACGAGAGGTTGCTAGAGATTCCAAGGGTGATTTTAAAATCTGCTCAGGCCCATGCTTTTATGTTTTCGGCTCCTTCCCTTTGGAATTCTCTACCCCGTCAGATTAGGGAGTGCACAACTGTGGGGAGTTTTAAACAGGCATTGAAATCTTTCCTTTGGGAAAAAGCTTATGGTTGTACTGTTTACTGATTTGATTCTGTTTGGTTTTATGATGTTGATTTTTGTATTTTTATCTTATTGTACTGCACCTTGATATTTGAAAGGCACACAATAAATAAAGTATTATTATTATTATTAACCCTGTTGTGCCATGTGCAACTGCTTTGAATATCCAGGCCTATGTATTTATGCAATGACGATTTAAAATAATCCCTCAAGTAAATCCTTCAGCTCAACAAGTAGAGGCTCCTTCTGACTTGATTTTATACCACTACTTTATACAGCCTAATTTAAATTATTTATTTGGTGCATTGCAATAGGTAATGAGTTCAAAATTAATGCCACCATGCCAAACAGTAGATTTCCCCATATTTGAATTACATCTAGGAATGATGTATTCCAAACCAGATGCTAACCTCATATTAGGTTTTATTTCCCTTGTAATAAATGAAGCTAATAAGTACTATAGTAATTTTTGTTTATATACTTTGTACATAAAGGTGAGGAAATGCCAATCTCTCCTATCATGCAATCTCATCCACTGCACAGATCTATAAAGCATAGAGTAGTCTCTCTCTGGGTGCATCAAGTATAAACTGTGCCATCCTGTTATATGTGACATCCAATCTGACAAGTGCCCCTGCAAAACCCCTGCATAGAAAATGTCTCTGTATGCCCATGGTCTCGCTCTGCTACCTTGATGTCCGCATCTTGTGGGTGGATCCCTCAACTCAGGTGGAATCCTTCTATCTCTGCCCTTCAGCTGAGAATGTCCTATGCTCTAAGGGAAGCTTTGGCCATGCAGATCAACTCAGTGTCACCCCTTCATGTAGCATTTAACACTTCAGCTGCTGGATGGTGGGGCCTCCAAGTCCACGAGATCTCCTTTAGCTGAGTAGACTATGTTGGCAAAACCTTTAAAAGCTATTCCCAACTACAGTCACCTAAGGTTCACCTGCTCTCCACCTGCTTCCCTTCCTCTGCCCCGCCAGGGTGAAGATCATACAGTTATGCAGGTCTCAGCTCCTCAAGGGTCCAGCTCCTATGCCTTACCACTCAAGGGTTCAGCTTCCTCTCTAGGCCTCTGCTGGGTGGAGGACATTTGAATAATTTTTAACAGCTGTTGCTCTCCTTCACTCACCTTGGGTGGTGGGCCTCCTTCACAGGGTACCTCCTTCAGTTGCAGAGATCTGCTTGCAGCATCCCCATGGCATTTCCATTATGGTGATAGAGTGAGAGCCCTTTTCCTATAATTTCTCCATGAAATGGCTCTCTAAATAGTGGTAGCCAAGCCATCGCTAATTTTATCCCAAGCCTGTAGAGAAGGTAACAAAGGCTTTGGATCCCTATAGGTTTCCTCCTCATAGGGCCCTTTCCTCTCCTCCATGCTGAAGGTCATAAAGTTAGTCTCCATAGGAAATGATCCATAATGTAGTACATTATATTAGATTATACAATGGCAAGGACATTTTCTGTCCTTTAATTAGTCAGTGTGTGTCTAGGTCAGTAATGATACATAGATACATAGATACATAGATAGTGTTGGCAGATAAGGGCCTATGGCCCACCCAGTCTGCCCATTTGAGCTTGTAAGTTCAGTTTATGTTTTCCTAGAAGTCTGTTGCCTCATACCCCTGACCTCCAGAATTCCTTTATGTCTATCCCATGCATTTTTAAATCCCGTGATTGTTTCAGCCCCCCCCCACTTCCTCTGGCATGGTGTTCCACTTGTCCACCACCCATTCTGTGAAGAAATTCTTCCTCACGTTTCCTCTGAATCATCCTCCCTCAGCTTCATCCCATGCCCTCTAGTGCTGGAACATCTTTTTTGCTTAAAAATAGTGTATTCCTGCACCCTGTTCCTCCCTGTAAGATACTTGTATGTCTCTATCATATCCCCTCTCTCCCTCCTCTCCTCCAGAGAGTACATGTTCAGCTCCTTCAACCTGTCTTCACAGGACTTGTGATGCAATCCATGCACCATCTTTGTTGCCCTCCTCTGAACCTTCTCTACCCTATCTATGTCCTTACGTAGGTATGGTCTCCAGAGCTGTACACTGTACTCCAGGTGGGGCCTCACTAGTGTCTTGTATAGTAGAATTATGACCTCCCTTTTCCTGCTGGTGATGCCTCTGCCTATACATCCCAGCATCCTATTTGCTTTACCTGCTGCCTTTTCACATTGTTTCCCTACCTTGAGGTCATCAGAGATGATAACCCCAAGATCCCTTTCCTGCTTGGTGCATGCTATATCCTCACCCCCCAACTGATATATTGTGCCAGGGTTTTTGTGCCCCATATGCATTATCTTGCACTTCTTTGCACTGAAT
Organism: Neoceratodus forsteri; assembly: GCA_016271365.2. Taxonomy (NCBI): domain Eukaryota; kingdom Metazoa; phylum Chordata; order Ceratodontiformes; family Ceratodontidae; genus Neoceratodus; species Neoceratodus forsteri. The sequence continues at coordinate 626,254,927 of CM057459.1, forward strand.
TTCAACTGCCAAAACCCTTACTATTCTTCAAGTTTCTGCAGGTCCCTTCTCATTCTGTCTACACCCTCTGGTGTGTCTACTCTGTTACAGAGCTTTGTGTCATCAGCGAACAGTGAAATTCTGCCTTCTTGGTCCAGCGCAATGTCACTGATGAAGATGTTGAATAGGACCGGTCCCAGCACTGACCCCTGTGGTACCCCACTGGTCACTCTTTCCTCTGTTGAGTGACAGCCATTTACCACCACCCTCTGTGTCCTGCCACCCAGCCAGTTACCTACCCACCACACTACTGTCCTGCCCACACCCATATTCCCCAGTTTGTGTAATAGTCTTCTATGTGGCACAGTGTCAAAGCCTTGCTGAAGTCCAGATAGCCATGTCCACTGCCCTCCCTGATCCACCTCCTAGTCACCCAGTCAAAATTCAATGAGGTTGGTCTGACATGACCTCCCCTGGGTGAATCCATGCTGCCTTGGGTCCTGTAGTCCATTGACAACCAGATGTTCTACCAATCTCTCCTTCAGTAGTGCTTGCATGATCTTCTCCACTGCCGGGTGAGGCTGACTGGTCTGTAGTTCCCTGCTTCCTCTTTGTTCCCACTTTTGTATAAAGAGACTACATCTGCTATCCTCCAGTCTTTGGGTACCTCCTGTTTCCAGTGATCGGCTAAACAGGATAGCCAGAGGTTCAGCCACCACCTCTCTTAGTTCTTTAAGGACCTTGGGGTGCACCCCATCTGGCCCCATTGCTTTATCAACTCTTATTACTTCCAGTTCCTTCAGGACCCTTTCTCGTGTAAAGGGACTTGTGTCCATTTCTGCACCATTCTCACCCCTTGTTATTGAACAACATCACTGTATGAAGTCCAGGCACGCACATGACCATATGACACTGTTAGAAATCATTCCACCACTGCACAAATACCACTACCTTGAACCCACACTGAAGCAGTCACAGTTGAACACCCCCCCCCCCCATTCCGTCTCATGCTCTGGTAGTGACAGCAAATACCACAGTTCAAATAGCACACCTCAGCATACAAAATCAATTTAATTTTCTTGCCAGAATTTTCTCCTCAAAGAGAGAGAGGATTCAGTTAACCCACAAACACCGTAACTACCAGTCATGCTGTTCACTGAAGCCACTCACTTCGGAAAGAAAAGGCTGGCAAGAAAACGATATTCACTTTGTATCCTGCCCCCTTCTCCTCCACTGAGCCACTCACTCCTCCAGCTCCCACAACAATATTTTCAGTAGTCAAGCCTTAGCAGGGTCATACATTCTTTTTGTCCCCTCGGGTCTTCATCCCAGTACCAAAAAAACTAAAACCATGACAACCACCATGATCATGCGAGGTGTTTAAAGCACCGTGCTCCACTCACCAATTGTAGGCTCTGTTTTCCTTTCCCAGTACAGAGACACAAAATAGTAACTAAATATGAAGCCAGCTTGTCAGATTCCCACGCATCACCGAGATCTCGGCAGCGTGTATGCACTTTAGTGCCATGCTGCAGACTAGATGAGAGGTTCTACAGAAGTCAGCAAGTAGGATCAGTCAGGCAGCAGCAGTACCTAGTGGTAGAAAAAAATATTGCAGACTTTTTTTTAAAATGTATACCTACACACAAAAAAAAAAATTGAAAAAAAATACATAAAAATTTACTTATTTTCCTTTTTTCTTTTTTTATTAGCAAACTAGCCATTGTATAATAGCAATAAGGCACTCCAGGGTGTGTGTTATTGTGAAATAATGTCACTTCTCAGGTGTTGAATGCACTCAGTCTCTGTCCTCATGATTCAACCACCTGAGGCATGATGTTATTACACAATAACACACACCCTGTCATGCTTTATTGCTTAAATAGTATTTTCCCTGATAGGTTTCCAATGTGAGTTGGACTTGGATGGCGGCCCTCTTTCCATCTTGCCATGCCCTCTCACTTTACAGAAGTCATGCATCTGTCTGCTATCAGCTACCAACTACTGTCAGTCATCATTCAATTCAGTCTCTGTTATCAGTCATCAACAGTTGCTGTCAGTGTGTCCTCACTCAGACTCTGTGTTCATAACCTGCTGTGCAGTATTTTTGGGTCCTTCCTAAGCACTCTTTCTTTGCCCGGCCTTCCTCCCCTCCTCCTCCAGCCACACCTCTCTCTCCTTGGGGCTCCTTCCTAATGTAACTTTAATGTAATGCAATTATGTTCCTGTGGCACCTCTAGGGGTGGAACCCTCCTCAAGAGGGTTCCTTTGCCTTTATGGCACACCAACAGGGTGGTAGTTCCCCATAGAACAGAGAGTGCAAATGAACAAAGCATCCACATATGTCAGTCAACAACACATTCATTCAAATACCTTCAGACTGTCAACAAAGTTGCAGAAGCATAGCTCTTCATGAAGTTGTGTATGTCCACTTAATTCTAAGGCTATGCCTGCAGTTCAGTGGGAAGGAGCAACCAGCCATGCCCCACTGTCTGAGCTATCTAAGCTAGCATTCTTCAGCCTCACTCAGAAGCATCGTTTCTTTGTCCTGCCATCCTCCCCACCTCCTTTAGCAGCACACCTCTCTCCTTGGGGCTCCTTCCTATGGTACCTTTAGCATAAAGGAATTATGCTCCCATGGCACCTCTCTGGATGGAACCCTCTTAAAAAGAGTTCCTTTGCTTAATAGCACCCAGACAGGGTGGTAGTTCCCCATGGGATAGGGAGTGAATAACCAAAGAATCCATGTATGTCAGTCAATAGCACATTCATTCATATATCTTCAGACTCTTGGAAAAGTGTATGAAAAGGTGCCCCATCAGAAACTGATTGATAAGCTTAGGGAATTGGCCTGAGCCATTGTCTGGTTAGATAGATCCAAAACTGGTTGACTAACAGAATTCAAAGGGTCAGAACTTGACAGAAAACGTTCTAGTTCAGGGATAGTAAGCCATAGAGCCCCATAGGGATTGGTCTTGGGGCCTACACTACTTAATATATACATCAGTGATCTAAATCATGGCATTCAAAATTATATTACTAAATTTGTTGATGACACCAAGGTTAGAAGTGAAGCAGATACATTGGAGAAACACAGAGCATTAGTTACCGATCTTAAAACCATCGATCAGTGGACCATTAATAACAAAATGATCCTTAACACAGATAAATGTGTAGTAATTCATCTAGGAAGGAATAACCCCAACTATAAATATCTTCTTAATAATATACCCTTAAAATCAGTGGAGAAGGAACAGGACCTTGGGGTAATCATTAATAACAACTTAATGGCTTCAGACCACTATAAAAATATTACACAAATTGCAAATATGCTACTTAACAAAAGGTCCTTTGTGAACAAAAGTGCTCAATGTATTATACAATTATATCAGACTTATATCTGGCCACACCTTAGCTTCTGCTCACCATTTTGGAAACAATTTTAAATACGATATTAATCTTCTAGAACAAGTCCAGCACAGATTCATTAAGATTATTCTCAATGTTAGGCAATTGTTATATCAACAGAGATTGATCAAGACTGGCTTGGTGAGTCTTAAGAATAGGAGATATAGGGGTGATTTGCTTCAGCTCTTTAAAATACTACAGCATCCCGATCTAATTTTACAGCGTAGCTTTCAGTTTGCTGAACGAATAGCGAATAGAAGGATCCACAGTCGACAACTTGTGGTCCCAAGGGCAAATACCATCAAAGGGACCACTGTTTTATAATTAGGGCTGCAAAGGCATGGAACAAGTTGTCCCCGGATGTAGTACATGTTAAGGATTTTACAAGATTTATGGTCCAACTAGATAAACACTTAGGATGATAATCAGGCACCTACTAATCCACCCACAAAGCTGTGGGAGACACTTGCGATGGGCTAATGACTTTTTTGTGTCTAAACAAACCTAGTGACCTAGTAACTATCAACAAAGTTCCACAATAATAACTCCTCACTAAGTTGTGTACTCCCACTGAACACTAAAACAGCACTATATGTTGACTTTCTTAACCTCAGGTTCATTCTGGGATGTCATTATTACAGCTGAGAGGCATAGTTCATACTACATTGCCATATGGATGCCATAAGTGTCAGGGTAGGGTGTACACACCCCTGGGAGGGAGCAAATGAGGCAAATGTGTGGAGCAGGGAAGAGGAGCTGAGGGAGGTAGGGAGGGGGTGGGAGGCAATAGGGGGAGGCATGCCTGTGGCTCTTTGGGGTGATTCAGTAAGCATATTCTTGTAATGGGAAACTGTGAGATGTAGAGAGGTGGTGATACTGAAGAGGGAGAGAGGGGAGGTATATCATGGTATGGATTGGTAGTTTATCTATGTGGTCTTCCTGTCATGTCTCCTGGCTATGTTACCTTTATCCCAGTAAGCAGTGCACCATGCCACAGGGTGTACCAATGTCATTCATTAGCAGGACCAGTATTAAAGGGGGCATAAAAACATGTTCATCAAGCTGAGCCCAGCTTCAGTAATTATTGTTTCCACTCACTCCCTCTGGCCTACCCTACTATAGAGACTCCTTCTGAGAGTGGAAGGAGGTAGGCATGGAAGTGCCCTAAAGAACAGAATGACTCTATGGATTCACCCAGTTAGAAATAGTTACTACCTCTCATCACTTACCTGGTTGGTGCCTTCTGGCTGGGTAGCTTCATACTTTGACAAAATTAGCACTGATGGAGCACCTCTGTCAGGTGCCTCGGTGGCCCTAGATTCTTTCTGGCATGAGTGACTGGTGAGCTGATAAGAATGCAGAATGAGGCAGGGGTATGACAGGGGTGATGAGGGGAGGATAGAGATAGAAGAAGGGCTGTCATGAAAGCAATTCTGCTGAGGTTTGTCTGCAATAACGTGTGGCCATTTCCATAACCACTCACTGTCAGAATATACATGGGAGACATATTCATCAAAAGGGAAGGAGGAAGGGGAAGACAGTGGATCAAGTCCATGCCAGTAAGGCAAATACAGTGCAATCACACCCTGCTAGAAACTGCATGTCTGTTTCACCACTCCTCCAGTAGATTCCATTTGCAGTGCACTATGGGTAGGCAGATGGGGGAGAGACAGAAAGTGAAAATGGAGCTTTCACTTTTGGCTGACACTGGAACTCACCAGCTAAGGCATAGGGGAATGATGGGTCCCCTGATTTTAAACCGTGCACAGCATCACATTAGTGAGGAAAAACTGTTGAACATGTTGTAGAAGGCAACACTCTACAAGAAAAGGCACAGCCAGCAACAAGGCTTACAATACTAATATAAGGACAGCAACATTTTTTTATTTTTTTGGAATACATAGTTCAGTTCCTTTCATCCAGTGACTTATGGAAGCACAGTAGGGTCAGAGGCACAGTTTAATTCAGCACTGGATAAGGAGCTGAACAATAAAAGCAATGAAGTCCAGTGGAGTGTATTTCTCGGAGAAATGAGCAGATAAAGTACACCTCGAGGAGCACAGGCCACGGGTCCCAACATGCTCCAGCCATTCCACCATAAGGCTCCTGCCCATGATGCACACTGAGTACTCAAATAAATTTAACTCCCACCAGATTACATGGTAGCAAAGTGAAAGTGAGTAGAGCATGCTGCTTCTGAGGGGAACATTGTGGTTTGGGGATAGGAGCTATAGCTGGCTGTGATGGGTATGCTGAAGAAGGTGCAGGGGGGCAGAAGCTCATTCAGTCCATTAGTTGGTCTCCTATGCTGTTGCAGGGAGAGGCTGAGAAGGTGGGTTTGATAAAGCTGGAGAAGCTGTTGAGGAGGGACAAATCTCTGTAGTAGGTTCAAGCCCTGTCATCAGTTAAAGGGGGTGGAATCTGTTCTGTATGGGCAGAGGAGTCTGCACTGTAAAGCTGCTAGAGGAACCTGAGGCAGGTGAGTCATGCCAGCAGCTCCTAGGTTGGTTGGTTGGAGGGTCTAGTGGTGTCCAGGTGCATATCTGCTTTATACCTCTTGCAGCCCTGACCCCTGCACTGCTGTGTCTATTGCAAGTCATCATTTTGGGCTTGAGGGGTGCTGCTACTTGCTCCCACATTATTTGGGGCTAATGTGTCCATAGCTTTGCCCACCTGCCTCGTGGGAGACTGTGTTGTTTGCAGATATTGGAAACTTGTATCCTGGCCACTGCCTTATAATAAATCAGTCAACTGCCTCTGGGGTGTAAAACTGATCAGCGACCCATTTACATACATTCTTAGCTGAGCTGGGTAGCAGAAGGCAATGTTAGTGCTCAGGTGGGATAGTTTCCATTTCACTGGAGCATATACTCTGCTTTGATGAGATAGTTAATTTGAAATGTCCTGATAGAGTGCAAGCTGGTGCCCTTCACAGCGAACTGAGCTATGCTTCCTTGCCAGCCTCAGGATATTTTCTTTGACAGGGTACTGCAGCAGCTTTAACAGGATAGATCATGGGTGATCTGGATCTTCATGGGGGGACAGTTTGGAGCATTAAGGACACTAGGGATCAATCTTTGCAGGCTTGGTATGAGGTTGCCCCTTCACCTACCTTGGGCAGGCCAATGAGATGGATGTTATTTTGCCTCTCCTTTTTATTTAATCATCCATTTAAGAGGGCAGGTATTTGATACTGTAACTCTATCTTGCTGTCAGAGTCTGGCACATAAAACATTGTCCTGTTCCCCCAGTTGTTTAATACAGTGCTCCATGCCTTCCACACACTGGCCAAATGCAGTCAGGCCCTTGTTAGTCTGGGCTACTGACTGTTCAATATTAGCCATATCCTGAAGTATCCTCTGGAAGAGCATTATGATATTTGCAATTCTCCGTATGTGTGGTGGCTGAGAGCCCATTCTGAGTGAAGCATATCCGTGTCTATGAGGTTGACTATTTAGGTGTGAACTGCGTGGTTTGGGTCTTTCACTTTCAGGCATCTGAGGAGAAAGTGTGTGCAGTGGAGGCAGTCATGATTTTCTTACACAAGGGCAGTATGGAAAAACAAAAAAAAGATATGCCCAGGTGCACCCTGACGAGGGCCAATTAGTTCTACTGTTGTCAAGATTTAAATGCCTGCCATAACTAATGGCTGTGTGGTGATTCTCCAGAGGCTGGTCTTAGTTACAGTCTTAAGCTGCCACCTTGCTGATATCTGGCCATGCTCCCCCACAAGGAGAGGCACTCTGTAAATCCCCCTGCATAATGCATCCTACTGCAGAAAAAACATTGAGCTCTGGTAAGCTACTATGCTTTTGTGTGACCCTTTTATGCTTTTGTGTGGTCCCAAGTGCTGAGGTTGTTAAGCAGTTGCTTTGCTTAAGGTCATCCTTTATTGTTACCAAATGGGGAGTTGGAGAGAGAATAATTTTCTACCAGTGAAAATAATATATCCACTAGAAACCCATCAGTGGGGAGAGTAGTAGGAAGTATCTCAAAGGGTCACACTGTGTAGATAAAATTTTCTGGCTTTAATTTAAAAGTGTGGCATAGAAGCAAAATAGCTGTGAACCATACCGCTGGAGTTCATTAAATAGATACAGTATGTGGCTGCAAAACTTTTGGAGTACTGTTCATACAGTGTTATCACCAAGTTGGGTGGCATTCACCATTGTTTCTGATTAATATGAGGAAAACTGCACATGGTAGCGAGTTTTTTTTTTTTTGGCACAAATCATGGCCGAGTGAGTTTCCATCAAGATGCAGTTGTAACTGACTGTGAAAGCTGTTTAGCACACAGCAGGAAGGGCGGCACTGTTGGTATCTAGCCCACAGAGCAAGCAACAGCCAGTGTTTTTTGTGGGACTGGTAATTTGCTGTTTACTACTTAATGCCATTCCTTAGACCACCACAGTGGAAAACCTAAAAATTATTATAGTCAATGCCTCAACAATATTGAAGAGTAATGAAATACCCCACCAGTACTAGCCCCCATTGCAGGCAATAAGTAAAAACACCATGTCTTGAGAGGAGTTTAGGGACTTTTAAAGTCCTAGTGTCTCTACGTTCTTTGAGGATCATTCCTTACAAAGTTGTGAACTGTGGGGTGTGGGATATAAGGGCAAGTCTACAGATATTTATCTATAGGAGGAGGTAGAAGCATTTGATTCACATTCAGTGTTACAGAGACTAAATGAATGTTAACAGTACTGTTGGTACTTAGCAGACCACTCTGTAGCTGTATTAATCTCATGGACTTTGTATGCCAAGTGTAATTGCAGTGTTAAGGGGTATTAACCATCTCTCCCAGTCTCTGTAAACTAGTTTGTTTATTTATGTGGGACCATTGACAACCATTGCGGTAGATGCAGCGTTGTTGAGGAGCAACTGTAATTACAGCTGATGATCATGTTAAAACACCAGCATATAGTGGCAGAAGTGTTCCATTGGCATTAGAACATGGGTTGAGAGGTTGTCAGTTGCTTTTGCAGGAACTTCTTCTTGCCATTTCTAGTCAGAAAATGAAAGTCCAAAAATGGAGAACAAAATGCTACCACAGAAAAATATCCCAGCTTTAAACATGGTACCCCACATTTACCAACACCAGGTTGATTAAAGACCATCATACCTTTAGTTAAGGTTAATGTTTAGCCCACTAAAGTTCATAGCAGCAGTGAGTTCAATTACTTTGCAGCAGTCATTTTGCCACAGGAGAAGTCTCTGAGGCTTAGGGTCCAACTACTCAATCCAGGGCACACTGTAATGTTGCTGCAGTGACTTTAGTTGCTCTGCCCAGGAGACAGGAGTTTTAGATAGAGCTGGGCAAGTCACAGCAGGTATGAGCAGGGCTCAAGCTTAGTACCTGGCTCAGCTCAGCTCAACCTCTAGAAGCAACTGACAGCCAAGTTCAAGTCAAGCCAGATATGGTCAAAGTAAGCATTTTTGTTACCTGAGCAGTTAGTGTAGTGTAGTGTCAGAAATGTTCATCTTCTATGTACACAATAGCCTGCAGTAGCCAGGGCTCACTCATGTCTTGGCTCCTAGAGTCAAGCTAGTCCCCTGGCTTGACTCTAAGTGAAACATTCCTGGCTTGCCCATCTCTAGTCTTAGAAGGGTGCTGCACTGCCGATAGAGGGGTAGCAGATATTGCTGGTGTACCATCATGAAGCAGGCATATTAGCTATCTTTCTGGTAGTGAGACCTCCATGGAACTAAGACCCCTGTCCTATGTATGTGATACTCTGCTCCTGCTACAGTGTGGTGACTTGTACAGTGTGGCGGTGTAGAGGGTGGGGATTTTGGTCACTCTAGTATTTTCCTTTCTGTTACTGGTTCCACACTGCTGCCAGTTCTCTGCGGGGCAGAGGGGCTGAGCTTATAGAGGCAGCAAGCAATTATGGAGATGTGTCCATACTGTAGGTGGTCTAATCTCTCTATTTGGGGTTTGTCTTGTGGGAACCAGAAGATAGGAGGTCATGCCTTTTGTAGGGTGTTTTGGTGGTTCAGCTTGAACAACCCAGGATCTGTGTATAAAAGCATCTGCTTCAACAGGGTCATGGAAATTGGGAAAGACCCCATTCCTTCCTATTTTAAATGTGGCTGGATAGGTCATATGGCACTTTACACCAGTCTTCTGTGAAGCCTGTGTAATACCAATAAACTTGTCCCTCTTTTTCATCAGATCTGCAGAATAATCCTGATATAGCAAAACTGTGTGGCTGTACCAGAGTAATTGTCCCTTATCTCTGGCTAATTTTAGTAAATGTTCCTTAACTGTTTATCTCAAACACATGACCAGGTTGGGATGGAGTTGATCACCAGCCTTAGATCGGGGGGGGAGTGTATGGTGTGAGTGCTGTATGACCAGTTGTAGTGCTGGGATCCCTAGCACCTCTTTTATGAGATGCTGCATGAAGTGCTTGACATTTTTTCCCTCAGCTCCCTCTTGCTCACTGATTATTCAGAGATTGTTATGTCAGCCACGGCACTCTAAATCATCCAGCATTTTCCAAATTAGGGCTATATCTGGAGTATGTAATGAAGCCCTGTGCCTTGAGAGTGTCCCTGTTGATCCATCTGTCTCAAAGTACTCTCAGTGACAAAATCCCTCAGACTGAGATTTTCCATCTGTGTCTCCAGATTGTCTATTTTCCCCTTGACTCTGTGGCTTGCTCCATGATCCTGGAGAACACAGAAACATAGAAACATAGAAGCTGATGGCAAATAAGGACCACAAGGCCCATCCAGTCTGCCCATTTCTTTTTCTACCTTATAAATGTGCCATCAGCCTTTGCTCTGTTAGTGGCCTATCTATTCATACTCATCTGTATTGCTCCCTTACGCCTATCCCATGTCTGTTTGAAACCCTGCACTGTATTCATAGCCACCACTTCCTGAGGTAGACCGTTCCATGCATCCACCACCCTTTCTGTGAAAAAGAATTTCCTCACATTCCCCCTTAATCGGCCTCCCTCTAATCTCATGCTGTGTCCTCTTGTCCTGCTATTTTTCTTATATTTAAACATGTTAGACTCTTTCACCTTATTAATATCCTTAAGGTGATTGAATGTTTCAATCATATCACCTCTCTCCCTCCTTTGCTCAAGGGTATACATATTGAGCTCTGTTAATCTGTCCTCATATGTCTTCTGATGCAGTCCCTGCACCATTTTGGTTGCCCTTCTCTGGACTGCCTCAATTTGGTTAATGTCCTTGTGAAGGTGTGGCCTCCAGTACTGCACACAGTATTCCAGATGGGGCCTAACCAGTGTCTTGTAAAGAGGGATTATTACCTCTTACGACTTGTGATACCCCTACTAATACACTCTAACATCCCCCTAGCCTTACCTACTGCTTTAGTGGTCTGCTTGGATGATTTCAGGTCATGGGTGATGATGATGATGCCCGTCTCTTTCTTCCTTTGTGACTGCCAGCAACTCCCCTCCCAGCCTATAGGTGGCTTCAGGGTTTCTCTTCTCTATGTGCATGATCTTGCACTTCTTTGCATTAAATCTCAGTTGCCACTCTTCTGACCATTTTGCTAGTTTATCCGGATCTCTTCTCATTCTGTCCACCCCACCTGGATCATCTACTCTGCTGCAGATGTTGGTGTCATCTGCAAACAGACAAGCCTTACCCTCTAGTCCACCTGCGATGTCACTAATGAAGATGTTGAAGAGGACTGGCCCCAGGACTGATCCCTGAGGTACCCCACTTGTGAATTGCATCTCTTTTGACTGTATACCATTTACCACCACTCTCTGTATTCTGCTCATCAACCAGTTTGCCACCCAGTTGACCAACTTCTGACCCACCCCGAGCCTACCCAGCTTATTTATCAATCTTCTATGTGGAACAGTGTCGAAAGCTTTGCTGAAGTCAAGGTAGGTGACATCAACTGCTCCCCCTTGGTCCACCACTCTGGTTATCCAGTCAAAGAAATCTATGAGATTAGTTTGACAGGACCTTCCTTTTGTAAATCCATGCTGTCTTGTATTCTGTGCCCCTATGGATTCCAGGTGTTGCACTATCCTTTCCTTAAGGAGTGCCTCCATAATCTTGCCCACTACTGAGGTAAGACTGACTGGTCTGTAGTTCTCTGCCTCCTCCCTGCTACCACTCTTGTGCAGCGGGATCACATGAGCTCTTCTCCAGTCTTCTGGGACCTCTTCTGTGCTTGTAAAAAAAATGTGTTTTGCAAGAAAAAAATAATGTGAGTTTGAGCATTAGTAACTCTTTTTTGGGGATTTTTCTTTTTGCTTGGATGCAGAGTAAAAACAGTTTGGAATTTTGTTCAGACATTTTTTAGAGTAAAAGTGGTTTGTCCAAAGAACACACCTTTCAAATACTTCATGAAGAAATATTTATCACTTCTCAAGTTATGACATTTAAAAAAATGGCTTCTGAGTATGGGTTGAGTTGGCACTTTAATGGGTTAAGTTGGCACTGTAATGTTAGACCCCAATTTTGCCACCTTAATAATTTTGGCATGGTCTGACAAATTTGTATGAAATTTTGCATGCACAGTCAGGAATCTGGCAAGTTTTGAGGTCATCACTTGTTTGGACTCCAAGACAAAAATAGTGTGAATATAAGAAAAAAATACTCTTTTTGGCCAAAAACTTTTTGGATTTTTTTTCAAGCATTTTCATGATAACAGTTGAATGGCCAAAGGATATTTCTTTCAAAGATCTCATGAAGAAATATTGATCATTTCTTGAGGTATCAGGTTTTAAAAATGTGGCTTCTGAGCATGACTTGAGTCAGCACTTTAATGTTAAACCCTGATTTTTCCACCTTAATAACTCTGATGGATTCAAAACTATGCATGAAATTTTGTATGTCTAGTCATGCCTAGTCAGGGTGCTATGTTATTAGGATTTGACAAGTTGTGTGGTGGCTGCTTGTCCAGATTCTGAGATCTAGGGAGTGTAAAAACATTAAACAATGCACTTTCTGGCCATATTGTGCTCGTATCCACAATAAAAGCAGTTGAAATTGTGTTCAACAATTTTCAGGGTTGGGAGGTCATCTCAAGGAGATGTCTTTTGAAGAACTTGTGGAACAATATTTATCTGTTCCAGAGTTATAAGGCTTCAGAAATGTGTCTTCTAATAATGGATTGAGTAGGCACCTTAATATTAAACCTTGACTTTTGCATCATAATAACTTTGGCACTGTTTGACAAAACTGCATGAAATTTTGCAAGTACAGTCTAGGGGCTGGATATTCAAACTGCACCATTCATAGGCGCAAGCCCTTGAGCTGCACAAAATAGTTGCGCAGGAGTGTGTCCTGGGTGATATTCAAAGGAGTTGCGCTATTGAGCAACTCCTTTGAATATCACCCCCCAGCCACAGCCACTGTACATGGCACAGAGGAACTTGCACCACCGCAAGTTGACAGAGTGGAGCATTCAACTTGCGGTGGCGCAAGTACCATTGCGCCATGTGCAAAATCACGATATTCAAAAGGTGACATGCAAATGGGGCTATAATTCATGCAAGGCACAGGGGGGGCCATTTGCATGTGATTATGTCCCCATTTGCATGCCATTAGCATGTAGGTGCACTGATCCCCAAGGACTTGTGCCTGGCTCCCTGCCAGGCAGCAGCCGTCGGGGACGGACACCCCCTGCAGCCCGATTGTGGGCATAGTGTACTCCCCCTCCACCAGCCCAATCGCGGGCATCAATGTGGCTCCCCCCTCCTCCCGTACACATCCCTGGTGGTCCAGTGGACCAATATGCCCGATAGCGGGTGGTATGTGTGATAAAACCACCCCGAACATGAACCTGGTGGCGTGTCCCCACCCCACCCACCCAAGCCCCACCACCCCTGCTTCCTGGCAGCCGGTGGGCGGCAGCATCCAACCCACCTGCTGCCCTGCCACCTGCCGACTGACTGCCTGGTAGGGCTGCACGCCATTGGTGCAGAGCAAGAGCCAATGGGTGTGCAGCCCATACCGTACATGACAGTCCAGATTTGTGAATGAACATCATTCACAAATCTGGACTGTGTCAATGTTAAATCTCAGTCTTTGCACCTTAACAACTATGACAGCATTCAACAAAATTGTGCAACCTGTGACATGTGTGGTTCCAGAGGCAAGTCCTTCAAACATGATAAGTTTTGTGATGGGCATTTAACCTAACTTCAAGATAATAAAACTTCAAAATTAATAAAAAAGCACAAGTTTTGGCATTTTTTGCACTCACCTGCAACTACTAGGACAGTATGTAATATTGTTCCAAAGCTTTCAGGGCATAAAGGGTTTGTACCAGAGGTATGCATTTCAAAAGATTCATGAAAAAAATATTGATCACTTGCAGAGTTATAATGTTTTGCAGTTTGGGTTATGAGCATGCTCAATGGGGTTTTTGAGGGGTAAACCTCTGATATGAAAGAAAAGTTTTACTTTTGAGAGCTGTTTTATTTTTGCAAGAATATGTGTTTCACTTCTGCGAGAAAACATTTTACTGTCATGAGTTTGAACCATGATAACTTTGGAGTTGTTTGACAAAATCACATGACATTTTGCATGCTCCATCAGGGTGCCAGGTTCTTATGACTTGGCATAGCCTGTACAGATTCCTAGACCCATGAAACGTAAAAAATAAAAATAAAAAAACGTTCTTTTTTGCCATTTGTTTGCTCACATTTAAAGTAAAAACAGCTTGGAATTTTGTTGTGATATTTTTAGGGTAGAAGTAGTTTGGCCCAATGAGATGTCTTTCCAAGACTCATTGAAGAAATATTTATCAGTTCTTGAGTGATAAGGTTTTAAAAATGTGGCTTCTTTCACCCAATGGCAAAAAGGGCTAAGGCACCAAATGCCTCACCTTCTACCATGCTGGTGACCAGGGTTTGGGAATGGACACAGATTACTAGTAGGCCAGCCAGGAAAAGGAGTAGTGGGCACCTATATGACTGCTCTCCTCCCTGGAGAAGGATTAATGTGGCTTGTTTCTTGTCTGGCATCACAAGTGAGACCACACAAGAAGGAGAGGGACCTCATGCATATGGAATGGAGGTGTCTACACAGAGGCAGAGCTTGCACATCACTTCCATTGCTTGAGCCCAGAGTGAAAATTGGTGAACCCCCCAGATTACAGGATGGCAATGACTGCTTGCAAGCTCCCATACTGGCAACCAAGCATACCCAATAGTCCTGTGGCTCAAAACAATGGAGGGAAGGTAATTCCCGGAGAAGCCAGCTGTCAGGGCTGGAGGAGGGCATCAGTCAGAATTGAGCAACTGGGGCACAGAAGGTGGATAAAATGTATATGGAAACTTAATTGGACTTCTGTGAGTGGGCTGACCTGGCACTTTAATTTTAAACCCATTTTTTTTTGTGCCTTAATAACCATGGCACCTTTTTTTTACAGTACAATTTTATTGAATATACAAGGAATAATGTAAAAACATTTTATCAGGGTTCCAGCACCAATCAACAAATCAGATAGTATGTATCAAACTCAGTCAAAGCTACAAATAACAACACTAACATAATATTAACAATTCAAAGCTTACAAATACCATTGTGTGAGTACTGACCAACATGTAATAATGCGAGAAACACTCTGGGTATAAAATATATATATATATATAGATATATATATATATATATGTATGTATATATATCTGACAAGTCTTCTTGGAAGAAAAGTGGGGTTCCACTTGAATTAAAAATTAATCTAGAAGCACCAAGAATCAAAACATACATCTTCCCTGTCCAAGGACTTACAATGTAGTTTTTCCACTCCATAAATAAAATTAATTACATCATACCCATTTCCCATTGATAGTACTTGAGGTTGTAACCAAAATTTAGTTACAATTTTTTTAGCACACAGTAACAGCAACAGGAACAAATTAATTTGGTACCTTGTGATATTGAAGTTCTCAGGAGGAATCAAAATCAAAATCAACTTAGAAGATAGAATGACTGGTTCTGTGAAAATGTTTTGCAATTCTCTCTGGATATTATTCCAAAAAGATGTCAACGTAGGGCATCCCCCAAAAATATGCACCCGATTAGTAGTAGATTCTCCACATTGTGCCAGCAACTTGCATATCTAACCCCCTTAAACTTAGACACCCTCAGAGGTATAAGAAAGAATCATATCCTACATTTCCAGGAGAATTCTTTAATATAGGGCAGGGAGGACAATTTACAGTTTAATAATGTTGTTTGAGACCATTCATGCCATGTTATAGATTCACCCATATCCTGTTCCCATTTTAAAACAACAGACATAGCCTCCTCTGACTTCCCAGCCTGTATATCCCCATACCAGTTCACAATTAGATGGCTATTGGGCTCAGCTTTTTATGCAGCTAATATGAGACAAATCCTTGGAGCTTCCAAAAAAATCAGCGAGAGAAGTAAAATAAGATGTAGTTTGTAAATACGAAATAATCCGTGGATATCGATAACGATCTGTCTGTTTCAGCCCATACCAATATTGTAAAACAGAGAAGGAAAGACAATCCTTAGCATAAAAAAATTCAAAATAATATTCCAAACCTAGCTCAGCCTATTGATGGGGGAAACCTCAGTTTTATAAAAGGGGTTAGCTCCATCCCAAGTCATAGCTGTCACCAGAAAATGTAAATGAGACAGGAGGGAAATTTGATAGGTATTCCAAACCTTCAAGACCACTTTGGTATACCTAAAAAATTGCCCCAGAGAAAAACATGGAATACAGGCCAAATACAGGATTTGAGACAGATTATGTAACTCATTTAAGACAAACTCTATGTCCTTCCAGTTCAACACATACTGCGAATTTGTCCAGTTACAAACAATACACAAAAGAATTGCTTTAGCATACCACTCCAAATTTTGTACACCAATTTCCCCTTGAGCTGGGGATAAATATAGTAACATGGTTCACACCCTAGCCTGATCTTCCTTAGATACGAATCATACTAATCATTTCTGCCAATCAGCAAGACCTATTTAGAAGGGAAAACGGGTAATGTTTGCAAGAGAAAAGAATCTTTGGTAAAATTACCATACATATTACTTCAATTCTTCTTATAAAAGATAACGGCAATGTTCCCCAGGCCTGTAAATCATGTTTTAGTTCTTGAGTAAGTGGTTCATAGATTAAAAGTTCCACATGCTCAGAAGATTTAGATAAACTAATTCCCAAGTTCCTAATAAAGTTCCTATTCCAACAAACTGTGAAAAGTTTATGAATGTCATCTGGTGATGTTTACCTATATGCTATCACTTCAATCTTAGATTTATTCAACCTAAAACAAGCCAGGGCCCTCATACCCATCCAGAATTTGCCAAATGGCCTGTAGCAATAAAGTGGGATTTGTCAAGGTCAACAAAATTTCATTTTCATTTCATTGCATTTTTATTTTATACTGAAACGTCTATGAGCATAAGTGCCCATTTTCCCAGACATCCAGTTTCATAAAGCAAAATACAAACAAACATCAAGGTACAATAACATATACACAACCCAGCAAATAACAAAACAGAACACTTTAAATAAAAAATCAATTAAAATACAGTGGCGTGAAAAAGTATTTGCCCCCTTCCTGATTTTCTCTATTATTGCATATTTGTCACACTGGATGTTTTCAGGTCTTTAGACAAAATATAATATTAGATAAAGGGAACCTGAGTGGACAAATAACACTTTTTTTTTTTACTTATTTCATTTATTTAATAAAAAGTTAACCAACACCAACTGGCACTGTGTGAAAAGTAATTGCCCCTAGTTAAATCAACCCAATTAAAGGGATAATTAGAATCAGCTGATTGAACACAGCCAGGCTTGATTACAGCCAGGCCCTGCTCAATATAAACCTCACTTATTTTGGCCCTTACCATCAGAGTCACATTGCCAGCACAAAGATTCAACAAGCACATTATGCCATGATCAAAGGAAGTTCCTGAAAGATCAGAAAACATTTTGTTGCCTCTATCAGTCTGGAAAGGGTTACAAAGCTATTTCTAAGGCTCTGGGACTCCATCAAACCACAGTGAGAGCCATAATCTCCAAATGGAGAACACTTGGACCAGTAGTGACCCTTCCCAGAGTAGGCGGCCAGAAAATTACTCAAGGGCGCAGTGTAAAATCATCCAAGAAGTCTCAAAGGATCCTAAAACAACATCAAAGAACTGCAGGCTTCTCTTGCCTCAGCTAAGGTCAGTGTTCATGACTCCACAATCAGAAAGAGACTGGGCAAAATGGGCTTCATGTGAGAGTAGCAAAGGCGGAAACCACTGCTAACCAAGAAGAACATAAATGCTCGTCTCTCATTTGCCAAGAAGCACCTGGATGATCCACAAGCCTTTTGGGAAAATGTTCTATGGACAGATGAGTCCAAAGTGGAACTTTTGGACAACATGGATCCCATAATGTCTGCGTAAAAGCAAACACAGCATTCCACAGTAAGAACACCATACCAACAGTCAAACATGGTGGTGGTAGTGTGATGGTGTGGGGATACTCTGCTGCCTAAGGACCTGGATGACTTGCCATAATTAAAGGAACCATGAATTCTGCTCTGTACCAGAAAATTCTTAAGGAGAATGTCCAGTCATCCTTCCGTCAGCTGAAGCTGAAGTGTAGTTGGGTCATGCAGCAAGACAATGATCCAAAACACAAAAGCAAGTCCACATCAGAATGGCTAAAAAGAAGTAAAATTAAAGTTTTAGAGTGGCCTAGTCAAAGTCCAGACTTAAACCCAACAGAGATGCTGTGGCAGGACCTGAAACAAGCAGTTCATGCTCGAAAGCCTACCAGATGTTACTGAATTAAAGCAGTTCTGCGAGGAAGAGTGGGTTAAAATTCCTCCACAGCGATGTGAAAGACTGATATTGAATTATAGGAAGTGTTTGGTTGCAGTCATTGCAGCTAAATGTGGCGTAACCAGTTATTAAGTGTAAGGGGGCAATTACTTTTTCACACAGTGCCAATTGGTGTTGGTTAACTTTTTTTCATTAAATAAGTGAAATAAAAAAAAAAAACAAGTGTTATTTGTTCACTCAGGTTCCCTTTATCTAATATTACATTTTGTCTAAAGACCTGAAAACATCCAGTGTGACAAATATGCAATAATAGAGAAAATCAGGAAGGGGGCAAATACTTTTTCACGCCACTGTAACTACAAACATCAGAAAATACCTTTTGTTTAAATAGCCCCTTAAAACCTACAACTCTATGACATTTTGTAATATTACTGGGTAAATGACTTTATAGCCTAGCAGATTTAAACTGTATTGAATTTTGTGCAAAGTTTGTTTGAAAAAAGGTCATTTAAACTGATTTCTAATACTAGATCTAGTGCAAGTAGAAAACATTTTATTGGGGAATAAATTTGAAACACTGTTCAGTATAAAACCTAATTGAATTTCATGTAAAAAAGTCAATGCTCTGAGACTGAAAAGTGCACCTAGCAGTAAACATCCAGATTTCTCATATAAAGTACAATGATGTGCCAACCTAGGTAAACAAGTAATAAAGTGTAAAATGCTATGGTAAGTAGATTTCAATTTATTTAACATTTTCTTGGAAGAGAATGAATAAACAATAGGACCATATTCCAAAAGAGAAAAGAGAAAACTATGGGCTCATAAAGACCTTGGGCCCAATTCCAAGTCACATGGCACAACTCACAGGCATATGTGAGTTGTGCCATGTGGTACTATGCTGGGGACCCTGCACCATATTCCAAGACAGGCAGGGTTCCTGGCACCATGTCCTGTGACAAGCAGCAGCTACAGGCTAGTGCCACATGAATGATGCAATGGACCTGGGTGCTGCAAGTTATGGCCCACAATTTACTGCCCCCCTGGAGCTCCTCCACCTTGAAATGCACCAGCAATCACCTGGGGGCATTTGGGGGGCTGACCAGGTGACAGAGGCATTTGGGGGGGCCAGTGCAGTAAACAGACCCCAGGGGTCCCCAACAATCAGGGTGGGGGGTCATGACATTGTTGGGGGGATGTGGAGCAGGGTTATTGCTTCCTGCAGTGCTGCAGGAGGGCATCCATCAGTTTCCCAGGATGAATGCCCTTTAAACCACCTCCATGCTGGTCTAACTCTGCAGCACCATAGAGGGTCTTTGAATTGTGTAGGTGGGTTATGGCAGCTGCCCTTTCAGAATAGGGTGTAGTTGCTGCTGTAACCCACCCTTGTGCCATATCACAGTGGGTTACCATTGTAGTGGGTGGCGTAGCCCACCTCTGGCACAACCCACATGTGGCATAGTGCAAACCACATCTTGGAATCGTGACTTGTGTATTTCATGGTGCAAGGTGCAATTTACACCATGGGGTTCAGTGTATATCACTTTGTGCCATGCACAAGTCATCCTGGAATTGGGCCCCTCATTTCTGGAGTGAAATATTTTCTAATATGAAATAACATGCCCAAACATTGGTGCAGTTTACCAATTAAAGAAATGATGTGCTGGTCAAATGTTAAGCACTGATCCAACACTCTCCCCAAATACTTAAAAATGGAAACCATTTTAATAGAATTACCAAAATCATCAATTAATTTAAAATCAAAATTACTTTGATTCCTAGTACCTGAGAAAATTAGAAACTTAGTCTTAGCCGAATTCAGTACAAGCTTATGTAAATTAAACCAAGAGTGTCATCCCCGAAAAAAGCCACTTTGTAATCTTCCTCCTTATGCACATATCCTCTACCCAATTTGAGAGATGAATTAAAGCCACCAAAGGCTCAACAAAAAATGCAAACAAAAGAAGGGACAGAGGACATCCCTGATGTGTCCCCTGAGTCAAATTAAATGGTTTGTAAGAGACCCATTTATCTGAACATATGCTGTAGGGTTTGAATATAAAGAATTAGTATAGCATTAAAAGTAGGGGAAAATCCAAAAGCCTGAAGAATTGACCCCCAAAAAATGCCATGAAATCCTATTAATGTATTCTCTGCATCTAGGCTGGCCAGGATCGGGGGAGTGACTGCTCATCAGCATAATCCAGCAAAAGGAAAGTGCTCCGAACATTGTCAAAAACCTGATGTCTATAGATAAAACCTGTCTGGTCCTGGTCAACCAGAGATAGAAGAAGGCCTTCTAATGTATTAGCAAGAATAGTCATAAAAACTTATAGTCAGTACTTAGCATAGAAATCGGTCAATAAGACTCCCATTTTACTGACTCTTTGCCCAGTTTCAAAAGAGCTACAATATTTGCACTATTTCAATAAAGAGGGTAGATTCTTCTTCCTGGACACTCTTCATAGCTCGCAATAGAATAGGACACAAAGATTGCTGCAAATCAGAAAACTTATAAAAATCCAATGGAAACCCACTGGTTCCTGGGCTTTTGCCAATGTTGGACCTCTTTATTGCTGGAATTAACTCAGAATATGTAATTGGGGACAATAAAGATGACATCTGCTTCTCTGAAAGCCTGGGTAACTGAGCTCAGGGCAAAAACTGAGAAACCTGCTCAGCAGATGGGGGTTGTGTATCAGGAGTATACAAAAACGAATAGTAAGACCTGAATATCTGCAAAATATCCCCAGCTTTATAAGTAATACTGCCCATTGCCAGACCTTGCAACTTAAAAATTGTAGTGGTGACTTTTTGTGCCCTCAATCACCTAGCCAAATATCTAGCTCCTTCAGGCTCCCCAACTGAACTTTTTGCCGCAAATAAAATAATGCAAACTCAGTTTTCTGATCAAGACATTTCTGTAAATTTACTTTAACTTCTAATAGGCTATCTCCATCTGACTTATCTCCTCACCCCAATCTAGCTTGAAGAGATTGTACTTCTTTGGACAAGTACAACATTTTCTTCCTCCATTCCCTCTGTTTAGCAGAAGCAAAAGCCACTAGCATCCCCTGAATGGAGGCCTTTAAAGAATCGTATGAAATCCCATGTGAATCCTCCCGCATATCATTATTCTCTAAATAAACATAAACCTGATATGTTATTCTTCAACGTGCATCTGGGTCTTTAAAATAAGCCATATTTAACCTCAAGAATGAATTAGAAGGTTACCTAGTATTTCCTATAGTAATTAGCATCAGAGCATTATCAGAGAGCATAATAGGTACAATCTGAATAGTCTGCACTTGAGGGAGGTTTTCAAGTGTACTAAAAATTAATCCCACTGGGCTGAACTACCATACCTGGCTGAATAGTGCATATAACATCTTTTCCTAGGATACAAACACCTCTATCCATCAACTAGCCCCAAATGTTTCAGAATACGATTAACATATTTAATTATCACAGTATGCTGTTGGCACTTAGGATTTGAGGAATCTAAAACTGGGTTAAGTGTTAAATTTAAGTCTCCTCCCCAAATTACTCTCCCTTTCAAATGATTAGTGAGCAAGGAAAAAAAATCTTCGAAAAACTCCTTTTACCGAATTTGGAGGAAAATAAGTGTTGACCAAGGTCACCCCTTACCATATAACAAACCACTTGCAATAATATACCTACCATCCACTTCTCCTATAGCACCTACCACTTTGAAAGGTAGGCCTTTCATAAGCAGAACTAAGACCCCCTCTATGTCTCCCCCTCGGAAATGAAGCATAAAATATTTTCTCAAACCCCAACTTAAGAAACTTATTATGTTCTGCACGGGAGAGGTGGGTCTCCTGAAAAAAAAATATCCTCAAGCTGCTGGTGAGCATATGGAGAAGTCTATATCTCTTAATTGGATTTGTGACCCCATTAACATTATAAGACAAAATTCCCAAGTTATGCCTTCTCAAATCTGCCATCTTAAAAATGATAACATCTCAGAAAAGACAAAAACCATCCTACTGTCCCAGAGTGTGTCCCCACCTATAAATATTACTAGTCCCCAAACCTGTAGTAGAAGATAAATAGTAGAGAACAATAAAAGACAAATAAAATCTGTCAAATATGTTAAGTTTTGCATTTGCAAAAGACATAGGAAAATCTGAAAAATGAAATGTACATTTAATATAGAGCCATATTAAACTGTTAACCCAATTAGCACCCACTCCTTTGAAGAAAGAAAATTTATAACCCCCTCATACAAGTTTATAAAACAAAATTACTACCTAACACCAGACTAGAGCCTGATGTATTGCGGTTTTACCATATCCAAAGCCCCCTAAACTTATATTTGGTGCTAGACCCAGCAAAAATGCTTGTAACAGTAAACAGTAAACATCAGCATAAATCCTATACTTAAATAACACTGGAAAAAGCAACAATTATGCCAAATATATAGATCAATAAAAAGAAAATGAGAAAAAGATCAATCAACGCTCCCTGAAAGATGAAAAAATCCTTATAAAAGACCCCAAAGCCGAAACGCAGTATATAGATTTCAATAGAAAAAATCTTAATCTATAAACTATCTTAACTAGAAAAACTACAGCCCTAAACTTTCCCAATCCAAGAAGGTATGAAACTAGATCCAAGATCAAGACAACAATAAGAAGTGTATAATTGTATTGAAGATCAATCATGTTGTTCATAAGCATAGGACTTCCAAATCAGGGAGCCAGAACAAAACCATGGCTTCCACACAGTACCTTGTTGGAATATGGTACTGAGGGGGTACTGACCCAGAGAGCCCTAAATACCCCTGAGGTATAAACTACCCTTAAAAATAAAAAGATACTACATAAAGCCACTATCCTAGAAAACAGCTAAGAGCTGCAGTGCACCAGTGAATAAAGCAAAAAAGGAACAAATGCACATAGGCAAAATCAATTGATAAAGAGGTAGCCACAAACCCATAACAATACCAGGAATTAATAAAGTATTAGGGAAAATACCAATTGTTCTGCCATATTTTAAAGCTGCAAAAATGCGTGACTCCTAAAAATAATCTATAGTTCCTAGAGTAAATCTGAAAAGAAAATTATCCCTCATAAAGAGATACACACCTTGAGGGAGAGAATAAGCATATACCCCTCAAATGACATAATAACCAAGTGATAAATATAGCAACAATGAGATATATTTCTCTGATACAGCAGCCCACACGTTAACATATTAATAATACCAATTTGGTCCCCAAGCCTATAACAATGTCCAGTGCACAAAAAAAGAGTATAAACCATATATGATTCAAATGTAGAGAATCAAAATGTTGTACTTCCCCCAGTATCAAACATCAATAAAAGAAGAAGGATATATCCATAGTTCTAATGTTCCATCTGAAACTATCAGTCTTTAAAAGAGTCCAGTCTGTTATAAAGGAAAAGGTATTATAAGATAAAACTAGCTCAAACTGAGAAAAAAGGGGAGAAAATGCAGCACTCACTTAAACAGTTCAGGTGGACCTCCTCCAAACAAAGGAGAAAAAAAGCAAGTCAATCAAGCAATGGTGCCACCGATCTGAAGAAGCAATGTTTCTCCAACGTAATAGAATTCACAGCTAGTGTCTCCCAGCCATATCAATTTTGCAAACAGTAAATAATGTTCATAGAACAGTTAGCTGCATCACTTTATGGTACAGTGAGCGAACATACATACTAATGTTTCAAGTTCGACGGAGTACTCAGGGAGCCAGAGGAAAAGAGACCATAACCATATTTAATAGTAATCCTATCCAGAAAGGCCAAATCAAAACATCCTGCCAAGAACTACATTGGAAACGGGAGAACAAGCTAACAAGCTTTCCCACAAAAATAAAAAAAGGCAAAGTGGAGAAAGGTACCCACCCGATCCAAAATACCAGTTTAACTGGTTGCCCAGAACCCACCCCAGCCATCTCCTAAAAGGGACAATCATCCCAGGGTAGGGCAATTGAAACCAGCATTAAAATTTGACCAGGTAGGTAACATTAACTTCAATCAACTTGCCCTGCCAGATTCAGAGGCATTAAGCCTGCCAACAATACTAAGGTGAGTGCTACTGACCCAATCATTCCACAGGCCCCCTTCTGAATGTCTGGAGTAGGGAACGGATTTTGTCTACAGTCTGGTCTTGCCTCTTCTTCTTCCTCCCCTCCAGTGAAACCTTGGACCACTATTTTTTCTTGAATGTTCACTTTATCTCTGGACCCCTGCACTTCCATCGACTCAAAGAGAGTTATACTTTGCTCCAGTAGACCCAGCAATGCAGATTCAGGGTCAACGTAGGTCTTTGGTCCATCCTTGAAGTAGATTTTAAGCTTGGCTGGATAGGGCATGGAGAACTTTAGATTATTCTCCTGAAGGACCTTAAACAAAGGAACAAATGCCCTCCACTGCTGTTGGATACCAGCTGAATAATCTTTTTCCAATCTTATATGGTGCCCTTCATAAAGTAGTTGTCCCTTCCTCCAAGCTCACACCAACAAAGCTTGCTACACCCAAAAATTGTAAAAATTAACTATTCGTGATCTAGGCTGAGTACCCAGGCCATAAGTGGGTGGAGCCAGAGCCCGTTGAGCCTGTTCAATGGGAAGGGGTATAAGATCCAAAAGGTCCATTTATGATGAAAAACAATCTTGCAGATTAGGGCAATTGAAATCAGCATTAAAATTTGATCAGGCAGGTAACATTAATTTCAATTAACTTGCCCTGCCAGATTCAGAGGCATAAAGCCTGCCAATAATACCTCAATCAAGCCATAAATCCAAAGATTTTTCCTCTGGGAGCAATTTTTGAGACCCTCAGTCTTATTACTCATTTGTTGCATATCCTGTAATAGGTGTGCGAACAATCTCTCCAAATGATCCACCCGGCTGTCCGTGACAGCAGCTTGCTTCTCCAGAGAAGTAGTTCGTGCTCAATTTGATGAATTGAGGAATGAAGTTGCTGATACAAAGAATGAGTCTCCTCTCCAAAAGGCTGGATTTCCTTGAGTAGAACTGCATTAGTCGGCTGCTTGAACCCGGAAGAATTATTGGCTGCCATCGCTGAAACAAACCTATATTGTGCAGTTTCAAAAAACAAACTCTCTTGACAGACTACCAACAAGCAACTTACACTAAACTACTACCCAATAGTTAGACAGCTCCTGAACACATAAATTTATTTATTTATTTATTTATTTAGACAGCAGTTTGGAAAACCTTTGAGTCATAGGCTCATTTACAAAGGTACCTTGTCACAGTAAGACAAATGAAAATACACAGTATAACAGTATAACACAGTATAACAGTAACTTAAGATATAGATACAAACAAACTAGTACAGGTAGGATTGATGCAAACAATACCGGAGTAAATGCGTCACTTGTTGTTGTTAAAAATGGCTGAGGCAGGGTTTTCCAAAACTGGCTGACAGAGCTCTTCACTTAAGCTGCCATCACTGCAGGAGCACTACCGGAAGCCGTCAACATTGGCACCTTTTGACAAAATTGCATACAATTTTACATGTGCAATCAGAGTGCCATATTCTTAGAATTTGACAAGTTTTGTCATGGCCACTTTTCCAGATTCTGAAATCCAGGGAGTGTACAGTAAAAACATTAAAAAATTCACTTTTTGGCCTTTTGGTTTTTGCTTGTATTTAGACCAAAAACAGTTTGGAATTGTGTTTGAAAATTTTAAGAGCTGAGACTCCTCATTCCATGCTTATTCCATGGAGGTGCTTTTTGAACATTTTGTGAAAAAACAATCAGTTCACAAGTTATACAGTTTTAAAGATGTGATGTCTGATATCGACTGAGTAGTCACTTTAATGTTAATCCTGAATTTTGCACCTTAATAACTCTAGTGTTGCTAGATAGATAGATAGATAGATAGATAGATAGATAGATAGATAGATAGATAGATAGATAAAAATATTATAATGATGTGATAGCGCCACTGTAGTTAAGGTTGAGTAGCCTGTTCAATGTTAAACCCCAAACCTTGCACATTAATAGCTTTGGCACTGTTTGATGAAATCAGATGAAATTTTGCATATGCTGTCTAATAGGTGAGGTCTTGATGTGTGGAAAGATTTGTGACTACAGCTTATGCGGTTTCTGAGATCTGCATGTGTCAATTTTTGAGAAAGTCTAATTGTTTTCCTATACTTAACATATTTTTTTTTTTGTTCTCATCTTCAGCCTTCATAGAATGGAATTTTTTCTCCAAACTTGCAGGACACATGTGGGATGTCCTAAGGTAGTGCCTTCGAAAGGTCTGGTGAAAATATGTGAAATATTTATAGAGTTATAAGGCTTTAAAGTTTTGTTTTGTCCATTCTGCGCATGCGCAGTAGGGTTTTTAAGTCAACATTCTGGTGTGAAATGAAAAATTAGATGTCACATGACCCTTTTCTGGTTTCTCACCACTTGCTTGGCACAGCTCCAAACATTTTTTGTGCCATGACAACCACTGTCTTGTTGATTTTTTCCATGAACTAACAAGCATGGAAAATGCATAAAAATACTAGTATTTAAAATACAAACACCAGAACCTAGCTAAACAGGTCCCATTTAATTAGATTCTGATGTTTATTTGTTTTTAAAGTTGCCAGAAATAACTTTTTAGCAAGAGGATCCATTCACCTGCATTCTCTGTATGAGAGCAGCAGGACTTTCTTGACTTCTGCAGCCACAGCTGGAACTTGTGCTATGGGCTATAGTGAAAGCAGTGAGCTGCTGTGTATATATATACGCACACACACACTCTCACACACAATTATTATATAGTTTAGTGGGTATTTACATTGCAGACAACATATTTATGGTTTTAACAAAAAAATAAGCCCTCAGACCCAAAGATGCATCCTTGGACAGCTAACCGCACTGTGACTACAGTAAATCATCAATAAGTGAAAAGGAAATTCCATTTATATCAGTTACATATCTCCTTAATAGTACATTGTTGTCAGATACCGTGGCTTTCTATAATGTATAAAAATATACTCTTCACTCACTGCGACCCTTATATATCAGATAGAGATAAGAATCCCTACATAGTCTATGGGGTTTGGAACTGGGACCAAGAGCCACCTATCATTGAAACTACAGATGTTGACACTGCCCTCCTTACCTCTCAGGCAGGGATTGAAGTCAGAGGAGAGGATGCAGTTGGTGCAGCACTTAAGGTCCTTGCTGAGTGGAGGTGGCTGCTGCTGAACTCATTCACTGAGAACCGGGCATGTGCAGCCTAAAGAGCCAAGTGGAGAGAAGGCGGTGGGAACCTAGGAAACGTGGCAACCAGCAACAGTGTGGGGCACAAGGGCAAGTAGTCATGCGGGGCCACAACGAGGGTTGACGAGCTGGGCAGGGGCTCAGGCTTGCCACTGGTGATGTGGTACAGAATGTCAGCAACGCAGAAAGATGGCTTCTTGACCCCAGAATCCAATGCTGGAGCAGTAGGCAGCAGTAAATCAGGTGTGGAGTGTGCCTTGGGTTAGTCAACCCTAACGCTCACCCCATTCTGATAAGCTATACACATCTCAGCTTATTTACTGAAGGAATGGAGTGAGCATTAGGGTTGACCACATCAAGCCAAACCCCACACCTGATTTGTGAAGAGGCAAGAGAGGTTGAAACCATACTGTTCTTTTCCTGTCGTTGCCTGCAGGGTGGGGTGGGGTGGGGTATTAGGGCTGGAAACCCTAATGCCACATTTCCCTACTTTTGTCACTGTAACCCTAACTAGTGCTTTAACAAAGATTTTTGCAATGAATTTCCTTACTTTTTGAGATAGTGTAATCTTATCCTTATTTGATTGTGGGAGCACTCCCATCCCTCCATAGATGTGTTCGGGCCCTATGGTTCCATTTGTATCACAACAGCAACCAAATTGTCAGCATAGCCTTGTTATTGCCCTACCTCATGAATCCGGTACTGAAACTTTTCAATCTCGCCAAAACGTCATTCTGCTCCCTGCTCAATGTCATTCCGCACCAGAGGTGCAAAAATAAATTTTGGCAAATATTTGAAAAATGGCAGTTGTCACATTCATTAGTTGGTGTAAAGAAAAGGCCATGTTGAAAATTTGGGGTGAAAATATGGAAAATTACAGTATGTGCCACAATCAATATTTTAGTTGACTGCTGTCTGTTAAAATGTGCTGATATGGGCTGACCCAGTGGTGTGGAGGGGCTGCAGAATCATGCCTTATCTCCTGCTACACTGGTGACCAGTGTTCACAGTGCAAGCGGGTCACCAAGGATCAGTCAGGTTGGGAGAGGATCAGCATCTGAAGGACAGCTCTCCTCTCTGTAGGGAGGGAAACAGAGACCAGCACCTGCATGACACCTAGCAGTGGCTGGGTGTCAGACAGCAGATCCCGTATGCTGTGGGTGGAGGTGGAGCAGTTGACTAGCATGCTGTGCACAGAAGCACTCACAGCTTGGTCATTGCCAACACTGCATGCTCCTCCTCCAGTGGGCTGAAAATCAGAGGAGAAAAAGGTCCTGGGTGAGTAGGATGACTGCCAACCCTTGCAGGCACTGCCCCTGACATCAGCAGGCACCTCCCAGAACTGGATCCTGTATCGGAGGGTTGAGGGATCCCCTCAGCCCTGCCATGGAGGGTAAGCCATGTGGGAAGAAGGAAGGCAGCCCTGTGCTGTCGGGATAAGGGGCTGGGGGGAGGTGACATGAATGTGGGCCAACCAGGATGAGGGATAAAGAAAGTATTGCAAAAAGTGTTGATGTGGAATGGCTTTAGGTTTGGGAAAGAGATGTACTGAATTATTTGCATTATGACAATGGTTAATGTTGAGACACTTATTTGTTCTTGCAATGTACATGAATTTACTAGTCCAGTTAGGAGAAGCAAGGTCCTTAGTTTTTTTATATAAAACCAAGGTTGCTTAATCTTTTTACAAGAAACTCACAAATCACAGGCTGAACACACCAAATGCTGTAGTCTAGTTTTGGGTTTGGAGCCTTGACTGCCTCTTTTTATTAATCTGGACGATGAAGGAGAGCTGTAGTTCTAGTGCTGAATAGGGTCCATTTTGAACATGTTGATCATTTGGTTGACTAGGGGGTCGATATGCCATGCTGAAAGGGTACTATAATGGCTCCCTGGTCACACTGGTCTCAGTTTATGCCCCACCTTGTTGACTGGATTGAGGGCATGTTAATCTGTGGAGGAGACCTCAACTTAATATTTAACCAACACCTAGACTCTGCATCACAAATACCTAGAAGAGACCATAGGGACAGGTCCGAAAACTCCTAGCCAACCTAGGTTACTTGGATGTCTGGCATCAATTGCATGCCCAAGATAAAGATTTTACTTTTTACTTGGCTTCCCATCATATGTATTCCTTAATCAACTACTTCATGGTTCCTAAAGAGGTGACTGGGCAAATATCTCAGAGCTGGATGGGAGACTTCACACTGTCTGATAAAGCCCCACTATTACTTAAGTTTAGTATGTTTTGGAGATTGAATGTCTCCTTGCTTCAGAACAAGGATGTCCAGAAGTCTGTCTCATATTATATTCAGCTGATGGTGCTGCAGAATGATGCACCGGGGGTTTCTTCAACCATGCTTTGGGATACTATAAAAGCTATCCTAAGGGGAAAGTTCATTCAATTCTCCTCTTGTAAAAAGAAACATTGAAATATTCGTTGGGTAGAGTTACTTTCTCAGATACAACAGCTTGAGGCTTTACAAAAAATAAAAATAGACAAACAATGGGAAACTCTCCTCCTCTAGCTCAAGAGGGAACTAGGCTCAATCCTGGATTACCTGGTTGAACAAAAGTTACTTTTTCTTCAGCAGCACTACTATGAAGGATGCCCAATAGCCCTAAAATTATTATCCGGTAGACTCTACATTCAACATGCTGAAGCTGCAATTCCTATAATTATTCACCCAACCACTAAAAAAACCCAACATTTGATCCCTGAAATCACAGAAGCTTTCCATTATTAGAACACTGACCTTTATCAAGCACCCCCCCCCCCCGGATAAAGCAATAATTGGCTTGTTCCTTCAGCACTTACATTTAACACAAGCTACACAGGCACAGAATTAGATCTTGCAGGCCCCAATTATCCAATCAGAGACAGAAGGGGAAATTAGCAACTTAAAAATGGGTAAGTGTTGGACTTGCAGGATAATTTTATAAGCAATTTAAAGATGTAGCTAATCCCCTATCATACACAATGTTTGCCACTGTTATCAATGGCGAAGTTCAGCTCGCCCAGTCTTAGTCCCAGGCCATATTATTAGTGATTCCAAAGCCCAGCAACAAACACTGTAGTTGTGCCTCTTACAGGCCAATCTCTATTCTTAATACAGATTACATAAGCAATAAGACATGATAGGTGGTCCATTAAACAGATATTACCACATATCCAGGGGAGTAGCAAGGCACAAGACTGCAGGCTGAGTGCCTTCAGCCACTGGAAGTTTGATAATATCTGTTCAACGCACACCCCAGAGTACCTAATTGTGCTTATAAAATGGGTTGCTTTTTATAGTTAGAAAAATCATGTTTCCATGTAGAAAAATACATTTGTTTATGCAAATTTATAATAAAATAGTTCTTCTGCCTATTTCAAAATGACGTCATTGTGTGTGTGTGTGTGTGTGTGTGTGTGTGTGTGTGTGTGTGTGTGTGGTGTGCATGCCTTCGTGCGTGCGTGCGTGTGTGTGTACTGGACAAAGTTTGCCCTTAGTTGCCATCAGTAGTACTAGTTTAATATTATAAAGCAGGAGTAGTACCCCTGTGCCCCCCATACAGTTGGATTTTTTTTTAAATGGGATTGAGCTCCAGCTGCAACTGACGGACAGGAGATATAGAGAGAACAGTTTTCTTTAACTGCAACCATTGGCAGTCTAGCAGCACAGCACGAGTGGGTGGGGCTGCAGCAGGAGCGAGCGGAGACTTGGAAAAGTGACTCGAACAGGTATATATACACACACACACACACACACAGAGCGAGCAGCAGTAGCTCAGCTAAGGTTCAGTCTGTACTTCTGCCCCCCCCCACACCTCTAACAGTGTATAGAAAAAACAGCCAAAATGGAGGTGCAGTCTGTATTTCTTCTCTTGTTCTGTTCAGATTAAGAGGTAACATTTCTGCAGGATTTATATGAGAGATAAATAACTGCCAGCTATGGTTATTAGTAGGTTTATCTGTTCGGTGTAAAATAATGAGGTTGTTGCGAAACGCATGTAAAAAAAATGGCGGCATTTTAAAAGCACAACATTCTAATCGCACTCTTATATTCTTTTCATTAAGTACTGTGGTTGTGTTTCTGAGTACAGTACTTGTGTTTACCTATGCATCAAACAGATTTGACGCACAGGTAAAAAACAATCAAATTGCAGGATTTATTTATTTAATTAAATTTTGGTGACTGGGTAGGCCCACTGAGACCGAAACACTCCCTTTTTTAGGGGTGACCCAGAATTAATTACATATAGGTATAAACATAACAAAATACACACGTCATTTCACAATTAACAATCAATGTAGACATACTGACCCAGTCAAGGATACAGTGGCAGGTTAATTGCAATCAACATCAACAGGAGAAGAAGTACTATTATACACGAGACAGTCATAGTCAGATTGATGTCCCAGTAAGGTTGGATTGGCAGCAGGGAGTTGGCTGACTCAGAGGTAGCAGGTGCAGAGTCTGAGTTCTAATAAGTGGGCTCTAAGACCTTTCTTGAAGCCCCCAAGGGAGGTATATTCCTGGAGACTGCTAGGGAGACCATTTCAGATGGGAGGGGTGAAGGCAGCATAGGAACGGAGTCCTAGGGAAGTCCTTAAAATGGGGACTTGGAGAAGCTGCTGGCCAGAGGACCTTAGTGTTCCCCTATTCTTTTTGGGAGCTAATGTGTTAATTAGGCTAGGAGGGGCACCATATTGCTGGAGCTTAAAAGCACAGCACAGTGAGGGATATGATAATCTGCCCTCAAGAGAAGGCCACCTTAGAGATAATAATACCTTGCAGTGATGATCCCATGGTGGCCCACCTGTTGCCAAGCACCCTATCCTGTGATACAGTGTTTTTAGCATTTGCATTTCAGAGCTTCTTACAGAATGTAGTAAAGAGGCCCCATATAGCAAGGTTAGAAGAAGTGTACAAGTGGAAACCTTGAGTTTGGATTCATGAGTGAGGAAAGGGCTCAGTCGATATAATAGACCTAACTTTTGGTTGAGTTTCTTGGCCAGATGGTCAATGTGGCCCTTAAAGGAGCAGTCTTGGTCTAAGTATACACCTAGATATTTGATACAATCAATCACTTCAACTTTTGAGCCTTTGGAAAAAGCTGGGGTCAATAAATGTGAATGGGTTGGGCCCAGTCTTTTAGGGCCAAA
This sequence comes from Neoceratodus forsteri, assembly GCA_016271365.2. Taxonomy (NCBI): domain Eukaryota; kingdom Metazoa; phylum Chordata; order Ceratodontiformes; family Ceratodontidae; genus Neoceratodus; species Neoceratodus forsteri. The sequence goes on from CM057459.1 coordinate 626,287,487, forward strand.
TAACATGGCTTTGGTCTTTTTACTATTTAGAACTAATTTATTAGTAAGAAACCAATTCTCAAGTAGACCAAGGTCTTGATCAAGAAGGCTGTTTAGTTGGACAGTGTCTCAGGAGGACCTATAAAGCATGGCATTGTATGCATAAAAGGTCACCTTTGCCCCTCCACAATGTTGAGGCAAATCATTAATAAATTTAGAAAACAGGAGTGGTCCCAGTATCGAACCCTGGGGGACACCATCCATGACAGGGCATTTGTCAGACTTATCTCCATGCCATCTGACAATTTGAGATCTGCCGTCAAGGTAGTCCATGAACCATTGAGCAGACAGATGATCAAGGTCAAGAGATGTTAGTTTAGTGCTAAGCTGCTGATAATTCACCAAGTCAAGTTGGAAGGCCATCATTTAGAACTGTGAAGATATCCCCAGTAAGGCTAATCAGGGCTGTGCTGGTACCATGATTATTTTCCAAAACCATGTTGTTGTTCAGTTAGTAAATTTTTCCTTTTAACAAATTCCTGGACCTGCTGGCATACAATCCTGTATTTCACTTTACTTAGACTGCAGAGGATGGATATTGGTCTGAAATTCTCAACAAACTCAATATCACTACCTTTAGGGATAGGAGTGACCAAGGCAACTTTCCACATGGTGGGAGCTTAGCCTTCAAGCGGTGATCTGTTTAGGAGCCAAGTGATTGGAGAGGCAATGACGCGGGCTGTGATTCTGAGGAGTCTGTGCTCCAGCTTGTCAAACCCAGCAGAACCAGAGGATCTGATTTTTCTTAGTGATTTCAAGACCTTAGATTTAGTTGTAAGTTTGAAGTGAAAATTACAATAAAGGGTTTGCTCATGTAAATGATCCAGGGGGTGAAGGGGGAGACCTAGAGGGATTATTTTTAAATTTGTCCAGGTCAGTGAGGAATGCATTTAGTGAATAAACAGCATCTTGTGGGTTGGTATAGCGGATACCATTTGCTACTACGTCCGCTTTAGGAGAGGGTTAATTTGGGGTCAACATTTTTTAGGGTCTGATCCAATGAGGATATACTCTTCCCATTTTATAAAAGCTATTATCATATATCTATACTAAGTGCTTAGAACAGATTATCCCTCAGCTTATTAACATAAACCAAACAGTCTTTGTTCTGGGCCATAGGTCCCAAGATAACATCCACCAGACAGTACAAATTATAGACCATCTCAATCGGACAAAGCAACCAGCTTTTTTGATGAGTTTAGATGAAGAAAAAGTATTAGACAATGTCTCAGGGTCCTTTTGGAAAGGGGTACTTGCTGGCTTTGGTTTCACCAAACAATTTATTAAATTTATCTCCAAACTCTGTACTAAGCCTTCAGGGTATGTAAGGGCTAATAGACATAGTTTGGACTGATTTATATTAGGGCAGAGAACCAGACAGGGATGTGCTCTCTCCCAACTCTTATTTGCTCTGTATGTAGAACAGCTGGCCCAAAGTATTCAGCTCAATCCATTGATTAAAGGCATCATATTAGGTGGATTGGAACATAAATTGATGCTTTACGTGGATGATGTTCTGATATACTTGGCTAACCCAGAGAATTTATTCCCTTAAGTCTTCCATCAAATACAGACCTTTACAGAGTTATTAGGCTATTCCCTTAAGTTTTCTCCTGTCATCCAACACACTTACCCTATAAAATGGGATCTTCCTTCCATTATATATTTAGGATTTCACTTAGGACTCCAGACCTCTCCCTCTTTTCCCTTTACTTCATTCCCCTGGTGTCCTTACTTAATACCAACCTTAGACAATGGTCCCTACTTCTGTTGTCTCTCCATGCACTGATTCAATCTATAAAAATGAATGTTCTTCCATGATTTCTTTGTTTATTCCAGTGTATTCCCGTCCTATTCCTAAATGAAAGTTCCAAACATGGCAGCATCTCCTGCTTGCCTTCATCTGGAAAGGAAAAAGACTGTGGGTACAGCAGCAGACTCTTTTTCTCCCTAAGAATCAGGGTTGATGGGCCCTTCCTTTACAAACTGGTTGCTGGATAGCAGCCCAGATGAGAGGCACACTATTATGTGGAAACCCGCACTGTAACACATATTGGAAAATTATAGATCTTTCAAAGGTTTCTCTATTTCTCCTTCCTCTCCTTATTTTATCTTCTAAGCCCTTGAATGCCCTCCTGCACTCCACTCTTACTGGAATCAAAGTTTTGGAAGGTTGGAGTTGGAGTACAAATAAGAATGTCACCAAGAAGACTCTGTGGAATTATAGATGGTGGATCTGAGATTACTCTTTCTATCCCACCACCCTAAACCGCTGGTTTAAAAATCAAGCCCATAAGGGAGTTTACTCCCCTAGGCAACTTTTAAATGTAGATACAATTATCTCCTTTGATAATGCATTACAAAAATTCAGTTGGTCCCCAGGTGATAGATTTGGATGCTATCAACTCATGGTCTATATTAATAAATGTCTGCAAATGGCTTGTCAACATTCTCTAGAGTATCCTTCTCCTCCCCTCTCTGAAATCCTTTGGAATTCAAAACATTGTGAATGGGCAATTTTATGCTATTTTTTTCAGGAACCAAGGGTACACAACTGATCCAGTGAGATCTTGCTGGGAGAGGCATCTAAATATTCTGTTGGATTCTGGACTGTGGTCCAAGATGTGAGGACATTCTTGGTGGACCTCTTTCTCCCCTACTTGGTGAGAATTCACCTAGACATTATGTATTCATTATTTCATAGTTCCACAACTAAAGGTGAAATGGGATCTCTTCTTTTCAGCCTCTTGTTGGCAACTTTGTGGAGACGGGACCACTACTCAGGCCCATATTTTTGGTCCTGTCCATGTTTAAAGGATTATTGGGACACTATGATCAAACATATTTCCCAGATTTATGATATCACAACCCTGTTAGGGCCAGAGAACTTATTTTTGGGTATTTTACCAAAAATGTCAAAAGGGGGTGAGGCTCTTTATCTTTTGCCCATTCTGACTGTGGCAGCTGCCAAGTCCATCACAATAAAATGGCTTCAATTTGACCCTCCCCCCCCTCCACTATTACTGACTGGACCACTATTATTCAACAAATCCAGAGGTTTGAAACATTAACCTTTCTTATCCAGCACAGAATGCCATCTTATGTAAATGGGTGGACTAGGTTTGATCTATCTTTATCCAGGTTTAGAGATGTAAGCTCCAACTTGAGCCAATGGACCTTGGTTCTATACAGTATATCTCTATTTTTTGGACACTACTGTGAATCTATTAAATCTTATTATTTTTCTTATTATGTTCCTCCCTCAATGTCTACTTATACTTAGTGGTGACGATTGACTGATTAATAATTCTCTCATGTTTATCAATTTATAATTTATTTTGTATTGTCCTCTGTATTTGTAATAGGTTAAAGAGTTTTAATGGAATCATATTTCTTGTTTTCAGCATATAAAGCTGTGCCTAGATGTTTAAATGATTTGAAAAACTCAAAAATATTCTGAATTTTTAACATGTCAATTACTACATTCAATAAAAAAGTATAAGAAAACAAAAATATTGAAAATTATGAAAGTTATGAGTGAGCATAGCTTAATTTCAACAGATGCACATACCTTCACCATTTTAACATATTTTGACCCCAGATTTTGAAAATACCCTACCTCATGAACAAGGGTAGGAGAAATGTTCAATTCCTGTCCGAAAGATAATTTCATCAAGTGATTGCAAAATTGCCTTTTGGGCTGGATTTGCTTAATTCCACTGACATTGTTCATGAGGTGGGATCTCAAAAATGCCATGTTGAAAACATGGCATCAAAATATGCAACAATTGCAAAGATATGCACCAAAGTTGAAAATACCATTGAGATACATTGAACAGCACTTACCTTATTTCTCATCTATTGTAGCAGTCATCTGTTCCAACAGCAAGATATGTCTTTGATTGAAGAGTGAATCTTCACCCTGGGATCTGTTCAGGTAAGTGAAGTGGTTTAGGGGGTGTGAGTGTTGGGTGCTGAGTGGGAGGTACAGTGGGGGGATTGCATCACCGATGGACAACTTTCAATTTTAGAGATAAAAAAAGACATAGAGGGACCATTTTCTTCTTTTATTTATTTTATTTTATTTATTAAAAGAATTGGAATTACAAACCTTTGAGTCAGAGGCTTTTTAGCAAAGGCTTCATGTCAGGGAGGTACAAAACAATGATATGGGGATGACAAGCTTATTTGGTACAATAAGACAAAACAATAATTATACAGGATAAAAACTATCCATGGTCAGGTAAACAAAAATTATACAATCAGACAAATAAGAGCAGGAGAGAAAAAAGTCATGCCAGACAGAGTTGAAACCAGGAGAAGGTAGGGGTAAGGCATAAAGCTGGGGGGGTGGAGGAGAGATGGGGGAGTAGGGCAGAGAGGGAAGGGAGGGAGGAGGTGGGAGAGAAAGAGTGGGAATAGAGTGAAGCATGAAGGGAAGTTAGATGCAATCGCAGGAGATGGAGGAAAGAAAGTGTTCCCTAAGGAGAGTTTTGAATGGGCCAAGTTTGGATACAGTTGAGGTAGCAGCTAGCAGGGGAGTTTAACCAAAGGGGGCTGTATAATAGAAAGCATGCTGACCTAGAGTGGTCCTACAGTGGGGAACCAGCAAGGAGGCTTTAGATGAACTTCTAGTGGATCATTGTGACAGGGCAGTTTGAAGCAGATTTAGAAGCCAAGGGGGGAAAAGGCTGGTTGAGATCCTTTTGGTGAGCAGGCAGGTCTGATATTTTAACCTGCCATCAAAATTAAGCCAATTAGACAGATTGTAGTGATCACAGGTATGGGTGCACTTGTCCTTATACGCCCTAGCATTCTACTAGCCTTATCTACAGCCTTGTCACACTGCATTACCACCCTGAGTTCCCAATGGGTCTCTTTCCTCTCTAGTAACTGTGAGACCCTCACCTCAAATCCTATACTCGGCACTGCTATTCCTATACTCTACATGCGTGATTTTTCACTTTTTGGCATTGAATCCTAACTGCTATGTCTTCAGCCACTTTTAAAGTTTCCCTAGATCCTTGCACATTTTCTCCTACCCCCTCCTGAAGGTCCACCTTTATGTAGATTTTGGTGTCATCTACAAAAAGGCATACCTTTCCCTTCAGTTCATCAGCAATGTTCCTGATAAAGATATTGAAAAGAACTCGAGCCAGTACCGAACCCTGTGGTATCCCGCTGGTCACTTTCCCATCATTTGAGTCTGTGTCATTAACCATTAACCTCTGTCTCCTATTCATTAACCAGTTTTGAACCAAATCTACCAATTTGGACCCCACTCCAAATCTGGTCAACTCCCTAATTAGTTTTCTGTGCAGAACAGTGTCAAAAGCCTTGCTGAAGTTCAGTGAGGCTATGTACACTGCCCTCCCCTGATCTATTTCCCTGCTCAACCAGTCAATGAAATCTGTCAGATTCATTTAGCATCCTTTAATTTTTTTTTAAATCAGTTGTGCTGCCTGAGACTTTCGTTTCAGTTTGGCAAAATGCCAAAACTAGTGTTGATGGTCTTGGTGGTGATGGTGGTCACATGAACAAAGTACCTCAACTGTTTCAGCTATTGTAAAAACCAAAACAGCCCAGACATAGCATGGTAAAGGGACACCTTTCCAAATATGTGCAACTTATGGTGTCACACACATAGAGGTACTATAAGGTACAGTATGTTGCTCACACTGTTAAAATCCCTGTGACTAGGAATAAAAGCAATGAAGGTAATTCTGACACAGTTCTGATTCTGAGCCCAACTCTTTTGTAATGTTAAGTAATGACATATTGATAACATTCATTACCAGTCCCATATCCTAAACAATATTGGTGAATCTGCTGACAAATCATCAAATATTACAGTAAAAAAAAAAATCCCCAAATGCTTCAGATGAGAGAGATAAGTCATCCACAACAGCAAATGCTCAAAGAGAAAACCCCGGACTCCCAAGCAGTCTCAAACCACAGGTACTCATAGTAAAAGCAGCTGAATTTCTGTTACAAAAGGCACAAGTGGTAAAATTTGCTTTTCATTTTCCTAGCACTTATTTATCTATTTAAAACATGTTTTGCCAGGAAAGGCATACTTAGCAGGGCTTCTTGTTTCCAGATGCATCCGGGGGTGAGGGAAGAGGGAGTATACAAGATCAATATACAGTACCAACCAGCAATAACATTACAATACAATACGATACAATACAATAAATGAATAATCTTACAGGACATACACAGAAGGCAATAAAAGTGCAATAAAAAGTGCAAATACAATATGGGAAAACAGTGCTCAGGAATCATAAGTGTTGCATTACAGCATGACATAGGACCACCATAGAGAGATGATGCAGGAAGTTATGTGCTGAGGCCCTACAGAAAAAAGGGGAGAGGGATCAGGAGCAAGAGTCTGAAGGAGTGGTAAGGCTCTGCAGGAGGGAGGAGAGGAAGCTAGGGGAGGAAGCTGAGTGGATAGTGAGAGGCAGGTCATTCCAAAACTTGGGGAGACAGTAAGAGAAGGCTGACTGGGCAATGGAAGAGGACCTAAAAGGGAGGGCAAAGGTATGATGCCCAAGGTTGCAAAGGGAATAGAAAGATGAGCATGAGGGAGAGAGGATAGACATTAGGTAATGGGGCAGGGATCTGAACAAGTACTTGGTGGTGAATTTGACACAGTGAATGAGGCGCCTGTTGGGAAGAGGGAGAAGGCAAGGGACATATTGGTCATAGTGATGAGTGTGGTGTGAAGGACAGTCAAGAGCAAAATAGCAGGAGGAGTGAAAGAGGGTATTCAGGTCAATATTTCTTTTTTTTATTTATGTTTATTAATCTTTCAAGACAAACTACATAACAACAACACAAGCTACAATTTCCAATACTGTACATTATTTTCAATAGGCAACACAATGCACATCTTAATAAATGTATGGAATGAAGATGTTTTTCATTATTACCTCTGAAATCATGTAATGTAACTCTTTCTGGTGTTTTAAAACCCTTCTCAAACAATGGCTCTTAACTAGAGATGAATGTACTTGTGCAATGCATTGAATCATATCGTTTGTTTCTGTACTGTTTATTTTATTGTCAATCAACTGAATGTATGTTAAACTTGTCAACTGTGAAAATGGGCATTTGCTCATCTGATTTACAAGTATGAAAAATAAAAATAAAAATTAAACTCATATATCTAATTTCATTTGTTGGGCCAACGTACCATTTCTCTACTCTAAGGTACAAAATCAGGACAAAACCTCATTACATAGACCACCCATTGTCACCACAAGATTTCAGATTTCAAAAGCTATTGTGACACTCATGCAGTAGTCTTTTCCATTTTGTATACATCATTCATAAGTTTATAGCTTAAATCTAAAGTGGGTAATTTGTCCGCCAGCCAGTTTTTGGTAAGAACTTCCCTAGCTACTGGTAGACAAATAGTCAAATGTTTCCTGGCACCAGGGGACCAGAAGCCCTCTGACTTTTCTAGAAACAAAAGCAGCAGAGGGTGAGGGGTAAGAACCAAGGAAAAACCAAAAACTCCTAAATCTTTTTATAATGAATGCCAGAAAGGTTGGATCTAAAGACAAAGTCAAAATGCTGGATATAGCTCATCTTGCCCTTTTTGCATTCTGGCCAGTAGTGTGGAGGAAACCAGGACCCATACTGAGCTTGCTGGAATAGAGTGCAGAAATACTGAGTGATACATTTCCAGGAAAATTCTTTCCATAGGAGTTAATTAGTGGGTTTATGGGTATATGTTAGATAGCTCTCCCTTACGTAAAATAAATATTTTTATCAGATGTCAACTGAAGATAGTTACTGTTAATCATAAAATAAGATAAATGTTAGCTGGCGCTCTTCTGCCACACTCTTTAGTAGACAATGAGGATTTGAAAGAAATCAAGAAACTTTCAGAGCCCTGTTAAAATGGATCTTATGTAATGTACAGTATGTTGGTTATGTAGAAATTTAAAACATTTATCAGGAATTAAAAGCATGAGATGATTGCACTTAAGGATGCAGTGGGTGTGGTTGATTATCTTAACACTGATCTATTGGCTAGCAGAAAGAATGTAGATAACATGTCCCTTACTGCTTAATGAGTTCATTTTTTGTCATGTTTTTCAAAAACACATGAAACAGTGGCATTGCTACATATGAAGACGTATGGGTAAAGTCAAACAGCTCCTAATATCTTATAGAAAATAAATGAGCTCATAATGATTGGATTTATTCCCCAGGTCTCAGATGTGACTTTATAGTTACTGGCAATGAAGCCAGTATCTTGAAGGCAGTAGAAGATGGGGGTACATGCATGCTTCTTGCTTTGCACATTTTCAGTTGTGCATGGGTTCATGTCTCATGAAAGCCACACTGATAGCATGATTGCTGATGCCATAAAAATTGTGACTCACTTTTCCCATTCTACCAACAGTGTACAGATATTAAGTGAGCTGCAAATGAAGCACAGGCTGTACCCCCCAAAAGCTGTTTCCATGGTGCCCTGGTGGTGATAATAAGACCCAAATATGCAAGGACCGGGCCCTTTAGGAGAAGTTGCATGGCCTAAACTAGATGTTGGATGTACTTGTAGACTGCTTCTAATTAGGGCTTCTGCAACCGACCTGTGCAGCCACAGACCATTTAATCAGGGGGCCTGAGGGGGGAAGCTAATTCTGAGTGGGAGACTGGAAGTCTTTGTGGAAGCTGCAGCTCTGAAAGGCTGGAAAATGAGAGAAAACCTGTAGGGTGGAGAACCCTGACAGGAAAACAACATTCAAAATCAGTTGGATATTCATTTATTTTCACTGAAGACGGCTTTCTTTCTTTCTTTCTTTGTCTCATGTGTAAGCTGCTGAAAAAGTCCCTTTTCTGTGATTTTCTGAATAAAGGCAGATTTGTTTGTAACTCTGAAATATAACTGTCCATCCATGAAAATTCCCAATTAGACTTGACCCTGTTTAGTTGATGCAGTGTTCCTTTAACATATGTGCTGAGATGCATAAGCAAACTGATATTGACTGTTTAAGATGAAACTGGCAGTGCTTTTTGCTGACATGATATGGTGGTGAATGTATCAGATCTGTTGATATCTGCAATCACAGTGATTGCTAACTTGACAAGGCAATGAATGTGTTACATCACAAGCAGCAAGCCCTGTTACTGGCTTGAAGCAGCTGTTAGACTTATCCACAGTAACTGGTAGCCTGACAGACCAATGATTATGCTGCAGCATGAACAGCAGACCCTCTCACTGGCTTGAAGTCACAAAAAACAGATAATCATTTTCCTACGTTCTGCCTGGCTGCTATGAAAACAGGATTTCTCTGCATATTAGCAGCAACCACTAGTCACCATTTTGCTACCTGCAGTACACATATGCAACAATGAGAGATTTAAAAATACCATCACACATAATGGTATGTAGAAGCCATCTACTAGCAGTGTAAAACATTTTCTCCTCTGCCAGCAAAGTTGGTGAGAGTTGGGAACTTCAAACTTCATGCTACACACACAAAGTGTGGAAAAGTTTTTCCAACATCACCAAACTTCACACTGCAATGCTCTTTTTATAAGAAACACTTTTTTAACATTTACTGTACCTCACCCACTAGGCTAACCACTCACACCCTCAAAACACCTTTACAAATGTTTTCCTCGACTCTACTATCCTCTAGCACCCACCACCGCCACCACCATGAGAGCCAAGGTGTATAATAGAGTTTTCTTATAATAAGATTGCATAAGATTGCATAAGTATTGAATAATAATCCTTTCCCCCTACCCATGCCAAATCATGTAATTTAACCACCCTCCTCCTCCATCAATATACCCTGAATTCAACTGTGATCCCTCTTCCTACTCACCCGCCAGCACCCAACCTCCCTCCTCATCCCTCAAGTCCTCAAAATAGAATGGTACTCTTGAAACCAAAAACAAAAGACAAAAAGTGCCAGTCTTTGGTGTCCTGCTTAGTATGACTGAATGAATGATTGAATGAATGAATTAATGATGACATACCCCTATAGTAACACATGCTTGACTGCAGGACAGCACCCACATTATCAAAATAATTAATATTAATTTGGAGTAGCCAGCTGTGAATGAGCCTGGCATATCCAGCAGACCTGGGGTTGATTCCCCCAACCTCTTCTGGAATACTCTGTGGCTTCAAGCAAGTCACTTAACCTCCCTAGTGCTCCCAGGTTGAAGAAAATTATGGATTGTTTTCCTTTTTTATGTTTAAATTAAACATAGAAACATAGAATTTGATGGCAGATAAGGACCGCTTGGCCCACCCAGTCTGCCCATTTCCCTACCTACTGGATAAGCTGCAGATCCTAGTTAACCAGCAGCCTACTGATTCCTACCCCAACCCCCCAGCACTGCCTTATGACTATCCCATGCATGCTTGAATTCCACCACTGATTTTGACTCCACAACCTCCTCCGGAAGGCCGTTCCATGCATCCACAACCCTCTCTGTGAAAAAATACTTCCTTAAATTACCTCTGAGCCGCCCCCCCTCTATCTTCAAATTGTGTCCTCTTGTTCTTGCACACCTCTTTTTTTGAAAGATGCTACCCTCTTGGACTTTGTTGATTCCCTTGAGGTACTTGAAAGTTTCTATCATGTCCCGCTCCTCCTCCTTTCCTCCAGGCTATACATATTAAGCTCCTTAAGTCTCTCTTCATATGCCTTCCGGTGCAGACCCTGCACCATTTTAGTTGCCCTCCTCTGGACAGCTTCCATCCTGTCTATGTCTTTGCAGAGATTGGGTCTCCAGAACTGCACACAGTACTCCAGATGGGGTCTCACCAGCTGTCTGTACAGAAGGATAATAACTTCCTGTTTTCTATTGGTGATGCCTCTCCCTATGCATCCCAGTATCCCCCCAGCCCTCCTTGCTGCCCTCTCACATTGCTTGCCCATCTTTAGGTCATCTGATATGACTACCCCCAGGTCCCTTTCCATTTTTGTTGTTGTTAGTATCTCACCCCCCATTGTGTACTCTTCCCCTGGGTTTTTGTTTCCCAGGTGCATTACCTTGCACTTCTTAGCATTGAATCTAAGCTGCCATACATTTGACCATTCCTCTAACCTTGCCAAGTCCCTTCTCATCCTTTCCACCCCACCCTGTACATCAACTCTGTTGCAGATCTTAGTGTCATCTGCAAAGAGACTTACTTTTCCTTCCAGTCTTTCTGCAATGTCGCTTATAAAGATATTGAAGAGGACCGGTCCTAATACTGAACCCTGCTGTAACCCACTAGTAACCCTCCTTTCTTCTGAGTGGATTCCATTTACTATTACTCTCTGTGTCCTATTCTCCAGCCAATTCTTTACCCAGGCTGTCATCTTGGGACCCACTCCCAGGCTGGCTAACTTGTGTATTAATCTTTTGTGTGGGACTGTGTCAAATGCCTTGCTAAAGTCTAGGTAGGCCATGTCCACAGCCCCTCCCTGATCTACTACTTTGATCACCCAGTCAAAGAAATCTATCAGATTCGTCTGGCATGACCTTCCCACTGTGAATCCATGCTGCCTAGGGTCCTGTGCCCCTCTGGCCTCTAGATACTCGACAATTCTTTCCTTTAGAAGTGATTCCATCATTTTCCCTATCACTGAGGCTAAACTAAGAGGTCTATAGTTTCCTGCTTCTGCCTTGCTCCCACTTTAGTGAAGGGGAATCACATCTGCCCTCCTCCAGTCCTCAGGTACCACCCCATCCTCCCATGATTTGTTAAAAAAGGTAGTCAGTGGTGTCACTAGTTCTACCCTTAGTTCTTTTAGAATTCTGGGATGAATCCCATCAGGCCCCATTGCTTTGTCCACCTTCAGTTTTAAGAGTTCTTTCAGAACCCTTTCTTCTGTAAATGGACCGGTATAAACTTCTGTATCCAGAGTGTTACTACTGTTTGTTTTATGTACCTCCCCCTCTTCCTTTGTAAATACTGAGCAAAAATATTTGTTTAGTTTCTCTGCCTTTTCACAGTCTCCCACTGCCCACCCTCCCTCCCCTTTATTAAGCCTCACTATCCCTCCCTTGGTCTTCCTTTGCTCCCTGATGTACCTATAAAAGGTTTTATCCCCCTTCTTAACTGAGTTGGCTATCTTTTCCTCAGTTTGGGCCTTTGCTGTTCTGACTGCCTTCCCAGCCTCCTTTTGCTTTAACTGATACTGTTCTCTGTCCTGCTCCTTCTGCGATTCCTTGTACTTCCTGAATGCTTTCTTTTTCTCTTGAACCTTCACTGCCACTTCCTTTGAGAACCATAGTGGTTTCTTACATCGTCTTGTTTTGTTTATTTGCTTCACACAAAGGCTCGTTACCTCTGTGATGGCAGTTTTATTATTCCCCATTGTTCTTCCACCCCTCCTTCCTGCCCATTTGCTAGTGCATTCCTTAGGCACTCACCCATTTAATAAAGAGTCAACCCTCCTAAAGTCCAGTACTTTTGTCTTTGTATGGCTTAGCTCTATTGCTGTGTTTATTGTAGACCATACCGCTCGATGGTCCTAGTTCCCAGATGGCTACCCACTTCTACATCTGTAATCCTCTTTCCATCTCCATTTGAGAGAATCAAGTCTAATATTGCTCCCTCTCGAGTGGGCTCCAGTACTAGTTGTCTAAGGCATGCCCCCTGTAGGGCATCTAGAATAACTGCACTCTTCGAAGTGGCAGCTGCAACTGCACTCCAGTTAACATCTGGCATATTCAGATCACCCATCAGCAATATCTCCCCTTTTTCTGCCATTCTAAGTATACTTTCTATCATTTCCCTGTCCATTTCCTCCCCCTGAGAAGGGGGTCTGTATACAACACCTGTGCGTATTGTGGTGCCATTGCCTGTCTCCAAATTTACCCACAGTGCTTCTTCTCCTCCCTGTTTACCCTTTTGTTCTGTTGCTTTTATTCCTTCCCTTATGTAAAGAACTACTCCTCCTCCTCTTTTACCCTCCCTGTCCCTCCTGTAGACAGTGTATCCTGGTATGTTTATGTCCCAGTCATGGTTTTGTGTGTACCATGTTTCTGTGACTGCCACGATATCCAGATGTTCCTCCTCCATCAAGGCCACTAATTCAGGAAGCTTGTTACCCAGACTATGGGCATTAGTACTCATTGCTCTCTGCTTTACCTTTCGTTGCAGCATCCCCCACTGACCGTTCTACCTCAGTCTTTTTCTCATTTAGTACCCTGTTTTGTAGGGAGAGGCTGGGATTTTCCTGCTGCTTGTCAGTGCCTCCCCCTTTGACTAGTTTAAAAGCTTGCCAATGAAGCATTTAAACCGATTGCTCAAAATACTTGTTCCCTTCCTGGACAGATGCAGACCATCCTGCCAGTATAGGCTGGTGTCCCTCCAGGTGGAACCCCAGTCCCCAATGAAGCCAAATCCCTGTGCTCCACACCATTTTTTCAACCATTCATTAAACTGCATGGTGTCAATTACCCTCGCCTCCCCCATGCTTCTGACAGGCAGCACCTCTGAGAAGGATACTGTGTGTGCTACTCATCTTAGGTCCCTCCCCAACTCTGCAATGTCCTACTGCACTGCTCTAATCTCATGATGAGCGAAGTCATTTGTCCCTAGGTGGACAATTATGTCCAGCTCGGAATCCCTTGCAGCTGTTCTCGTGATCCTGAGGATGCGCTTCCTGTCGCTCCAAGCCATGGCACCAGGCAGGCGCCTTACTTCATTTTTCCCAGCTCCCCCCAGTTCTATACCCCTAATAATTGAGTCCCCCACCAGGAGCTGCTTCCTTTCCCTTTGGTGTCCTCTGCCTCCTTTCTGTGGGCCTCCCTTGTGACAGTTATCATCAGTCTTCTCTGCGGGTGCATCCATAGGGGTGCTATGCTCCCCCAGAATGGTGTATGGATTGTGGAGTGGAACAATTGACTGGGTGTGCCTCTGTTCCACCCTCCTCACCCTCCCTGAGCCCACAGTGGTCCAACTGCTGTGCTTTCTTCGCAACCTCTGAGGTAGTGGTGGTAGCGCTAGTGCTCCCTGGATGGGAGAGGTTCCCTTTCTACTGTCCAGTGTGGCCTAAAAGCTGCTTATTGTATATTAACCAGTTTTGCAGAACATTAAGGTCCATTTGAAGTACAGAAGCCACGTCAGGTAAAAATGTACATTTAGAAAACAATGCAACATCATCTGCATATGCAATAAAATTCTATTTTACATAGTTCTGACAAATAATTAAGAAAAACGATGAAAAACCAAGTTCCTAGAATTGAGTACACCAAAAAATACTAGGTTAGAAGAGGTAACAACATTTCTTAATCTAACTCTATATTTCCTATTCTGAATGTAACCAGAAAACCAGTCAAACACACCCTCCTCCATTTTGAAGGAGCCCAGTTTTTTTTTTCAAACAATTTATTTATTTAAAATACTTTTTACCAGGAAAGGGCTGTGGAGCTGGGAACAACTCATTTCCAGGTCTTCTTTGGGTAAAGAGTACAGGGAAGAAATGAAAGCAACAATAATTCTAACAGTACAACCATTAAACACTGTACATAAAAACTATAAATAATTTATTTATTGATTTATCAAATTTAAATTTTCCATCAAAGAAAAACATGCTGAGCTGAAAAAAGCTTTTTTCCAAATACGTTCTGGGAGAAGAGAAGAGAAGAGAAGGTGGAGTACAGTAAAAGGTAAGCAACAATCTGCAGTTATAAGATAACAAGAATACATATCAAGATACAGTCAATAGATGAGTCATATATATGTAAAAAGAGAAACATACATTAGCATTTACCAAATGCACAGAGGGAGTGAATAACAGATTTGGCATATACCATATGCAAAACAAACAAGCAAACAAACAAATGAGTTGCCCCATAGGGAGAATGATGGGGAGAGGGTGACAGACCACAGTACAGACAAGGGAAGCTACAGAAGTGAGTAGAGAAGTCATGAAGAAAGGATCTGAAGGAAAAGACCAAGGAGGTAGAGCAGATAACAGGAGTAAGAGAAGATCAGAGCTTAGGGAACTGGAGAGAAAAAGCAATTTGACCTGCAGAAGATTTTATGTATGGGAGGGAGAAGTATCTAGGATCAAAGTTACAGAGGGAATAAGTGGGCATGGACGGAACTGAAAGGAGGGACATAAGGTAAGGGGAGATAGCCAAGACAGAATTTGCAAATAAAGAAAAACAGTGAAAGAGAACCTGGCTTCCAGGAAGGGGAGGGGAAGAGAGAGAGAGAGAGATGAATAAAAGTAACAGTAATGGATGTGAGGTGGCAGCAATAATACTAGGTGGGTGATTGAAATGAAAAAAAAGGGTGAAATGGCAACAAAAGATGACCCTTAACAGTTCCAAGAGATCCCACTTCAAACTAAATTAGAAAAGCGCAGCTTTAAGGAGAGGTCATTAGGGTTCAAACACATTCAACGTTTTGGTGATTAGTGTATAAGGAACATTGTTTAACCAGGAGTAGCACACTAAGGCAAAGCTTGTTTCCAGATGCGACCAGGGAGCACAAGGAAGTTAAGTGACTTGCTCAGGATCACATAGTATGCACCTAGGAGGCTGTGGGATTCAAACCCAGGTCTCTAGATCTGCAGCTCAGAGCCTTAACTTACAGTGCTATACTGCATCCAACATTTGGAGTATAGTGCTTGCATACAGAGAACTAAACTTTGGCCCTTCTTTATTCCCACCCTCGTAGAGAAGTCTAGCGGCATTAGAGAAATTGAAGGCCAAGCACTAAGAGTGAGAAGAGTGCCATAGGACAAGGAGGTGAGGAAGATGAGGGAGCTTGAAACACTCTGAGTGTGAGTTGCTGGGAAAGGCTGGCTTTATTTGGAATATAGAAGCAGTTATTTCCCCACATTTAATCATGGGCAAAGCCCTCCCGTTCAATATTTTGGTGAATAGTGTATAGTGCTTGTGTATACTTATCTTTGGCCTTTCTCCATTCCCACCATTGTAGAAGATTTGGGCAGTGTTAGGGAAATAGAAGGTCCAATACAATGATTACCTTCTTCAACTCATGGACAGTGTGAACAGTAGCACTCTGAAGAGGAAAACCTCCTGTGGAGGAAACCCCTGAAGACTCATGTCAGTTGAACTGCCTGTCCTCTGAGCATACTAAGGGGAGATAATGCAAAGTGCGTATGTGATTTCTAATTCTAGATCAGAGATAATGGTACTTGGGTTGAAGAAGTCCATCTTTGAGAGTCTTAGTATCAGTAGCAGGATTGGTTTTGATGAAGATGCTGCTTGATCCAAAGGAATGACTTGAGGACACAGGAGAATTAAGTCTGAGCCATGTGGGAGAGTTCTCAGATGTTCCATGAATAATATAGAAGACAGTGCTGCATAACTGAGGAGCAGAGAAACTCAGAGTCATGGTGGTATGCATGAGTTGATCAAAAGAGCTTCTGGCATCAGAATTATGAATCGGGAATATAACTTGAAAGTTCTTTTGTGACAATCTTCGAAGTTGACAGTACCAGTAAGTAATAATAAACTTGATTATTAAAGTGGTGACTATGAGGATTTGGAAGAATAGACTGGTGCAGTAGAGCACTCCCCAAGATGCACAATGATAACCAAGTGTAAAGGAAACCAATGGAATAGCACAAGTAAGTCTCATGAGAGCAGAAAACAAGTCCATTGAGAATTTCTTTGAGGGTTTTGGCAGAGATGCTGTTGACTTAAGTTGGATAAATATGCTTTATGGTCCCAAATAATGCTTCTGAGGTATGATAACAGTAGAATATAAGTACATGATCAATGGAGGTTGAATACCAAAGATTGGTTGATGGGATGAAACAAGGAAGATAGATGTCTTCCAATCAGTGATATGGGTTGTTTATGAGCAGGTGCACATGAGAGGTTTAGGTAGCCTGGAGGCAGGAGTATGATTCCTTCATAGCGGTGATATGGGTTATTTGCAGCAGGCACTAAATCTTTAACTTTCTGATAATTATAGGAAGTGTCATGATGAAATTGGTGACTTGAGGAGGAAGATATGACTGAGTCTGTTGAAGGGAGTTGAGACAATTCTGGAATAGGATTGAAAGGAGTCTTGGCAGTTCCCTTTGCAATGGCAGAAATTTAGAGAAATAAACCACATGATAAAATAGATGATGATCTGCCTATGTGATAATGACCACTGTTGGATGCATGATTGAGGAAGTAAGATTGTCATGAAGGCAGCTTCTATAGGAAGGATTCGAGATACATTGCCAAAAGTCTCAAAAGACATGAGCCAGGGAGCCAGGAGCAATACTTTGTGAATACTGGAAAGCAGGATTTACATGAGATACAGTTATGGCAGTAAATCCAGGGTATAAGGCAGAAGATGGTTCTTAAAGCAAAAACATCTGATTCAGAAAGTAGGACATTGTTTGCATGGAACACTTTGGGAAAATGAATCGAGTATATGTGTTGCCATGGCAAATGCTGATGAAGAAGCTAGAGCTAGGGCAGCCAACTTTCAATTAATGGTAATCTGATTGCCTGAGTATTCGATAAGACAGCCTTGTTGAAGCAAGTCAAGAGTAAGAAAGCAATCATCCAGATAATACAGTAAAAGGGGGCAGGAATTACTCCAGGTGATCTAAGATTCTAGTTGGCTCAGTTCAGTTACATGAAAGAAGCTCACACAGTTGCAATAGTGTGCAGAAGGATCGATGATAAGGATGAATAATGTCCTTCCATATCAAAATTTAGGCAGTGACTTATATGAATACAAGTCCAGCATGTCATGATAAAGGTGAAGGTGAGAACATCCTCAATAAACAGTTTTCCTTAAACTGTGTTATGTATTACTGTGTTTTATTAATTTCAGCAAAACAGGAGGAGTTCTGAAAGATGACATATGATTTACCTTTGGATGAGGCAAGTTTTTTCCTTCGAGTAAGTCATATAATTGCAATGGTAACTGGGATAACATAAACTGAGGAGTGACTCAGGAGGAAGTAGTACTTGACTTCTGTCAAGTTGATAGCTCCAGACGCATGGGGAGTGTATGAGTGGCAGTGCTAGAACAGCATTATGGCTGAATAGTGGAAAGCAAGCAGGGCTTATGAGCTGGCGGCCAGAATAATTTGTGAGGAAAGGCAGTCTTTGACTGAAATTATACGAGATTGCAGTACTGACATGAATGTCATGGACTGATGGATGAATCTTTGATTTACAATAAGCACAAAAAAACAAAACATAAGCACTGAAAGCAAGTACCAATTTAAAAAGCCTTATTTAGCAAAGTGCAAATGAAAAAATGGCTACTATCTCACTTACCTTTATAATGTATAGCAGATGAGAAAACTGCAAACAAAGCTCTTTCATTTTGCCTGGCACACTGCCAAGGTTCATCAGAGATGGCTGTCATAGTGAGACACAGTGACTTATATACCCCTACAAATCACCTCATGCACATAATATTCTAACAGGTGAATCACTTCCATTTATTAACATGGAGCAATGACAATCATTAATGTTATTTGAAAGGAGATCAGGGCTAGAGCAGGGACTGCTAGTCACCAGGGCAATGAATTAATTCTATTTAAAAGGTAATAGGGGCCAGGAGGGACCAATAGCCACCAGGGACATGAATTAAGTCAATTTAAAGGGTGATTTGGGTGGGGGGGAGACCGCTAGCCACTAGAGATATGCATTCATTTAATTTAATAGGTGAATGGGGCTGGGAAGGGCCGTAGACACCAGGGACTGCTGTCCATGGTTCTGTTGCCACAAGGCTGCCTGGCAGCTTGTAGCACATCTTCTAGATGCACCGTCTGTTTGGTATAGGGCCACAGTTGCTGCAAGCTATGGGACTTTGACACTGGGACCCTACACAATAGTGAACCAGGCCCAGGATCCCTGGCACACCAATGATCAGTGCAAGCTGTCTTTGGCACAGCTTGCACTGACCTTTGTGACTCGATCGCCTTGAATTTGCCAGTAAAAAGAGGCCTCTTGGCTTATCATGTATGCCCAGTCCTAACTATCCAAATGGAATGTAAGAGTCCTTGTGGATCTTCACACATCCTCTCCCACACCACTTTTAATACCCGATTTACCAAGCCCATCTATCTGTCCCATTTATGTCCCCCCCCCATTGTTTTTGCACAGACCACCTCTTTCGGCATACTATTCTATCCTTCCACCACCCTTTATGTAAAAAAAATACTTTCTGGTATTCCTCTTAAATTTACCCTCTTACAGTTTCATTGAGTTTCTTTTAACAGATGGATTTTAACAGCTACTGAGAGGACCATCCTTTCAAAGGGCATGTCCTTTGCTCCATCTAAGAATATTGATATGTTTGAATTAAAGTGTGTCGTACAGAAATTGTTATGACAATTGAAATTCAGATCATTGTGCAATGGGGAGACCAATCAGGCTTCATATCAGTGAGACTTAAAACCAGCTTTGAAACCAAAGTCTAGCTTCAATCCGCCTTTGGGGGAAAAAACACTCACTAGAAATATTTGCACGCACCATCAGGCAAGAAATAACCATGCTTTTTAATGCAGAGGCAGATAGAAGGCCACTTAGAAATCACCTCAATAGACAGAAGAGACAGACACATAACCTAAAGAAGGATCAGAAAATAATGGTTAAACATGCAGAGTAAGGGGTGCAGTAGTCATCATGGTCTATATACACTACAGAAGAGTGGTGAAGCAGTCATCATGGGCTATGCATATTACAGAAGTATGCATAAAGAATTGTTATTTTAGCAGACAAACTATGCACAGCTGTATGGGGACCTAACCTCTGCCCTGCAGAGGGAGCTTGATGAAATAATCGGGGAAATGCTTGCAAATAGGTAGCTTCATTAATGGGAGTGCAACCTTTTATACAAACAACATCCAGAAACTCCAGCTTTCTACAGCATACTGAAAAAACATATACATGCTGTAGGACCCCCCGAGACCCACTGTATTAGGAATAGACAGTCTATTTGAACCTATTTTAACATTTGTAAATTTTTATTTACAACCATCAATGGAAATGATGTCAACCTTTGTAAGGGACACTACTCACATTCTAAAAATACTAGCAGAACTCAGCTCCCTGGCTACAGCACAGGGTCGCTTTCTATTGACAATAGAAGTAAGTGATCATTATGCGTGGTTCATAGCTCAGTGCTTGTGCTACGTACTGTAGCTGAATGATGTAGGTTGTACTTGGATACAGAGGCCAGACCAGTAAGTAGGACAATGCTTACAAGCATTAGTCATTTGGAATGATTAGTGCTTGGATAATTCAGCGTAGACATGAGCAAGTCAGTGATTATAGTACATGTGAACTGGATGGTATACAAGGTGCTTGATGCTTGGACTGATGAGTAATTTGTTATGACTTGGTGCTTTGGCCTTTCTCTGCATCCCACCATAGGAAGGATGCTTAGTCGAGTAGGATTAAACCCCCCCAAAAAGAATAATGATATAATACGATTCTCTCCTCCAGCTCCGGAAAGTGTAGCCAGTAGCACACAGGAGAGGAAAAAAAACCTTGGAGGGAAACCTCTGAGGACCCATGGCTACTGACCTGCCCATCCTTTTTGGGCACAATAAAGGAGAGTAATCTAAACAGATGATTTAAAGTTGTGGCTAATCCAGAATCCAAAGTTCTAGATCCTGATCCAGTGAAAGCAGGAAGCAAAATGAAGTATGATATTTGAGTGTCGGTGAAGATTACAGTACATCCTTTTAGTGAGTTCCTAGTCCTAGAATTCCATGTCCAGGCAGAATCTAATAGTAGATTGGATCCATGGTTGAGCATAATAATTTGAAGCATTAAAGTTGTATTGGTGAAGAAATCCAGAAGGTGTGAATGTCTCTCCGAGGAGCACTAGTAATCAATGGCTAAGTCTCTGAGTCCAGAGTATAAGGACAGTTAGTTTGTGTAGCGCAAGACAAGTTTTGTAATGAAGGCCTTGGTTATGAAGCACATGAGCTAGGTGCAGGTTGCGTGATCTAGAGGGGGTGGAGCAGCAGGAGCTTCTGGTCTGGAGTTGATGCAGCAGGTAAGTGAGTTTGGTAAACAGAACTTTGTGCGAATTGGTAGATATAAAGTCAGCTAGACCTCCAGGCCCCTGGGTGGAAAGCAGGTCACAGAACAGGTCTCTAGAATCTAGATTAATCTCTAGGCCCTGAAGAGTGAAGCAGGTGGGTATGAGCAGATAGTGTAAATAAGTGGACATGTACATAGGTCAGTAGTAGTTGTAGTAAATTGAACCTGCATGATGCAGACGTAGTAACAGAAGAGTTGTATGAATAGATATTGTATGGTATTCAGCTGAGAGCATTGAAGGAGTGTACATACACATGTTCAATTTCAAGTTTTCAAGTTCAAGTTTATTGCAGGAAAACTCCATTGAGCAAGCTCATTCACAAGGAGGTCCTGTGACATAAACACTTAAAGTACAAACATAGATAGGTAATAACAGTATATACATGAAATGCACATTACATGATACAGGCTGGATATACATACAAGGGTACCACATAGGGTGACCGCAGGTGGTAAACATTAATATGAGACAGGGAAGCTACTTACAGGTTGCATACTGATAAATGAAACATGATGACTGGTGTGTGCAATACATATACAGTATTTTGGCAGCTAGAACAAACAACAGACTACAACTGATATGGGGGGGAGGAGTGATTTGATAGAGTAGCAGTGGAGCGTAAGCATAGATAAAGCCAGGAGTAGAAGGGGAAGGGAAAGGAGTTAATATGACAAAACAATTGTACCTTACCAGTGGATAAATATGGCACACATGGGGAAGGAAGAGACTTAATGACAGTTACAGGTGTCTTTTATTTTGGCTGAACTTAGCGATTTGTAAAGTTTACTGAAACTGTGCTAGTTAGTTTCAGTACAGTTTGTAATTGGTTCCAAATGGAGGGAAGGGCATATGCAATAGCATGTTTACCAAAGGAGGTCCGCATCCTTGGTATGTCAAGCATAATAATGTCAGATTTTCTTAACGAGTATGCACTATGTGAGATACTAATAAGGGAAGAGAGATAGCTTGGCAATTTCTGCAGAAGCAGTTTAAGAGTCCATAGCCCAGCGTGGAGCAGGCGTCTAGTAGTAAGGAATGTCCAACCAACAGCTGCATATAAGTCACAGTGGTGCGAACGGTAAGGGGAGTTGGTAATGAACCGTAACGCACAGTGATAAAGGATGTCCAGTTTACTTAGATTTGCAAGAGTGGTGGAGGAATAGATTACATCACCATAGTCGAGTAGGGGGAGAAAAGTGGCCTGTACAAGCTTGTTTCAAGGGGCAAAAGGGGCCTATTTCTGTAGAAGAAACCTAACCTTGCTTTTGACCTTCTAGAGACATCTTCGACGTGGTCATTGAAAGATAATTTATTGTCGATCCAGATACCAAGATATTTTTAAATTTGGTTACAACTTCCAGAGGCTCATTTAGCGTGGTGACAATGAAGTCTTGAGCAAGGGTATTGGGGGGCCTGTGACAGCACTGCGGGAGAATATTATCACTTTAGTCTTCTTAGCATTGAGCAGAAGCTTTGCCTTTATTAGATAATGCTCAAGTTGTGCAAAGTCCGCTTGAAGCACTCCCTTGACTTCAGATAACGATGAGCCAGAAGTATACAACACAGTATAATCAGCAAAAAAGTGCAGATTGGACGTAGATATGTTAGCATCTAAGTCATTAATGTACAAAGAAAACAAGATAGGGCCTAAGATGGATCCTTGGGGGGACTCCTCTTGCAACTGGAAAGGCAGCAGAAAAAAAGCCTTCTGCCTTTACTTTTTGGAAACTTCCAGTTAGGTAGCTAGAGAACCACTGGGTGGTATGGTATGTGGCACCCAACTTTGCAAGGCAATTGACTAATAGTTTGTGATCAACAGTATCAAGAGCTTTGCTAAGGTCCAAAAAAGACTGCGCCAGTTACCTCCTTAGCATCTATAGCAGAGATCTAATCATTGGTTACTTTTGCTAGTGCAGTGATTGTGCTATGATTAGCCCAGAAGCCGGACTGAGCTGGGTTAATGAGAGAGAAGGTTTCCAAATGAGATTTTAACTGAATATGGATCAGTTTTTCGAGAACTTTAGAAAGGATAGGCAATATGGAGATAGGCCTATAGTTGTTTACATCGCATGGGTCACCAGATTTAAATAGAGAGAGGATATGTGCTGATTTCCAGCAGGACGGCACAGTAGCAGATGTAATGGAAAGATTGAAGATGTGGAGAATTGGGGCAGTGAGATAGGCATAGCCTGACCTTAGGAAGAAGGGTTCAAAGCCATCGTCCCCTGCACTTATTTTGGTGTCTAAGTTAAGAAGAGAATCTTCTACTTCTTTATAAGTTATCTCATGCAGTTGGAAGGGGCTGGGTGCAGGACTAGATGTAGGGGGAGGGGTATGCTGGCTCACCGCAGCACCAGCATAAAGTGATGAGTCAAAAGCTAATTCAGCTGTGGCAAAGTGGGAGTTAAGTTCCTCCAGGATTAGGGACTTGTTTTCCACAATCTTGCCACTTGCAACTATCTTTGTTGGGACAGAGGGGGCCATGGGCCGTCCTTCTATAGCTTTGATAGTCTTCCATATTTTATGAGGGTTACATTTAGCTTGTTCGAGAGTAGAAATATAATAGTTAGCTTTAGCAGAGCAAAGTTTTTTCACACAGTTATTCCTGGCTGTTCTAAAGGCCTGCCAATCCGAAGATTCTTTGGAATGTCTAGCTTTAGCCCAGAGCTTATCTCGAGCTATAAGGGCTGCCTTGAGATCCGAGGTGAACCAGGGGTTGGAATTGTTCCGTACCCTTACTGTGATGCAAGGGGCATGCTTATTTATTATTATAGTGAGTTTGTCATTAAGGATGTAAGCTGCATTGTTGACATCTTCGGCTAGGTAGAGATCTTGCCATCTGATCATGCTCAGGTCAGATAGGAAGTTTACTGCACTGAATTTGCCAAAGGATCTTTTTGTTATAAAGATGGGTTGCGGCCGGGCCTTCATTTGAGATCTTATGCAAGCAACAATTCCATGATCGCTCATGTCGTTGTGAAACACTGCCGAATGAGATATTTTATGTGGATGGGTGGTTAGTACCACATCTAGAATGGAACTGTTGGCAGTATTTAGAGTGTTGTTCCTAGTGGGTTCACTGACTAATTGCCCAAGACCTAGCTCGTCACAAAGGGATTTGAGGCCATGTGATTTAGGTGACAGCCAGTCCATATTTAGATCTCCTAGAAATATTGTTTCAGTTTTCACATCTACGAACATGGATTTCAAAAGATTAAGGACTTCATCACCACCAGACAGGGGTCTATAGCCACCTAGGATAGTGATACATTCTGAGGAGGGGAGATGGAGGCTCAGCGAAACTAACTCAGATTCCTTGGCTAGAGATTTGCAACTAATATTGGTGACCGAGTACTTAGATTTGGCGTAGATAACCACACCCCTGCCTCTAGACTCTCTAGCTGCTGTAAATAAATTGTAGCCCTGCAGTGATATTTGTTGATCAGTGTTCGTCTTTTTTAACCACGACTCAGTAATTACGATAAGGTCAGGGTTAACGTGTGCAGCCCAGGCTTGCAGCTGTACAGGTTTTTTTGGCAGGCTTAAAATGTTGACCATCATCATTTTGAGACCTGTGGCCTCAGCAAAATCAATAGGCGAGGTAAGTTGTGTGGGGGCAGGGTTGAGCTCCACATTTCCTGAGCAGAGAAGAAGCAGAAGTATAACTTTCTTTAAGGAGCTTATAAGAATGGAGACTGCTTTTTATTTCTTCATGGCAACTCATATCATGTTACAAGAGGCAGCACCACTGTAATGACAGTTGATCGTGATCAATGTAAGTGCTTGAATAGACATAGGTGAGGACAGTCGCAAGGGGGTGTAGGCTAACCGGGGAATAGGCTAAAAGGGAGAGAATGACATAGAGTCTGCACTGTAGACAGTTATAACATTAGATATTGATAAGGTACATTGGAGAACTGAATTGCATTAAGGTACTTCGAATTGCACTGTATTGCTGAGAACTCTGCACCTTAGGAGCAATAAAAACACAATAAGGAGAGCCATGGTCCCAGATTGAGTGGTCTCGTGATTTGTATTAGTGCAGTATTTTCTAGGCAAGTAATTTGCCCACCTAGGTATTCACTTAAAACCTAGATGAGAAAATACACCAGAAAGGGGAACAAGGAGAGCAGGAGCAGCTTAGTTAGTGGCGGGGCTCAAGAGATATTCACACAGGGCAGTCTTATTGGCCACACTCAGATACCAGTCATAGGTTGGCAGCAGTCGAAACTAGGCCAATGAAGCAGTAATATGATATAGGAGGCGGATCATGAGTGTATTTAAAAGAGGCCTGGGGGGGGGGAGAAAATTTCAGGTCAGAGCAAGAGCTGAGAAGTCAGAATTAAGAAGGGAACACTGTAACATGCTATAGAGAAGGTGCCCCAATCAGAGAAAAGCAGGCAAGCGGGCGTACCAATCACAATCCCCCTATGGCAGTGCAACACCATTCAAGGGTGCCCAGGTGTGCTGGCTCTCTGCAGAGGATTCTATCGGTATTTATCGGTATGACAGCGCAGCGTAGGTAATAATAGGGTGCTCAGCATCTATCTGACTTCAGTCTGAAGGGTGGATGGCAGACACTGAGGGCTTTCTGTTTTCAGCTGCACAGCTGTCGCACAGGCAGTTTTAAGGAAGTTGTCAGCCTGTTGAGTGAAGCTTAGGAGAACCTCAACTACAACCACCCCTTGTAGCAGCACCGGGAAATAAGTAGAATGATAATGCAGGCCATATTGCCGACGAATGAGTACAGTGATTTATGTAGAAGACTAAGAATCCCTCTAGTGGCAGGTCTGTATAACCTGCTAATGGAAAACTAGCCACTTGGGGGGTGGGGAGAGAGAGTAGTTAGACTCATCGGTGCCAAGGCAGAGTGCTTGGATGGGGGGGGGGCGCTGCAGGAAGAGCAGTCAGACAGAAGAGGTGTAAGTACTTTAAAACAGTAGTAGAAATTATAATCCAGCTAATACAATTGAAAAACTTCTAATTACACAGTTGAAATGTGCTTAGTTCTATCGAAAATCTAACAAAGTGCCAGGTGTCTATAGCAGGGGAAAAGTCCTGGCCAATCAGAGAGGGTTTGCTGGAAGCACCCATGTTCCGATTGGCTGCGCTGTCCTGTACCTTCCAAGGAGCTGCAGGCGGGTGTCCTGGTCTTGGTTGGTGGCTGACTGGGTGCCGGCTAACCATGGGGGAGCTGAAGCAGCCCTGTTCAAGGACAGGCAGCTTCCAAGGAGCTGCAGGCTCCTGCAGGCAGTTGCATGTAATTCAAAGAACTGTCGTTGATAAGCAACACAGTTTTGTAAAGTGATGTATATGTATATATACATTCAGGGAAGCCAATTGGAACAGCAGCTGAAATTAGATTCATGAGAATGATCTGATGAGTCCTAGAATGACATGCTTCTACTAGTCATAGATGGTGATATGATGGAGAAAGCCAAGTCAAATGAAGTGGCATTGTAACAGGATCCAAACCTTAAAGCACTGGAGTAGAGTAATGTTGAGGCCCACATCATGAGATAGAAGGACTTCTGGATAGGTCCTACTAAGTGTCCTGGCAGGAGTGCAGTAGGAAACCCATTAACCAAGCAGCAAGGCAGAGGCATTCAAAGGAATTAAAGGAGAAAGTCCAACTAATCCAGATGTACATCCACAGGAGAGCAAGGAGCTCCTTGAAGGCTGACTGACATAAATCTTTATGGATAGCAATGAGCAGTGAAGCAATACCAGGCTAAGCTGTCATTTTGCTGGTGAATACAGTCAGACCCCACATAGGCCAGACGAAGGAGGAGTGAGTCAAGCTGGACGCCACGTAAGCTAGACGATTAAGGTGCCATCACAGAGGGTAGTCAGGAGCAGCAGGCATCCCAGAAAGAAGCTGAAGGGACAAAGCAAGTAGGCAAAAAGTGTGCTAAGAAAGAGGAGATCTAGCTATACAATAGCAATAATGAGATTCATATGGGAAGGGTCTGAGGCAGCTGGTGGTGCATAGCGGAATGAGCTATGTAATAGCGCCACGTATGCAAGAACAAGGTTGATCTGCATCAGGAAAGTGAATCAAACAATGAATTGAACTGAAAAGCTGGTGAGCTGAATGAGCACAGCGTGCTGAGATGGTAATGAGCATTGAGTGCTGAGACTTCGAAAGGTCATATATAGAACTGAGTGCAGCTGAATCCCAGAGGCAGAAGCCTAGGGGATTAGTACTAATCATGCAGAAATAGTTTGCATAAGTAAGGAGCAACAATTATGTAAGCAAGTGTGGACCTGCGCAGGTCAGTAAAGAGAGTAGTGATGAGTGGATCAGCATGTTGGTCACATACTATAGGGCAATGGAACGAGGGTGAAATGAGCACCTTCGATAGGGGAGTCTTTGAGGCAGCACTAGTCATGTGAGGCATTATCACAGCAGTACAAGTCAGACATAGTAGGTGTACTCATATGAGGATAGGTCTGGCATTGTAGCCGTATTAGCTGAAAGACGGACTAAGGTCACTAGTTAGAAGCTTGATGGACTCTTGTTTGTTGGTCATTATACCCATGTTCATCCTTTAATTAGTCTTGGGCAAGCTAGCTCAAAAGAAGCTAAGAGCCAGGAGCTTGTATTCTGAAAGTATCCAATCTATGAATATCAAATGTTAGGGAGAACTGGAATTTCAAGGGATTGAGCCATGGAGTGCATTAAAGGTATAAAGTGGAGTTGGTTTATTTCAGGCTTGATGCAAACATGAACTAGCATACAAGAAGGGAGGCGTGGCCTGCAAAGTGCTTCCATCGGACTGAGGAAAAGGAAAAAAAATATATATATAGATATATATATACGATAATTTGAGTGTGTTGGTTCAATGTTCCAAAAAGAATCCTGGGAAACTTGGCTGAACGTTTACTTGAATGCTGAATGACAACGTGCAGCTGAACACAGTTAGGAGTGTCTCTATTAAAAGGAATGGAATGCATTATAGTGTAGTGACCAACTAACTGTAAATGCATTGATTGATAGTATTTAGTCAGGAAGTTCAAGCTAGCTTATGGAATAACTGCCTTGAATACAGAGTCTTTAAGCCCATCTGTGATGTACAGCAACTGTCAAGTGATAAAGCATCCTGTATACATATTTGAAATGTGGATCCACATGTTTTCCTTGTCTTATACCCATTAATCTAATAGAAGTAGAGTTCTACAGCCTGATATCTTTTGCAAAGTCATGCTCTTATTAATGCAGAGTACACGATAATTGCATACCTGATGGCTAACCATGGTCGTAAAGGCACTAGAACTGCCATGAAGAGAGCTATGGAAACTTAGCTGCTGTTAACTGGTCAATTAAGCATACTGAAGTTAGTCCCCCACAATTGAGATAATTAAGGTATAACATACTGAATGAGTGTAGGTAATTAGTGTCTGCTGTAGGGTTGCCTCATGTCCTCAACCCAACCGGTAAACAGGCCGGGAACACCGGGAGCAAAGAATTGTTTGGTAAGAAGTAAATAAGAAAGGAACTGTACTTGCATTTGTATGAAGGAGCCCCAGTGCACAAGAGCTCAGAAGCAAGGTTAGCAGCCCAACTAACCCATGAATTAAATGATCATGATACTATGCACCATACCGCAACCAGAAAGAATCTGGTTGAGTCCATGGAATCAGTACTGGAAGGAGCACGTGGCACTACAGCAGCTTGGGAGTGACAGCACCCACAGAGAGTCAGAAAGGGTCGATTTGATGATGTCATCAGGTGCAGCTAGGCATGCTACCCGCAGCTTTAGGCACAATTGTGGTTCCTAGTTGTGAATGAGAACTGGACCTGGCAGATCAAATGGCATTACCTATGGCAGTTAGTCCCATACGCACAGAGTATGTGGGCAGAGAATGTCCCTGGAGGGAGCAGAAGTGATCCAAGGAAGATGGCATGAACTGCAGTGCTGCAGCTAGAGGCAAAGTGGAACCCCCCCCCCAAAGAAAGGTAAAAAACAAATGGAGAGGAAGGGAAGGGAAAACAAAAGAGGCAGAAGGCAGGAGAAAGGCAGTGAGAGCCGGGGGGGGGGGGACCGAGGCAGAAGCCAGCCCCAGCACGCAAAGCGAAGCCAGCCACAGAGCAAGCAAAGCAACTGTGACTCGCTCTAAGCAGAGCAGCGGTTTTCCTGGTATTTAAATAGGATGTGAGGGAAGAGCTCTTCCCCCACATAACTACAGGCATGCGTCCTTTCAATTATACTTCTATCGCACATGAAGAAGGGGTACACGCTTTAGGCAAAATGCTACTTGATGCTACATTTATATATGTACCTGGTTTCATATTTCTAGCTCCAAATGTGTCTGAGTTATATGCAGATAAAAAGTTTCATGAAATTTCCCATAAAAAAAATAAAATTACATACTTGGAGCACCTATCATTTTGAGATGATAGTGTCATGATATTCGGGACACCATTAAATATCATACTAGCAAGTAATCATGCCACATTTCACATCTCTAGCTTAATAAAAGGCTATGGTATGAACACATTTATAAATTTCAAAACTTCCACTGAATTTCATCAAATGTTAAATTTCAGTTGTTTTGATCTTGTACATACCCAGACGATACTAAATGTGGCAATTACATAGGTACTAATGGTTTTCATAAGAGTACCACATTTCAGAGTCCTAGCTTGAAAGGGGGTGTGTTGTGCATGACCAAACATTTAATCAACATTTAATTTTCAGTTATTTCCATCTAATTTTAAAAATTCTTATCTGCATTTCTCTGCAGAGTCAGGATTTAGAGAAACAAATTTTAAGTATCAACCTTTAAAGGTGGCTGTACTATAGGTAGCCAAAGATTGTGCCAAACTTTTGATTTTTGTTATTTTAGTATACTTTTAATAGCATTCATTGACATTTTATGAACATTTGCAGTATAAAGGCTATTACTACATTTATATATGTACCTAGTTTCATATTTCTAGTTCCAAAGGTGCCCGAGTTACATGCAGATAAAAATGTTCTGAAAATGTCCAACAACAGACTTTGAGCACCTATAATTTTGAGATGATGTGTCCTAATGTCTTCATATTTACATACAGTTGGAGCAGCTGTCATCAAGTAATCATGCCACATTTCAGATCTCTGGCTCAATTGACAGCCGAGTTGTGACCAAATTAATTAATTTCAAAATGTCTGCAAAATTTCACAGAATTCTGTCAAAATTCTATGAATTCTGAATTTTCTCATTCTGCACAGATCTAGTACCTACAGTTAAAGACAAGCTGGTACACATTGTACATAATCAGGGAAAAAAATAATCTATAGAACATCTGCCTTTGGGACCCTTGAGGCAGGCTACGGTTCAGTGTTGTCGATGCTCCCTCTATGGGCACACTAATAAGAAAGGTACATTCACATACCCACACAGCAACAAGATGTACACTACAAAACTAAACAGCAGGGGCGGTGTACATCCTGTAGTGCTCCGAGATATACTTTAGGTGGGGAAAAGTATGAGAACCTTAAAAGTGAGAATACAGGAGCACAAAGAGGACATCAATAATAGAGTCAGGACCCCCGGTAGAAGATTGCTTTAGACAGGAGAAATGCACGGGGCACCCCTTCACTTCTGGGGTCTTGAGGCAGCTAGTCCTCCAACATGTGGGGAAGGGGGACTTCAATAGAGTACTAGAGAGAATTGAGCTGAAATGGATTTTTGAATTAGATACTTTGAACAGCAAGATAGGTATGAACAAAGATACAGACTGTGCTGTGTGTTAGTGATCTGTTCCAGACTGTTTTTCCTCTTACAGTAGTTTAACCACAGCTCTCTGACTGTACACATTAAATTAATTTTATGATGCTAAGCATCATTCCTTTCATTGCGGCCTTGAAGTCGCATTCCTCGAAAAAGCATCACTCTCATCAACCTGCTGCCCCTTCCCTTTGTCATAATTTTTGTATACACCCCCTTTAAAAAAATACACCCACCTTACTTAGCCAGTTCTACCTTATTTCCTAGCCCCCTCCATATGTCCAGCAAGAGGAACTTCTTGTTGTGCATTAACCTTAACCCCCCCACTCAAGTTTTTTTTTTTATTACTTAGTGGATTAGATTAGAGAACAATGGTGTGGGTTAATACACACAAGTTCTACAATTAAATATCGGAATAGTGTGCAAAATAACAACAAATGTCAGTAATTATGCTGATTGTTGAAGCAGCATTTATGAATTTCTCTATCATATCATTAACTTGCTATGCATCATAAGCAAATAATGAGACATTGTATACACATGTAGAGTATTTCTAAGTTGCACAAATAACTCAGCATGGCAAGGGTTTTCATGCTAGTAAATTTGTTAAGTGCAACTATTGGTGTTTATGTACAACAATTAGTCCAATTTTTATGTGCAATAAATGGTATTTCTATTGTGGGAACCTGTACAGAATATAAGCCCTTCAGTCTGAATAAACTGTTTAATTACATAACTTCCAACAGGCACAACATTATACTTCCCTGAATGTCTACTTGCTCACTGCCATGAACTAGGGCTCCATGCATGAGTACACTGTCAAATGTCTTTGTGCATGATGTCAGAAGCACTGGGTTGTGGCGGTGACCATACAGGGATTCAGAATGAAGTCCTCAGGTACTCCAAAGTTTAACACAGATTTCACCAAAAGTGAGTAATCCAGAGATTGTTTTTCTTCCCTACTATGGCTTTTCAAAAACAGCAGCATTACTAGTAAAATCAAACAGCTTTTTAATGGACCGAGTGGAACATTGCCTACTTTACTATGTCTCAGAAGCTAAAGCATGGTATTTCGAGGTTAGAGTAATGAGCTGTGAATGAGCTTGGTACATCCAGCAGACAGATTCCCACAACCACCACTTACATACTGTGTGACTCTAAACAAGTCACTTAACCTCCCCAGTGCTCCCAGGTTGCCCCTGAAAACAGGAACATGTGCCTAAAGGGCCTTACCTGGTTAACAAAGAATAAAATTAAATACAAATTTCAAAATCTTTAAGAAGCATACACATGAGAATCAGTGTGCAGATAGGGAGAGGGCTATACAGTATATACTGGTTACGGGGTTTAGGCATATATTTCCTTGTTTAATTTTTTGGCACCAGGTGGAGTGTTAGGTGAAGGGATGTGCTTCACAAATATGTCTGAGTTACAGCAGGCGAAAAAGCGATTTTCTAAACTGTTTTAAGAACTGTTTTCTGTTAAGTGCATGCTCATGTTTGCAGACCAGAAATTGAAAATATAGTTTATGTAAAGAAACATACCACAAGGAAACAAATCTACGATGTCTTGGAGTAACTCAGCTTTACAATTTGGTTATGCTGGGTGCAGTGATGGTTTTTGTAAGTTTTTTTTTTGTATTTCATAAATAGCGTAACAAATGGACTCTTGAAGAAGCCTAATAACTCTACACCAAGCGGGGTGAACATGCTATAGCACAATGAAATAAAAACACTTGAGAATATTTCAGGATGAAAATTGCTTTCTTGCCCCCAACATTTAACTTCTTGTGTCACAGCATCCGGGGTTGACAGCTTTATTGAATTAGTCTTGTGAGTGGCTATTCATTTCCTGTAGTTCTCCCCTTCTTGGGACAGTGACCACCTCTTTCAGCAAACTATTTCATCCATCTGCCACCCATTATGTGAAAAAAAAAACTTTCTGGTATCCCTCTTAAGTTTGCCTTCTGTCAGTTTCACTTGAGTTATCTATGGTGTTTGTGTTTCCACACAAAGAGGGACAGATCCATGGCCAAAGGTAGTGCAACAGAACTTAGCATCATTGTCATAAATTTGGTATACAGAGTTTAACATGCAAAAGATAAAAAAAAAATAATGATCAATAAAAGAAAAATTATTGTATTTACATCTGTAGAAGTAAGGCTATCACACCTCCTCCTCCAAAGTTCCCCCCAAAATAGCTTAATATTTGTACACCCAAAAGATGCCTTTCATGTGCATAGTGGGCAACCACTCTAGGGTACTATGGTAGAGTGGGTGCACAGGAAGGCTACAGCAGGCAAGAAATGCACTATAACTGCCTTGCAAGATGGCAGTTTTATTATATTAGAAATTAGCAGACAAGGGTATGTGTACAGTGAGACTTTGGCCCTGTCCACACTACCCCTCTGTAATGTTATAGAGTGCCCAAACCATTACCGCAACAGTTTGCGTTTACACCCTGTAACGTTACAGAAGGCGTTTTTGTAACCATTGTTGAAACCACATATGAGGTGGTTTCAACAATGGTTATGAAACCGGTTATGCCTCGGTAATGTTACCGGGCATAGTGTGGACACATGGCACTGGTCCCCTAGTGCAGCACGAGCTGCATTGTGGGATCGGGTGCCACGGTAACGGTCTCCTGGCTCCCGCAGTGTGGACTGGTGGTGCTGGTCCCATAACGGACACTGGGGCAGTAAGGAGACACTGCTCCGCTCCCCAGTTGTAACAGTTTCTATCCATTATGGGGTCTGTGCGGTGCAGTGTGGATGGGGCCTTGATTTCTTAGCAAGCTAGGCAGATTACATATGGATTGGAAACATTAGAAATTTCTTAGAGGAAACAGCACTAGGGCACTTGCTCCCACTTACCCAGGTTTACTCAATAGATGTCCAGTCCAGGAAGATTTTTTTCCTGCCTATGCATCAGTTGCAAGGCTATGCCTGAGGTTCAGTGTAGAAGCAGGTGACACTCACCATGCCCTCACCAAGTGCTACTTACTGTAAGTGCACATGCCTCAAGCATTCTCCAGATGGTCATTTGTTTGGTGCAGATGCACAGCTGCAGGCCCTCCTTCCACCCTCATCATCCCTGCATCATTCTGTCCTGGGCCTGGCTGCTCCACAGTTGTCCCTCTCATCATTTGCTGCTGCCTTTTATGGCTTTCTTGTCTGTTTGTTTGCCTTGGGATGAGCTCTTGCTGGTGACCACTGCCATTCTTGCTCCTTCCTGCTGTTTCTGTCCTTTTCTTCCTGCTGTGCCTTTGCTCTTCTGTTTTTTCATGTTTGCTTGCATGCATGTGCAAGAAACATAGTGCCATCATCCGAGTTTTTGTAGGTGTGGCATCCTGTCTTCCAATTCAGTCAGTGTATTTGCAGGCGCGGCCACAGTTCACCAATGAATGCTGCAGTTGTCTATGACAGCAGTTGAAAATGCTGTGGCATACAGTTGAAAGGGAGAGACCGCTTTAGTGAGCAGCCATAAGACAGTGTTGATTAGCATATTGTCGGCAATCCTGCGTGTATACGTCTCTGCTTTCTCTTCCTGGAACATAAATTCAGTTTGAAGTGAACTTTTCCTAGGACTATCTTTCCAGGAGGAGGCAAGTGACTAAAATGACATCCTTGGAATGTTTCAAAAAAAAATGTAATTGCCATCCTTGGAATGTTGAGTCAGAGTTCAGGGCAGGAGCGGCATTGACAAAAGCAGGAAAACAGAATCTCAAAGAGACTGAAAAAGTAGACGCAGTTGTTGTCTGTTGGCACATCTGATCAGATTTGTAATAATATTCCCCAACCCTCTGAGTGTCTCTGAATAGCGCCCCCCCAGTCCCCCTGCCTACCACACACAGTATGGCTGATGGGGGTGCCCAATCCCCCGTCAGCTCTGTGCCCCCCAGAGTTCTAGGTACCACGCTGGGAGCCCACCCCAGTGTGGCATAAGTGAGAATGGTGATGGGGTGCCCAATCCCCGTCAAGCTCAATTAAACCCCCCCAAAAAAGAAACAGACTTCCAGTTGCCATGCTGGGAGCCCACCCCAGCATGGCACACATCTGTATGACTGACGGGGTGCCCAGTCCCCCGTCGGCTCCTCTGACCCCCCAAAAAATCTTCCAGCTGCCATGGTAGGAGCCCACCCCAGCATGGTACAAGTCCCGCATCATCTTCCTAAAATGAAAACAAACACCTGAAAAGAAATAAAACAGTCCCTCATTGATTGTCTTGCCCCCCAACCCGCACCCACCCTCTGTGCATCCACCTCGCCACACGCCCAACTCACCCCATGCTTATCTCCGGAAGCCAGTGAAACGATCTTCGGTGGACCGGGAACATGTCTGCACTCTTCAAAGCTGACCACGAACTGGAGAAATGCCAGTAAGCTGTATAATGGAATAAATAGGGTTTTTTCAACTTTGATGCATATCTTAGCCATTTTTTTGAATTTTGGCACCAAATTTTCAACATGGGTTTTTTGGGACCCCTCCTCATGAATTCTGGCACTGTCATTGTGTTAATTGGCACTGAAAGGTGATTTCATGGTCACTGCGTGGAACCACCTTTTGGGACAGATATGCAAAATGACAGTGTCATAATTCATGAGGTAGGCCCCAAAAACCCTACGTTGAAAATTTGGTAAAAAAATTCCCCAAAATGACTGATTTATGAGCGTGTGATGCGCAGTTCCTACGCACACTCACAAGTTTGCTAATTTTTAATATTTTCACTCCAGATTTTCAACATTGCCATTTTACCACACCTCCATATGAGCAGTACAGCTGTCATTTTTCACATCTTGCCCAAAATGTGTTTCCGCACATGTAGTGCCCAAAGACCCAGTCGGTTTGCAAAATCAAAGTTTGGGACAGATTAAGAAAATCACAGTGACATTGTTCGTGAGCAGAGGTCTTAAAATGGCTATGTTAAAAATTTGGGGACAAAAGTCCATAAAATGACTGTGTTATGAGCGAGCATTACGCAGTTTCCATGCAGCCTCATAAGTTCATGAATTTGTAATATTTTCAGTCCAGATTTTCACCACTGGCATTTTTCCACACTTCCTTACAGCTGTCATTTTTCACACCATGGCTGAAATGTGTTTTTGCACTTCCAGCACAGAAATGCGTGGTAGCTGTGGGAAATCACTGTTTGGGACAGATTAAGAAAATCACAGTGACACTGTTTATGACCGGAGGTCCCAAAATGCCTGTGTTGACAATCTGCTGTAAAAATTCCCCAAACTAATTACATTATGGGATTGCGTTGCACAGTTTTTACGCACGCTCGTGACTTCACCAGTTTTTTTAATATTTTTGCTGCAGATTTTCAATATTGCCATTTTGTACACCTCCCCATGAAAAGTACAGTTGTCATTTTTCACATCCTGCTTGAAATGTGTTTTTGCACCTGTGGTGCCAAATGGCGTAGTCACTGTGCAAAATCAGCTTCCGGCTAATGAACTGATATTGCCACTGT
The DNA here is from genome assembly GCA_016271365.2 of Neoceratodus forsteri. Taxonomy (NCBI): domain Eukaryota; kingdom Metazoa; phylum Chordata; order Ceratodontiformes; family Ceratodontidae; genus Neoceratodus; species Neoceratodus forsteri. The sequence goes on from CM057459.1 coordinate 626,323,745, forward strand.
TCATTGGGTGTGGGTCACAAAAAACCATGTTGAAAATTTGGAGTGAAAATACCAACAAATGCCTGAGGCGTTAGGGTTTCCGACCATAACGCTCCACCCTGTAGAGATTGACAGGCATCAGGGGTGTGACTTGGGATTGTCACCTGTAATGCTCATACAATTCCACTCTCACCCACACCCTGCAGCCAGTGAGAGGCATCGAGGTGTGCCTTGGATTCTTTGGCCCCAAAATTCACTCTATTCTCCTATAGAGCACCCATCTCACCATATTTCCTGATAGAATGGGGTGAACATAAGGACCAAAGACCCCAAGGCACACCGTGACATTTATTGGTGTCTGCAGGTAGGGTGGTGTGAAATAGCGTGGCCATTATTCCTGTTGACCCAAAGACACACCCCAATGCCTGTCAGTATCTGAAGGGTGGTGGTGGGATTGGCTTCAGTTCAATACTTCACTGTCATTCCCATTTTGCAGCTCTGTGACTCCTACACTACCAATGCCAATGCCAGCAAGCAAGCATTCGGCATTGACAAATGTTTGTTTTTTATTCCAGAATGACCTGGTGCACCCTGCTGTGGCATATCTTGTTGCCTCTGCGTGACTGTGTGACATGGTCATTCTTCTCTTTGGGCTTCCCCACCACCTTCCCTTGCTGGTTACTGTCAGTTGCCCTTCCTTCTTCACTGCTTCATGGCTCCAGGCTCCCCCTCCTGCTCAACTCCTTATTCTCTGCCATCCCTACCAAGCATGGTTCTATGTCATAATGGTGATTTCAGAATAGTGATCATCATTTGAGGGAGTGTACATTGCCGAAAATGAATTATGGCGATGTATACTCACAGCGACTAGAAAACTGGCGATGTGTTTTCTATGCTATGCAGTGGGCTGCACCCCCCTTATTTAAGGATTCTCAACTCCAGGGGTGTGCATGTTGGGGGGTATAAAATAAAAAAAAATGAAAACCCCGACCTAACGCAAAAAATTATCTTGCCCAGAACAGAAGCCGGCACCCTCCCAACCCCAGCCTGCCATCTACTTACCAGACCACATGGCCAGCTCGGCAGCCGATCTCCTCCCTACACCCCACATATTCTTCCTCCTTTTCCACCTGTTGTGTGACGTGATTCCCCAGTGCATGTGTATCTATAGTGACATCCTGTCACTGTACTTGTCTATCCCAGTATTCAGTCACTACCCTCTCAGGTAGCCCAGAACACCATGATTGAGTCGCCCTTTTTGAAAGTGCTCAATCATGGTGACCTTGTTCACTGGATACCACCACGCACCATTCCATCTCCCCATACTTCTTCCCCATTTCTCAGTCAAATCAGCTATTTTCTTGCACTTTGGCCCTGCTGCCCCTCTCTCCTGCTTATGTTCTGTGTGTCTAATGGGGCCAGGTCTCCTCTCTGCTGGGCTTTTCTGGTTGACCCCCTTGGTCTCCATCTTCTGATCATTTGTTGTGTCCCGTCTCCCGCTGTCTGGCCTGCCTGCTGCCTGTACTCCTGTTTCCTCTTCCTGATGGGCTAGCCCTTTCAGCTCCTGTCTGTTGCTGAGTCTTTGCTGTCTGTGTCCCCAGTATTCCTTTAGCATTTCAGCTTGACCCACATGCACCTCAGATGGCAGCCCTGTTGCACCTTTAGGGTGGTGGAAGTGTCACAAGACAGAAGGAGAAGCTTACTTGTTCTATAGCTCTGCAGCATTGTGTTGCAGTTCAAACTTCACACTTGGGATTGTACTGGTAACATTTTACTTTACATTTCCTTAACTACACTATAACTTTATTGCAACTGCAATGCAGTTACATGCAAAGAACATGTAACTACAGTGTAATTACCCCTGCTGCATGTCATTAATGATTACCTACCCCACAGTTACACTGAAACTGAGACTTAAAGTGTGGCAATTATAACAGTATTGCACTAAGCCTTGAGGGATGGCATCCTAAAGCCTTTAATTGTTAGAGATTTTCTCCACAATGCAATTTTTCTTCCCCTCCATGCTAAAGATCAAACAGGAGTTATTCTCTTGTTAGCTAATTTTATTCTGCTGAACAGAATGAAGATTTGATGGTAAATGCTTTGTTCTTCACTGATCATTCAGCTTTCCTCTCTCTCCTTAGTAGCAGATGATATTTTAATAATTTTATTCCCACCTTCAGCTCTGTATTCTTGGACTTTTTCCCTAAGGTACTTTTGCCAAGGGACCTGCAGCACTCTGGTACCTCATAGATTCATAGGAATGTGACGGCAGAAAAGGGCCTTCCTGGCCCATCAAGTCTGTCCATCCCCTCCCTCTACATGTCCCCCCCAAGATTCCCCTTGTCCTCCCCTTGATGACCCTCTGTGTTTGTCCCAGGCCCTCTTGAATCCCTCCACTGTACTGGCACTCACCACCTCCTCCAGCAGTCGGTTCCTGGGCTCAACCACTCTCTCTCTGTGAAGTAGTACTTCCTAACATTTCCCCTAAACCTTCCCCTCCACCTTTAATCCATGCTCCCTAGTTCTTGTATCTACCATCCCTATAAATAAGCTCTGCCCCCACTTTATTGATCCCCTTCACATGCTTAAATATTTCAATCATGCCCCTCTTTCCCTTCTCATCTCCAGAGGATACATATCCAGTTCCCTCAGCCTTTCCTCATATGCCATCTCTCTTTCCCCTTGCACCATTTTTAGTGGGCCTTCTCTGCACCCTTTCCATCCCACCTATGTCATTGCTTAGATGGGGCCTCCAGAGCTGTACCCCATACTCCAGGTATGGCCTCACCATGAAGCTGTAAAGTGGCATCAGCACCTCCCTCCTTCTGCTGGTTATCCCTCTCCCTATGCATGCCAGCAACCCATCAGTGTTGCCCACTGCTTTGCTGCACTGGGTTCCCACCTTAAGATCATTTGTGATTATAATCCCTAGATCCTTCTGCTGCATGGTTGCTGCTATTTCCCCCCACCCCTCTGGTGTGTACATGGTACTGCATGGTTACTGCACATCTACTTGCCTGCTAAACTAGTGAAAATATGAGTCCAACCTAAGCCAGAGAGAGGTACTGTAACAGTCCCAGTACATATATTAGACTATTGCTGAAACATCTATTGCCCCTATATCTCTCATCTTTGCTCCTGACAGGTACCACTAGCACTGTTTCTTCTTGCAGTCAAAGCAACAGAGGTCCATCCCCTGGCCATGTTCAGCACTAAAACTGGTCAGTTTTCCCCACTTGACCATCGCCAAGTAAACATGAGCCAATTTTGAATTTGCATTCAGTGAACATACACAAATCCAAAATTTTAGACACTGGTGAAGCAGATGAGAAGAAACTTGAAGCCCCATCACCATTTTAGCACTTTGAGATACAGCACTTTTAATAGGGAGCATACATTGAGCCTATCGAAGTTAATAGCAGGCTGCATAACAGCCAATCAGCAATGCCGAAAAGTTAGAACACATCTGACTGTGCACCTCTCAGTGTCTTGTCTAACTGCCTCCCACAGAGGGAGGGCTGGTGGCAGCAGTGGCTGCAGAAGGAGCTCCTTTTATGTGAGAAAGAATGGCTTTTGATCAGAAAACTTTAGAAATTACCAGTGAATTGTGTATTGTCATTCCTTTTTGCTTATGCTCACTATATTTAAATGCATTGTCTAGTAGGCAGGCTAGTGAACATGCACAAATCTAAAATGTTGGACACTGGCGAAGCAGGTGAGAAGAAACTTGGAATCCCCTCAGCATTTTAGCACATTGAGATCATGATACAGCAGTTTTTCATAGGGAGCATACACTGAGAATATCCAAATTATTGGCAAGCTGCAAAACAGCCAATGAGCATTGCTGAAGATTTAGAACACATCTGGCTGTGCACCTATCAGTGCCATTTCTAGCTCTCTCCCACAGGGGGAGAGCTGGTGACAGCAGTGGCTGCAGAAGGAGCTCCTTTCATGTGAGGAAGATTTACTTTTGATCAGAAAACTTTAGATGTCACCAGTGAATCATATATTATTATTCCTTTCTGCTTATGTTCACTATATTTAAATGCATTTTCTAGTAGTCAGGCTAGTGAAATCATGCTAAACTGTACAGGAGAGAGTGTGCAGTGTGAGCATACACTGGCAGCTGCAGCAGGAACAGGTGAGAATGAATGTAACAGTGCAAGGGGAATTTTTGAAAGATTTGACACTTTTCAGTGCTTTTTAAAGACCAGATTTGACAGATCTTTTATGTATTAATACAGCATCCCGACACCCTTGGAGAAATAAGCGAGGTTTCACTTCTGTTTTTAGGGTAAAAGTACAGCTCTGCTTGACTTCATTATTCTTTCACTCTAGGATTGCACTTGAAACCACTACTATTTCGCCAAGAGTGTCTCTGAATGCTTATTAAAACACATTAGGAGCCGAGGAGGTTCAGCTGAATTGTCAAAGTAAGACTGAGTTTTCAAGTCTCAAGTCAAACTCAAACTGAAGTTGGCTCTGGCCCGCTTCTCTCTCCCTTACATTACTGTAGTGTCAACAGTCTGGCTCAAGCATTATTTTTAATTTGCACTGCTCTGGGTGGGGGTGGGGGATTGTAGTTATGACAACTGAGAAGCATTTGATATTTGACAGAATATCTGCTATCTCATCTGAAAATAAATCCAATAACCCAATTTATTAGATTTGTAAGTCAAAATCAGATTGTTTACTATGTGACAGTGGACAAAAACAGCAACCTTGGCACTGTCCTATCACCTCTGATAGCAACTGACTATGCTAAGCATGTGAATTTTCTGGATTTTAAAATGGCACATAAAAAACTTCTTAAAAGGCTGGGTGGAAAGAGGATTTTATGCGCTTCTTTGTCATGCTGCACAATAAAATGTGTAAAATCTAATTTGGGATGAGAATGACAATCTCTTGTAAAGGCTGTCATGTAGTCTAGAAGTTAATGCTTTTTAATAATTATAGAAGGTCTATGCAGACTTATGGTGCCCTTGAATTACTGCTGCTGCTGTCTCCTATAGTACATTTCCACGTGATATTGTAGATTCCCTCATTTGTGCTAGGCATTGGTATGGTTTGCATGTATTGGGAAAAACAACAATTGAAAATGCAAAATTAAAAAAAAAAGTTGGCAAACCACATGTTTGCAGTTCTGCATTTTAAAAGGCCTTAAGTTATAAAATAAACAGAAAATGAGGAAGGCTGTCTGCAAAACCAAAAATATTTAGCATGCCTTATGGGGATGAAGAATGTAGTTCCTGATTTCATAACATGACCTTAGCATTACCATGCTTTGTCAGCATATCCTGATATACCAAGATTATGCAATGGTCTTTATTTATATAGTTATTTATAATGTATCATCCAGAAAAGGCCTGTGAGCTGCAAAAGTGTTTCAGTTCCACTGGTATCCTAAAATGGCAGCTGCAGCAGTACATGACAATTTACATTACATAAGCAAACTCTGGTCAGAGCCAAAATGGCTGCTAGTGCAATAACCTACTAAGGGATATTTAACCAAAGGCAGGGGCCCAGGCCTCGACGTGCACCTCAAACCCTTGTGAGGGAAGCCTCCCCAGCCCACCACAAGGTGTGTCTGTGCACCAGAATGCTGTTCTGTCCCTCCCAAGGCTGGGGTCTGTGCTGCATGCCGCAGCACCTTCCCCCCAAGCTCAGCCCATTCAGCTGACTCTCTGAGATAACGCCCAAACTCGGGTCACTGGCATGGAAGGGCAGCGGAGTCCCCACTGGGACAATGGCTGTCCTTGCAAACAATGCCATTTCAAAATGTTTTTGACACATTTTGGCACCAAATGTTCTACACAATCTTTTTATGACCTTGCTCCCTTCTGAACATGACAGGTGTCATTTATAAAATTACTGGATGAAACTGCATTTCACACCACTCGTATGGAAACATTTTGGCCAGGATTTGAAAAGCATCACCCATATCATTAATGAAGTGGTGTGAAAAATAGTGGTGTTGAAAACTTCCTGTCAAAATACTGAAAATTACCAAAGTTATGAACAAGCATTGAAAAATTAAAACTTACCTTCATAAGTTTGTTGTTCTTTAATATTTTAACCACAACTTTTTAACATAGCCTTTTTGGGACTCCACCTCATGAACCTAGTAGGAGAAAATTTCAAATCCTGTCCAAAACCTCAATGCAAGACAATAAGGGATCATTTTGTGTATTTCAGGTTTAAAAAAATAAGATGTCAAAGTATGCTTTTCTTTATTGTGGGTACCTACCGAAATCAGGGATTGGACACCCCAGTGTTGGCTTGATATTTTAGGGCACTAAAGGTGGGTACCCCAGTGTCCCCAACTGTTGGGCAAGGGATGGTCTACATGGGATGAGATGATTTACCGTGTGGTGGGATGTTTCACAGTGGGTGGGAATTGGTATCTTTTGTATGTGAAGCCAGGATGGGTCAGTGATCAGATGGAGGGCAGGATGTTTTGCAGTTAATGGGATCTTTCTTATGTGGAGCTGGTGCTGGGATTAGGAACAGAGGGGCAGAAGTAAAGAGCACACAAAGGGTGGGAGCAGGAGTTTTTTTTTCTGCACTGGGGAGGAAGTGCAAGGGAGAAGAAAAAGAAAATGCACTGATTCATGCTTACTATAGGTGCTTGAACTCCACTGGGGGGGCAGAGCATGGAGGAAGCATGAGGGCAAAAAGAGAGAGAGAAATGGTGCATTGATTCATGCTTACTATAAGTGCTCCAACTCCCTTGGGGGATCAGAGCATGGAGGAACCATGAGGGGGAAAAGACAGAGAGAGAGAAAGAGAGTGAGTGAGAGAGAGAGAGAGAAGGAGCAATGAGTCATGCTTATCTTAAGTGCTTCAACTCCGTGGGGGGAGGGGCAAAGCAAGGAGGAACCATGAGGGGGAAAGGAGAGAGAGAGAGAGAAGGTGCACTGATTCATGTTTACTATAAGTGCTTCAACTCCACTGGGGGGGGAGTAGAGCATGGAGGAACCATGAGGGGGGAAGAGAGAGAGAGAGAGAAGGCACACTGATTCATGTTTACTATAGGCACATCAGCTCCACTGGGGGGGAGCATGAAGGAAACAATGTGATGCATTTGGTGTCTCTTTTACCCTACATCAGTAATATGCCAGCTTATCTCTCACTATGCAGCCATGAAAAGGGACAAGACAAAACATATCTCTCAACTGCTATAAATTATGCATAGTGCTATCATTTTTACACTCAAATTTACATTTGCTCCATGAAGGTTACTAATGTTCCTCATAATGTTAGAGCTATTTTTGGATACACAAACTATTAAAACATTGAACTAAATTGCTAGAAACATTCGTTAACACTAAACATGTGGGGCCCACTATTCTTAGACATATTATACTTTTAAGTAGTAAAGTGCTACACATTTGGGCCATTTGCATGAATTTTAAAGGACAGGCTGACAAGATGAGAGATTTGAAGAATAATTTAGGCAAACTATTAATCAAAACTGAAAAGAGCAAGCATCAGCAAAGTAACATTTTATAAAAGTACATCACGAAGATGGTATGTATAATAATGTTATGTGTTATGTCAAAATGTTCAATAAAGTTTATTAAATTGTAAAACAAAAAAGTACATCATAAAAATATGGTGTTGTCTGGCAGTATAATACAGGGGGTAGCGCAAGGCATTGCCTTGTGGTAACCAGGATTCATGCTCAGAGTATGACTTCCTTGTCCTGAGGCATGCTGCAATGACAGTAAAGTAAGACTGGGTGGTAGTCATTTGCCCTGCTGTCAAAACATCCTTTGTAGATGGATGTGAAGAAGCCTTGATGCCATGCATGACTATGCAACATCCCCTTTGCTCCTTCTCTAACTTAAGTCAATTCCAAATTTGAGTTCTGTAGATGAGCCAAAATCAGGCACTTTGGACACTGGTGAAGCAGGTCAGAAAGGATTCAGCTTCATTTCAGCATTTCAGCACATCCATATTCTGAAGCAGAATTTCTTACATGGAACACACACGGATCCTGTGTAAGCTGCTGGCAAGCTACATGGCCTGCAACAGCCAATTAGTGGAGATCGAGCTCCCTTCGCACTTCTTATGTCTCGATATCATTTCCATCTCTCTCTCTTTCAGTGGAGAAAGACCTGATGACTTGAGAGCTGTACTTTCTTTACAAGCAGAATTGTGTGTGAAGGAAAAAGTTAAAACTTGTTCGAGAATTGTACAGTATCATTCTAGTTTGCTACTTCCCAACATTTAAATGAGTAATAAACCCTCATATATTGTAAATGTTATTTGTTTCCTTGCCAGAAGTCAATTCTGTTCATGTAGCTGCTTGGGATACTGTATGTATTGGCTTTAGTTTATTTTCACTGTTCATACTAGTCTCCTATAACTATTCTGGGGACTCCATTTTCTGGTTGTTGAAGTCTCATTGTCCCTTGACAGCTGCATTAGTATATGAATTAGCATGAGAATATGCTGTGTCAGCACCCTTCAGACTCTACAGTATGCCTGGCCGCTTACTTAGAATTCAACAAAACAAGTTGCAGCAAGGTGTGAAATATCACGTGTACCTTCTATTAATTTTGCAAACTGCTCAGGAGTCATATATGCTAGAACTGGGGGGGGGCACTATGGACATGGCCATACAACTTTCATAAGTTTTAGGACCTGGCCGTATCAGTTTATGCAGTCATGTTAATTTATTATTAGGGAGGGCTGTGCCTTTAAAATGCAGCATGTGTAGTAAGAAGTGTTCCTTTCTAAGCAATCCCTTTGTGGCTTACAGGGTGTTAGCAGAATTTTGAAAAGTGAAGGTATGAGTAATGTTGATGGGCATGGACTGCATGCATGCCCTGCTGCGTTAAGGTGCTGTGGTCAAACTTTGAAAATGAAACGAAAGGGTCACGCCTTCTTTGAGGTTTCAAGGAACTAGGCACTGGATGCTACTGTCAATCAGTGTGTGTGTATGTGTGTGTGGTGTGTATGTGTGAGGGGAGTTCCTCCACAGACTGTAAAGTCAGATGAGAAAAAACGTATTCTGTGGGTGCACCCATTGGGTGGGGATTTACCCCTTACATCCTTCGTCCTATCACTTTTCAGACCACTTCACCATCAATGTTAGGAAGTCTAGAGCAGGATTTTTCTTTTAAATTGCATTCAACTAGTGTGTTTCCTGAGAGTTTTTCAGGTTATTTGTACTTTGCAGCATAGAGATACAGTACATGGTGTAAATGGGTGCTATGGCTCACATACGCTAATGCAGCTCTGGGGGACAGTGCAATTTCAACAAACAGAAAATGGGAGTCCCCCAGGATAGTTGCAGAGGACTACTGCTACTAGTAAAAGTAAACTAAATCAACATTTAATATTCCAAACAGTTACCAAAATGACAGATACTAATGATAAAGAAACAGATAAAATGTACAACATGACGGTATAGTGCCTCTTTAACTGTGGTTTCAGACAGGACAGTGAAATAATGCACTGCAGAGGAAAGTGTAGAGTGCTTGTTATAGGCTTACAGCTGCAGTCCCTACCTGCAGCAAGGCAATGAGTGAATTGATCAGATTGCAAAAGGTGCAAGGGGTATTGCTGAAGGATTCATTTAAATAATAATTATTTTTTATTGACTGCTGGTAGTACAGGGCACAGAAATCAATTGTTTTAATTTTTTGCCTGTGTAGGTGAGCCTGTCAGTCAGTCTGTGTGTGAAAAGTAAAGAGACTGCTGTGTGAGGTATTACTGTAGGTCACTCAATGTCTGTCAGTAAGGTGGAGTGCAGGTCTGTCAGTGGGATCAGAGTGGTGCAGAAAGGTGGGTTCACTCTTGCAATAGCCCCTCAATTCCCTGTTGTCCTATGAGTTGTGAATTACAGCGGCAGGCATGTGTGAACTGGGCATGTGATGTAGGTATCTAAAAAGCATCAATGATTATTGTGAGCTGCTTTATGTCATCATCTGTCATGCATGAGTCATCGATGATGATATGTGTTAGAACCATATAGAAAAGAACAGGAGATGAAAAGGATGCAGTTCCACCAAGTACAAATTGTAAAGTGGTCATGTTGTTAAAGAAGCTGGTGTGACATGGAATGGGAGTTGTTGTTGAGGGGCTGTGATAACTAAGGCATGGCTAGTGGTAGTACTACGAACAAGGAAACCATGGTTCTTTAGTTCCCCGAGTCCACATGTTTTTCTTACAGTATGCAATTGTCTAAACTGAATAACACCATCAAACCAAGTACAGTAAGTTCTTCAAGATTCACAGAGATGAAAGGACAAGGGCACACTCAATTTCACTGAAGGGAGGAATAATCATCGGAAACAACTACTTCACAGAATAAGTGGTGAACAATTGAACTGTACCACTAGCTCATGTGTACCAATTGTTACTACAGTAACCTTAAAGAGCTAGTGTACTGCCTACAACTAATATTAGTTTTTTTTTGCAATTTAAACTTTATTGATAGTATTTTCTTATTATATACAAAGGCAGATGTACATACATATACATAGAGTACATGAGATATTAGTACCATGTAAATCTTCCCCACCCATTTCTCCTTACTACCCCTTCACCCCCTCCCTCTAATTACCCCTCCCATTCCTACTAGAGCAACAACATATATAGTATTCAGTTTACCAAGCATGTGTGGACATGGCATAGTCCTTGAGGTTGAGAGGAGTCATATTAAAGAATGCTACTTTCTATAAGGAATATAGAGCATATAGGGGTCCCATATTTTTTTGAACCTGCCCATTGTGTTGTTCAAATTGGTGATGGCCTTCTTGGTGAGTAGATTCACCAGAATTTTGGTCAGCCATTCATTGTAGGGAATTTACAGTTGATCAAGCCAGTGTCGTAGTACCAGCTTTTTGACCGACATAGCTATGAGAGTCATATAATATTTACGGTTATTGACTTTAATTCCAGATAGAGCTCCCAGAATACAGATTTCTGGGGTAAACAGGTCTTTAAGCCTTAAAAAAGGATCTGAAAATTGTTGAATAGATTTCCATAATGAAGACACTTCAGGGCAGGACCAAAAGATATGGCATACATTCCCCTCTTCTTGATTACATCTGACACATACTGAAGAAGCTTTTAATCCTAGTTTAGCCAGTTTATGTGGTGTATAATATGCATTATGCAGGATATATAGTTGCATCAATCTTAATCTGTCCTGCGTTACTAATTTATGACAATTTTGCCAGATTATCGTCCAGTCTACATTATGTTCTGGGAAAAATTATTCCAGAATTGTGTTGGTCTGAAATTATCTGGGAATTTCCACTGGTATAGTACACTGTAGACTTCTGAGACTGTTTTGAGAGCACCAATATTAGTTTTTAAGAATAGTCAACCATTACCTTTTCTATCTGATGTATGTTTTCTTTTCCCTTTCTTTAATTAGAAGATTATTTACCTGATGTTAGTAGGCGTGATGTATGGAACAGCACTCTGCCTGGCAGCTGACATATCTAGCTCTGTTCCCCCCACTACATCATCAGCATAGTGACCTCACTGACTGCGAAATCACTGCTGCTTAGGAATAGCCACTCAGTGGCTGCCAGGTCAGTCACCTGTGATCTCACCATCAGTGAGATCACAATGCTGATGATATAATAGGAGAGACTAGAGACGGATATGTCAGCTGCCAGACTGAGACTTATTTCACACATCCAATGCAACATTATCACATTAAACAAAACTTTCTAATCAGCAAAAGGCAAAAACAAAATATTTCAGAAATAAAAAGTTACAACCACTACTTCAAATTTGTATTATTTTCCTGTCTGTCTGGTTCCTCTAGCTCTTTAAGCTCAGACTCTGCAAGTACTGTAGTAGGGTAACAGGGTACTCCTACTGTGCTGCAGGAAGGGAGGTACTCAATGGACCAATGGTCTTCATTGCTCCCTAAATATGCATGCACACATAGTATGCAAGTAGTAAGCTTTTTGTTAGTCTACATCCCAAGTTTTATGCCATCATTATGTATCAATTTGTGGTAAGTAAAATACACATTAATGTTCCATTAGCACTCAAGTTGCACAATTTTGTCTTCGTCATTTATATACTTCAAGGCCATTACATCACACTAGTAAATTATAAGAATTTAGAATCTTGCAGGGACTGAAGAACTGAAACCATTACATATAGCTATGTACTGTATACTTATACACGTACAGTAGTATTAGTACATTAGTACCTGGAAGACCTAAAAGAGATGCTTCATTTGTATCCTGTCCAGCAGAATTGGACCCAAACATTTGGGTGCCCCAAGATAAAACAGCTCCCAGATAGACTAATGGGTGAGTTCATTTCTTGAACCTTTGTTATAAATCATTAACTCTCATTAAGATGTTGCATCTTGGCACTGTTTTGAGTTGTGTGACTTAAAACATAGTGTCACATTTTAGACTGCCCCAGATTATTGAGGAAAGAATAAGCTTCGCAGAGGCAACAATGATCTAGTGCTCTGGGTTTGTTACATAGAATCAAATCAGAAGCAGAGCAAACCACAAAGGTCATGGTATGTTCTTATGGGAAGCCACTATCTGAATAGACAAGTTAAGTTGAATGCTTGCCTTTAATAAACATGAGTAGGCTCAAGGCCACACTGTTCCACAGGTGTTGTTTATTACTATAAGCTAATTTCATCTTGGTTTGTGGCAAACCTCAAGTAGCTGACATAATTGCCAAAGCATTGTCTAATGTTTACATTACAGTGCACTGCTGCTCTACTGTCCCTTACAGATTTTTAAATGCTGCAAGTCATCTAGTGATGTTGCTTGCTTGTGTTTAAACCATATTAGTTGAGACTTGCTGGTAGAAACTGAGGCAAAGAAACAAAGCAGGAAGGTAAGTCTGTGCAGTTGTGTAGACAAACTTTCACTCAGCTTGCAGTTTGTCAAGGCCGTCATTAGACACATTCAACAAAACCCAGTCATAATTATCACATGTCTCAGTGTACAGTATGTGTTTTAGCCATTTGTCAGCCATAACTCAAAACCCTTCTATAGACAGAAGGTGCTGAGCAAACTTCATATTATTTGTTTCAGAAAAGTATGAGTAAAAATCATGCACACAGGGCAGGCTACTTTTCAGACATAAAAGTAGACAATTTTTTTTTAGTTTTTTGTTTTACAGACTCTTGTGAGAGTAGTAAAATGATTAACAAAATACAGTACTACTAAGGCCAGTGTGCTAGTCAGTGAGGCTCAGAGGTAGGAATCTCAGCCCTGGGCCAGTGTTCACAGATTCTAGCCTCATACTGTGGACTTGTGTAATACACAAATCTGACACTACAGTGACATATTGGGGGCTGAATTACCATATTGTAGGTGTGAAGTACTTTATTTATGTATTGATTGATTGATAGATTGATTAATTGATTTTATGTTATTTATGTGAATATAAGTGACCAGGAAGGGTGCACTGAGCCAATGCTCATTTTCTGGTCACAGGACTTTTCAAATGTAATGCAGATTAGCCTGGGATCCTGGCCAACATTTCCAGCTCTGTTGTTTCAAGTACATTTGCCTTTGGCTGCATCTGAGTTTTGTGTAGTGGTAATGAAGCAGTAGGACTGTTCAACAGTTGATACATTATATGCTACCATAATATTTGCTTTGCAAATGGCCTTTTTGAAGAGTGATGGTGCTACTCAATGGCCAGTAGTCAGGGCTTCTAGTTCTCCATGCCACTTCAGTCCTGAATGATTATGGTATGTGGTAAGACTTGAGCAACGGTATGTGTGCATTCCTGCAGCATGACTTGTTTATTTCTGTGGCACAATACCCCCCTGCTATTGTTGTCAATGACAATACATGCTGCAGATAGTGTATGGGCTTCAGTATAAACAAGGAAGGAAAGAGCTAAGCACCAGAGAAAAACTATACATTTTAATGGAAAATTACCAAGAACCATGAACTTCTTGGCACTATATCTATTCTGCAGTGGGAGTTCTGCAAACAGTTTCATATCTGCTGAATTACAGGGACCATGTCAAAAGTAAAGACCATCCCCCTCCCATAGCATTGTGCTTTATATGACTTGCAGGATTCTTAAGGCACTTTTACACACAGGTGTTTGTTATGGAATGATCATTACCTGCATGGCCCATTGCAGCCTGTGATCCTACTGATTTCCTCAGTAGGTGAATGGAACATCCAGATTACACCATAGAGTGAACCAGCACACATTGGGGCAAACTGTGGCAAGCAGAGAATGAAATGTGGCTGAACGTTCACTGTGGTAGCGGCAGAGATCCAGTTTACACAGCAACAGAGGTAACATTACACTGATTCTGTAACAGTCATTCCGTTACAGACACCGGTGTCTCAAAGTGCCCTGAAAGGCACTAGTTGTAGATACACAGAGTGATTGATTGTCCAGTCTGTTCTGAATTCCCCTCTAGAGTTTGTACAATGGTGCTCAGTATAAGGTTCTTTTTTGTCTAGTCATGTCAGTCAGTAACCTCAGACATGAACTGGCATGACATTTTGCAGAATTCTGTGAAATTTTGTGAAATATGTTGTTTATTTGGTCATATTGCAACCATACTTTTAGCTGGAGTTCATATATTCAGCATGCTTACTTAATATAAGGTGTACTAAAGGCATGTCAAATATCGTGTCATTCAGATGAGTAAATCCAAACTTACAGGGCATCAAAGCTGAGCATTCTACTTTTTGTAACATTTTGTAAAAAATATTTGACTGCTTCTGACTCAGCCACCATTGGAGACAGATGCCTGCAAATTAGCATGCATATAAAAAAATGCTAACAGTGGAGAAATGTGGTTAAGGAATTTCCAAGTTACAGGGGTTCATATTTTCCCATTTTAATTGTTTGTCAAATTTTGTGGGAAGAAAATACTGGCCCAATGAGTTCTTACTCCATACTTACTTCATGGGTATATCTTGTCACCCCATTTCTTCAAATAACTTATCTAGTTTAAACTTGGAGGTAATAAAAATGGTGTTGACTGATCTGTGCTGCATTTGTGGGCAAAAGCTGAGATATTTTCTTTATTTATTTAGACAGTTTTCATCAGGAAAGCATACTACTGATATGAAAACAGTTCATTTCCACTTGTATCCTGGGGAAAGTAGTGTCACAAATCCATTCCAGTGGTCAGGCCCTCTGCTCCCACAGTGCCTGACCTTGAAGTACAATTCATGAACAGGGGACAAACAGGGACACCCTCCTGTTTGTTTTGGGTCCAAGCAACCAGCAGTCTCGAGTTCTGGGGTCAACTATGAACCCTTTTTAGTAAGCACACCCAGGTAACAGGTCCAAATATAACACTCTCTTTGTGGAAAGCAGTGCAATACTTGGCACAGCGTGCATACAACCAGCCTGGTTCACAACCCCTTGCTGACTCAATGAGACAATGGTATTTTCTTACCTTGCTGGATCTTTACACAGATCCCCTTTAGCGTGGCTGCATTAGATGACACAATAAGCATTTCACAGCTGTGTTAGAATATTAAGACTGTTCCACCATCAACACCCAAATCAGTATGTCTCTGGCAGCATTTTAAGGAAAAACAAAGTTTACTAAAATTAAAAATAGTAACTACAATACCAAAACACAGAATGTATATACATTAAGGGTGTAGTCAGAAAATAAATGGATAGTTATAACCAAAGTGCCTTGCACTGAATAACTAATTGCTACCTCAGTATTTCAGTTAGCAGATGGTTTAGGCTAAAGTTACCTATCTTGGCAGATGTGTCCAAAATATCAAGATGACTCTTAGAAGACCAGAAAAGAGTGTCCCTTCCATGTTCAGAACAAGAGAGTGTCAGTCCTTTCAGCCAGCTTGGCAGGATCAGATTTAAAGTCCCATCTTCCTTATGATGTTACAGCACATGAGGTCACTTTTAGTCCTGTAAATAATTTGTAACATGAAGCTGCATAGGCAAACAGGTCAGGTTACTACTGAATTGGAAGCTGCAGATATAGCAATATTTCTAATTATAATAAGAAACTATTTTCTTCCCATTACAGCATGGCTTTTATGATAGGTTACAATATCCCTTTGATCTCTCAGGAAAACAGTCTGAGAACTACCTCTCAACATCGTGAGATTTTTGAAATAGGCTGACTAGGAAGCATTCTCCCTCCTGTCACCTCATAAAAAGGCAATATTTTCACTTCAAATCACCAACTCTCTGAGAACATGACTTTTATCATTTCCACACAGGTTTTGTCAGGCATGTATTAGTTTCTTTGAAGTTAGCTGTTTCCTTCCACTCAGAGAGAACAGTATATTTTCAAAAATACAATGTCCTAGGATGCCTTGTGCTGACTGCCATGTTTCACAAGCAGAATTAAAAAAAACATATATTTATATCAAAATTATATACACATAACTGGCAGACGGTGATTCCCGTCACAGGTAGTACAGCACAATTACATGTCAAAACAATAATATGAAAGAGCTCAGTCCTTGACTGCATCCATTGACATCTGTAACAGCATGTCGCATTATGCCAGACCTGTTCTGGGCGAGGGGAACCTCCACTTGTAGTGTGCAAATGGGCACTGAGAGTTACAGTTTCAGAGGCAAATCATCTCGTTTACATTAGCCCAACTACAGCTCCTTCTTGGGTCCACTGTATCTAGACACTGTTTAGCCTATGGTTCATAGATTACAAATCACTTACTTGATTTTTGCCAGTCAGTGCACAGAACCACTATACTTCTTAATCTGCATACAGTGGTCTCTTATGTAGGAAAATCAGAAGTGAAACATCCACTTGACAGCCAGGGGAGGAAACTTCATTTAACCTTCAAATGAAAAAAGAAATACTCAAAACATATTATAAATCACTGCCAGTCCATGAAGGCAGCGGAAGGGCTACTGCTCACAATGCTGGTGAACTGAGTTCTGGAGCGAGCCTGAGTCATCAGACCAGTTTGGGGGCTGGGGATCTAGCATCTCAGTGGATGCTCTCCTCCTCTGGTGAGGGAGGCTTGCTGTTGCTGATACACTACTGCCACCTGTTTAACCCCAGATGGCAGTGCAGCAACAGCATATTGGGGGGGGGGGCACTGGTGGAGCTCCAATCTGCATGCTCAATGTGCCAGACTCCAGGGTTCAAATGCTGGCATCTGAAAAGGGTGTGTGGTCCTGGACAAGGAAAATACTTTCTCTGTGCAGAATGATTTGGATGCACTCAAGCCACTGTCTGCTGCTCTCCCACCCTGGGAACTACTGCCTCTGCACTCAGGAAGAGGTGTGAGCTGGATCTGTCTTGGCTGGAATCTGGAACAAGGGGGTATAAATCCATGGGGTTCAAAGGGAGGAGCAAGGTAAAAGGCAGGGAGATGGGGTGGGGGGGTGTATGACCCAAAGGAAGGGGACTAGGGAAGAGTGGAAGCATAAAATGTTAATAAAAAAAATTATAAATCATGCTTGCTAACTCAAGTGATTTATAATAAGTTTATAGAGTTTCTGCAGCATGTCCCTTAAGGTTGCATGAAAATGTGCTACTGCCCCATAATATGATTCTGCTACTGGCATTTTTTCCTTAGATAAAGAAATGATTCTCTAACTGTTGCATCAAAATCACTGCATTTCCACAACAGCAGATTATTATGTCCCAAATCAAGGATTAAAGTCTCTGCTAGGAAATCAGCAGCAAGAACAGATGAATTCTGACGATCCAAAATCCCTTTTGTGCTTAAATGTCATTACTAACAAAAAGGGATGAGCAGTATAGAAACCACAGTATATGAACTATAGGAAAGGGAGAAAGTAAGGAGATTTGGTCATAATTGTCTAGTGCCTGTCCTACAGAATATCTCTAAGTGTTTTCCTCTCAAGGAAAGTGAGGGGTAGAAAATGCTGGTTCCATCTCAGGTGCATGTAGTGAGAGTCATAGAGCACAAAGATAGATGACTGCAGTGTTATTTCACTAGAATCATAGTGGTTGTAAAAGTCTGTTTCAGTAGAATCAAAGGAGTTGCTAAGCTCCTTAACCCATCAAATTTTATATATGAAAATGTTAGAAAACCTAATTTTAGTGGTTGCATAGGACATCATAGGGGTTGCAATGAAATCATAGGGAAGTCAGCTGCAAGCTATGGCTACCCCTAAATGATGCCCCCTATAGATGAGAGAAATTAAACACAGAGAGGTTAGGTAACTTGTTCAGGATCACACAATGACTGTGTAGGGACTGTGGGGTTCATATCAAACAAAGGTCTCCAGGTTTGCAAATCTCTCTACCACTAGACCAAACTGCCTTTCAAAACAAAAATATGAATTGAATTGTGCCTACATAATGTGTTTCCTGAGAAGGCACAGCACCTCATAAATATAAACATAACCTGTGTCTTTTAATATTGACAGTATAATGTGTATCCTTCTATGTAGCATTACCTGGTATTGACCTGTGGTGATTTTCAGGGTCACTGTATAATGTGTTTGAAAATCATCATGTGTCAATGCAGAGCAATTACCGCTACTGTACTTCCCTACAGTAGACTAAGATGTTGGCACTGTTTATTTTAGGAAGTGGGCAGAGAAACAGGCTAAAAATGAAAGCATTAACATTTATCTGATACTTGTGGTTAGACCTTCTCTACTAGAAACATCACCCTGCCTAGTGCAGTGCCTAAGTGATTGCCATACTGTGTGTAATCACTTCACAGGGGCTGGCCCCGCTAGACAAACCACAGGCTAAATGAAGACAGACTGTCTGTTCATAATTCATACGGGAGTAAAATTTGCCATGTATGCAACACAAACATTGTAATTATCTCTGTCACATAACAAGGTTGATATCTTCCATTGATGATATGCATGTAATAGGCTTTCCAAGGAAACTTTTTTTTTTTTTCAATTTTTACATTTTGGATAAAGATTCTAATTAAAATGTTATCTTTCATTTCCAATAGTATTTATTTTGATGTGAGGCTAATAATTAATTTATAGTGCTATAGAGAAATTCCCAGTTTTAGTTCTTTCTAAGGTCACTTGAAACAGATACATAGGGCCAGATTTTCAAAGGGGCTTAGACTTATGTGAAATATGGCAAATGGCATCTTGCACCAAATTGTGGTGCACCTGGGACCCTGCATCAGATTTTGGTAAAAATTCAGTCACAGGGGCCAATATCCCTAAGCTGCCACATGTGATCTTGTGTGATAAAGAGACGGTGCACTGGAGAGGATTGACAGTGGCAGATGCCAGCCCCTGGCCCATGAAAGCCCACATAATGGGACAGAGGAACAGAGAGCAGAAACAAGCATCATCATACACAGCCCAACTGGCTGATGATGTCCCCTAGGCATGTCAAGAATTGTGTGGCAGGTTTGGGGTGCTGGCAGCACCCATGGCCATCCTGTTGTAGGACACACCATTGCCCAGTGTACGGAGCTTTGGTGCCCAGATGGACACGACCTTCCAGTGCTAGGCTGTAGTCTGTTGGTGGTAGAGCAGGTGTGTGAGGAATGGCAATACACCTTACAGTCCTGCCTCCAACCATGTCAAGAACACCAAGCACAACAGCTGGGTCCACAAAGACATCTGGCAGCTCTGGACACTGTAAGATGTGTCCTGTACCATGGTTGGGAGGGTTGTAATGACCCACAGAGAGATGTGCACACATGTTGTTTGTGGCTCTGCTCAGGCACCAATGGTTGCCCAGTACAGGAGGAGCTCTACCTGCGTGTGGCTGGGGGAGCAGGTACAGATACAGCGGAACTGCTGAGTTGCAAATCAAGATACACATGCTATGGTATTATCCAGGAGACACAGGCAACAAAACACCTCAGAAGATGTACCTGCTTTATCCCAATGGGCATGTACTGGCAGCATGCCTGGATTGACCACAGTGCACTGCCCAGTAGCCACCAGGTGAACACCCCCCATGCCATCTGTAACTTCTATTCCAGAGCTGCAGGTGCAGCATCACCACCACCTCTACTGTACAGGCCAACAATGACACAGGCTGAAGAGCTACTTGGAGACAGGTGCTGCTGGCTGGCACCGGTGTTATACAGATCAGCTATGCCAGCAGCATGGTCCATCATCTATACCCTGGCATACCGGTGTAGCCGCAGTACAGGCACAACATGGGGGATGCAACGAGGGTGCTGTCATAGGGTTGCTGGTAGACAACAGCACAGATGCAGTCTCCTGTACAGTGCCATCTCTTGGTGGCACATCTGGGTCACCCACAGTCATCTGGTACATCCCAGAGTACCATATGTACAGTTGCCTATGTCAGTGTACAGGACTGCAGCACAGGGGTGTCTCTGGAAGTCCATTGGCTCAGAACAGTATTGGTGCTGTGGCCATTAGACCAGTTCCGGCTGGTCTAAGCCCTGGCAGGCCCCACCATGTTATGAAATCCCCAAAAAGAGAATGATGCAGCTAAGGGGTGGTGTAAGTCCCTTAAGTGCCATGGCACAGTATGCAGTCAGCTGCAAGCTTGGTACAGGCCTGTTTGGTGCAGACAGCCCCCTCATTACCACAAGCCATGTTTGAAAATTGGGGATGCCACACAGTCTGGTGCAGTATGCCCCTTGTGTCAATCCTCTTTCATGCAAGGACCGTGCGCCTTTCCTGGCATTTGAAAATTGAGCCCATAACATAAATGTAAACAGTGGGGACCTGTAAAACACATAGCCTTGGACACAGCAAAAGTATTCCTCTCATAGGGTTATTATTTTTATCACTTAAGGGGGCAGCATAGGGAAAAAAAAGCACTGACAAACACTGGCATACAACACTTTTATTCTGTTATTAGCAACTGTTTTTAATACATGAGAAAACACTCACTGTACAGTATTTCAGTCCATAATCTCATCAGCATGGATACCAGTTTACCGATGTTAATTATCAGTATATTTGTTTTTGAGATGCACGCTTTCTGAGCTTAGAGTACAGAAAACACAGTGCAAACAAAATAATCAGCAAAATGTCAGAAGACCAATCTAAAAATCCAGTCAAGAACATGTTCAGTGGGCCTGTGAAGCCTTAAATAAATAGATATTTCAATAGTTTTGATTTTTGATGTTTGGTGCTTGAATTGGTGTCTGTGATATATATATATATATATATATATATATATATATATATATATATATGTATATGTATATATGCAATTATATATTGGCTTCCTATCTGCAATAAGGAAAACACAGCTTTCAAGCCTCAGGCACATTTTGTTGCACTGCCTAGGCCTGTTGGTGTTGTAGAGGGAGAGGGCTGCGAGCTCAGCATTCCTGCTGGCCCATTTTACATGTACTGTATGTACTGCTAGCATGCCAGCTTGGATTGCCTGGCTCTTGTTGAATTCTCTTCCAAATATGAGCAGAGCTCCAACCTGGATCTTAGAGGAAGTAGCTTCAGGTTAAAAACGTGCTTTGAGGTGCACAGTAAACAAGAAAACTGTCATCTGGATAGTTGCACCTGAATGCGTCTTTTCGTTTCTCTGGTGCAATTAGGGCAACTACTTTCTTGGAGGGACCCTTGCCTTCAGTATTTGTCTGCCCCTGCCAGCTGCCAACCCAAATGAAAAGGTGATGCTTTCTACTTACAGAACAACACCATACCTTCTCACTAGCCTTGAACAGTAGGGTTTCATCTTTACAAACAAACACAGCCCTGTGCATACTTTCTGCCACGGTAAACCTTTGAAAAGTTAAACTTTTTGTTCTGCATAAACTTACTATTTTTCTTACTTTGCCTCCATGAAAAAGGTACCTTTTACTTTCATATCGGAATTGTAATGTGAATTAAGACTAACCAGCAGACACCAAGATGGAACCCCTTGGTTCAGTCCTAACAAGGAACCGCCTCAAGTGGCTTCTGTTACATTGAGTGCATTGCCTAAATTGACTTCTCTTAAGGTGTTTCCACCTAGAAAATGCACAAATAATTAAAGGGGAACTTGCTACAGAAGTACCACATACCTCCAAAACACTTAAATCCCATATCTAGCAAGCTCTACCCTTACTAAATTCACAAAGTTCAAATCATATATCACATAAGTGCTGCTATGGGGTTAATGCCCTGTAACAGCGAAGTCCAGTGTACCCCCATGGTAAATCTTTGAAAAGTTAAACATTTCTTTCTGACTAAATTGGCTATTTTATTACTTTGCCTCCATTAAAATGGGGTCTCTATTTTTTTTTTATATCCAAGCCCTAATGTGAATTAAACTAAACCCCAGATGCCACAGTGGAACCCCTTGTCTCAGTCCTTATAATAAAAAGCATGCAGCGACTTCTGTAATACAGAGTGCATTTCCTAAACTGACTTCTTTTAAATTGCTTCAGCGTAGGAAATTCCCTCTGGCAGCATGCTCCCCTCTTATCAACAGGTGCATTTCCTAGGTGGAAGCACTTTATTATTTTACTGAAAATTGGTAATCAGGAAAAGAACACCGAGCCGAGGCTCATTTCCAGACACAACCCAGGGGTGGGTTACTATGAGACAAATACATACAGTAGTCATGTGAAATCAGTGTTAAACTATAAACCGGCAAGCACAGTATGAGCTACCAAAGCAAAATAAATAGTAGGATAATACAGATGACAGTAAAGTGAAATCAGGAATCAGGCAAAAATGACCAATCATAGCCATTAAAAGAAGCCAGTTTAGACAATGCACTCTGTAAAATAGTAATTTTGGTGCTTCATTACTTAAGGAGCGCTACCGACTACTAGGTATCACCACTTGTAAAAGAGAAGCCATTGCAGGCAGTTCATTGTTAGGGACAATCCGATGCGTTCCACACTGACATCTGGTGGTCTGGCTTAGTGCATATTTGAAAGCTAAAACAATCCTTTTTTATGGAAACAAAATGAGAAAAAAGCTGATTTGGGCAAAAGAAATGCTCAACTTTTAAAAATGTGCCATGAGGTAAAACTTAGCTTTGTTTGTTGTTATATGTAAGCACCCCTTGTGTGAAATGTGGTATTTGACCTTTGTGAATTAAACAGGGGTAGAGCTTTCTAGATTTGGAATTTGTTAAGCATTTGAAGGGGGGCTTCATCTTTACTCCTGCCACTTGATACTTTTTTCTGTGATGGCAGTATGTGGGGTGGGGGGTGCATAAGGTTTATGTGCTAAAATTATTAATTTATGAAGCCTTTTCTTTTATCAGGGATTCTTTTATGTCGGAAACACACTGTGCTTGAACCTTCTTCTGTATTTACAACAACTCTAAACACCTTACATTGTTGGCACTAAAAATGGTATGTTCAGTTAGAGCTGTTTGCATATTCTGAAGGAAACACATTTTGTGTTCAGTTCAGTTGGGTAATAAGGTATAAATCATGCAAATGGAAAACCATAAGCAAATCAGGATCATAGTGCTGTCTTTATGAAAAAATATATTTCTAATATTCAGTATCCATAAACTCATATCCTGGCTCTTAACCAGTTGTGTTTCAGAGTCAAAAGAATTTGTGGACCTGTAGGAAACAGCTAGTAGAGTGATTACATAGTATTCCTTTGAGTTACCTCTGTTTTTCCAACATGCCACTACAATGCACAGTTATCATCTGGCATGCCTGCATAACTTTAATAGGTTTTTAAATCACATCATTTATTTTTCACTTTTAAGGTCTTCACAAGTTAAACCTGCAATGCAAAGGCAGAATAAGGATGGTAATAAAAAGCTAAAAAGTTCATGACACAATCAAATACATTAGGTTGAACAGTACAGAAATTGCTAAAAACCAGCCACAACTTAAAAATTGTAGTTTATCCAAAATTCTTATAATTTAAAAACATTAAATCCTGTTTAAATTCCACTATTTTTTCATTGGTAGAATTGTGCAAAATGTATTTTTTGCTGGTTGAATTATGGCAGAAGTTGTAATTCCGCTTCTATGAAATTTCAGAACTGATTTGTGATATTTTGCAGATTCCAACTTCAACTGTGGAATGAGCATATGTGTTGAAAATTAATATATTAAACCATGCATCTACTGCTCTGTTATCTGAAAATGAATGTATGTATTGTGATTCTATATATTAAATTGTAAATTTATATTCCACAGAACTGACATGGCTTTGATATGTAGAAATGAGTGTATGTTTTGCTATTTTATATATTAAATTGCAAATTTACATTCTGCAGAACTGAGACAGCTCTGATATCTGGAAATGACTGTATGTATTGTGATTTTATATATTAAATTGCAAATTTATATTTTGCAGAAGTGACATAGCTCTGATATCTGGAAATGACTGCATGTTCTGAGCTTTTATATATAAAATTACAAATTTGTATTCTGCAGAACTGACACAGCTCTAATATTTGGAAATGACTGTATGTACTGTGATTTTACATATTAAATTGCAAATTTATATTTTGCAGAACTAACACAGCTCTGATATCTGGAAATGACTGTATGTCCTGAGCTTTTATATATAAAATTACAGATTTATATTCTGCAGAACTGACACAGCTCTGATATCTGAAAATGACTGTATGTACTGTGATTTTATATATTAAATTGTAAATTTAGATTCTGCAGAACTGACACAGCTTTACTTTTTGGAAATGACCTTATGTATTGCAAGTTTTTTTATGAAGTTGGAATTTTGAATTGTGCAGTACAGACTGGTTTTCATTTTGCTTACGTGTAAGACTGCTACACATGACAGAATCAGGTCTGGTTTTGGTGCAGCAGTAGTGCTACAGCTCACAATGTCAGTGACCAAGGTTTGGCAGCAAGCATTGGTCAATGAGGGCAAGCTTTATGATAGGAGAACTGAGCATCTTGGAGGATTCTTGCCTCTTTCAGGGAAGGAGGGCTGTGAGCTCCTCTGCATGGCTGCCACCTGGGGGACTGCAGGTGGTGTTGCAGGTAGTAAGGGAAATGGAAGTTCCCAGATAGAAGAGGAGAGCAAGCTTGCATGCATACATCATGCCATCACTCTCCTTGGAGCTTCTGAGGGATTGGGCATGGAGCAAGGGAAGCCATATGGCTGCTGGAAGGATGATGCCAACCCCACACCACCTACTGGGCACTGGCCTGCTTAACCAAGCATGGCATCTGGAGGAAAGTTGAGGAACTCCTGATGGCCCCACTAAAGGGGTCAAGCTGTAGAGGATCCAGTTAGAACAGTAGGATCCAGAGATGGCATTGATCGGGTTGGGAGGGCCATTGGCAGAATGGGCTGCCAGCCAGATATAAGGGGACAAAGTAAAATAAAAAAAGAACAGTAGTGTAGGGATTGTATTTTGTGATCCACAAAAGGCCTCCACAAGTGCAGAGTGCTTTTTGTGCCTATGGGTTGACTCTCTAGATGAGAGGGTCACCATGCGACATTCATGAGTGGCATGTATGCTCCTTTCACAGCTAATCCAGTCTTGGATGAGCATTTTCTCAGGATGTAGCTGCTTTGGGGTAGGCAGGGTGCATGTTGCATGCAGTTGTGAATATATTCTCAATGATGCATAGCAAACCTGGAGGGGTTTACCAGTGTCCCAGATAGCACCCCAAAATCACACATACACACCCTTTCCGCCCCACTGACCTAATTCCCCTAGTGCCTGATCAGCTCATCTCACCTTTCCTCTAGCCCTACAACATTGCATTAAGGTCTGGCGGAGACTGCCTCTCATGCTGTTTGTGAAAATCAATAATTATGGAACCCTTTATTAACGCATATGGCACTCCTTAAATGCTATATCCACAATCCCCTGCCCAGAGTGGGGCAGGAAATTCATTTTTGTGCAGACATTTGGATGTCTGGTGACCTGCCCTACAGGTGCCAGCATGCCTTGGTTGGTAGCACATCCACCTCTGGGCCAGAAGGTCATTGGTTCTAGTCTCTCACCAGAACTGGGCTCATACCATAAAGGCTGGCACCCAAGTTTAGTACTAAGATGATGCTGTACTGTCTGTGTATGTCATCCCTTGGATGAGACATTAAAGCAAGGACCTTAAAGCTCAGGTTGATGTTAAAGATCTCATTGCAATTCTCCAAAAGAGTAGGGGAATTTCATTAAAACAAAAATCAAAGAAAAATCAAACAGTTACACATACCCAGGGCATAACAGGGAGGAAATGCAAAATGTAGTACCAACAATAAAGACATTAACAAAATGTAACTAGAACAATAGAGAAAAGATAAACAGAAAATACAGGGAAAGATTCCCCAAATATTAGTCCTGAGCAAATTACCATCAATTATTTAAGCAGTGAATATACAATTAGAAAAAGGAAGCCACATTACAACCCTCCCAAATGTAAGACACTGATCAATCCCTGGTCTAACAAAAGGAAAAACAAAACTAGGAGATCTACCGAAAGCACAACAGGAAAGATAAATCATTCACAAGTTAACATAACCAAGATATCTTCTTCCAGAAAGTACTACATTTCTTTACAGACAGTGTGGCCTTTTCCATTTGCTGTATATCTCAAAGTGATTTTTCTACCGGCAGAACAATAGATAAATCAGTGCACTGAATTTTTGGCTGCTCTGCTGACACCTTGCCTGCCACAAGTAGTATTTTGTGCAGGCAAAAATGATAACTGTTGTGCTGGCATGATATTGCTTATAGTGTGGGTAAGTCACATAACACCACATTTTTGTAAGTGAACCTCTGCAGCCAAGGAAGAGCCCATCTGCATGTCAGAACCGACCAGAATGGCTTAGTAAATGGATATTCCATCAGGAAGTGCTCTAATGTCTCTGCTTGGACAGTACAGTCAGTTCTAGGGCAATATCTTTTGGTTGAACTCTTACATTAGTTATTTCCTTTAACAGCCAGCCTACTGTGACAAAATAACCAAAGGACGTCCCACATCATTTTAGGGACTCTGGGATCCTCTGTAACTATGTTATTACCCGCTTGATTTCCTATGCCTGCAAGACTTAAAAGTGATTGTGGAGGAGCTTGTCGAGCCAACATATGTTGATATAAAAGGGGTCTAAACTGGGAGGTAATCTGAAGTTTCAAGATTTTCCATTGCCTAGGCATCTTTAAATGAGTGATCACATAACTAGGTAAAATCATAATTTTCTTAATCATAGGGATTCTTTCTGCCCACGGAGTAATGAGCAGATGATACAGGATCCATAACCAATCATGCCAGGGGTAAACACAGGATGAGAATGTTGCTTTGATAGTATTATGGGCAAAGACAGAGTGAAAAAGGCTAGGTATGCACCATATTCAGTCCCCCCCGGAAATAGTTAGATACATCACTTCATGCTTCATCGGGTTAAGGCAACTACAAACTACTTCAGAATAGTTGAAAGAATATACTAAGGAACTTGATGTTAAATTGTTCTGGAGGCCTGAGCCCTGCTTGTGGTGGAATGTCATTAGCTCACTGCTGTTTTACTAAATAAAGAAGTTTTTCATCCTGCTACACAACTGTAGTGTCTGCTTCTGCTGTCTGGGACTGAGTAGCCAAGCTTCTTTCTGTGAGTATGTTCTGGAGGTGGATATACAATGCTAAGATACATTGATAGAGCAACAACAACTGTTTAATTAGTTGTACTCTTTTATGTTTAGAAAAATTCTAAGATTTCCATGTGCTGAGCTTTTGTTCACAAAAGTCTAACTTCTCTGACCAGTTTAAGTCTGAGAGATCACCATTTCCAATCCTGATACCTAAAATTGTTATCAGAGCCAGCCCAGTGACACTGAGGGCTGAGGCGCTGGATGCCTCACCCCATGCTATGCTGGAGACCCGGGTTCAGAAATGGCCTCGGGTAGCCGGGGAGCCAGCATGGCTGGGGGGAGGGTTGGAGTGGGATTGAGCTGCCATAAACAGCTCTACCCTCCCAGAGCTGGTTGCCCACTCCCCTCATAGTTCTGCTCCCACCGGGTAGAGGTCTGGTGGAAAGCATAGGAGAGGGATGGGTGGCAGAAAATGCCAGGTGGTGGGGAAGAAGGGGCTGAGCCGGTACCTAGCATTCATGTGTGCCTCCACGCACACAGACGAATGTGTCTGCTGGGGTCTAGGGTCTAAGGCACAAACAGGGGAAAACACCAAAAATTACATATGGAAAAAAATTGTTATTTGATTTACTGATAGAGGAATACTTCCTGCAGAGATTAAATCAGGGGATATCCACCAATACTAAGACCTGGGGCTAGAGTCATAAAACTTTGCCCCATCTCGAACCCACTTTGTGCCATACAAACTGGGTTTTGCCCCAATGTGGTATTAACAAAAGCCCAATTTACACCCACAACCTTGATTTGCAATGGAGCAAAGTTTTGAGGGAGCCACAATGCAAATGAGGGGAAGGGGACCATATGGTTGCAGTCCTATTCACCAAAGATTTTCTTGATGCAAGGGCCATTTGTAGGATATCCTTATATGGAGAAAATACTGCCGACAGAGACTTGGCAGTATTCAGCGCAACCCTTGTGGCTGCTAAAGGCACTGCCGAGCCTTGACCCTGTCATAATAATAATAATATAAAAATATTATTTGTGGTGTAGTGGTCCCTCCCCATCCCTGATGCCAATCCCCAATTCTGGAAGAATAAAATACAAAATGTCAGTGGTGGTGTAGTGGCCCCACCCCCTCCCCATTCTCCAATCGTTGTCTCAACAGTTTAAAAACTGTTTCCCTAGCAGTCTAGTGGCCCCTCCCCTGATCGCTGAGTGCTGTTCCTGCAGCATAATAAAAATCCCTTTGGTAGTCCAGTGGTCCCCCCACCCTATCCCCAACCCCTTCCTGCTATAAAATATCACATTACCCTGGTGGTCTAGCAGTCCCCCCACCCATCACTGATCTGCCCATGAAGGGCACCATATAGTTTTCCCTGATGTCTAGTGGACCTTCCACCCACCCACCATGTGAGGCATTGCTTACCACCCTGCCCCCCATCCTGACCCCTGGCTGGCGACCAGCACAGCCTTCCTCTCACCTCCATGGCTGGCTGCCGACTGAGCTCTCAATGAGCATGTACTGTCTACAGGATGTGCTCATTGACAGTGATTGACAGCTCCCTGTCAGTGAGCATGTACTGTAGACAGTACATGCTCATTGAGAGCTCAGTTGATGGCCAGCCATGGAAGTGAGAGGAATGCAGTGCTGGTAGCTGGCTGGGGGTTGAGCTGGGGAGGAGTGAGGTGGTGGGCAGTCCCTCACAGAGTGGATGGGTGAGTGGTACACTAGATCCCAAGGAAAACTATACAGTGCCCTGACTACATGGGCAGATTGAGGATGGAAGGGGGGACCACTAGAACACCAGGGTAACACAACACCTTATGGCAAGGAGGGATCAGAGATAGAGTGGGGGGACTGCTGGACTACTAGGAGGATTTGTATTATACTATGGGCATGGCACTCGAGGATCAGGGGAAGGGGAAGAGCCACTAGATTGCCAGGGAAACAGTTTTTAAACTGTTGGAATGGAGATTGGAGAATGAGGTGGGGGGAGGAAACCACTAGACTGCCAAGGAAACATGTTTCAAACTGTCAGGATGGTGATTGCAGAACAGCATGGGTGGGGGAGGGAACCACTAGACTGTCAGGGAAACATATTTTGAACTGTCAGGATGGTGATCGGAGAACATGGCAGGGGAAGGGAGCCACTAGACTGCCAGGAAACATCTTTTTAAACCTATAGGATGGCAATTAGAGAACAGGGATGAGGAAGGGACCTCTAGACTACCAGGGTAGTTATTTTTTTATGGGAATGGTGCTTGGGGACAGGGGAGGGACCACTTGACCACTAGTGACTATGGCTGCATCAAGCAGGGACTGGGGAGGGGAAGCACTGGGACACCTTCAGACCATGTAAATGAGCCCATAATGGGCATGCAAAAGACCAGCTAGTGCCTTAAATGCCCAATGGGCTCATTTGCATGGCTGCTTTTGTGAATATCAAATAGCACACTGGAGTTATTCATTGCAGGGCCATTTTGGGGAATGCAGGTCAGAGCAGCGCTTGTGGGGTTAAAGGTAGTGGTAATGGGGTTACTGCTGCCTCAACCTACCCCTATTCACAGTCTAATAGTGCCCTATACTATCCATCTGTGAATAGCATTTTTTACCACCTGAGCAATGGCAGAGTACAACGCAAACTTTCTGCAGCACTTTGCGCTTTTTTGTGAATCATGCCCCAAAACTTTTGGCAAGGTTATTCTTGGAATCCGTGACCAGCAAGAGTTTCTAAAGCTAAGTTACCTGAGGCTGTGTCTGAAATCAGAAGACATAGGTCATCAGTGTAAGCTGTAGCTTTCATGTGTTGACCTCCTGGTGACAGTCTTACAATTCTATAATTAGCCATAATGGTTTTAAGTAAAGCATCTAAAGAAAAAATATACACAATAGTGAACTAAAATGGTAACCCTGTCTAACTCCTACTTTGACAGGGCAGACAGAGCCTCAAAACCATTCACAAGAGGAGTGACCATAACTTGACTATATGAGCTCCATATTCAGCAGATAAATTGCCTAGGTATCCCATACATTTCCAATACTGAAAACAAATAATAATAACAATAAATAATAATTTTATTTATAGGGCGCCTTTCAATTGCCAAGACGCCGTACATAAATACAGATTAAAACAATACAAATCATTAAAAAAATACAACTTTGTCAAAACAATTTTTACAATCAATAATAGTGTGCTACCTTATCAGACATTTCTGTTTTATCCAACACCAATAATATATCTTTTACTTTATGTTGTTTCCCCATTTCCATAAAATCTGACAAAATACACAGATTTTCATATATCATATGACCAAGGATTGAGCAAATCTATTCAGGTTCATTGAGGTGTTCAGTCACCTTCAACAACTGCTTACACAACAATTTGGAGAAAATGTTATAGCCATAATTTAAAATACTTATCAGCCTCCAATTATAAAAATCCAGCCTGTCAGCCTTTTTATAGAAAAAGATTCGTAAGGCCTGGCCAAATGATGGTGAAAAGGTCCCACATGATCTGAAAGGGGAGAAGCAGGAACTCTACAACCTGAGACTGAAACATTTTGTAAAACTCATTGGACAACCCATCTGTGCAAGGGGAGGACCTGTTCATAAGAGAGTCAATGACCTGTATTATTTCTTCTAAAGTTAAAGGAATTAGTAGAGAATGTGTTAGACTGGTGGGTAAGGAAGGAGGTTGTATGGGCAGGAAGTCTGAAATTTGTTGTTACAGTATATATTCCTGCCCAAAAGTGTTCTTAACAAAGTTATTTACCACCTATGTCATCTCAAGAATGTTGTGTGCCTCTGTACCTGATTCAGATTTTAAAGAAGAACAGTTTATATTTGAAACTCTCTCATTACAGACTGAAAAAGGGTCAACTGTAATATCTTCATTTGTAATTTAAGAGCTTGAATTTGCATTTGGTAGTTATTTGTACAAGATGCAGCCAAGGACATCACTCTATGCAACTGGTGTCTTAAAGAATGAAAGTGGAAGTACTCTGATATGACTTTTTGTTTTCCAGATTCCTGGATTAATTGCTTTAAATATGATTTTGTATTTTCCCACCATGAGTGGGTGTTATCATAACAGAAAAGTTCTATTTTACAGGTCATGAAAAGCTGTTTGACCCAAGCCTGTAAATGAGGGAGCTCTAGTAGGGACGTATTAAGCCTCCTCCGAGTTTTAGATAGGGTCAGTGATATAAAAGAGAAAAATAAGGAGCAACCTAGTAAGAGGCAATCAGAAAATTCTGTCACCTTTGTGTCTGCACTACCTGCCCTTAAATTGGGAGAAAGAAAGAGATAACCAATACAAGAGGATTGATGACCTCTGAAGTGTGTAGCTCTCCCATTTTATTTAAGGTGTCTATAAACATATATTAAACCTGCAGTCTGTAGGATCAGTTTAAGTGCATTAGTGTTACAATATTTTTTTTTGTTTACTGGATCATAAACTTCTCTATCATCTGGATTACAGTTAGTCTCCACCCATAATTAGATTACCAGAAGTGAGAATATACAGTGGCGTGAAAAAGTATTTGCCCCCTTCCTGATTTTCTCTATTATTGCATATTTGTCACACTGGATGTTTTCAGGTCTTTAGACAAAATATAGTATTAGATAAAGGGAACCTGAGTGAACAAATAACACTTTTTTTTTTTACTTATTTCATTTATTTAATGAAAAAAGTTAACCAACACCAACTGGCACTGTGTGAAAAAGTAATTGCCCCCTAGTTAAATCAACCCAATTAAAGGGATAATTAGAGTCAGCTGATTGAACATAGCCAGGCTTGATTACAGCCAGCCCTGCTCAATATAAACCTCACTTATTTTGCCCTTACCATCAGATTCACGTTGCCAGCACAAAGATTCAGCAAGCACATTATGCCATGATCAAAGGAAGTTCCTGAAAAGATCAGAAAAAATTTGTTGCCCTCTATCAGTCTGGAAAGGGTTACAAAGCTATTTCTAAGGCTCTGGGACTCCATCGAACCACAGTGAGCCATAATCTCAAATGGAGAACACTTGGAACAGTAGTGAACCTTCCCAGGAGTGGGTGGCCTGCCAAAATTACTCCAAGGCGCAGTGTAAAATCATCCAAGAAGTCTCAAAGGATCCTAAAACAACATCCAAAGAACTGCAGGCTTCTCTTGCCTCAGCTAAGGTCAGTGTTCATGACTCCACAATCAGAAAGAGACTGGGCAAAATGGGCTTCATGTGAGAGTAGCAAGGTGGAAACCACTGCTAACCAAGAAGAACATAAATGCTCGTCTCTCATTTGCCAAGGAGCACCTGGATGATCCACAAGCCTTTTGGAAAATGTTCTATGGACAGATGAGTCCAAAGTGGAACTTTTGGACAACATGGATCCCATAATGTCTCGCGTAAAGCAAACACAGCATTCCACAGTAAGAACACCATACCAACAGTCAAACATGGTGGTGGTAGTGTGATGGTGTGGGATGCTTGCTGCCTAAGGACCTGGATGACTTGCCATAATTAAAGGAACCATGAATTCTGCTCTGTACCAGAAAATTCTGAAGGAGAATGTCCAGTCATCCTTCCATCAGCTGAAGCTGAAGCGTAGTTGGGTCATGCAGCAAGACAATGATCCAAAACACAAAAGCAAGTCCACATCAGAATGGCTAAAAGAAGTAAAATTAAAGTTTTGGAGTGGCCTAGTCAAAGTCAGACTTAAACCCAATAGAGATGCTGTGGCAGGACCTGAAGCGAGCAGTTCATGCTCGAAAACCTACCAAATGTTACTGAATTAAAGCAGTTCTGCAAGGAAGAGTGGGTTAAAATTCCTCCACAGCGATGGAAAGACTAATATTGAATTATAGGAAGTGTTTGGTTGCAGTCATTGCAGCTAAATGTGGCATAACCAGTTATTAAGTGTAAGGGGCAATTACTTTTTCACACAGTGCCAGTTGGTGTTGGTTAACTTTTTTTCATTAAATAAGTGAAATTAAAAAAAAAAACAAGTGTTATTTGTTCACTCAGGTTCTCTTTATCTAATATTACGTTTCTCTAAAGACCTGCAAACATCCAATGTGACAAATATGCAATAATAGAGAAAATCAGGAAGGGGGCAAATACTTTTTCACGCCACTGTAAGTATTAACTTCTTTAAAATAAATTTATTCTATCTGATTGATTGATTGATTTAGTTTTTGTTGACCAGGTAAGTGCACTAGACAAATCCTGTCTATTTTCAGGCACGACCCGGGTGGGGAAGGGGGGATACAGATGAATGCCAACTGAACGTGAACCAGATTAAGCCGTTGGTGGTATTTTTGGTGAAAAATTTAGCCTGAGGCTCGTAAGCATTGACAGCTCTCTTGGTGGTATTATCCAGGAAGGTGTCCAGAAGAAGAGCTCTACCTGGAACAATATCAACTAGCCTTGTCACCTTCAGATTTATTCCTTTAAATAATATACCAATTCCATCATCTTTATCGGTCCCGAAGGACCAAAAGGAAGGTCCACACCACCAATACTTTTAAACATGGTCAGGTTCCACAAAAGTGGACAGTTTGGTTTCCCGTAGAAAGAAAAGATTGAAGAGGAGAGCATGCAGTATAGAAGCTGTAGCCTCTCTCCATGCAGATTTTTATGCTGTAGATACTCAGAATGGCTATGTTAACCTGACTCATGGTGGAGCTAAGAAATTAGACATAGTGTTGGTAATATTAAAGTTATCCCTTTGGAAGCAGTCTTCCTTCTCCTTTTTCTCTGCTGTTTTGGCCTGGTACTTCTTTCTTCTTCTGTCTCAGAAGAAAGGAGAGGTTGCAGCAGGGTGGACTTCGAGGAAGAAGCATCCAACTTGGATCTCCCAGGTCAGAGCCCCCTAGTTTTTCCTCTTACTTAAAACACTAAATTTGTTAAGTCAGTGGTATTGCTGTGAGGTCTATTGGTCACTTTTGTCTATTGGAACATCATCGGGTCACCATCTGCATACTATCAGGGGCATGTGATCATGCTTGAGCTCTGGTCCATCTCCCTGTGCCACAGTTTCTTCCTGTGTATTTAGTGTAGATGGTTCAATGGGTGTGGAAGATACATTGCCCATTTCGTGAGTTGGGTGCAGTTCTTTTTTTTTACCAGGAGACACACTAAGCTGAAAGCTTGTTTATAGGTGTGACCTGGGAGCACAAGGAAGTTAAGTGACTTGCTCAGGGTCACACAGAATGCAAGTGGGGTTGTGGAATTCAAACCCAGGTCTCCAGGTTTGCATCTCAGAGACTTAAACCACTGTGCTATACTGCCTCCAAAGGAGGAAGCTTCTGTAAGAGCAAACTGGGCAGCAGGAGTCACCATCTCTGGGCCCATTTTTTTATCATACTGTGGGATATTGACCAAGGTCTAGTAATGTTTGTTGCTACTTGCACAGGCTGCTGGAGGGGTATAAGGAAATTAGTTTCGGCAACAATGTTTGAGGGGTGTCAGATCTTGAATCTACAGGATGATCAGTGGTGGTCATTTGTTAAGCTTTCTTGACCAGGTGCTCCTGATCAAAGCTATCATCATGGTTCTGGGCAGCCAAGGGGCACTGATGGTATGAGTGCCCCTACTCATTGCGAAGCTTGTATCTGAAGAGATTATTGCAAGTGACTCCTCTATGGCCATATTCTCTGCACAGGCCACAGCATAGCCGATCACATGCATTGCTGAGGTGTGTGCGGCTCCCACATTTGTAGCACATTTTTGGCTGACCAGTTTGGAAGCATGTACCTCTATCCCATCCTAGAAAAAAAAAACTGTTAGGGAGGTGAGATACACCAACTTCTGTCTGGTGGAGATTCATTCTGAACGTCCATCCACTAGTCCAGATTTATTTTTAGTCTATAATAGGCTCTAAGAGGCCTGGAACCTCACAGCATTGTTTTAGCTAGTAGTGGATGCTGCTGACATTGACACCTCATTCCTGAAAATGAACACTTACTTTTTACAGTAGTGGTCAAGTGAGGGGGGGGGTGGCCAAGGAAGAGACCCATAGCAGAGATGTTCTCAGCTGGCCATGCCTAATCCAAAATCTGTCCAGAGACTGGGGAGTTTTAGAATTAATGTCAAAGGTGCCCTCACCAGATACGTAGGTTAGAGCATTAATTTCTGAGGTGAAAAACCCTTTATGGAGTCTTTGAGCAGTGTTTATGACATGAAAACTTGATCAGGATATTCAGGAAACCCTTAGTTATACTTCTAACACTCCACATTATGCCTTGGTGCAGGTGCCATCCTCCTATAGAAAAGGTCAGCAAACCTCGGGCAAGAAGAGGAAGGGTTTACCTCAACATCTGCTGCTTCTTCCACAGTAGCAGTCTGTATTAGATATAATCTTTTTAGTATTACCATTACCTTTAGAAGCAGAATTGTTAGGAGTAGATGGCACCCATTGTTGGTAATCATTCCATCCAATGATAGTCTGTACAGCATGAGGTGGGTCATGGGGCACATCATTAGTAAGTGTAATAGGTGACAGGGTAAGTACAGCATTAACAGAGGCTGTGATTGTGTTAGTATCAAAATTCCTCTGACCCACCAAGACTTCTTGACCTCCAGAGATGCCTGTGTTTGCTGATTCTCGGGTAGAATATGGAAGAGATTGTGCATCAGAGGGCAGCAGTCCCACAACAGGAGCATCTCCGGTGTGCAAGGGGGTAGTAACATACAACTTCACCTGATCCAGAATATCATGCGGCAATGCAGTTCATACAGAACCATTATGGGGAGCCACACCACAATCTTGCTCTTTCAGTGTTTGTGCAATTAGGACATTATCAGGAGATGGCACTGAGGTTTGCAGAACATCAAGTTTAGGTTTACTCGGGTCAGTTTATAGAGTCAGTTGATCAACAGTGCGGACTACAGGAGTGGCCACTTCAGGAGCTGGGACTGCAGAAGCGGGTGCCTCAGGAGCCAGAATCAACTCAGGGTAAGCAGCATTAAAATTCCCAGCTGCAGAAGACACATCCCACTCTCCCATTTCCACAGGTTGGGCACTACT
Organism: Neoceratodus forsteri; assembly: GCA_016271365.2. Taxonomy (NCBI): domain Eukaryota; kingdom Metazoa; phylum Chordata; order Ceratodontiformes; family Ceratodontidae; genus Neoceratodus; species Neoceratodus forsteri. The sequence continues at coordinate 626,360,127 of CM057459.1, forward strand.
ACCAAACATACTTACTGGATTACCATCCTTCAGAATAATAACCTGAGGACTTAATGGCAGCCTACAGTACCTAGCCATTCACGTAGTTCTGTGGGTGTTGAAGCAGTGGGAGAAGTCACAGTCTGCTCTAAAGACTGTCTACAGATGGCATTCTCATATCAGTTTCTACTGGGACAGGGTTGGTACAGCAGTACTTCCAGCACTACGGAGGTTCAGATACCAACAGAAAGGGATGAAGTGTGATCTTTGCTCCTGAATTCTGGGCTCACATGGCTAACCAGATCCCAATTAGGGTTGTGGATCCATTCACCTTTAGCAGTTTGAATCCAGCCTGCATTTAACAACTCAGCTTCAGCAGTCCAAGGAGAAGAACTTGGGTAAGGAGCACCTACTGTACATGGAAAGCTTTAGACATTCTGTCTTGGGCAGTGCTTTTTAACATTTGACAGCTCATTGTTTTGATCTTAGGTCTGTAAGGGAGAGCCCTTTGATCTCTAGGGCTCAGTTGATTGCAGCTGCCTGCTGGCTGGAGTTTGTCAGCTTGCTTGTCAGAGGTTTTGCCGTTAGTTACAGTGACTGTAGAAGAAGCAGACTTTTGATAAAATGCTGGAAGTAGACAAACATAGTTTCAATGACTTTTATTTGGTATATCTTTTCTTGTTCCCAGCCATCATATTTTTTAGAGATTGTCTATACTCAGACATCAACAACTCCGCTGCTCTTCTGCTTCTAAAAATATCCAAAATATCATTTAAAGGGATGGTTTCATCTCTGTCCATATCCATTTGCCCACAGAAAGATCAGCTAGCCCCTCCTTAGAAGAATAGAGTGGGAAGAAAAGTAACTCCACAGCCTGCAGCAACTCCCCATCCTCCCTCTCCACACTGACAGGGTCCTCCATCTTGACCATGATGCACAGTGCCTCCTGACAATAGGGATTTTTCCCTGATTGCCTGGTCACATTTCCTCCATTCACTAAAATACCGTCAATAGTTTAGTTTGTTTTAGTTTCAGTTGGCTTGCATCTGTATCTGCCACCCCCCACACCAAACAAGTCTGAAATAGTATTGTGTAGGCCTCCTTTCTCAGTCAACCAAACACAAATAAATATTACCCTCTAACTAACTCTAGCTCCTACACAGTTAACTAATATGCAATGGATCCCCTCTCTGTGTGACCCTTCCTCAGAGTTAAGCACTCCCAGGTATGTAATGGCTCCTTCCCTATACTTCCTTCACTCTGAAGGAGTCAGATAAGCACTCTCTGCTATGAAATGGCACCCGTCCCTGTGCTGCATAGACCCTGGAGTCATTTAAAGAACCCCTAGTGGCCCCCATCCTGTGCTGAACTGACTCCCTATCATGTTTCAATCAATTATACAGTAGGATAGTATTGTTCACCATTCCTGTGTTGAACCACCATTCCTTAATGAAGTGCTACCTTAAAAACTGATTGTTGTAAGCTGGGCCTGTGGCTGTAAGGTAGCACTACCACTCACGATGCCAGTACCCTGGTTCATAAGTGAGCCTGGATCATCAGAGGCCAGCCAGGGGGAGGAGGGTTGAGCATCCTAGATGAAGCTGTCATCCTCCATGGAGGGCAGTTGTCTCTGGCACTAAACAACCACCTGGGTCAGACAGGAGGCAGTGCACCTGTAGCTGCTACCTTGCGGGGGATGCCAACGCACCCAGCATGTTTTCATTGCTTCAAGCTTGCATATGCCCTCAAATCAGCATTCCATGCAGAGAGAAAACTTAGGAGGAAAAACACTGAGGGGCGCTATGAGGGTCAGACCTTCACAGGCCCTGCACGGGTGAGATTGGCCATGCCCAAAGAGCTAAATCATGTGCCTGGCAGTTAGTATCCTGCCAACCTTGTCATAGGGGCAGAGGTAAGCCTTGGTGAATATACAGGATGGAAATGCTCAGTAAGTCCGAGGGAAGCCAGGGGCAGTGCTGTGGGGATCTGACTGGATGGGTGACTTCATCGGTGAAGCAAAACATAGAATCACTAAAAAAGTTGTTTGTCTTATCTGTGCCATTTCTTTTAACCTTTTATTTGTAAAAAAATTGTAGAATACTAAAATTTCAGTTTCCTTAGTTGAGGACTACAGTAATTGAAAGAGGTTAATAAAAATGTCAGCTATAGACTCAAGTCAGTCAGGAGAAGCAAGTAGAGTGGCAGCAAGCCACTCCTGGAAGCAGGCACCCCACTTCCACAGCAGTGAAGTGCCCCCATTGGTCAAGGAGGTCCCCAAAATGGTGGATTCCCTTTCTGGGGCACACAGATTGCCATATGTAGAAAGTATGAAACGCTATGGGAGGAGATCATGGCACAGATGACTGTGCAGGAGAACAGATATTAGGGAACTCATTACAGAATTAACTCATTAGGGAATTCATTACAGAATTCGGTAGGAACACACTACCAGAAATGGTGGGAGGAAGAATATTACAAAAATAAACTTTTCAAACTGTGAAACAAGCTGCTTTTATTTTAAATATTACAAATAGAGACCGAATATAACTACCACACCACAAAACTACAATATCTAGAACTGCAGTGAAACAAAGGATACACTGGACATGATTTTCCAGTCCTTGTGATTGCTGCCAGCCCCAGGTGTGCTGTATATAATGCACACAAAGTTTGCAGCATTCACCCACTGGCAATCAGGATTTTCAACCCCTTGCAGCAATTGTCGCAAGCTAGACCAACATTCTGTGATCTAGCTTCCGGCAATCCTGAGGGCTGTTTTTGCAGAGCTTGCACCAGATAAGTGGCACAAGCTGCTGTAATCATGGGAACCTGCAACTGTGCCCGAGATTGTAAAACTGGGTGCAGTTGCAGTGATGGGGTTTGGCACACTGACAGATCCTAAGTGCCAGAGTGCAGGGCATGTCACAAGCCCTGCACCATGCTTTGAAAATCCTGCCCACTGTGTGTAAATGCTCTTTCTTGTATTGTGTGATATACTGAGACTGCAGCTTCTGCAGTTCTGTGATACGTTATTTACAACTAGCCTCACCTTGGATCTCACTGGTCCAACTCCTTTGCCCACAAAGTGCCACTTTGTAAGTGCCAAGTGAAAACTGTACTGGGGAACTTCCAGTGAATTTAGCAACTTCACACTTTATGAAGCAGTATTTCACATAGAGGAGCACTTTGCATAGTGTGGCAGCTTCATGAGCATGGCAGTGTCAGTGGCTCAGTAGGTAGCACACTCGCCTCTGAGGTTGGGAGATCAGAGGGCTGTGGGTTAAGTTCCCACATCTGGCACTTGGGTTAATATCCCAGTACTGACATTGTAGTGCAGCATGAGAGGGGTGCTGCACTTCTGAGGTGCCGTCTTTCGGATGAGATGTTAAACCGAGGTCCCATCTGCCTGGATTGGTGGTAGTTCAGGTGGATGTTAAAGATCCCATGGCACTTATCGAAAAGTGTAGGGGTAATTCTTTATTATAATAAGGCATGATACAAAATACATAATAAAGATAGAGGAATATTCAATACAATCAAAAAGGCTCAGAAAAAATTTAACTGTCTAAATAAAGTGAGAGGAGAAGGGAAAAGAAAAACAATGAATCAAGACACAGATTCTAAATATAAAAAGAAGAAAATAATTGTCTACAGCAACAAAAATCCATTCTTATTTAAACTTAATGATATGTGAAAACCCTTTCCACCATTTCTTAACCTTCTCAGTGTTATATATTTGCATATCCTTAGTATAAACCTTTTGTAATTCAGTAATAATATACTGACAGCATCCTTCCATGGTGGGTTTCTTTTGATATAATTCCCATTGGCAACGAATTTGCCATAAACAAAACCGTAAACAAGCGATAAATACCCACAATGTACTTTTCTCGTAATTATGTAACTGTAAAGGAAAAATTCCAATAACCAATAAATCATAAGCTGGTTTTGACAACCAATCTATTGACCATTTCTTTGCCAAGTATTGCCATAATTTCATGGAAAAAGAACAATACAAAAAAAGTGTTCCATAGTCTCCTCTTGATTAATACATTCTAAATATGGACAATTTCTCTCTTCTTTCGCTTTATATTTCGCTGTACCCCTAACATTTAAACGACCATACATAATGAGCCACTGTACTTCCCACATATGAGGTGGTAAACGAGGGTTATTCAACTGATCTAATATATTATGGTTTAGAGTGGAAGGGCAATTTTTGAAACCAGGTGCCGCAGGGTAAACCAGGGACATGATCACTTTATATAGTTTATGAGAAGAACTATCACAAATTTGAGATTTAGTCAGCTGCCATTTGTAAAGTTTCTGAGCTGCAGGCCTAAAAAATATAGGAAGTGCAAATTTATAATGTAATTTGGGGGCACAATGCAGCCATGCCACAATATAGCACTCTAAAAGTTCTCGAAACCAGGAATCTTCATACTTAGTATCGATTTTAAAACAATTTTGTAAAGAATGGGAAAAAAATAATGTGTGACAAAATATAACCGGGTCTATCATCCCTGTTCCGCCCATATGTTTATCCAAATAAGTATAACATCTTTTAATCGGTTTAGTCTATTACCCGAAGAGTGGAAACTCAGGCTATATAGTCTCATCTCTAAATGAGAAGGCAATGGGTAAAGTACCGCAATGTACTGCAAACAGGGTAAAATAAATTGTTTAAATATCTGCACTTTCTTCAATTTCATGAACGAAACTGTTCTCATCGCCTCTACTTTACGTTCCACTGAATTTAAAACCGTAGTCCAGCTGTCATCCGAAGATTTTGTGCTCCAAAAATAACCCCTAAAATAGAAATGGGATTTGTGGATATCTGAATAGACTTATATAGAACAGTTGTTTGATATGAACACCCTATTAATAATCCCTGTGATTTTGAAAAATTAATCTTAGCATTAGAATAATCAGCATAGTTCTGGAATTCTTGAAAAAAACTTCCCAATTGCTTCCTGTGTTGAAAAAAAAGGCATATATCATCTGCATATGCTTGCATAGTCAAAAAGGAGTCCGAATTGGGCATTTTAAAACCTTCCCACTTAGGTAAATTACAGATAGCTCTAACAAGAGGTTCCAAAGAACAAACATACAACAGTGGGCTCAAGGGACAACCTTGTCGCACTCCAGATTCCATAATCCACCTTTTGTCAATTCTGCCTTTAATAACAGGATGAATCTGAGCACCTGCATACAACTTTTTTAGTAATGAAAGTAAGGTAATGGGAATCCCTAAATACTCCAACGTCGTAAACAAAAAAGGGTGACTAACCCTATCAAAAGCTTTTTCTAGATCTAGGGAAAGTAAAATTCCAGAACGCCCTGTCATAGTCAAATGTTCAATCAAGTCCCGTATTAAAAATAAAATGGTCTGTATTTTTCTATTAGGTAAACTACAATGCTGCACAGGTGAAATAACAATATTTGCCCACATCTTTAGTCTATGTGTGAGCAATGTGGCAAATATTTTATAATCAGAATTTAGCAAGGTGATAGGTCTCCAATTACCAATATCACCTTTATTTCCAGATTTAAAAATATAAATCTGTAAACCCACTGTAAACCCAGTCACAATTGGGCCTCCTGCAAGGAATTGATTGAAAACTAAAGTTAAACAAGTAACTAATTCAGTGCTAAAGGTCTTATAAAATAAATTAGATAGACCATCTAAAGCCGGGGATATATTATCTTTAAGGTTAGAAATAATACCCGCAATTTCATGTGTTGAAAAGGGTTTTATCATATTCTCTATTACAGTACTGTCAACACTAGGGCCGTGTAAAGGCTTTAAATAATTCTGTATTTGAAGTGAAGAATAAGAAGATATAGGTTGAAGTTCCTGAAAATTCTGTGAAATACACATACCTATATCACCGGTATCTTCTATTTTGCCTATTTTAGAATCTAAATATTCCAAATTAGAAGAATCTTTAAGAGATTTACAGAAAATAAAGGGGTCACCTAGTACGGATTTTTTTCATGTGGTTATTAAGCAATGCTTGTAGAGTTCTAGCCCAGTCATATTGGAATTGCCTCATTTGTGATTTAAGTATTTCAATTTGTGAGGAATAATCCTGCCTAGAAGTATTGGCTACTGAAAGTAGAGTATGTAAGTGTACACGAAGTTTCAAATAGTTCAAAAAATTTGAGTTCTTTTGACGGGTTCCATAAGATTTAAACCAGTTGATACAATCCTGTTTAGTCTCTTTCCACCATACTCCCATGTCAGAATATAAAAAAAACACACAGATAATCTGGCTAGCAAAATAAGTTTGATGGAGTTTTTAACAAATTGTTCCTGCAAAATGGAAGTATTTAGCTTCCATCTATGTCCCCTGTAACAATGTTCAGAGTTGGCATTCACTGTCACTTGAATCAACATATGGTCTGAAAACTCTATTGGTATCCTTCTGTAGTTAGTAACCAACAGACTATTAGTAGTAAACAAATAGTCTATACAAGACCCTTTAACCACTTTGAAAAAGGTAAATCCAATATTTTTTGATTCCAAAAGATTACAAGTTGTAAGTTCTGCTAACTTAATAATCGACTTTAAACAATTTGAGTCACAATAGACTTTTTTAGTAATAGACGTTGGAGCCACAATGCTACAGTTGAAATCACCGCCCCATAGTATGGGCAGAGTAGTAACCAAATAGGGTTGAATCTCTTTCATACAGGAAATCCTGGATGCTTTCGTCTGAGGATTATAAATGTTAATTAATCGAAGACCTGTAGAATCCCAACGTCCATCTATAATCAAAACTCTTCCGGGAATTAAATCTATAAGCTTATGTAATACAAACTGATAAGAATTAAACAAAATCCCAATACCATCTGCTTTCTCCTCCCCAAAGGACCAATAAGAAGGTCCCCACGGCCAATCACATTTAAAAGAGTTAATCTGATCCATAGTGAACATCCAGGCCTCCTGCAGAAAGCAAATAGAAATTTTCGTTTCATGTATTAAATGAAAAATAGCTTTCCGTTTATTACTATTTAATAAGCTATGTGTATTCAGGGAAGCCCATAAAAAACCCATATAAACAACTAGCTTAGTAAACCCACACCTCAGTTCTTTCTTCTTTTCTTCTTCTTATCTTTATAGTTTTCTCATGGAACCCCTATAACATCTTGTACCGATCTTTGGGAATCCGAGTCCCCCATGTCCATCTCTGATTCACCCCAGGAAGTAGAAAGGACAGTATAGGGGTCTTGAGATTCTAGTGGTTCAGTTATTGGGATAGAAATTACTTTTAGGTTTCTATTAGACCTCCTCAGAGGTAAGGGTATCTGCTGAGTGGAAGGGACCTTTGGTCTCTCATCATTATCCGAATAACAAACAGGTTTCAACAGCGTGGTAACCTGATTGCTATCTTCTACTTTAAGAGGTGTGACTATGACCATGGGGGGGGGGGGCAAAGGGAAATTTACTTCTGCTGTCAGGGGCGGTTTTACTGATCTATCAGGTAATGTGATAGGGTCCACATGAAGCATGTCGCTCAATTTGCCATCTAAAGCTTCTTGTGCTTGCTGAATAAGCCGATCAGTGCTCCCACAAGATGCCTTATTCTTCGCAGCCCAAGGGCATTCTTTAAATGAATGTTCAAATCCTTCACACAGGTCACATCTAGTGGGGTTATTACAATGTATAGTAACATGGCCCACCTCCCCACAATTATCACATCTAGGACTATCACATACACTGGAGAGGTGAGTTTTAGAGCCACATTTGTAACAGGCTCTGGGTTGGCCACTATAAAAACATACACCCCTGTCTCTACCTAACAAAAAATAATTTGGAATGTGTTCGAATCCCTTCTCTGACTGTCGTAGTTTTACTTTATATTTCCAGCCCCCAGTCCAGAATCTCTCTGTATCCAAAATTGGATCTGGCTCACCCTGAATGTCACATTTCTGTGATAACCAGTAGGTAATGTCCTCAACGTGAGCTCTTTCATTCCTAAACATAACTGTAACATATTTAATGCAAGGTTGTGAGAGAGGTACCACCAAAAAAGGAGTCCACGTTGGGGAAAACTTTACCTGGTTGTATCTTTCCCAAAATAAATCCAACAAGTTAGCTGATCGAAAACTAATGTCATAGTTATCTTCCCCCGATATGTTGATGAAAGCAAAACATCCCTGGGGGAAAACCGTAACGATTCTTTAATTAAGATTTTTCCCACAAAATGTCGGTCTGGTCTCTCAGCCATACCCCCTTTATATCAAATGAGCACAGCATTTCGCCTAGGAGCTGCCTCTCTCTTAGCCCTCGTAAATAATTCAGATAAAAGAGGTTTTTGAACTGAAGGGGCCTTTTTAGTTTCAAGAGGTATAACAGCAGTATTAATATCAGCACAATCTTCCTGAGAATCTAGTGACTTTTTTTTACAGTTATCATGAAGGGAACTAACTTCTACAGTCCCAGCTATCACAGTCTCCTTATGTAATTTACCCAGTTTCCACCCTGGTGAGTGGCTACTTAAATCAAACGAAGAATCCCATGCCAGATCCGAAGTCCAAACACCATTTGCCTGTTGTTGCCAGCCTGCTGCTAACAAAGCACCCTGTGGAGACCATGTCTGATCATGAAGGCGAGAGTCAACTAAAGCAGAGACACTATTACCAGAGTTAACTGAACCAGAGTTAATATCTAAGGGATGCGAGGTAGTAAGTTCTAAACAGTTTATGTCTTCCTCAGTAGGAGCCATTTTATTATTCCCAAAACTGAACTCTGTAACCCCTTCCTGATTGTTTTTAGTCGTTTGGTAAATCGTGGTGAAGGCAGAATGTAAAGACAAGTTCTCACTCATAGCAGGATGAAAAACAAATCCTGCGTCTTTATTCAGATTCTTAGTGTTAGTTTCAGAGTTAACTTGCGGTGTACTCACCGACCCTTGCAATGTAGATTTGGGTATCACAGGAGGTGAATTCTTAAACTGAAGCTCCGAACTCGATTCAGTGAAAGAGGCACAAGCTTGTCATTCTCCCAACTGCACATCTTTAGACTTTGAAATAGACGGTTGTAAACCGTCGCATATTACCGTGGACTGCACCGCACCTTGGGGTTGCACGTAAGGAGCGTCATTTACTTCCGTATACATAGGAGCCAAACCAACCACTCGGGAGGCAGAGCTTTCTGTCGTTGCCAAATGCTCTAAACTGGTGGACAGATTTAAACTTGCAGAATCCTCCGCTACTTTAGCCATCAAGGAATTCTCGTGTAAAAGATTACCTGCTGTATCACCCGACTGGAACGGGAAATCAATGCTGGCTGACATAGCCTCGTGAAATATTTCCTCGTTTTCAGTGTCCAGTGAAGAAAAATCAGGTACCGCAGGCTGAGCATGCTGCTCAGTCATCTCCCTCTGTCTTTCCACCTCCGTCTGCTCCAAGCGTACGATAGAAGTGGCCATCCTGTATTCCGAGTCCAGCACCCCTACTGGCTACAGAGTGCCAGCAGAGTAGGGGAATTTTGCTGGTGTCCTGGCCAAATTTCCCTCATTCACTAAAAATACCACCAACAGCTTAATCTGATTCAAGGTCAGTTGGCATTCATCTGTATTCCCCTCCCCCGGGTCATGCCTGAAAATAGGCAGGATTTGTCTAGTGCATTTACCTGGTCAACTAAATAAATAATAAAATGAGCATATTTTTCCACTTCTCCCACCTCTAATGGCAAAACTGCTGTATTCCCAACACTATATAAATATGTGTTTATTTCCTCTGGATGTATAAACTGTATCAAACAGAAACTGTTGTACACACTTAGAGTGAAGATGCAAAAATGACTTAAAAACAACAAGAAAAATGTGTGTACACAACCTCTTGGTTCTATTCCTCCTCCTAGTCTCTTGACTGCATGTTTTGCCAGTTCCAGGCATCAGTATGACATGGAAGAAGAAGACTTTGATACTGGTGATCCTAAACTAAATGAGGACATTTGATACATTGCCTCTCTCCTTCATGAATCTGTTGTTCAGGGATGAGATGAAGGTCGTGGAAACTCTTCCCATGCTGAAGATACTAATGCAGGTTCGCTGTTGTATGACACAGCTGGCATTTTACTAGCAGTGATTGTTGGCTCCAACTCTTGCTGCACTCAGTGCATCTGCTGATGGTGGGAGTGATTTCAATATTATCCTTCTATGCAGTTTCTTTGCCCTTCGCATCACCAAAAAAGAGTTCCTCATCCTTCTCAAACAGCAATAACAATTGCTCCTTTGAGATGTTGTAGCCTACTAAAACCATGGTTTTATAATTCTGCACCATCACTTCCCTGTGAAGCTCCTTCTCTTGTTTTCTTAAAATATTTCACTCCTCTCCAGAAAAAGCAACATCAACATCTCAAGTGGTTTCTGGTACCTCCAAATTCATGATTCTCCATAATAATTTCCAATATCACCTACTGACAATATAAAATCCCACTGTTTAGAATTGTGAGCAGCAGATCTTCAGCTCTTGGAAGCCTTTGGACCAGAACAGTAACTGCTATCTGTAGAAAATTCACTCTGCAGCTCCCTGCGTATTATGCTTTGTGCTCCTGTTTCTAGCTCCTCTCAGTAAATACACTGCACATCCTGTCCACCTCCGAAATGTGTCCCAAGGACATTTGGGAGATTTTTGAGACTAAATGATGGTGTTGCTTGGGCATTTTCAAGGAGGACTCAGACCTTTACCAGAGTACTTGCTGCAAGCTTATATAGCAGAACCACTAACAGAAACAGTGATCATTTCAAATTCTGGCAAGACAGGCAAGTCATTTGACCAGCACTGGCTCAAGTGTTATTGTATATTTTCTTGGATGCACTCCAAAATCAGTCAATCAGACAGATGTTTTAGGACAACAGGGATGTAGTCTCACCACATTGCTCAAGGCTAGATCCTGAAAACCTTGATTTCTTAGCCTTTCTCAAACTCAATTTGCAATTTGTTACATAAAAGTATTCATTTGATTATTTGCATGTCCAACAAATAACATCTACTAGAAACACAGAAACACAGAATTTGTTGTTAGAAAAGAACCTCTTGTCCCATCCAGTCTGCTCAGATATTCCCTGTCTAGTCTGTCTCCAGCGGCCCTCCTACCTCCCAGCCTATTACTAATATTCCCTTATTTCTATCCCATGCATACTTGAAGCCCCCTATAGCTTTTGCCTCCATTACTTTCACTGGCAGTCTGTTCCAGGCATCAACACTCTTTTCAGTGAAGTAGTACTTCTTCACATGCCTCTTAAAACTCCCCCAGTCCAACATCATGGCCCCTTGTCCAGGTGCTCTTTTTAATTTGAAAGCGACTCCCCTTCTGCACCCTACTACCATTTGCAGTCCTACGCCTCCTGGTGGCAAGCCTTCCTGGACTCCCACTGGCACTGTCTTCACAGTTTGGTTCACTACTACTAGCAGTAGCCATGCAACACCTCCTCCTAGTTACACTACAATCACATTGTCATTACCAATATGTTCAGTGGGGGCTATACAATATTGTGGGCCAGGTATGTGCCATTTTCACATACCCATCCTGTGTAGCTCCGTACCTGGGGACTGGTGCAGGGTTAATAGTATGCACAATCATGTGCCTCTGCATGACATCTGTCTGTGGCCCCACCTCCCTGGTGTGCAGCTGCATGGGAGGCAGTTCGAGGGACACAAGTGAGCATTCAATCGGATGCCCATCATGGATCCCAAAATGGATTCTCTGCTCCATGTGGGCAGGAGATTGTGGAAAGGTGTGAGTTCACTTTCATTTAAAGGTATGTGTGAGTGTCTGAATGGATACCCCCAGCCCTCCCTGTCATTCCAGTGAACTGGGGTAGCATGGTGGGGAATTCTCTGTCCTGCTACAGCTGGTGGGTGTCATGGAGGAGGCACACAACAGATACGACAGGATCCCCACTGTTGTATCCTGTGCCCCCTTGCCCAGCACTCTGCGCCTTAGTGAATGGTGCATAGAGTGGGCACAACCCAAACATGCCCCCCCATACTGCCAGCAGTGCATTGCTGCACAATGGGTTGGGGATCAAGTGCTCAAGAGATGTGTACACTTTCAGTCAGTGCTGCTGGGGGTCCACTGGACCCCCTGGTTTACGACATTCTGACTTAGAGTTGCCTACACACTGTGGATACATGGCATGTAGGCAATACAAATGTTAGTGCATAGATTCCAGTATGAGCAGATTTGCCCCTGAGCATACAGAGTTGATATAAGTTTATATCTCTATCTCTGTATCTATCTATCTATATATATATATACATATATATATGTCTATAAATATCTATAGTTAATGTATATGGAGAGTAACCCACTGAGTAAAAGAGTCTATCTTCCTGTCCAACTGCAATGACTGGAAGGTGACTTCTTTTTTTGTACCATGTGGAACAGTCTTAGTAGCACTGCATTCTAGCTGAGGTTCATTCTGTGTAGCCTTGTGTTTCAAGAAAGTCTTGCTGAGAGCTTACGCTGTCATGTTTGATCATTTTTTCATTTTCTGGTAGCTGTTTAGTCCCTTAGGAAACATGTTGCTAGAAAGTGGAACCACATTCATTTGCTGGTCATAAGATAATACAATTTCCAGTTGCTAAACTATTGCAGGAGATCCACCCCACTGTGGTGATATTTGCTTTTATTTTCCAATTGTTATAAATAGAACTTAAAGAAAACGTTTTTAACTATTGTTGCATGAATCTCCACATTACTGAAAAACTTATAGAAGCTGAATATACATACAGACAGTCATAGTGGGTGGCAGATAGCCTAAACCAGTAGTCAATCTACTAACATAAGTGTTTTCATAATGACTCTCCACCTAAAATTCCATAGCTAACTCTCATATCTGAGAAGTGATCAAGAAGTGTTACACACCATGTAGTCAGTGCCAGATTTAGGTGCAGTGTGTGCAATGACTGGTAGAAAACTGCAACTTGAGACTTCATGAGTTGGACTAGTGCACACTATGAATGGCATGCAGGGTGGGACTCACACTCACTAGAGCTAACTAAAACCCACAGTATATTGATAGCAAGACTATCCAGTTACAGCATGCAACCACTTGTTGACATTCCAGGAAGCAGTGGAGGCAGACTCATACCACAATTAACTATGCAATTAAAAATATTTTATAGTAACTAAGAACACTAATTAACTGTGAGATTGAGAGCAGGGTCTAAACTGTAAATGCCTTGTTGGCATACACAGATTACGTCAGGGACTGGGATTCCCATACCTTGAAATAAATGATTGAATTCCTTTACAACTTTTTTTTAACATTCTGTATATTGTCACTGATTTTCTAACAAATGGCATGTAAAGCATGTCTTTATATTTGTACTGTTGCACTGCATTGCAATATCTTATTATTCATCAGTATTAGAGCACTGGGACTGAGGTGTTTCACTTTTTTTGACCATTGTTTTAGTACAGATATTTTATCCTTCTTGCCCTGCTACCACAGTTGTTATGATATGTATCCCCAGTATAGCATAACAGGATCAAGGTAAGATCTCTTGGTTAATGAGAAGTGCAGTGTGTGAGCAATCACAGTTATAATACTCAACCATTATTAATTTTCCATCAATCAGTTAATCAGTTCTGTTTATTTCAACTGATTTATTGGAAAGCAAATTGAGCACAGATCCCATTTATAATTGCATCTGGTACGGTTAAGAGAAATTATATAGTGTAATCACAATTATAGAACACGGGATCATTCCTGACTAATCACAGTGCTTCCTTCAGTTGTGCAAGAGGTACTCTTATTACCATAAGGATGTATCATGTGCTGAACCACTGTAATGGGCTTCTTGCTGACTGCTTGCATCATTAGCATTTTAAATAAATAAAATATTTTTTTATTTAAAAAGTTAGCAATCTATAATAATTTTATGGGTCCATTAGGAGGGCCTCTTATGGATATAAGAGTATCACCTCTTGATCCTTAGGACTACAGAACTGCTCACTTTTGGTTCACAGTCTTCTTGCCCTAAGAACATGAGAGGCAACACTTTTATATCCATATGAGCCCTCCAACCAAGCCCATTAATTTATGTATACAATGTATGTATGGATCCCAGGATTTAAATAGTACCATTACTTTCGGTTCCACTATGCCATGGTGACACGAAATTTGTTGACCGTTGGCACAACGACATCACAACACTGCCAATTGGTGTTGTGCCGTAGCTGGGGGAACAAGTGTTTTCTGTGGGGTGCTTCACCCCCCTTCTGCCATGCAGGGGCTCTGCCCTGCATTGTGGGATTGCCAATCCAGTTGGACTTAGTTCTGGGAGGGGGGCAAACACCCCAGTGGCAACAGTGTTGGGAAACATGGAGACCATCACAGAGAACTGCTGAAAATGTTGTTGTGATGATCTTTGTGGTATTCTTTTCGCTGTTCTGACGGTATACCTTACTTTCACACCAATCTGACCCAAGTGAAAGATGAACAATGTTATGCACCCGGTGGGTAAATAACACCATTTATTTTCTATTTTTCTACATCACCAAAATGTCAATCATGTACATTAAGATACAATTGTGCCAGCCTCTGTCAAAATTCTGCGATGAATGCAGATCATAGAAATTCTGTTTTACTAATGTCAGCCCCATTCCCATCGCTATCTTGCTTCCCCACTTCCTGAGGACTCAATAAGCAAAAAAGTAAAATTAACATAAAAAAAAAACACAAATGCTCCACAGATTCAGACAGTTCTATTGTAGGCAGTTTCCAGATCCAAGGTTTTTTTTCTCCATCGTGTGACTGACCGATGAGTCATGACTACTGACAGAGATCATTTCCCCAGCAGCAGTGGCAGGATCATTGATGATATAGTGGGGTAGAAAGATTCTGCTGCCCATGAAGGAAATGGGTGGGAGACAGTCTCCATCACAGTAAACCTGCAATTGGTCTGGGTCTCACAGTTCACATTTGCACTGCATAAATCAAGCTGCACAGAGCACTGGAAATGACACTGGCTTGGTAGAAGAAGATGATTCCAGAGCTGAGGGAACAGCAGAGGATGGAGCAGAATATAGAGCCATGACATGAGCCAAGAATGGTGCTCATTCAGGAGCCATGGCATCAGCCAAGGATGGACCCAAGTCTGGAGCCATGGAGGAAGTCATGCCTGGACCTGTAGGAGCAGCAGAAACTAGATCCATGGGAGGAGCTGAATCCAAACCCATGGTGGAAGCTGAATCTGGACTAACACAAGGTCAGTCCTGTTGGCTGGCTCACTAGTTCTGGCACTCAAATCTGGTCAAGTCGGCTGTATTTTGGAGTGAGAGAAAAAAATAGAAATTTTGTCCTGGAAGGTACTGTTGCTGTATGTGTATATATGTGTGTGTGTGTTTTGGGGGGGGCTAATTTCCACCTGCCAAAAAGAAAAGTCTGCAAAAATTAAAAAATAAAAACATTGACACACACACACATTGAATACATAAAACATACAACTGCCTGTGTTAAAATATGCCATTTATTTCCATTCATGAGGGAGTGGAACTTGCACAGGATTGTGGGAAATTGTAAAATTTTGCCTAGCGAAATATTTCAAGTAATTAGTGCATTCTGTTAAATATTTTGCTGTGCAAAATGTGAAATTTCACCCCAAAGCTGGTGAAATTTCACTTGTGGGTGAAATTTTGCACCTGCGGGTGAAATTTCACAAGTGTCAAAATTTCTCTACCTGAGGGAGTAATTTTGCCTCCCACTGTGAAATCTTATGGCCACTTGGCCAGTAGCCACTGGCCAAAGTTCTCCGTGGTGTCCAGTGGTCCCCCTGGCCAATCACTGGCCGTAATTACATTAAATAAGCCCCCCAAGTTACCCTGCCCCCTCCATTTGTTTACATACTAACATACTATTTGCCAGCAGATTAGGCCTTATGGTCTATCGAGTCTGCTCGAACCTCAGATCCCTAGTTGGGTGCCGAGGCCCTCCCCTGTGTTCCAGAAACCCCTATCATCCATCCCCACCCCCCTGGACAGGCCATCATCTGATACATCCACTTGCTGTGTCTGTCCCACCCTCTCTTGAAGCCCTCCACTGTGGATCTCTGAACCAGCTGCCAGGCAGTGCATTCCAAGGGTCCACCACCCTCTCAGTGTAAAACCTCCTTCTCTTTTCCCTCCTCACCCTTCCACCTTCCAACTTCAAACCATGCCCTCTGGTGATACCTCCCTGCTTTAGTCTAAAGATCCCCTCCATGTTTACCCTATTTATTCCCTTGAAGTACTTGAAGACCTCCATCATGTCCCCCCACCTCTCCTCTCCTCCAATGAAAACAGGCAGAGTTCCTCAAGTCTGTCCTCATACGTCAAATCCCCTAGTCCTCATATCATCTTAGTTGCCCTCCTCTGTACCCTCTCCAGGAGCTGTATGTCCCTCTTCAAGTGTGGTCTCCAGTACTGTACACAGTACTCAAGGTGTGGTCTAACCAGTCCATTGTACAGCGACAGAATCACTTCCTTGCTCCTAGAGGTGATCCCCCTTACGATGCATCCCAACATCCTGTTTACCTTGCTAGCCACTCTCCTGCACTGCTCAGAGTTATTCATACATGCATCCACCATGACCCCTAGGTCTTTTCCCCTATTGAGGCCTCCAGTGCCTCCCCTCCCAGGGTGTACCTGTGTTTAGGGTTTCCCCACCCAAGATGTAACACCTTGCACTTGGTGATATTGAAATTTAATTTCCATGTGTGAGCCCAGCTTTCCAGGGTGTCCAGGTCCCCTTGCAGGGCCAACCTCCCCTCTTCTCCCTCAACTACTGCTCCCATCTTGGAGTCATCAGCGAAGAGACTCATTTCACACCCTATACCCTCCCTGATGTCCGATATGTATGCATTAAACAGGATCGGACCCAGGACCGAGCCATGCGGTACCCCACTACCAACCTCTCTAGGGTTCGAGAGCTCCCCACACACCACTACTCTCTGGGTGCATCCAGCTAGCCAGTTTTCAATCCATCTGACCATCAAAGGGCCTACTCCCAACCCCATCAGTTTCTCCACCAGACCATTGTGGGGGACAGAGTCAAACGCCTTGCTGAAGTCCAAGAATAATACATCCATAGGCTTTCCCCTGTCCAGTTCTGATGTTACCCATTCGTTTAATTAAAAAAAAAATTCACCCTCACCTCCCTGGTGTCTAATGGACCCCCCATCCCCCACCCCATCATTAGATAGCAGCAATCACCCAGCTCTCCCCCCAGTACCCCGATTAGGTCAACAGCACAACCCTCCACTCAACTCCACAGCTGGCGGCCCCACTGAGTGCCACTGAGCACTTGAATGAATGAGCACATTATGCACTCATTCATTCAAGTGCTCAGTGGCACTCAGTGAGGCTGCTGGGCATGGAGGTGAGTGGAGGGCTGTGCTGGTGGCCTGATCGGAGTAATGAGGAGGAGCTGGGTGGGTGCTGATCTAATGATGGGGTGGGGTGGGGGTCCACTAGACACCAGGGAGATGAGGATGAATTTGTTTTTAATTAAACAAATGGAGGGGGGAAGGGTAATCTGGGGGTGCTTATTTAATGTAGTTACGGCCGTGATAGGCCTGGGTGGGGGAGCACTAGACACCAGGGAGATGAGGGTGAATTTTTTTTTTTAATAAAACAAATGGGGGCAGGGTAACTTGTGTGTGGGGTTGGGGGGTTCAGTTTGCTGACTTGTGGTGGCCGGCAAAATTGCGGATGAAATTTTGCTGCAATTTCGTGTAACATTTCACCCAGTTTAATTGCCAATTTTGCGACAATTTCACCGTCGAAATTTAATTTTGCAGCATCTCTAGATTTGCATAACTCAGTCATGGAAATAAATGGTAAATATTTACAGAGGCAGTTGCATATCCTCTATATAATAGGTAATGAAATTAACATGGTAAGAATAAAAATGTATGTCGTTATGACAACATAATAATTTGAAACATTCTCAAAGATTATGATCAAGTGTGTAAACATTCCACTTCTGTTACAAGTTTCCTTTGACTTACATATACAATACAAGTCTAAAACTCTGAACCTACATTCTGAGAACAGTTATGATTTAACATCAGAATTTAATGTCATTTTTTAATCAGCAATATAGCAGTAATCATAGGGTGTAAACTACACATCATTCAAATGCACGCACAGACTTCTGGTTGGAAAAAAGAGCCCCTTGTGCCAATTGAGCAGAAGTGTTTTGTTTCTTTTGCCAACTGGAAAAGAGAATCAGGCCATTATGAATATGAATTACTGTACATTATCATGATCAGTGCTTTTCAATGTTTAATAATTCAGTGTCAATAGCTTCAACTTTTAATAACATAAATGTGATTTGTCAGCAGAAGTCCAGGATGTAAACATCTGTACACATCAGCTAATCAGCAGTTAGGTAGGTCCAGGATACAGGATGGCATAGTAGTACTTGGTTGTATGGTATGGTGGTAAGTAGATTTTTACTTAAGTGCCCAATCCCAGATGCTCTGGGTGCTTTACAGAGAGGTGTAAGAAACATATAATGAAATTACATACAGGGTCAATGCAAATAAATACAAACAAAAAATAATCATCATCATAATAAAAATTGATAAAATCTGGCTATAGCTAACTAAGGGAAGGCTTGTTTAAAAAGGTGAGACTTCAGACCCCGCTTGAATACTTCCACCGATGGAGCCTTCCTCAGAGATCTGATGAGTGAGTTGCAGAGGGACAGGTTGGCCACTTCAAATACACAGTCTCCTGAGGTTTTCAGCCTTGCCCTCAGAACCACTAGGAGGCCCTCGGTAGAAGATCAGAGTGAGCGCACTGGGAGGACAGGCATCAGGCGATCACTCAGGTAACTGGGGCCCAAGCCATATAGATGAGGAAGCCCAACCTGAAGATGATCCTCCATCTAACAGGCAGCCATTGCATATCACGCAGGACCAGGGTCACATGACATGGCATAGGAAGACCCATCAGCAACCTGGCTGCTGCATTCTGCACCAACTGCAGTTGATGGAGGTTCCCTCCACTGACCCCAAAGTAGAGCATTACAGTAGATTTTAGTACTATTTAGAGATGCGATTTAAAGGAATCAAAGAGGCCACTCGAGTAAAACTTTGTTTCCCTTGGATGATGTCAGCAGTTGGGGGTTTCAGCACTGAAAAAACAGGGGCAGGGTTCTACAAATGAAGCAGAGTACAGAAATAAAAGCATTTTTTTCATGAAAAACAGAACTTTTTGGTAGTTTGAATGGTAGGAGATCGATTCACAACTATTACAGGTTACTAATTCCCATTTGCTGTGGCAAACCTGACAAAATCCCTTTAAGTAGTAAAATCCACTCAGGATGACAGATGACACCTGAGCTACAAGCACCAAACCGTCATCAAAGTTGACAACCATATTTCTCACCTCAGTGGGGTAGGGCCCAAAAACAACCCTGTTACAAATCTGGTAGCAGCCACATCACACCAGCAACTAGGCTCGAACACAAGTACCTCTGTCTTGTCGGGGTTAAATCTTAGACAGTTAGAAGACATCTAATCTTATATCTCAGCTCGGTATTTATTTAGCACTTCCATAGCATTATTTGTCCTGGAAGCCAAAGACATATACAGCTGGGTATCATCTGCATAACAGTGAAAATCCAGACTGTAGCATCTAATGCTCTCACCCAGGGGTAGCATGTACACTGGGAACAGCATCAGTGACAAGATCGAACCTGGAGGAATGCCACAGGGCAGGAGCTTCAGACAGGAGGAGAAGGTTCTGATCACTACCCGTTACATCCTGCCAATGAGAAAGGACTCAAACCAGTTGATGACAGTACCAGTGAGTCCACAATACTCTCTAAGGTGATCCAGAAGCATTATGCAGTGACCAATGCCATTTTCGGTGCTATGTCTTATCATAAACCCAGACTGGAATGGCTTGTAGATGTCAAATGCTATGAGGTGTGCCTCCAGCTGCAAGGCCACCACTTTCTCAACAATCTTCCCCAAAAATGGGAGGTTGGAGATAGGTCAATAAGTCGCCAAGATGTCAGGGTTGAGTGGTGGTTTCTTCAGAAGCAACTACACCCATGCCTTCTTCAAGGTGCTGGGGAAGAACCCCTCCGACAGCGAGCACTGGACAATCTCAGTGAACACTGGAACAACAGACTCGACACATCCCACTAGGAGACAAGTAAGGCTCAGGTCCAGGTCACAAAAAGTGGGTCACAGCTTCCAGACTACCTCAACAACCTCAGTCACCCCACTGGCTGAAACTCACCCCACACAATAGGAGTGCCTCTGCTTACACAAGGCCCACCACTACAGGGCTGACCTTGCCCCATTGGGGAGATCCTGGACCAAATGGAGGATACCCTGTCAGAGAAGAGCTAACAAACTCCTCACACAAAGTGACTGAAATGCTCTTTTCGGCTACAGACAGGCAGGATGAATTAGCCTGACTACAGCTCGAAAGGCAGAGTCGGTCTGTTCCTCCCTGCCACAATCTCGCTGGACAGGAACTCTGCCTTCTTATGGTTGCTTGCCCTTTGATATTCACTGTAGTTAGGCTGGCCTGGTGGCGCTGAGGGCTGAGGCTATGGATGCCTTATCTCGCGCTACGTCGCCGACCCATATTCAGGAACGAGCATGGGCCACCAGGGGTTGGCAGGGTTGGAGAAAGATTGAGCATCCAAAGGACTGCTGTCTTTCTCTGGGGAGGGAGGACATCAGTGGTCGGTGCTCAACTGGTCCCCAGTGGAGACGGGGGGCAGTGCATCGATGCTGCAGAAGAGGGGCAGAGATGGGGCAGACGGTGGGTGAAGCATGTGCGGACGTGTGTGCACTCCATCCATGGCATCATTGCATGCCCCTTCCCACAGGGGAGAAAACAGGAAAATCCCTCAGCAGCATGAAGGCTACCCTGATGGTGCCACCATGGACGTGCCCAAGTTAGCTCCCTCCTGGTCCCACCTCCTGGTCTCCACCGTGGTGGAGTAAGTACCCGCTGTGATGTGGCAGGGAGGGGCTGTAGTGGGGAGGTCTGAGCTCTGGCCACGACTGGGGCAGCAACTGTGAAGACAGGCTGGAAGGGGAACCAAAGGCACAACTCCCCCAGCTGAGGACATTAATTAATTAATTAATTAATTAATTAAAGAAAAGATATTCACCGTAGTGAACTCTCAAGGCTAGTTTGTTCTCCTCAGATTGAGTACTATGCTAGCAATGCTCCAACTTCCGACCCTTGGTCTTCATTGCCTTGAGAGCCCCATCACACCACAGGGACCTCAAGCGAGAAGACCTGGGTCATATGTGGATCAGTGCAATGGTGTCAAGCACATTAAAGACAGCACAATTATAGGCCATTACTGCCTCACCCATGCCAGCTGCACATTCAGCACTTATACCAGAAAAGTCCACCACCACCAAAAGTCTCTCTGGGGACAATCTCCTCAAAGGGATGTAGCGGACCATCTCAACAGGGAAAGGACTATCGGGGGGTTCCAAATGAAAGCTCCACCTTGCAATAATTGGACCAAGAGACCGGATCAATCCTGAGGTCAATGACCTCAAGCCACAGTAAGAATACCAAGTCCAAGGTGTGGCCGTGGTAGTGAGTCACAAAAGCAACTGCTTGTGTGAGGCCCAGTGTTGTCATTGTCTGGAGGAAGTCATGACCAAAATGCAAGAGTTCTCCAGTGACCCAGGTATTGAAGTCTCTCAAAATCAGCTATCTGGGCAACTCCAACACCCTATCGGAGACTATGACTTCTTGCAGGAATTCTCCCTAACGCCCTGGGGGATGGTACATGAGTAGAATCTTACAGCCTTCACCTGGTCCCCCATTCACAGCTGCACATTCAAATGATGAGGTAGAACTCACTGGATGCACTGTGAGGTTCAAGCTGGATCTAAAACAGATGGCCACACCCACACCCCTACATCTCCTCCTCAGGCAGTGCACTCCAGAGTACCTGTCCAGGACCGATGCCTCCAAAACTAAACATGCATCATCACCAAACCAGGTCTCCATGATGCAAGTCAGATCAACCAAGGAAATCAAGTCCACCATAATTGAAGTCTTGTTCCCCATTGACCTAGAGTTGAAAAGTATTGCCCGAAGGGGACCGGTATAGGCTGCTGGCCCATGGGCTGCCTGCCCACTCAGTCTAGTGAGAACCCTGAGGATGGTGACTAAACATGTCTGGCCTCTCTCAAGGTCTCATTCACACCAGGGCACCTCCTGCACCTCACCACCCTAATGCTGCTCACCCCCCCGTGCCCCCAGTGCTCTGCACCAGCTCACTTGCCACCTACTGATGCCAACCTCCCAGCAGCATCTTACCACTGCAGCTGGTAGGGGAAGCTCAGCAAAGGGGTGAAAGTCATGCAGCAGAGATGCTGAATAGGTGATACAAGGCCAAAACACATCCTGCTACTATTTCTCTTTAACATTTAACTGCTCTTAAATTACCCACTTACCCACCCTCAAACAATGTAAAATAACAATATCCAGAGCAAAAGTTAAATAAAAAATTGCCTCACTCACATCCTAAACCTACACAGACGCAGACACACAGTGGTGAAGGAGGATGAACAGCACTGGATGAAGTATTGCAACACTGGCAATAACAGAACTCATCAGTTTCAACAGAAAACAAAGCAGTACAACAGAGAGATAACAAATTCTGGCACTTGTGCTCTTTTGAGCCATTGTGAAGGTTCTGATGGTGAGGTATCTCTAAACAGGACAGCAAATTCATTCAAAGACATCATAATGTCAATTATAAACATATTGAACTCCTTCCACCAATTACCTTCCACCAATTATATTTAAGAATTGCCCAACCTCTTATCCCACATACAGCTCTGGTCTCACAACCAGCACTGTAGCACACTCACTCCTCCTGCTCCTATATACTGTAAACAGTGTGATGCCTGTTCCTGGTGTTCATGCTTGGGTGTTGTCAGCCACTATGCTCCATCCTCTTATAGGCTGCTTCTTTTCTTTACTTTTAGAGTGCCTCATGTTCATTTCCAAAATTAATCAGTTTTGAACCAAAAAATGTATAAAAAACAAAAAGAATGTCTAAAGTAAAGTTATCCTTTTTGACCCTGTAGGGACACCATGGGCAGTTCTGATATTTAAACTCACCTGCAGTACTTTCTGGTTACTGGCAGTTTGATCTTAAACAGAAGTTGGTGCTCTGTCTGTTTTATTCATTGTTTTGTTTTTGTTGACCAGGAAAGGAGAGCTAGGCAATTCTGCCTATTTTCAGGCTCTTCGGGGGTGGGGGATACAGATGCAAACTGACATATGCAGTTAGGTTAAGCATTTGTGGTATTTTCAGTGAATGGGGGAAATTTGACCAGTACACTGATGAAATTCAGTTTCTCTTTCAAGAGGTACCATAGGATCTTTAACGTCCACCTAAACAACCACAGGCAGACAAGACCTCATTTTAACATCTGATCCAAAAAACAGCACCTGAGTATAGCACCCCCTCCTCATGCTGGGGAGGGGGCTAGAACCCAGAAGCAAGCAGAAAAAATGTCTCATGGACTCTTAAAAAGAGGAACCAGGACTTGGTCGCAGTATAAAAGAATAAATACATTTATTGTACATACATAAAAGTAGCACTCACCACCGCAGACCCCAGTGTCAAACATTTTCATATACCACCTGTGTGCTTTATCAAGCCTTGGTCTCTTTTTTCCAGACTCCAATGAGATGTTTTTTGTGCTTGTTTTTAGCTTTTGTTGTATTTAGCTCTGAATGTGGTTCCTGAACTGTCTGTAGTCTGCTTGGATAGAACCCAGAACCTTCTGATCTTACTGCCTCAGAGATGTTTATGCAACTTTCTAAGCCACTAACAGTTACAAGATTAACCAACTCACAATCGGGAAATTAAACCCTGGTCTGTCACATGACAGGCATGGATACTGACCTCTATACTAATGAGGAAGATTGTTTAGCTGCAGATATTGAAAAATAATCAGTCTTTCTCTAGAGTAAGACAATTCCTAGTTTATAGCTATTTTTCCATGCTGCAGAAAGTGGCAAGATCTTTTTATGGTGTGTGAGTTTTTTTAGTGTGTGTGTGTGTGTTTCTTCCTCTAATTAAATAAAGAATGGTTAAATTTGATATTAGACACCCTAAGACTGGAAAGAATTTATTATATTATGGTAGGAAGTGTCAATTATTTTCATTAGCTTTGGCCTCCTTTTCTTGATTGTATTAACTCAATAATGTGATAAATATATTCATGATTGGCTATTAGTTTGTTCACCACACCACTTCCAGGATATAAATATATTTTGTTATTAAATTGCTGTCTTTAGCATTTATTGTTAATTGGAATTTTAATGGGAAATGATGAAGGGCACTCTTTACCCAAAAAGAGACTAAGAATAAGAATTGCCTCAACTCAGGATTTAATCTCTGATGATGGGGAATTTATTCTTATCTGATCTCCACACACTGAATAAAGCAAGGCCTTTCACACTGTGGCACGTGATTAGCGTTTGGTCAAAGTACAAAAGTGCATTATGCATAATGCATTGACAAGGTGGATTGCTAACTGGCTTGGGAGAACAAGGAGTGAGCTATGGCTGATGGGCGCTACTCCATGTGGGGAGGCATACATAGTGGTGTCCCTCAGGGACTGGTGCTGGGGGTCACTCCTCTTAAACATCTTGATCAGTGATCTGGAGTCTGGGGTTTCCAGGAGACTGCTTACATTTGTGGTTGATACTAAGCTAGCCAGGGTGGTGATGGACTCCCTTGAGGATGGGGACAATCTTCAGTAGGGACTGCAGAAGCTGCGTAATTGGTCTGATTGCTGGAACCTTAGATTCAATGTAGCCAAAGGCATGATGCTACACTTGGGTCAGAAAAACTGAGGTAGGACCTATACAGTGTATGGAGCTCCTTTTGAAGTTGGGGAGGAAAAGGACCTGGGGTCATAAAAGACAAGAAGCTGAATCAGTACAAGCAGTGCATTTTATAGTCTAGAAGCCAGCAGAATGGGATGCATCGGGGCAACCAGCAGAGCAGGGAAGCAATCCTGCCATGTTAAGGCCCAAGTCAGGCTCCATTGTTTTGTTCTTCTGAATACAAAAACAAACAAACAAAAAAACATTGTGTCAGTAAGGGGGTAAAACCACAAAGCCACCAAAATTACCAGTGGTATGGGAAACACAAGGTGTGATGAGAGGCTGGGGGCTTAAAATATGTTCCCCCTGGAGGAAAAGGAGGTTGAAAGGGGAGATGATCTCACTCTATCACATACTGCACTCAGGAGAGGGCCTCATAAATAAGGTGCCCTACTTAGGATTATTCAGCAGGTCACCAGCTCAACCACTAGATGACATAAGTGGAAGCTATGGGGAGGGAGCTTCAAGAGGGATCTAAGGAAGTGTTACTTTACGGAAAGAGTTGTGGAACAGTGGAATATCCTTCTCACTGAGGTGGTAGGAGAGAGGACAGTGGCAGCTTTTAAGTGGTGATGGGACAGAGCAAGGGCTCAGGTTGGAACCACAAGATCAGGAAGACACAAAAGCCGAAAGGGGGGGCAAGATCTGGGACCTGTAGTAGATCTTGGAAACTCCTGGGCAGACGAGATGGACCTCCTCAGTCTCCTTCTGCCGCCATTTCTATGTTTCTATGTTTCAATGTTTATTCAACCCTGACCCAGGTGATGTATATTTGATGTGCAGCTAAGATTTAAAAGAAGTGCTCTACGTACCATAATACAACTTGAAGTCTACACCTCAACTGTAATGCTGTGAGTGGTGACATGAGGTTTAATAGCAGTGCCAGTGACCTTAAGTAGGTGCAACTAGCTTGAGGTGTTTGTCAAAAACATATCATAGAAACACAGAATTTGAGGTCAGATAAGGACCGTTTGGCCCACCCAGTCTGTGCATTTTTTTCAATGCCCATACTGTCACCACAGACCCTAACTAATCTCTGGCTCCACCCCCACCAACTTTGCTTCCCACTAAGATTCCCCTGTGCCTACCCAATGCAAGTTTGAAGCCCACCACTGTTTAAGCCCCCACAGCCTTGCAGGAAGACAGTTCCAGGCATTCACCACTCTTTCACTGAAGAAAATCTCTCTTGAATTTATCTTTTCCAGTTTCATTGCATGCCCCCTTGCTGTTGTGCATTTTTTCTCTGAAAAATACTAATCTCCTGTTCCTTATTTACCCCCAGAAGATATCTCTAGGCCTCCATCATATCCCCCCTCACTCTTCTCTCTTCCAAGGTGTAAATACTGAGGTTCTTCAGTCTCTCCTCATATGACTTCTGATGCAGATTCTGTATTATTTTAGTTGCCCTCCTCTGGACTGCCTCAACTCTGTCTATGTCCTTCCTGAGATGAGGTCTCCAGAACTGGACACAGTGCTCCAGGTAGGGTCTCACCAGTGGTCTATACAGTGGCAACACCACCTCCTTCCTTCTGCTTGTGATGGCAATGGCAATTTTATTTATATGGCACCCAAGCCCTGAGGCTTTGAGTGCCTTACAATAAAAACAAATAAAACAATAAATAAGAAAACTATGACTCATCTAAAATCAAGAATCTGGGCCAAGACATAAATTAAAGAAGTAGGTTTTCAAAGATCTTTTAAAAGCAATGACACCCAAGCCAGACTGGTGGCACTGAGGGTTGAGGCACTGGACACCACACCTTGCACCACACCAGAGACCCCAGTTCGGGAACGAGCCCGGATTGTTGGGGGTCAGCAGAGAGCGGGAGAGCGAGGAGCGGGACTGAGCTGCAGCAAGGCAGCTCTCCTCTCCCGGGGAGGGATGAGTGGTTTCTCTGGTCCTTGACTGCTACCTGGTGGAGGACATGGTGGCAGTTTGGGCAATGGAGAGCCCAGCTACAGCCAGGGCTGGGGCGGAAGGGCCAAGCCGGTACCCGGCATGCATGCGCGCCTCCATGCATGTCTGTGTCTGCCAGGGTCCAGGGATTAGGAAGAAAAATGCAAAAATTGCAAATTAGACAACAAAAAAAAGCAGTGATACCCATCCCTATGCACCACAACATTTCCCTGGCCTTATCCACTGCCTTGTCACACTGCCTCGCCGCCTTGAGATCATCAGATATAGTTACTCCCAGGTCCGTTTCCTGTTTGGTAACCCGTCAATGCCTCTTCTTCCATATTGTACTCTGCCTCTGGGTTTCTGCGCCCTAAGTGCAGGATTCTGCACTTTTTCACATAGAAATCTAGCTGTCATGCCCTTGACAACACCTCCAGTTTTCTCAGATCTCTGCGCATTCTTTTCACCCCTTCTGGAATGTGCACACTATAGCAAATTTTGGTATCATTGCAGAGAGGCAGGCCTTCCCTTCCAGCTCATCTGCAATGCCACATATAAAGACATTGAAGAGGACTGGTCCCAGTGTTGTAGTGAGCCCTGTGGCACTCTGTTGGTCATCATCCCTTTCCCAGAGTGAACTCTTTTTAACACCACCCTCTTTCATCTACCCCCTTAACCTTTTTGTCATCCAGTTTGCCATATTTGGACCAACCCCTAAGCTGCCCAGTTTCTTTATGGGCCTCCTGCTGTATGTGGAATGTTGTTGAAAGTCTCACTGAAATCTGAGTATGCCATGTCCACTGCCCTACCCTGATCTACAGTATTTTCCTGGTCAGTCAGTCAAAGAAATCTATCAGATTTGTCTGACATAACCCCCACCCCCACCTCTATAAATCTGTGTTGCCACGGGTCTTGTAACCCACTGGAATCAAGATACTCTGCTGTCCTTTCCTTTAGAAATGACTCCATTACCTTCCCCACCCCCGATGTAAGGCTGACTGGCCTGTATATGATTGCCTTTTCCCTGCTTCCACTTTTGTGAGTAGGACTACATCTGCCCTACTCCAGTCCTCTGGAACTGCTCCTGTTTCCAGTGATTTGTTAAAAGAACTGTCAGAGGTGCAGCCAGTACCTCTCTTAGCTCCCTCAGTACCCTTCGGTGTACTTCGTCTGGTCCCATATCTTTATCTTCATATCTTTCTCCTCTTTCAGATTTGTGAGTCTCTTCAGGACTCTCTCCTTTGTAAAGGGACTTGTGTCTATCTCCTCCTCAGAAGTAAAGTTGATGTGCACCTAAAAATGCTAATTAGGTGCACCTCAGTGAAATGTATACCCCCAATAAAGGTGTAGTTGAGGTATAGATATCAATATGGCTAATGTACATTTGCTGAAAAAATTACAAACTAAATACAGGTCACAGATCTTGCTCAAAAGAAAATATAAACAACACTATTTGCTTAAATAACTAACTTTAAACTGAACTTTAAAAAGTATTAACAAAAGGGGACAGACCCCTAGCCCATCATCCCACTCCCAATTTCAAGAATCGCACAGAAACAAAACTGCTAGGAACTTCTGAATTAATTACAGTAGATCAGTAGATTAATGGTACAGTGTCTGCAGGAACAACATTCAGAAGATATTTTTATACATGTGTCACTTGAAATAGTTAACCTTACAAATAGCACAAGGTACTATTGAGTTACAACCCTCCTCCCCTCTAAATATGGTAAGTAAGTAAAATTTTATTAATGAAACGCTATTCCTATAGATTATAGTGTTTTACGAAATTCCCATAACATAAAACATTCAATTTCAGCAAATCACACATTAAAACATATTTAAACAGCAGGATTAAATATCAGAAAATACCAATTCAAAAATATTAGTTTTCAAGGCAGACTTAAAGGCCTCAATGGACAGGCACTCCCTAATCTGGTGAAGAAGAGAATTCCACAGGGTCGGGACCACAAAAGCAAATGCTCTGGCACCTGAAGTTGTTAAACAGACCCTGCAAATCTCTAGCAATCCCTCATCTTGGAGCGGAGGGGACAAAGGGGGCGGTGAGGAAAAAGATCTTGCAGATACCACAGTCCCTGTCCATGTAGGGCTTTATAGGTCAATAATCTGACCTTAAAGGTGACCCTCCACCATACCGGCAACCAGTGCAGTTTGCGGAGCACAGGTGTGACGTGGCAAGATCTTGATGAGCCAGCCAACAACCTAACAGCCGCATTCTGCACCAGTTGCAGTCGGTGAAGGTCCACCCCTGGTAGCCTTAAGTACAGGGCATTGCAGTAATCAAGGTGCGTGGTCACAAAGTCATGGATCAATGTAGGAAGGTCATCAAGTGGAACCAGGTGCATTATCCAGGTGATATTCCTCAGATGGTAAAATAAGGTCTTGACAAAGGCCGACACCTGAGACTTAAGCTTCAACTCACTATCAATCATAATGCCTAGATTCCGCACCCGGTTGGTTCTGACCAGGAGCATCTTGGACCACAACAAATCAGAAACAACAGTGCCTCCCTCAATGTCATTGGCACAGGACATCACAGCACATAACAGTGCATGCCAGACAACACATGGGTCAGGATACCACACACTGCACGGAGACACTGACCGGGGATGCATAGCAGCAGTCACTTATGCAGGCATACAGTGCATGTTTCCAGCGTGGCCTGCATCCATCTGCTGTCACGGCAGTACTGATCTCCATGGTCCTTTGCTCCTCCCAACTCAGGGATACATCATGTGTCCTCCTTGCACTGCAGTGTGGTGTGTCTTGTCCCCCCCCGACCACTGGCACCGTCCTGTGAGCTCCATGTGCAGCTGTGTCCTTCGTCCGCTGTCCACCACCCAGTGTGTCCCGCTGTCACTGTTACCCCAATACTCCATTGTTCCACCTGGTGCCAGTGCTGGTGCTTGCACCTGTCTGCAGAATTGTGGTGGGGCCATGTGGGTCCTGTGGTGTACTGTCCCAGTATCCACCGGCTGGCGGTTTCCCTGCTATGTGCCAGCACACCCTCCCCCCCCCGCACCACATCTTGCTATTGTCCATGTTCCCAGTTCCTTTGCAGGTGCACTATTGCTGTGTGTGTCTTCTGTCTGCAGCATTGCCACCCGGCAACATTGTGTCCTCACTGTATTATGCGCTGCATGATGTTCTGGACCATGAGTTTATGTCCGCATTGTTTCTGCCACAATATTTTGGCCACGATGTTCCTGGCCTGAACCACCCGGTCAGAGGTCATCAGCTGGATGCCACCCAGCCACAATCCAGATGGCTGCCCAGTTGGTAACCTCTCTACTCAATGACCTGGGTCCACAACCAACACCTCAGTCTTATCTGGATTCAGTGTCAGCCAGTTGGCACGCATCCAGTCCTGAATCTCAGAAAGGCATTTGTTAAAGACTGAGATAGCATTGTTTTGTTCAGGCACAAAAGACATGTACAGCTGAGTATCATCTGCATAGCAATGAAAACTCATTCTATACCACCTAACAATCTCCCCCAGCGGTAGCATGTACACCGTGAACAACATGAGGGAAAGCATGGAGCCCTGTAGTACCCCACATAACAGGGGCAGAGGGGCCGAAAAGAAAACTCCCAGCTTCACTCTCTGTATCCTGCTCATGAGAAATGAATGACACCATCTCAGGACTGTACCAGACAGTCCACAGAATAGCCACAAGTGCTCCAGCAGCACCCCATGGTTCACAGTATCAAACGCTGCAGAGAGATCAAGGAGGACCAAGATGGAATGGCTCCTCTGATCTCTCGCTGTCTGGAGATCATTAAGTACCCGAACCAGTGTAGTCTCAGTACTATGCCTCTTCCTGAAACCAGACTGGAGAGGATCATAGACATTGTGGGTGGTCAGATGCTCCTCGAGATGCAACACAACTGCCTTCTCAATAACGTTGCCTACGAAGGGTAGGTTAGAGACAGACCTGTAGTTTGCAAGACAATGAGGGTCGAGAGAGGTTTTTTTCAGGAGGGGGTGAATCACCACCTCCTTCAGAGTGTCCAGAAACACTCCAGTCTCTAATGAACACCTAACTATCTCAGCAAGGACCGGTCCAATTTCCTCCATGCACCCCACAAGGAGGCATGTTGGACCAGGGTCCAAACTACAGTAAGTCAGTCGCAAGCCCCGGATCATTTTCACAACATCCTCGATCACCAGCTGGCTAAAATCTGACCAGACAAACTGGGTGCTTGCAACCTCATGCCGATCTCTGCTCTGCCCATTTGAGTGAGCTATGTGAATCTTAGACCTGATGGTGCCAACCTTATCTGTGAAGAATCGAGTGAACTCATCACACTTCTCCTGTCAAAAAGCTCCCTGACTCTGGAGACAGGTTGCATTGCACAACCTGTCCACAGTACGGAAGAGCTGAGCCAGTCGACTCTTCTCAGCAGCAATCTCCCTTAACAGGAACTCTGAATTCTTACGGGAGACTGCAGATTGATAATCCCTGTAATGGGATATCAATCTAAGTCTGTCACCATCAAGGCCTGATTTTTGCCAGCATCATTCCAACCTTTTCCCTACTCTCCTCAACTCCCTCAAGAACATAGAAACATAGAAGTTGATGGCAGATAAGGACCGCAAGGCCCATCCAGTCTGCCCATTTATTTTTCTACCTTATAAATGTGTCATCGGCCTTTGCTCTGTCAATGGCCTATCTATTCATACTCATCTGTATTGCTCCCTTATGCCTGTCCCATGCCTGTTTGAATCCATGCATTGTATTCATATCCACCACTTCCTGAGGTAGGCCGTTCCATGCATCCACCACCCTTTCTGTGAAAAAGAACTTCCTTACGTGTACCCCTTAATCGGCCTCCCTGTAATCTCATGCTGTGTCCTCTTGTCCTGCTATTTTTCTTATATTGAAACATGTTAGACTCTTTCACCTTGTTAATGCCCTTAAGGTGTTTGAATGTTTCGATCATATCACTTCTCTTCCTCCTTTGCTCTAGGGTATACATATTGAGCTCTGTTAATCTGTCCTCATATGTTTTCTGATGCAGTCCCTGCACCATTTTGGTTGCTCTTCTCTGGACTACCTCAATTTGGTTAATGTTCTTGTGAAGGTGTGGCCTCCAGTACTGCATGCAGTACTCAAGATGGGGCCTAACCAGCGTCTTGTAAAGAGGGATTATTACCTCCCTTTTCCGACTCGTGATACCCCTACTAATACACCCCAACATTCCCTAGCCTTACCTACTGCTTTAGTGGTCTGCTTGAATGATTTCAGGTCATCGGTGATGATGATGCCCAAGTCTTTTTCTTCCCATGTGACTGCCAGCAACTCCCCTCCCAGCCTAACGCTGGCTTCAGGGTTTCTTTTCCCTATGTGCATGAACTTGCACTTCTTTGCATTAAACCCCAGTTTCCACTCTTCCGACCATTTTGCTAATTTATCCAGATCTCTTGTCATTCTGCCCACCCCATCTGGATCATCTACTCTGTTGCAGATCTTGGTGTCATCTGCAAACAGACAAACCTTACCCTCCAGTCCATCTGCAGTGTCACTGATGAAGATATTGAAGAGGACTGGCCCCAGGATTGATCCCTGAGGTACCCCATTAGTGACTTGCATCTCTTCTGACTGTATGCCATTTACCACCACTCTCTGTTTTCTGCCCGTCAACCAGCTTGCCACCCAGTTGACCAACTTCCGACCCACCCTGAGCCTACCCAGCTTATTAACCAATCTTCTATGTGGAACAGTATCGAAAGCTTTGCTGAAGTCAAAGTAGGCAACATCAACTGCTCCCCCTTGGTCCACCACTCTGGTTACCCAGTCAAAGAAATCTATGAGATTAGTTTGACAGGACCTTTCTTTTGTAAACCAATGCTGTCTTGGATCCTGTGCTCCTATGGATTCCAGGTGTTGCACTATCCTTTCCTTAAGGAGTGTCTCCATAATCTTGCCCACTACTGAGGTAAGACTGACTGGTCTGTAGTTCCCTGACTCTTCTCTGCTACCACTCTTGTGGAGCGGGATCACATGAGCCCTTCTCCAGTCTTCTGGGACCTCTCCTGTGCTCAGAGACTCACTAAACAGTTCTGATAATGGCTCTGCTAGTTCCATCCTTAGCTCCTTTAGTACCCTGGGAAGTATGCCATCAGGTCCTATTGCCTCGTCCACCCTAAGCTTATTGAGCTCTTGTAGGACCCTTTCTTTTGTGAAGGGGTTAGTGCACACCTCCTTCCCCCCTGTGTCCATGGTGCTGAGCAGTGGGCCCTGCCCTACCTTCTCTTCAGTAAATACTGAGCAGAAGTATCTATTTAGGATAGATGCTTTTACATGGTCATCCTCTTCACATGCCCCTTTATCTCCTTTGATCTTAACAATACCCCTTCTGGACTTTCTCCTTTCACTAATGTATCTATAGAAAGTCTTGTCACCTTCTTTTACTGTTTGTGCTAGTGTTTCCTCGGTTTGGGCCTTTGCCTGCCTTACTGCCTTCCCTGCTTTCCTTAGGGAAGTTTGGCATGCCTCCCTATCTTCATCCCGCTGTGTTCTCTTACATTTCCTGAAGGCCAGCCTTTTGGCTCTGACCTTTTCTGCTACTGTTTTTGAGAATCAAAGTGGTTTTCTTCTTCTTTTGTACTTCCTTTTCTCTCTAATACAATGGGATGTTGCTTCAAGTGTTGCATCCTTAATGCTTGCCCACTTTGCCTGTACCCCCTCACCTGTATTTCATTTTTCCAGGGCTAGCCTAACTCTGTTGGCCATCTTATCAAGGTCAGCTCCTCTGAAGTCCCATATTTTTGCCTTGGAATGTGATGATTTAGTTTCAGTGGCCAAATTGAACCATATCATATGATGATCACTGGCCCCCAAGTGACCTTCTACCTGGAGATCTGTGATCCTTTCCCTGTTAGTCAGTAGTAGATCTAGGATAGCCATGTCTCTTTTGGGTTGTTGTACCAGTTGTTTGAGGCCTTCCCCCTGCAGGGAATCCACCATGTGTCTAGTTCTGGCAGATGTTCCTGTTTCCTGTATTGACCAGTCTGTATTTGGCATGTTGAAGTCTCCCATTATCAGAACCTTCCCTTTAGCTGTCATGTTTTGTATATCTTCTAACGGTAATGTGTCTATGTCCTCCCAATGGTCTGGAGGCCTGTAGACAACCCCAGTTCTTATGGTTGTCCCATTTCCTGTTTCCAGGGTGACCCACAGTTCTTCTGGCTCCTTATGTGTATTCTGAATTTCTGTAGCTTTGATACTTTCATTGACATACAGAGCCACTCCACCCCCCCCCCACTGTGCACCTCATTCTCTTCTGAACAGTTCATAGCCAGGAACTGAAGTCTCCCAAGTGTGGTTACTGGTAAACCACATCTCGCTAATTGCTGCTATATCCAGTTTAGCCTCTGTCATTATTGTCTGCAGGTCTGGGATCTTGTTTCCCAGACTGTGAGCATTTGTGTACAAACCAAGGGGACTGAGGATGAAGGGAGAGGGGGCAAACCTGGACAGGAACAATGGAATCCAGAGCATCCCCCACTGCCTTATTATAGGCTAGCAGAAAACCCTCTGGATCCATGCTAACACTCAAACTCCCAGATAGGTCTAGCACCACCATAAAACCATCAGGGGTCAAACCCTGCAAAGGACGGTACCTGACCATCTCTCTAGGAGCAGGTCTATTGGGGGGCCATGAAACTGAACCCTATATTGTGAGGATCAGATCATCTGATGGGTTCCACCATCACATCTGAGATCTCCATCCCCAGCAGAAACACTAGGTCCAGCAAATGACCCTGCATGTGAATTGCAGAAGTAATCACCTGTTTGAAGCCGAATGAAACCATCAGTTGGAGGAAATCTTGTCCAAAATGTGAGAGTTCATCGTTGACTCAGGCATTGACGTCCCCCAGTACTAACCACCTGCAGGCCTCCAAAACCATTTCAATGATGAAGTCCACAACTTCCTGTAGGAAATCCTTCCCATCACTGGGTGGATGATATGTGAAAAGTATCCTACAACCCACACCTGTGCCCATGATACATTTGAAGGATCTAGTGTTCCCAACTGGTACATCTACAAGGCTCAGCTCTGTCTTAAGATAGATGGCTACCCCCCCACACCTGTAATCCAATCTTGGACGGTGTATCACTGAGCACTAGGCTGGAACAGCTGTCACCAAAATAGGACCAGCATTTTCATCCAGCCAGGTCTCAGTGATGCAAGCCAGGTCAGATGACCCAACAAGATCAGCAATTACTGCTGTTTTGTTTCAGCTCAACCTGGCATTGCATAACATTGGCTGAGTTGGATGAGAAGTTGAGGTTGACCATGCTACCTGCCCACCAAATATAAAGAAGGGACAAGCAAATAAAAAAGTGCATGTCTTAGTAAGATTTTTCTATTTTCTGCACCAAGGATATACTGTTATTATAAACAAATAATTGTCTTACTCTAAAAAACATCGATTATTTTTGAAGCACTGCCGAACTAAACATATAGAGCTTGAACTGCTGTCTGAGATCAAACTACCAGTAACCAACTGCCAATGGTGTCCCTACAGGGTCAAAAATGATAGCAAGCTAACACAATTCAGAAGTCAAGGTGCAGATGAGGTATATACTGCTTACTGTTGTGTTTTTAAGGTGCACTTGAGGTGCACACTGTTAAATGTCAAGTTTGTAAGGTGCAGTGATTGTGAATACTGCTAAACATAGAGTTTAGTAAGGTGCAAAAGTGGAGTATATTAGTAAAAGTACAAGTTTTTAAGATGCAGTAGAGATGCACAGTACAGTATTTGTGCGGTGTGTATAAGGTGCAGTTGAGGTGTACATAGTGTCTATACCTCAGTCAAGGTGTATACCTTAGTTTAGTTAGGGAAGGATATCTACAAGCTCAAGCATAGTCATTTGATCTGCTGCCCTGAAGTATGACCCAGGGGCACACCCTGAACTCAGGGATGGCATATTCATGGGCAACATTTAAAGAAAATGTTTCTCCCAAAGCTCGGTAAACCAATGGAACAGACTACCTACAGAGACAAAGGATATTTATTTATGTACAGTGTGTATGTATATATGTATGGATTGAAATCTTCACAGATTACCTTTGAGCACAAGTGATCATTTACAAAAGTTCCATATCAAATACCCAGTTACAAAAAAAATCACAAGTACAATAAGCAGTTCCAGAGGAAATGCAATCAGTCAGGCTCAAAACACTTATGATAGAATAATTACATACAATTTTGAAAAAAGAATCCATACCGATCATTGTATAAAAAGTCACAGAATATGTACAGAGAGAAACCAAATAAACAGTTTATCAGTTGTGAATGCATTGGACTGCAAGGGCATGAAGATAGTACAAAACTCTGAGGTAAGCCTGGATGAATTTTTGCTTACCAAGAGAACAGTCAACTACCCTCATAATAGAGTTATTTTTTATGTTGAAATGTTTCACCAGGAAGGCACACTGAGCATCAAGTTGCTCGTCTCCCGGTATGACCTGGGGGGTAGGGAACAAGGGGACTGAATACAGAGATTTATTACAATGTAGGAATACAATTTGATTACATTCATACTGTGAGAACAGGTTATTAGAAGTGCTGAAAGGGAAAGATTCACATGTATGATCTAGTTGGCTACAAAGGGTAACATTTTAAAAACTAGAATAGATATGATAACACAATCAACAAACTGGCAAACACTGGGCAACACTAGAAGATATGGCAATACAATAATAATTGGTAATCCTTTGGTGGGCGTAGGTTTTGAAAATCTAAATGACTGGAGTAGAGAGAACAAGATAGGAAATGGGGAAAGGGATTTCATGGAGGGACGTGGATAGAACACAATTTTCAGGTGAACAGTAACAATAGGGTGAACTATAAGTGCATAATTGAGAGTTTGAGGTAGGCCAGTAACCATGGGTAGATTAAAGGGGAGGGGCAGTAGAGTGCAGGGGGGTGAAGAGTGAGTGATGTTGTGGGAGGGATAGCGGGGGTGAAGAGAGACAGAACACAATTTGCAGATGAACAGAGACAGCAGGGAGAACTATAAGTGCATATTTGAGAGTTTGGGGTGGGCAAGTAACTATGACTAGATGAAAGTGAAGAGGGGGATAGAGTGCGGGGGTGAAGATTGAATGATGTTGTAGGAGGGTGACCCTGCCTGCACAAGACAGTGGTCTAGCAGTGACTGAAGGGTAGCAGGAAGTGGGCAGCGAGAATTTGAGTACAGCAGCAGGACAGGAGGGGATAGCAGGGGGGTAAAGAGGGAATGATGTGGGGGAAGGGGGGGAGGATTTGTTCTCAACAGTATGCTGGTGATCCTGCCTGCACAAGGCGGTAGTCAAGCACAACCGAAAGGAAGCATGTTATAGGCTGTGAGAGTTATTGTACATAATGAAGTAAGAGAGGGGGAGAAAAAAGGGGAGGGGCAAGCAACCCATCAGTGTGCTGGGGACCCTGCCTGCACAAGGCAGTGGTCTAGCAGTGACTGAAGGGGGAGCAGGAAGTAGGTAGTGAGAGTTTGGGTACAGCAGCATAAAAGGAGGGGAAAAGAAGGGGTGGACTTTTCCCACCATGTGCTATGGACCCTTCCTGCACAAGGCAGTGGTCAAGCACAACAGAAGGGGAGTTGATTGTAGGTAGTGAGAGTTAGGATACAGGAGGAAGGGGGAGAGAGCTCCTTGGAGTAAGTGGGGGGAGAGTTCCTTGGAGGAGAACATGTGGGTTTATAAGAAGAGCACAACCAGAGGGAAGCAGGCAGCAATAGGGAGTAAGCATTAGGTGATAAAGGAGTGAGAGAGGAGAGGGGCAAGGACCTAGCCCTGTGAGGGATCTGGCATGTGTGGAGTAGCGACAGGGTGGTGGAGCTGAGGGATTGAAGGTGTAGAGAGAGGATTAGGGCAAGCACAGATATTGCTTCTGGATGATTTAGAAACAAATTAGTGGAGGGCAAGGGAAGGTTAGTGGAGAGGGTAACAGGGAGGAAGGAAGGGAAGGGGAGGGGGAAGATTTGTTGGGAGATGGGTGTTTAGAGACTTATGGGGTTTTGCAGAGGGAGATCAGGGAGGGTCATGGCAGGCACAGGAAGGAGCATGGAAGTTCTTGAGGGCAGAGCTAATGGAATAACAGAAGGATGAGTGGTAAATTTGAGGGGGAAGGGAATTCCACATTTTTGGGAGGCCAGAGGAGTAACCTGAATGACTGATGAGGGTGGCGCGGCGTGGGATAACCAGAGTTTGAGAATCGGTTGATCTTAGGGAATGGGAAAGAGGGAGGATGTAAAAGAGGGGAAGAGGTAGGAAGGAAGTTCTCCCAACCAGTGTTTGGAGGTGAATTTGTCACAGTGAGAGAGATGTCTGTTTGTTATGGAGGGGAAAGATAAGGCATGGTAGAGATCACAGTGATGGGTGCAGAAAGGAGCATCGAGGGCAAAACAGCAGAAAAAATTGAAGATGTTATCCAATCTGGCCAGGGAGGACTTAGGGGCAGCACCATAGACTACATCACAGTAGTCAAAGATAGTAAGATCATCTTCTGGACAGCTCATGCCTAGCCGTAGGAGGGATAGGCACAGTTCCCGAACAGGGCGCCGTGCTTGGGGTGCAATTTTTTCTGGATGGCGTTGATATGTCCAGAGAAGTTCAGGTGTTGATCCAGCCAGACATCTAAATGCCTGAAGGAGGATGTGTCCTCGAGTAGAGTCCCATCAAGGGTGTGGAAGGCGGGCAGGGAGGGAAGCCTGCCCACTAGCCTGCCTAGTGCCAATGGTCAAGGAGACAGTTTTTTTGGTGTTAAGAGAAAGTTGGTGGTCAGAAAACCAATGCTGGACTTTGTTGAAGTTGTGCTACAAGTTGGATGTAACCTCAGCAGGGCTGGAGCCAAATGCATACAGGACCATATCATTGGCATACATGTGTATGGAGAAGGGTGAGCAGGTGGATGGGAGGTCATTTAGAAAAATGGAGAATAGTAAGGTGCCTAACACTGATCCCTGAGGGACACCTGTTTTAATCAGGAGGGGTGGGGAAACGGCGTCAGAGATCTTGACTGATTGAGTTCTGCCAGTGAGGTATGCCTTGAATCAGTCTGTGGCTGAGGGGGTAGCCCAGCTGTTGAGAGAGAATCAAGGAGAATGGAGTGGGAGACATTGTCAAAGGTTTTGACCAGGTTGACAAAAACGGCTGAGGTGATTTGGTCATTGGCCATCCCTGTAAGGATAGAGTCAGTGAGCCGAAGAAGGGAGGTAGTGGTGGAGTGATTTTTCCTGAAGCCAGATTGGTAAGGGGTGAAGAAGGAGGAGCTGGTTAGATGTGGGGTAAGTTGGGAGAGGGCTAGGTGTTCCTGGAGTTTGGCTGGGGTAGGAAGGAAAGAGATAGGGTGGTAGTTGCCAGGGAAGGAGGGGTCATCTCCTTTGGGAGGGGGAGAACCACAGCATGTTTCCATGGGGAAGATACTGAGGCTGATGAGAATGAGAGGTTTAGAATAATAGAGAGTGGGTAGGTGATGGCAGGACAGAGAGGGATAGTAGTTTTGGGTCTAGGCCATCCAGGGAGGAACCTTTAGAAGGGCTTATAGCTAGTAGGTCATTTAGAGTGTCATTAGGGGAGACAGCAGAAAAGGTGAAAGGAGAATATTAATGGGAGGACAAATGGGGACCACATGAGGGAGGGAAGGGGGAGTGTAGTTAGGGAGGGATTGAAGTAGTACAGTGGCACAAGTGGTGTAGTAGGAGTTGAATTCTGCAGCTACTGCACCTGGTTCATCAACTAGGATGCTGTTTATCTTGAGTATGGGTGGGGGGAGGACAGGATGGAGGGGTAAAGAGTGCATGGACCACTTTTCAGAACTTGGAAGGGGAACTGATATTAGAGTGGGTAGGGGCTCCATATAAACTGGTACGTATTTACACAGCATACTTTTTCAAACCTGCTTATGAACTGGGGGCGGCAGGCATGATGGATTTGGAGTCCTTTCCGACCTTAAATCATATTATATATGCCTCATGTCCCCACAACCTTGTGTGTTGTTTTGGATTGTGCTCCTCACTTCTTTCTGGCTCATGCACTTCTTCACTGACTTCTTCATATTTAAAGAGGAAGTCTGCCTTACTAACATTAGCAAAATCTCCGAAAGGGATTTTGTAAATTTTTTGTAGCAGTGGAGGGGTACATGTAGTATTCAGGGGGTAGAACAGAACTGGTACCTCTCTTGTTACCAGCATTGTAGAAAACTGGATATTATTGTAATCTTGAAGGACCAAGGATTTAATTAAGGATGAGTAGCAAACCCTCTTCAAATTAGAGTAATTAAAATAAAATGTAAAAGAGAAAAAATATTTTAAAAAATACATACCGTATACTGGTATTATTCTAAACATCAGATCCTCCCCAGTACAGAGACCAGTAAAGTAAACAGTTTAAAATGTATGAACTGGCAGAACAATTCCAAATATACCATTGCATGCATATAAAACAGGGTGTTGTATATACCTAACTGTTTGAAGATCAGGTACTGTATGTAAAACACATTCAACATTACACTCACTTGTGGATGACTGAAACAATGATCTGGCCAGTGAAACCCATATTGTAACTGTTGAGGTATCCTTTGGTGTTTGTGGTTTTGTCTATGGTTTTAGTAAACACTCTCACTGTACTTCTTTGTGGTCTGGCCTTTTGCTGTGTGAACTTTACCACTGGGAAATCATTGAACCTTAATAATCCACGCCTACATTTAGCCTCTAAAGAAGGGCAAAAAAATGGCAGAAAATGGCATTTATTTTCTTATTCCACCTATGACCACAGTGTTTTTCTTTATGCAGTATTTACAAGCAGTACCTTTGATAGGCCTTATAGGCCATAGAGAAACCTGTTATAGCTAAGGTCTGTCACTGTGAGTTTCCCCATGGCTGCTTCCTGCAGACTCTTTTAATAAATGAGCCCAAGAGGGAGAGAGAATGACAGGGCTGAGGCCTTGAAATGGTTAGCTTTGCCTCACCAGGGGATAGGAACTTGTGGTAAATCTTAACATCCTGACAAAAAGCATTCAACCTGAACTGAAGCTGCAGGCAAGATTGAGTGTCCTTGTCTGAACGGATAGCTCAGGCACAAGCTATGGACCTGAGGGGCTCTTTTAAGATTTGGAGTGTATTTTTCTGAGCAGTGCTTATTAGCAGTTAAACAGTGATTAAGGCAGCAAGTTCTGCTCAAATAAAATCAGATAAAATGATCATGTCAAGGGACAGAAACATGCAATGTAACAGTTTTTCCTTTATCACATTGCCAGGCTACCACCTTTGCAGGATTTGTAGCCTACCACAAAATCTGGTAGCTAAATAAGAGCACAAAATCCATAAACATACATATCGTAGACACTTTGGGCAGATAAACCTGTAGCTCCTTTGCAACATGTTGACGGCCAATTAAAACATCAACATAGCAGAGTTATAATCTTCTTACAAAAGGTTCAAATTACTTGCCGTTACCCCAAAAGTAAAATAAAATGACCTTGTTAACATAAAGGTCCCCTAAGATGCAATAAAGCAGCTGGGTTATCATCTTTGACAGTTCAATACCAAATACTGTGGTGAATTTGGAATAACAGAGTTTCAACTTCTGCTCTGATAATATTTAAAAACAATGAAGCATTGAGTCTCAGGAGCCATTTATCACTGAGGGAGTTTTCATGTAGTTAACACTAGGCTATGCTAAATCTTGCTTCAATACATCTTTTACATATAGCTGATACAGTATGTGTCACACAACTGCTACTGGGGTTATTGGACACACTTTAAAAACTGGTTTCTCTTCTCACTTGCATCTGTTCATATTGATACAGATTTACAAGCACAGTCAACATCCAATGTGTTTTTAAAGTATACTTTATTATCCATTAAAAAATAGTTGACAGAGTTATCATTGTATGTCAACAACTTGTAAATCACTAACCAAACAGTTGTTTATATGTAGCTGGTATTCACTACCAACTGCACTGAGTGTTTTGGTTTAAAAAAGTGAAGAAAACAAAAAAAAACTCAAATGAGATTTTACTTGAAACATACTGTACTGTACATCAAAACAAACAAAGTGAGAAGTGAAGCTAGCTTTTAACTTTTTCTTTAAACTGTACTTTTCGTAACAACCATCAGCTATATGTAAGCCCTAGTGTGATGTTCAATGTAGTGTAGTGCAGTGCAGTGATGTACTGTGTAGTGTAGTGAAATGCAGTGCAGTGTAGATTAGTGTAGTGCAGTCCAGTGTAGTGAAGTGCTGTGCAGTGCAATGTAGTGTAGTGCAGTACAGTATAGAGAAGTGCAATGTAGTGCAGTGCAGTTTAATAAAGTTCAGTGGAATGTAGTGTAGTGAAGTGTAGTGCAGTGCAGTGTAGTGTAGTGCAGTTAAGTGCAGTAAAGTGCAGTGTAGTATAGTGTAGTGTAGTGCAATGTAATGTAGTGAAGTGCAGTATAGTGCAGCACAGTGTAGTGTAGTGCAGTGCAGTTCAGTGAAGTAGAGTGCAATGTAGTGAAGAGTAGTATAGTGTAGTGCAGTGCAGTTCAGTGCAGTGTAGTGCAGTGTAGTGCAGTGTAGTGAAGTGCAATGTAGTGTTACCTACATGTAATCACCCTCATTGATTCTAAGTACTAAAGTTATGAAATCGGTACTGCTCACTGCACAGTACATTTGAGATATTTCCAACCAACCTAGCACAGTATGTTTATTTTCTATCCCTATGCTTTTTTTATCAAGCCTTTACATTAAACCATTGTAAAGCATTGATTATAATCAACATTTTAAAATTGATTATTACATGCATACAGTGCATTCACTATGTTTAAAATGTTTTCTCCGTATTACCACTTGGGTATTATTTTCAGTACCAGAATTATGTTTCAGGGGCATGGTATTTGTAGTTTCATTGCCTAGCACTGTCTGATGCTGCTATATCTACACATCTCTTCCATCTAAATACTTCCAGCTGCAGGATTCACAGTTTAAGAAAGAGAAAGGCTGAGGAAGTTTAAACTTTGTGATAGTTTAGCTGGTGTATCACCTGCCTAGATCCAATTGCCAGTTAAATCATGTTATTTCATTCTCACATCAGTGTACACGATTAATGACAAGCAGTAGTGAATGCCATTTCAATATCTTCTTACTATGACATTAAAGACACCAAGGTTTAAGGCCCCATTTGACAACGGGTTATTACATTTCATTGGGCAAACT
Organism: Neoceratodus forsteri; assembly: GCA_016271365.2. Classification (NCBI taxonomy): domain Eukaryota; kingdom Metazoa; phylum Chordata; order Ceratodontiformes; family Ceratodontidae; genus Neoceratodus; species Neoceratodus forsteri. The sequence goes on from CM057459.1 coordinate 626,403,143, forward strand.
GGCTATATGATGAATAAATTAACAGAGAAAGTATAGGAAAGTGTTCTACACAGTGATTTTCTTGTGTGGTAATGGTCTACTGGGTCACTATAGATGCCAGTGTGCTGCCCCTGCCTTTTGGGCTCAAATATGGTTATGGGGCCTGTGTTGATGACTCCTGTAGGAATTCATTACCTAAAGATAATAAAACTGAACATGTACATGTGTGGTGCCTCACCCCAACCCAAGCACCATTAAAAGGGCTATGATATAAGCTAGTACAGCCCCATGGAAAACAATACCAACCCACTACAGTATCCACTGGTACAGCCCACCTGACAAATTTACAGTTCAGTAAACTAACAAAATTCTATTCTCTATGCAAATAACCAGGCAGTGACCTAGATATAAAATATGCAAATGCAGAAGGGTTTATTTACATAGGAGCTTAGGAAAGAAAGGGTTAATGTAACACAGCTAATATGTCAGCAATTGACAAATCTTTCTACCAGTGCCTGCCCTCAGCTTCACCTCTAACAGTGCCCAACTCTACTGTCCAGGCCTTTACACCACTGCCATACTGGTACCAGTTTAACTTTTGTCTACAGGCAGTTCCTCATGTTTTACTGGGTACCCAGCAGGTGAACCAGACAATTGCTATGCACATGTTATCTGGTGAAGGAACAAACTTCACCTTAGGGTGCACTATTTGTACTCCACAGTCCTGTTGACCTATTTGTAATCCAATCAGGAATTATAAAAGTCAAAGTCAATCAAGTCCCAAAGTCCAGAAGTTTATTAACAAACCTAAACTCATGCATTCCATTGCAGGTCCAAGGCCCAACAGGCCATCACCAAGATGATGCTGTTCTGGCTGGATATACCAGCTTTTACTGGTATCTCAGGATTGACTCTGACTCTTGGTCTGTCTCTACAGTCTTTCAGTCAGTTGATCTCTCAATGACTTGATCAGATCAGCTTTCTTCTGATGGTTGCTCTCTACACCACTTGCAGCCAAGCTTATACACAGCCTTTGCCTTAACCAGTGCAGTGTCCCTGGAGCTCCCACACCACTGTGGACCAGTCACCTGGCAGTAGTGTCTAGTAATGATGGTGCTCCAGACTCTGGGCTTTTATTCTGGGTCAGCAGATCCCTTCAGACAGATTTCAGGCTCTGGAATTGGAAGTGTTAAACAAATCTCACATTGTTTGAATTTCTCTAGGCTTCCTAACAGTGGCTCCTCAAGACACACAATCACATCATGTCTTCTGACTGTACAAGCCTTGGCAGGCCTTCAAATACAATCAGCAATGCAGACTTTGTTAAAATGACTAGGTTACTGGGGGGAGCAGCTCAAGGGAGGGCAAATTAATTTAGGCATTGACTGGAACATTCCAGCAGCTAGGAACAGCAGGAATCAGACTCTGCTACATGCAGAGGAGCAGCCATGATACAGTGCAATAACATGCAGTAAGTGACATGTCATGAAACACTGCAGTAAAAAAGTGCTTAATCACCATTGAATTACACTGTTCCCTGCAGGATACTGCAGCATTTTGTGATATACTGCAGTATTACTGCATTGCATCCTGGCTGGCACCACTATATATTGCAGAACTGCCTACTGGTGCAGCTGGTCAGGGAACCTACGAGGCAGGCTACCATTCCCAACATGGTGCTCATCAACTGGTATATGGTAGATGGAGTAAGGGCCTGGAAATCACTGGGGTCCAGTGACCATAACACTACATGGTTCAAGTTGGCACTCAGCACCCATATACCCATGTCAAAGGCTGAAGTCCTGGATTTCAGAGAAGCAGACCTTAAAGCAGCAGTACTTGTTAACAATAATTGAAATAACTTGATGGGCACGTAGGAAAAGCCAAAACATCAATATATCTGATTTTTTCTTTGCTTTATTTCATTCCCAAGGCAAGAGAATGGATTTTGAAGTTCTTAAAAATTATTGGTCTTTTGCCATGTCAACAATCATGAATGTAAGTATATCAGGGTGGTGCTGTACTGCTGGCCATCAGAAAGATGTGCTGGCAACACCCTGACATATTTGCATTATAAATACAGTGGGTGCAGTTAGTGTGTGCTCTCAGGGGAGAAGACATTGAAAGTTGATGGGGGCTACTATCTTTAATGTGGAGCCACCCAGATTACAAAAATTGCAATTAAACATGGTCTTAAAAATAGCTGATTGAATTTAAATACCTGAATGAAGACTTTAAGATTATTAGGAATACGTTACTGCTAAAAAAGGTAGGATGCCATTTTTGCTGGATAACTAGTACTGCTGCTTTTACCAGATGGGGCAATTAATCTGGGATAGTTGGCAGGGGCAGACAAGATGATGGGTGTGGAGGAAAAGCAGGGAAAATTAACGGGGCTATTTCTGAGTTACAGTCATGCTTAAAGATGGTCAACAAGAGAAACAGGTACAGGAGGCAAATCTGGTTCTCTAAGAAGGGGCTTGTGAGGGCCAAGATAAAGGCCTTCATCAGATGCAATGAGAAGCAGGGGGTGAAGAATGGAGTGAGTACCAAGTAAAATCAAGGAGGCCAAGAGAGCAGTGAGGGATGCAAAGGCAGACACAGAACTGTGTTCAGCAGAGGGGGTAATGGTGGGGGGAACAGGTTTTTTTAGATGTATTAGGGAAAATAGAAAGAAGAGAGGAGAAGGAACAGTTAGTCTGATGGGGGGGGGCAAGATAATAGAGGTGGATATAAAGAAGGGATCCATTCTTAACAACTTCTGGTAAGTTTTCACAGTAGAGAACAGCTGACTTCTGCCAGAAAGTGACATTAAGGCTGTTCATAGGGGGATCTGAGAAATGAGGCAGAAGAAATGTTATAATTGAGGGGATCAGAAAAGAGCTTGTGTCCCTGAAAGTAAATAAGACACTGGGGCCAGATGGGATCCATCTGAGAGTTCTTATGGAACTGACATTGAAATTGGCTGAACTCCTGGCAGGGCTATTCAATTGCTCAATCAAATCAGATGGTGGGGTTAGCTGACATAGTTCCATTCCATAAGGGTAGGAACAAAGATCAACTGGATAGCTACAGGCCTGTCAGTCTCACTTTTGTTGTGGGCAGTCAAAGAGGACCTAGTGGACTACGTGGAGAGTAATGGGCTTTAGGATAGTAAACATCATGGTTTGTGGCCAGGAGGTGTTGCCAGACCAACCTGATAGTACTCTTTGACTGGGTGACTAGAGCAGTAGGAAAAGGATAAGCAGTATATTTACTCTGCTTTGACTTTATTTATTGGATTTTGGTAACTGGGTTGGGTTGCAGAGACTTGCATCCCTTTTCGAGGAACAATCCGGTAACTTCAGAATTGACATCAGCAATGCATTGACCATGCAACCTGTTGGTTGCTACCCTGTTCTAAATGAAACTGTAACCTGTTTTGCATTTGTTGTTAATCTGTCTAATGCCTGTATGTTCTATTGATGTGGAGCCCTTGTAAAGGAGTCTCTGACTCAAAGGGTTGCAATTCTGATTTGATAAATACATAAAATAAATAATTAAAAATTCAACTGGGGGCCAAACACTAAGGTTGATGAAGAAGCTAGAGGATTATGGTGCCATAAAGGACATAGTTCGATGGGTGAGTAATTGGCTAGTGGGAAGACAGCAGATGGTAGTGGTAAACAGTGTCAATTCTGGGGAGAGAGAGGTCATGAGTAGGGTACCGCAGAGTTCAGTCCTGGATCCAGTTCTTCTCAATACATTCATCAACAACATGAGAGGAGGAATCCAGGCAGGGGTGTAGCCAGGGACTTCAGATCTGCACACAAAGTGGACTCACTGCTACCCCCCCCACCGCAATGTAGCCAGACAGTATACAAATGTACACCAGAACCGTGTCTGTTGCCTCATTTGGCACAATAAATACAACTTTTGTACCTCATTACAATGTTTGCTGCCATGCATGGGTAAATACAAATGCCATGCATTGTTCCCTCAGACACTCACATACCAGCCCACAGCCTGTAAAGTTGTCTTGTCCTTGGAATGCAAAGAGAGTATTAGTGACCAGTTCTTCAACTTTCAACTTCTATGAATAAAATTACAGAGAGGTTCAGTATTTTATTTGTTAGTTTTCATGGAAAAAGGAAACAGTTCAGAGCCTATTTGCTACCCCCCTTAAATAAAATTGCACACCATGGAGTGCTTGGAGTATGCCTGCCTACACCCATGAATCCAGGGTAAGTTGTGTCTGTTCTCAAATGAATGCACAAGGTAGATAGTGATGGGCAGTTGCAGAGGGACCTGCAAAAATAGATGTGGTTCAAAGTTTGGCAGGTGAAATTCAACACCAAAAAGTGCAAAGTGATGCATATACTGTAGGTAACAGGATCCCCAGGACAGAATATTGGATTTGAGGGGTTAAGCTGGAAAAGTGACCTGGGAGTCATTATAAGTGACAACCTAGCCAATGTAACAAGGTCTACAACAAGCCAGCTACGATTTGGGGGTCTATTGGAAGGGGTTTTGATAGCAGGAAAGAAGAGGTGTTACTACTGTAACTATCTATACAGTATATCACTGTTGAAGTCACACCCACAGTACTGTGTCCAGTTCTGGAGTCCTTGCTTAAAGAAAGACAGAGACAGGCTTGAAACAGTGCAGCATAGAGTAACCAAAATGATTCATGGCCTGCAGGACAAAACCAATGAGGATACGCTTAGGGTTCTGAAAATGAACTTGCTAGAGACCAGAAGAAGAGAGGTGATATAATAGAGTTCCAAACTCATGGGCCGGCCCACTGGTGCAGCAGTAGGATTTCTGCTGTAGTGTCGAAGCCCTGGACCTGAGGAGTAGGAGGGCCAGCTGAGGGAAGGGTGAGTGAGTGCTCTGTGTTTGATTGACCCCTGGTGGAGGCCGGGCGAGCAACAACCGAAGCTGAGTTGTTGGGGAGGTGTGCAGGACATCAGTACTTTGGCGCATTTATGTCATTGCACACCACACCTCCAGGACAAAGCATTGAAAAAATGCCAGCCCCATGGATGATGTCCCACTTCCTGATCCCACTACAGCCATGGCGGCACTCAGCTGGTGACTAAGTTACAGTCCTCCATTGGAAACAGCCTGACCCGGTGGCACCACCCTCAGGGTAAGCCAAGGAGAAACACTGAAAGTTGGAAGGGTCTTCTGGGAACCTTGATATCTGTCTCCATTGGGGGAGCACCTGCTTGGTGGCCCCACCCTGGAGGAAAATCCCGGGAGGCTCGCCGGCTGAGGTAAGTCCAAGGGGTGAGTGGGGTCTGGGGGAGCAGGGGCTGAGTTGTCGGGGCACAGCACCAAAAAAAAAATGAGTTCTAAGCTCACTAGCAGCAACAGTGATGCTTCAGAGCTGGCAGTGGATGTAGCAGAGTAAACTGCAGCAAGAAGACAAAACCTAGGTAGCAGACACCGATAAAAGCATCATATGTTGATGCAGGCTAATAATTTATTTATTGGAGTACAAATGAACACACAGAAGCCTCCATGACCAACCCAACATTTTTCCCAGTGACTATTGCTGTGACATGATAGAGACCCTGAAGTTCCTGAAAGGAAGGAACAAGGCAAACTATGAGGAACTATTCACCAGGTGTAGCGAATCTAGAACACCGGGTCATGAGTGGAAGCTGGCAGGTGGGAAAGTTTGGAGGGACATGAGGATATTCTATGTCACAGAAAGAGTGGTTGAGCCATGGAACAGCCTGCCAGCTGAGGTGGTGGGCCCTAAAACAATGAATGGCTTCAAGAACAGCTGGGACATAATTAAGGACTTAACAGTGTTCCAGTGGTTGTAGAAAGGCAGGTACAATGGGGGTGTGGTAGTGTGAGTACAAACCCCACTTAGACAATAGGTCTCAGGGTGGGATATGCCATTAACGACAAACTAGATGGACCAATGGTATTTTTCTGCTGTCATTTTTTCTGTTTCTATTTAGCTATGAGTGAGCAAGTTGGAAGGGGCTATTGTCAAGTGGGAGACCATCAAGGGAGCAGTTCTGGAGGGCTCACAGAGCTCTGAAAGGACAGTATATAAGGCCGGAAAATGAAAGAGGCCTATCTGGTTAGCCAGGGAGGTTAGGGAAGCTGTGCTTTCAGGTTGTATAAAAGGAACAGAAGGAGGAGAGCAGGTCAGACTACCTGGGAAGTCAGAAACATGGAAACTGTTGGCAGAAAAAGGCTGATGGTCCATCAAATCTGCTCATATTTATGACTACCTAACTCGCCAACCTAAAGTAGTGGTTGGTTAATCTCCCTATCCCCCATGCAACCTTCTGCATCCATTCCCTTTCTATGCCCTGCTCGTGGGAGAATGAGTCTCTTTGTTCTGTCACAGCTGTGTTTAAACTCATGCAGTGTGATTGCATCTAGGACTTCCTTTGGCAGTTTGTTCCATGATTCCACCACCCTTTCAGTGAAGAAGGACTTTCTCACATATTTTTGAATTTCTCACACATCAATTTCCAGTTGTGAGCTCTTGAAACTGCGTACTTGTTTCTAATATACTGTGCATACTCTTGACACCTACTATATGTATCCCTCTTAGAAACGTCTTATCATTGACTGAGTACATGCTCAGTGATTTTAACTTTTCTTCATAAGGTTTATCCTGCTGGCCTTGAATCATATTTGTGGCCTTTTGCTGCACCATTTCACCTCATCTATGTCTTTTCTTAGACTGTAGGTTCCAAAACTGGGCACAATATGCCAGGTGAGGCCTCACCAATGATCTGTATAACAGCAGTATTACTTCCTCCTTCCCATTATCAAAACCCTTCTGATACATCCCTGAGTCCTCAATGCTTTACTATAAGCTTTTTTACATTGGCTAGTTTGCCCAAGTGTGTCAGTAATGTGAACTCCAAAATCCGTCTCCTCTGTTGAAGTTGCTAGCTAAGTGCCCCTATTCAATTTTTATGTTTTTTTTTTCTAAATGAATAAACTTGCATTTATTAGCACTGAACCTCATCTGCCATATTTTTGATCATCTCTTTAGATTTTGCAGATCCTTTTCAAGTCCCATCATCCCCTTCTCACTGGCAACCCTGCCACAGAGTTTTGTGTTGTCTGCACAGATGCAAGTAAGAGCAGCAGTGAGGCGAGCCAAAGCTAAGGCAGAGCTCAGAGTTGCAGAGGAGTAGGACAAAATGACAAAGCCTTCGGCTGCTTAGGGAGAAGAGGAAAAATGAAGGAGGACATTGAGAGACTAAGGAGGGGAGTGGGTAAATGATGATGTTGACAAAGATCCAATGGTTCCTGTACTGGAGGAGTGAAAACCTGACACTCTGTCAATTACTAAATTAAACACGTTATTAAATACTGAAACAGTATGAAAGAGCGGGCTTGCTGCAGACCACCATAGCCTGGTGCTTTGAGGTTACTCTCTTCATCTGAGGGCGTGGTTACAGGAGTCAGACAACCAATAAATATGCCATGATCATGAATTAACATGAAAACAAATCCTTTGTGAATTACATTTGTGAATACAATAGAAGCATTGATACTGACACAGGCAGCAGTGTATCTAAAAGCAGACACAAATTTACACATTCATTTTGCTTTAAAGGAGCCACAAGTTAATGAACATTGTATTCTGTAACAAAAGTCACTGGACCTACAGTAGATTTATCATATTGCCCTCTGTGGAAAAACACATAGTTAATGCGCATTGTATTCTGTAACAAAATAAAGTTTACAGAAAAAAAAAGTCACTGGACCTAGATTTAACATATTGTTCTGTGTGGAAAAACACATAGTTAAAGCACATTGTATTCTGTAACAAAAGTCATTGGACCTAGATTTGACATATTGTCACGTGTGGAAAAATGCATACCCCTTCCCCCCCCCATTTCTCTCTTTATGCTCCTATTTTATGACACTTTGGTCTTTAAATTAAATGGAGTGGTCCTCCCCCCCCCCGTTTAACCAGGAGTAGCACACTAAGCTGAAAGCTTTTTTACAGGTGCAACTTGGGAGCACAGGGTCACATAGTATGTAAAGGGAAGCTGTGGGATTCAAACCCAAGTTTGGTCTGCTAGATGTCACCAAATTTGCAGCTCAGAGCCTTAAACCACTGCACTATACTGCCTCCCTGATTTGATCTAGATTGCAGATTCCATGCTCTGTTCTACCTTTTTACAAGCTCTCATTTAGCAGGGTCATTTAAGTTTGAAATATCTATGAACTCTGTTTTATAGGAAGTGCATTAACTTGTGGCTTCTTTAAAGCAAAATGAACATGTGAAGTCTGTGCGTGCTTTTAGATACACTGTTGGCTGTTCGTTATTAATTTCAATGCTTATTCTGTATTCACAAATGTAATGTAAAAGCCGTCTGTGATGAGCTGGGTCTTACAAAGATAGTAACTGAACCCACAAGAATCAATGCTTCTAACTCTGCCAACAGCTCACGCTTAGATGTCATCTTAACTTTGCATCCCCATAAAATCTCACATTCTGCAGTTTTCCATAATGACATGAGCGACTACAGTATTGTTGTATGTACAAGATTCCAATCTAAAACCCAGCAGCACCCTAAATTCAGAATCAAACACTCATTCCGTAAATTCAACTCAGTAAACTTCCTAACTAATCTAGCTACGATCAGGTGGCAAGACCTATATCTTGCCAAATCTGCTGATGCCGCCGTCTCTGTCCTAAATGACAACCTCACCACCCTAATTAACAAGCATGCTCCTCTTATTAAAATGAGGGTGCAGAAAATCTTGCATCTGTGGTTCACCCAAGAGCTAAATCTGCACTTACCAATAGAGACAAGCCATGGGCTAGGGCCAGGCACACAAAGGACCCAGCAGACAGGCAGGCATTTAGAACTGCCAGAAATGCCTGTATTAAAAGTGTACGTGCTACTAAAGCAAACTTCTACATCTCCACTCTGGAGTAGGCCAAAGAGGGAATTCCCCAAAAATCTGGAAGACACTGAGATCCATTGAAGGCCATCCTGCTGCTTCCTCCCTTCCCACCAAGATTCTGGCCAAGGACGGGATGGTTGCAAATAAACTGCGAATCCTCGAAGAACTTAACCTTCACTATGCCACTGCCAGGTTGGCATTCGACTCCTCCCCCATACGCTAGCCGAGTGAATAGCAACACTAGCCCAGATACTACACATGCCACTCCACCTCATCCCTTCCAGTTGTGCCTGTTTAGCTACAAAGAAGTCGAAGACATAATTCCTAGCCTTGACACCAAGAAAAGTGCTGGGGACAATGGCCTTGAATCATTTTTCTTGCGGTTAGGCTATGTCCAGCTCACAGCCCCCATCCTTCACATCTTCAACCTCTCTATTATCACAGCCACTGTTCCATCCTGCTGGAAATCTGCCCATATTCTTCCTCTCTTCAAATCAGGAGATCCTTGTGATTTAAACAACTACCGTCCTGTCTCTATCTTGCCTGTTCTCTCTAAAGTTCTGAAAAAAACTTATATACAACCAACTAAAACATCACCTCGAAGTGCACTCACTCGTAAACCCGGACCAATCTGGCTTCAGGTCGAAGCACAGTACCATCTCAGCCTTGGCTAAAGTCTCCAATGACTGGATCCATGCTATGGGCACCAAGAAGGTTACTGGTGCAGTCTTTCTAGACCCCATTAAGGCCTTCGAGACTGTAGACCATCACCTCCTAATCACCTGTTTGCCTACATAGGTGCCACTCCACTTACCTTACAGTGGTTTAACAGTTATCTCACAGGAAGGATACAAAAACTCAAAGCTGATGGCCTACTATCTGCCCCCCTTCCAATTACCAGAGGAGTCCCTCAAGGCTCCATCCTAGGACCAATCCTTTTTTCCCTGTACATCAACAACCTTGACTCCCACATAAAGAACTCTAGCATACATTTCTTTGTGGACTATATGGTTTTGTACGCATCAGGCTCGTCCTTAACTGAAGTCAGGGAAGCACTCCAAGCTGACTTTATCCAGTTAGAAAGCAACCTTATCAATGCCAAGCTTCTCTTAAATGCCAAAAAAAACCAAGACAATGATTTTCTCGAGACTTGCCTTGTCTGGTACCCTACCTATCCCATCTAAAAACTTCATAGTTACCTCCCTAGGTGAACCCTTGGAAGTCGTACCTAAATTTAAATATCTAGGTATGTGGATAGACAACAAGCCTTCCTTCAACGACCACATTGAGGATCTATCAAAGAGGCTTAAAGCACGCTTGGGTTTCTTCTTTAGAAATAGGACCCTCTTTTCTCTAGCGACCCGCAAAAGACTTGTCCAAGCAACATTCTTTCCCTTGCTTGACTATGGAGACATTATCTTTATCTCCTCCCCAACCTTGAGCCTATCTAAACTGGATGTACTCTATCACCATGCTCTTTGCTTCATTACTAACTCTGTGTACAGGATCCACCACTGTGATCTTTATGCAGCAGTTGGGTGGACCTCTCTTGCCACCAGACGCCTCCTGCATGCTGGCATTTGGACCCTCAAATTACTACTCTACAAACTGCCTGTCTATTTAACATCTCTCATACACATCTCGCATAGCACTTACTCCATAAGGAAATCCAACCTTATTCTACTAGATGTTCCCAGGACAAGTACCACAGCTGGCCAAAGAGCTGTCTCATATGCCCTCCCAAACATTTGGAACCAACTACAAGCCATGCTGAAGCTAACCAGCATCGTATCAATTAACTCCAACAAAACACTAGCTATATCTAAATTAAAAGACATATGTAGGTGCTACTAGGCCCCCAATGCCAAGTCAACTTCCTGGGTACCAACTGGCCCTCTACTTATTAAGCTGAAATGTGTTGCATAACTTAGGGCAAGGTTAAAGCTGGAATGTACTGCATATATAGCATAAGGACTTCTATTGTGTATACCTCTTGTATTATATATTTTTTTTCTTTGTTGTTCTACATTTTATATCTCCTGTCTATGTAATTGCGAACTGTATGTGTATGTGCCTCAGGACCTCCTTGTGAATGAGCTTGTTCAATGGAGTCTTTCCTGCAATAAACTTGAACTTGAAACTTGAACTTGAATTCACAAATGTCTTGTCTTCATGTTTATTCATGAGCACTGCATATTTATTGGTTGTCTGACTCCTGTAACCATGCCCCCCGACAAAGAGAGAAATCTCAAAGTGACAGGCTATGGTGGTCTGCAGCAAGCCTGCTCTTTCACCCTGTTTCAATGTTTAATAAAGTGTTTAATTTAGTAATGGACGGAGTCTCTTCTTTCCACTCCTCGAGTGCAGGAACCATTGGATCTTTGTTGACATATCTAGGCTGGTTGTCCATTTCTCCTACAGTGGCCCTGCACTATGATTTTGTGTTTTTCATCTGGAACTGTGACCGATGATGCTGGCAAGACAGACCTCCAGAATAAATACTTTGCCTCAGTATTCATAGTGAAAAGGAGGGGGGGGGGTTACTACAGGATAGTTTGATCTGCCCAACAGGTGAGGAGGAGACTGTGACAGAGGAAGTGGTCATAAGCCCAATCACAGAAGGTGGGGTGCTGAATGGGCTAAGGGCACTAAATAAGAACAAGGTAACTGGTCCTAACATGGTCCATCTTACAAAACAGAGTGAAGCAGGGGATGGCTCTGGTAGTGCTGCTAGTGGACCACTTTAATAGTTCCTTGAACACAGAAGTTGATATGAGGAAGTGGGGATAAGCATGTGACACCACTCCACTAGGGAGGGCATAATGGAGATCTAGAAAAGACAGTCAGTTTGACCTCTATAGTAGGGAAACTGCTCAAGATAATCATTAAAGTGTGGATGCTAGAATTGTTTAGGAGTAAGGGAGTGCAAGTCAAGAATCTCATTGACATTTTCAAAATAGTAACTCAGACTGTGTACAGAGGTCATGGTGTGGATGTCCTGTACCTGGACTTCAGCAAACCTTTTGTCTTATTCCTACATGACAGCCTGGTGAAAAAGTTGAAATGTTTGGGAATGGGGAGCAGCATAGTTAAATGGTTTGGGAATTTGTTAGAGGCTAAGACTCATAAGGAGGTGGTGAAAAGGAGCCACTCAGGAGTTAGAAAAGTGAGAAACATGGTGTCTTAGAGGTCGGTCCTTGGACCACTACTTTTTAATATATTCAGTTAGAGCTGTGCGGAATGGGAACATTCTGAATTCGTTGAATTTTGATGAAATGTTGTAAAACTGCACGACATTTCATGAAATTTCATTGGAATTTTTATGAAAATGTTAAAATTTAGTAATTTGGTCATAATTCGGCCATCTTTTCAGCTAGAGCTTTGAAAGTTTGTATGCTCCCCATTAGGAGGAGTTCCAGTGATGTGCCAAATATCATGAAATTAAACATAAAAACATAGAAGCATAGATTTTGATGGCAGATAAGGGCCACTTGGTCCACCTAGTCTGCTCATTTCCTTACCTACTTAAACTCCAAATCCTAAATGATCAGCATCTTACCCTCTCTTTCCTATCACTAGGGTTGCCTTCTGTATATCCCATATATTCTTGAAGTCACCAATCATTTTAGCCTCTACTACCTCCGCTGGGAGGCTTTTCCATGTATCCACCACCCATTCTGTAAAAAAAAAAAATACTTCCTCACATTACCTTTAAGTCTGCCCCCCTCCAGTCTCATATTGTGACCCCTTGTTCTTGCACATCTCTTTTTTATGTTGATTGCGCGGATGCTCAAGAAACATATTGTGGCAGCTTTCTCCACAAGCAAGTTGTGGAGGCTCGGCACTGTTGTGGTCAATGCCCCCACAGCCTGCAAAGGCTTGTCCCGCTTCCCCAATGCCTTGGCAAGCTGCTGCTGACACTAGTTTGGAACCTTGCCACCAACTTGTGACAATTTAGCTGCTGCAATCAAGGGGCTGCCTCATCATTGCAGTGTAAGCCATTCGCTGCAATGAGGGAGCAACCCATCATTGCAGGGCAGGATCTTCACATACTGATGTTGTTTGTGAACATGGAGGCAGTTTGCCGCCATGTTCACAAACAATATTAACCCCCCCACCATGTTTGCTTGCCAACAGGGGCCCCAATCCCTGTCAGCTTCAGTGCCCCCATGTTTCTGTTGCCAACAGGGGAGCCCACTCCCTGTCGGCATTAGGTAAACCCCCCCTCCCAACTTTTATTGTCTGCCAACAGGGTGCCCAATCCCCATCAGCATAATGATACCCCTTCCCCTTTTGTAGTGTGCCAACAGGGGTGCCCAATACCCCATTGGCTACTGCTGCCCCCTCAAAAAAAATAAAGCCTCTGGTGACACACTGGGAGCCCACCCCAGCGTGCCACATGCCCCTGTAAAGTAAAAAACTGTCCCGTGACATCTTTTGTTTTTTTTCCCTGTAAAAAAGGAAACTGTCCCTCAGCACTCTCCCTGCCCCCCCACCCACAACCCGCACTCACCCACTGTGCACCCTGCTCTCTCACCCCATACTTACCTCCAGAGTCCGGCACGATGATCTTCATGGACTGGGAACACGTCTGAACTCTTCAAAGTCGACCACGAAGTGAGGAAATGTTGGTAAGCTGTATAATGGTAGAAATAGGGTTTTTTCAAGTTTAATGTATATCTCAGTCATTTTTTGGAATTTTGGCACCAAATTTTCAACATGGGGTTTTTGGGACTCCTCCTCATGAATTCTCGAAATGTCATGGCATTAATCTGCCCTGAAAGGTGATTTTGTGGTCACCTTTTGATGCCGAGTAATGAAACAACAGTGCTAGTGTTCATGAGATGGGCAATCAAAAAACCTATGTTGCAAATTTGGTGGAAAAAATCCAAAAAATGACTGTTTTACAAGCATGCATTGCGCAGTTGCTAAGCACGCTTGTAAATTCGCGAATTTGCAATATTTTCTCCCCAGATTTTCAATATTGACATTTTTTCACACCTCCTTGTGAACAGTATAGCTGTCATTGTTCACATCCTGGCCGAAATGTGTTTTTGAACTTCTGACACAGAATAGCGCAGTCACTGTGGGAAATCCATGTTAGGGACAGATTAAGAAAATGACAGTGACACTGTTCATGAGTAGATGTCCTAAAATGCCTATGTTGAAAATTTGGTAATGATACTCCATAAAATGACTGTGTATTCTGACAGTGTATTTACTGTTTATGCATACATTTCGTAAATTCGCAAATTTGTAATATTTTCACTCCAGATTTTCCACATTACCATTTTCCCTCACCTACTTATGAACAGTACAGCTGTCATTTTTCCTGTCCTGGCCAAAATGTGTTTTCGCACTTCTGGTGCAGAATACGACGGTCGCTGTGGGTAATCACTTTTTGGGACAGATTAAGGAAAAGACAGTGATACTGTTCATGAGCAGAGGTCCTAAAATGCCTATGTTGAAAATTTGGTGATGATAGCCTATGAAATGACTGTGTTACAAGTGTGCATTGTGCACTTTCCACGCACCCTTGTAACTTCGCAGATTTGTAATATTGTCACGACAGATTTTCAACAGTGGCATTTTTCACACCTCCTTATGAGCAGTACAGCTGTCATTTTTCACATCCTGACTGAAATGTGTTTTCACAGTTTCAGCGCAGAATAACGCGGTCGCTGTGGGAAATCAGTGTTCCGGACACATTAAGACAATGACAGTGGCAATGTTCATGAGCAGAGGTCCTGAAATCCCTATGTTGAAAATTTAGTGACGAAACTCCATAACATGACTGTGTTACAAGTGTGCATTGAATTGTTTCCACGCACCCTTGTAACTTCACAAATTTGTAATATTTTCATGCCACATTTTCAACAGTGGCATTTTTTTACACTTCCTTATGAACAGTACAGCTGTCATTTTCCACATCCTGGCTAAAATATGTTTATGCACTTCTGCCGGAGAATTGCACGGTCGCTGTGGGATATCAGTATTTGGGACAGATTAAGATCGAGTGAGTGAGAGGGGAGAGTGACCGAGCTCAACTGAGCTCTGTTGGGACTGCTGTGGATTTGTTTGTGGGCAGAAAAAGGCCCCAATGCAAGAGGCCAGTACAAAAAGTCAGCCTGCAGCACTAGGAGAAGTAGAACGAGAGAGCGAGTGAGGGAGGGGGAGTGAGTAAACTCACCGGAGTGCTGTCAGGACTGCTGTGGATTTCTTTGTGGGCAGAAAAAGGAGTCAATGCAGGCAGGGGCCTAGTACAAAAGGGCAGCCTGCAGCAGTGGAAGAAACAGTACGAGAGAGTGAGACAGGGGGACTGAGTGAGCTCAACAGAGCTCTATCTGGACTGCTGGGATTTCTTTGTGGGCAGAAAAAGGTGCCAGTGCAGGCAGGAGACCCTTACAAAAGGGCAGCTTGCAGCGCCAGGACAAACAGAATAAGTGCATGAGAGAGAGATAGACTGAGCGACCTCAATGGTACTCTGTCGGGACAGCTGTGGATTTCTTTGTGTACAGACAAAGGTGCCAATGCAGCCAGGAGCTCCGTACAACAATGCAGCCTGCAGCACCAACAGAAACAGAACAAGCCAGTGACAGAGTGGTAGTGAGAAACCTCAACGGAGCTCTATTGTGACTGCTGCAGATTTCTTTGTGGGCAGAAAAAGGTGGCAATGCAGGCAGGAGCCCAGTACAGAAGGCCAGCTTGCAGCGCCAGCAAAAACGGAATGAGTGAGAGAGAGAAGGGGAGTGAGCGAGCTCAACGGAACTTTGTTGGGACTGCTGCAGATTTCTTTGTGGGCAGAAAAAGGCACCAACAGAGGCAGGAGCCCAGTACAAAAGGGCAGCCTGCAGCACCAGGAGAAACAGAATGAGTAATTGAGACAGGGGGAGTGAGCAACCTCAACGGAGATCTGTTGGGTCAGCTGCAGATTTCTTTGTGGGCAGAAAGAGGTGCCAGCACAGGCAGGAGCCCAGTACAAAAGGGCAGCCTGCTGCACCGGGAGAAACACAATGAGCGAGTGAGACGGGGGGAGTGATCGAGCTCAATGGAGCTCTATCGTGACTGCTGCAAATTTCTTTGTTGGCAGAAAAAGGTGGCAATGCAGGCAGGAGCCCACTACAAAAGGCCAGCCTGCAGCACTGAAACTGTGCCTATGACTCATGAACCCAGTGACTCCCTGCACTACCTGCCTCTCATACCCCTATCCTTTAATTAGAAACCCCAGATAAGGCCGAGTGACATTAGCAAATTCCAATGTTATGGATTTTTTCATGAAATTCTACAATTTTCACAAAGACTCATGGGAATTGACTTTAAGTACAGATGTTATTTTGCAATTTCTGGCTGTAATCAATTAATAACATTGGCACACAGTCTCCTTGTATGGTCTAAGAATGTGCCAAATTTAATGGCACTGCATTCTTTAGTTTTAGAGTTTCAAGGGTTTATAAGCTTGCAGATTACATTCTTGTGAAATGTAATTTTTAAACATTGTGAAAGTTTGACTACTTTTAATTCAGTCCCATTTAAAGCTGCAGATATGAACTTTTCAGAAATTACATTGTGGTATAGTAGTTTAAGTGTTTCAACTCTGGTTACATTTCAATATTTTGTTTTAGTTTAGAGGAAAATAACCAAAATTAACATATTTGCAACATGTTTGGCAGGCTGTAACTTAGTCCAATTTGAAACTAGAAATCTGAAACTATGTACAACTTGTATACCGGTAACATTTTATAACATTTCAATGAATGCTATAAAAATTATACTAAAATAATAGAAATCTAAATTTTGGCAAAATGTCTGGCTACCTATAACTCAGCCCCTATTGAAGCTTGAGACATAAGACATTGTGCATATATTCATGCTGTATGTCTCTCTAAATCCTGAAACTGCTGAGAAATTTGGATAAGAATTGTTAAAATTAGATCAAAATAACTGAAAATTAAATTTTGATTAAATGTTTGGCCACCTATAACTCTGCTGTCTTTCAATGTTCAACTCTGAAATACAGTACAGTTATGTAAACTGGTGGGAACTGCCTACTTTCCAAAGTTGGAGTCATATGGACATGTACTTCCAAACTTATAGTGAAATAGCTGAAATTTAAAATTTAGTGAAATTCTGGAGAATTTTCAAGCAGATTTTGTGAAATTCTGTGGAATCAGAATAGTCAATCTGCAGGCATTCTGCAGGGAGAATGTTATATTCCACACAGCTCTAATATTTATTTGTGACATAGGAGTGGGGACTCAGGGTTAGAGCAGTCTAACCTCACAAGACACAAAATTATGTGGGAAACACACAGAGGAAGGTGGGTATCAGGATGCTGATGAGCAAAGGAGGCACAATACACAATGGAGGAGCTGGGAACCAGGAGGGGAGAAACTGACAGTGAAACCATGAAAACCAAAACACACACACAAACGAGGAAACATCAATGAAGGAAACAGAAGGATGAGCCAGTCAGCAAATACAAATGAGGTAAGTCTTATGTGAAACAACTATGGCAGGGAAATGTGGGACTGGTGGGTTTGAATAGATAGAGTGGGAAAAGCTTTGTCAGCTGCTCCATGAATCAGAGGCAGAGCCTTATAATTTTATATGGGGGAAGCGGAATGGAGAGATGGGAAGGGAAAAATAAAAATAAAATGGTAACAATTTTTAAAATTACAAAAATCTCATTATACACAGGTATGGCAGCACAACTGTGTATATATATATATATATATATATATATATATATATATCACAGTTGACCATGGTGTGCATTTAGATCATCTGTAGGACTATGTGGGCCTGTCTGGTGCAGTATTGCGCTGGCTTGAATCCTACTTGATTGGAAGACACAGCGTGTTGCCTTGGGGAATTTCACCTTGGGGGCCTATGTGCTCCCCTGTGGAGCCCCACAAGGCTTGATCCTGGCCCCATGTTATTATCTGTGTATATGCTGCCACTGGGAGAGATCATCAGATGGTATGGAGTTGGGCTTCACTGCCATACAGATGACACCCAGCTGTATGTCTTGTTCCCCTGATGATGATATGGCAGCCTTGATGAGTCACTGCTTGACTGAGATTAACAACTGGATGGCCCTGAACTGGCTGTGCCTTAACCCCGGTAAGACAGAGATCATGGTGATTGAGCTGGGTCATCGTGGCATAATTGTCAGGGATGGTATGGCTCTCCCATCGTTGGGAGGTCAACATCTCTTGGCAAGTGATATGGTAAAGAACCTAGGTGTCATTTCAGACACCAGATTTATGCTTGAATAGCAGGGATCATCTATTGTTCAATCTGGCTTCTGTCATCCAAGGAATATTGCCAGGATCAAGCCATTTCTTGCCATGGATGACCTAGCAACAATCGTTCATGCTTTTGTCACATCAGGGCTGGATTATTGTAACACTCTGTACCTCGGGTCATCTGTGAGTTTGATGCAGTGCTGCAGCTAGTTCAGAATGCTGCAGTCTGGATGACTGTGAGCTCTTTACAGAGCAAACATATCACTCTGGTCCTGTGTGTGCTGCATTGGCTGCCATTGCACTGGTGCACCACCTTCAAGACTTGCTTGTTGACTTACAAGGATCTATGCAGTCAGGGTCCTGACTACATAAAGGATCTCCTGCTTCCTGACCACCAAATGCTCCCTTTCTGCTCCACCAATGCAGGCTTGCTTATTGTCCACCCCATCTCCCCAGACTGAAACTATCTGGGGACAGAGCTTTTTGGAGTGACAGCTCCATGGCTTTGGAACACACTTCATTTGAATATCTTCACAGCCAGCTCAGTGGAGGCCTTTAAAACCTCCCAGAAAATGTATTTATTTTGGAAAGCATTTCCTGATTTAATACTGTCTATACATACTTTATAGTGTTTTAATATTGCTACTGATTTTGTTTACTCTGTACATGTTCAGAGCCCCTTGGAATGGGCACTTTTTAATTAGAAAATGGGCTTTTTATTTTCTGGCATCTGATTGGCTGTTACCCTTTTCAAGGGGGTACAGTAACTTTCAATAGATGCCCAGGAAATAAGAAGTACCAGCCCAAGTGCCCATTTACCCACTCAAATATCCTTGTGCCAGCTGGCCGGGTGGCCCTGAGGGTTGAGGTGCTGGACACCACACCTCACGCCACGCTGGCAATCCAAGTTCAGGAATGAGCTAGGGCACCGGGGATCGGCAGGCGAGGGAGAGGATTGAGTGCCCACTGGGCCACTCTCCTGTCCCGGGTGGAGGGCATGGGGTCGTCCATTGCTCCAGCGGCCCCCGGTGGAGACCAGGGGCACTGCAGCGATTCTGGACCACACATACTGGCTGATGCAGGCAGGGTTGCTGTGTGCTGCAGCATCAGGAGTGCACCACTTTCTGTGGGGTGGGATGGGGGAAGGCTTTTGGGGGACTAAAAAAGCAGAAAACCCCTCCCAGCTCTGGATAGGTGACGGCCCTTCCAGTGCCTCCACCACATGCCCAGTGTCAGCTCCCTGCCACTGCACCTTTGGTCTCCCTGAGTCATAACTGCCCTGGGCCCAGGGAGCAATCGTAATGACTTTGAGATGGCAGGGAGCACGGTGGGCGGTAGATCGAGATGGCGAGTGTAGTGGCCAGAGAGAGTTCTGGTGCTAGGGGGTGAAAATAGAATGGGAAAAAAATATATCCTTGTGCCCACCCTGCTTGTTGGTGGAAAGCACCTCATTGAATTTGAGATCGCAGAAATTGTTTTTTCTCGCTTAGCGAGAGACACTTTCCCCCCAAATCTCAATAAAAATGTTACCATTTCCTGCTGGAACAGAGTATTGCTAGGTCTGACCGCTACTCAGCACTTCCTCATTCAGCCCGCCAACCGCTTTCTTAAGTACAAAAAGCTGGCAGCAGGTCTCCATCAGTGGGAGACAAACTCATGAAAACACTGGTCATCTCACTCTCCCTCCCCCCCTTGTAGCTGTCACAATTAGGAATCATTTTTCAGTCCCTTTAGTTAACTTCATCCAACTGGCAACACAGAATTGGCACACTCCTGGAATGCACTAATTTCTCAACAATGCCTGGGGAAAAACATGAGCCATACCCTGAAAACTGTACTGCAAGAGATATCCCTGTGCCTCACTATTTTAATATGTTACTAACATCCTTTTTTTTCACTTAGCAGTGAGTGAACAGCCCACCCACCCGCCAGCCCACCAGCCAGTCAGCCAGCCCCATTCACTGAGCAATCACTGTGTCCCAAACAGCCCCACTACCCAGAATTTCAAATAACTTTGACACAATTCTCAGAAAAAATCATTATTATTTCTTTTAAATTAAACTGGCAGCTTACATCAGCCATTTATTTTTAGTGTTAGTCTTGTGATATTCTGACATCCCCCACCGGTCTTTTCCATGCCCCTGAAAAAAGTAAATAAGCTTCAACAGCAAAACAAAATAAAATATACAACAAAATAAACTGGCTCTTGTGTACATTGCTTTAATCCTAGTGCCCGATCCTATACAGCCACCCTGCCTGACGCCAGTAGTAAACTCCTTATGTTCATGAATAGGGAGCTGCCCTGCTCCTTATTAGCAGTGGCTCAACACGGTAGATAAAAATAAGCAGCAGGTAACAACCAGGGTTTATACCTTCAATGCAGAAAAACAAACACAGATGGGGGCGTCGAACAACAGTGGTGGTGGTGTGGGGGGGGGGTAAACATATGCTGCCTGTAAGAGAAGTATAACAAAAACAACTGTCAAATACTGCAGTTCCCTCTACTGGCAAGTGTACCAGTAGAGGTATTACATTACCAAAACAAGGACTTCAAATTGATTTTTACTCATTTATAGTATTTATTTATTTTTTTAAATCCTGTATAAAATGTCACATATAGCCTATTTTCTAAGTGCAATAATACCCTCCAGCATGGGTGGTATGGGCTATACATAGAAACATAGAATTTGACGGCAGATAAGGACCGCTTGGCCCACCTAGTCTGCCCATTTTCCTACCTAACGGATAAGCTGCAGATCCTAGTTAACCAACAGCCCACTTCCTCCTACCCCCCACTAGAATTGCCTTATGGCTGTCCCATGCATTCTTGAATTCCCCCACTGTTTTTGACTCTACGACCTCCTCAGGAATGTGGTTCCATGTATCCACAACCCTCTCTGTGAAGAAATACTTCCTCACATTACCTCTGAGCTGTCCCCTCTCTATCTTCAAATTGTGCCCCCTTGTTTTTGCACATCTCGTTTTCTGAAAGATGCTACCCTCTTGGACTTTGTAGATTCCCTTGAGGTATTTGAAAGTTTCTATCAAGTCCCCCCTCTCCCTCCTTTCCTCGAGGCTATACATCTTTAGTTCCTTTAGTCTTTCTTCATATGTCTTCTGATGCAGACCCTGCATCATTTTGGTTGCCCTCCTCTGGACAGCCTCCAGCCTGTCTATGTCTTTGTGGAGATGGGGTCTCCAGAACTGTACACAGTACTCCAGATGTGGTCTTACCAACTGTCTGTACAGAGGGCCAACAACTTCCTGATTTCTACTGGTGATGCCTCTCCCTATGCATGCCAGTATCCCCCAAGCCCTCCTTACTGCCTTCTCACATTGCTGGTCCACCTTTAGGTCATCTGATATGACCACCCCCAGGTCCCTTTCCATTTTTGTTGTTGTCGGTATCTCACCCCCATTGTGTACTCTTCCCCTGGGTTTTTGTTTCCCAGGTGCATTACTTTGCACTTCTTTGCATTGAATCTAAGCTGCCATACATTTGACCATTCCTCCAACCTTGCCAAGTCCCTTTTCATCCTTTCCACCCCACCTTGTGTATCTACCCTGTTGCAGATCTTTGTGTCATCTGCAAAGAGACATAATTTCCCTTCCAGTCCCTCTGCAATGTCACTTATAAAGACATTAAAAAGGACCGGCCACAGTACTGAACCCTGCGGTACCCCACTAGTAACCCTCCTTTCTTCACTGTGGACTCCATTTACTATTACCCACTGTGTCCTGTTGTCCAACCAGTGTTTTACCCAGACTACCACCCTAGGACCCACTCCCAGGCAGGCTAATTTGTTTATTAATCTTTTGTGCGGGACTGTGTCGAATGCCTTGCTAAAGTCTAGGTAGGCCATGTCCACAGCCCCTCCCTGGTCTACTGCTTTGATCACCCAGTCAAATAAATCAATTAGACTTGTCTGACATGACCTTCCCGCTGTGAATCCATGCTGCCTTGGGTCCTGTGACCCATTGGCATCTAGGTACTCAACAATTCTTTCCTTCAGAACTGATTCCATCATTTTCCCTGCCACTGAGGTTAAACTAATAGGTCTGTAATTTCCTGCCTCTGTCTTGCTCCTACTTTTGTGAAGGGGAATCACATCTGCCCTCCTCCAGTACTCAGGTAGCACCCCATCCTCCCATGATTTATTAAAAAGGGTATTCATTGGTGTTACTAGTTCTTCCCTTAGTTCTTTTAAAATCCTGGGGTGAATCCCATCAGGCCACATTGCTTTATCCACCTTCAGTATTAAGAGTTCTTTCAGAACCCTTTCTCTTGTGAAAGGGCTAATATCAACCCCCCTATCTAGAGTGTTTCCATTGACTGGATTAGGTATTTCCCCCTGCTTTTCCATTGTGAATACTGAGCAGAAGTATTCGTTCAGTATCCCTGCTTTTTCACTGTCCCTCTCTGCCCAACCACCTTCCTCTATGTTCAGCCTCAGTATCCCTGCCTTAGTCTTTCTTTGCTCCCTAATGTACCTATAAAATGTTTTATCCCCCTTCTTAACCAAGTTGGCTATCTTTTCCTCGGTTTAGGCCTTTGCTATTCTGACTGCCTTACCCTCTTCCTTCTGCTTTAACTGGTACAGTTATCTGTCCTGCTCCTTCTGTGTTTCCTTATACTTCCTGAATGCTATCTTTTCCTTACTTTCCCCACCACTTCTTTTGAGAACCATAGCATTTTTTTTTTCATTTTGATTTGTTGATTTGCTTCACACAAAGACTTGTTGCCTCTGTGATGGCGGTTTTGATGTTTCCCCATTGTTGCTCCACCCCACCTTCTTGCCTGTTTGCTAGTGCTTTCTGAGGCACTCTCCCATTTTGACAAAATCAGCCCTCCTGAAGTCCAGTACCTTCACTTTTGTGTGGCTTGACTCTACAGCTAAGTTTATAGTGAACCACACTGTTTGGTGGTTACTTGTTTGCAGATGGCTACTGACTTCAAGATCAGAGATCCTCTCTCCATCCCCATTTGAGAGTACCAGGTCCAAGATTGCTGTCTCCTGAGTGGGTTCCGAAACTACCTGTGTGAGGCATGCCCCCTGTAGGGCATCGAGAATGGCCCTGCTCTTGGATGTGGCTGCAGCAAAGGTGCTTCAGTCAACATCTGGCATATTCAGGTCCCCCATCAGCAATAGCTCCCATTTCTCTGCCATCCCAAGGATGGACCTCAATCTCAACTAGAAGAAAAAAGAATGCTCTCCTCTGGTCTTTTAGAGCATTATCTGATAACCTCCCTTGCATACATCTTGAACATCTTCAAATGGGCTAAAGGTTCCTATGGCCTGAGACACTTATCCTTAATCTGCTTCCAGATTCCTAGAGTGAAAACTACCTTTGGCTCAGCAGCAATCAACTTCTCACTTCCATCACTTTGGAACACTATGCAAAACTCATTAAAATTATCCTCACTTCCAAGCATTTTCACATTCAAAGCTCTATTAATTGATTATCTGAAGGAATCATGCACCTGTTTCAGACACCGATGACCCCTAAGCCCCGGGTGCCACTCTCAAATCCTACGCCTAAGTATCTCATGCACCCCACATTCCTAACAACAGAAACCTAGGAATTACAAGCCTAGTTCCCTTAATCCAAGATGGCCCTGCCTATTCTCTACCTTTTACCTATTCTGGCCTCCCTTTGGCTGCCTACTCTTTCACTCCAGTTTCTACCCTATTCCTTAATACCTCCTTATTTTTTATCATTTAGGTATGAGCTCTTACTTAGCGGAGACTATATGGGATTGTTGTCTCTTCTCATTTTAGTAAAGCTTATCATTATGTACCTTTGCATGTTAATTATGTTGACCGGTATATATAGGCCCATATTGACCAGCTTGTTCACAATGTTTTTCTTTTTTTTTTTTTGCACTGTTGTCCACCGTAATTGTAATCTTATGAAGTGTACTGTATTGTATTAATGCCCAGGACCACCTTGAAAATGAGCTTGCTCAATGGTGTTTATGCCTGGTTAAATAAAGTGATTGATTGATTGATTGATTTCCTTGTCTATTTCCTCCCCCTGAGATGGGGGTCTGTATACAACCCCTGTGCGGATTGTGGTGCCATTTACAGTCTCCAGGGTGACCCACAGTGCCTCCTCTCCTCCTTATTTACCCTTTAGTTATGTTGCTTTGATCCCTTCCCTTGCATAGAGAGATACTCCTCCTCCTCCTCCTCTTCTTCCCTCCCTGTACCTCCTGTAGATTGTATACCATTGTATGTTGACATCCCAGTCATGGTTCTCTGTGTACCATGTTTCTGTGACTGCCACAATATCCAGGCATCCCTCTTCCATCAACGCCACCATTTCAGGGAGCTTTTTACCTAGACTATGGGCATTGGTACTCATTACCCTCCATTTTTTATGGCTTTATTTCTTTTTGCCCCACCCCTGTCCCTACTGCCTTTGTCTTTTCTCCATTTACCCCTGCCCTTCTCCCTATCGACTGCTCTATTTTGGTGTTTACCTCACTAATTACCCTGATTTTTTGGGGGGGAGAGCTAGGATTTCCCTTCTCCTCTTCAGTGCCTCCCCCCTTGGCTAGTTTAAATGCTTGCCACCGAAGCATTTAAACCTATCAGCTAGGATCCTGGTTCCCCTCCTGAATAGATGCTGACCATCATGCCTGTATAGGCCTGCATCCCTCCAGGTGGAGCCCCAGTCCCCAATGAAGTCAAATCCCTGAGCTCTGCACCAGCTTTTTAACCAGTCATTGAATCCCATGGTGCAGAGTGCCCCAGCCTATACCGGACCTTCCAGGGGCTAATGGGCCCTTCACCTGCAGGTTGGGCCTCATTAAGCCCCTGGGTGGTCCGGTATAGCCAAATACCCCCCTCCCTGTTGGGCATTATTGCTTACATAAACTTTGCTTTGAATTGCCTTGCCTTTAAGGAATAATTTATGGGTGGCCATAAACAAAAAGCATGTGTTTCTGTCGAGGGGTTAACATACCAACATAGAAATCTCGAGAGCAAAGCTCGAGAGATCCATGCTGGTACATCAACCCTGAGGTAGAAATGCAAGGCAAGTTTTGCATGGTTACCATATTTTATTTTTTTTATAGTATATGGTTTTGTAGAGGGAACTAGCAAGCAGGAGCTGTGAGCAGCATGAGCACTGGTACAGACAGAGAGAACAAGAGTGAGCTGAGGAGTGGCTATGCTGAGTAAATGCAGCCACACTCAGAGGGGAAACCCCTGACACATGCTGAGAGTGGGCATTGCAGTCTGCTAATGTGGTCAAGAAGGCAGGCTGTGGTATGCACAAGTAAAGTGCAAGTTTGAGCTGGAGTGCTCAGTCAAATTACTCTGTGAAAATGAAAGTTGGCTGCCAGGCAGGAGTCAGTGCAAGCAGGGACACAGGTACAATTGATGATAGAATGTGCACAACAACTTTTAGAATGTGCAGACCAAATTTTATAATATGCACAACACCCTTTTGAGAGCCACTGATTTACATACAGAATAAGTCCTAACCACATACTATAACAGTATAGTGTATAGTTTGACCTTATTGTGTATGGAATTCAGCCATTTCAAAAACCTAATAGTGTATGGTAGAATTCTGCTCCACATGGAACTACATCAATCAATCAATCAACCAATCAATCAAAGTCTTTATTTAACCAAGCAATCACCGTTGAGCAAGCTCATTTTCGAGGTGGATCTGGGCTTGTTAACAAGGAACAAGGGACAATATACATGGGATGCAACACACAAGAAAATAGTAATAATACAAATAAAGTGAGATACAATAATACAGTATATACAAAGTATCAGCAGGTAGCATTGACAGTAGTATATGTTTGGAACAGAAGATACAGCTAGTTTTGGGTAGGACACAATTTTTCATAACAGTAAAGAAATATACATATCAGGTGCACTGAACACAAATAAAACCTAATATAAAAAGACATATAGTAATACAGTATGATGAATTTAGAGCTGGAACCAGGGTCAAAGGAATGTGGAAGGGACAAATATGGGTGTAGAAAAAGGGGAGAGGGAAGTGTCGATTATAGATGTGATCAGTCTTTTAACAGTAGTAATTAGAGTGTGCTTGGACTTATAGGAGTCACTATTTAGGGTAGACAGGCACAAGACTCCTTATTATGATGTAGATATAGAGATTTAAAAGCTGCTAGGCTGATGGGGTGAGTTAATTTCAAAGTTTTTTGCAGCTTGTTCCAGAGTTGAAGGAGCACAAAGCTGACGTCTGCTCTGCCAATGCGAGATTTTGCTTTGTAAACATAAAGGTAGATATATGAGGTGCTTCTCAGGGTATACTTCTCCAGAGTGCACAAAGGTAAACAGACAGAGATATACTGGGGAAGTTTATTTGAGATAGCTTTGTATGTCCAAACTGCAGCATTTTTTTGCCATCTGTAAGCAAGGGATGACCATTTCACTGCCGTGTACAATGCACAGTGGTGGGTTGAGTATGGAAGACCTGTGATAAATCTTATGGCTCTGTGATAAAGCGTATCGAGTTTGGCTAGGGTACCTGCAGGTCCCTGACTATATATAAAGTCTGCGTAATCCAATAGGGAAAGCAAGGTAGTTTGAACCAGTTTCAGTTTAGCATCTCTTGTGAGGAGATTATTAATCCTAAAGAACAGACCAAGTCTTTGTCTAAGTTTCTTTGCCAGTTCTTCTAAGTGATCTGTGAAAGTAAGACTATGGTCTAACCAGATCCCCAGGTACTTGAACTTTGGTACGTAGTCCAACTGCTCACCTAGAATGGTAGTGATCTGCGGGAGTGTCCCAGCAAATGCAGGATTTATTGCAGTTTGAAGGGGCGAGAGGAACATTGTCTTTTTTTTGCATTTAAGAGCAGTTTCTGGTTTATAAGCTGATGTTGCAGCAGATTAAATTCATTTTGAAGGGCTATACAGGCTGCTTCAGGTGTGGGGCTACTAGCATAGAATACCGTATCATACGCGAATAGGTGTATTTGTGCTTCTTTGATGGGGGCATCTACGTTGTTAACATAAATGGTGAAGAGCAAGGGACCAAGAATAGAACTTTGTGGTACACCCGTCAATAGAGGTTTTGGTGGAGAAACTTCCCCTTCTGCCTTTACTTGTTGAAGTCATCCTGAGAGGTAGTTGGAGAACCATTTAAGGGATAGGGAATCCAAACCAATGTTCTGGAGGGATGACAGAAGCAGTCTGTGATCAACGGTATCAAACGCCTTGCTTAGGTCCAAGAAAACTGTGCAGACAAAGTTTTTTTTGTCTCATTCAAGCTACCAGTCATTTGTCACCTTGGCTGGAGCAGAGATTGTACTGTGCTGTGCTCTAAAACTGGATTGTAATGGGTTGAGCAATTTTTCTGATTTCAGGTACTTCCTAAGCTGGGAGTTCACTATTTTCTCCAGCATCTTTGACAGGATTGGAAGTAGGGAGATTGGCCTGTAGTTATTGAGGTCACTTGGATCTCCTGACTTAAACAAAGGGACCACAAGTGCATTTTTCCAAATGGGCGATAGGTCACCCTGGGACAAGGATAAGTTGAAGAGATGAGTAATTGGGACTGTGAGGACTCAGTAGCTGACCTTTAAGAAGTACGGGTCAATGAGATCAGCCCCAGCACTTTTCCTAGTGTCCAGCTGAAGGAAAAGATCTTCGACTTCTTT
Source organism: Neoceratodus forsteri (assembly GCA_016271365.2). Classification (NCBI taxonomy): domain Eukaryota; kingdom Metazoa; phylum Chordata; order Ceratodontiformes; family Ceratodontidae; genus Neoceratodus; species Neoceratodus forsteri. The sequence goes on from CM057459.1 coordinate 626,430,913, forward strand.
CAGGGAGGTAGGCTGCAGAGAGAAAGATGGACTGGGGATGTTTTTTTCTTGTGTATCCAATCTAAGTTGCTGGCGGAGGATATTCACGGTAGAGGAGTCAAAGGCTAGCCCTTCAGTGGCAAAATGATTATTGAGAGCATCGAGGATAGACGGTCTGTTGGAGATGACAGTATTGTCAATTAATAATTTAGTAGGTAAGGAATTTACAGTGGTGTGACTTTCAATGTCTTTGATAGTCTTCCAGAATTTGGAGGCATTTCTTGAGGAGCTCTCCAGCTGAGAGTGGTAGAAATTAGCTTTGGCTTATCTGACCATTTTGGTGCAGAGGTTCCTCACCCTCCGGAAAGAATTCCAGTCATTTATTAAATTAGTTTTCCTAGCAGTTCTCCAGAGTACATCCCTAATCCGCAAAGCATCTTTCAGGTCTTCTGTAAACCACCGATAGGATTTGTTTCTGGCACAAACTTTTACTATGGGAGCATACTTGCTGAGAGTCCCTAACACAATTTCTGAGAAAATATCATAAGCCGTAGTCAGGGACTTGGCTAGATAGAAGTCCTGCCATCACATGGAGTCTATTAGGTCTGATATATACCCATGGAGATCAAAGTTGTGTATGCACCTTTTAAAGGAGAATTTTGGTACAGTTGTGGATTTAAGAGTGGATCTTACACATGCGATGAAGCAATGGTCACTAATATCAGAGAAAAAGATGCCAGCATGGGAGAATAAATGGGGGTTTGTTTTAATTAAAATGATATCCAAGAGAGTACTGTTATTAGGGTTGAGCTTGTTAGGAGGAGTAGATTCATTTATTAGCTGTGACAACCCAAGGGAATCACAGAACATTTTAAGTGGGGTGGATGCACTGGAGAGCCAGTCTAAGTTGAAGTCCCCTAGTATGATACAGTCTGAAGATGCCGAACCCAGGATGTTTTTGAGATGTTTTAACAACTGTAGTCCAGCTGATGGGGGGTCTGTAGCAGCCTATTATACATAATGAGACCCCGATGGCAATTTCAATCTTTAATGACAAGCTTTTGAATTCTTTTGGGACAGAGGTTGAGTCAATTATGGAGGCAGGGAATTTATCTTTGATGTAAATAGCTACCCCACCACCTCTGGTTTGCCTGTCGGCTCTGAACAAAGAGTAGGAGGGGATGTTAACTTTGTTGTTACTGGTCACCAGTCAGAGCCAGGACTCCGTAATCACCAGAACATCTGGAGCAGTATGACATACCCAGGCCTGAACAGAAGTGATTTTTTTAATAGGCTACATACATTAACATGCAAGAATGTAAGCCCCTTGAGGCTTTGTAGCTCTGCTGGGGATTCCATGGATGCCAGAGGGCCTGGTTTAAGCTCAACATTTCCTGAGCATAGTAAAAGCAGGAACAAGAGTTTCCTGCAGAGTTCTAGGAGAAGTGTGGGTGGCTGGGTCTTCTTTTGGTTACATGATTTGTCTGCGGCAGTATAGGGAGCTCTGAGGCTAGTTCCCAGTTTTCCTGATGCTGCATACACTAATACCCTGACTGAGAGAGTCAATGGGAGTAGGGGGGAGTATGCAGAAGGTGGTGCAGCCTTGTGGGCAGGCTCTAGGAGAGTTCCTGTATGCCGGTGCAGGTGAAGGACCAGCAGTAGGCTAGGGGAAGTTAGAGCACATACAAGTTCTTCTACTTGATAGGAAAAGTCTCGGTCGGACAATGTAAAAAGAGAGCCATTCTCCACTCTAGGAGTTATTTTTTGATTCATGACCGGGTCCAATACATGTAAGATGAGCCGAGACAAGCATAGAAGCAGGTAATATGCCCTCATTATGAGACTATCACCCAATGGGCACTACAAGTGTGGGCAAGAGAAGGGATTCTCAATGGAGGAGAATTTCTTAATCCCTGCAGAATACTACTATAGGCAGTGGAGCCTGAAGCAGTAATCCTTAAGTACAGCTCCTAGTCAGGCTAAGAAGAAAAGAGTTCACCTGACTATAGAGTAGTACTACGGGCAGAGAGGCTCTAAAGCAAATTTCTTAGCTACTACTCTGGAGCAGGCTAAGTACTAGAGAGTTCACCTGACCTAAATCAACTGCCTTAGCAAGACAGGATATGCTAGTCAGCAATAAGCAAACCTAAAGTACCAAAGTGGTATGCCTCAGCAAGACAGAATGAGATAAAGCTGCTAGAAGCCTTAGCTGCAAAAATGGGATGGGAGGGATTGCAGTTGTTGACAGTAAGTAACCAATAAATTGAAACATCAGATAGGAGTGGGTGGAGACTGTGTGCATTTAAAGGAGGCCTGTGAGGGGAGGGGGGGGAGGAAAAATCAAGGGGAAGTTTGCAGAGCTAGCACTGAATCAGTGCACATACAGTTGGAGAGAAACTGCAGCAGGGGGAATGGTAAGTTACTTTACTCAGGCCAAGCAGAACATGCTAAATTAAAATATATAAATTAGAAGCCAAGTACAGGGATGCAGGCTTACATTAAGCCACATGTCTCAGGTGCTCTTGTCTCAGGTGAGTGAGACCAGCCAATCAGGGAGCTCTACACAGGCATGGAGCCAATAGCTCTACCCTGAGAAGGCGCTGAAATTGAAAACAACAAATTGCAAGTGATGATCTGGTTCAGCGTTCACACAGCCCAGAGAAATTGTGGCAAATTTTCAAGCATTGTACCTTATTTAGCTCTTTAAGGGGTGGGTGGATCAGGCTTCTTGCACCGTAGAGGTGCTATGGCTGGATCGTGACCGCTGCCCGTGGGGGCAAGTGGCACCTTATCTATCTCTTTGGGGGGTGGGTGGATCAGGCTTCTTGCACTGTAGAGGTGTTATGGCTGAATCGTGACTGCTGCCCGTGACCATGCCCAGAACAGCATTGTCATGCTGCCCTGACTGCATCACAATCTTGTTGTGCAGCATTGAGTACATCACTAGTCATTGCACATGAGCGATGAAGGGGCCACGGCAGTGACAGCAGGTCCAGGAAGAGAGTGACTCTGGAGAACCACAACAGACAGTGGTAAAGTAAAGCAGTTTTACTATTGCAGGAATCCTTTTTTTTACTTAGGAGATGACTGATGATTGCCCATACACACTGTAAAAGATTGTCCATGAGCAATCATTCACAAACAGTGCTATTTTTCAATCTTGACATTTCCTTGGCAACCAGACCTCTTGAGCTGCACTCTCGAGGTCTCTTGTTGCCATGGAAACATCTTGACTGAAAAATAGCATTGTTGTGTATGATTATTTATACACAATCCTCTATGGTGTGCATGGGTCTGAAAGTTGTTGTTTATGTTCTAAAGATGTTGTGCATGTTCCATCATTGACTCAGTCAGCTGTATTCCTCATCATCTCACTCCAGTTGCATTCAGTTTCTCTGCTCAGTCACACAATGTTGTCCCACCTAGCACACGCTCCCACAGCCTCTGCTTTCACTTTCAGAGCACTGCTCTGCTAAATCACACAAAAGTAACAACATTAAAAAATGTCTGAAACTATATATTATAAGAAATAAAATATGGGTGATCATATAAATCTCACCCTGTGTTTCCATCTTGACTTCGCTCTCAAGGTCCATATGCTGTTATTGAACCCTCAGTGGAAACACATGCTCATTGTTTATGGTAACCCATACATAATTCTTTATGTCTTTAATGTCATACCCATGTGTAACAACAGTTTTACAACTTCTAAAAATGTGGTTCGAATCTCATCTAACTAGTTGTTACATGTAATGTGACTGTCTAAGCGCTTGATCTACAAATGGAGTCCCATCAAGTTAGGGGTGCCTACATTTTTTTTATTTGAATCTAGGATTACAGGTACCTTTGAGTCAAGGCCCTTTTACAAAGGTTCCACGTCAGTTGAGGTACAATTCAAACAAGCCATTGAATAACAGTGTTACAGTGGGTTACAGGCAGTTGCATACAGTTTTATACATTCAATATAGTGGCAAAAATGCCAGAAGGAGGTCTGGTAACAGGGTTGACACGGTATGGAGGAGAGACACACTAGTGGGGTGCAGCCATAGGCACTTGTCAAATATCAATTAAAGTGCTACAGGTGGATAGGGAAGGAGGTAGGAGGAGGGAGGATGAATTGGTGTATGGGAGAGGGAGTTGAGGGGGAGAGGGTTAAGTGCTAGGTGGAAAGAGCAAAGAGTAGAGGGGAGAACAATTAGGAAGGACAGCCACAGGAGCTAGATGCAGACAGGATGTGATGGAGACTGGATTTGAACAGACCGAGCTTTGGCATTGAGGTGATGTCAGTGTTGAGACCATTGAACCAGCTGGGAGCTCTGTGGGCAAATGATCTTTGCCCTTGTGTGGTACAGAAACGTGGGATATGCAGAAGCTGGAATTCATGGGACAGAGGTGTGCAGCATTCCCACCAACACATGAAGATACTTCCATACATCCCCAGCCTTGGCTGTGTGACCCCAACCATACCTGATCCCCAGACATGTGCACTGCTACATGCCCTACTGAACAGGAGGTGAACAAGAGGTGGAAGCATGGATGCACCTGATCCCAGAGGCATACTAAATGCTGCTGAAGGATGGCAGAGGGGGCAGGGGATACACAGCCTGAGGAGCTGCCATAGTGCCTGTGCACCCCATACTCCTAGAAGCAGCGCTCTCCTTGGGACCCAATCAGCCTCCTGTCCATCTACCTTCAGACCTCTGTGCAGGCTGGGAGGGCTGTTTTATATGTTCACTGCACATGCGCATGGAACATCTTGCCATGAGAGAGCACTTCTGAAGAGTGTGTCAGTGCCAAGCCCCATTGCAGTTTAGAATAGCAAGGGCTCAGCAGTGTAGACGAATGACCACCCACTGTGCTCCTGATGCAACTCTCTTTTTGGTGGGCTAAAACTTTGTGTACATCAAAGGACCAAACCCGCTCCAATCAGAGAGGGCTTTGGTCCTTTGATTTGCATGAAGCTACATCAATGAACAGCTAAGCGGCTTTCTGCTGTGCCTCATCTTCCTTGATCTGTCTCCCTTCTTCATCAGTGCATGTCCCCTTCCCCTCCACATCCCCGATGTTTGTTTTTAAAGCCCTGCAAAAAAAGAAAAACGTTCATTGATGTCTGTTTCTGCCTCCACCACAACTGCCATCCCCAGTTTTAGTTATGCAGCACCAGAGAGCCCACCTCTGGTGCTGCCAAATATAACACTGACACTGGGGTGCCCAATACCCCCAGTGTCCACTGAAATAAAGAAGGTCCTTCATATTTATTTATTTTATATAGCCTGTAAAAAAGAAAACGGTCCATTGATGTCTGTTGCTGTTGCCCCCACTGATGCTCCTGTAATTGTCACCTCCACCTGACCCTCCCACTCAGCACCCACCACCGCACCCCCCCAAACATAATACTGACACTGGAGGTGCACAATCCCCCAGTGTCCAAACCTGAAATAAAGAAAACCTTCCCTCAGCATTTTTTTAATACACCTTGTAAAAAAGAAAACGGTTCATCGATGACTGCTGCATCATTGGTTCCTCCCCTCACCAGGCCCTCCTACTCTACCCCCCTAAGCCCTTACTTACCCAATGGGGATCCAATGCCGTAATCTTCTCAGGAATGTAAATACTTCTTCAGTCTTCAAATTTCGACTGTGAACTGAGGAAATCAGGTATGCTGTTCAATGTATTTCAATGGGGAGGTTGAACTTAGTGGCATAACTTGGCCATTTTGGGATATTTTTGCCCCAGATAACATTATGCCTTTTTCAGGACCCCACCTCATGAACAATGCAATTGACATTATGCAAATCTGTCCTGAAACATGATTTTGCGGTCACTGTATGAAATTATCTTTTGGGAAGAAGCTTAACATTTTCTCTGCCCTTATTCATGAGGTGGGGTCATTAAAAAGGCTATGCTGAAAATTTGGCACAAAAATATTAAAAAAACAACAAAGGTATGACTCATGAGTCAACATTGAAATTAGTGAATGCAGCCTCATAACTTCGGTAATTTTCAGTATTGTGACCTCATATTTTCAGCATAGCCATTTCTTGACAGCACCTCATGGAATGTGACAGCTGTCATTTTTCAAATCCTGGTCAAAATGTGTTTTCACATCTCAAAAGGTGGTTTTGCAGTTGATAGAATAAATTACCTTTTGGGCGGAGTTGAACATTTTCTCTGCACTTGTTCATGAGCTAGGGTTAAAACAAGGCTATGTTGAACATTTGGGGCAAAAATATTAACAAACAACAAAGTTATGAGCCTGCATTCAATTTTGCAAATGCAGCCTCGTAACTTTGGTAATTTTCAATATTTTGACTCCAAATTTTCAACATAGCCATTTCTTAGATACATACATACATAGACAGTGTCGGCAGATAAGGGCCTATGGCCCACCCAGTCTGCCCATTTGAGCTTGTAAGTTCAGTTTTATATTTTCCTAGAAGTCTGTTGCCCCTCTCCCCCGACCTCCAGAATTCCTTTATGTCTATCCCATGCATTCTTAAATCCCATGATTGTTTCAGCCCCCACCACTTCCTCTGGCAGGGTGTTCTACTTGTCCACCACCCATTCTGTGAAGAAATTCTTCCTCATGTTTCCTCTGAATCATCCTCCCTCCAACTTCATCCCATGGCCTCTAGTCCTGGAACATCTTTTTCGCTTAAAAATAGTGTATTTCTGCACCCTGTTCCTCCCTGTGAGATACTTGTATGAATCTATCATATTCCCTCTCTCCCTCCTCTCCTCCAGGGAGTACATGTTTAGTTCCTTCAACCTGTCTTCATAGGACTTGTGATGCAATCCATGCACCATCTTTGTTGCCCTCCTCTGAACCTTCTCTACCCTGTCTATGTCCTTACGTAGGTATGGTCTCCAGAACTGTACACTGTACTCCAGGTGGGGCCTCACTAGTGTCTTGTATAGTGGAATTATGACCTCCCTTTTCCTGCTGATGATGTCCTGCCTATACATCCCAGCATCCTATTTGCTTTACCTGCTGCCTTGTCACACTGTTTCCCTACCTTGAGGTCATCAGAGATGATAACCCCAAGATCCCTTTCCTGCTTGGTGAATGCTATATCCTCACCCCCCCAAATGATATATTGTGCTAGGGTTTTTGTGCCCCATATGCATTATCTTGCACTTCTTTGCATTGAATTTCAACTGCCAAACCCCTGACCATTCTTCAAGTTTCTGCAGGTCCCTTCTCATTCTGTCTACATTCTGTATTCTTCACAGCACCTCATGATTGTGACAGCTGTCATTTTTCAAATCCTGGCCAAAATGTTTTTTACTTACTTGTGGCACAAAATCACCTTTTGGGCAGGATTTGAAAATGTTCTCCACCCTTGTTCATGAGGTGGGCTCATAAGAAGGCTATGTGGGGTCATAAGAAGGCTAGGTTGAAAATCCGTGATAAAAATATAAAAAAGAACAACAATGTCATGAGTCTACATTTCAGTGTTTCAACGTATGCTCATAACTGTGGTAATTGTCAATATATTGACCCCAACTTTTCATCATAGCCATTTTTTAACACGACCTCATGAATGTGATAGCTGTCATTTCTCATATTCTACCCAAAATGTGTTTTAACATTTGTGGTGCACAATGACATTTCAGCCATTGTTTTTTAAATGACAGCTGTCATGCTCAAAAGGAGTGCTCATTAGAGTTTTGCATTACATAAAATTCTGCCTGTGGGATGCCCACAGAATGACCATTCCGATTCCATGGAATTTTGCTGAATATTTGTGAAAATTAGGGGAATTTCGCAGACTTTAACATTTCAGCTAGTTTGCTATCATTTTAAAAGTGCATTTCCAAATAACACCAAATTAGGACAGTAAACAGTACCCTAATACATAAAAAGGTGCACCACATTTCTGAGTAGTGGGATGAAAGCAGGTGCAGTTATGGGTGTCCAAACATTTAATCAAAATTAAATTTTCAGTTATTTTGATATAATTTTAAAATTTCTTATACAAATTTCTCCAAAATGTCAGGATTTGGAGAAGCATCCAGCATGGGTATATGCAGTATTTTTAAGTCTCAAGCTTTGATGGCAGCTGAGTCATAGGTAGCTAAACATTTTGCCAACATTCAGATATCTGTAATTGCAGTATCATTTTGATAGTATTCATTGAAATCTTATAAAATTTGACAGGTATATAGGTTATCACTATTTGTATATGTACATATTTTAAGACGTCTAGCTTCAAATGAGACTGTGTTATAGCCTGCCAAACATGTTGCCAAAATTTACATTTCAGTTATTGCCCTCTAATTTTAAAACAATATATCCAAATTTAACCAGAGTTGAAACAGTTAGACTACTATACCACATGGTCATTTCTAAAAAAAATTCATACTTGCAGCTTTAAATGGGATTGAATTAAAAGTAGTCAAACTTTCACAACGTTTAAAAATTAATTTTTGCAGGAATGTAAACTACAAATTTATAAACCCCTGAAACTTTAAAACTAGAGAATGCAATACCATTAAATCTGGTAGGTTCTTAGACCATATAAGGAGACTGTGTGTGCCAATTTTATTACTTGTGTGCTGCCTGAAATTGCAAAATAACATCTGTACTTAAAGTCAAATCTCATGAGTCTTTGTGAAAATTGTAGAACTTCATGAAAAATTCCATCAAACTGGAATTTGCTGATTTCACTCAGCCTTATCTAGTGGATTGTAATTAAAGGATAGGGGAATAAAAGGTAGTGTAGGGGATCACCAGGTTCAGGAGTTAGGTGCACAGTTTCACCAAGAAATGGGCAGCTAAGCAGGGAAGCACAACAATGGTGGACCCCCAGGTTGAAACAAGGAAGCACAAAGTGTCAACAATTTCAACCTGAATGCAGGATATTTAAGGATCACATCCAGTACATTTTTGAACCTGGGAGCCTGATGTACATGCAGGTCTGGGACTTAGAGGTACTCAAAAAGATGTAGTGGGGGAAGACAATGTCTGGGGCATCAGAAAGGAAGAATTCCAGCTATTCCAACAGAGTAGGTCGATATGAAAAGGAGTAGGTGACTCTCATTTTAAGGGAGTTTGTCACTGTAAAGAACAAAGAGGATATCAGTGGGATCAGTAGTTCTACTGACTCAATCTGGCTATGCCAAAAGAGAAGGGAGGAATAGTCACCCAGAGAGGAACAACAGGATGACAAAAAAGCTCAGCCCAGCTTATCAAATGGAGTAGTGATACATGCATTGTTAATGTTTAATTCCACAAAAAGAATTCTGGATGCTCCATCTATATGCTACCATAAATATGTGAGAAACTGTTACCATTTTTTTCTAATGCAAATTTAAAACTGCTAAACCAATGTATCCAGTTGTGTTAAACACCAGGATACAGTGACTATGGATATGCATGTCAAATGTTAAGTCTATGCCTGCAAGAGCACAGAAGTTACAAGCAACCACGTTTTTGAGTTTTCTCCAAATTTTGCAAATATTTACAAAGTAAAGTTTTAAACCTCTGTGACAGTTTGCATCCTCCCCCCATCACCATGGGACACTCCCTTCTGCTAACCCCTACTTCTAAATCTACTGTAGTAGTGTCTCCCTCTATGAGTCTCCCTTGACTTATTTTTTCACTTTTCTACCATGATGGGGTGGCCTCCCATCGTGGTATCTGCTCTCTATTCTGCCCTGCTATTTTCTGCTTCTGTCCCTGGTGGTGACCATCTCGAGACTTCTTAGCCATCAGAGAACTAGTCTTGAATAAATAAAAACACATCAGAATTTAAGATAGAAATACCCCTTGGTGCAGTTGTAAAGGACAGCCAACCATAAAATAGTGAAAGAACTGGTACCTGTTAAAAAGCAGGAATCTGTTGTTGAAATTTTGCCACAGTTGGAAGGTATACAGGGATGCCTGAATTTTCCAAAAATGGTTTTCCACCCTCCTGTCTCATTTGTTGCATCTTTCCACCATTATTCCAAATATTTCCCCCTGTATTTATGAGTCTGTACCTGAGGGAGTTAAACCGCATGAGGTGTTTACTCACTGCAGGCTTGGTTCACATGCTAGAGTTGTGCAAGTCTTCTGAGGTGACATGCCCTGATATGCAGTCCCCAGTTCAGACCTCAGTGTGGCATATCTGTGGAGCCCGCCCAGAAATGTACAATGGTATTGCGACTTGAGCATGGAAAAATTGCAGCAATAAAGCAATGGAAAAGCCGACATAAGGCGTGAGCATGAAATTCACTGGCACCCCATAATACTTAATGTAGCCTATAATTTCATGAATGCCTAGATGCACAGTCAGCCTTTTGGCTGCAATTTTGCATCTAAACTGTTTTTATGAATTCGGAAAATAGGAAAATGAGCAGCATAACCAAGCATGCTATCCCAGACTTACTCCCCCTATAAAAGTATTGTTAAAGACAGCATACTTCAAATTTAGGTGGTCATACCTGCAATCTCAGGGTGCTTGATGTAGAGAATGATGCTCCTAAGGGCCAGCGGCCCCCTTGTGGAACACAGTTATAGAAAATAACCCTATGATGTCATTACTTGAGGGAGGGGTTTTGAGTCCTTAAGTGACCCTTAAGTGTTATAAACTATTTTCTTTGTTGTCTAGTGCACAAATATACATCTGAATTATATGTTATAATAGTTAAATTAAACGCTATGCTTGGTGGTCCATGCTGATTCCCCTACTCGATGTATTAGAGTAGAAAATACATGTATTAGCATTAGGGGGTGGATCAGCTGATCAATGATCTCAGTCAGCTGAGATATAAAAGAAACTTCTTCCAACAGGTAGTCAGATAGTTTTTGGAGCACAGAAGATAGTGGACATGCTATTGCCAAAGCTCGTACCACTCTGTGGCAGCACTTAGTATTGGACTTAAGGAACTGTTATTTATTTTCTTTCTTCTTATTTTGAAGCTTAATTGAAGTTTTCGAAGTTTAATTTTCTTATTTTAATAAAATTCACACGCTAGAACTTGTGTGTGTGTTGCCTAAAGTACCGTGTCTGTGTTATCACTACCCACATCCACTCACAACTCCTGTAACTTAAACATCTTTATTCCAATTGTCTCCATATTTAGACATTTCTATAAGCATTACAAAAAGATTGTTCTTGTTAATTTACAGATGTCTAGCTTCAAAGGTGCCTGAGTTATATGCAGATGACATATTTTCATGACATTTCCTGCAAAAAATAAAGTGACAGATTTTGAGCAGATATAATTTTGAGAGGATGCATCAAATTGTCATGAAATCTGGCACATTGTTAGAAAACCTATCATCAAGGAATCATACCACATTTAAGATCTCTGACACAATAGACAGCTGAGGTATATGCAGATAAAAATGTTCATGAAATTTTGCACAAAAAAATAAAATGACAGAATTTGAACACCTAAAATTTTGAATATTTCCATCCAAATTTCACAGTATTAGGCAGGTTATTGACCCTCTTCCCAGGGACTGCATATGCCAAATTGTAGAGTTCTACATTAAACAATTGCTGGGTTATGACCAAATTACTACATTTTAAAAATTTCACAAATATTCTGATGAAATTATGTGACATTTCACGGAATTTCATGAAATTTCATTGAAATACTGCAATTTCAGAATGTTCCCATTCTGTGCAGCTCTAGTACTCAAAAAAACATTATGTTGAAAATTATGAATAAAAATCTGAAAAAACAGTACAAAGCAATGCCTTACCAGCTGTGTACATTCCGCATTGACAAATGCTTGCTTTATTCTGGCATCTGCTGGTTACACCACCACAAAAGAATGTTGTCCCCATGGGGATTTGGTAGTTCTTGGAGGACTGTCATATCCTATAGCCTCACACTCTGTGCAGAGTGGGAGATCCACCACAGCTCCAGAGCAGGCATACGACTGGATGCTGCTTTTTTACTGTACAGCTTTGCCCTATTTGACCCTCTGCTCAGGGCTCTGCACATGTGGGCACAGTGCATGTATGTGCCAGCACTTTCTTTGGATTGAGTCTTAAGTCTTGGTTGGCTAAAAGTTCAAAAGGCCAAACAGCCATTTTCATCCAATTCCCAGTTAGATCACATTATTACTGCTACATTTAAATTTTCATTTCTAATACCTAGCAGTAGTTACCTAATGCCATACAACACCTCCTCACTATCTTATATGACAGAGATAACTGTGAAAAAAGATGCTACAAAGTAATTTCCTTGAATGACAGTATTATGACAGGCTTGAACTTTGATAGTACAAAAATACTCCAGAGATAAAACACTGAATAAACTAGTTGTCTGATTCAACAGTAACATTATTCTGGTATTTTCAATCAACAGACATGGATATCTAGCTATTTTTTTTACTGTAAATAAAGCAATGAACATCAACTGTTGGATGCATAATAAAATTAAAGCTTCAAAGTTAATAGCTGATATCAGTGTTGCAACATTTTTTGTGATAGCCACAGCATCCAATATAGAACTCCAAAAAGGAGCTGTGTTTCCTTATTGCTTTATAATCTATTGTCTACTCAGTTCCCATAGGATAGTTAATGGCATGGAAATTCATGAAGTACATATTAATATTATAATACATTATGCATATTAATATTTGATCCAGATAATGCATCCTAGTTGGACTTCATAGTAAGCACTGATTGCTGGTCAAGATATTAATGTGTGTCTATATATGTCTATAAACACCAACCAAGTATGATGTACCAGCTTGGTCCCACTAGCCTGTGAAGTGGAAAAAAATACTGGAAGGAGTGGAGTTCAAACCACAGTAATTCTAGTAACTTATCAGTGTTTGAACTATATGACCCACTCACCAAATAAAAAACTGGCATATACAGCTTTTAGGAATGTTCCATGCTGTCCTTTAATTTGAATGTCTTTTAAGTAGCTGATTCTATGCCTGTCTGCATTTTGCTCTGGTTATAGCTTATTCAGAATAGCATAATCTAATATATATATATATATATATATATATATACATATGCCAAAATATTTTTCTAAGTAATTTTATTTGCTGTGGTATCTTTCTACTCAGATTTTGATTATTTAATAACACTTCACCATATTCAGTGTCCTATCTGGGTTTATATGAATATAAGACAATAGTTAGTATCTCTTTTTTGTAACTCTACATTTACTCCTTTTTTATTTTAAAATTTTAACAATTCTGATTGGTTTTATCTTTATATTTATGAAGAGCAAAGGCACATATTTTAGCTTCTACAAGCACTTTCTAACCTCTTTCCTAGGTGGCAGAATGTCTAATATGATTATAGCTCTGTGAATTTAATACAGAGTAATAATGACTATATTTAAAATAAATGTGCTTAAATATTAATTATCTTAGTAATTCATAATATTCACAAATTGATGGTGATCTTACTTGTATCTCTGTCTAGGTTTCTTTAAGATTAGTTTTTTTTGTACCTGTTTCATTTCAAGTTTTGTTTTAATATTTGTATCTGTGTAAAACAAATATGAATATACTGTAAATGTATTCGATATTCATTTTCTATGATGCATAGTGTTTATAAATATTTTGTATTTCACTGAAACATACTGCAAGCCACAGACCCTGGAAAAGTGGTATTTGATCTGAAACGGATAATACCTGCAAAGAGATGCAGCACACTAAAAGACAGACTATGTCATGCAGTTCATAGGACACCAATGAAAGACCACATGAGATTTTAGGAAAGATTCCTTGTCTAAGCCAACCACAAGTGTTGTTCACGTAGTTGCTGTCATAACACAAACTGAAACAAATTATGAATGTTGCAGCAGGTGAAATGATCAAATTCACTGACTTTATAATTTTCAAATCTGACCATATGATCTACTCTGTACCATAAAATGCCCATGTGATCTGATATATAGGAAAGACATGATCTGATATATATAGGAAAGACAAAGAGACAACTTAAGGAATGAATTATAGAGCACAAAGGTGCAATTTGTAGGGGGAGATGAGATGTCCCCAATAGCAATAATATTTTATGGCTGTGAGACATCCAATACCTAGATCAGATTTTTTTTTTTTTTTGGTTTACACAAATTGTTTAAAAAAGCACACTGAGAGGGAAACTGGGACAAATTATTTCTAACAAGGGAGACTTTTTGGATAAGTAGATTCAAAAGCATAGAGAATAAATACAGTCTGTGCAAGGAAACTGACTGGACATTTATTTTATAAATGTAGTGAGTGGATTTTGGATTGCCCTCATACATTTTACTTCTTTCTATGACACACAAGCACATTTATGGTTTAAAATATTTTTATTGTGTTGCATGTTGCATTTTACTATGTGTTAATTCAATGTAGGGAAAGTTTTTATATACATATATATATATTATAATGACATGGAAGCGCCACTATAGTTAGGGTTCAGTGATCACTTACATACTAAACTCAAACATTTGGGTGTTAATAACTTTGGATCTGTTTAACAGATTTGCCTGAAATTTGGTATGTGCAGTGGGGCATGGTAGATCTCTTGATTTGACCAATTATGTTTCGGTCGACATTACAGTCTTTCCATACGAAGGCATTGAAAAATGCAAAATTATCCATTTTTGGAGGCAGTTTTGGGATTTTGGATGTGGCCCTGAGCAACTGTCATGTGGTGTGTCAGTCTGTGAGATGGCTCATTTGAAAGAGCTTTGATAGCCAAACATGCCACTTTTTGTTTGGTGAAAAAATATTAAGGCTTTCAAAAGTTATGCCACTTTTTAAGTTCCCATTATAAGTCAATGGGAATATTTATATGTACAGGTATATTTTGCGAACAAATAATGGGGTTCTGACCATCTGGTCCCACCTAGTGATCGAAGAATTTGCAGCCCTGTGGTTCAAGAATCTTTGTCCCTGAGGATTTTCAAAATTCTTTGATCATGAGATCCGCCATTTTGTTTTTAAATTTCCAATTGGAAAAACACAAATATCTCGGCTCAGGGGTCACTTCTGAAGTAAAACTTGGATGGATGTTACTCAGGGGGCTCCGGTCTATTGAGCCATGCCTTTGGTTTCATCCAAATTGGTCAGAAAAAAAAGTTATAAGCTTCTAAAATCTTAATTCGTGGCTCGCTAACGATCCCTGATCGCGAGCCTGCAAATTCTTTGATCATGAGATTCTTTGATCGCCATCTTGCATTATGACCTAAAAACACAAATATCTCAGCTCAGGAGTGGGCTAGGGACACAAATGAGGGTCAGTTTTGCTCAGGAGGGTCCGTTCTATTGAGGCATGCCATTGGTTTCATTCAAGTCAGTGAAAAATTCGCATTTTACCATTTTTAATTCTTTGTTCATGAGCCTGCAAATTCTTTGATTTTGAGATTTTTTGATTGCCATCTTTGATCTTGAGGGCAGGATAAGATGGCCAGATTTTTTATAATGGAATAGATAGGGAAATTTTACCAATCTTTAACATTGAATATCTCGGAAACAGTTTGGTGTTTTTACTTGAAATTTGGAGGGTGTTTACAGCATGTCCTGTAGATGAGATTTATGGTGTACACATGTCAGTGGAATTTTTTTTTGCAGAGATATTGTGTGATGCACTTTATGTGTTGCGGACAGTGTTTTGCTTGTGGTGGTGGCTTGAAATTGATAGTATACCTTGCCTTAATGTCATGGATGTAGTTTTCATTTCTTGTGTGTGTTAAATGTCAACAGGTGTGGAACTGTTCCACTCTGACGAACGAAAATTTCAAATTTTGACATATCATATCTTGGACATGGTTTGGTCTTTTTACTTGAAATTTGGAGGGTGTTGATGGCATGTCCTGTAGATGTTCATAGAGGTGTTTATGTGTCAGACAATATATTTTTTATGGAGATATTGTTTGGCGCAGTTTACATTTTGTGGACAGCATTTTCCATTGTTCTAGTAGAGTAACATTTGTTTGGTGGCTGGCCTTGCTGTTGTGAATGTACATTTTAGTCATTGGGTGTGTAATGTGGCCTGACACTTACAAGTTGGTGGGAGCTCAGGGCCCACTCCCACCAACTTGTGCAACTTTCTACTTTTCTAGTCTTTCTTAAAAAGTAAGGAAATTCTATGCAAAAAACTTTGTTAATGCATCAGTTAGGGTTCTTCTACAATGAAAAAAGTGAGGAAATTTGATTTTAGGGTTCCCACCCTTGCACCCACCCCACCTGCCCCCACCAACAGGCATCGGGGTGTGATTTGGGGTCATCGGCCTTAACTCTTACCCCATTCTCCTACACTGCACCACCTCAGCTTGTTTACATGGGATGGGGTGAGAGTTAGAGCCAATGACCCCAATGCACACCCAATCCTGTCAGTGGGGGTGGGCAAGGGTGGGAACCCAAAATCAAATTTCTACTTTTTCACTGTAGAAGTACCCTAACTGATGCATTAGTGAAGTTTTTGCAGAATATATATATCTATATCTATCTCTCTCTCTCTCTCTCTCTCTCTCTATATATATATATATATATAGGAACTGATCGAAGGAATGGGGGGGGAGTGGCAAGATGGCTGCGCTGCTGCTCTGCTCCCCACAGCTTGGTATGCTCTGTGGTGTTTTTTTCAGTTTTGGGCTACTACTTTTGCAACCTTGAACTCAGTCAGTGAAACTTAGATTGCTTTAGTTCAAGCACTTGCTATATTGTGTTTTTTTCAGGGCATAGATGTTTGGAAACTGTGCTCGGGCATTCCCGCTCTGTTCCTGCTTTGGGGAAATGCCAGGACAGCAACTGAGCTGAGCATGAGAGGTAATGGCCTTGAACCAGTTGTAACACTTCGATCAGAAATGCGGTTGGTTTCAGGTTGGGCTCAGTGAATGAAACCTGCATTTTCATTTTAGAAGCTTACCACTCAAATTGTGCTTCTTAGAGAGTGAGTGGTGCATTTATAGATATTTCTGTGCAGTTCTGATGTTTTGACCGACCACTGGCATTCTGTCATTTTAAAGTGCCCTGCAGCAGATTACTTGAGCCACTTTGGAAGGCTCTCGGTACCCTGAATGGTGGCTTTCAGTGAGAATCTGGGTTTCTGTGAGAGAGCCGCTGAAGGCAGGACATGGCAGCAATCTCAGCTACAAATTAAGAGTCTGGACACAAAAGGATGTGGACCTCAAGAGGTGCACAGTAGGTGCAGAAAGGCTCATATTCATTTATGAAAGGTATGATATTGTTGCCTGGGACATTGTAATATACCTGAAGTGCAAAACTTACTACACTCAGTGGAGCATTATTTTCTTTTTCTCCCTCAGGCGTGCTTGATGCAAGTAAGCCATAAGGGATATTGCCCAGAAAGGTGTTAGCCTGGAGAAATCTTAATAAAATTTTAACAAAAGCCTTTGAGGGCCTGTAACACTCAGGAGATGTACTCGGGAGATACGCTTCATCAGAAGCCCTGACAGTTTCTATGGACTCCTGAACTGGAGAATGGAATCAAGTTGGATAATTCCTTGATTTTGGTGTCTACAAAATTAACTCCCTAGATTTGAGGTAAAAACTTCTAATACATGCAGGGGAAAAATGCAGGGGAAATGTGTGGACTGCTCACTCAGACCTGTGTGCTTTGCTGCCCAGAATAACTGGTAGTGATTAGGACTCCTGGTTTTGGAGCCTATTGCCTGTAAGGTCCAGAAAAAGGTAGGGTATGAAATTTCTTTTCTTCCCTAAAAGGGTAACTGTTTGGTTTGCCCCTTAAGGCATTTTTAAACTTTCCTGTTCGGGACCCTGATTTGTGATCGATGGTTTTCATAACTTAGATTGATAGTTATTGTAGAAAAACATGAACTGACATTCCATGAAGGTCAAAGGGACTCCTGATTAGGGAGCCAAAATTTAGGTACTTTAAAAAAATGTATGCTATGTATTATAATCCATGGACTCCAGAAAAATATTGGAACTTCTGGTCTTCTTATATCAGCCAATGGACTTCTGAGCAAACAGTGCCTGGACACTCTTGTTCATACTAGCTAATTAACTGCTGGCGATTACAGTGAGGAGCAGTCCCTCTGTCCATGGGATCCCTGGTTGGGATGGATGGCAGAATATCATTACATTGTATGCTGATGATATTTTGCTTTTTGTCACCAGGACAGAGGAGTCGGTGCTGGCCATACTGCAAATCATAGACCAATTTGCTTCCTTCTCAGAGTATAAACTCAATATCCGTAAGTCCGAAATTCTATTTTTGGACAAAGGAAGGGGAGAGAATAATCAGTATACCTGGGGCCTGAAGAAGGTTGAGAAGTTCTTTACTTATTTGGGAATTCATGCGGAACTGGAGCTTGGGAGCTGTATCAACTGAATTATACCCTGATATTTGATTCAATTGTCAAGGATTTGACTAGGTGGAGGGCACTCCCCATTCCTTGGGTGGGGAGAATTAATTTACTTAAAATAAATATACTTCTGTGACTTCTCTATGTCTTGCAGATGGTTCCTATGTGCCCATTAAACAAGGATATCAGAAGACTAGAATGCAGTTTTTCAACATTTATTTGGCAAGGACAAAGACTGAGGATTAACTTATCTAAACTTAATGCTAAAAAGGACAAGGTTGGATTAGATTTCCCCAATATCAATGGTTTTTACTTAGTGGTCCAATACCACTATTTACATAATTGGGTAAGAAATAAGGTATCCTTTTGGTTAGATTTAGAAGAGGATGGATGTCTGGGTAGGGTTTCAGCTTACTTAGCTAAGGTGGCTCTGAGGGCTTACAGCCAATTACAGAATCCAAACCCTCTGGTAATTAATGTTTTAGAGACATGGGAAACCACTAACAAATGGAGAGGTGTTAAAGATGCCAATACTTTATTGCTATCAGTGGTGGGCCATCCTGGTTTCTTACCAGGGTTGCAGGATCAAGGGGTTAATATGTGACAAGATATAGGTGTTCGCTGTTTGGGGGACTTATTCACCCGGGATGGAATGCATACCTTTGAGGAAGTCTGACTGGGGTTGGGGATCCCTCAGTCCCATTTTTTCAGATTTTTGCAAATAAGGAATTGTATTAGGGACATGGAAAGGGTGTCCATTGCTAACTCACCTCTTGCTAGCCTAGAGCAAGAAATCTTTGGCACTAGAATGACAGAGAAGGGGCTAAATAGGAAAGCAGCCAAACAGGTTAGGGATTTTTTTTACCCGATGGCTCCCACAAAACTAAACACTAGTGGGAACAGGATCTTGGTATTCAAATTTCTGAGGGTAATTGGGAATTAATCTTAGGTTCACACATGGGTCTCCTTATTTGTAATAAATTTAAAGAAATGCAATATATGTCCATATACCAGTTATATTACCCTCCTAGTGTTGTTCATTAATTCTACCCAGGGACATCTTCAAATTGTGGGATATGTAAGGTGGCCCAAGGACCCTACTTTCATTACTATTGGGACTGCCTATGCCTAGCTGTATACTGGAATGAGATAGTCAGAGAGACCTCAGTGATGGGGGGGTGGAGATATAGGGGTGTCTTCCTTATCACTTCTCTTTAGTTTGGAGAGGGTAGACAGGGAGAAGTGGAGTCTGTAACCCAGATGAGTTAGGATCCTTCTAGCAGTTGCGTGCCAAGGTAACCAGATCAATTAAGCAGCTGGTAGAGTACCGATGCTGTATCAATGGAGAAAATTAGTCATGCATGTGTTGGTGGTGGACTGGCTTATCTATGTTTTAAAAAGCTGAGAGGAAAGGTTCTTGACTGATTGGGGTAAATTTCTTGAAACTCTTATACCGGGAGAAGCTTTAATGCTCAGGACAGATGGAGAGAGCTAGATGAAGGGGAGTTTAGTTATAACCCATCCCATGCAGTGGGCCTTAGTATAACCATGGAGTTATAGGACAGGGTGAAGACAGTCTTCCTTACATAGGAGCACGAGCTACATATAAATTCACATTATTATAAACTGGCATTAAGATATCTACTCTTGACTGATCTAATATAAATCAGAGTACTGAGCAGGATGAATTCCTTTGTTGATATTTACACATAATTTAGTCTTTTTTTAAATAGGTCACTTTGAATGTTTAGAAATAATAGGAATTGTGATATTTCTTTTGGACCTATTTAATATATTGTTCGTTTTTGCCTTTCTGTGTTCTGTGTGTATATACCTCTATGGCCTTTCTGAAAACTTTAATAAAAATATGATACAAAAAAATGGTTTAATAACACCACCTTAACCTTATCATAATCAATACAGTCTGCATCATTCATTTTGGCAAATGCCTGCAATGCACATCCTGTAAGTAGTGCATGAGATGAGTTGACCAGGAAGCCTTATCTAATTGCAATTGCCCACACACCCTCTCAAACAACCTTAAAAACTGATCAAGATCATCTCCCTCTTTATACTGTGGAAACAATTTAGAATCAATTTTGGCTTCATGGGGGAAACTCACTCCACCATTACTTATGTTTTGCTGGCGCATTGTCATCATGTCCTTCTCATGCTGTTGTATCTGGCTCTCATGCTGTTGTTCATTTTCTCTGTCCTCCAGTCTTTTTGCTTCTGCTTCTGCTTCCAGTCTTTTTGCTTCTAGTTCCAGCTCCTGCTGGAGAATCTTTCCTCTTTCTTCTGCTTCCAGTCTTCTCGTCTCCACTTTCAGCCTTTTCATCTCCGCTTCCAGCTTTATCACCTCCAGTTCCTTGTCTTGCAGCAACAGCTACAGTTGCAGGGTGTCATGTTGACTTGGGGAGTTTGTTACTCCAGTTCCTGACTCACCCCAGAGACCTTCTGCTTCTGGCCATAAGCCACCAGTGCAGCTATGAGGTCTGCCTTCTTTTTTAGACCCTCAAGCTGGACCCCCTTTTCTTGGCACTTGTCACAAAGCTGTTGCACAGTAAGCAAGTCATACTCTGTGGAGCTCATTCTCTCAACCTACACTAAACTGTGCTGACTAGAAACAAAAAAAAAAACATTATAAAAGTGCATACTTTTGTATAGCCTTTTCCTTGACTGCTAAGGTAGAGTTTCCTACTGGCCAGCTCTGTCTGTCAGTGTGCTCAGAGATCCACTGTGATCCCAGATGCTGCCCACCAATTGTGATAACCCTTTATTTTGGCTAGAACTGCCTTAAAAGAGTCATCTGTTTCCTTGTTTTTCAGCTGCCACCACCCTGGTAGGCCAGGACTTCACTTCTCCTTGCACAAGTCTAGGAAGGTCACCACAGGATAACTTTGGTAGTATGATCTTCTGATGATTGATGCCAATTGATTTTCCTTTAGCCAGAGAAAATAAATCGCTACCTTACAATTAAAACACAGACATGACTGCAATATAAATAAAAATATTCTAATTCAGGAGTCAGGAGTCAAGCTTTTTAGGACCCCCACAGCATTTTCCAGAACATCAGGGCTCCCCTCGTGAGTGCAGGTTGTGAGGGTAGGACACTCTCCTGCAAACTTTTTAGGATCCCCCACAGCATTTCCCAGGTAACATGCATTTCAAGCAGCATTCCAAGAAGCAGCACTGCAGACATGCAGCCCTGTAATTTTGTGACTCGTAATAGGAGACAAGAACTTGAACCTTTAATTTTAAAGTACTTTAAATGACTATAATCCTACTTTAAGGTTTTACTGGCCCCACACATGTGGGAATAGTTTTATATGTATAAATCATTTAGCGTCTCAGTGACCGAATTATTTAATCCCTGTGTGTACCTTAAGAGCTGTTATTTTGGTGCCAATTCTCAGTTTGAATAATTGCTCTCACTCTACATTGTCTACCTATTGTATTTCTGTGCATGCACCCTAATTTAAACAGTATCTAGTCCTGTTTTAGCCAGTTTTTATGCATTTCCTGAATATTATGAATTGGAAGAATGTTTTAGCTTTATAAGCCTTTGTTAAACAAATTACTGTTTCTATTCAAACAAGATCAGAATCTGATACTGCATGTTGCCTAAGTCAAAGTGTTTTAACATCCTACTCGCCATTTAAAGGCATAGCTAAGGACTCCAGGCAAAGCCCGAGTTAGAGACCGCCTTGGTTTACTTATAGTTGCCATCTTAATGTTCTAACCTCACTCCTTATACACAGCCTGAGGCAGTAGTTAGTGCAAGTTGTTTCTAAATTGGAACACTAGCCTGATGTAGACTCAGGCTCTATAAACTAAAGTAAAACAAAAAATCCACTGATCAGTAAAATCCACAGGTCTTGTCCCTGCTGTAATTAAGATTCAAACCCCAACCCCCCTTGCACGATGTGCAACTCACCATATATAACTCTGTTTTCCTCTGTTTCTCCTGAAGCACATCAAGGCTACCCTCATGGATGCAGATCGTGAGGGTAGGACACCCTCCCCCAAGCTTTTTAGGACCCCTGGAGTATTTTATTTATTTTTATTTATTTAAGATGTTCAGAATTACAATATTTTCAGTCATAGACTCCTTTTCAAATGCTCCATGTCAATAACACAATTGTGCAAACAGAGTATTTACAATGGGTAGACAAACAGTGCAACGGGCAAGCATTCCCTGCATTCAAGGATAAAAAACGTTTCAAGCAGCAGATATACAGCATGGGCAGGTTGATAATACTGGATTAAGGATGATCATGTACATGGTTTACAGGTAGGCAAGGCATACTGAGCAGAAAAAAATTACTACACTTATAGGCAGGATGGGGTCCATTGTTAGGCAGCCAAGGGGATTAGAAACATCGGGAGGCATAAGAGGTGATCAGATGGGTACAGAGTAGGGATTTGAATTGGCCAATTTTGGCAGCAATGGTAACATTAGCAGGGAGGGCGTTTAACCAGGTAACATGCATTTCGAGCAGCATTCCAAGCAGCAGCACTGCAGACACGCAGCCCTGTAATTTCGTGACTCGGAAGAGGAGACAAGGACTTGAACCTTTAATTTTAAAGTACTTTAAATGACTGTAATCCTACTTTAAGGTTTTACTAACCCCACACATGTGGAGATAGTTTTATATGTATAAATCTTTTAGCATCTCAGTGGCTAAATTAATTAATCCCTGTGTGAACCTTAAGAGCTGTTATTTTGGTGCCAATTCTCAGTTTGAATAATTGCTCTCACTCTATGCTGTCTACCGATTGTATTTCTGTGCATTTAATAGCTACGGCATACAAATGTTTTCAATGCGCCCTAATTTAAGCAGTATTTAGTCCTGTTTTAGCCAGTTTTTATGCATTTCCTGAATATTACGAATTGGAAGAATGTCTTAGCCTTACAAGCCTTTGTTAACGAATTACTGTTTCTATTCAAATAAGATCAGAATCTGATACTGCATGCTGCTTAAGTCAAAGTGTTTAAACATCCTACTCACCTTTTAAAGGCATAGCTGAGGACTCCAGGCAAAGCCCGAGTTAAAAGCTGCCTTGGTTTACTTATAGTCGCCATCTTAATGTTCTAACCTCGCTCCTTATACACAGCCTGAGGCAGTAGTTACTGCAAGTTGTTTTTAAATTGGAACACTAGCCTGATGCAGACTCAGCCTCTAGAAACTAAAGTAAAAAAAAATCCGCTAATCAGTAAAATCCATAGGTCTTGTCCCCACTGTAATTCAGATTCAACCCCCTGCCCCCTCCCTCCACCTTGCACGATGTGCAGCTCACCATATATAACTCTGTTTTTCTCTGTTTCTCCTGCAGCATATCAAGGCTCCCCTCATGGGTGCAGGTTGTGAGGGTAGGACACCCTCCACTGAGCTTTTTAGGACCCCGGCAGTATTTTCCATGTAACGTGCATTTCAAGCAGCATTCTAAGCAGCAGCACTGCTGACACACAGCCCTGTAATTTTGTGACTTAGAATAGGAGACCCTACCGATGCTCCTTGTCAGCTGCCCAACCGCCCCCACCACCATCCTTGGTTTACTCGGTGTTATACTGAGGGAACCAGATGACTTGACAAACCAATCAGGCCACTTTCCCATAGGCAGGTTATCAGTACCTGCCACTAGTGGCTCCTATTCCTTCTGCCCATGCATTCCAACACATTGTTTGTTTGTGCAATATAAGAATACCAAAACATCACAAAAACCTGCTCATACCTCTAATCCCACCTCTCATTTCTCAGCAAGCGGTAATATGACCAGTCTTTACCTAACTTACAAGCATAAACAACTATAAAATTTATATTTAAAACCACCCCCAAACTGCTGAGCAACATTACTAAATCTGTGTCTCTCTCACAAAATAATGTCCTGACTTATTCTCCTCTCAATGACACTTCCTCTCTGCATACCCCACCCCTGCCCCTTCCCTATGCAACCCCGCACCACCCCTCCTCCTGCAACCTAACATCACTTCTGCTGCCCACCCTTGTGATTACTCCTGCTTCAGTCACCATGTCCCACCCCCACCTCCCACCTGCTCCTAACCACCTGCTCACCAGAAGCCGTGGTTACCTCTTTTCTATATGGTCAGGAAATATTGCACTTCGCCTGCTCTCATTTTACCAACAAGCCATCCCACCATGCAGGCCCATCGCTGTGTAATCACAAGAAGATCCTAAAAAGTGTCCTATCCAGGATCTCCAGTATCCTCCTGCTACTTGTGGGCAATATACACCCCAATCCTGGCCCCACTGTCCCCACCCCTTGCTTATCAACACAATCCATAGGACTACAGCTGGCCACCATAAACATATGTAGTCTCTAAAAGAAACTTGCCCCACCCCAAGCATGGGTCTGCCTCCAAAACCCTGATGCCCTAGCAGTAACCAAAATATGGCTGTCACAGTATACCCCAAACTAGGCTGTTTACCTACCAGGCTATCCATTGTTCAGATTGGATAGATTGGGTAGGAGGGGTGGAGGGTGTGCAATGTACATTCAGGACCACCTGCAAGGTATTAAAATTGCAACAATGTACCCTGTAGCAGGTACCCAGACCCTCACCCTTAGTGTTGCTGTTGGCAACTCAGGTAAATCTCTCTACCTAATGTCAGTCTATATACCTCCTCACAGCCAAAAGGATGCTTTCACACCCATCTTAAACATCATCGCCCAGCTCCCAAAAAACTCAGAAATCATTGCCCTCTGTGATTTCAACACAAACTGGCTTGCCCCCTAGATGTCCTGTCTTAGGGATGCAGCTGCAGCCCAAAATCGATGACAAATGGTACTTACCCCTACTAGGGTAAACAAAAAAAGGGGTACTAGTTCCCTCATTGCTCTCATCTTCATGAATCATCCTGATCGTATACAGGATGTCCAGGTCCTCCCAGACTCACTCAGTGATCATTCCCCAGTCATCTGTCACTGGACTAACAGCTGGAAGACCCCCCCAAGGATCTGCATGCATCGCCAGCTAAAGAAAGGGTCCCTGGCACATTTCTGTAACCAGCTCCTTAACCTCAACTGGTCTCCACTCGATCACCAGTTGTCGATGGACGCCACTCTGTCCTTCTTCATAAGCTCCTTCCAAACCACCTGTGATACAGTATCTTTGCCTCCTTTTTAAAGCAGATAGAAAACACTAAATCCTCCCCATGGGTAAATCGGTCCTGACTCGACCAAATGAAGGCCCGTGATACCCTGTGGCACTGTGCCCTTGAGTCTGGTCACCCTTCTGACCACCAACTGTACTGTGCTACCCAAAACTCATGCACCTGGGCTATCCAGCAGGCAAAGGCTGTTTATTATTAGGCCAACCTTATTGCCACCTGGGGGAATGGGAAAAGGTTCTGGGAAAATATAAAGGAACTTAGTGGCAAGTCTGCCTCCCCTCCACCCTCCATGCTGATTATTGATGGAGCCTCCACCCAAGACCCTAGCAAGATAGCGAATGCCTTTAGTGCATCATTGTCTGACCTCAGTTCTATCCTCCCCCCGACTTCTTCACTGCATCTACTGGACAATTCTCACCACCCCCATGTGCTCCACCTTTTCACTTCAAAACGATCTCCCCTAGTGTTGCCTGCACGTATCTTGCCATGCTCCTTTGAAAAACAAGGCAGAGTGGTGACTCCCTTGATGCAAAACTGCTCTCCTTTATGCTTGACACAGTTCTAACACCTCTAACAAAAATACTCAATATGTCGCTGTACCTAGGGCAGTTCAATTCACTGTAGAAAAGGGTGGTTGTTACTCCAGTACATAAAATGGTGACTGTACCTCTAGTAGTAACTATAGGCCCATTTCCATACTTCCTCCCCCTCAAAAGCATTAGAAAAAAATAGCTGCAGATCAACTTACTGAGTATTTAGACTCACACCACCTACTGTGTCAGCAACAGCATGGTTTCAGGAAAGGGCACAGCACAACCACTGCCCTCCTAGAGTTTACCTCCTTTATCCATGATGCCCTAGACCAGGGAGCCTTGACTGGATCTGTCTGTATAGATCTTTCCAAGGCTTTTGATACAGTCAATCACTGTATGCTCATAAACTCCCTCCTCTCTGTTGGCATATCCCAAGAAACCACTGACTGGTTCTCCAACTATCTCCACAGCCATACCCAGCAAGTGAAGATCAATAATACCCTTTCTACAAACCTTCCTGTCCAGTCGGGTGTCCCCAAGGGGTCCATCCTTGGCCCACTCCTTTTCTCACTATTCTTAAACTCCCTCCCTATGACCTCCAATGGGCACCTTCTCATTTATGTAGATGATGCTGTTATCTTTAATCGGCATCCAGACCCTACCCAGCTCCAAAAATCCTTACAGGGCTCCTTCACAGAAATAGAATCATGGTTTGCCTCCCACAAGCTTGTCCTCAACTACAAAAAAAATGAAGGTCATGCTATTTGCCCACTCTCAACATAAACAAAACATGACCATCCTATCTATACAAAATTCCCAGGGTACCACGCTGGAACCAGTTACCAGTTTTAAATATCTAGGGGTCACCCTTGACTCAGCCCTTACCTTTCATGAGCATAGAGCATCAACATGCTCTGCAATTAACATCAGAATTGGTCTCCTGTATAAATTGTCTCCCTCCTGACACCCTCCATTTAGTCATTTCTAGCTCCATCCTTTCCCTGGTAGACTATGGAATAGTCATCTATGGTACCACCGCTGACACTGCCCTGTCCAGCATTAAACACACCCTCAACAAGGCCTGCTGGCTAGCCACAAGCTACGATCGGCTCACACATACCTGTGACCTCTACCAAAGTTCATCATGGCTAAACTTTCAGAGGCATCTATTCTACCAGACCTGCTTATTAGCCAAAAATATCCAACTGGGTCTAGCCCCCCGAAGTTGTCTCTCACTCCTCCAGCTGAGTTTGCCGAGATGGGCTACAAGACACTCTGACACTACTGCCTTTCACATCCCTTTTGTGAAGACCGGTGCTGGCCAAATGGCCTTTTGCTTTAGAGTTGCACTCTGGATGAACTCAATCCCTGGTCTTACCTTATCTATCCCTAGGTTGCAGCCTTTTAAATCTGAGCTATGTGGCCACATTATGTCCAGCTCCAGCTGTGATTTCAGATAACTCTCTACAAGTTCAAAAGTTCCACTGCTGAATATGTATCTGATTCTAAAATATGATTTAACTATTCATACACACCTTTGGTGTTGCTGTATGCATGTGTTGTGCATTATTGCCTCTGTACCTAGTCACTGTATTTGTTATACTCTGTACCTGTCTTCATTCTCTGTATGACGTGGAGCCTTTGTAAATGAGTCCCTGACTCAAAGGGTTGTAATTCCTAGACTTTAATAAATAAATACAAAATAAAGGTACAACTCCAGGATATCAATAGTACAAATGAGAGGAAAACAATCTCATAGGAAACAGAAACAAATGTTTTTAAATAACAGGAGTCGGGAAAGAAAACACTACAGACTGCTTTAATCTACCATATAAAGGTACTTGCCTTTCTCAGCTTGAAGAGAAAACTGATATCTAAGCAATCACTTCCCCTACATAAACCTTAGCTGAAGGCAGGCTCTGCTTATCTTCATGGATGGTATCAGGCAAAAGCCCCACTCGAGAGCAATCCTCTAAATTTATAGCTTACATTTGAAACTCTGTGATTGGTCATCCCTTTGAATTGACCAACCATTTTAAATTCTGTACACATTTGAATTCCCTAGCCCCAAGCAACTTAAAACCTACAGATATCCAATAAAGATCACTTTAAGAACCAGTTTGCATTCAAAGTGTCCAATCCTTTCAAAATCTGTGTGCATGTGTATGTGAATGTCCACTCCCCTTGGTCACTCTTTGAGATTTATTACCTTGTCCACAGGCAAAGCCTGTTAATGAAGTAGAATCCCAGTGGGATTTTTTTTTCTTTGTTGTTAGCAAGCCAAGGAAAATCTTCTGGTGAGATTCAGAAGACCAGAAAAACAGTTTTAGTAAATACCAACAATTAACGACTTAGCTGCCATTCCTGTCACACTCTGCATTATTTTTACAGACCTGTAAACAAATTAGAGATTCTGACACCCAAAAAAAGAGGTTAAAAAGCACTAGTAGAAGCTAAACTATTTGCCATTGTTCTTTATAAAAATGACAGTAAAACCATTCGGAATTATAGTTAAAATTTTAAAACAGAAAAAAAGAATAAATGGGGTGTTAAGAAACGAGGGGTACTGTCATCTTATATTCATATAAACCCAGATATGACACTGAATATGGTGAAGTGCTATTAAATAATCAAAACTGAGAAGAAAGAAACCATAGCAAGTAAAATTATTTAGAAAAAATATTTTGGCATATTAACATATGAAAAAAATGTGGCTTAAGTTCTTAATGAATTAAAGATATGCATTGTAAATATACGGCATCTAGCAACCATCCTCAGAGATATGAAATAATTATGAAAGTCATAGCAAGTCTTTTTAATTTGAACTTTCACCATATGTCCATTACATATACATATACATATGTGTATATATATATGTATATATATATATATATATATATATATATATATATATCTTAGATTCAGGGCTTCACTTAACTTCATTTTTGGAGTATCTGACTTCCAAAAATAAGATAAAAACTTCCAAAATACAGAGGGAGGAAGTCATTAACTTCCAGATGTAAAACAAAAAATGAGATGGCTTCCAAACTTGCAGGCTTGGAAGTCAGAAATGATGGATTTTTCTGAAAGAAACTGTATTTTAATACTAATATACTGTATTAACATCCATAAAATTGTCCTTTGTAGAATACTGACTTCCAAAGGTGGCATTCTGGAAGTATTTTGACTTCCAAAAAATTAGAATGACTTCCAGATTTTGACTCCTGGAAGTTTTAGACTGCCACTGGAAATAAATTAATGGAACATCTGCTTAGATTATACTGCCCTGAAGAAGCTATAGCTGTAGTGAAATGTAGACAAGAGTATATCAGCTACTTGAAAGATATTCAAATGAAATAAAGAGCAATATGGACATTTCCCAAAACACAGAAGCATAGAAGTTGACCTCAGATAAGGACTGCAAGGCTCATCCAGTCTGCCCCTTTGTCTACCTTATGAATGTGCCATAGGCCTTTACTCTGCCAATGACCTAAAACATTCACACATATCAAAAGTTGTACGCACTATTTTTTCCTATTTGTTGAGTGGGTCATACAGTTCAAACATTGATAGGCTACTTGCATATATACCAAAAAAAAGGAAAAATATCAAACCTAAAGTTGAAGTAAAAAATGCATTTTCTTCATGTTCCACTCCTCGTGGTAGTAGATATTCTGTGCACAGAGTCTATAACTTGAGCTTCATCCACAGTAAAGGTGACTTACTTTAGGTTAGAATGTTGGTGCACAAACAATTATAATTTGCTACTTTCTTTGCAAATTAGTTTACCAGGAAAAGCTCACCGAGCTACACTGAGCCGAAGCTGGTTTCCTGGTGTGACTCAAGGAAAAATAATTACAGAGAAGAGGAGAGTACAAACATGAAAATTAAACTGATCAAAGAAAAGGACACAATAGTGATGTACCGGAATGTCAGGAGGTAAGATTCAAATACAATAAACTGCACATGAAAACTGATAAAATAGAAATAAGATCTGAGGCAGGCATGATGAAATATATTGATGCACAGCAGAGGCCCAGGTGAGACAGTAGGGGCATTGCCAGGGGGCTGGAGTAGGTAAAAGTAAAAGGAGGCCAGGAGCTGGTAGCATTAATTAGGTGAGAATAGGCAGAGGAGAGGAGAGGTGAGGTAGCTGCAGCAACAAGTGTGTGTGTGTGTGTGTGTGTGTGTGTGTGTGTGTGTGTGTGTGGAGGTCATAGGGAGAGCTTTGAAAGAGAAGGAGGAAGAGGAGGAAGTGATGGCAGAAGGGTGGGTATTCCAGAGGTGGGCTGGCAGAAGAACAAAACAAAATGCCCAGGAGAGATGTTGTATCAGGGTACTGAGAAGAACTAGCTGTACAATGTGGTAGGAGTTATAGGAGGGGAGGGATTGTGATAGGAAGAAGAAGAGATAACAGGGAATGGAGCTGAAACAAAATTTGGAGAGGAAGGAGGCACAGTGAAAAAGCATCAGTTCTCAGCAGAAGGAAGGGTGAAGTTGGAGTAGGGGAACAGTGGTGAGTGAGAAGAACACAGTTGTGGGTGAAATCACAGAATGAGTGGAAAAGAGAGCGAAGTCTGTCATGGACAGTCTTTAGAGCAGCGCTGTACAGTATATCACTTTTAGAAAGTCAAACACTGGAAAGATAATTCTGAGGATATTATATTGCAGTGGCCTTTGTGTAAGAGGCTGAATTTGTTGCAGTACAATGCTCCAAATGTGAAGTGGAATGCTATATGAATGGCACTGATGAGGGAAGAGGAATCAATCCACTCGCCAAGGTACTGTACACAAAGTGGTAAACATCTTTCAGGTTGAACCACCCAGTGTTATGTAGACAGGGTTTTGTGGAGCCTATTGAGTGATTGCTTACTGCCAAAAGTCACACAGACCAATAAATGAGAGATTAAGTGGAACCACCATTGAATGATTTCAAAGTAATGCTACAATGTTGCTTTAAACTAATGATCTGAGACACGTGAGGCAACAAGTACAATAATGTACATGTACATATATATATTATGGTATCACGGAAGTGCTACCATTGTTAGGGTTGAGGAGCCATTACTACATGTTAAACCTAAAATTTTGCACCTTAATAACTTTGCAACCATTCAACGGATTTGCCTGAAATTTGGAATACATGATGTAGAACAATACATCTTGGGATCTGCCAAGATTCATACTGTTTGGATATACAGCTGTGGCGTTATTAAGCGTGATCTGCGCACGCATTTGTGCTTTTTTGCAATTCTTTGGTCATCTCTACAGGTTGCACAGTTTGCACAACTGGTCCAAAATCTTCAGGGAACATGCGGCCAGGGTCCCCGATGTGCCTTTTGAAGATTTCGTGAAAAAATATTAAACAGTTCAAAAGTTATTCAAAAAACAGTTTCCCATTATAAGTCAATGGGAAAAGTTAACAAAACGTTTAACACTTTCGCAAATGCAGTTTTTACTTTCGCAAATGGCCCTTTTACTTTCTCAAATCCACCATTTTGTTGTCAGTTGGTGATCAGAAAAATGCTTGGCATTTAAATTTGGGACCCTCTAGCAACAAAATTCTTTGTGTGTTTACCTAGTCAGACCCTGAGGATGCTAGGCATGTCTTTATTTTGAGGTTAAACACCCTAGAAATATGTTTTTCAAGTTTCTGGAAAAAGTACTTTCACAGAGTAGTGTCGCACTCACAAAAGTGTTGCAAATTTTTGCAAAAGCTTTTGCAAATTGCGACACTACTTTTCCAAGCTATGGCAAAATGACACCAATTCTTTGCCACTCTGCTGCAAAAGAATGGTTTGGTCTTTTGGGCTAAACTTTGGAGGAAACGCAGTTAATAACTCACAGATGTGCCTTTCAGTATTATGGTGTAAAAATATTACAGGGCAGCAAAGTTACAGCACTCCAAAGTTGACACTTTTTCCCATAGGATAACATTACGGCGTCCGCCACATTACAGGAATCCTTTGCCGCCCTGCTGCAAAATATCAGTTTAATCTTTTGGGCTGAAATTTGGAGGGAAGAAAGCCAACATCCGGCAGATGTGCCTTTCAGTAGTTTGGTGAAAAAATATTACAGGGAGCCAAAGTTATTGCACTCTGAAAATCTCTTTTTTTCCCATAGGATAACATTATGTCGTTCGCCGCACTTTTCAGGGCCCGTATCTCGGAAATGGTGCAAGATACAGACCTTTCATCAGAAAAATATAAAACTTCCCAGGAAAGTCGTACATCATATAACTTATAAATTTTTTTTCTACGTCGTACGGTTCTGGAGATATAAGCAATTTAGTATTCCAACTTCTCATTTTCTTCTCCGAGGCCCATTATTATGCATGGATTCTTTGTACTCACTGTCTTTCTCTATGAAGCTTTTGGGGAAAACCAGTCTGTGCTTACATTACTGTTACCCTTACCGCTTCTGCTTGCATTTCCGTACCTGTTTCACTTACCGTTCCCTCCTACGGCACCATGTGCGTTACCCTTTGAGTTTTCATTTGCGCTTGCGTTTGCGTTATTTTAACCATTTGTGTCCACAGTACTGTATATCTTTCTGTTCTGCTTTGCTTCACCATGCACATTACCATTTGCGTTTGCGGGCACTGTGTTACCATGTGACAAGACATCACGTGGCGGGAGCAGGGGGCCCTTCCGCTCCCGCCGCCGCATTACATTCACTATTTCTCATTATCATTCTCAAAAAGAAAGGAAATTAGAGGCAAAAAATCTCCATTTAATGCATTAGTTAGGGTTGTTCCACAGTGACAAAAGCGAGGAAATTCAGTGTTAGGGTTGAAAGCCCCCTTTGGCCCCCCACACCCACAACCCGGCACCGGGGTGCTGCGTTGGGGTTGTTGTCCTAACTCTCACCCCATTCTCCTATACCTCTGCTTCTTTACATCTGATGGGGTGAGAGTTAGGGCCGACTAACAAAACACGATGCCGGTTAAGAAGTGTGGATGGAAAGGTCAAGAGCTGCCTGAACTAACTTTCTCGGACGATGAACAACTAACTTCTGTCATTAATATTTTGCCTCTAATTATATATATATATATATATATATATATATGCATATGCATGTCTTTGAAAGACAGGTAGAGAGGAGAACTTAAAATGAAAACAGAGAACAGAATTGAACCCAGGACAGAGCCTTAAGGGATACGTGACTAGATGGAGAGGGGAGGATAGTGCATTGCCTACTTGGACCCACTAGAGCCTGCCCAACAGGTAGGAGAGGAACCACCTGACTGATACTTCATTGGACCCATTCCTACAAGTTGTTCAAGTAGTAGTAGGGGATGGGCCATGGCATTGATGCCTCAATGACATTGAAAAGGTGGCATGGAGGAAAAACAGGCCCTGACAGTAACAGGCCCAAAATGGACCCCACTAAGACTCCCAGGTTAATAATACAACTTGTAGTAAAAGCATCAGCAATTCGAACCCATTGTTGTCTCGCAGTTCCGCTGCTTCAAACCAGTGACAGATCTTGCTGCTCATGCTGAAGTATATCACTTGGTCTGTCAGGCTGTCAGCCACTGTGATCATGAATGTTGCAAAAACAAATTCCATGATATTTGGCAAGACATGACATGAACAAATTCAGGAATAGTTACCACGGGGGGACGGGGGGGGATCTGACTAAGTAGGTAAATTCCTTTGTTTTTTGGCCTTTACTTCAAACAGTGAACTGTCCTACTGTTACCATATATACTGTACTACTGAATAAAATCAATAAATGTTAAAATATGATTAATCTGTAGAAATAATACCATAAATTCTCAGTTTTAACTTTTATATTTTCATTAAATAACTATGCTATTATAATATATGGATAAGTAATGTAATACTATCAGAACTGTTGTACTCTAATAGCACACTTCAAGCCCATAATACCACAGTTAGAGCCTCCTAATGCTATTGTTCCAAGCTCTCAATGATAGTATTACCAGATAGATCCATGTCCAGGTGCCATTTACAGTAAAAGCCAACTCACCGCTGATGAGAAATGCAAAAAAATGGGTCTCTGCTGCTGCTCAAACTGCTGCCTCCACAGTACTCACTCAGAAGCTGCCGCTGTGAGAGAGAGGCAAAATGTTGTATCTGCTCCAAGAAGTCGAAGTTTAGGCTGCTCACGATCATACACATGGAATGGCTACCTTGGTTACCTGAGGTGCTGGAGTGGGAGTAAAGAAACAGGACAGGATTTCTGACTTTTATTCAGTCTGCTCACAATCACACACAAGGTATGGTTATCTGAGGGGCTGGAGGGGGAGTAAAGAAACAGGGTAGCATCTCTAACTTTTATATCTTTTTTAAACTACTGCCCACCAACACCTGACTCACTTGCTTGTCTGTCTGTGCTAGTCATGATTGAGGGGGAAAGAGGAAACAGGACCGGTTTCAGACTTTTATTTGGTCTGCTCACAATCACAAACAAAACATCAAGAAAAGGTCAATACTGTACAATAAAAAACACATTTGATTTATGTCTCAGTTTGCAGAGACATTTCAATACCCTGGAAGAAAGATTTGAACCACATTTGACGAGTAATTGGATCTCACTGGATCCATATATTGCAAACATTAAAATTGGGGACTGTGTATCACTTGGCTATAATACCATCTTGAGGCTGTAGTGGCATGTTGGAACATGTCACCAGAACCTCTTGATTGTATTATTGCCTTATAATACACAGTCCCTTATT
Organism: Neoceratodus forsteri; assembly: GCA_016271365.2. Classification (NCBI taxonomy): domain Eukaryota; kingdom Metazoa; phylum Chordata; order Ceratodontiformes; family Ceratodontidae; genus Neoceratodus; species Neoceratodus forsteri. Next base: position 626,465,520 of record CM057459.1, read on the forward strand.
TATTATTCTCTTTATAATATATGGAGGACTGTCTTGCTGTGCCCTGTCACTGTTGAGGACCACAACTTGTCATTTTATTTGGGGGGGGACAAAAAATAATATGCACCATTGTGACATGCCATCTATAAAGACAGACAACTGTACTTTGATATTATGGCATATGGAGCTGCAAAATATTGTGCATAGAAGTTCCTACTCAAATGGGTGACTACATTATTCTATGTCACAATGCATAGAATACAAGCTCAGTTGAGACACAGAAGGTAGTCTTACCTTATCGTAAGGCAGCCCAAGATCACAAATCATTAAACAGGAATAATAAAACTTGTAACTCATTGCCAGGATGCAATGAGCTGTTTTTCTCTGCTTAATTTAACATTAAATTGAAATCATTGATGAACTATATAACATTGTAACTGTAATAGATCGTTGTTTAACAATTGTAATTGTGTTTTTATAAATGTACAATTAAGGGCATATATTTTATGTTGTTTTTGTACTCCTTTTGTCCGTGACAGGATCACCTTTGAAAATATGTGCTTGTTACCTAAAGGCCTACCTTCAATGAAATAAAATAAATAAAAATTGCAGAGCCCTAGAGCTGCTTCAATCTACTGAGAGGGTTTGCTGCTCATACAGCAGCTTAACTGTTGGTCTGTCATAGTGTCAGTCACTGTGATTGCAGAGCTTCACAGATCCAGTACTTTCACCCCTCCCCAACTGTCAGTGACCAGCACTGCTGGTTTCAGCTTAAAGGACATTTAATGCTTCCCCTCTTCTTCTGCTCCCCCTCCTGCACCATCCTCTCTTTCCTCTCTTCCCTGCTTCCTCACCCTCTCCTCTCCCCATTTCCCTTCCTCATTAACGTTTCCCCATGTTCCCCGGAGATTCGTGTGGTCGTGAGGGCTCGTAGCAGCCCTCCCCCAGCAGCTCTGCAGGATACCTCCTTGTTGTTCTGTTGCAAGGTAATTTCGCAGCCCTTGGAAGCTAGCAATCCCCTGCCCAGCAGAGCTTTCCTCCCCCGACAGCTGTGGCATTGAGGCGCATCAGGAAACTTAATTCAGAGCTTTTAAAACTGCTCCTTTTTGCGCCCAACACCTGAACTCGTCCCCGTGGCGCTGCCTGCCCTGTTTAATCCTTAGCGCTGAATTTAAACTGCTGGAGCTTCTCCGGTCGCCGTGCAAGTGATGATAGACTTCTTAATCACTTAATTTTGGGAAGGCTGCCTTAGAAAGTCCCTACCCTAGCCTGTCTCCTTAATTTAATTCCCCTATAAATGTTATGTTGTTCCACCTGTTTTAATACCTGTGTTGCATCTTTTTTCCTGAATTGTACTGTGAAAGCAGTTCAAGTTAGCCTATGTCCTTTTATTTACTGTCATGAAATGCATCTGATTTCTGCCCATTTAGTTCAGCCTGCTGTTTGTTAACACAGAAATCCTTGGCTTCCCCCTCCATTCAGAACCTGCCTGATTATCAGCATTTTCTGTGGCTGGAGCAGCTCCTCCCTAAGCCCAATGACCTCGCACCCCCATTTCCTTTGTTCCCATTCTGGAACCGCCCTCCCCCTTACCTTACTAATCTGTGGGGTTTTTCTTGTTCTCCACAGAAGACCCCGGAGATTCATGTGGTCGCGAGGGCTCGTAGCAGCCCTCCCCCAGCAGCCCTGCAGGATATCTCCTCACCGTTCCATTGCAAGGTAATTTTGCAGCCCCTGGAAGCAAGCAATCCCCTGCCCAGCAGAGCTTTCCTCCCCCAATGGCTGTGGCGTTGAAGCGCATCAGGAAAATGAATTCAGAGCTTTTAAAACTGCTCCTTTTGGTGCCCTACACCTGGACTCGTCCCCGTAGTGCTGCCTGCCCTGTTTAATCCTTGGTGCCAAATTTAAACTGCTGGAGCTTCTCCGGTCAGTGTGCAAGTGCTAGCCCCGCTGAACGCTGCGTGTTCGGCTCCCCACCGCCCCCACCACCACCCTTGGTCGGCTCTCCCTTAAATAGGCTGTAGGGAGTCACATGGGGTTGAAAATAACCTATCAGCACTGTTTCCCATCTGCAGGTCATTTTTTCTCACCACTAGTGGCCGCCCTATCAGCCTAGCTCACATTACTCTCATTTGCTGCCTACCACAATCTAGCTGTGCCATTCACATCCACCCTAGTTCTAGCTGACACTTGATGTTCTTCTCTCAGCTCATCTGCGCTGTCCCCGAAAGGAGGGCACTCAGACCAAGTGGCTGACACCCAAATTTGGTCTAATCCCCAAACTTTCAGCTCACTTCTCTGTATTTTTCCCTCCTCCCTGTCCCACAGTAGGTGTTCTATCCACAGTCATTATGACAGTTCCCCCTGCGCTCACAGGACCCACTAGGGGTCCGGCCTCCCTACTCAGTCAGCTACCCACCTTACCGTCTCTTAACTCCCACCCAGCTCTCCTCTAAAGGACTCAAAATTGCCCACCTGAACGTACATAGCCTCCTATGCAACCTAACTGAGCTTACAGCGTGGGTCACCCACCACAAGCCAGATATCTTGGGCCTCTCTGAAACCTGGTTTAAGCCCCATATCTCTGATGCCCAGTGCACTCTCCCGGGCTATAACCACTTCAGACAAGATAGACTGGGTAAAAAGAGGAGCGGCGGGGTGCTCCTCTATTATAAGGTGCACCTAAACATGTCCCCCATCGACCACTCACCTACCCTCCCTCCAGCATCTGAGTTCTTGCATGCTCTCCTCCTGCTGGGTCACACAAAGAAAATTTACTTGATATGTACTTACATCCTCCCCCTCCCCAAGGATGGTCTGTCTGGTCTCTCCTCCCTGCTTGACTGCGTTGGTGATAAAGCGAGTCCCAACGAATCCTAGTCATAGGTAACTTCAACCTTAATGTGGCTGCCAACTGCAATTGTGCCAAGCCTCTGCTCTCGGCCTGCCCTGAGCCAAGTCATAACTGAACCCACCAGGCCCTCCTCACGGGGGAACAATGGATCCCTTATTGACTGGATCTTGTCCAACAGGCCTGCCAATATCACATCCTCAGGAATTCTCCCGGATGTCATCTCCGACCACTCACCTATCTTCTACGTCTGGGGCATCTCACAGCCAAAAATCCCTAGTAAAGTGATCGAACTGAGGGACTACTCCAAATTTAATACACATGATTCCTTTCTGACCTCCTAACAATTGATTGGTCAGGAGTTACTGCCTCCAACTACCCTTCACAAGCTCTGGACTTATTCCTAGCCGAGTTCAACCCCCTTCAGAATAAACATACCCCCCCTCACTAGAAGGGTGAGGGGCACCATCACCAAATGGCTTCATGGGGGCCTATTCTCCCTTATGAAGGCCAGGGACAAATGTTGGGCAACCTACAAGGCCTCCCAAAACAATAATGATCTGATGGCATATAAGCACCTCAGAAACTCCTGCAAAAGAGCCATCCAAGCAGCAAAAAGTGAGTTCTACAAACCTGCCTTACTCTCCTCCACCAGCAACCAGAGGAGTTTCTGACAAAATATCAAAAATGCTGTTGGGGGGTCAGCCAGAGCACAGGTCACAGTGACCTGCTCTTTGGGGGGGGTCAGCTGCAATAACCCCCACACCATTGCAAACACCTTTAACTCCATGTTTTCTGAACTGCCCCCCTCCCCTCCTGAGTCCTCAGTCCCCAAGCCCCACGGCGCCCCTCCATCCAGACTCCACCCCCGACCTCTCTTCCACCTGAAACAAGCTTCACCTAAGGAGACCCAGAAGCTGCCCGCAGGCCTCTCCCCTCACAGCAGCGCAGGTCACGATAGCCTTGTGCCAAAACTGTTCAGATTGGGGGCCGACCTCCTTGCCAGGCCCGTCTCATACCTATTCAACACCTCCCTTAATACTGGGATCATCCCTGACCTGTGGAAATGGCCACGGTTGTTCCCGTCTTAAAACAGGGGAATCCCAAAGATCCTTGTAACTACTGACCTATTGCCATTCTGTCAGCCGCCAGCAAACTTCTCGAGAAAGCCGTCGCCTCCCAGCTCTCCCAGTATATCCAGGACTACAACATCCTCTGTCCTGCACAGCATGGCTTCAGGAAAGGGCACAGTGCGTCCACCGCCCTTGCTGTAGTCACTTTACTGATCAGGACTGCTGCTGACCAAGGCAATCTCACTGGAGCCATTTTTGTGGATCTCTTCAAAGCCTTTGACAGGGTTGATCACTCCCTCCTCAGCTCCATGCTCCTATCCCTCTGGTTCTCTTCCTCCGCCCATGCTTGGTTCCTAAACTACCTCTCCAACAAACAGCAATACACTAACTTCAATCAGACACTCTCCAACCTCTCATCAGTCCATTGTGGGGTCCCTCAGGGATCCGTCCTTGGTCCCACCCTATTCTCAGTATTTATTAATGATCTACCATCCATCACTGCCCATGGTCATATCACCCTGTATGTGGATGACCTCGTCCTCATGGCCAGCTCCCGGGACATCTCCACAATAAACTCCCAACTGAATACTGATTTTGAACACATCCAAACCTGGCTGGGGGACCATAGGATCACCCTCAATCTCAAGAAAACCCAAGCCATGCTGTTTGGTTCCTTGAACAAAATAAAATCCTGCCCCGCTCCCCTGCAAATCTTTGGGCCGACGGCTCACCCCTTGAGACGGTAGCCACTGCCAAGTATCTGGGCATCACCCTGGACCTGCAGTTGGACCTTACCCTACACATCTGGAATGTCTGTAAGTCTACTAATGGTAAGCTTGGCGTAGCTTATCGAGCTAAAAACTGCCTCACCCCTGCTGCTCGCTTGGCCCTAGCCAGGGGGGTCCTGCTCCCTTCACTCTGCTACGGACTCGTAACATTTGCCCCAGTTCCCAAAACCAGCATCTCAAAATGGGACATGGCCTACAACAATGTTTGCCACTACGTGCTCTCCGAGCACTGCTCCTTCATACTCGGAAACTTCATTGACAACATTATCCACTCGGCCACCCCCTCTGCCCTTGCACTTTCCCTCAAACTAGGCACCCCATCCTACCATCTAATATCTGGGATGAACCAGGAATGCCTGGTTCCTAGAACCCGCACCCTTGCGGGAGATCGGGCCTTCAACACATACACCCCCAAACTCTGGAACTTGCTCCCTGAGCTTACTCGGTCCACCACCTCCCATCCAAGCTTTAAAGCTTCTCTCTAGAACTTTTTGAAACCTTCCTCCTCCTCCTGTCCCTGCACCTTGTAGCTCACTACCGGAGCCCCACTCCTCCCCCTAGCCCGGTAGGGTGGGGGCCTCAGCGCTACTTGCACTTACTTCTTCAGTAACCGGTCGAGAAGCTAGTACTAGACCCTCTGCCTAGGGCACCCCCCGCAGGCACTTATCATTGTCATTGTTTTTGTTTACTCTGCTGTTCACCTCCTAATTACATCCTGTATGTTCCATTTTATTGTATTGCATTGTGCCAACCTGTTCCAGAGCTAGCCTTGAAATGCCTGTTATTCCCTATGTGTTTTCTCGATTCCTCAACTGTTCATGTACAAATTTTTACCTGTAACTCTCCCGGGTTGCACCTGAAAATAGGCACTTGGCTGTCTAGTGTGTTTACCCGGCTAACAAAAGCAAATAAATAAATAAATGTTGCCTCCATCCCCTCTATTCTCCCTCCCCCCCTTACCCCTTTTCTCCCCTCCCCATATCCCTTTTTCCCTAATTCCTCCCTACCTGTCTACACTTACTTCCCAGGTTTCATCCCTTTTTGACTAGGTCCTGCTCAGACTGTTTTAACTGTAACTGCAACTTATGTCACATGCCTGTTACCCGTTATTTCAAGTGATTGTAACTTCATTGTATTGTAACTTTACTGTCTGTAACCACCTTGTTTTGTACCCATATGTGATGTACCCCTTTTCAATGCGGAACCTTTGTAAAAGAACCTCTGGTTCAAAGGTTATTGTAATCCTAGTACTCAATAAATAAATAATTTTTTTTTTTTTTTTTTGTGAGTCTCATCACTTCATGTATCTTAATGCGATACTATGCCAGTGCAACTCAAAGTTTAACTGAAGGCAGGGCCTAGTCTTTCTGGGAACACTCCCAGACAAACCTCAAGACAGGTTTTAGAGTTCAAAACAAAATTGACTTTATTCAGCAATAACAGAAGATGGACTATTTCTTAACAGTTTAAGGTAAAACATAAGAATCTCGGATCATTGAAAATAAATATAATAACTAGCTGGTTTTGAATGCCTTTCCCTTTCAGGAACTTGTTCTTTACTCTGCAGGCATTTTCTCCTTTTCAGTATTTTAGAAATGCAGCTTCCATATTCAGATGTCTGTAGGATCAACTCCCCCCAAATGTAGCTGGCTCCCTAACTAAATAGGCTGGAGCTGCACAGGTGGGTTACAGCAGCAGTCCTAATTCGTAGCAGTCTCCATGGCTATCCCACATCCAGTACAGGCTGTGAAAACCCCCTTAAAGAGTGTGATCCCTGAACATTGGGACCTAATTAAAACCAATAGAGTCCAGTGTGCCCCTCTGCTAATTATGCTCAAAAAGCCTGTGATCATGGTTTTTGACATTGATCTAACTCATTTCTTCTTCACATCATGCTTTAAACTGTGCTTCTTGGTTAACAAACATCATCTGAGATTTGAAAAACCTAACCAACACTTCATGTTGACCCCCAGACAGGTCCTACTTTATTTATTTATTTATTGAAACTTGAAAACTGGGAAAGGTACACTGAGCCATGGCTCATTTCCAGGTGTGACCCAGGAGGGGGTATCAGGAGACAAATTAATTCAATGGTAAAGTGCAGTCAATGTAAACAAACAATATACAGGCTCACATGAATTACCAAGGGAAATAAACAGTGGTATACCACCAACAGTATGGGGATGTTAGGAGTCAAATTCACAATCCAGCTAAAGCAAGATATATGGCAACAGTGGATTTTGTTTGTTATGATTTTTCTGCTCCTGTTGCTGCAGACCCCTACCTCTGAAGGGAGGCCTGGTGTCCACCAGCCAGTGCTGACCCTTACTTCAAGGGCTTACCTCCCCTGGCGGGGACAGCAGGGTTCCCCAATCCCTGCTGGAGACTAGATCCAGTGTGGGCAGCACTGTGACTAGCCAGGAGATGGACCTGTGAGGTGCCCTCCATCATGCACCACAGCAACTTAATTTCCTCCTCCATTTTTTCCCTGTGGAGATGAGGCATGCCATGATGCTGGTGGAGGGAGCACGCACGCACCCACACATGCTCCTCTAGGCATCTTCCCAATCTCTGCCCCCATCTGCAGCATCGGCATGCTGCTCCCCTGCTTCTGCTAGGGACCACTGGTACCCCCTCTTCCCATAGAAGGAGAGCAGTCCTTTGGATGCTCAATCCTTCTCTTCCCGTACTGAACCCCGGTGGCACATGCTCATTCCCAAACATGGGACCCCGGTGAAGCGTGAGGGAAGGCGTCCAGTGCCTCAGTACTCAGCACCACTGGGCCAGCCTAACAGCATTGTGTTTTAACATATAATGCAGCTGGGTTATGTTGGATGTAAAATAAATATTACTAACAGATTGCAGTGCAAATAGGAGGGGGTAGAGGGACAAATTTTGAATGACCCCTATTAGACAGGTTAGTAGGCAGCAGGAGTATATTAGAAAGAATGGAGAACAAAGGATAAACTAGCCAGGGCCAGTGCAAGAGCAAAAGTGGGCAAAGAGAAGTTTGAGCTGGTGTTAGTGAGAATGACAGGAGGGAGACAGACAAAACGGGGGAGGAGAAGAGGTTGTTCTAAATTGTGGGAAGATGGGAGGAGAATACAGACTGCCCAGCATCAGATTTATAGTAAGGGATGAAGAAAGTGCAGGAGTGGCTGGAGTGAAGAGTAGAAGAGGTGGAGGGGTTGGGAGATAGCATCTAGGAGAGGTAAAGAGGGAGAAACAAGGACAAGTATTTAGAAATGAATGATGTACATTGAATGAGGTGGCGGGAGGCAAGATGTGGTATCAAGATTTGAGTATATAGGCAGCAGTGATGAATAAACTAGGGTGCACTAGCATAGAAGCCACAGAAGGCATTGCAGAGTATCCAGTTTAGCAAGGGGGTGGCACCATAGACCACATCAGCATAGTGAACACCAGAAGTACCATCTTGTTGACTTTTTCCCAGTTATAGGGAAAGGAAGACAATCTTTATTGTGATAGAGGGCACCAAGTTTAGGGCATATTTTTTTTGGATTGCTTCAATAGGGGTGGAGAAGTCAAATCTTCCATCCCTTCACACATTTAGATACTTCAAGTTGTGAGCACCTTCAAGGGGAGTGCCATCCAGGATGGAAAAGCCTGGGGGAAGGGGGAGTTTAGCAAGCTTATGACTTGTTCCAAAGGTCATGTACACTGTCTTCTTGGCATTGACACAAAGTTGTTATGATTGGAACCAGCACTGGATGTTATTAACGTCACTCTGAAGTGATATTTCTACAGCAGTGACAGTAGAGGAACTTAAGGCAAAAAGTACAGAGTCTTCTGCATACATGTGACTATGCAAGCTGACACAGACAATGAGGAGGTCATTAAGGAACATGGAGAAGAGGATGGAACCCAGTATGGAGTCTTGGGAAACCCCAGACTGTTTTGAGGGGGCAAGCCATCGCCAATCTTATCCTGACATGAGGCGGCCAGAGAGGTATGATCTGAACCTATTGACAGCTGCAGCACAAAGACCCATGGCTCACAGCTTGTCCAGCAGGAGGGAGTGGGCTACCTTATCAATGGCCTTAGCAAGGTCAATGAAAATGGTAGTAGTGATGTGTCCCTCATCCATGCCATTGAAGATGGAGTCAGTAACACATACAGTAGGAGAGAGGACATGGTAGTGTTTTTTGCAGAAGTCACACTAACTAATCTATATTCATGTTACGTCTGCCTCATTGATATAAGATGAAGTCTTGCCATTTCATTATGATTTTATGCAGAGACCTGCCACCAGCTTTCTTGTCTTACATTTATAAAGTAGAGCCTGAAATGATATTCTCAAGTGGTAACTGGGGTGCAGGTTGAAAGGGTGAAGCCAAACCTCAGTCTAATAATTTGCAAATTCAAGATGAAACCTGCTCAACCCTGGATAGTTCAATCAGTTAAGTCATATTTTAGGGTGCACCTGGTGAGTGACTAAAATTAATCAATAAATTAAGTCCAATGTGACCCCCCCATGTCCCTAAAGGGCCACAATCGCATTTTTTAAAATCTTTATCTACCTCATGTCTTATTATCATGCATTAAACAAGGATTCTTACTTCAATATCAGCTGAGATATGAAAAGCCCTAACCACCACATCACAGTGACCCATGTCAGTCAGTTTCCACACTATTCTACAGAAACACAGAAACAGAATTTGACAGCAGATAAGGACCGATTGGCCCACCCATTCTGCCCATTTCACCCTACCTACACTATCACTGCAGACTGCACCTGATCTACAGTTCTTTCTCCTTCCCCCACTTCCTTTCCTCTATGATTCTCTTATTGTATACTTATCCCATGCATTCTTAAACCCCGCCACTGTTTTCACCCCCACCACCTCCACTGGAAGGCTGTTCTAGGAATCCACCACTCTTTCTGTAAAGAAGTACTTCCTCCCATCTCTACTGAGTCTACCCCCTCCCAGCTTCATAGTATGTACCCTTGTTCTTGAGCACCTTTTCTTCAAGAAATACTCCCCTCCTGCACCTTATTTACCCCTGTAAGATATTTAAAGGTCTCTATCATATCCCACTCCCTCCTCTGTTGCATGGTGTACATATTAAGGTCCTTTAGTCTCTGCTCATAGGGCTTTTAATGCAGACGTTGCATGATTTTAGTTGCCCTCCTATGGACTGCCTCCACTCCACTCTATCTATGTCCTTCCAGAGATGTGGTCTCCAAAATTGAACACAGTACTCTTAAGTGGAGTTTTACCAGTGATCTATACAAAGGCAACACCGCCTCCATCTTTCTGCTTGTGATTCCCTTCCCTGTGTACCCCAGCATCCCCCTTACCCTTCCTACTGCCTTGTCACACTGCCTGGGCACCTTTAGGTCATCCAGTATGATTACCCCCAGATCTCGTTCCTGTTTGGTGGTCGTCAGTATCGCTCCACCCATTTTGTACTCTGCCCCTGGGTTTCTGTGCACTAAGTGTATTATTTTACACTTTACCTTATTTATCAAATGACAAGGGAGAATGGTGTGGCCATCTTCTATTTAGCATGCTCCCCACTGGCCACCTATGAGCCCCATGTGGGACAGCACTCTGCTTAGAAAAAGGAAGCCAGACAATGGTCTTCACATGTGACAAATAGAGAAAGCTATGAGATCACAGCTCATATTAGCTTGTTGAACTAAAATAGTGGGTACTTGACCTATGTGGGGAGTCACAGTGTCATCGATGGTCAGGCTTATGTTTAACTTAACTGATTTATAAAATTAAGAACCCCTATTAGAACATGGAATGAAGAAAAAAGTAAGAAAACAGAAACACTTTAAAATGATTTGCAGGTGTTTGAGCAGCAGTGGAGGAGGTGCTGTGGAAACTGTGTGTTAAATATTGACCATGCACCAGTAGCACCAAAAAAAAAAAAACGTGAGAAATATGAGTAAAACTCAGTGGATGAGTCAGGGTTGAGATTGCTGTGTCTGTTATTACATAATCACCAGGACCTGGAACGTCAGAAAACCAGAATTTGCCTAGATGGAGTGTGGAGCACCTACTGTATAAGAGACAGATTATTTATTTTTATTAAAAAATCTGGTTACTGGGATAGGCACTTAATTTCCAGAAGTGACCTGTGGCAGGGAATACAGCAGGGATGGGAGTGAAACAGCAATAACAAAGTGACAACAATAGGTGCATATACAGTACATGAACAATAACATCATGGTACAAACAATGAATCCTGAAAGAAACAGTGTAAATGTGTACAGGTACATCATTTATAGGATGGCCAGGATGAGAACTAAAACAGAATGCCACCAATGTATGGCACATTTGTAGATAATCATTGTGACGTAGATTTCAAATTACAGAGTACTCTGAGTTTTAAGCTATACAGTACAGTAAGAGGTAATTGTGTGTGTGTGTGTGTGTGTGTGTGTGTGTGTGTGTGTGTGTGTGTGTGTGTGTGTGTGTGTGTGTGTGTTGGGGTAGGTTCTGGTAACATGGAGAGAACAGGAAAAAGCCTAGCTGCAGGTGAATGCTTTTCATAAGTGCGCCAGTAAGAGTGGTTTGGGAAAGCAGGAAGGAAGAAAGATAAATGGAGAAAGGGAGGCTGTTCCACAGTACTGGAAGATGGATAGAGAAGGCTGACTTGCCTGCTTCAGATGTTCAGAGACAGATATAAAAAGAATGAGCATCAGATAACTGGAGGGAGTAGGAGAATGGGATGGAAGAGTTAAGGAGAGAGGAAAGGTAAGGGGAACAGCGGCAAACCATTATTTGGCTATGACGGAAGAAGAGTGTGAGAAACGCTGGGCCTCAAGGAAGGGGAAAGAGAGATTAGCATAGAGAGAGCAGTGATGGGTGAAAGATGGAGCACTAAGGGCAAAGTGGCAGAAGGAATGAAAAAGTGCACACTTTGGGGCACCACTGAAGACTACATCTATGTTAGCAAGCACTGGCAAGATTATCATAAGGATGATCTCTTGGTGGACTGGTAGAGGAAGGTAGGATTTGTTTTAGTATATCATACCAAGCTTAGGGCGAAGTTTCTTATGCATGGCATCAATGTGGGCAGAAAAGCTAAAACACAGAAACATAGAAAATGTTGGCAGAAAAAGACCAGTGCTCCGTCCAGTCTCCCTGGCCCTCTCCCTAACCTCCGCCTTGCCCACTGCCTTACTGCTGTCCCCTTGGGTAACTATTAAGCCTAAGCCTTTTTCTCGGTTCCAGCCATTAATGGTTCTTACTTCCACCACTTCTGCCAATAGGCTGTTCCATGGCTCAACCACTTTCTAAAAATGTATCATGTCCCTTCAGAATGTCCCCCCCTCCCCATAAGCTTCCACTCACATCCCTGTGTGTTTAGTTCACCATTTCTGTTGAATATTTCCTTGCAGTCTACCTTGGTCACTTATTTCAGGAACTTAAAGGTCTCAATTATATACCCCCCTCCCCCATCTGGTTTCCAGCTAGTATATGTGCAGAACCTTAAGCCCATCCTCATAGGATCTGCCCTGCTGGCCATGAATCATTTTGGTTATCCAGTGCTGCACTGGCCCCAACCTGTGTTTTTCTTTCTTTAGGTGGGGACTTCAGAACTGGGCACAGTAATCCAGTTTTGTCATCACGTGATCTAGAGAGAGGCTGTATTACCTTTTTCCTCCTTCTGTTGAATCCCCTCATAATACACCCCAACATTTTGGTTGCTTTGCTTTAGTCCTTGTTGCATTGACTGGATTGTAAGGAGTCACTTATGATGATGTTCAGGTTGCTTTCCTCAGATGTAGTGTCCAACTTAATCCCTCCCCTCCAATATTCTGTCACAGGGTTCTTGTCCTTATGTACACCATTTTGCAATTCTTGGCACTGAATTTCAACTGCTAAACTGTGGACCACCTCTCTAACATTTGCAGGTTCCTCTGCAGCTCCCCTACCCCTTCCTCAATGTCTGCTCTGCCACAGAGCTTAGTGTCAACTGTGAAGAGAAACATCTTACCCTGTATTCTTTCTCCTATGCTGCAGATGGACAAATTGAAAAGAAATGGACCCAGGACTGAACCCTGTGGCACCCCTTTCATGACCTCTCTCTTCCCTGACATGACCTCATTTACTACCACCCTCTGCTACCCCTCCCTCCAGCCGGCATCTAACTAGGTCCTTTGCTGCACCCAGGTCCTTTAACCTTTTCAGCTACCTTCTGTGTGGCACTGAGTCAAATGGCTTGTTGAAGTTAAAGTACAGAAAATCTACTGCTCATCCATTATACACTGCCCTAGTCACCCAGTCAAAGAACATTATTAGGTTGGACAGATAAGACCTCCCTGCCACAAATCCATGTTACTTACCATCCTGGAGCCCATTTCTCTCTAGGTTGTCTGCTAGATCCTCTTTGATCAGTGTCTCCATTCATTTACGCACAATGGAGGTAAGGCTAACAGGCCTGTGGTTTTCCAGTTGTTCCTTGTCTCCTCCCTTATGGAGTGGAACTACATCTGCTACTCTCCAATCATTTGCAACCACCTCTAATTGTGAACTATGGAATAAACTTAAGCCATGGGTTCAGCTAGTTCTGGTGCCACTTCCTTGAGCACCCTTGGGTGCATCCCCCGGCCATGGAGCCTTACCTATTTTTAAAGCTGCAAGCTTTTTTCTGACTCTTTTCTCCCATAATTACCCCTGCCCCATTTCTTGGATCCCCTTGCAGCAGCATTCATGCTCCTTTCAAGCAAAGGCCTGCTATCCTCCACTGTGAATGTTGATCAGAAGTAGTCATTAAGAATAGCTGCCTTCTTTTTAACTATTACCCTGTCCCCATCCCCGTCACACTAACAATTCACCCTCTCATCTTCCTTTTTTCCCCAAATATATATAACGAATTGTTTTTCTCCTCCCTTGCCCACTCAACAATATGCAGGTCTGTGTTTTATTTTGTGTCCTTGATCACCTTCTTGATCGTTCTCATCTTTAACTGATATTTGTTGCATTCCTCTTCTCTCTGTTTCTCCTTGTATCTAATGATGTCCTTGTTTTTGCATCTACAGCCTCCCTTACCTTCTTCGAGAACCAGCTTAGTCTCTTGTACCTGTTATTCTTTGTAACCGTTTTCAAGCATGACTTAGTTGCCTCAAGAATGGACCCTTTTATTACACCCCACCTCTCTTCCACACTCCTGATTTTGTACCCTCTTCACAACTTATCTTTGACTAATGTCCTCACCTGGTCAATGTCTGCTCTTCTGAAATCAAGAATTACAGCCTTTGACAAGGGAATACTTGTATTCAGGGCCAGTTTGAACCACATGGTGTTATGGTCCCTGGACCCCAGTGGTTTCCCAACCTGCACTCCAGTACCATTTTGGAGTTGGTAAGCATCACATCGAGAATGGCAGCCTGTCTTGTGGGTTCCTTGACCAGATGCACCAGTACGCAGTCCTGCATTGTATCAAGGAGGGACTGACTCTGGTGCTCTTAGCTGCTGGAATGCACCGACCTACATCTGGTAGATTGAAATTCCATACCACTGCTACCTCCACTATTGTAGCCCCCTTCTGAAGTTCTGCTCCTAATTCCCCATTGTCCTCATCCCCCTGTCCTAGTGGTCTGTAGACCACCTCTATGTGCAGCTTCTTACCCTATGTAGTTATGAGCTGCACCCACAGCGATTCTATCTCCTCCTTCCCTCCCATGATGGACCCCTCCTCTACTGCCTCTATGCCTTCCCTAACATAAAGGGCTAGTTCACCTCCTTTTCTCTTACTTCTATCTTGCCTATACATGGTGTATCCCAGTATTTCTAAGTCCCAGTCATTTTTCCTGGTGGCTCATGTTTCTGTGGTAACTATAAGGTAAATCCTGCATCTGCCACCATTGCCTGGAGCTCACTAATTTTGTTTCCTAGGATCTTGACATTTAGGCAGACAGCCTTCTAACATGTGCCTATACCCCTCCCTTTTTGTCAGTACCTCCCGTCTTGTCCTCCCTTCTCCTCCTTAATTTCCTGCCCCTTGCCTGTTCACTGGGGCCCCCTCTCCCTGACTCCTTTTCTTACTCCGCCGAGATTCTGATCAGCCGTACTCCTAATTACTTGAAGTGGGGTACATGTTTTAGGAAGCTGCCATCCAGAATTCTGAAGACAGGTGTATGCTGGAGCTTTACTAGTCTCTGTAAAGTGTCAATTGTCAGATAGACAGTTTTGTTTGGCAAGCTGGTTTGAGCAGAAACAATGTTGGACAGTGTAAAATTCACACTGGAGTGATGATTCCAACTTAGGAACCAAAACACCTCATGCTAATAGAACTATGTCATCTACATATATCTGTCTGTGGGAGGGGACACAGGTGGAGGAGAGGTCATTTAAGATGATGGAGACAAAGACCTGGGCCAAGGATTAAGCCCTGGGGGACACCAGGTTAAATGGGCTGGGGGATGATTGGGCATCCCCCATGTGGAATAACTGGAGCCAATCCAATAGGTAGAAGTGTAACCACCTGACTTTGAGGTTGGATAGGCCAGCAGCACCTAACTTATCTGAGAAAGGGGGTGGGCCACAGTATCAAAGGCCTTTTGCTAGGTATATGACAATTGCCACAGTGAACAGGCCCTGGTCCATGCCTTTCAGCACAAAGTCAGCAGACCTTGGTATGGTGCCGAAGGACTGAAAATGAAAAATTTGGTCTTCATCTTCAAGAAGTGGGAACAGTCAGACCCAGGCAACCACAGGCTGGTGGTAAGCCTGACATTAATGCTGAGCAAGGTCCTTAAATCCACTGTCAAGGACAAAACAATGGAGCACTTGGCTGGGGCCAAAATTCTAGCCCCTGCTGAACATGGCTGATGTGTGTATATAATTAGTATCAGACACTGCAGAGTGCCATCTGTACGTGAAAGCTTAGATTACAATATGCAAAGCACTAGAGCTCAGTCTGACATTCCAGCTAATGGCAATTCCCATTTTGCTGTATAGTTAGAGCTTCTGCAACTGAGACAAGGGATGTCTGGCTCAATTCCAGTGCAGATGTCCAGCTACAAGCTGGTTGCAGACAAAACAATGGCTTTGTAAGAGGAAGAACATGACGAACCATCCTGATACCTTCTTTAAGGAGGTGATCAGGGAGGTGGGCAACGGTAAGGGAAAGGCCTTTGACATTATCTTTCTGGACTTCAGGAAGGTCTTTGACACTGTGGCACATAACAATTTACTGGTCAAGGTACATCAGTGCAGGATACATGAGGCATAAGCAAGGTGGACTGCTAACTGGCTTGAAACCAAGAAGCAGAGGGCTGCTGTGTATGGGCACTACTCCGAGTGAAGAGAGGTACTATTAGGCAACTCCCAGGGATTGGTGCTAAATTCACTGCTATTCAATATTTTCATCAATGATCTGGATTCTGGGTTCTCTAGCAGGCTGCCTAAGTTTGCTGATGAGATGACACTGAGTTGGCCATGGTGATAGCCACCATTGAGAAGTGGAACAAAAGTCAGGAGGACTTGAACAAGCATAGTGATTGGTTGGTCTCTTGGAGTTTTTTATACTGCTGCACCAGCCAGGATGCAATGCTGTATCTTGCACCATTACTGCAAAAATGATGCAGTATGCTGCTGGTAATCAAGCACTTTTGTCATACAGTATTTTGTAGCATGCCATTCACTACAAAGTACAGTGTTGCATCCTGGCTGGCTCTGCTTTACATTGCAGCAACTGGGGAAAGCAACATCCAGATGTCCTGTGCCAGCAAACAAAACAAAAAGTCAGTAGCAAGGAAGGTCACGGCACTCACCACAGGGCAATTTATTTAGATGTGTAGTTCAAACAAGGGAACAAATGAACCACAGAAACATAGAAACATAGAATTTAATGCCAATTAAGGAGTAATTGGCCCACCCAGTCTGGCCATTTGTCCCTGCCTATATTGTCATTGGAGACCCAGTTTGATCTCCATCTCTGTCCTTCCTCTGTTTCCTAACCAAGAATATCTTGTGCCTATCCCAAATATCTTTATTTTAAAGTCTGTGGATAAGGGGATTTTATGAATTGTAATTGTAATTTTAAAATGATAAATGAGTATTTATATTGTGTTGATGGTTTTATGTAGAGGTGCAATGATCACAAGGAATTGTGCTTTTTTATAAATAAAAGTGAATTGAATTGAATTGAATTGAATTGAAAAATATATGCTTGAAGCCCAACACTGTTTTTGCCCCCACCACTTCTGCAGGAAGACTGTTCCAGGAAACCAATACTCTTTCAGTTAAGAAGTACTTCCTCACATCTCTTCAAAATTTTCCCCTTCTAGCTTTGTTGCATGTCCCCTTGTTCTCGTGCACCTTTTTCTCTGCAAAATACTCCCCTCCTGTACCTTATTCAACCACGTGAGGTATTTATAGGTCTCTATCATGTCCACTGTCTCCCTCCTCTCTTACAGGGTGTACATACTGAGGTCTTTCAGTCTCTCCTTGTATGAGTTCTGATGCAGCCCCTGCACCAATTTTTGTTGCTCTCCTCTGGACAGCTTCCACCCTGTTTATGTCTTTCCTGAGATGTGGTCTCCAGAACTTGACACGGTACTCCAGGTGGGTCTCACCAGTGATCTATACTGTGGCAACACCACCTTCCTCCTTCTACCGCTGATGCCCCTCCCTAGGCACCCAAGCAGCTCACTGGCCCTACCTACTGCATTGTCATACTGTTTCACCACCTTAAGGTCATCAGATATTATCACCCCAGGTCACTTTCTAGTTTGGTGACAGTCAATACTTCTTTTCCCATTTTGTACTCTGCTTCTGGGAATCCATGCCCTAGGTGCATGATTTTACAACTTTTCAGATTGAAACCCAATTGCCATGTCCTCTGACACTCCTCAAATTTTCACAGGTCTCTGCACATTCCTTCCACTCCCTCTGAAGTGTATACCCTATTGCATATTTTGGTGTCATTGGCAAAGAGGCATACCTTCCCTTCTGTCTCATCTGTAATGTCACTTATAAAGGAATTAAAGATGTCTGGTTCCAGTATTGAGCTCTGAAGCACCTCTCTGGTCACCCTCCCTTCCCTGGAGTGAACTCCCTTTATCACCAACCTCTGTTGCCTATACATTAACCAATTTCTTACCCAGTTTACCACTTTATGACCCAGCCCTAAGCTACCCATTTTCATTATGAGTCTCCTATATGGTACGTTGGTGAATGCCTTACTAAAATCTAAGTAGGCCACATTCATCACCCCACCCTGATCCAATTCCCTGGTGACCCAGTCAAAGAAATCAGATTTGTTTGACGTAACTTCCTCCTTGAATCTGTGCTGCCTCTGGTTTTGTAACCTGTTGGATTCAAGACACTCCACAGTCCTATCCTTTAGCAGTGACTCCTGATGAAGCTCTACTGAATGAAGTGTTGGGGCACCTGACTTGTGGTCAGACTTGTTCTACAGTCACCGGCAGTGGCAGACCATGGTTGTTACTCTCTGTAATAAATCTTGGCAAAAGAAAAAATGTAATTCCTTGGCTGGATTCGTCTTTTGATGGTCACAGCACTAGGTAAACATCTAGCACGGGAACTTACTGTTGAAATACATCGACTCTTTCCTGTTTAAAATACTCTGTTAATTTTCCCACCACTGATGTCAGAAAGACCAGCCTATAGTTTTCAGCCCCCTTCTTGCTACTGCTCTCATGAAGTGGGACTACATTTGCCCTCCTCCTGTCCCCCCAAAACCAATTCTGTTTCCAGTGAGTTGTTGAATAGGAGGTTCTATGTCATTATGGTGAGTGTACATCACTGAAATTCAATTTTGGTGATGTACACTCCCGGTGGAAAACAAAATGGTGCAAAGGACTCGTATTTTTAATGTTATGGAGGCTGCACCCACACCCCTACTTTAGGATTCTCAACTCCAGGGGGTACAAATTTGTAAAAAAAAAAAAAAAAAACTACTTGGGCAGGGCTCAACAAAACATACCTGCACCAGGACTGAAATCAGCATTCTGGCCACCATAGTCCAGCACCCACCCACCAAGCCATGGAGCCAGCTTGGCAGCTCACCACGGCAGCACCCCCTCACAAACCCTCCCTCCCCTCACTCAGCGTGCTTGCTCCCCCCCCACGTGTGTGTACATATAGTGACATCCTGTCGCTATTAGTGAACCCACCCCATCCAGAGCCTTCCCTACTCCCTCGCCCTGTCGACATGTGCCACAAGTGGGTCACCATTTCGGTAGGCGCCCACTTACAAGTAGCGCATGTCACAGGATACCTGAATGGGGCTGTCAGAAGTACAGTCAGTACCTCCCTGAGCTCCCTCAATACCTTGGGTGTACCCATCTAGCCCCATAGCTTTGTCCACATTCAGATTTGTGAGTCCATTCAGGACTCTGTCCTCTGTAAATGGAAATTGTGTCTCCTTCCTCCTCCCAGTGCTCCTGCTGCTTTTATGTGGCCCATCTTCTTCCTCTGTGAAGACTGAATGGAACTATGTCTTCAGGATATCTGCTTTTTCCTGATCATTCTCTGCACAGCACCTCCCTACCCCCGCCATTCTTAATCTTACAATCCCTCCCCTAGTTTCCTTCTTTTCACTTATGTACCTAAAAAGGTATGGTACCCTTTAATTATCCCTACTGCTATTCTTCCTTAGTTTGGCACCTTTGTGCTCCTCACCACTTTCCCTGCTTCCCTCTGCTTCTCCTGATACACCTCCCTCTCCTCTTCCCTCTGTGTCTCTTTATACCTCCTGAATGATACACTTTTAGCCTTTACCTTTTTAGCCTCTTCATTTGAGAATCACAGCGGTCTCTTTTTTTTCTCTTGTTTTTGCTCACTTCCTTTGCACAGTGGTTTGTTGTCTTCACTATGCCTTCCATTAACTTAGCTCATTGTTTCTCCATCGCCCCCAGGTTATCCCCCTCTGCTATGTCATCTCTGAAGCATTCATCCTTTTTTTTTAAAATCTGCCCTCTTGAAGGCTAAAACCTTTGTCCTTGAGTGGTTTGCTGCCACTGTTGTCCTTACTTTGAACCACACTGTACAGTGTGGTGATCACTGGTCCCCAGGTGGGATCCCATCTTGATATCTGCAACATTGTCTCCGTTAGTGAGCACCAGGTCCTGTACTGCCACATCTCAAGTGTGCTCCCTGACTAGCTGCCTAAGAAATGCCCCCTGCAGGGAGTCTAGAATATCCCTGCTTCTAATTGAGGCCATCACTGCAAGGCTGCAGTCTACTTCTGGCAGACTGAAGTCCTCCACCAGCAGCGCCTTCCTTTTCCTGCAATTATACTAATGCCTTTCACTAGTGCCTTGCCTTATAAAGTTTCTTCCTCTGTGTTGGAGGTCTGTAGATCATGCCAGCTGGAATGGTGGCTCAGGTTCCTGTCTCCAGGGTGACCCACAGTACCTCCAACTCCTCCATTCCATCTGGATTCTCTGTGTCTCTGTTGCTTTGATACCCTCCCTTATATGCAGCACCACCCCTCCTCCCTTCTTTCCTACCCTATCTTTCCTGAACTGAGTATAACAAAGATTCCAAATGCTGTACTTGAAATGAAACAAATCCACATCAAGTTGTACCGGTTCAGATGTTCTCTTTATTTGTAGGCTCAACATACAACTTTAGCTCACTGAGCAAACACAGGCCCAGCATTTTGTCTCTCTCTGAGGCTTCCAGGGGGCTTAAGAATAGAAACAGTTTACTGATGTAAATTTCCATTACTCCTGATGTCATTATTTGCTGCCAGTGATCTGATTGGCTAACATGTAATTCAAACATAATAGCAACATAATATCAGTAAATACAAAATTTAAGTAAGGTTTGATTCTGAATTTCATAAAAGAATACATTTACCATCATGATTAACTGAATGCACATTAATTATAAACTTTCTTCTGCTAATTAACAGCGAGTACCAAAAATGGAGTAAATCACTGTAATGTTACAATGGTTGTTCCAAAGTCCTTTTTGTTTGATCTAAACATAAAGTCTATATTATTGGACTTAATTATTTGAACACTACACATTTTATATTGGCATCCACAATAACTTTGTGTGCATCTTAAACATAAGCAGTGGTTAAGTTCCCAAACTCACATTTTATACATGAGAAATTTCTATTCCAAAATTACTTAAACTCAACTCTTTTATGTTTCAGAGGATTATATAGTAGGTCACACCAAAGAAAATATATGAGAGAAGGGAACTATTTCCAGTACAACTAGCAGGGGGAGAATGCAATATTTACTTTTTTCAAATCTGCCTGGGAGTCCGATAAAAGACACTGCGATCACCCTGCAGGACAATGGCATATCATGGGGATCTGGAACTTCCTATAAAATCGTTATCCGTCTCCATGTTGTTACTGGTCTGGATGTCTAGTGGGGTAAAAGTAATAAAACAGTTTTTAGCAACTTATAAACAGAATAACAGTTCCATATGTTTACATCAAGAGTTTTTATATCTTTCAAATTATTTTATATATTGAAAAGTGTTCGAGTGGCATATGCAGTAATTAGAAGTTATAGAATGGAGGTTGGGGGGCTGGGGGTATTAGTTTGGGAAGAGGATACTGAGGGAGCTAATAGACTGAAAAATATTCAGAAGCAAGAGAACCTATTCTGAAATATATAAACACAAAGTGATAAGAAAATGGATTTATCTCAAGTGTGGTTTCAGATCCCACAATTCATTCATGCCATTTGGATTCACAGCATTCATCTTAAAAATCCAGTATCCTTCCTTTTCAGTAGAAGATTCACTCTATCCCCACCTCTTTTCCCACATTTTGCTGTTTCAATATCCATACATTCCAAATCACTTGGGGCAGCACAATGTGCCTCAGCAAAATGCCTATCCACCGCTTTGTCCATCCTCCTATTTTTAATATAACCTATATGTTCTTGGATTCGTTCTTTGAAACTTCTTATAGTTCTCCCTATCTATGCAAGATTGCAGGTACACTAAATTATGTATACAACAAAAAAGTTGTACTGCAGGTAATAAGATCTTTTATGACCACTCCTTGATTGTCATTGAATGATTCAAGATTTTTTCCTTCATTGATACACTTTCATATGTTACACTGTTTACATAGAAAGACAGAATTTGATGGCAGATAAGGACCACATGGTCCACCTAGTCTGCCAATTTTCCTACCTAATGGATAAGCTGCAGATCCTAGTTAACCAACAGCCTACTTCCTCCTACCCCCCCACTAGGACTGCTTTATGTCTGTCCCATGCATTCTTGAATTCCCCCACTATTCTAGACTTCACTACCTCCTCAGGAAGGCTGCTCCATGCATCCACAACCCTCTCCATGAAAAAAATATGTCCTCACATTACCTCTGAGCCGTCCCCCTTCTATCTTCAAATTATGCCCCCTTGTTCTTGCACATCTCTTTTTCTGAAAGATACTACCCTCTTGGACATTGTTTAATCTCTTGAGGTACTTGAAGGTTTCTATCATGTCCCCCCTCTCCCTTCATTCCTTAAGGGTATACATATTAAGCTCCTTTAGTCTCTCTTCATATGTCTTCTGGTGCAGACCATGCACCATTTTGGTTGCCCTCCTCTGGACAGCCTCCACTCTATGTCTTTCCGGTGATGAGGTCTCCAGAACTGCACACAGTACTCCAGATGGGGTCTCACCAACTGTCTGTACAGAGGGATAACAACTTCCTGTTTTCTACTGTTGATGCCTCTCCCTATGCATCCCAGTATTCCTCCAACCTTCCTTACTGCCTTCTCACATTGCTTGCCCACCTTTAGGTCATCTGATATAGTTACCCCCAGGCCCCTTTCCATTTTTATTGTTGTCAGTATCTCACCCCCCCATTGTGTACTCTTCCCCTGGGTTTTTGTTTCCCCATCTATACATGCCTACTGATCTGTTCGGTAACCATGTTTCTTTACTGCATTTCTGTGCATAGAAATGGCTGTGTATGAGTTTATGTTTTAAATTAGGTGCTTTTTTGAAAGTAACCCTCAGACTCATGCCCACTGCCATCCCTACTTCATTATCTGCCAACAGTATGTGCCCGTTCTTCCAGACAATATTACCTATAGATCCTGCTATAGTGTTACATTCTCTACTTAAAGTGACCGGCCCCATGCTGTTTCCTCTCCCACCTTCTTTTCTCTGCTACACAGTTCCTTTTGTGTTGTATTTCTGACCTTTTGAACTGCTACATCAGCAATGTCTTTTTTGTATCCCCTGTTTAGGAAACGTTCCCTCAGTTCATCTGCCTGTATTTCATAATCTGCCTGCTCAGTACAATTTCTCCTGATCCTTAGCATCTGGCTATGTGGGATTGAATATTTTAATCTACGTGGGTATGCACTGTCACTGCGTAGTAAAGAATTTGTGGATGTCATTTTCCTAAACCCTTTGGTAGTTACTTTTCTGGAACATGAATCTCCCATCAATGTAATATCAACAAAGTCTATGCTTTCTTTGCTCATCATGCATGTAACTTTAAAATTCATATCATTCCCATTTAGCCACCCTATGAATTGTAATGCCTCTTCCTCCCTTCCAGATGCACAAGCAATCATCTATGTCATGATACCATTTTACCACATTTTCAAAAAAGGGATTGTTGTTTTTGTTCTGGATTTTTAAAAGTTCCCCATACCCCATAAATAGCATATGTGGGTGCCATAATGGCACACATGGCAGTGCCACATGCTTGTAAATAATACTCGTCATCAAATGTGAAAGCATTATGTGAGTACAAAATGTAATGCTTTTACAAGAAAGTCAATTGGGGTTACTGCACCGTATCTACTATTTTCCAAGAAAAATCGACATGCTCTTAGGCCATCTTCCCACGCTGCCTGCTAGCTCCCTCTTTTTTCCCTTGTGCCTGCCTTCTTGTCCCCTCACTTTTTACAACTTTTGTTCCCATCCAACTTGTTTTCTACCACACTGCTTTTTTTTCTTTATTTTGCACCCTAGAGGTTTTCCTCCCATAGGTTCTCCCTTCTCTCTGCTTCTGTCTGTGGGGATGGCAGTTTATGCTTCCTTTTTCTTTCTGCAACCCCCTTCAGTTAGTTAAAATGTTCATCTGAGTAACATTTAAACATTTACACTGTCCACTGAGGACCACAATTTCCTTCCCAGATGGATGCTGTCCATCACCCCTATATGGGCCCACATCCTTCCAGACTGGTCCCCAATCCCTAATGTAGTTCAACCCCTCTTCTCTACACCATTCCTTCGACTATGACTTGAAGCTCCTGGTGCAGAGAACCCTCTCTTCACCCATTTTTTTTATTTTTTTTTAATTATTCTTTGTTAACCAGGTAAGGCCCAATAGGCACAACTGCCTGTTTTCAGGGGCGACCTGGGAGCAGCTTTGGGCTGGTTAAGTGACTTGTTCAGAGTCACACAGTATACAGGTGGAGGTTGGTGGAATTAAACCCAGGTCTGCTGGATGTACCAAGCTCATTCACAGCTCATTACTCTAACCTCTAGGTTATACTGCCTGCCTATACTGACAACAGTTGTAGACAGAAAGCATTTCAGAAAAAGCCACCAAGCATGCTACCTACCTAAGATCCCTCCACACACCTCCCTACACCATCTCAGCACTGCCCATAGCCAGGTCATTAGTTCCCAGGAGGACAATTACATCCAGCCTCTCCTTCCTGCCCTGCTGCCCTAGTAGAGATGGTCGAAGTGGCTCCAATTTGCTCCGCAATGTGATCCGTGGAGTGAAGGTGAACTTGTGGAGTGCTCTGCACAGCAAAGCGGAGTACTTCGCGTTATAATGGGTAATGCGAAGTCCATTGAAAACAATGACTTTGTGTTACTCTGCCTTCCCAAACCACTACTCCACCAATTCTTAAGGCGAAGTACATTGAAAACAGTGTATTTTGCCTCACGTTGCCTTGTTTTTAAGCTCCAAAGGTAAATTTTGCAGTGATTCATGGGATTTCAGGTCACATGGGCTCTAGATTGTTCTGCACAGCCTCAGTTTGGGGTAGTGTGTGTAGGAAGCTGTAGGAGACAATCTGCTTTGAGAGCTCTCTGCGATTCAAACCTTCTAAAAGCTGTTAAAAAGCCTTTTTGAGTCATTTCTTTTGCTGAAGCTTTAGTTCACTGATTATAAGAAATCCTCCTGTGCTCATATCATCGAGCGTTTATTGTTTGTGTGTGGATTTTGAATGTTAATGTACAACATTCAGTCTGTGTACTGAGAGACAGTGGAAGTGTGCTTTGGGGAGGGGTCTATATGTGGTGTAGGTAGATTAACTTGGAGAAAAAGACAGTGCTTTCCTTTTTGGTGATATTTTTCTTGTATAACACTGTTAATGTACACACAGTAATATTTTCAATAATTCTTGCCATTTTTTTGTTGATTGTTGTGATGCAGCAGTGCATAATTTTAGTTTGTTTAAAATATGTGGTTATATTACTGAAGTTTTCAATTTGCTATGCATTACTTAGTGTGTGTACGAGTACGTGTGTGACGTGTGTCATCAAATCAGACACCTTTTATTGTGCCACATAATAATTTCAGCAATGTGAACCTGCTATCCACTGCAGCTGTGTGATTTTTTTACTTCTGTGTAGTATCTTTACTGGTGCTAGTAGTAGTGGCTGTTACTGCAGTAGTGCAGTACCCTGCTCCCCCCTTCAGCCCACCCCAACCGGCAAAAGTATTCTTGTCCAGATTTGAATTTCTGATGGTGAGCACTGGTTAGGTGTTGTGCCTTTGCGTCTGCATCTCTTCAGTGGACAGTGCAATCTTAATCTGCCTGTGCATTTGCATCTCTTTAGGGACCAATCTCGATCTGTAACTTAAGTCACAGTTGTTTCTTTGGCTTCCTTTCAGAGTCCTGGACAGGTGTGGTGCATAATTCTGCATGAACATTGTACTCATTAATACGCGTTTTTAAGTCAGGACCATCATCATGAGTAACTCGTGATAAAAATCATGTTCTTCATCATCACAGTCACAAATGCAGTCACAAATCATGATTCATGATCACGTCACGAATTACAACATTAATTTTTTACTAGTTACTTGGATGCATTGTAAGCATGTTTTGTAGTATCTCTCCAGGCTTCACCACCCCGCCATTGTACTCATTAATGAGCATTTTTAAGTCAGGCAGTTTGTGCTACAGCTCATCGGGGAAGTACAGCCATAGGCATTCGTGTTCCCAATACAGTTCCATATTGGTTATCTCACACTGTTGACACACTGAATCACGTTCTTCATTATCACAGTCACAAATGCAGTCACAAATCACGATTCACGATCGCGTCACAAATCACAACATTAATTTTTTTACTAGTTACTTGGATGTATTGTAAGCATGTTTTGTAGTGTCTCTCCAGGCTTCACCACTCCACCATTGTACTCATTAATAAGCATTTTTAAGTCGGGGAGTTTTGTGCTACTGCTCATCAGGGAAGTACAGCCATAGGCATTCGTGTTCCTTCCCGTACAGCATGTGAGGTACAGTACTGTATGTAGTGGTGGGTGAAGTGGCCCAATTTGCTCCATGAAGTGATTCACTGAGTAACATGGAATCCACGGAGAACTCCACAATGTGAAGCGGAGTACTTTGCGTCATAATGAAGAACGCAAAATCCGTTGAAACCAATGACTTTGCGTTATTCCACCTTCCCCAAACTACTTCTCCACCAATTTTAAGGTGAAGTACATTGAAATCAATGTAGTTCACCTCACTTTGCCCTGTAATTGAGCTCCAAATGAAATTCTGCAGTTATTCATGGGATTGCAGGTCACATGTGCTCTAGATTGTTCAGCACAGCCTCAGTTCTGGCCTGGGCAGTGTGCGTGCAGTGGTAGCTGGAGACAGTTTGCTCTCAGAGCTCTGCAATTCAAAACCTCTAAAAGCTGTTTAAAATGCCTTTATGAGTAATATTGTTTGCCCAAAATTTAGTAAATCGATTGTAGGAAACCCTTCTGTGCTCATATCATCAAGTGTTTATTGATGTGTGTGGATTTTGAATGTTAATTTAGAACAGTCAGTCTGCATACTGTGAAGTGTGCTTTGGCGACACGGCATATTTGTGGTGTAGGTAGGTCAACTAGAAAAAAGGCAGTCTTTCTATTTTGGTTATATTTTTCTTGTAAAACTGTGTTAATATACACACAGTAATATTTTCAGTAATTCTTGAAATTTTTTGCTGATTGTTGTTGTGCAGCAGTGCACAGTTTGTCTGTTTAAAACATTTGGTTATATTACTAAAGGTTATCAATTTGCTATGCATTACTTGAGTGTGCATGTGTGTGTGTGCGATGCATGCCATTAAATCAGACACCTTTTATTGTGTTACAGAGTAATTACAGCAGTGTGAACCTGCTATCCACCACACCTGCATGAATATTTTATACTGCTTTGTGGTATCTTTACTGGTAGTGGATTGTTACTGCGGTGCACTAATCCCTTAACTGGCAAAATGTATTCCTTTCCAGATTTGGATTTGTGACTTGTGAGCACTGGTTAGGTGTTGTTTTGCCTTTTTGTATGCATCCCTTGAGTGTGCAGCGCAATCTTAATCTGTCTGTGCATTTGCATGGCACCATTAATTCCGGCAGACTGCATTTCTTGCTATGCTCTCATTTCACTTCGTCAGCACTGGGGAATTTTCTGGACACAAAACAGTAGCATTTTGGGGGATGCACATTAATTCTGGTAACTCTGTGTGTGACCTGACCACTGAGCACATGACCGAGTGTGCCATTAATTCTGGGAGACTTTGCATTTCTTGTTACACTCTCGTTTCACTTTATCAGCACTGGAGAGTTTTCTGGACACAAGACAGTAGCACTTTGGGGATGCACATTCATTCTGATGACTGTGTGGGTGGGATGCTGCCAATATTGTTGTCACTCCACCTTACTTCACATTTAAGGTAGAATGACAACGTGAAGTAATAATAAGAAGGCGAAGTGATCCTTTTCTATGGGGCACTCCGAGTAGCAGAGTGCCAACGCGAAGTGGCTACTTCACGTTTACTTTGCTGGCAGATTTTAAATTCACTCCATCTCTGTGCCCTAGTGATCATTAGAATCTATCTCCCATGTCTTCAAACCATAGCACCAGGTAGGTACCACACCTCCTACTTTCCCCCCTTCCCTTCCTGTTCCCAAATCTACCCCCCAATAATCGGCTTCCCTGCCAGAAGTTGATTCCTACTCTGCAGGGGTCCACAACCTCCCACTTTGGGGCCTCCCCTATGAAAGATCCCCCACATCCTCCCTGACCAACACTACCAGGGCCTCCTTCCAGCAGTCCCTTCCCTCCAGAGTGCAAATGAGTTTTGTAGTAGCAAAGGCTGGGGAATGAGCCCCTGACCTGACACCCTCATCCTCCTGGAGTGCACCACAATCCAGTCAGCCTTCCTGCTCCTAGCCATCCTCTAGACTCAATGGCCCCTGGATGGGGAAAGAGGTTCCCTCCAAATCCTATCCAACTTGTCCTGGAGTCCAGCACCCTCATCCCTCAGCCCAGCGAGGTGTGTGCAAATGGGGCAGCACCTCAGTCTCCAGAAGGTCTCTTAAAACTGTAGCTCTACAACCACTGCACTGCACCACTCTCAAAATTCCCATTTCTGCACTGTCTACTTTTTACTGAAACTGACTTGTACCCTTACTCTAGATAGGGTGTTACTAGTTTTCCCCTTTTTTGCTTCCTTAACTCCTTTGTATTGTGACCCTAGATAGGGTGACTTTATTTTTTTCCCTTTTTGCTTTTCTTCCCCTTTTTGTCCTTGCCCACACAAGTAGTTACTGTTTGTATGGACAGTTACCTCCCTGCGGTTACCCTCTAGAGGGTATTACTAGTTTTCCCTTTTTTTTGCAACTTAACCCCTTTTAGTGTTATACTAGATAGGCTGATTTTATCTTTCCCCTCTGTGCTTTAGTTTTACCCCTTTGTACCCTTAACCTAGATAGGGTGTTTCCTCTTTTCCCACACAACAGGTAATTACTGTTTGAATGGATGGTTACCTCCCCACGGTTATCCTCTTACTTCTCCCAGTACTCTTTGAATGGATGGTTACCTCCCCACGGTTATCCTCTTACTTCTCCCAGTACTCTTTGAATGGATGGTTACCTCCCCACGGTTATCCTCTTACTTCTCCCAGTACTCTTTGAATGGATGGCTACCTCCCCACGGTTATCCTCTTACTTCTCCCAGTACTCTTTGAATGGATGGTTACCTCCCCACGGTTATCCTCTTACTTCTCCCAGTACTCTTTGAATGGATGGTTACCTCCCACGGTTATCCTCTTACTTCTCCCAGTACTCTTTGAATGGATGGTTACCTCCCACGGTTATCCTCTTACTTCTCCCAGTACTCTTTGAATGGATGGCTACCTCCCCACGGTTATCCTCTTACTTCTCCCAGTACTCTTTGAATGGATGGTTACCTCCCACGGTTATCCTCTTACTTCTCCCAGTACTCTTTGAATGGATGGTTACCTCCCCACGGTTATCCTCTTACTTCTCCCAGTACTCTTTGAATGGATGGTTACCTCCCACGGTTATCCTCTTACTTCTCCCAGTACTCTTTGAATGGATGGTTACCTCCCCACGGTTATCCTCTTACTTCTCCCAGTACTCTTTGAATGGATGGTTACCTCCCACGGTTATCCTCTTACTTCTCCCAGTACTCTTTGAATGGATGGTTACCTCCCACGGTTATCCTCTTACTTCTCCCAGTACTCTTTGAATGGATGGTTACCTCCCCACGGTTATCCTCTTACTTCTCCCAGTACTCTTTGAATGGATGGTTACCTCCCCACGGTTATCCTCTTACTTCTCCCAGTACTCTTTGAATGGATGGTTACCTCCCCACGGTTATCCTCTTACTTCTCCCAGTACTCTTTGAATGGATGGTTACCTCCCCACGGTTATCCTCTTACTTCTCCCAGTACTCTTTGAATGGATGGTTACCACCCCACGGTTATCCTCTTACTTCTCCCAGTACTGTTTGAATGGATGGTTACCTCCCCACGGTTATCCTCTTACTTCTCCCAGTACTCTTTGACATAGGCAGCAGCAAGTAAATATGTACTTTATCTCTCCTTAGTGGACCGGCAGAGTTTTCTGCATGCCTGCTGTTGCCTGTGGATGCCTAACATGCCTAAGACACCAGCCCCTTCACCTGTTCCACCCCTGCTCTGTTTCACTCATGCTCTGGGACATGAACATAATGGGACATGTTAGGAGAGGAGCCTTTTAAATTCCCCTTGGGGATTCCTGCTCAGCCCATATTGGTTCACTTGGTCTCCAGTCCCACCTTCCAGCTCAAATCTGTACCCAGCTCCAACTTCTGCTGCTGGCTGTTGAAACAAGGAAGAAGGGGAAAAAAACAGGTTAGCTGTGTTAAAACAGTTGTCAGAGTCCCCACATTTGGCTCGTGCTTGCTTTTCTGACCAAGAATGCATCCAGACAGTAAATTGCTCTCATTTTTTAAACTCCCCCTGTGACTTACTGCTCAGCCACTATTGGTCCACTCAGTCCCTGGTCCGTCTTTCCCAACCAAATCTGTAGCTGACTCTGACTTCTGCTGTTGGTCAGTGCAACAAAGCAGAAGGATTAAAACAAACAGCAAACAGGTTGCCTTTGTTAAAATAGTTGTAAAATTCCCCCACTTGGGGCTTGCTTGCTTTTATCCCCAAGAATGTGCCTTGAGAATAAATCACTCCCCTTTTTTAAACTCCACCTTGGGCTT
This sequence comes from Neoceratodus forsteri, assembly GCA_016271365.2. Taxonomy (NCBI): domain Eukaryota; kingdom Metazoa; phylum Chordata; order Ceratodontiformes; family Ceratodontidae; genus Neoceratodus; species Neoceratodus forsteri. The sequence goes on from CM057459.1 coordinate 626,495,898, forward strand.
CATGCTCAGCCCTTATTGGTCTGGTCAGTCTCTAGTCCCACCTTCTCGCCCATATTGGTACACAACTGACCTCTGGTGCTGGCTATTGCAACAAGGAGGAAGGATTAAAAAAAACAACAAACAGGTTAGCTTTGTTAAAACAGATGTCAGATTCCCCCACAAAGTGCCTTTTGTGTTGGTCAGTTTGTGCTCATGTCAGAATTGCACTTCTTAATAAATAGAGCAACTACCTACAATTTCAGAAAAGGTTTGCCTTTTGTTTGCCTGTGGTAAATGACATGATCTTCCTTGCTACTGAGTTGAATACAGACAAATGCAAGGTGCTGCACTGGAGGTGGGGAGAAGAGATCAGATGTAGGCTCTGTGTACCCCGTGGAGCTCCTGTTACTGCACTGGAGGAAGAACATTACCTGGGCCAGGCCATCCCAGTGGCCCAGCAGCATAGCACCTTGCTGCTGGGCAGGCAGTCCAGGCTTGGGTTGCCAGACAGTAATGCAGGGCAGGCTTAGGTAGCTGCCACGAGGCAGTGTACCTTGGCTGGGGTAGGCTGTTGATGGGCTACGGTGCCACAGAACCCCTGTGGTTGGGCCAGGGGGCTTGCTATTGCTACAGGGAGGCAGAGTGCGCACAAGACCACAGGTGGCTGTGCTGATGCCAGTGGTGGAAGAAGGGATTACAGTAGGGAGAAAACCAGGGACAAAGTGGCTGTGCCCAAGCTGTCCATGTGACGGTCATCAGCACCTTTGGGCACCACTCTCATGGATCTCCACTGGCCTATTGGGGGGAGGGGTTGCAGACAGTGGTGAAGGGTCCTGCCAGCACAAGACATGAACAGTGAGGTGCAGGTGGCATCTTGGGGCAAAACAGCTAAATAAAATAAAAAATGATAAACAAGGGGTGACAAGATGAAATGTAATGTTTGAATGCTTTCAAGTAAGCCAGCAGAATTCTGGGGTTGATTATGCAAGCCCCCCCATCCCCATCTAGGGGTATCCAAGTGTTAATAAATGGGCAGGAGCACTTCACAAACATAAACAACCTCAGTCCAAAGCATTTGAAGAGAAGATAACTTGTTACCTGGGTTCTTGGATATTAGTAACTGTGAGTCACAAAACTTGGGGAAGCAGGCTCCCTTCTTGCCGATCTCTTCACCTGTAGGGCCAATGTTCATTAGGAAACACATGCATGCCCAGTAATTTTGAGTAAATTCAATGTCCACTTCAGAATTAAAATGCAAAACAATTTAAACTAAACAAAACAGTAACAGCTATTCCATGGAGCAGGGGGTATTAAACGGTGGGTTGCTTTTCTCAGACACAGCTGGAACATCTACTGCAACAGTCTATTGGGCTAACAGACTATGTATTTCATGCAGATCTCCCTTCAGCCAGAAAGGCTAGAATTCCTGGCAGCATTTGCTAGGGCCGAAAAGACCACTAAATGAGGTAGGTTAACACCAAAACAATTCACCAACTCATGTCTCAGTCCTTTCTCTTTCTCTCTGCAGCAACTGCATTCCTTTCCCTTTGCTCTCTCTTCAGACTATTCCATTACTATACTTTCACTTTGGATTATGACAGCATGAGACATTTCTATGGTCCCAGACCTTCTCATTCTCTTCAATTCAGTTCCACAGCCTGACCTTATACATTCTCCACCTGGAGCTATTTCTTAGTGGAGCATAGTTTTCTTTCCCTTTTAGATCTTAAGTTTCATACTTTTCAATTGCTGTTCTTAAGCAAGAACCAAACCACCAAAACCTTTTCAGTCATCCAATCGCTGATGCCTCAGCTGGTGGCTGGGCCTTATTTTGGAGTTGTGGGTGCCCTGGACCTGATCCCAGTCCTAACCAGCATGGTCCGCTCATGCATCGATTCCAGCCTCTGAATTGACTCACCAGGGGGACTTCTGCAAGTGCCACACAGAACACTCAATGGACTGCCACCTCGCTGGGGTCCCAAACATTATGCCCCCAAATGGACTGTCCCGGCTTTCATAAGCAGATCACACCATGGGTCCCAACTCTGCAGTGGCCTCACAACCTTGGGTATAGGGGTAACACTGCCACTGATATGCCCTCAATGGCAAAGCTGCCACTTTTAAGTCATGTCACAGGCCCTACTTGCCATAGCGGGCCAGTCCACAGTTAACCATTCTGATCCAACAGCTTAACTACCCATGAGTAATCTTTCTTTTTGGCATTTAGGCCCTGTTGGTGCTTACCCACCACAGTGCTGAAGTTCACATGGCAGGCCTCCCATTTTCTTTCCTCTCCCCAGGCTCCAGCTCCCAAATGCACCAACAGGCCACTTCTGTTTTGCTCCATTGCTCCCCTTTACTATTTCTGAACCATCACCTTTGATTTCGTGGATCTTCAAGGGTGGGGGGCCAGGGTGGCAAGTGGACCACCCCGGCCCTGCCATGGCTGTCCAGCCAAACTTGTGGGCCGAAACCCCCCGTCTCTTTTCTCCCTGGGTCTCTCCCTAAATCTCCGCTCCTCCTTGGCACCAAAATCCCTTCTGTTTATACCCTTTGGGAAGGCACTCCACCTACAGTCAGCAGGCAGCACCACATCCCAGACTCAAACGGCACACTCTCTCTCACTCTGTCTCTCTGCCTAACTACCCCCTAGCAACCAAAAATGTAACTAGTAAATGTCCAGAGGGTGCTTACAATTAAAAAGGAAGAGACTAGCAGGGCAAGTAATCCTGTCATTTTACAAGGCCCTTATCTTGCCCCACCTGGCACAGTGTGTGCAGTTCTGGGCTCCTGACCTCCCCCCGATAGCTTCTCCACCCCCGTTCCCCCTTAGCGCCTACCAGTGGCTCGGCCTTAGCCTAATTGTCTGGCTTATACTCTGCCCTACACACTTATACTCTCACACTTCCACTCTCTCTCTAATTCATTCTTTTCACTCCTAATATCTCGCTTCTCTCCCTCCCTCCTTCCTACCTAACCTACTCTCTTGAGCCTTACTCACAGCTACTAACTCCCTTCTCCTTCCCCCCACCCCCACCTAATCCACCCCCAACACCTAGGTTCTATTAGTCCACTCCTTCCCTACCCTCTATCTCCACTCTCCAACTCCTACTGTCAACTTGGTGCATCTCGCTCAGCTCAAGTTCTGTTACTGGCACTTAAGTAATCATGTATTATGATCGTTGTATACCCATGAAATGTATACCTTGTCTATGAAGATCATGTACTATACCGTTCTCCCTATGTAACAAGTTCAAATGTATGTAACAAAGTTCAAATGTAATCCCACCCAAAAATGTACATTATCTGTATTGTTCTACTTCTAAATTCAACTGCTGTATGCATACCTGCCTCCTCTGTAACCCCTCCCCCCAGGTTGTACCGTGAGACGAGCATCTTTTTGCTCAGTGTGCCTTTCCTGGTGAAACATTTTCAATAAATAACATAAATAAATAAAATATAAAAGGATATTGAGACAGTCAAGAGGGCGCAACACAAGCCCACCAAACTGATCAGGGGGTTAGGGGATAACAGGTATGAGGAGAGACTGGTGACCTTTAACTGGTGACCCTTAACATGTTCACCTTGAGGGAAAGAAGACACAGAAGGGGCATAATTTCAGACTTCAGCATACTCAAGGGTATTGATAAGATTAAGCAGGAAGTCATGTCTTATCTGGCATCTTACAGCAGGATGGGGGACATAGCCCGATGCTCAGAGGTGGTAAATTTAAGGGGATAATGTTCAGAGGTGCTTCTTCTCCCAGAGTGTGAGGAACCTCTGGAATAGCCTACCCTCTCAAATGAGCATTAAGGTATTACAGGCTTCAAGTTAGCCTTGACAAACTTCTGCTTAAAAAGGTAATTACAAATTAACTGGATAGTAGAATGGGCATTGTCCCTGACCCCACCCCTTATGCTCTAAATTCAGCTGTATGACTAGGCCCTGTTGCCCCAGTCTGCAGCTTAGTTGCTACTGTATGTATTATTGTGTTCTGGTGCTGATGATATGGAATTTGGAATTTTTCTTCTGTCAATGTAACTGTACTTTTATATATAGACAGTATTATGCTTTTTATTTTTACTTTAAATGTACCTCATGAATTTGTTGTTTTGAACCTGTACTCCTTGTCCCTCTCTCCTCAGGATGGAACTGGAAATGAGCTGTTACCAGCTCAGTAGGTCTTTCCTGTTTAAACTTGTTGTTCAAAATTAAAACATTTTGCTTTGTGAAATATTTTGCGAGTGCGAAATAAAAAATCCCATGGGCGAAATGTGGAATTTTGCCAGTGAAATGCAGAATGTCTCCACCCGCTGGCAAAATTCCACATTTGAAGGCTGGTGGATGATCCATTAATATTTAAAAATAATAAAAAAAAAAGTGTTTCCCCTCTCCTGACTGAGTTCTGGCCAGCAACATTAAAATTAAAGTTTATCCCCACATTCCCTGGTGTCTAGTGGTCCCACCCCCCATGCCTATATGATGAATCCCCCCCCCCGGGGAGATTCACCCCCTTCCCCCATCCAGAATTTTAAATAACAATAACGCTGAACAATGCTCACTTCCTAGGGTTGGGACATCTATCCTATGTGACCCTCTAGTTGTCCCTCCTGATTTTCTCCTTTGCTTTGTAACCCCCTACCCCCCTCCCCTGCTTCGTAACCCTCCTCACTCCTCATCCTCCTTGAATTCTGCTTCTATACTGGTATCCCTCCTTACCCCTCCTTATAAAATCATTTTTATACATTGCATATTCCTTTTGCACTGTCTTGTATATATTGTCCATATTGTATATATATTGTATATAAATATTGTATATAACTGCTGTATTTATCTTTTACTGTTATTGCTCCCATTCTGGTATGTTCTGCACATAGATGTTTATTCTCTCAATTTTCCTGTTTTATTTTTGTAACACTTTGCATGTACCCTGATAAGTCATCTTGCATTCTTCTTTTGTTATGTTACTGTGCCCAGGTCTGCCTTGCAAATGAGTTTCTTTCAATGGTGTTTCGCCTGATAAAATAAAGATTGATTGATTGACTGAATAATGTTAAATGTCCCATTGTCCCTGGTGTCTAGTGGTCCCACCCCCCTGGTCAATCGCCAGCCCAATATAAAGAATGCCCCCCCCCGAGACTGATACCCCATCCCCCATCATCTATTCGTGCTACCAGGCCCGCCAACATCAATAATTTAATGTAAAAAAAAACCTTTCCCTGGTGTCTAGTGGACCATCCACCCCTCCACTCTGTCAGGTAGTGACCTTACCCCATCCTGCGCCCCCCCAATCAGGACCCCAGTGGGCCACTGGCACAGCCGTCCACCCACCTCCACGTCTGGCAGCCCAACTGAGTGCTTTCACCAATGAGCCCAACTGAGCCCTTTCAATGAATGAGCATGTGCTTTACATGGGATCACTACCAGACAGGGTGGCGGGGTTGGGGGTCCACTAGACACCAGGGAAAATTTGTTTTTTTTTACATTAAACTATTGATGTTGGTGGGCCTGCTGGCACTAATAGACAAGGGGATGGGGTGTCAGTCTCGGTGGGGTCATTATTTATACTGGGCTGGTGACCACTAGACACCAGGGACATTTAACATTATTGTTATTTAAAATTCTGGATGGGGGATAGGGGTGAATCTCAGTGGGGGGGGATTCTTCATATTGGCCGGGGGTGGGTGGGACCACTAGACACCAAGGATTGTGGGGATACTCTTTTATTTTAATGTTGGCCAGGACTCAGGAGGGGAAAAACACTTTATTTTTTAAATTTTTAAATAGATCACACTCGCAAAATATTCCACGAAATGCTCAAATTTCACAAAATATTTCACCAGGGGAAATTCCAGATTTCGCCGGAATTTCACAAGTGAAATTTAATTTTATTGCATCACTACATGTTTGGCAGCATTCTGTATTTTCTCATCCCTGCATATGTTGTGAAACACAGAAACAATCTGATGGCAGATAAGGCAGATAAGGAATGCTTTCACCACCCAGTCTGACCATTTTTATGGCTGCAGTGGGTAGAGCCTGCAGCTGTCTTGCGAGTGCCTTAAAAAAGACCTACTGAATCCGTCCTAAGAAAAAAATTGGAGTTGCAGCACTATCATTCCGCAACTACAAGCACTCCCACACCCCCACACACCTTCGCATGGTGCAGTAATTTTGTTGCCGTCACCCACCATGCTCAAGATGGCCACCGATGCTTAGTGCGCATGTACACCCTCCCACCTTGAAACTGCCCACTGTATTCACTGATATCACCTCCTCCAGCAGTTCATTCTGCCCTGACACCACCCTTTCAATGGAACAATGCCATCTCAATTCCTTCCTAAATCTACCTCCCACTAGTTTCAGGCTATGCCTCCTTGTTGTACCCTCCCCTCTTAAACTGAAGATGCCCTCCGTTCCAACCCTGTTTATACCATATAGGTACTTGAAGGTTTCTATCATGTCCCCCCTTTCCCTTCTGTCCTCCAGGGAATATATGTTAAGCTTCCATTGCCTCTCTTCATAGAATTTGTCCCCATGACCTGGATCATTTTGATTACTCTTGGTTAAACACCCTCCAGTAGCTTGATGTCCTTCTTCAGACAAAGGCACCAGAACTGTACACAGTACTCCAGGTGTGGTCTCGCCAGTGACCTGTATAGTGGCAGAATAACTTCCTCTCTCCTAGAGGTGATTCCTCTGGTGATGCAGCCCAGCATTGTATTTGCTTTGGCTACAGCCTTATGGCACTGTGCCAAGTGTTTCACGTTACTCCTGATCAACACTCCTAGATCCTTTTCTTCCTCTGAGAGGGTCACCTGTACACCCCCCCCCCCACACACACACACACACTAGTAGCTGGCTCCTGGGTTCTTAGCTCCCAGGTGCATAGCCTAGATTTGTTCACATAAGTAAAATACCAATAAATGCACAGTCAAATCAAAATCTTAAATGCTAATAATCAGGAAAGCCTGTTTTCATTTTGTCTTCAATCTATACTGAAAAACAAAAATCACAGATACTTTCAAAGGTGGACAATTCTTGTTTGTGCTGCTGTATCTGTACCTTGATCAACCAACAGTCATTTGGTGCTGTATATATGTGACTGTACGATTATAGAGGTTAAAAACTACTGTGGAATGAAGGGTTGTATGATTACTTTGCAAACAGTAAGATCCGTTTGTAGCCTATTTTGCAGCAAAGGTGCATTTTTTGGGGGGGAGAGGATTAGAACATTGTGTGTATGTTGCTGGACACAGGACAAATAACAGACATGTAGGAAAGACAGTTGAAATGTCAGGGAAAATTAGACCAAACGGTGTCCTAAATCTCTAAATTAAACCCTACTTCTGCTGGAGTGATGAGGCAATTTTCAAGGCAGATAAAATATTTAGAAGCAACATTGTTTGTGAACAGCTTGATAGGATTTTAAAATCTGCCATGATTAAGTACTTACAAAGTTGATCTGCCCTCACTTTGCCTGATAACCACTGTTTATAACCGGATCCATCAGTAATCACTCAATTATGCTACCTCCTTTTCAGACAATGTGGCACCATTTGCGAAGCCCTAAGAAATGATTCAGTACACAGATATGGTTCGAAGCAGTGGCTGTGTTATGGATTTGTGATAACTAGGAATTTATTTCCATATACTAAGCCATGAGTCCAGTTGTCTAACATCTTGTGACTTAACCATTAATGTTCTGCAGAAGAAGATAAACTGAAGATAATCTAAAGTCTCTACTGAATATTGTAGCAGTATGTAGTAGCAGTACATTTTATTTCTTAGGTTCCCAATCCCACAGGCTCTGGGTGCCTTACAAAATAACACAGAATAAATAGCATACAAAAATGAATACATGACAGTTATCATTAAAATATTATTATACTTAATAGTTCTTATTGATAGAAAAATACATGGAGAATGGATGGTACTTCAGTACACATTTATATGCCTCAATAGAGAGGGCCTTCCTGAGTTCACATGAAAACTGATTCCAGAAGGAGGGTGCTGTCACAGCAAACAACTGGTCCCCAGATAGTCTTTTCTTGACCTGGGAACCCTCAGGAGGCCCACTTCAGATGAGCAGATCGGGTACTCAGGAGCATAAGGACTGAGGAGCTCTTTCGGGTAGTGTGGTCTTTAATCATATTTCCATGCTAACAAACCTACAGTGTCTTAAAGGTGATGCACCACTTCCCAGGCCACTAATGCAGCATCCGCAAAACTGGACTGGAATAGTACACCCCAGCAATCATTAGCGCTGCGGCATTCTGCCCCAGCTGCAAGCGGTGCATCAAACCTTCGGATAGCCTGAGGTAAACAGCATTGCAGTTATCCAGTCTGGATGCCATCAAGACATGCACCAGTATCTTTAGGTCCTGGAGACATAGGGTTTCATCCAGGCGATACTCCTAAGATGGAAAAATGCACAACAGACTACAACTGACAAGTGCAGCCTGACAGTGAAAAATAGGCAAAGTAGAGCTTAGTGGTTAGTGCTGCTCTTGCCCATTGCCCATGACCCCAAGGATGCTATATTTGGTGGGATAGCACACCAGTGCCATCCCACTAAATATAGGGGCATGTGGGCACAGTGCTACATCAAGTAGCATTGCCCTGACATGGAGCCTGGAAGTGCAGGAAACAGTGCCCCCAGACCCAATAGCACCAGGAGACTCAGCATGATATTCAGCCGGCACATGCAAATTAGCCCATTGGGCATGTGAGGCACTAAGGGGCCATATGCATGCCCATTAAGGGCTCATTTGCATGGGAAGCACTGACAGGTTTCCACCTCCCCTATGGCCAGCCCCACCCATTTTGACCCACTCTCCATTGAAAGTATAGTATTCTCTGATGTCCAGTGGTCTCCCTGCCCTCCAATCCCTGGCCCTAATAGAATGAAAACCTTCCCTGGTGTCCAGTGGAACCCCCAACCCCTGACCACTCTTTGCAGTTTTATACGTGATGTCTCTGGTGTCTACCTGCACCACCTGTACTGGATACACCACACTGTTATCCCCCTTTTATTCTGGTGAAATGACAGGGTGCATCTTATGTGCTGTCTACTATAGACTGCACGTGTGTGCTCCCTTTACAGTATGCAGCACGCATGCTCACTGTCATTGTTCAAGGTGGCCAGCCAAGGTGGTGTGAGGAGAGCTTTGCCAGTCCCCATATGGCCTCTCTATGGTTCCAGTGAGTAAGGTAAGGGGGGGTTAGCAGGATGGTGTGGATGAGCCACTGGATGCCAGGGACATCTTATATGGTACTGTGTTGAGTGGTCATGTGAGAAATGGGTGCCACTGGACACTGAGAAAGGTTTTTATCCTACCGGGGTCAGGGATCAGAGAGCTAGGGGAACCACTAGACATCAGGGAAACATGTACTTTTAATGAGAATGGGGGATTGGAGGGTAAGGGAGCACTGGTTATCGGGGGAGCAAATGTGCTTCCGCAACCACAAACATGATTATTGGCTGCAGTGACTCTGCTGGCTGCTAGGGTTACCAGGAGTAAGTAGGGCTCCTTCTTTGTGGTAACTGCGCAGCACAAGGTGATCTGCACTATACCCTTTATGCAGTGCAACTGCGCTGAATATTGCACTGTGCCAGGATTCATGTCCCTGCCCCTTCCTTTGCCCACTGCATACATTATTTTTGTGCACATGCGCTAATCCTTTTAGCATGTGCCACTGCCACCTTTGAATATTGCGCCTGGTCGCAAACCCCAGGCAAATGGGGTGCAGTTATTTTGCCCACTGTGCAGACTTTTGAATATCAGGCCCCTGATGTTCTAGCATCAGTTTCTAGTCCATGATGACACCCAGATTCTTCACCCTATGCATGCCACTGAGAGTAGTGGTACCAAGTTGTAATCCAGCCACCACATCTCCCAAACTTGCCATACTCTAGCATCAACATCTACCAATGTGACATCTGTCTTATCTGGATTCAACCTAAGCCAGCTGGAGGTCATTCAGTTACTGAAATAAATAGGCAATCATTCAGCACAGTGACAGCATGTCTCTCCACAGGGGGCAAACAATAGGTATAGCTGAGTGTCATCAGCATAGCAATAAAACTGCAGATGATAGCTATTAATGACTTCCCTCAGTGGCAGTATATACATCCACAAACAACAAGGACCACAAGACTGAACTTTGAGGGACCTCACAGCTTACGGCAGCAGGATGTGAGGAAAAATGTCCCTAAACCAATGCCTCAGCCAAGTTGTTAAAATCCCATGGTCTATGATGTCAAAAGCTGATGAGAGACTGAAGAGAAAACAAGAATAGAGCATTCCTCTACCTCTAGCTAAGAGAAGACCATTTAGCACCCAGATGAGTGCCGTCTCTGTGCAATGACTCCCCCTGAATCCTGTCTGGAATGGTTCATAGATGGAAAAAGCCTCCAGATGAGCTGCATTGCCACCACCTTCTTGATCACCTTTAGGGTGAAGACAGGCCTGTAATTCACTAAGATGTCTTGATCCAAGGATGGCTTCTTAAGAAAGGGTCTTGGGTTTGGGAATGAGCCGGAGTCATCAGGGATGGCCGGGGAAGGAGGATGAGCATCCCAGAGGATACCCTCCTCCTTCTGAGAGGGTGGGGCACTGTCCTCGCTGCTTTACTGCCATCTGGGTTATCACAGGTGGTAGTGCAGCTGAGATGGTCAAATGGGAGGGGAAGTTGCTGGCTGGGGACCCTCTCCATACATGCTCTGCATGTACATGTGCATTGGTCCCCCTTGAATACCATTACCTTCAGGGGTCGGGACAGAAACATGGGAAAATGCTACTGAAGAGACCCTGCTATATCTGGGCCCACCCCACCAGCTATATCTGCTGCCTAACACATGGCTCCTGTAGCAGTATATCCCCCCAGCCCTGTACCCCAACTGAGATTCAATCCAAGGCACTTTGATAGCATGGATGGATGAGAAGGAAGGTGGGGCTGGGGGGAGGTGCTAGAGGGCTCCGATGGGAGCTGTGCCAGACAGAAATGGGGCATAAATATTTGGAAAAAAAATGGTTGGTAAGTATGGGCATCTGAATGCGTTAACATTTCCCCAACCTACCACTTCATATTTATTTATTTAGTTTTTTAATGGCCAGGTAAGCACACTAGACCAATTTATACTTATCTTCAGGTACAGCCTGGGAGGTTACACAGCAGGAAAATTACTGGTAAGCATCACTCAGGAAAATACAAAAAAGAAACAAAGCAAAAGAAAAACAAATACAGTCATATGACAACAGATAGTGCAACTGGCAAGTGCTGGAAAGTACACAGCATTTGCACATAACAGAATCCATGTTGGTAGGATAAAAATTACAATACAGTTAAGTTACAGTAAAGCAATGAAATCAAGTGCAATTACAATCAGAGTTAGTCTTCAAGTATTTCCAAAGAGATCTCCTGAAGTGAAAGTGGAAGAAGGAGGCGCCTTGAACAAGCAGTGGGAGTTTGTTCCAAAGTCTAGGCGCAGTAACAGTGAAGGCCTGATCCACTATGTTAGTTCTTATCATTGGACCTGAGGGGTTAAGATTATCAGTGTCAGTGACTTTGTAGGTTTCAGACTCATCTCAGAGGCCAGCAGGTTGGAAGGTTGTGGGTTCTAGCCCCAAGACAGGATCTTGGGGTAAATCCCAGTACTGACACTGTAGTGCAGCATGAGGGGGAAGCTGCACTCCTGAGGTGCCTGCCATAATTCAGATTAGATGTTAAAATAGGTCCCATCTGCCTTGTCTGCTGAGTATTCATGTGGACATTAAGATCCCATGGCACTTCTTGAAGAGAGCAGGGCAATTTCCCTGATGTCCTTAAAAAAATATCCCGCCATTCACTAAAAAGCAAACAAGCAAATAAACAAACAAAAAAAACACACCAACAGAGTAACTTCAACGAATGTGTCAGCTTGTACCTGTGTCTCCAACTCCACCACCCAAAAACATACTTGAAAACAGGCAGAATTGCATAGTCCTCCTATCTCAGTCAACAAAATAAATGATAGGTTGGAGAATTTGAGTAGGTCCAAAAGAATTAAGAGTGCCATGTGTTATGAGTTTATTCCTGAATTGTCCAAATGCAAACTGGTGACTGAGGAAGAGATCCACCTGAGATTATTGTAAAGTTTGCAGTGATAGGTATGGTGGTTTAGAGGCAAGGAAAATCTACAATTATTGTTGTAGGCAGCTATGTACTACTTGGCCAAAAGGGACATTGAAGTGTCGATTCAAGAGATGAGCTCATAATTTAGGGTAGGGAGGAGAACATCTCTGGCAAGGGCAAGGCAAGCTGCCAGTGTTAAGATGTGCTTGTCTCGACATTCCATGCCAGATTTAATATTGCCTGCCCTGCAGGTGTTCAGGATATGAAGGGAAAAGTCCAAGTGGGGATACAAAAATATTTCAAGATACTACTACTGCACTACATTAAGTGGGGATCCATCAGAGCAAGCTGTAGATAATGGTTCATGACAGGCTCTAAGTTTGGCAAGAGATAATACAGCACAGCCTGTGTTTGTTATTTTTTTATTCAGGACCTATCTATTCCTTGTAAGCCTGGTTTGTATGGCAGTAGCACTACTGCTTGTGACGCTGATGACTCAGGTTCAGGAACAAGCCCAGGAGTCAGCTGGCTGGCTTGGGGGAGGAGATTAAGCATCCTAGGGACTGCTCTCCTTCTCTTGGGGGGGGAATGGAATAGCTGCCAACATTTGAGGGACTCCTAGCAAAGGCTGGGGAAACTGATGGCTGGAGCATGCGGGGAGGGGCAGCACAGATGTCGGCTTGATTGCCGTTGATGTCATTGCACACCATGACTTCTGAACAACAGAAAAAATACTGAGGAAACGTCAGCCGTGTAGTGTGCCACCCACCTTGCTTCACAGGTCCCTCCCCATTGCCCTGTGGTGCTCCTGGGACACTGAGCTAGAGGTCCAATGGGGGAAGGGGCCACCCCTAAAGGCCCCACCCTGGGGGGTAAGCCAGGGAGTAACACCAGGGAGATATGTCCCAGGGGATGGGTGACAGCACTGGGGGCGGAGGTAGGGCTGATATGGGCTGGTCGGGCAGGATGGGAAAAAACACACTAAATAAAAAAAAGCCAGGTTTATATGTATGAAATTCTGCAGTAAACTGGGAATTATTAAGACTATTGCTGTGCTGAATGCTCAAATTCCAATGGAGCAGAATTCCAAGGAATTTTGAAAAATTCTGTGAAATTCCATTGGTAGTGGAATTCTACCATTTTGCATGCAAAGTGTTTGTCGTTGAACTTGCTTTAAACTGTTCTGCAGTTTAGGAGATCTGTGGAACAGTATTGCATAGTTTATGCAGACAGGCTCCTTGGAGCTCCATAGAATTTAAAAAGAAATTGCAGAAAGCATTTCGGAAGTGAATTGCTATTCTGCAGCAATTCTGATGGTGAATGTTACATTCCTCACAGCCCTAACTATGATTAATACTTTTAGAACTAACAGGAGGTACTAAATAATCTGCAAACAATGTGGCACTACCTGAGGTTGTGGCTTCAGGATATTTATTTATGAACAGGGAGAAAAGGATGAGAGCCAAAACAGAGCCTTTTGGGACACCATGCTTCATTTAAACCACATCAGATGAGGGCCTATCAAAAAGGGCAACGTATTGCCTGTTGCAAAGATAGTGTGCAAATCAAGCAACTTTACGTGATGACACGTCCAGATCTGACAGTTTAGAGAGAGAGCACTTTGTGATCTGCTAAGTGCAATGCTTTTGATAGGTCAACAAAGGCTCCACCTGATAACATACCTTGGCCCAGGGCAGTTCTGACCTCATTTGAGGGTTTGGTAAGAGCAGTAGTTGTGCTGTGGCCTTTACGAAAACCATTCTGCTCAGGGTTAAGTAATTTGTAGGTATAAAAGTAGTCAGAGATCTTATTTGCTTCAATTCTCAAGTGGTCGTGTAATGTAGTGTATAGCCTGAGGACTGTGCATGTCTGAGTCCTGACTCCATGTGGCGCCTCTGTGTGGTACAGTTGACTGCAGGTATGGACTACTGAGTGACTGGGAATCTTCATTATCCTGCTCCCTCATGGCCCCTGCTGTCCACCCATGCAACCAACTGGATTTGTGCATGTCCCTTTCCATCCAGTCTGACAAGGATGAAATTGAAAATGAAGCCCCCTCAGGAATGGCAAGGCAGATAAAGTGGCAGGTTGGCATTGGCAGTGCCAGCAAATCCAGTGAGGTGACAAGGCAGGGGGGTGCATGTGAGTTCCGATTTCAAGTCCCTTAACATAACTTCCTGAAGTCTCCTCATACAAATAGCCATACCAATTGAAAAAAAATAGCATATTTAATGAAAAGCCTACCATGAGATTTGAGGTGTCCAGTTGTGCTGCGATCACTGGACAGTCACAAATGCTCTTGGTCCATCAGATCACTAGAGGGCCCTTTACATGCAGCATTCTTCATCGGAACAAGCATTACAGAACAACTGCAATGTTACCTACATGGCACGTACTGGTAATCTGCTTCCCAACACAAGTGAGCGTTCACTGATTCTGTGCTCCTTCTTTGCCTGGGTTTGTGAACTCTTGTTTTGTTTTGCCTGGCTGTATAATCACAGCCTGACACTCATTTCATTCCCATCATAGCCACTTGTAATGAAATCTCATGCCCGGAAAAAACTGTTGAAATGCCAAAAGGGCCAACACAGTTTTATGATAAAGCATGTGTACAAGGGGACTCGGAGGGCAATTCAGGGGGCATAACAGAATGGGACATGGACCAGTGCTACAAGTATATACAGTGTAAAAGTGCCTTAGGATTCCTTCATCTATGTTGACATACAGATTTAGTCTTGACAGTATTGGTCCTTGTAAGAACAGAGCCAGAAGCAAATGATTTAATACCTTCTATTGGACCAACATAGATGTAACAAAAAGAACAAAGTGCTTTAGCTTTTGGACCAACCCAGTCCTTCCTCGGAAGTGTAATAGAACTAGAGTAGAACTATAGTGTAGTGGAGTGTAGTATAGTGGAGTGAAATAGAACTAGAGTGGCGTCATGCTTCCGATGAAGGACTGGGTTGGTCCGAAAGCTAAAGCACTTTCTTCATTTTGTTACATCTATGTTGGTCTAATAAAAGGTATCAAATCATTTGCTTCTGGATCTGTGCATCTATGTTGTAAGCATGAAGAAAAGACTTGCTCTGTTAATGTAGTCTATAGTTTACAGTTTTTTCACCATAGTATGTAATGTATTGGGATGTGCAGGGAAGTGCTCATAGGAGTGAAACAAACATTAAAGATGTTATGGAGGCTTTATCTATAAAAACAGACAATGGGAATGTAAAATCTGCTGTGCAGGAAAAAAAAGGCCACAAGGGTCCATACGGGCAGCAGCAGCATTTAATATTATTATAAATAGTGTAGGTATTGTTTACTGGAAAGCATTATTAGTAAATTTTATCAACCTTGACACTATGGAGTGGAGAAAAACTAGCTGGAACCTGAGGCCAGGAGAGCCACCTTTTCCTCAGACATACTTGCCATGCTTCTGTTGACCCTTTTTTCCCCCAGTTAATTAAATGCTAGACACTGAGCAACCCCAATGGCACAGTAGCAGCATGTGGGCAACTTTTGTTCAAAAGTGAGGACAGGCTCCTTGCAGTCTGGAGGCCTGTGGGCTGTGGTGCTGCTGGCAGCAGCACTTCCTGCTCAGGCTGGAAGGTGCCACCATTTCTGATCCTGCCATGATCTCTGATACTGGTCAAGGCAGTGGAGAGAAAGAGTGAACATCTTTCATATCCTTTACAGGGTCTTTGCAGGGCATTTCTTTTAAACTGTGCTTTCTTTTCTGCTCCTTTGGACTGACCATACGTCGGTCCTGTTCCCTGCACCCATCCCTGATACCCCCAACCTACCTCAACTACCGAGCACCCTGGCATGATGCTGGGGGACCTACCCCCAATGGAGACTTGGTCAGTACAGGGAGCAAGGATTTTATAGTCGGCGGATAGGGGTTTGCGGCATGGGATGAATATCATGTTGCGCGGTCCATTTGTTTTCTTAATGGTGTACCCCAGGGAGGCATGGCGTGCAGTGATGTGCTGCACATCTGGCACACCTCCCAACACTGCCTAGCTCTAGTCGTCGGATACCTGGCCTCCATTAGTGGTCAGTCAAACTCCAGCAGCTTCCCCACACTCCCCCCCAGAGGAGGAAAGCAGTCCATGGGACACTCAATCAGCTTCTCCCAGGCCGGCCCTTTGACTCCCAAGTGCACTTCTGATCCCACGTCATTGGTGCTGCAGGTGGTAGTGCTACTGCTGCACCAGCAGGTGGGCGTCTTTTCAGGGAATGGACATGCGATGGCATCAGTGGAGGAGGGAGAGAAGGGGACAAAACAAGTACAAATCCAATGGCTACATAAGGAGCTAGGCCTAATACTCATGCCAACCTTTCTCTACTGGATGAGGCTGATGTCAGAACAGGGAAGTTGTTGTGGTTGGGGGGAGCAGCTGTGGGACAGCAGTTGTCAGCAGGAGAAAAAAGCTTAAGTATAACCAAATGTTCTGCACCCAAACTTATTATTTTCACTGAGAAAATGACCCAACATGAGGTTAAAAGGGTCAGCACTCCCCACTTCCCTGCTGCCACCTTTGGGAACTAGTTCCATAGGGTTAACATTCTCTGTATAGATATATGCTTCTTCACATTACCCCTAATTGTCACCCATGCAGAGGGTATGCACTTTAGTTCTTCTACCTTGAATAAAATGAGAAAGTTGACATGACCCACCCAGCTAATCCAATTCCATTTATTGTTTTTAACTGAATTTATATCTCCATTAAAGCTTTCTTTTCCCAGGGAAGACACAGCTTGCCAGACTAAGCTGTTGGCATCTCTGGAACATGAGCTCCGCTCAAAGATATACTGTAGTTCCATTTCTCTGAGTAAATGCATATAATAACAGTAGCTAATAAAGCATCCTCTGTCTCATAACTTCTTAATTTTTAATTTCACTCTGCTATAACCTCTCAATTACTACAATATCCTGTTTATACTGTACTTCGGTGATGAGAACTGTGCACAGAACTATGAGTCCAGGCTCCTAGTGCCATTTAGAGATGTGTGAAGCTCGTAAAATTCACTTTCTAAATTAATTTGTGAAGATTTGCCACTTTGGAGCATTTATTTGCATGGCCAAGGTGCAGTTCATGAAAAAGTCACCCATGAAGTTCTCAGGGCCCAGGCAAAGTTCTCAAGAAGTAAACATGCCACATTACTACAGATACTTTAAGACACATTGTACTAGAACTATATGAAGATAATGTGTAGGCTGAGTCACATGCAGTGTTACAGTAGTAAGAGATAACAGAAGTTAAGTCTGTTCCTCTGGGTGTAATAGAAGTTGTCAGCAGAAAAGGATCTCTTGGCCCGCCTAGTCTGCCCTAAATTCTCTACCTACTGTGCTACCGCAGACCCTACTCGATGTCCAGACTTGCCACTCCTCAGCCCTGTCACTAAGATCCCCTTGTGTCTATCCCATGCATGCTTGAATCCTGCTACCATTTTAGTACCCACCACCTCTGCTGGGAGGCTGTTCCAGATGTCCACCACCCTTTCTGTGAAGAAATAATTCCTCATATCCCCTCTGAGCCTTCCCCCTCCAGCCTCACATCATGCCTCCTTGTCATTGAGCATATCTGTCTATGTAAGATACCACCCTCTTGTACTTTATTAATACCCTTGAGGTATTTTAATGTTTCTATCATTTCTCCTCTTCCCCTCCTTTCCTCTAGAGAGTACATATTTAATCACTTAGATAAGTCCCTTTAAAGTGGTTTGTTTGTCTTAAATTGATTACAGAAATGATCGGTGTGTGTTGTGCATCTGGTGTTTTTTTTGTTGCTGTTGTTTATAACATTATATACTTTAAACATGTTTTTTTTGGTTTTTGCTATTTTCAGTCAGACTGCAGTAGCAGTGCTGTGGGGGAAGGGGAGGGGCTTGTCTGAATTCTCTACACTAGTGGAGCAGAAGACCATAATCTGTAGTTTAATTGTCTAACAGTCTGTGTCATTATTCTTCTCTGCAGGGCTTTGCTGTTAATGGTTCAAGGCTCTGTCATGCTTGTGGGGTTAGCTTGTAAATTGTAGTAACACTTTTTTTGTCTTTGTATTTACCTCTTACAGCACTTGTTCTTTAGGTGAAAGTGCTCTGTCATGTAATTGCTGACAGCTGCAGTAGGTTGAGACTTGTGGCTGCAGGATTATGACATTTTTGTTTTGTTTATTAGTTCAATAATTTTTTTTTTCATTCCTGTTGCTTCAGCCAGCACTGCTGATCTCTCGGGGTAGGTGTTGTCTACTGCTCTGACTGCAGTCTATCTGCAATTTTTGTATCAATTTAAAAATACAATATTTTTTCTTAAATTTTTGTGTATTTTTGTGGGTCAATCAATTTGGTATAACTCATCTACAGTATAAGTAACCCAATTATTAAAATTTGAGCCATGTGGCTGCAATTTTAATTGTGAGCTCATATGACTGACATATTAAAATGAGTGCAAACAGTAGGTGATTGGGTAAAGAGAGAGTTGCAGGGCAGGCAGCAAATATGGCAGGAAATTCAGTGGGGTAAAGGGTGGTGTTTTACCTGGTGCAGGTAAAAAACGTAAGTCTGCAACAGCATATTTGGGGGCAGCAAGTTATAGTACAACAGTGGGTATCAGTGTTGGCATTAGTGTTGCAGATTTTTTTCTGCTGCAGCTACTGTATGGCATCCGTGGTGATTGGGGAGAGTGTGGTGTTACTGTAGCTGCTGGTACTGACACTGTTATGCAGGAGGTGGGAGGAGGAGAGGGTGGTGTTACTGTAGCTGCTTGTACTGACCCTGTTGTGCAGGAGGCATGTAATGCTGATGTTGATTAGCAGGTCTCTATAGCAGGTGTGAAGCATGAGGATGATAAGACAGATGCAAAAGACAGAAATTAAAACTGTGGGCAAGGAGGGTGAAGAAGAGGAGGATGATATAGATGAGGAGGAGGATATGGGAGGTGCCAGCAATGTTGATAACGATCCCTGTGGAAACCAGAAAATAAAAAGAAGAGGGGTGCCAAACTGGATTAGGGCATGAGTTCCATTCAGAGACCTGAAGTATCTAAGACAAATCTTAAAGCCTCATCCCATCCTACACCTGCTTGTTCTCCTGGTATTGAGCCCATTACACCCAGTACCCCAAAAAAGGAAGCTGAAGTTTTGCAAAGCACCACACAAAGCTCCAGCTGCTCCATCCACTGTCACTCTGTCACCTGCCCTACCCCCATGTGAAAGCAAGGGTCTTCAGATCCCTAGTTTGGAATTTCTATGTATTTGATCCCGAGGATGAGGCAGAAGAAATATGTCAGCTTTGTCAAGCTCGTGTCAGAAGGGAAAAAGGGCAGTCAGATAGGCATGGGTGGACAAGACACACACTTAAAAGTCATGGCCTTTTGTACACTAGACTCAGTGCCAGAAGTTACCTGGTGCAGGTGGGACTTCATTCATAGAATCATGGAATTGGTTACAAGTCCAACAGCTACAAGAGCCATGGAAGGACTTGCCACTTATTAGTGGACAAAAGCCCATTTTTTTTCTCCCATGTATTGATCTAGTAAAAATTTAAAAGTTGTCATATTACCGGCCTCTACTACTTCACTAGGAAGTGCATTCCATAGCTTAGCTATTCTCTGATTAAACCATCGACCACATTTGGTGGTTCTATACATTTTCACTGCCAACTGAAATGAATGAGCTCTTTTTTTCTCTACCTAACTGTTGGTTTTCTACACAGGCCAGCAGATTCCCACACTATCTCATTCCTAAAAGCTTTATAAACATAACAGTGGTTGCCTCTAGTTCTATGATATGTCATGGAGTACAGTTCCAAGCTTTTCGATCTCTCAGTGTATTGTTTACTTTTTTCTTTCTTGACACTTTTTGTTAATCTTCTTTGGACCCTCTCAATCATTTTAGAACCTCCTATACTTTGAGGTGCACTGAGGGACATGCCATACTCTAAGGCTAGTCTTACCAGAGACCTATACAAGGGCACCAACACACTTGCACTTCTACTTTTTATGTTTCTCAATATGTTACCTATTGTTTTGTTTGCACGTTTAGTCATCTCTGTTATGCTTATCAAATGTTAGAGCATCTGTTGCAAAAAAAAAAACAAATCTTTTTCATCTTCTATATTTATTATATTTTTACTATAAATTTGATACTGTGCTTTAACATATTTGTGTCCAAAGTGCATAACTCAACACTTTTGTTGGTTAAATTTCATTTTGTATTGTCTTGCCCAGTCCTCTAACTTGAGCAACTGATCCTGCAGTTTCTGTATAGATGCCTCTCCATTCACAATTGCTCCAATTTTGGTGTCATCTGCATACTTGTAGAGTCACACCCCATCATATACTTGCATACTATGTACAAATGCATTAAACAATAGTGGCCCCAGGATTGACCCCTGAGGGACTCCATTGGTCACAGGCCCCCAATCAGAGAAAAATCCTCCAATATTTACTCTCTGAAGTCTATCAGAAAGCCAGGAGCCAATCCATTTTCTTATGTATTCATTTACCCCAAGCTCCTGTAAAGAATCCATCAGAACCCCATGGGGGACCAAATTGAAGGCCTTGGCATAATCGAGAAACACTACATCAACTGGTAGTCCTTGATCCAATGCTTGGCTCACAGGCTCAAAGAAATGTAACAGATTGGTTACACAGGACCTTCCAGCTACAAAACCATGGTGTGTTATATCTACAACCTGTAATCCTCGTAAGTTTTCTTCAAGCAGATCTTTAATATATGACTCCGTTATTTTACCTATAATGGACATGATACTAATAGGTCTGTAATTTTCTACTAAAGATCTATTCCCTGTTTTGTGTATTGGTGTAATGTAGGCCCTTTGCCATATACTTGGGACTTTACCTTCTTTCAAAGATTTATTAAACAATAATGCCAGTGGGTCAACTATCTCTTGAGCTATGCTATTTAGAAACATTGGATGGAAACCATCTGGCCCACCAGACTTATATCTATTTAGCTTAATATGTTTCTCATATATTGAGCTTCAGTAATTTCTACATTACAACCTATACCATTAATGTTTTCTTTTAGTGGATTACAGGCTTCATCTGATTGATGAAAAACACTCAGAAAATATTCACTCAATGCATTTGCCATATCATTTTCTCTTTCAATAATCTTATCACTGTTCCTTAGACTGGCAATCTGTTTGGCCCTATTTCTAGGCTCCTCACATAGCAATAGAGTTTTTTACAGTTGTCTGTTTGTTATTAGCCAGTTCCAATTCTAGAGAAGATCTAGCCCTACGTATTTCCTTTTTGTATTTTTTTTGCCAACATCTTATGTTTTTGTTTCCTTTGTTCAGTTGGTTTAATCTTATATTTCTTAAATGCTTTGTCCCTTTTGTTGATTAACCTATGTACTTTTTTATTAAGCCATTTAGGGATCCTACCCTTTTTATCATATTTTACTATTTCTGGCACTATTTCTGGCATACAACCATGCAATTTTCTAGATATTCTCTACCATACTTCTTCTGTACCCAAATTTGTCAAATCTTTTTTTCAGTTCCATTCTCTTAATGTGTGTTTTATTTTTGAATAATCTGCTCTTGCATAGTTCCTAATTCTAGTCTTACCCTGTACTTTCATTGTTTCCTCCCTAACTGAACAGGTGACCATGTTATGGTCACTCGTTCCCAAGGGATGAATGACCTCAACCTCCCTTATGGATTCTTACAGATTGCTCAATGATAAATTTAGGACATGATTGTCCCTTGTATTTTCCTTTACATATTGTTCCATACAACAGTTTGAACATATTCCAGAAATGTATTTTCTATACTATTCACACCCTTACCTATTTTCTGATTAATACTGGGAAAGTTAAAGTCACCCATCAGGATGCAGTTGTCTATTGGTGCCATATGTGCAATAAGATCCATAAATAACTCATTTTCTCTTGCATTTAAACTGGGGGATCTATAGCACAGACCTAAGATGATGTTTTTATTGCCTGTATTGATCTTGACCCATAATTGTTTAGTATCCATATACCTTATATCACCCTGGTCTAATGTTTGAGCCTTCAGGTGATGTGCAATGTAAAATCGAACACCCTCCCCCCCCCATTTATCCACCCTAGCTTTATAGTGAAAACTGTACCCTGGTATCTCTGAAATCCAATCTCCTTCCTTATGCTACGTTTCTGTAATTCCACATATGTCTATCTTATCTTTGCATAATGTATACTTCAACTCTGCCTGTTTGTTTTTCATACTCCTTGCATTCACGAGTAGGAGTCTTATATTCTGTACTCTTTTTGTCTTGATTTTCATTCCGTTTCATCTTCCCTAATGTTTCCATTTACAGTTTCCTTTTCTTGGAGGCCACTCTTCCCTTCTGTATTAGTTGAAATGTGTATCTATACTAGTTCTGAACAAACAACCCAGTTCTTTACTTCCTTTTTATGTTGGCTCACGCTTGTGCACCAGCCAACATCTTGCAGTAGTAGCAGATTTGGAGGCGTGGTCACTGTTGGGCGAATGCAGGGCACACATCAGTAGGTGCGTTCCTCATTCCCCAATAAGCCAGCAGCAGGTGCTGACATCATGGATCCCTAATGTGGCCACCAGATCTAAGAAAAGGTCTGCTGCAATGAGAGTGAAGCTCTCATGCAGTGGGACCACAACACACCTCCCGATGTGCATGCAACATGGTGGCAGTGACTGCCGCTGCCTCCTGTCACAATGCTGATGGGGGATCACACTCCCTGTCAGCATAATGACCCCCCTCCCATTTAAAATGTATGGTGAGGGGGTGCCCAATCCACCTCAGCATCATGCGCCCCCAAACAGTTTTTCTTTGCCAATGGGGGGCCCAATCCCCATAGGTGTTTATCCCTTGTTCCCATTTATTTTGCTGATGGGGGAGCCCACTCTCCATCAGCATCATGTCTTCCCCCTGCTTTTACTGTGTGCCTAAGGGGGTGCCCAATCCCCCTCAGCTCATGTGTCCCCCCCTTTGGTATGTGCCGATGGGGGTGCCCAATCCCCTATTGGCTACAGCATCCCCCCAAAACACTTAGGTGGCATGCTGGGAGCCCACCCCAGCATGCCAAATCCTCTGCAAAAGAAAAACCATCACCGCAATGTTTTTTTTTTTTTAAACCTGTAAAAAAGAAAACAGTCCCTTGTGGTCTCCCTGCCCCCTCCCACAACCCACGCCCATCCTCTGCACACCCTACCTCCCCACACCCCCTCACCCCATACTTACCTCTGGAGTCCAGCACGACAATCTTCTATGGACTGGGAACATGTCCGCACTCTTCAAAGCCAACCACGAACTGAGGAATTGCCAGTAAGCTATATAATGGCATAAATAGGGTTTTTTCAACTTTGGTGCATATCTCAGCCATTTTTGGGAATTTTGGCACCACATTTTCAACATGGGGTTATTGAGACCCTTCTTCATAAATTCAGACACTGTCATGGTATTATTCAGTCCCGAAAGGTGATTTCGTGGTCACTGCATGGAATCATGTTTCAGGACTGATTAATGAAACAACAGTGCCACTGTTCATGAGGGGGGCTCTCAAAAAGCCTATGTTTCAAATTTGGTGGGAAAAATAAAAAAAAATGGCTGTTTTCCGAGTGTGCATTGCGCAGTTTCCATGCATGCTCATACCTTCATGAATTTGTAATATTTTAACTTCAGATTTTCAAAATTGGCATTTTTCCACACCTCCTTATGAACAGTACAGCTGTCATTTTACATATCCTGGCCGAAATGTGTTTTCGCACATCCGGCGCAGAATAGCGCAGTTGCTCTGCGAAATCAGTTTTCAGGACAGTTTGAGGAAATGATAGTGACACTGTTCATGAGCAGAAGTCCTAAAATGCCTATGTTGAAAAGTTGGTGATGAAATTCCATAAAATGACTGTGTTACAAGTGTGCATTGCGCAGTTTCCACGCACCCTTGTAACTTCGCAAATTTGCAATATTTTCATGCCAGATTTTCAACACTGGCATTTTTTCACACCTCCTTATGAACAGTACAGCTGTCATTTTTCACATCCTGCCCTAAATGTGTTTTTGCACCTGTGGTGCACAATGGCATGGTCACTGTGTGAAATCAATATTTTGGACAAATTAACAAAATCACAGTGCCACTTTTCATGAGGAGAGGTCCCAAAATGCCTATGTTAAACATGTGGTTAAAAAATCCCCAAAATGACTGGGTTACGGATGTGTGTTGCACAGTTTCTATGCATGCTCATAACTTCACCAATTTTTTCATATTTTTACTCCAGATTTTCAACGTTGCCATTTTTTTACATCTCCTCATGAACAATACAGTTGTCATTTTCCACATACTGCCCAAAATGTGTTTTCATCCCTGTGTCGTCAAATGGCATAGCCACTGTGCAAAACCGCCTTTCAGCTAACAAACTGATAGTGCTCCTTTTCATGAGGTGGGCTCACAACAGCCCATGTTGAAAATTTGTAGTGAAAATACCAACACACGCCTATGGTGTTAGGGTTTCCAACTGTAGCACCCCACCCTGTAAAGACTGACAGGTGTCAGGAGTGTGTCTTGGGATCATCAGCTGTACTGCTCATACCATTCCACCCCAACCCCCACCCTGCAGCCAGTGACAGGCATCGTGGTGTGCCTTGCACTGTTCGGCCACAAAGTTCACCCCATTCTCCTATACTGCACCCACCTCAGTGTATTTCCTTATGGAATGGGCTAAGTATAATGCCCAAAGACCCCAAAGCACACCACAACACTTGTCAGTGTCTACAGGGTAGGGTGAAGTACAATGGCATGAGCGTTATAGCTGATGACCCAAAGGCACACCCCAATGCCTGTCAGTCTCTACAGGTTGGGGGTGGGGTTAGCGTCACTTCAGTACTTCACTGCCATTCCTATTATGTGTCTCTAACTCTGGCACTATCAATGCCAATGCCAGCAAGACAACATTCAGCATTGACAAATGCTTGTTTATTCAGATGTAATCCATCCTTACTGAACAATATGTGCTTGTCTTTAAATATCTCCCATGTTTTTATACATGATCCCTTGCATTAAACTCCACCTTCTTAACCAATTGTTTATTCTAATTATCTTTTCATTCATTAATGAGTTTGCCCTTGGAACTGGTAAACTTTCTGACAAAATAAGGTTCATTATCTAAGGCAGTTACTGTATAAATCTGGAAATACCCCAGAAGGATGGAGGAGTAAAGGATGATGCTCAGGTGGTTGAGTAAGTATATAGAGAGGAGGAGGAGGAGGAGAAGCCTGGGGGGGGGGGGCTTGCCCATGAGTGGGCATACATGTATCAGCAAGTTGAGTATCAACCCCGACACACTAAAAAAATTACACCAGTGAGGAAGACCCCAAAAATCATTTGCTTTCTCTGAACACCAAATATGCAGCTCCAAGAGTCAAATATTACTGAACCCTACTGACACTGTTTCCATGACTCAGATCCCAGGATACCGCTGCTCGAAATCCGTAAATACCAACTCTATAGGAAGGACAGGGGAAGGGAGGTGGAGTGGCATTGCACGTTAGGGATGGGATAAAGTGCAGCAGGGAGGAGGGACAGGAAGGCACAGTTGAAGAGCTGTGGGTGGTACTCCAGAACTCTGCTGGGAACAGGGTTCATGTGGAGGGTGGTGTTTAGACCACCTTCACAGGGAATAGAGTTGTATAGGGAGCTAGGGGAACAGATCAGAATGGTAGAGAGGAAAGGAAACACAGTAATTCCAGGTGACTTCAATTTACCTGGAATAAACTGGAACATCCCAGCTACCACCTGCAGCAGGGAACAGGTCCTCCTAGGTGCCATCCAGGACTGTTTTCTGATTCAGGGAGTCACAGAACCAACTCGGGATGGGTCCATTCTCAACCTAGTA
The DNA here is from genome assembly GCA_016271365.2 of Neoceratodus forsteri. Lineage (NCBI taxonomy): Eukaryota > Metazoa > Chordata > Ceratodontiformes > Ceratodontidae > Neoceratodus > Neoceratodus forsteri. Next base: position 626,521,878 of record CM057459.1, read on the forward strand.
CTATCTAATGGGGATCATGTCCAGGAGGTGGAAGTGGGGGAACCCCTTGCAGAAAGTGACCACTGCAATGTCTGGTTTTCAATCAGCATGGAGAAGGAAGCTGCCATGACTAAAACAAGGGTGGTGGACTTTAGGAAGGTGGACTTCAGCAAGATGGGGAGAATTGTTCAAGATCACCCAGCAGGGCTTTATCCAAGGATGGATGCGGACCAGAGATGGTCCACCATTAAGATGGGGATAATAGTGGCTACCAACACTTGCACAAGGAATCAAAAAAAAATTCCAAAACCAACAGGCCCAGCTGGTTTGGAAGAAAAGTAGCTGAAAAGGTAAAAGAGAAGAGGGTGGCCTTCCTGAAGTACAAATGTACCTCAAAAATGGAGGACAGAGAGGCTTACTATCTGATATTGATGGAGGCAGGGGAAGAGGTCAAGGCAGCCAAGGCTGAGAAAGAACTGAAGCTGGCCCAGGGGACCAAAGAAGGAGAAAAGACTTCTTCCGATACATTAAGAGAGAAGAAGAGAAGAGGGGATAGTTAGGCTGAAAAGGGAGGGTGGGTGGGTTGAAAAGAGTGTGGAGTAAGCAGAGGCACTGAATGAGTACTTCTGCTCTGTCTTCACCAGGGAAGCTAGCGGGCCTATTCTGAAGGGGATGATTGGGGTGCCCCCTAAGGAGGTGGAAGGATTACAAGGGGGAGATTGATCTGGATAGAGTATAAAAAGGACTATGGGAACTGCGGGTAGGCAAGGCACCAGGCCCAGATGGGATACACCCGAGGGTCCTGAGGGAACTGGCAGAAATATTGGAGGCAGCACTGACAGATCTAGTTAACACCTCACTGGAGACAGGGTGTGTACCTCAGGACTGGAGGACAGCTCATGTGGTACCACTCCATAGGAATAGTCCCAAGGACAAGTCGGGTAATTACAGGCCAGTTAGCTTAACCTCCATAGTAGGTAAGCTAATGGATGCCATTCTAAAGGAAATGCTGGTGTCCTTCCTTGAGGAAAATGGCCTCCAGGATGAAAGACAGCATGGGTTTGTTAGGGGGAGGTCATTTCAAACCAACATGATAGACTTCTTCAACTGGGTTACAAAGACCTTTGACAAGGAACAGGCAGTGGACATACTATACCTGGACTTCAGCAAGGCATTTAATTCAGTGCCACACGGTAGGCTGATCAGCAAGCTAAGGGACCTGGGATTAGGGGATAAACTGCTGGGATGGGTCAAGAGCTGGCTACAGGACAGGAACAAAAGAGTGGTGGTGGGAGGGGAGCTATCCAAACCAAGGCCTGTAACTAGTAGAGTCCCACAGGGGTCAGTACTGGGACCAGTGCTGTTCAATGTGTTTATTAGCAACATAGCAGAGGGAGTCAGAAGTAAAATATGCCAGTTTGCAGATGATACTAAACTCTGTGGGAGGGTGGACATGGAGGAGGGGATCCAGGATTTAAGGGAGAACCTGGCTAAGCTGGAGAAATGGCCAGACATATAGCAGTTGGGTTTTAACAACAAGAAGTGCAAGGTGATGCACATGGGAACCAGAAACCCAAGAACCAGTTACTGGCTGGGGGTAATTAAGGTGTCAGTATCAGAGGAGGAAAAGTACCTGGGGGTAATGATCAGGGGGGACATTAAGCACTCTGCAAAGTGTTAAAAGGCTGCAGCCAAAGCAAATAAAATGATAGGCTGTATCACCAGGGGAATCACCTCTAGAAGGGCGGAAGTTATTCTCCCATGGTACAGGTCACTAGTGAGGCCACACCCAGAGCACTGTGTTCAGTATTGGTGCCCTTACCTGAAGAAGGATATCAAACTTCTGGAGGGGGTCCAATGGAGGGCAACCAAAATGATCCATGGCATGGGGGACAGAACATATTGGTAGCGGCTGAGTGCACTGAACATGTACTCCCTGGAGGAAAGGAGGGAGAGGGGTGATATTATCAAGACCTTCAAGTACCTGAAGGCCATAAATAAGGTGAACACAGAGGGCATTTTTAACCTCAGGAGGGAAGAAACAACTAGGGGGCATAGCCTGAAGTTGGTGGGAGGCAGATTCAAGAGGGAAATGAGGAGGCACTTCTTCACAGAAAGAGTGGTTAAGGGATGGAATGAGTTGCCAGAAGAGGTGGTGGCCTTAAAGACAGTGACCAGTTTCAAGAAGGGGTGGGACAGGGTAAAGAAGAAGGTGAGGATGGCAGGGGGCCCTGGAGGGGTGCGGTTGAGGGATGGGACAGAGATGGGGAAGTACAACTCCAGATTGAGTGAGGGGGGCAGCTTCATGGTGTGGCACCAAGCTGCACATTTGAGTGGACGCAATAGACTGACATGGCCTGTTTTCGCTGGCAGTTTCGTATGTTCGTATGACATGCCTAGTTGTTTGGTAGCCCCACCACAAGAAAGACACACCCTTTATTACCAAGCATGTTTGAGTGACACGCAAAATATCCATCCAATCATGCCACAGAACAGTGTTTCTCACATGGTGAGGTAAACTTCCCTGGGGAGGCCCCAACCTGTTCCGGGGAGGCTCAAGTAAGCCTGAAAATGTACTGCATTAGAATTTTGAGTTTTGGTGTTGTGTGAAGGGATGAGACAATTAGAACGTGGATACTGGCAGGTCAAGTTTATTAATAAATTATTTGTTGTTCAAATAGGTGACCAGGAAAGGCACTCTGAGCCATGGCTCATTTCCTGAGGATTATTTATTTATTGATGTACAAATTGGTGACTGGGAAAAACACATTGAGACAAGGCTCATTTCCTGGTATAACGCAATGTAAAGGTACAGTTAGTAAATACAGTACAATTAAGAGGTACAAAATAAAATTCACAATAGTGCAAACAAATATGAACAATGCACAAGGAGTAACAATTTATCCACTAGTCTGGTGGCAGAACAGTGCATGTACAAGAGCTAAGCAGACAGAAGCAGGAGCAGGAAGAAGCAAATGATCCCAGGACCTGAACCAAAATGATCACTGGACCCTGAGAAGTTGCTTATGGTCAGGTAAGAGAAAAGAGGCAGAGGTGGGTAGGAAGGTTGTCCCAGATAGAGGGGCATGGACAGAGAAAGCAGTCTGACCCAAGGAGGTATTGCAGTGAGGGGTAACAAGGGTCCAAGAGTCAGGAGAGAAGAAAATGACTTAAGGTGTGGGGTTACAGGGGAGAGACAAGTAAGGTAACTAAAACAAGCATTTGTCAATGCCAAATGTTTGCTTGCTGGCATTAGCAGTGGAAGTGCAGGAGTTAGACAGATGCAGTATAGAAATGGCAGTGATGTACTGAACTGACGCCAACTTCACACCCACCCTGCAGAGATGGACAGGCATTGGGATGTGCCTTTGGATCATCGCCCATAACAGTCACTACATTTCACCTCACCCTACCCTGCAAACACTGACAAGTGTTGAGGTGTGCCTTGGGGTGTTCGGGCTTTACACTCACCTCATTGCATAAGGAAATACACTGAAATGGGTGCAGTATAGGTGAATGGGGTGAACTGCTGGGGCCAAAGAGTCCAAGGTGCACCTTGATGCCTGTCACTGGCTGCAGGGTGGGGGTGGGGTTGGAATGGTGTGAGCATTGCTGTTGACAATCCCAAGTCACACCCCTGATGCCTGTCATTCCCTACATGGTAGGGCATTATGGTCAGAAACCCTAACGCCTTGGGCGTTTCTTGGTATTTTTACTCCAAGTTTTCAACATGGGCTTTTTGTGATCTCACTGCATGAACAGTGACACTATCCGTTTGTTAGCTGAAAGGTGATTTTGCACAGTGACTGTGCCATTTGGCGCCACAGGTGTGAAAACACATTTCGAACACAATGTGAAAAATTACAGCTGTACTGTTCATGAGGAGGTGTAAAAAATGGTAATGTTGAAAATCTGGAGTGAAATTATAAAAAAACTGGTGAAGTCACGAGTGTGCGTAGAAACTCTGCAATGCACACCCGTAAAGCAATTATTTGGGAGATTTTTTGCACCAGATTTTCAATATAGGCATCTTGGGACCTCCGCTCATGAACAGTGTTACTGTGATTTTCTTAATCTGTCCTGAACACTGATTTCCCACAGCGACCATGCTGTTCTGCGCTGGAAGTGTGAAAACACATTTCAGCCAGGATGTGAAAAATGACAGCTGTACTGTTCATAAGGAGGTGTGAAAAAATGCCAATGTTGAAAATCTGGAGTGAAAATATTACAAATTCGTGAAGTTACAAGGATGTGTAGAAACTGTGCAGTGCACGCTCATAATACAGGCATTTTATGGACTTTTGTCACCAGATTTTCAACATAGGCATTTTAGAATCTCTGCTCATGAACAGTGTTACTGTGATTTTCTTAATCTGTCCTGAACATTGATTTCCCACAGCAACCGTGCTATTCTGCACTGGAAGTGCGAAAACACATTTCAACCAGGATGTGAAAAATGGCAGCTGTACTGTTCATAAGGAGGAGTGAAAAAATGCCAATGTTGAAAATCTGGAGTGAAAATATTAAAAATTCTCAAAGTTACAAGTGTGCCTAGGAACTGCACAATGCATACTCGTAGAACAGTCATTTTGGGGAATATTTTAACCAAATTTTCAACATAGGGTTTTTGGGGCCTACCTCATGAACTGTGACACTGTCGTTTAGGTCATTAGTCCTGAAAGGTGATTCTGCATGATGACATAAAATCCCTTTTGGGACCAAATAACCAGATGACAGTCACCGATCTATGAGATGGGGCCTCAAGAACCCCATGTTGAAAATTTGGTACAAAAAATTCAAAAAATGACCAAGATATGCACCAAAGTTGAAAAACCCTGTTTATGTCATTATACAGCGTACCGGCATTTCTTCAGTTTGCAGTTGGCTTTGAAGAGTGCAGACATTTTCCCAGTTCACCGAAGATTGTCGCCAGCCTCAGAGGTAAGTATGGGGTGGGGGTGGGGAGGGAGGGAGGGTTATGCAGAGGTGGCGGCAGGTTGGGTGGGGGCAAGACAGTAAATGAGAGACCATTTTCTTTTGTTACAGGATTTTTTATTTTTAAAGACGATGGGACTTTTGCCACGCTGGGGTAAGCTCTCAGCATGGCACCTGGAGTCTGTTTGGGGAGTGGAGCCAATGGGGGATTGGGCACCACCATTGGCCACACAGTGTGCAGGGGGAGCACATAATGACGAGGGAATTTTGCCACGCTGGGGTGGGCTGCCAGTGTGGCACCTGGAAGTTTGTTTGGGGGGACAGTGGAGCCAACGGGGGATTGGGCACCCCCATTGGCCATGGGGGGGGAAGCACATGAGGACACTGGACTTTTGCCACACTTGGGTGGGCTCCCAGCATGGCACCTGGAAGTTTGTTTTTTGGGGGGGCACTGGAGCCGATGGGGATTGAGCACCCCCGTTGGACATACAGTGTGTTTTGGGGGGGTATACATGAGCTGAGGAGGATTAGGCACCCCCTCGGCACACAACAAATGGGGGGTGCATCATGCTGGTGGGAGATGCAGTGCTGTACAGTTTGACAGCTACAATCAGCGGTGGTGACTGTAAGCAATTTGCATACTGCTGACGCACAGCAGTATGCAAATTGCCTACATGTTACCACCACTGATTGTAGAGGTCTTTCTCTTTCAACTGTACACCACTGCATCTGAAATGTTGTCATAGACAACTCGGACATTCACTGGTGTGGTGCAACTGAGCGTTCAAAAAAGGTCAGAGCATTGGATGCGGGGGTGCCACACCTACAAAAACTTGTATGATGGCACTATGTTTCTTGCACATGCGTGCAAGCAAACATAATGAGAATAAAATCAGACAACTATTCAAAGGTATTTCACATTATTCCAGGTGTACTGTGAAAAGTATATTTTTTTCTATGGGGAGGCCAAAGATTATTTCCATATTTATAGGGTACTCAAGATCTTTCCCATGGCTTGTGGAGTCTTACTGTAACAAAGTAGGAGAACTAATGCCTTAGAACATGAGCTAAATGTAGCAACTGCTGAAATGCTGGCAGTTGATCTATTATACTCTTTTGATGGGAAAAGGGGTTTTGGATGTTCAGTGCCCATGCATTTCCCATGGCAACTTCTAAAATGGACATCATTCATTCATTCATTCATTCATTCATTCATTCATTTTGTTTGTTGACCAGGTAAGTGCACAAGACAATTAAATTCCTAGTTTTGGGCATGACCTGGGTGGTTACATGGGTTCAGGGTCTGTAAACAACAAGTTGCAGTACAGAAATGGTGAGTGACATTAATAACAGCATATATAACAGATAACATAGCAAAGGTGGTACATAGATAAGCAAAGAAGTTCACAATTACAAGGGACTGGAGTAGCAGGCCAACTACTTAGTGCTGTGCGGAATGCGGAATTCCATCGGTGGAAATAGCAAGGAATGGCCATTCTGCCGGCAGAATTTCCACATGGAATTTCACTGGTTCCTTGCAAAATTCTATCTGCTGTGATCCACAGAAAAGCACATTTTTCCAATGAAAATCATTCCACGACCTTTGCCATGTAAAATATGAAATAAAATAATTCCCTGGTGTCTAGTGGTCCTCCACCCTGCCGATCGCTGCCCAACTTGGTGTCCAGTGCTCCCCCTCTGATTGCTGGCCCAGTCATTCCCTGATGTCTAATTGTTCCCCCCAAGCTGATCACCAGCATTGCCTAAAATAAAATGCAATTCCCTGGTGTCTAGTGGTACCCCTCTGCTGATCGCCAACCGATCCAGAATAAAATGTCCCTCATGTCTACTGGTTCACCTGCCCCCCTGCCAATTGCCAGCCCAATGTTGAATAAAATTCTCTGATGCCTAGTGCCCCCCTCCCCACTGCCAGCTGATCACGGGCCAATGCCCGATGTAAAATATAATTCCCTGGTCTAGTGCCCCCCCCCACCGGTGTCAAACAAATAAATTCATAATTCCCTGGTGCCGAGTGGACCCCTCCCTATCCCTGATTGATCCCCTGTAATAAAAGAAAAATGCTTAGGTTGTTAATTTCCCCTAGTATCTAGTGGAACCTTCTCCCTATCCCCAATCCCCTGTGATAAAAAAAAGGTGTCCTCAATATTCCCTGGTGTCTATTGGACCCTCCACCCCTGCAGGTACTGCCACCCCCACCCTGCTCCCCCCAACCCCGACCATGAGTGGGCAACTAGCACATCCCTCATCTCTCTGCCACGCCTGGCCAGCCACCCAACTGAGCTGACAATGAATGAACGTGTACTTGTACAAGAACGCGCTTATTCATTGACAGCCAGCCAGATTGAACTCTATCATTGAGCTCTTTGGGTGCAGCAGAGATAAAAAGAGGGATGCTTTGGTCGCAGGCGTGGGGGCAGGATGAGAAAAATGGTGTTGTGTACCCCATGGGGGGTCCACAATGCCATTCCCCAATCCCACCCCCCTCACTGGTGGCTAAAACAGCCCACTGCTCATCTTGTCTGCACCCAAAGAGCTCAGTGAATGAGTGGGAGATGGCAATGAATGAGCGCATGCTTTTACAAGTACACACACATTCATCGTCAGCTTATTTGGGTGGGTGGGACACTGTGGCTGAGAGAGAAGGGCTGTGTCAGTTGTCCGGTTTGGGTGGGGAGGGAGTGGGGTGGCGGAGCAGTATCTGCCACAATGAGGGTGGGGCTCCACTAGACACCAGGCAATATTCAGGACACTTTTTTATCACAGGGATTGGGGATAGGAGGGGTCCACTAGATACCAAGGAAATTGAACAACCTAAGCTTTTTTAGTAAAGGAGCTCAATTGGTGATAGGGACTGGGGCGCTAGACACCAGGAATTATTAATTTATTTGTTTGACACCAGTGGGGAGGAGAGCACCAGACAACTGGGAATTATATTTTACAGCAGGCATTGACCCATAATCGATGGGTGGGGGGGGACACTAGACACCAGGGACATTTTATTCTACATCAGCTGGTGATTGGTGAGGAGAACAGGCCACTAGACACCAGGGAATTGTATTTTACTTGGGACCATGCCGGCAATGGGCTGGGGGGAACAACTAGACATCAGGGAAAGATGGGGCTGGTGATCGAGAGACCACTAGACACCAAGATGGGCAGCGATCAGCGGGGGGGTTCGAATTAAAACCTGATTCTTCCTCGGCTGCACTTGCAATGTAGCTCTACGCCACTGGCAACCATTTCCATGGAAAATACTGATCCGTGGAATACAATTCTGCAGAAAGGTTGCGAGAAAACTTGTTCTGCATTTTTCTGCAGCGTAATTTCACAATTCTGTTTTCGGTGAAATTAGGTAGAATTTAAAAATTCCAAGAACTGTTTTGCTGGAATTTTGAAAATTATGCAGAGCACTAGTCATTAATGAATCCAGACAATATACAGAATGTACTCTCACTGCTTGCCATTCCAGAACTTTATGGAACAGCATCACATGCATTAATCTATGCCCTTCAGCATTCTGCACAGCTAGTTGCTCCTCTATGAGCATTGGAGCATATTGGGCACAGGAACCAGGGGTGGTGTTTGACTCATGGTCAGAGAATAACTGCACTAAGTGAAATTGCAGGGGTAGTAATACTTCCAGTATTTGCCAGCATGCCACACTGGCAGTTAAAAGTCTTACTAGAGCAGACATTGCTTTGAAAATCTTGTTAGTACTCCTAACAGAGATTGAGGAGTTGCTTCACCTCATTCAGTCAAGGAAGGTTTTACTGCGAGTCATAATGGCTACAGTGCTGTGAATTATATCAGTGATAATGAAGTTTTCAGGGTGCCGTGCCTGGCACCAGCTCAACAAAAAGATGTAATCAGTCCTAGACCATGTAAAGTATTTGAAAGTATTTTATTCACCACATACTGAAAAACGTCACAAAACAAACTTGATGCCAATGGAGAAACTCCGGTGCTTTGATGGTATATGTCATCCTTACGACGAGGCACCTCCTAAGGAAGAGGTTTACCCTTGAAGCACCGAGGCTCATGTATTTGGCGTTCAACTTTACTTCGTAATGTTTTTCTCACTACATGGTAAACAAAATACTTTCAAATACCTTGTGTGGTCTAGGAATGCTTGTATCTTACTACTGAGCTGTACAGGACTTTGTTTTATTTTTGTGAGACTGAGCGCCCGGTTCTGGCAGAGGGTGCTTTGTTTCTTTGGTTTGGTGCCATGTCGGGCGCACGGTCTGAACCTTGTTGTGCAGGAGTTTCTCTCACACACCCTGATAAGGCAATGTTGACTGTGTCCTGTTGAATCTGCGTCCACTTTGCCTGTTCTGGAAAGGCCCATGACCAGCTGCACTAGCTACTGATACAGTGGGTGCACCAGAAAAGAGAGCTCAACTCCGGTTCATATGCCAATTCAAAAAAGAAATATATTTCTAGAATAAGTATGAGCACTGTATGAAATGTGGAATTCCACCACCGGAATTCATGCAGAATGGCAATTTCTCATCTGAAATGCTTTTTGGAATTCTGTGGAATTTAAGAAGAAATCCCAAAAAGCATTTCTACATCCACTGTGGTATTTTCCATGGATCGCACAGATTGCAGGAAAAAAAATGTGTGATTCCCGTAAGCTGCAAATTATAAATCCACAAAAAACATGCCACATGCAGAATGTTGGAAATCTTCTATAGACAGAGTTCTGTGGAACTGTCCAAAATTCCCCGGAATTACATTCCATTGGAATTTAAATATTCTGCACAGCCCGAAGTATATGCTACCGATAAACAAGCACTGATGTTTAGTGCTTGCCCTACTTTTTCAAGGATTGGGGTAGTCATGTCCATTGTGTTACATTCTTGTACATATTCTCCTTCTTGTATGCATTTCTCTTAAAAGGTATTACAGCTGTTCAAGCTCTGGTCCTTCCTAATTTAAAGGGGAACAGTCAACACTAACAGCCCCACATGCAAGTGTGGGACTGGCCCCCGATTTAAACTTTGTGTGCAAAAACTTTTTTTTTAATTACTCTTTAATGCAGTATAGTAGATTTATCAGACTTATTCTGCTGACTTTCAAGCTGACATTTTCTATAACTATAAATCCCAGAATTCCCTGCAAATTACATCAGCGCAGGGCTGCAGCAGTGGGAGATTCAATAGCCTGCAGAGCATGTTAGAGTTTTTATAATGTCACAGCCAGGATTCACAAAACTTTGCCCCAGCACAAGCCTGGTTTTGTGAGAGCAAACTGGGTTTTCTGCCAACCTGGTATTCACAGATGCCTTGTTTGCACACTCAAACTGGGTTTGTGCTTGGGCATAGTGTGGAGGGGGCTGAAATGCAAATGAGGGGGAAGGGACATGAATATCAGAGCTGTCCAATTCACAAAGCATTTGCTCCATGCAAGACCCTCTTGCATGGTCCCCCTGCATGGAACAAATACTGCTGGCCAAGACCTTGCCTTAATCCTCACAACCCTAGTGGATGGTGGAGGAACTGCAGTGCCTCCCCACTTGATCCTCAGTACAATAGTCCCTGGTATCCAGTGGTCCCTCCCCACCCACATACATGCCCGCTGTGTAAATCATTATTCCCTGGTGTCCAGTGATCCCTCTCCCCCACACATATGCCCACAGTGTAAATCGTTATTCCCTTGTGTCCATGGTCCCTCCCCTGACCCGATGCCCACCCCTGTAAAATATATGATTTCCCTGGTGCTAGTGTGCCCCTGCTGATCGCCAGCCCAATGTCATTATTAGCACATTCCCTGGTACTAGTGGTCTCCCCCCACCGATCGCCAGCAATATATAATTACTAACATATTCCATGGCATCTAGTGGTGCCTCTCCTGCCGATCCCACACAAGTGCATTGGCAATACATGTCCCTGGTAGCTAGTAGTCCCTCCCCTCACCTGATGCCCTGCCTGACACAGAACCACATAGTCCCTGGTGTTCAGCGGTCTCTCCTCCCACCTGATCCCTCATCTGACATGATGGAACAGCTTTCCCTGGTGTCTAGTGGCCCCCAGCATGATCCCTTGTCCCTCCACCCGATCCCAGTTTCTGGTGTGATAAGGTTCCCCAATGGCAATCATGATGCAATGCCTGTTGTAAATATGACCGCTCCACCAAACCAAAGCTCTGGCACCATTCCTGTAAAGTGAAGACGCACCCCCATCCCATTCCTATTGGTGGTACAGGGGCCCCCCTCCCTCCATGACATCACAACACCCCATCTCCCATACCTGCATGCTAGTACCGGGCGCCGCGGATGGTAACACAGTCCCTCCACCCATGCCACCTTGACTGCCTGCCATCCAACTGATGCTGGAAATATGCTGCTAATTTACTAGCCCTATAAATAAGCAGTGCAGTTCAAACATCAGCAGGTGGCCAAGATGGCATGTGTGGAGGGCTGTGTCACTGGCTGTCAAGCAACCTCAGTACTGACATGCAGGTATGAGAGATGGGGGGTGGGTAGTTCATGCTGCAGTAGAGAAGGGGGGCCACATATCACAAATGGGAATGGGATGGGGGGTTGTGGCTTCACTTTACAGGAACAGAACCAGTGCTCTGGTTTTGGGGAAGGGACTTATTTGCAACAGGTATAGTGTCTCGATCACCATTGGGGGGGTAGTCACACCAGGGACTAGGATTGCATGGGGGGATGAGGGACCGGGTGGTAGGGGCTACTAGACACATGGGAAAGCTGTCCCATTATGTCAGGTGAGGGATCAGGTGGGGGGAGGAACAACTGGAAACTTGGGACTATGTTGTCCTATGTTAGGCAGGCATTGGGTGGAGGGAGGGGCCACTAGCTACCAGGGAATCATTGTTCCTATGTCAGGCAGGGCATCAGATGGGGGTAGGGACCACTAGCCACCAGGGAATCATTATTCCTATGTTGGGAAAGGTATTGGATGGGCAGAGGGACTGCTAGCCACCATGGACATGTATTACTGATGCACAGGCATAGGATCAAAGGCAGGGGCAGTCACTAGCACCAGGGATAGCTCACTGGGACTGGGAAATTTGCCATGTAAACCAGCCTCTCACTCCATGTAAATGGGCCCATAATGAGCGTGCAGATAGACCCTTAGCACCTTGCATGCCCAGTGGGTTCATTTACAATCTACTTTGTGAAATGGAAATAGCGCATAGGTACTTTTCATTGTGGGGCCATACTCCTGGCTGTATGTTGAGGTGCCATTAGTGGGGTTATCGCTAGTGGTACTGGGGTCACTGCTTACTCACCCTCACCCTAGTCTCAGTCGGATAGTGCGATGCCCTGTCTCACCAAGAATGGCAACCTTAGACACCTGGGCAAATGCAAAGCCCAGTGCAAATGTTTGCTCTGTGCTTTGTGACTTTTTGTGAATATAGACCCTGATCTTTTGTTTACCAGTCCCTCTGACCTCCCTGGGCTAAGTACAGTCACAGAGAGCAGTACAGTCAAACATCTGATATGTGCTTATCAAATCTTTAACATGTACTGCAGGCTATTGAGCCTCCCACTGCTGCAGCCCTGCCCTGGTGTCAGCTGCAAGGAATTGTGGGATTTGTAGTTATAGAACATGTCAAGTAGGAAGTCAGCAGAATCATTCTGATAAATATACTATACTGCAGTAAACAGCAACTAAAAGAGTTTTTGCACAAACTGCAAATTGGGACAGGCCACACACTTGGGTGTGGGGATTTTAGTGCTGACTGTCTCCCCTTAGTGTTGGGATATACCCTTTTCTTGTCATTTTGTAACTTGAGCACATGAGTCAGCATTCCTGCCTGAGAGATAAGCTGCAATATCTTTTAAGAGAAATGAATACAAGAAGTAGGGAGAATATGTACAAGAATATAACACAATATACATGACTACCTCAATCCTTGAAAAAGTGGAGCAGCACAGAATAGTCAGTGTGTGTTTATTGGTAGCACATTAGTTCTGGAAAATAAATTTTAAGTTGGCATATAAACAGGAACTGAGCTTTACTTTTTTGGTGTACACATTTTTATGTTTGCTTGTACGCATGTGCAAGAAACATAGTGCCATCATCGGAGATTTCGGAGGTGTGTCACCTCCTCCTCCAATTCAGGCAGTGTGCTTGCAGTCGCGGCCCCTGTAAGCCAATGCATTTTGGAGCTGTCTATGATGACGCCTCCAAAATGCAGTGGCATACAGTTGAAAGGGGAGCTACGCTTGAGTGAGCAGCGATAGAAGCTGCTCACGCTAGCTCCCAGCACCGCAGGCGTCGTGCCTGCACGCAGTGTATGACGACAGGTGCCCAATCCCGTCGGCTGAATCTGCTCTGTCTCTTCCCCTCCCTCCCAATAGTTGATGCCGCTGGCAGCCCACCCAAGCATGGCAATCTGTCATATTTGCCGGCGGGTTACCCAATCCCCGTCCGGCTGAATCGCCCTCCCCAAAGTCCTTGTGCCACGCTGGGAGCCCACCCCAGCATGGCAAAGCGTCCACGAGTTTTTGTTGTTGTTGTAGCGGGGTGCCCAATCCCCGTTGCTGAACACCACCCAAAGCCCTTGTGCCATGTGGGAGCCACCCAGCGTGGAAGCCAGTCCCCACTAAGTCTTTTTTTGTAACCTGTAAAACAAAAAGCGGTCCTTGGCGCAACTCGAACCCCCTCCCACAACCCACACCCACCCACTGCGCCCCAGCCTCCCCACCCCCTCACCCCATACTTACCTCCGGACTCGTGCGACGATCTTCGGTGGACCGGGAACACGTCTGCACTCTTCAAAGCCGACCGCGAACTGAGGAAATGCCGGTAAGCTGTATAATGGGCTAGATAGGAGGGGTTCAACTTTATTGCATATCTCAGGCATTTTTGGTAATTTTTGCACCAAATTTTCAACATGGGGTTTTTGGGACCCCTTCTCATGAATGATGTCACTGTCATGGTGTTATTCAGGCTCGAAGGGTGATTTCGCGCAGTGACTGCGCGGTGACTGTAATCACCCGCCGGACTGATACCACTGTAACGATGACATCGACCGAAGAAATAGCTCAGTTAATTAAGCTCAAAATGACTGTTGCTAACTTGTGTTGCGCGGTTCCTCACGAGTAAATGTAAGTTACGCCAAATTTCAATATTTTCCTCCAGATTTTCAACATTGCCATTTCACCACACCTTCTTATGAGTAGTACAGCTGTCATTTTTCACATCTCACCCAAAATGTGTTTCCGCCCATGTAGCGCACAATGGCGCAGTTGTTGTGCAAACTCAGTGTATGGGACACATTAAGAAAATCACAGTGTCACTGTTCATGAGCAGAGATCTTAAAATGGCAATGTTGAAAATTTGGTGACAGAATTCTTAAAAATGACTGTTTTACGAGTGTACGTTGCACAGTTCCCACGCACGCTCATAGGTTTGCGAATTTTCAATATTTCCACTCCAGATTTCCAACATTGCCATTTTTCCACACCTCCTTATGAGCAGTACAGCTGTCATTTTTCACATCCTGCCCAAAATGTGTTTCCACCCATGTAACGCATAGTGGCACAGTCGGTGTGCAAACTCAATGTATGGGACACATTAACAAAACCACAGTGACACTGTTCATGAGCAGAGGTCTTAAAATGGCTATGTTGAAAATTTGGTGAAAAAATGCCTAAAATGACTTTTCGAGTGCGTTGCACAGTTCCTATGCAAGCTCGTAAGTTTGCAAATTTAATATTTTCCTCCAGATTGTCAACATGTCCATTTTATTAAACTTCCTTATGAACAGTACAGCTGCAATTTTTCATATGTCACCCAAATGTGTTATCGCATATATAGCACACAATGGTGCTGTTGGTGTGCGAAAGCAATGTTTAGGACAGATTAAGGAAATCACAGTTACACTGTTCATGAGCAGAGGTCTGAAAATGGCTATGTTGAAAATTTGGTGACAAAAGTCCATAAAATGACTGTGTTACGAGTGAGCATTGTGCAGTTTCCACGCATCCTCATTAGTTCATGACTTTGTAATATTTTTGGTCCAGATTTTCACTAGTGGCATTTTTCAACACTTCCTTATGAACAGTACAGCTGCCATTTTACACAACATGGCCGAAGTGTGTTTTCACACTTTCAGTGCAGAGATGCGTGGTCGCTGTGGGAAATCATTGTTCGGCACAGATAAAGAAAATCACAGTGACACTGTTCATGATCGGAGGCACCAAAATGCCTGAGTTGACAATCTGCTGTAAAATATCCCCAACCTAATTATATAATGGGTGTGCGTTGCACAGTTTCTATGTACGCTCGTGACTTCACCATTTTTTTAAATATTTTCACTACACATTTGCAACATAGCCATTTTTACACCTCCCCATGAAAGAGTACAGCTGTCATTTTTTACATCCTGTTCGGAATATTTTTGCACCTGTGGTGCTAAATACCGTAGTCACTGTGCATAAGCAGCTTTCGGCTACCAAACTGATATTCCCCCTGTTCATGAGGTGGGGTCACAAAACAAACATGTTGAAAATTTGGAGTTAAAATACCAATGAATGCCTGAGGTATTAGGCTTTTCAACTAAATCGCCCAACCCTATAGACAATGACAGGAATCAGGGGTGTGACTTGGGATTCTTGCCTGTGATGCTCATATCATTCCACACCCTGCAGTCACTGAGAGGCATCGAGGTATGCCTTGGACTCTTCGGCCCCAAACTTCACCCCATTCTCCTGTATCACACCCATCTCACCATATTTCCTAATGAAATGGGGTGCGCATAAGGGCCAAAGACCCCAAGGAACACGTGACACTTGTCAGTCTCTGCAGAGTGGGGTGTGGTGAAATGGCGTGGCCGTTATGCCTGACGACCCAAATGCACACCCCACTGCCTGTCACTCTCTGCAGGGTGGTGGTGGGGTTGGCTTCAGTTCAATACTTCACTGCCATTCCTATTACGCAGCTCTGTAACTTCTACACTACCACTGCCAATGCCAGCAAGCAAACATTCGGCATTGACAAATGCTTGTTACTGATGTTATAGAGTCTCCTGCACATCTATCTACAGTATATTACACCCATTTTTTAGGGCAGTGGGTTTAAACTTGGTAGTGGGTGTGACTAATTCTCCCTTCTGGGCTGTAATAGCTTTCAGAGAGTTGTCTGCATCATCTTCTTCTGCCACCACCTGGCTTCCCAGGACATTAGTTCTTCCCTGCGCAATGCTAGGGAGAGTCAGCACGGTTACACAGTTCAGATCTGATAGAGTGCTTCTCGACTGACGGATGCCAGACAGAGTTTTCTCTTTGCCAACGAAAATAATGCAGTTACCTTTGCAAATAAGCCACAGTCACTGATTCTATAATAATTGATTCTTTACTGCAAAACTCAAGTTTTACAGTACCAGGACATATACAATACAACATATTTACAGGGAAAACAAATAAATGTTTTGAACAACACATGTCCGAAAGGAAAATGCTACCATCTACTCTTCCCTAAGACAATATCTTGCTTCCCAGCTAAACTCAGAGAGAACTGGAAACCTCACTATTTCTCATCTCCCCCCACAAGCTAGCTGGAATGCAGGCTCTGTTCTTACCATGAAGGTTCCTCAAGGCAAAAGCTGTTAATTGTAATTAACCCTCTGAATTTATAGCCTAAGACTGAAACCCTTTGACAGGTTATTTTCAAACCCATCAGACATTTTAAATTCTGTAACAAGTTTGTGTTCAATTGCTTCAATCAGCTTAAAACCTATGCGTGTCCCACTAGGTCAGCTCTGCACCCCATTTTTCATTTAAATGCTCCAATCCCCTTAAACTGTGTGTGTGTGTGTGTGTGCATGCGCGCGTGCTTGTGTGTGTGTGTCTCCACCTCCTGTGTCTCTGAGATTTACTACCCTTTACAGAAAGGTTCACCCATGCCACAGCGACGATCAAGTTAGCAGTGTAAACTATAATGCAAGCAATCCATCGACACTAGACACTGCACTCTGACAATTTGCCATCCAGCAGAAGGAGTGACCTCGGCACCCCCCCCCCAGCTATTAATATAATGAACTCCAGGTCACACCCCAATGTAAACACCAGGAACAGCAGTAGTGCTCATAATGCAGGGTGCAAATAAATCAAAGTTGCAAAAGTAGTTTGTGACAGCATTCATTCAAAAACATTGGGGTGAGAATAATCAGTAGCCCTACTAATGGGATACCATGCAGAAGATTAATCTGCTAGTAATGCAGAGTTTTCAATGTTTTTAGTTAGCTTGCGAGGCAGGAACACACTGGTGAGACTATGAAGAACAGAAAATAGTTTCACAAACATAAGCAGTTAACTAATCACTTCCCATTTCTCTCAGCATTCCTGTCACAGAGTTCCAGAGTTTAAAACTCCTCCTTACACAATCTACATATGCAGAACAGACTGCCTCAGCACCATATGAATCTGGAAGTCATTACACAGAGAATAATGTATGGGGTGGTGTGCATTATGAGAATTAATGCACACCTGAGGTGTGGGATGCTATTTAAACCCCCAAGAGAAGCTTGAGGGGGTTGATAAAAGCATCTCATACTGAGGGTGTGCATTAAATTTGAGTATGCACCCCACCCCATCCTTTACATGTTATAATTACTGAGGAGTAATTTTTTCCAACCGGAAAATAGAAAAACAGTGAGAAAGCATACTTTCTGCAGGCTGCGATATTGGGCATTTAACAATTAAAAACAGAAGTGAAAACAAGATAAATATGTGTTCTCAAATGAATTTAATTAACTGCACATTAAACTTTTCTGGAAGCAGGTTATAATGGAGAAATCAGTAAAACTGCAAACTGAGTGAAGTGGCAGTGTATGGAACGGCCGAAATAGGTAATATTTTTAAAACTTGTTTTTAGTCTTAGAAATAGGGACTGTTAGTGCTTCAGGTATGTAAACGTTGATGTATGTAGAAAAACTGCAATAAACAGTTAAAAAGGTGAAAAGATACTGAAGAACTGGGCTTTGTATTCTGTTCTGTGGAACTTGTTTGAACTGTAGTGTCACAACATTTGTTACTATGGAGACTCTCTTGGATTAGGTCAGAGAGAGAGCTACTTGTCACAAATTTCATTATTATTGGCACTCAGAAAGTCTCTTTTGTTAAGAAATTACGTTCTTTTTTAATTTCACTGCAGGTTAGTATTGTTTTCTGTGAGGTTTCAAATTAGTAGTTCTAAGTTTTCGAGTACATCTGTTCTCACAGCCACAATGGGAATTGAAGGTGACTGCAGCTGTCAGAATGCAGTTCATACTTTCAGACTCTGAGGCAGCACATTTGCCGTAATAACTAGCTGGTTATTATGGCAAATAGCAACTGGATGAGCCCATAGAAACAAGCATTTCTCAATGCCGAATGTTGTCACGCTGGCATCGGCAGTGGCAGTGGTGGAGCTAGAGACGCATAGTGCTGTGATTTTGTTAATGTGTCCCAAAAGGTGATTTTGCACAGTGAGCACGCCACTGTGTGCCACAGCTGCGGAAACGTGTTTTGGGCATGCTGTGAAAAATGGCAGCTGGACTGTTGATAAGGAGGTGTGCACAAATGCCAGTGGTGAAAATGTGGCATGAAAGTATTACAGATTGACGAAGTTACAAGGGTGCGTGGAAACTGCGCACTGCACGCTTGCAACACAGTCATTTTAGGGACTTTTGGCACCAAATTTTTGACATAGGCATTTTAGGACCTCTGCTCATAAATAGTGTCACCGTCATTTCCTCAAACTGTCCTGAAAACTGATTTCGCACAGCGATCGTGCAATTCTGCACCGGCCATGCGAAAACACATTTCAGCCAGCTGTACTGTTCATAAGGAGGTATGGAAAAATGCCAATGATGAACAGCTGGCGTGAAACTATTACAAATTCACAAAGTCACAAGTGTGCATGCAAACTGTGCAATGCACGCTTGTAAAACACTCATTTTATTGACTTTCATCCCCAAACTTTCAACATAGGCATTTTAGGACATCTGCTAATGAACAGTGTCACGGTCATTTTCAAACTGTGTCTCAAACACGGACTTTCCACAGCGACCACGCTATTCTGTGCTGGAACTGTGAAAACAGATTTTGGTCAGGATGTGAAAAATGACAGCTTACTGTTCATTAGGAGGTGCAGAACAATGGTACTGTTGAAAATCTGGAGTGAAAATACTAAAAGTTTGCGAACTTACAAGTGTGCGTGCAAACTGCGCAACACATGCTCATAACACAGTCATTTTATGGAGTATTGTCACCAAATTTTCAAAACAGGCATTTTAGGACCTCTGCTCATGAACAGTGTCACTGTCATTTTTGTAATGTGTCCCAAACACTGATTTCGCACAGTGACTGTGCTATTCTGCACCGCAAGTACAAAAACACATTTCAGCCAGGATGTGAAAAATGACAGCTGTACAGTTCACAAGAAGGTGTGGTAAAATGCCAATGTTGAGAATCTGGCATGAAAATATTGTGAATTTGCTAACTTATGACTGTGCATAGCAACTGTGCAATGCATGCTTGTAAAACAGTAATTTTTTTGGATTTTTCCCACCAAATTGGCAACATAGGCTTTTTGAGAGCCCCCCTGATGAACAGTGGCACTGTCATTTTGTTAAAGGTGATCTCGTAGTCACTGTGCGGAATGACCTTTCAGGACTGAATAATGCCATGACAGTGCAAGAATTCATGAGGAGGGGTCCCAAAAACCCCATGTTGAAATTTTGGGGCCAAAATTCCTAAAAATGCCTGAGATATGCATTAAAGTTGAAAAAACCCTATTTATTCCATTATACAGCTTACCGGCATTTTCTCAGTTTGTGGTCGGCTTTGAGGAGTGCAGACTTGTTCCTGGTCCACCGAAGATCGTCGCGCCAGACTCCGGAGGTAAGTATGGGGTGAGGGGGTCTGGGCAGGCAGGGTGCGCAGAGGGTGGGTGCGGTGGGGCAGGGAGACTACAAGGACCGCTTTCATTTTATAGGTGAAACCAAAACAAACAACATCAAGGGACAGTTTTCTTGTTTTAGGGATTTGGCATGCTGGGGTGGGCTCCAGCATGCCACCCTAACAGTTTGGGGGGTCTGTAGCCGATAGGATTGGGCACCCCGCCAGCACACACAACGAGGGGAGGAATTCATGCCGACAGGGATTGGGCACCCTGGCCGCACACAAAGAAAGTGGGGGGGCCGAGTCAAGGTGATTGGGCACCCCGGCATTTAACAATGGGGGCTCTTTATGCCGACAGGGAGTGGAATCGCCCCATCGGCACACAAGTAAAGGGGGTAGAGTCGAGGGATTGGCCACCCTCGGCATATAACAAATGGGAGGGGTGATTTATGCCGACGGGAGTGGCCTCTGCTGCAGTACAGAGTGGCGGGTTAACTGACAGGGGATTGGGTACCCCAGTCGGCAGTTTGGCGGCCACTGTGCCGCCATGCTCATAATGTCGGTGAGCACGTCCAGGGAAGGCCCGCTGCGTCTGACGAGCTTTGCTCAGATTGCAGCATACCTTTTCTTAGATATGCTTGCCACATTATGTATGCATGGTGTGGCACCAGCATGCAGGCTGATTGGGGAATGAGGGACGCACCTACTGGTGCATGCCCTGCATTCGCCCAACAGCGACTGCACCTCCAAAGCTGCACTGCCGCAAGATGTTGGCTACGCAAGTGCGCCAACATAAAAATTGCTCACCTGTTATTATAACATGGTACTTAACTACATGATAGAGCACTTGTGCAAGTGGTATAAAATTGTCTTGGAATACTTGCTTAGCCACACAAACCGTTCAGTTGAGGAGTATCAATGTCTCTGGCAACAGACCAATGGTGTCTGTTTGTGGCCTAATAATTATTCTCGGGCCATTTGAGCTTGCGACACAGGCAGTGAGTGTGGACACTGCCTGTGTAAGTAAGATAATGCAATTGAACGGGTGTTGAGATATGCTCTTCTCAATGTACAGGACCAGCTGAAGACAGGTAGTGATTCTGGCAGTTGTGCCCTGATGGAGCACATGCTCTTTCAATATACATATTTTTGTCATCCTGCAGCCTACTGAGTTTGGGATCACCACCATGCTGGGTCCACAGCATAAATGTGTCCTTTCATCTATTCTTGAAGGTGACCATTATCAGTAAAAGAACTTGAGCTGGCTTTTGACAAGATGGGTACATGGGGCACTCCTGTTGGAAAAAAAATAATCAAGAGCACAAGAGAGATTGAGTGTGGCTACCACTGCACAGGCAATGCTGGATATGAAAACATCCAAGGGCAAAGACAAAATAACAACCATTTGCGGTGGGATGTTTTGTCATAGGTTGGGCAGAAGGAATTGGAGGAGAAGGAGAAGGAGAAGGAGCAGGAGGCAAATTATATTGCAGGACTGAGTACAGCTGAAATAATGGTAAAAACCTATTTGGAGGACAAAAGACTCCTTACCATAAATAATGAGACATTGTGCTGCAGAGGCAAGGTTACTGATTGGACAGCACTGACATCAACATCCTTTAAATACCTGAGCTGCTCATCCTCGAGTGCCATTGTTGAGCACATCTTTAGTTCAGCAGGGACCATTGTGAGGAACAGGCACACCAAACTATCAATCAAAAATATTGGCATGCTAACATTTATTAAAACGAATGCACAGCACATACTAAGGCACACCCCATATTTCTGTTCATGCCACATGAAGCTGCTGGTGGTGGCGGTGGTGGTGATAATGATTACCATGGCATAGAAGGCGGCAGTGGTGGATTGCAGGATGAAAACATTAAGGAACAGGAATTCCCAGATGGCATCTCCAGTCTGGAAGACTGTGAGGTTTGCTTCTGCATGCTGAAGGAAGAAGCATGAATTGTTTTTTGATGTCCTGAATCCTGATTCTCAAATATATAATTTCTTTGTCATTCTCATTTCCCAATTTTTCTTGCTAACCTTTCTGTGATGTGCATTAACAGTCATGATGATTCCCATTTCATTCTTATTTTCAATGTCGCAATTAATATTTTGCTTTCATGCTGCTCAGGGCCTAGCATGAACCAGCAGTATACCACAAATTAACAGAGTCAGACCTTCTCAATCCTTTCAAACAGCTTACTACAACCCACCATGTCTCCCTCCTTCTCCTCCAAATCCATGACCTCCAGGGTGCTGTTGGGTACCATTACATGACATGGCTGTTACTAATGTGATGGCAAGTATCTAAATAACTTCACTCAGGTCTTCACAGGTCAGAGGTGCAACACAACAATGAGTGTAGAATGATAGTGCAATATGCCCACACTGGCCAATCAAACCTAAATAATTTCACTCCAGTTTCATAAGTCACAGGAACAACATGACAGAGAGTAAACAACAGACATGCCGTTGTCAGCATGGTTCAGTGGGTAGCACATGCACCTCTGGGCCAGAAAGTCGTGGGTTCTAATATCACACTATCACTGGGTTCATAGCATTAATGCTGGCACCTGAGCACAGTACTAAGGGACACAGTACTAACAGGGCATGCCATCCTTCAGATGAGATGTTAAACTAAGATCATGTCTGCCTGTACTGATGGTTGCTCAGGTGGATGTGAAAGATCCCATGACACCTCTTGAAAAGAGTATGGGAATTTCTCCAATGTCCTGGCCAGATTTCCCCCTTTCTACTAAAATACCACCAACAGCTTCATCTGGTTCAGTTTCAATTGATTTGCATCTGTATCCCCTCTGGGATAAGGCTGAAAATTAGCAGTATTGTCTAGCACCCCTCTCCTATCCAATAAAACTAAATAAAAATAAATACTGTGCATCCACAACACTGGCCAACTGAGTCTAAGTAATTTCAGTCTTGTCTTCACTTGTTTCTGTTCCTGTCTAGAGATGTTGCAAGTTTTAAATTCACTGGTGAAGTCCCAGCAGTGTTGGAAAATTCGCCTCTATGGAGCAGTCCGCAAAGTTTTGCTACTAGGCTCAAAATTCGCCTATTTGACTTTGTCATTTGTTTGTGGATTTTCACAGCAAAATGCAGAATTTCACCTGCGAATGGTGAAAATCTGCTATTCACAGCAAAATTCTGCCATTCACAGGCAAAATTCCACACTTCGCGAGTGAAATTCCACACTTTGTGGGTGGAACTTTGTAATTCGATTCCGTGAATTAATCTGAGAATTGTGCTAAATTCACAGATTAATTCATGGAGTGAAATTTACCAACTTCGTCCATCTCTGTTCCTGTCCTGCTGTTGCCTACTCCAGCAGGCAAGTAGCCTCCTCCTTCTCTTACCTGCAGATCACCTCTTGGGTTGCATGGGCACTGCTGTGCACAATAAAAGTGCCATAATCACTGCTGTAGATTAGACACATCACTACCACTATGACCATAGTTGGCCATCTGGTACAATTTCCTCCTGTGTGCTGTGTTGTAATCATTCACTGCCTCTATCTCCTCATCTGATGCCAAGAAGCCAACAAATGCCACTCAGCCCCAGTACACAGCAGAATTGCAAGTAAAACCCTGCAGTCTCCAGCCACATACTCACTTACCACTTACTTCTGCTGCCTGTGCCACTTCCTCAACCTTCCACATGCATTGCCATCTATACTGTGAATCAGTGGGAGTGCAGAGACTATGCAGAACAGTGTGGAATTGTGATTTGCAGCAGAACCAGCCAAGATGCAGCACAGTACGTTGCAGTATTACTGCAAAATGCTGCAGGATGCTGCAAGGGAACAGTACAGTTCAATGGCAATTAAGTCCATTTGTCATGCAGTATTTTGTAACATGCCATTTACTACAAGTACCTGCATTGCATCCTGTCTGTCTCCACAGTACAGTATATAGTGCCATTCATCTACACTGTATCCCAAATTTGTTTTCAAGAAAAAACAATTGTGTAGGGGGAGACTGTGAGTGCCAGGATTGTGCAGAAATGAGGAGACTGGAAATTTATATAGTGTTTTACAGACACACTTTATCGCAAAGTGCTCAACAAAAAACAGAAGTGGGAGTGGCCTGGATTATTGAAGCGTAGTGCAGGGCTTGCATCCAGTTCTGAGCCACAACACCTTGGTTTTGTCAGTACAACAACTCTGTCACTGCAACTGCACCCAATTTTGGAATCTCGAGCGCAGTTGCAACAGTTTTCATGAGTTAAGGCAGCTTGCGTCACATATCTGGTTCAAGCTCCGTAACACAGGCCTCTGGGAGTGCAGCAAGTTAGACTAGGAAAAGTTGGTCTAGCTTGCGGCAATTGCCATAAAAGATGGAGAATCCCATTAGTTCGCTGCAAGCCCCATGCACTGTGTCGTCGGTGCACTGGGGCTTGTAGCGATCTAAGAGTTTTGAAAATCCAGCCCAGAGTGCAAGGACAGTGGAAAAGTGAGGAGATCTGAGATTTAAATAATGCTTTTCATAGACATTGTATACTAACATACAAACATACTAATTGCCAGCAGATTAGGCCTGATGGTCTAGCGAGTCTGCTGGAAGCTCAGATCCCTAGTTGGGTACAAAGGCCCTCCCCCCTTGTGTTCCAGAAACCCCTATCATCCATCCCCAACCCCCTGGGCAAGGCCATCATCTGATACATCCACTTTCTGTATCTGTCCCACCCTGCCTTGAAGCCCTCCACCATGGATATCTGAACCAGCTAGCCAGGCAGTGCGTTCCAAGGATCCACCACCCTCTCAGTGAAAAACCTCCACTTTTCCCCCTCATCCTTCCACCTTCCAACTTCAAACCATGCCCTCTGGTGATACCTCCCTGCTTTAGTCTAAAGATCCCCTCTGTGTTTACCCTATTTATTCCCTTGAGGTACTTGAAGACCTCAGTCATGTCCTCCTGTCTCTCCTCTCCTCCAGTGAGAACAGGCCAAGCTCCTCAAGACTGTCCTCATACATCAAATCCCCTAGTCCTCATATCATCCTAGTATTTCTCCTCTGTACCCTCTCCAGGAGCTGTATGGTGTGGTCTTCAGTACTGAACACAGTACTCAAGGTGTGGTCTAACCAGTAAATTGTACAGCAGCAGAATCACTTCCCTGCTCCTAGAGGTGCTCCCCCTTACGATGCATCCCAACATCCTGTTTGCTTTGCTAGCCGCTCTTCTGCACTGCTCAGAGTTATTCATACATGGATCCACCATGAACCCTAGGTCTTTTCCCCCTGTTGAGGCCTCCAGTACCTCCACTCCCAGGGTGTACCTGTGTTTAGGGTTTCTCCACCCAAGATGTAACACCTTGCACTTGGTGGTATTGAAATTTAATTTCCAGGTATGAGCCCACCTTTCCAGGGTGTCCAGATCTCCTTGCAGGGCCAACCTCCCCTCTTCCCCCTCAACTACTGCTCCCATCTTGGAGTCGTCAGTGAAGAGACTCATTTCACACCATATACCCTCCCTGATGTCAGATATGTATGCATTAAACAGGATTGGACCCAGGACCAAGCCCTGCGGTACCCCACTACCAACCTCTCTAGAGTTTGAGAGCTCCCCACTGACCACTACTCTCTGAGTGCATCCAGCTAGCCAGTTTCCTATCCATCTGACCATCAAAGGGCCCACTCCCAACCCCATCAATTTCTCCACCAGATCATTGTGGGGGACCGAATCAAATGCCTTGCTGAATTCCAAGAATAGTACATCCACAGGCTTTTCCCTGTCCAGTTCCAATGTTACCCATTCTTAGAACTCCACAAGGTTGGTTTGACTCGATCTACCTGGCACAAACCCATGTTGCTGACTATCCAGACCTCCTACCTCCTCCAGGTATACCCCCAATCGTTCCTTTAGTATACTCTCCATTATTTTTCTCACCACCGAGGTCAAACTGATGGGTCTATAGTTACCTGGTACTTCCCTCGACCCCCCTTAATGGATTGACACCACATGTGCCTCTCGCCAATCCCTAGGTACCCTCCCTGTCTCAAGCAACCTGTTGAAGAGCTCCGCCAGGGGTGCAGC
This sequence comes from Neoceratodus forsteri, assembly GCA_016271365.2. Taxonomy (NCBI): domain Eukaryota; kingdom Metazoa; phylum Chordata; order Ceratodontiformes; family Ceratodontidae; genus Neoceratodus; species Neoceratodus forsteri. The sequence goes on from CM057459.1 coordinate 626,547,729, forward strand.
CAGTATGTCCGCCAATTACCATAGTACTCTAGGTTGAATGCCATCTGGCCCAGGAGATTTATCTTTCTTTAGGGCCTTAAGGGCTTGCCACACCCATTTGGTGGGGATAGCAGCATCTGCCCCCCCACCTTACTGGCCTTTTTATCCTTTTCCTGATGTGACACCCCTGAGCTACCTCTCCCTCCCTCATGCTTCATTTCTGTTGCTCCCCTGATCCCTCACACTACTGCTTCTATCCCCACTGTGCCTTGCTTTGTAAATATCCCATCCCCTTCCCTAGTGAACACAGAGGCGAAGTACCCGTTTAATACCTCCGCCTGGTCCCTCACCTATTCCACTCACCCACCTTCTGATTGCAATCTGCTGAGCTGGCCCTTAGTTTTTCTCCACTCCCCAATGTACCAGAAGAACCTTTTTTCCCCTCCCCGTATCCCCTGTGCCAGCCGCTGCTCTTTACTGGACTTTGCCCCCCGCACCATCCTGGTGACTTTTCTAGATGCAAGACGGTACGTTTCCTTTTCCCTATCCCCTCTCACTGTTTTGTATTTTTTGCAGGCAGCCTTCTTTTCTCTGACCGCTACCTGAACCTCACTGGACCACCAGCAGGTTTATGTGAACTTGCTCCCTTAGGCTTCACCTTAACGCAGGTCCCGACTGCCTCATGAAGTCCCAGTTTTATGACCTCCCATCTCTTTTCCACATATGTCATTATTGTAATCCCCTTCAAGTGATCCTTGAGAATATTTCCCATGCCCACAAAGTCTGCCCCCTTGAAGTCCACAGCCAGTGTCCTAGATCTCTTCCCCCCCTCCCCTCATGCTTATTTGAAACCAGACAATATCATGGTCACTCCCAGTTAGAGGATCCTCTACAACCAGGTCCCTTACCAGATCCCTATCCACCAGAACTACGTCCAGGACATGGCCCTCTCTTGTGGGATCCATTATGTGCTGTGTTAAGAACACATCTTGGAAGCTGTCCAGCAGTCTCTGCTCCTTGGTCACCTTAGAGGACATGGTTCTCCAGTTTGTACCTGGCATATTAAGGTCCCAGTCAACACCACTCCCTCCCCTTTTGGTCTGCACTGGGCAATGATGTTGTCCAGCAAACCATCCTCCAGAACCTCACCCATCCCGGGGGGCCTATATACTACACCCAGCTTGACCTTACCTCCTGCTGGGGTTCGTAAGGTAACCCATAAGGCCTCCATGTTTCCCTCTGCCTCTTCTACCCTAGCAATTTCTATGTCATCTCTAATGAACATAGCCACTCAACCCCCTCTGCCCTCCTTTCTATCATTCCTAAGCATAGTGTACCCCCTCACGTTTAGGTCCCAGTCATGGTTATTTTTGGCCCATGTTTCTGCGACCACCACCATATCCACCCCCCCCCCCAAACAGCATGACCTGGAACTCTGACAACTTGTTTCCCAAACTCCTGGCATTTACTAACACCACCCCTCACCCCTTATCCCTGATCCCTTTTGTCAAACCTCAACCGGGTTCCTTATACTTCCATCCTCCCTCAGCTCCTCCTGAAACCTCCTCCCCCAGTCTGTTTCCATCCTCCCCCCCTTGGGTTTGAAGGCTACTCCCCTCATCTAGAGGAGAGGGCTTTGGTCAGCCCCTCCCTTATCCCCCCCTCACAACTTTAAACCCCACCTTTTTTGAATGTAGTCCACCACCTGTTTAAGAACTTCCTTCTCTAACGGGGTAAGATGAAGCCTGTCCTTGGCATACAGTCCCTTATCCTCCCAAAGTCCTTCCCAGTTCCCTAACACCCCTGACCCACTTTCTTCACCCCACTTCCTGAAGTGCTTTACAACAAAAACTGTTCTGGGAGACTGAGAGTGCAGGGATTTCACAGAAATGAAAATAATTGACAAGACTTGAGATTTATATAGTGCTTTTCACACACACTGTATCCCACAATTCTTTACAACAAAAAACAGTAATCTAAGACTGTGCGTGCAGGGACTGTTCAGAAAGGAGGAGACTTGAGATTTAAGAGCACTTTTCATACTCATTGTATCACAGAGTGCTTTATAACAAAAACAGTAGTGGTAGACTATGAAGGCAGGGAGCTGATGGCAGAATTAATGCAGAAAAGGGAGGAGCTGACTGAGGTATGGAAGGAGAGGGGACAGTTGGTAGACATACAGCAGCAGGAGTGGCTGTGGGATAGAGTGCACAGCACTGAATGTGACCATCCCAGCCAGGATGGCACACAGGTTTGCCAGCACTAGCTCCACCTTCTAGGGGTGTGTGAGGGATGAATCATATTTCCTGAATACCACAAATAATGCACTATTCATTATTCAGATATGAATATTGAATAGTGGTATTATTATTTGTATTCTGGAAATAAGAAAAACAAAGTAAAAAAGCCCCTCATCCTCCTCCCCAGCCCAGTTGTTTAAAGAATCACAACTCCTATCCCCCACATTCCCTCATCGCCCCACCTAGCACCCAGAGTTTAATATTTAAATTAAACAAGGCTTCCATGATAGGGGACTGGCACAACCTGACCACCTCCATGGCTAGCTGTCATTTTTTGTAGTGCTTTTGCACTTTTTTATCTAGGTCTAAGCCAGAAAGAAATAACCCCCCCAAGCAGCACCCAACTCCCAATCTCCTCCCCACCAGAACCAGCATTTCCTTATTTAGAAACCCCCAGGTGCTGGAAGACAACTGACACAACCCGACCTCCTCCACGACTGGCCGCCTTCTTGTGAATGAAAGTACTCTTGTGCTTGCTGACATAGTAGAACAGCTGATCACATGCGGTTCTTTAAACAGATGGACTGGGGAGGAGGGATGGGGATAGTTTTTTACCCCCGCCAACAGGAACACAAATTACGAATACAAATACAGAGTGCCAAATATATGGGTTCCTGAGTGTGAATATTTGGCCAAATATTCAAAATAAGGATTGCCCCACCCATACCATGTTCTCCTCCACTGGTTCAACGTGACTGCTCTTACTGTATATCTCTCTGAATTGTGCCACAGCTTATGATGGTGTTGGCACATCCAGGGAACCGGACCCAACTGCACCTGGTCTTTCAGTCTCCCCTTCAAATCATGTCCTACTTCAAGTTCCCACTGTCTACCCCTTCCTACTCCAAATGCACAGATTTCCTTTGGTGTTTAACTCCTTTCCAAACCCGTTACACCTCAGTGGGATTGGGAGCACAGGCAGCAACCCCTCAGCATTCACCTTCCTATGGGCTTCCCATTCCTTGTGATGCCAAATGTTTAGGTGAGTATGTTGCCCACCAGTCTCTTAGATGAGTGCCCTTTTTCTCATGCTTCTCAACCGAGTTGCACAGTGTGCATGTGAACCACTCTGTTGTCAGCCAGGCCAGTCAAAAGAAGGTCAGGACCAGAGAATTGTGCTGCTGCTGCTGCCTGGCTGAGGATCCAGAGGTTGACGGCATGTCTGATACTTCAGAGGGAACAGCCAGTAAGGAATGCATAATTCTGCCCATTAAATGTGTGTGGAATGGCAATTCCATTACCCAAATGTTTTTTTTTCATAAATTTCTTTTTGAATTCCACAAAATTCCAGAAAGTATTTCTATGTAAACCGCAGAATAACTTTTCACAGATTAGATAAACCGTTGATTATTATTTATTTTATTTTATTTATTTAAAAATTTGGCAACCAGGAAAGGCACACTTAGCCAAGGCATGTTTCCAGGTGTGACCCGGGGTAAGGGCAACATATGAATAAGACAGTAGTACAGACAATGAAAGTACACAGTATACAATTCAGTAAAGGTAAGATAATTTGAAATACAGGAAAAATAATCACAATACAAATACCATTGCAAAACAATTCAGGAGTAGGACAGACCAGTAACAAATAGGTTTCAAACTCTGACTGATTTTGGCAGGAGCAGAGTACTATGCCCTGCACCGGGGCATGGGAGAGTCAGGAGAGGTAAACTGCGAAACTCTGACAGATGAGAGGCTAGGCTGCTGAAGTAGTTGGGGGGGGGGGTTGAGAGCATTGTGGGGCAAGAAGAAGTCTGAGGAGTCTTTTGAAAGAAGAGAAGGAGGAGGATAGGCGAAGATTACAGGGATGTTTGTTCCAGAGTTGTGGCAGATGATAGGAGAAGGCAGACTGGCCAGCAGCAGAATGGGGGTGTGGGATAGAGAAAGTATGAAGGTCTCTGTAGTGAAGGGAGTACGTTGAAGTGGCTGCCTGAGAGAGGCAGGAGGAGAGGTATGGGGGAGAGTCCCAAACCAGAACTTAGCAACAAAGGAGGCACAGAGAATCATCCTTCTATGAGACAGTGAGATAGAGAGAAGCAGAGTAGAGAAAACAGTGGTGAGTGAGGGGAGGGGAGACAGTAGCAAAATGACAGAATAAATTTAGGAGTGTGTCCAGTCTGGAGAGTGGCGTGAATGGTGCAGTGCCATAGACCTCGTTGGCATAATCAATGATAGGTAGAATCATTTTAGTTACCATCTCCCAACGGACGGGGAGAGGGAGACTATCATTGTGATGATAGAGGGCTGCGAGCTTGGGATGGAGTTTAGTACAGATGGCATCTATGTGGGTAGTGAAATCTAAGTGGTTAACCAGCCAGACTCCTAGGTATTTAAAAGCTGGGACCATCTCTAAAGGGGAGCCGTCCAATATAGAGAAAACTGGCGTAGACTGGAGAGTAGCCAGTTTCTGTCTAGAGCTGAGCGTCATGGCTATGGCTTTTTTTGTATTGAGTTTTAGGTGGATGGACTGGAACCAAGTCTGCACTCTGTAGAAATCTTATTGAAGAGGGGACTGCACCCTGATTGTGGAGGGACCAGAGGTAAAATGACAGTATCATCAGCATACATATGCATATGGGAGGGGTTGCAGATGAAGGGGAGGTCATTTATAAATAGGGAGAATAGGATGAGGCCAGGGATAGAGCCTTGGATGACCCCAGTAAGGATAGGAAGAGAGGAGGAAAGTACATCACCTATTTGGACAGATTGCTGCTTATCATGTAGATAGGAGAGGAACCAGTTAACAGTTGGATCTGATAGGCCAGCAGATTTTAGTTTATGTTGCAGGAGGGAAGGGAGACTGAATTGAATGCCATTGCTAGGTCAATGAAAATGGCGGCTATAATTGGATTCTGGTCCATTGCTGAGAAAACAGACAGAGACCTGTATCAAGGAGGAGATGGTCAAGTGCTGTTTCCTAAAACCTGACTGCATGAGTGAGAGAGAGTTGTTTGTGGCAAGGTACTCAGATAGCCCGGAGTGAATGAGTTACTCCTGGGGTTTGGCATGAGATGGGAAGAGTGAGATAGGCCAGTAGTTCCTGGGTGTAGAAGGGTTACCACTCCTGTGTAGAGGCAGCACCTTTGCAAATTTCCAGGCTTTGGGGATGGTGGAGGTTGAGAGGGTGGGGTTAAGGATGTGGGATAGAGGGGTGGCTATGGCAGGAGCAAAGATATGGAGAAGCATAAGGTGGAGACCATCAGGGCTGGTTTTTGCTTGGTAAAGAGCAGTGAGAGTCATATAGACTATGTGAGGGGATAACAGTGGGAAGTGGAATTCGGTACGGGGAGTGGGTGAGTCAGGTATGATGGCAGAGGATTCTGGTGGGATGGGAGAGGAGTTGTCGGGGAGTGCACATGTGACAAAGAGTTTATTGAAAATCTCTGCTACCTTGGATGAGTCAGAGACAGGGGAGCCATCAATTCTGAGGACCGGGGAGGCCTGTTGAGTGGGGAGATCAAGAAGAGAGTGTAAAACTTTCCAGAATGATGCAGGTGTGTTTTAGCCTTGCTGTAGGTTGGATCTGAAGTATTTAGCCTTGGAGAGATGGATGGCTTTGGTGCAGTTATTTCTGAGTGCTTTGTAAGCATGTAGGTCTGCCTGGGCTAAGGACACTTTATAGTGAGTCCAGGCTTTGTCCCTGGCTCTGCATTTGGCTAGCAGGTCTGCTGTTATCCAGAGGTGGTGGTGACATTTTACTCTAGCTTTCTTTAAGGGGGTGTGGTGGTTCCAGATGCGGATAAGTATGCTAGAGAAGAGAAATAGGGCAGAGTCAACATCATAGGCCGAGAGTACAGATTGCCAATCTGTATGGGTAGATCTTGGTGGAGGGCTGCTGTGTCTAGAGCATGGAGAGGGTGGGTCCAAATGTATTTAGGGACTGCATGGGGGAAGTGAATGCATTAAGTGATGCAGTGATCACTAAGGGCATCTAGAAGAATGCCTGCTGCAGTGATGCAGTGGGGGTGGGAGGATAGCACCCAGTCAAGCATGGAGTGGTTTGGGGAGCAAGACTTTATATGAGTGGGTTCAGGAATCAGCTGTGTGAGGTTTAGGACCTCGATCTTGAGGATGGTAAGCTTTGAGGAAGGGGTGAGCCAGTCTAGGTTGAAATCACCTAGAAACAAGAGTTCTCCATTTGCTGTGTGAGAGGAGATAGAGGAGATGGTGGTCACTAGGGAGTGAGATGAAATTTTGGGTGGGGCATAGAGTGCACCTATGTAGATTGGAGTAGAGGAAGGGAGAGATAGGAGGGCAATGACGAGTTAATGGGAGGAGGGACATGATTCTTTAAAAGTGATGGAGCGGGACAGAGACTGTCTGGCGTACAAGGCTACACCGCCACCTCACTTACCGTGATCTTGACAGAATAGATTGAAGTCTGGGAAAGAGAGAGAGAGAGAGAAGAGTCAGGAATTCTGGAGGATATCCATGTTTAGGTAACACAAAGAATGTCCAGGAGGTGCTGGGTCAACCATACTTTCAAAGCATTCATTTTGGGGAGGAGGCTTCTGGCATTTGGATGAAGATGGGAAGTCCCTTTGGCAGAAAAGAGGGCATAGAGTTCAGGGGAGGGCCTAGGTTGTTTGGACCTGAAGTGGTGGAGATTGTGGGAGGCCAGGGTTGGGTTGGACATCTCTGGAGAGAAGCAGGAAGAGTAGGAAAAGGGACAGATGTGAAGGGTACTTGTGTCTTCTGGAGTTGAGACAGGAAGGTGGTGAGAAGGGATTAGTGCAGTGAAGCAGGGCCTCAAGATTTAGCAGGTGAGAGGGGAGCAGCATGGGGTGCACAAGGAGTGTAGTAGAGGGGTGGGGGAGTCAGAGGAAAGCGAGGAGTACACTGAGGGGATGGGGAAGAGAGGTATACCGAGGTGAACAGTGAGGCAGAAAGAGGGGTGAAGACAGTAAGCAAGGGCAGGAGGGGAAGAAGGGGTAGGAGTAAGGAGAGAGAGAGAGAGAGAAAGAGAGGGCTGCTGAGAGGAGTGGGGTGAAGGAGAGGACTAGCTTGGGGAGTAGGCATGAAGGTGTTAGAGAAGATCAGATGATGGAGATAGACTCGGTGAAAGGGCAGTAAATTCATGGTGAGGGAAAGCAGGAGCAAAACTAATTACAGGTCAAGGCGTCTAAAGATCCAGGATGGATCTTGAAAAATGAAGCCAGGCATAGGGCAGAGTTGACTAGGCAGATTCAAGGAGGTGGCTGTAAACCACAACCAGGCAGGAGGGGCTGACTTGGAGCTGGTGAGTTTACATCAGGCTAAGTGGCCAGGTGCAGCTCATTAGGGGAAAGGGCAGGTGAATGGGAAAAGGTTTAAAAAGGCACCCCCCCCAGGGTGAGATTATTCCTTCACATGGCACTACACTCAGCTTAAACACTGCGGAAACAATCAGGCAATTAAATAACTACCTGGAGCGTTCTCCATTGTTGTGGGGAGAGAAGTGGTGGTTTTGGGGGGTGAAACCAGTCCCTTCCCAAGTGCCCTTCCCAACCCTTAACTTCTTCCAACTGCTGATCACAGATTGTAGAAAAGGAATCTGTGGTTAACGTAAATTGTGATTTCTAATCAGCAAAAATCATTCCACTTTTGAAATAATGGAATACCACCATTAACAGAATTATGCAGAATGTTCTGAAATTTCCCAAGAATTCTATTCCATTGGCATTTTAAAATTCTACCATGCAAAAGCTGGGCTCAGTGTACTGTTGCTGGAGAAAACATAACCTTGGAGGCATAAAAATACCATTAATTTGTGTAAAGCAAAAAGCAGTAGCACTCCCTGTGGCACCGATGATGACACCACTACTTCACACTTTCTCAAGTCAAGATATCAATTTTTTTTTACAGTAAATGGTACCATTTTGCTTGTCTGTGCTTCTGTTTGTTCACTCTCAACTCTACTCATGGATCTTGAGCTGCCTCTCTGCCAGTTCTTCAATTTTAAAATTTCTTTCCCACCCTACTGGGCACAATTTGTCTCAGTGCAAACAGTACTATTACTGTATACTGCTGCTGCCACTCTGTTTCATATTTATTTATGAATAGGTTTCCTTTCCTCCTTAAAAAGACACACTAGTTGTTATATAAAACTGGCTGCCTAATGCAGCTTCCTTGGTAGCCATAAGTCACTGGACTACCAGGGAGGAAATACAATAACAGTGGCCAGCAAAATACTGTATATAACCACAATATGTGTGAGCCTTACATTTTTGTTATCATGCAGCATACCCAACATGTGGGGTGGATGGGCACCTAACTCTGTCTCTCATGGGCCCCCTTTGTTTGCACCCAGGGTAGCTATGTTCCCTGATTGTGCTAGAGCTCGTTTTCACGTGAGTCCAAGATTATCTCCTCTGCAAGACATCCCTGCATCTATCTGACTCTCCCATGAGTGGCACGTCTTGATACTGTTTCTGCTTGAAATGATAAACTGTGGAATGGTCATACCATGGCTGTTATACTATGCTACCCAGCCTGCTGCAGTGTCTTAAGAGACTCCCAGTCAGAACAGAAGTGAAGCTACAACATGTTCACTTCACTTTCTTTAGTTCTACTGGAGCTGGAGCTGTGCATGCTGTATTATCTTCTCAAATGTATAATGAGGGATGTAGCTCTATCATTTGAAACCCTTCAACTATTGTAGTGATACCAGAGGTCTAGCTAAATCAAGAAAAAATGCTACCATCACCAGTGTCTGCTTTTCTGAGGATTTTCTCTGCAGACAAACTCAGATGCTAATTATACTGTATGAACTGCCAAGGGACTACGCCAGCATTCCTTCCACACAGACCCTTGAAAACTAGCAGAACCATCTAGGCACTAATTAGTGCTCTGGGCGTACTGTAGAAGAAATGTCTTCTCCCTGCTCCCACACTTTGAAAATCTGGCCAGTTGAATCCGGTCAGTAAAGCAGGGCTGAACCCATTATAAAAGAGTAGGAATTGTGCCCCCAGAATCACTCAGCCATAGTGCCACAATGTAATGAACACTGAGGAGCTATCAAGTAACAACAGATAGGCTACAGTGTCAGGATTAGCTTTCATAAAAGTATAATTTGCCACTCTTATGAGAGCTATTCTTATGTACTGAAAAACAGATCACAACTTGGCTTAGACAAAATGCAGTTCTGAGGGCTGCTCTTGACAGGAAAGTTTGTAGCAGCTGTCAATTCAGCATTCTCAGCAGCACTCATCTGAAGAAGAAAAACTCCAGTAAATGAGCAAAATACATTTTATTGAGGGACAGCACCATTATTGGAAACCCTTTGGATGTTGTAGTGATACTGGAGGCCTAGCACCCACTTCTCTATAATATAATTCTTTATTCCATGTTTATCCCACCCTATATATCAAACAGGACTAAGGCTTCTAAAAATGAACTCCATCCCTCCCAAATATTCCTAAACTACCACGAAGAGATACTGTATTATTTTATTAAATTTTATTTACTATTTATTATTTTATTACTGTATTAAATTTCCCTCATTCACTAAAAATACCACCAACAGCTTAATCTGATTCAAGGTCAGTTGGCACTCATCTATATCCCCTTCCCCCGGGTCGCACCTGAAAATAGGCAGGATTTGTCTAGTGCACTTACCCGGTCAACAAAAACTAACTAACTAAATAAATAAATAAAAAATAAAAATAAAATATTATAATGTCTTGAGACCCCCATCAAATCATGCATTCTGGAGAATGATATTCTACAGCCCACACTCCCTCTCTGTAGTGTAAGCACCTCACTCACCTCTCTGATGTACCTCTCACCCCCCGCCCCCGTGTACTTATTAAGTGAACAATAGATTTAAGGTTTTGTAGCAGAGCTGCAGAGTCACTAGACCAAGTCCCTTTTTTGTATATTAACATTCAGCACAAAAATGTTTAAAAGATCCTTTTCTGACTTTTATATGAATCTACCACAAAGGCTTAAATAGCTGTTTTCAATACCTCCAGTTTTTTATCTTTTCACTGTGAACATCAGTTTCAGGCATTGGCAGCAATAAAAATTGATTGATTGTTGTTCTGCTTAATAAGTTGCTATTTCCCCATATCTTGTACCAAAGGTAACAGTGACTCATCTATCCTAATGTCACTATATTCTGTGTAATCTATTGTATTGCATTGTTCTGAGTGAATTTCTATACTGTAAAGGTATAACACTATAAATAAAAAGTAAAAAAGAAAAAGCTCCATAGAAGTTTCCAAATGTGACATTTCACAACTGGTTGCAATTTAAAAATGAAACAATGGAAAATAAAAATGCCTAGCTGGCAGTTTTTCTAAATGGTACATTTTGGGGCTCAGTATTGAAACTGTCCTGCTGCTGCTAGCGTGGGACTTTGACTGCAGATCCACATGTTGGTTTTAATGCTGCTTATGCATGAGGTGGGCAGGGGTTCTCCATCCATGCCTCCACACAAATAGATACATGAGTCTCATCCAGCCATGCCCCTGTAAACTTCCATTTTGTAGGAGCACAGGGGGCTGAACACAGAGGGCATACTTCAACCCCCACAGCACCAGTACTGACCCACTGTGGATTAGGGATATGATAGGCAGGCAAGGCTGTTGTGAATGTTTATGAAAGCAATAAACAAAGAATCAGATTAAATGCCTGCAGTGGCATATTAATATAGAACCTCATTCCTGCCTATACATCTGTGGATGACGTGTCTCTCAGCGGAAGGCCTAAAATGATTATTTAAATTTATTCCAGGATCAGGGTACTTCACGCACAATTATGCTGTCCAGCAAAAGTGACACACTGGCGCTCTGTTCACTCAAATGACCCCTCAGAGTTGTACAACTAGTGCTGTGTTATAGTAGGAACTCTCCAGTTACAGCAACATTTAACCTCTGTTGCCACAGCACATATGCTTCATGTGACTGATAATGTTAGTGTCATACGTTATCAGTGCCCATGCTCCATGCATCCACCAGTGCCCCACCTACCACTAAGAGCTAAAAGCCCACCCCTTGTCCTGTCCTGGTGGGTGCTGACATGAGGGTCCCACTCCTAAGGCCTTCCAGGACTGATGCCCTTTGCTCAGCCCTACTGCCACTAGAATGTGAACACTTGTTACTTGTATCTTCTAAATGGCACCACTGGAACACATTACCTAACTCTCACCGTGTGGCTACGAGCTTTACAGATTCACTGTTCCAGGCTCAATTTTCCGACCTTCATGCTTCCCTGTACAGTTTTCCAGACTACCTTATTCCCACATTCAAGGCTATGGTTACCAGGTCTGACCCTTTCATTAGACTCTGGCCTACAATCCTGAAAGTCATCAAGGAGCCCCACACCCCACCACCTGGGCCCTTCTCCTGTCTCTTGGTTCCATGTCTCACAAGGTCCTAGAACATTTTCTGCACTGCCTAACTATACCTAGAAAATTAGAGAGATGCAACACACTGCATCCTTCCTTCATTCTGTCTGTAGGTGGTGCCTATAACATCACTAGGCCCATAACCAGCATGGTTTCTACAGACCAGATGAAAACCTAGACTGCTCTCATCTGAGTCTCAAGGGAACACTTCTTTGCCTACTCTCCACCTACAGTGCACAAGAGCACTCAAGTGCCTTACCACTCAGGTTTCTCAGTGGCCACAAAGGGTTCTAATTCATAACCATGGGATCTCACTACTTGTGTAAACCAGTGATGTGCACCCACCTTCCTCCAATAAAGATGTGAGCAGTCCTGCCATCTACCTACCCAGCAAGTGCATGCAACCAGTCTCAATCAGGCAAAGACCACCTCTCAACCCACAGGCTCCAGTCTGCTTTAGTTCCATCCTCTCACAGCACTAAAGAAACACAGACACATAGAATCTGATGGCAGATAAGGACCTCTTGGCCCTACTTGTTTGCCCATTTTCCCCTACCTCCAGTCTTACCACAGATCCTACTTGTTTTTCAACTCTTTTTCACCCCCCTTCCTTTCCAATAAGATTCCTTTATATCTATCCTATGCATTCTTGAACCCCACAACTGTTTTTTTCCATACCACATCCACTAAAAGTATTCTCCAGGCATCTGCCACTCTTTCTCTGAAGAAGTATTTCCTTACATCTCTCCTGAATTTACCCTCCTCCAGCTTCATTGCATGTCCCCTTGTTCTTGAGAATCTTTTTTTTTTAAAGTACTTTATTGCTGTACCTTATTTACTCTTGTGAGGTATTTATTTATTTAAAAATTGGTAACCAAGAGAGGCACACAGAGCTAAGGCTCATTTCCAGGTGTGACCTGGGGAAGGGGAACAAATGGAGAACAGCAGTGCAATACACAGTTACAATTCTGATTGAGCAAACATTGGTAAATACGTTGGTACAACAGTAAATAAATGCAAAAACTTAGATTGTTACTCTGAATAAAATGCAGTCACATCTCAGCTGGATATGCCCAAATAAGTGAAATAGTAAAAGCAGCAGTATTAAATGGCTTAAAATACAATACTGGCAATAGGTGAGTGACTTGTAGGACTAGCCGTGCCTGGTCTCATGGAGGAGGGAAGAGCATCAGAGGTTTCTAGTGTCAAGTTTTCAAGTATAAATTTTATCAGGGATAAGTCATTGAGCCAAGGCTCATTTACAGTGATGCCTGTACACAGATACAGACCACATTTGCATCGTAAAAAGTACATAATATAAAAATAAAGCACTATAAAGATATTGACAAGAAATAATACAAAACATTGTCATACAACAAGCAATGTACATCCTCATTTAAGTGATTAGGAGGTGTAACCAGAAGGCAGATAACGGGGAACCAGCTGGGTGCCATATCAAGGATGGATGGACTCAGGTTGGAGAGACGTCAGGAGGAACAGGTGGGGTAGAGTGGGGTTGCTGTTTCAACTAGTGCCTGAGGGAGTCTGGGAAGGAGGAAATGTGGAGGGAGGAGGGAAGTTGGTTCCAGAGTGAGTGAAGTCAATAGAAGAAGGCAGATTATTCAGCAGTGGAGCAGGGGTAAGGAGTGGCGAAAGTACAATGATCTCTGAAATGGAGGAAACTAGAGGCAGGAGGGAGTTGTGAGAGAAAAGAGGAGAGGTAAGAAGGAAAGCAGTCAAACCAGTATCTGGATGTGAAGAAGGTACAGTGATCCTGGCGATGTGAGGGCAGAGGGAGGATGAATAGGGAGGAATAGAGGGGAACAATGGTGGGTGTGAGGAGAGGAGTTTGTGGCAAAACAGCAGAAGGAGCTACACAGAGTGTCAAGTTTGGCGAGGGAACTACAGAGGGTGGTGCCGTAAACCACATCCATGTTGGGAAAGACAGGGAGAACCATTTTGGCAACAAGCTCCTTGCAGACCTGCAGAGATAAGTTGTCCTTATTTCGGTACAGAACACCTAGCTAGGGCCTTAGTTTTGCATGTATGGCATCAATGTGGGCTATGAAGTTGAGCTTACTCTCAAGTCACACACTGAGATACATGAAGGATTGAAATGCTTCGGGGGGGTGACATTCAGTGCAGTGAACAGCAGGGGGGAGGGGGCATGAGTCTGGCCAGTTCCTGCCTGGTACCAAAGGTCATGGATGCCATTTTTTTGTTGTGTTGCCTGGAGCTGGTTGGATTGAAACCAGTGAAGAACACTGTTGAAGTCTTGCTGGAAAAGGCTGTCCACAGCTGCAGTTGAGGCACCAGAGATGAAGATGACTGTGCAATTACCATACATGTGAATATACAAGTTGCACAGGCAGAGGAGATGTCAGTCAGGGAAATGGAAAACAGGATGGAGTCCTGTGAGAACTCAGCCTGGATGAGTAGTGGAGGTAACAGGATGATTCCAACCTGTACTAATTGCTGACAACCCATGAGGTAGGAATGGAACCAATCAACAGCAAGAACTGAGAGGCCAGCAAGGCTTAGCTTGCCCAGGAGGAGTGGATGGGACACCAGATCAAACGTTTTGGCAGATTGATGAAAATGATAGCCATTATGTGCTCCTGGTTCAGCACAGAAAAAAATGGAATAAGTGACTCTCAGCTGGGGGGAGATGGTGGAATGGTGCTTCTGGAAACCAGACTGGAAGGGTGAGAGGAAGTGGAAGGATGATAGGAAGTCAAAGAGCCTGAAATGGATCAGTTTTTCTTGCCACTTAGAGAAGGAGGGGAGAAGGGAGCTAGGATGGAGGTAGCCAGGCAAGGATGGATCATCCCCTTTGTGACATGGAATAACTCTTGCTGACTTCCAAGATTGAGGAATAGTGCAGAGGAGGAAGGAAAGGTTGAGTAGGGGAATTAGGGTGGCTACAGTGACAGGAGCAGAGAGGTGAAGGAGTTTGGGGTCCAAACCACCAGAGCGGGACTTTGATAGATTGAGGAAGTAGAAAGCAAGCAGGGTTTCCTGGGTGTTGACAGTGGAAACGCGGGGAATGGTGGGGAGGTGAGGAAGGGGAAACAGGAGGGGAAGGAGAGAGGTCTGGAGGTGGAGAAGAAGAGATGGTGCAGGTGGTGAAGAACTCATAGAAGTGAGCAACAATAGAGTTAGGGTCATATGCAAGTGAACCATTAACCATGAGGGTTGGAAGAGCGGATTGAGCAGGAGGGTCAACAAGAAAGTGGATAGCCTTCGAGAATTACTCTGGGGAGTTAAGGATTTTCTGGAGGTCAGTCTTGAAATAGTGTGATTTCACAGTGAAGACAGCCTTTGTACTTTTGTTCTTCAGAGCCCTGTAGGAAATGAGGTCAGGAGAAGAGTGGGATAATTTATAGTGGGCTCCGACAAGATCATGGGACTTTCATAGGTTGATGAGTATAGAGGTAAGCCAGTGGTGGTGGTGGTGGGAAATATGGATTAGATTTCCTGAGGGGGTTGTGCTTGTCCAAGATGGATGAGAATTTGGAGTTGAATGAAATGAGGGTCATGTCAGTATCAGAGGCAGAGATGATGGCTGACCAGTCTGTTGCAGTGAAGTTGATCAGTAGAGCATTGATATTCAGCGACTGGAGACACCTGTACCAGATTTATTTTGGGGAAGAGGGGGACACTGAGTTTTCCTGACATAGTACATCATGAAGAGATCACTTAATGAATCCGGCAATATATCTGCTGTAACGATGCAGTGAGAATTGAAGATTAGAACCCAGTCCAAAAGGATATGGTTAGTGGAGTGAGGACTGAGCTGAGTAGGTTCTGAAATAATCTGGGGGAGGTTTAGGGACTCAATTCTGTGAATGGTAGATTTGGAGAACGGGAAACATCAATTTACATTGAACTCCCCAAAGAAGATGAGTTCACCTATGGAGGAGTGGGAGCTGATGGAGGAAACAGAGTCCTCATAGGGCTTTTGATGCAGACTCTGCACCATTTTAATTGCCCTCCACTGAACAACCTCCACTCTGTCTATGTTCTTGCATACAAGTGGTTCTCCAGAACTTGACACAGTACTTTAGGTGTGATCTCACTAGTGATCTATGCAAAAGCAACACCACTTTCCTCCTTCTGCCTGTGATACTCCTCCATCTGCAGGGGCCACATCAACTTGCCCTGGTCATTTCACAGTGGGACAACTTGTCCTGGGCTCTTAGCTCCAGGGTCAATCAGCTCCCATGACAATTCATCCCCCGACAATTCACTCTCACTAAATATTGTACTGTAATACAACAACAATTACAGTATAACTTCCACTTCTGCAACTTTTGAGCACATTGCCTCATCTGGTGGGCGAATTGCACCCACACAGAGTTTGTTTTATAATATTTACACTGAAGGTGAATTATCCAGGAACAGAATGACATAGGAGTCAAATGATGCAAGAGCTAATAGTTCAGGACGAGTTGTTGCAGAGTGAAATGACCAGGACAAATTGTCATGTAGCCCCCTCTGCAACCCAGCATCCCACTGACCCTTCCAATTACATTGTCACACTGCTTGGCCACCTTTAGGTCATAAGATACGATTACCCCCAGGTCCAGTCAGTGTTTGGTGGTTGTTGCTACATCCTCTTTAATTTTGTATACTACCTCTGGGTTTCTGTGCTCTAAGTGCATGATTTTGCACTTTTCACATTAAAACCCAGATGCCATACCTTCGCCCACTCTGAGTTCCCCAAGGTCTCTGCATATTCTTTCCACCCCCGACATTTCAATCCTACTGCAGATTTTAATATCATTAGCAAAGAGACAGACTTTGCCTTCCAGCTGCTTTGCTGTGCCACTAATAAAGACAGTAAAGAAGGCCAGTCCAAGTATTGATCCCTGATGCACCCCTTGGTTAAGCTTCCTTCTCCAGAGTGAACTCCATTTACCACTACCCCCTGTCACCTGTCTCTTAACCAATTTCTTTCCCAGTATACCACCTTTGAACCCACCCCTAAGCTGTCCAGATTCTTTACAAATCTCCTATGTAGAACAGTGTCAAAAACCTTGCCGAAATTTAGGTAGGCTACTTCCACTGATCCACCCTGATCAAATACTCTAGTCACCTAGTCAAAAAATCTATTAGATTTATGTAACATGATGCCACCCCAGTGAAACCATGCTGCCTTGGGTTTTGTAATCCATTAGATTCAACATATTCCACAATCCTTTCCTTCAGCAGTGACTCCATTAACTTTCCCACCACCAATGTCAGGCTGACTGACTTGTAGTTGCCAGTAACCTCCCTGCTACCAGTTTTGTAAAGTGGAACTACATTTGTCCTCCTCCAGTCTTCTAGAACTACTCCTATTTCCAGTGAGCTGTTAAATACAGCTGTCAGAGGTGATGCCTGTGCCTCGCTGAGCTCCCTCTATACATTGGATGCACCCCATCAAGCCCATCGCCTTGTCCATATTCAGATTTGCAAGTCACTTCAGGACTCTCTCATCTGAAAAAGGTCTAGTGTCCTCCTCCTTCCCTCCCTCCCTCCTCCAGTCTTCCTGTTACTTTGTTGTGGACTCCTTTTCCTTCCTCTGTGAATACTCAACAAACGTTTTTGTTTAATATATCTGCCTTACCGTGGTCACCCTCTGCACAGTCCTCCCTTCCTTTCTTAATCTCACAAGCCCTCCTCTGCTCTTCCTCTGTTCACTCACATACCTAACAAGCATTTGTCAATGTTGAATGTTGTCTAGCTGGCATTGGCATTGGTAGTGCAGGAGTTAGAGAGATGAATAATAGGAATGCATAATAGGAATGGCAGTGAAGTTTTGAACTGACGCCAACCCCACCCCAACCCTGCACAGACTGACAGGCATTGGGGTGTGCCTTTGGGTCATCACCCATAATGCTCATGCCATTTCACCTCACTCTACCCTGTAGACACTGACAAGTGCTGCGGTGAGCCTTTGGGTCTTCGGGTCTTATGCTTACCCCATTCCATAAGGAAATACATTGAGATGAGTGCAGTATAGGAGAATGGAGTGAACGTTGGGGCTGAAGAGTCCAAGGTACACCTCAATGCCTGTCAGTGGCTGCAGGCTGGGGGTGGGGGTGGAATGGAATGGCATGAGCATTATAGCTGAAAATCCCAAGTCACACCCTTGATGCCTGTCAGTCTCTACAGGGTAGAGCATTACAGTTGGAAACCCTAATGCCCCAGGCATTTTTTTGTATTTTCATTCCAAATTTTCAACATGGGCTTTTTGTGACTCCACCTCATGAACAGTGGCACCATTAGTTTGTTAGCCGAAAGGTGATTTTGCACAGTGACTGAGCCATTTGACACCGCAAGTGTGAAACACATTTCTGACAGGATATGAAAAATAATAGCTGTACTGTTCATGAGGAGGTGTAAAAATGGTAATGTTGAAAATCTGGAGTGAAAATATGAAAAATTGGTGAAGTCACGAGCGTGTGTAGAAACTGCGCAACATACACCCGTAACACAATTATTTGGGGATTTTTTTAACCAAATTTTCAACATAGGCATTTTGGGACCTCCGTTCATGAACAGTGGCACTGGGATTTTGTTACTCTGTCCCAAACATTGATTTCCCACCGTGACCACACCATTCTGTGCCATATGTGCCAAATCACATTTCATGCAAGATATGAAAAGTGACAGCTGTACTGTTCATAAGGAGGTGTGAAGAAATGGCAATGTTGAAAATCTGGAGTGAAAATATTAAAAATTCTTGAAGTTATGAGGGTGCATGGAAACTGTGCAATACATGCTTGTAACACAGTCATTTTGGGGAATTTGTTCACCAAATTTTCAACATAGGCATTTTGAGACCTCCGCTTATGAACAGTGGCACTGTGATTTTCTTAATCTTTCCCAAGCATTGATTTCCCACACCGACCGCACCATTGTGCACCAGATGTGCGAAAACACATTTCGGGCAGGATATGAAAAAATTACTGCTGTACTGTTCATAAGGAGATGTGAAAAAATGGCAATGTTGAAAATCGGAAGTGAAAATATTAAAAAGTCTCGAAGTTACGAGTGTGCGTGGAAACTGCACAATGCACTCTCATAACACAGTCACGTTTTGGAATTTTTTTCTCCAAATTTGCAACATAGGCTTTTTGGGAGCTCACCTCATGAACAGCGACACTATCATTTTGTTACTCAGTCTCAAAAGGTGATTCCATGCAGTGACTGCAAAATCACCTTTCGGCACCTAATAATGAATCGACAGTGACTGATTTCATGAGTTGGTGTCCCAAGAACCCCATGTTGAAAATCAGGAGCAAAAAGTCGAAAAAATGGCTGAGATATCCACCTAAGTTGAAACCTCCCCAGTTATGCCGTTATACAGCTTACTGGCATTTCTTCAGTTCACGGTAGGCTTTGAAGAGTGCAGACATGTTCCCACTCCACCAAAGATCACTATGCCAACCTCTGGAGGTAAGTATGAGGTGGGGGGTGTGTGGAGAGGGGGTTGTCCACAGGGTGGGTGCAGGTTGGGGAAGGAGGCACCGCCTACAGAGAGGGACTGTTTTCTTTGTTTCATGTACTTTAAAAACAAAAGTAACACTGAGGACGGTTTTCTTTCTTTACAGGTGTAAGAAAACAAATGTTGCACACACTGGGTTGGGATCTCAGTGTGCCCCATGATGACTTTGGAGGAAGGTGATCTTGGCCACACAGGGGGTAGGCTCCCAGTGAGGCACATAATGGGGTGGGGCGGGGGCAGGAACATGCCAATGAGGTCAGCTTCCAAACACCACAGAGGCACACTGGGGTGGGCTCCCAGTGTGCCACATAATCTTGGGGAGGTATTAAACATGCTGACAGGGGGATTGGGCACCCCCAAAGTCAGCTTTCTAGGGATTGTGAGAGGTGGACGACGTGAGCTGCTGCCACGTTTATTGAAATGGTTCACCAGGCTAGGCAAGTAGGGGAGGCATGTCATCTGTGCTGCTGCATAACAAGCTTGTGTCTGACTGAAGCAGCAAGTTTGTTTCAAGTTGGTGGGACTGCATACAATTTGTGTCACCGCTAGCATGCTTGCTAATTGGTGAATGAGGGATGCACCTTTTAAAGTGTGCCCTGCATTCGCCAGAACTGACACTCCTCTGTATTTCTCCTACTACCATCTCCTACTGCCACAAAATGTTGCTTGTGCATGCGCAAGGCATCATAAAAAATGTCTTCTCCTCTTTCGATGCCTCCTTGGTTCTTCTCTCCTCATTTTATGCCTTCATTCTCCTTACTGTTTTTCCTTCCTTCCTCTTTTTCTCCTGGTAAGCCTCTCTAGCCTCCTCCCTCTGAGTCCCCTTATACCTTCTGAAAGCTACCTTTTTAGGCTTTACCTTTTCAGCCAACTATTTTGAAAACAATAGCAGTTTCTTTTTCCTCTTGCTTTTGCTCAGTTGTTTGAGGCAGAGGTTTGTTGCCTTCATTATGCCCACCTTTAGCTTTGCCCACTGTTCCTCCACCCCACCCAGGTCATCCCCCTGCCAAGTTATCTATGAGGCATTCAGATGTCGTTTTAAAATCTATCCTCCTGAAGTCTATGACCCTTGACCTTGTGTGGTTCAGTTCCACGCTGTCCTTATGTTAAACCACATTGTATGATGATCACTGGTCCCCAGATGGTCTTCCACGTTGATGCCTTCAGTATTGTCCCTGCTAATGAACACCAGGTTCAGTTTTGCCCCATTACAAGTGGACTCCCTGACTAGTTGCCTGAGGAATGCCCCTGCAAGGAATCCATGATGTCCCTGCTTCTTCCTGAAATTGCAGCTGGGAGGCTTCAGCCACATCTGGCAGACTGAAGTCCCCCATTGACAGCACCTCTCCCTTTTCTGCAATCTTGCAAATGGCTTCCACCAGTACATTTTTAAAATCCTCCCCCTGTGCTTGAGGTCTGCAGATTACACCAATGTGAATAGCGGTTCCATTTCCCATCTCCAGCGTGACCAGCAATACTTCTGCCACCCAATCCCAGTCTGTCTATCGCTTTTATGCCTTCATGACGTAACACACCCCACCTCCTCATTTTTTTCC
Organism: Neoceratodus forsteri; assembly: GCA_016271365.2. NCBI lineage: Eukaryota > Metazoa > Chordata > Ceratodontiformes > Ceratodontidae > Neoceratodus > Neoceratodus forsteri. The sequence goes on from CM057459.1 coordinate 626,568,387, forward strand.
CACCCTGTCCTTCCTGAACTAAGTATAACCTAGTATGGCCATGTCTCAGTCATGGTTTTCAGTGCACCATGACTCAGAAATGGACACAATATCCAGGTCAGCTGGCAGGGGAACCACAATAAAAAACAAGTCAATGATCAAAAAATTGGGCTAACAGCTCTAACAATCCCAGTTAAAGACCAACTATGTAGTCTGGTTAAAAAATATTAATTTATTACTACACATTCTGTCAAAACATATAGAAACACTTACCCTGCTATTACAGTCAACATGTGACAAGCTTGAAATATTGACTCTGATAGCAGGGCGAGTGCTGCTGTATGTTTTTACAGAATATGCAATAATAAATGTAATTTTTTTAACTAGATTACATAGTTGGGGCCTGATTTTAAAAAGGTTATGTTTGACGCAAGGTGCCTGCACTAAATGGGTGTAACGCAAATGACACACTTTGAGTCAATCCCAATTTTTGAATGTAGGCTGTGTCAAAATTGGGATGCTTTGTGCCCAAGTCACCCTGCAACACCCTTGTGACAGAAGTGCCCATGCACCAGGTCAAGAGGGTGCTTGAGACATGGTGGAGCTGCACCATCCTCTTATTTGTAATTTTGGAATCCCTGCCATGGATGCAACAGGGAGATCTGCCTAGACCAGCCTGGAGGTGGTCTAAGGGACTTGCGCCACTGCCAGACACTGTGGTGATTGGGGTGGGAACTGAACAAAGGGGGTTAGGGCAGAAGCAGCATGTGGGGTTCCTTAGGGGGCATTGGGGAGACAGCAGACTATAAGGGTGGTGATGTGGCACCTGGTAATAATACCTTTTCCAATGCCAGGAAGCAGATCGACTCACAGTCTGTGGAGAGTTGGCAGGGAGGGAACGTGGCATGGCCCCAGGTTGGCACATCCCTGGCACTTGCCCCAGAGCTGCAGCAATTCACAACCCTGTAGTTTTTTCCAACATGGTCCCGACAAAAAAGTAGCAAAAATAATTCCTAAGATAAAATAAATAGGATGAAACCACACTAAAAAACAAAGCTGCACTTACACAGCGCAGTCAAAATACAAAATAGTTACAACAGAGATTCAGACTAGGATCATCCCTCAAAGGTACAGTGTTGAGCATTTTTAAAATGCAGCTTTGTCAACATGTGAAACTGGATGATCTTTGCAACCAAAAATAGAATATTTGAAACACAAAGAAAATACTAAAACACAGAATAATACAATGGGCAATGAAAAGTCACTTTTAAAGCATATGCATTGTAATGGAATCCTCCCACACTTCAGAATGAACCAGCCCAGCAGTTAGTCTGAAGGCATGAGAGAAGGAGAGCATTTCAAAGTACATTCTATTTTTTAAAGATACATGACTCAGTTTTACAGCTTTATATTTTATTGCAAAATGAGAATTTTAAGAGACAGACTATATTAATTTAATTATGGAGAGCTGTGAGGGAAGAGAACAACTGAAGATGCAGTGTGGTTTATTGGTTAGAGCACCCACTTGGGAACTGGAAGTTCACAGGTTCAAACCCCACCAGAGCCAACTACTCATGGTAATATCTTGGGTAAATTTTGTTTATTTATTTATTTAAAAGTTCACCAGGAAAGACATACTGAACTAACAAGAGCTTGTTTCTAGATGCATTCTGGTGGGAAGGGAAAGGGAATTACACTTGAAAATATATAGTCGAAAACAACATGTTAAAACTGTAAACAGCAGAGAAATAAATACAAAAGCAACTGTGTACAGTAAATTGTGTACATGGATTTAACCCATGGAAATGAATAAACAGATAATCAAACAGTGTGAGAACTTATAAACCATGCACCACCGTACTGAAAATTATAGCTGCCAAAGCTGAATGTGTGCCAGCACTGGCTAGTAGTAGAACAATACATGTTACAATGGGGGGGGGGAGGTGGAGAAAGCAGGCTTGAGGGGGAACATAGAATAGTGTTACAGTCAAGGACTAAGAAAGGTGAGGTTGATGTGGGGTGCGAGAGATAGATGAGTGGAGGATTAGGAGTAAGGAAAGCAGAGGAGAAGGGGTGGAGGGGGGAATGGTGGGCACAGAGGAGGGGGTAGGGTGAGATAGTAGAGGGAATACGATTGGGGATGGATAGGGTTGTGAGAGGAGGGGGAGGAGGAACAGGGAAGAGAGGGGTGGTATAGAGAAGGAAGGTGTAAGAGATGGGGGAGGAGATAGTAGATTGGATATAGGGGAGAAATTAGGTGAGGTTATAAGTTACAGTTGCAGGTGTGGTAGAAGAGGCTACACAGGAGGGGTGACAGAGAGTAGGGAGAGGTGGCTAAATGGATTGGGAGAGTGAGGGAGTTCTAGAGCTTAGGGAAGTGGTAAGAGAAGGCAGACTGGCCAGCTGCAGAGGATCTAGGGGGAGTGCAAGGGAGTGGAGGTGGGAACTGTTCAGGGCATAGGAGTTGGGGCGATGCAGGAAGAGGGTAGAGGACAGGTAGGAAGGAAGGGAGCCAAACCAATACTTGGAAATAAATGAGTGTGCCATATGCCTGGCTTCAATGGCAGGAAAGGAGAGGGACATATTAAGAGTACAGTGATGAGTATGTGCAGGGCTGTCCAAAACAAAGCAACAGAATGAGTTAAAGAGAGAATCAAGTCTGGAAAGGGTAGCTTTGAGGGCAGAGCTGTAGACTATGTTGCCATAGTGGAATATGAGGAGGCTCAGTTTCGGTGCAACAGCTCTACGGGCCAGGAGCAAGATGCAGCTGTGATGGCAGTACAATGCTCACAATTAAGGGTGGATTTTTTATGTATGGTATTAACGTGTTCAGAGAAGTTGAGGTGGTTGTCAAGCCAGACCACTAGGAACTTGAAGGATAGTACATTCTCAATGGTGGACCCTTCTAGGGTACGGAAGTAGGGGGGACTGCCAATCCTAGAGAGCTTTTGCCAAGTGCTGAAGGTCATAGAGACAGTTTTTTGGTATTAAGATCAGCTGATTTGAGTGAAACCAGAGCTGGATGTTATCACAGTCCCATGGAAGCCTGGTCACCAGATCAGCAGGGGAATGGCCAGAAGCAAATAGGACTGTGTCATCAGCATACATGTGAATGGATGCTGAGGTGCAGACAGCAGGAAGGTCATTTAGAAAGACAGAAAATAATATAGAACCAAGGACTGAGCCTTGAGGTACCCCAGTGGTGATTGGGAGGAGTGGGGAAATGGAGTCCCCAATATGGACTCCTTGGGACCTACCCATGAGGTAGAAACGAAACCAGTTGGTGGCCGAATCACTTAAACATCAGGTCCACCCAGCTGTGGACGTGCATAAAACTGGAAATGATATGTTGCATCACTGCAAGGCTATTCTTGATAAATAAATTGTAAAAATAAAGCTAATCAAATCTGTTTATAATTTTATTTGCCAAGTAGGCACACTAGACCAATAACCTCAAATAATATTCTGTATTCTCGCCAAGTCCCTATTCTTTGTTGTGCTTTCAACTTCTACCTCTCCCAGTCCATACTCACATTTCATACTTTTTATGCCCACTGTATGTGCATTGGGTAGCAGCCAGGAAGAGCGCTAAAACATCAACGCTGTTGGAAAATTTTAACTGCCATACTTTTGACCACTAATCTAATCTAATCATACCCTCTTACATAATTCCACCCCATCATCACTATCTACCTGCCTCCCCAAAGTCACGAACCCTGCCTCATGATGCCTGTGATGTAGCCCCATACCTCTGCCTTCCACTGTTGCTGTACCTGTCCCCAGACAGAGGATACAACTCACTACAGCAGGCTCCACAATAACCCAGGTGGTACCATGTTCATATGCGTAGTACACCTCCACCATCTTGAGTCCCTCTGAGAGTTGCATTGCTAAGGCCAGAGATATCTACCACCAGGTCCATGGCACGGACAGATGGTAGTACCTCAGTCACAGTAGGATCTTCAAAAGTCATCCCAGGAAAGGCTGAAATGATATACAAGAAAGGCATCAGGGACAGGCATGGAGCAACCCCCAAAATGCATCACATACAGTAACTGTGGTATCCCACACACATACATACCCTAGAAGGGTGCATCATGGTCCAGATGCTGTCATTGGTGCCCTCATAAATGAGAAGGCTGACAAGCTACAACACTTGAGAAGAAGTGTTCCTGCCATGGTCAATGTTCAATGTTCACTGTTAGCAACACAAGACATCCAGCAGAGAATGGTGTGCATGCAGTGGGCACTGGGTCTGCCCTGTCTAATGCTACCTGTTGGATGCTGCTGTTCTTAGGGGATACCCACACCACAGGCCCCACATATCTACAGGTAGTCCTGTATTGTACAGGGCACCGGGACATCTAGTGGGTACCTGGCACACAGATCTGCATTGGGTATATGGAAAAATACAGTAATTTGGCTACCATAAGGTATAATGTAATTCACTGGGAAACACAGGATACTTATCCTGGAGGAACAGAAACCTGCCAAAGCACTCTGAGAGCACAGACATCATCATGGGCCCCTTCCGGCCATCTGTGCACTGGTCTGAGTGCGCCCGTCAACAGGGCTTCAAAATTCCAGATTCATCGCCCCTTCCCCGAAGTTCCACCCTGGAGTTAGAATCTACAGTTGGGAGGGGGGCTGCACTTGTATGGGCGCCATCTGATGGTGGAACCGGCATAGGCTACCTATCAACATGGGACAGGTCTGGTAGCTGGTAGACGGCATATACAGTAAAGTAAGGATGATACAAGAGTGCTTTAGATAGGAAGAATAAACTGTTGCCTGCTAATGCAGACCCTGCTGTGGGGTGTGGATACTGCACTGGAGGAGGGGGAGGACCACACATGACCCAGGCCATGCATCTTCAGGCCCCATGTGGTACTCAGTGGCATGCACAATACCCACCCACAGTCTGGAAAGGTTCCAGTAAGACCAGAGTACCATCAGTAAACTGTGTGACCTGATTTGGGACATTATATGACGAACTACCCACAGGTCCACGGCCATGCCTGTGGAGATCAAGGTGATGTATGCTATGAAATACTGTGCCACAGACTCCTTCCAGTGGTTTGCAGGTGACATGATAAGGGGGAGCCAGTCCTCCATGTCACGTGCCCTACAGTAGGCAAGCACAGTTCTGATGGCACATATGGGGAACTAAATCCAGTTCCTCACAGACCAGCAGAGCATACAGGCAGTGCAGGTGGCATTCAATTAGTGGTTTGTGTTCCTAACAGTTCACTCAGGGCCGGCGTCAGCATCTAGGTGACCCGGGCAACTTCTTGGGGCCACGACACCAAAGGGGAGGCTCAAACCAAAAAAAAAAAGTGTTGTCAACTTAGCTGTAGCCCAGTGCTGCTTTCAGTCAGGCTACCAACTACAACACTACAGAATGGATTGAACAGGCAGCTACTATGCTGCTTGGGCTCCACTGCTCTGCCTCCGATTGCTGGTGACAATTTAAATCAGTGCATGCCAAGCCGATTGGAAATTAAGGAACCCAGGATTCCCCTGAAAAAAATCAGGATATGTGGTGAGCCCTGCTTGCCGGCAGGGCCCCAATCCATTTGTGAAACTAGAAAGTGTTCCATGAGGCCAGGTGTGGATGTGCAAGCCAATGGCTGAAGTGGAGAGAAGTGTGGTGGAGGGGTGGGCCTGAACAGCCCAATCAAGCAGCTTTAGCTATATTGTTGTGAAGGGAGTTGGGTGTAGTGGTGGCAGCACACTGAGGCTAAGTACAGTGAGTGAGTGGAAAGTGAATCAGTTGTGCATCAGAGGAGAGCTCTGAAACAGCACCGACAGCAATGGTGGATGGATGAAGCTCCTTATGTGACCATTAGCAGCACCACGCCAGGTAGGTAGAGCCCCGAAGGGAGGCTGCAGGACTTTACATTTAAAGTTAAGGTGGTTGGCAGCACTGGGTTGCTCAGGGTTGGTGTGGAATGAATTCAATGCAAAGAAGTGCAAAGTAATGCACCTGGGAAACAAAAACCCAGGAGAAGAGTACACAGTAGCAGGGGAGGTACTAACAACAACAAAAATGGAACGGGACTTGGGGGTAGTCATATCGGATGATCTAAAGGTGGGTAAGCAATGTGAGAAGTCAGTGAGGAAGGCCAGGGGGATACTGGGATGCATAGGAAGGGGCATCACAAGTAGAAAAAGGGAAGTGGTTATCCCTCTGTACAGACAGTTGGTGAGACCCCATCTGGAGTACTGTGTGCAGTTTTGGAGACCTCATCTGTGCAAGGACACAGATAGGATGGAAGCAGTCCAGAAGAGGGCAACTAAAATGGTGCAGGGTCTGCATCAGAAATCATATGAAGAGAGACTGAGAGAGCTTAATATGTATACCCTTGATGAAAGGAGGGACGGGGGGGACAGGATAGAAACGTTCAAGTACCTCAAGGGAATTAACAAAGTCCAGGAGGGTAGCATCATTCAGAAAAAGAGATGTGTAAGAACAAGGGGACACAATTTAAAGATAGAGGGACAGCTCAGGGGTAATGTGAAATCTTTTTCATGGAAGAGTGGTAGATGTGTGGAACTGCCTTCCTGGGGAGGTTGTTGGGGCTAAAACAGTGGGGGAATTCAAACATGCATGGGACAGACACAAGGCAATTGTAGTGGGGGGTGGCAGGAAGTAGGCTGTTGGTTAACTAGAATCTGCAGCTTATCCAGTAGGTAGGGAAATGGGCAGACTGGGTGGGCCAAGAGGTCCTTATCTGCCGTCAAAGTCTATGTTTCTATGTTTCTATGTGTTACGTGGAAGTTTGCTAGCTCCTGTGAGGAGAAACCATATGGGGTACAAGTTACTTTCTTTATCTATTATCTTGAGCTTTTTACCACTTCAGCCCATTACCTAATTCTTCTTGCGATACACAAGAGCTTGAAAATGAAACTTCTTCTGTAGGCTATTGTAGAACAGGAAGTCATGTGATCCCTTACAGTTATCTCCTCCTGCCTAGACAACAAACTGAACTGCTTACAGTCTCTTGATGACAGTCTACCTTAACAGGCACTGGCAATGGAATTCCTTACACTCATCTCCCCTTAGACAATGAACATAACTATTTCTAGTCTCGACTATGTAGCATAAAAAGTAACCATATGATCCCTTACACTTATCTCACCCTGGACAATAAGCGTAACTATTTCTAGCCTCAACAGTGTAGCTTAATAAGCGGCCATGTGATCCCTTACACTTATCTCACCCTAGAAAACAAGCTTAACTATTTCTAATTTTATTCTGTCTGATCTGTTTTATACAGTCAACACCATCTATGAGGGCATGCAATGGCAATCCAGGGTTCGAGGGCACTCCGCCTGTTTGATCTGACTTTGACCAGTTGATGGACGAGGATGTTGTGAAGGTCATCTGGGAGTTGAGGCCCACCTACTGTAGTTCGGACCCAGGTCCAACATGCCTTCATCTAGGGTGTGTTGATTCCATTGGCCCAGTCTTGGCTAGGATAGTCTGGTGTTCTTTGGAGAGAGGGGGTCTTTCCTGAGCCTCTAAAGGAGGTGGTGGTGAGACCCCTCTTAATGAAACCATCTCTAGATCCTGAATTCCTAGCCAACTACAGACCCATCTCTAACCTTCCCTTAGTGGGAAAGGTTATTGAGAAAGTGGTGGTTCTTCAACTGGAGGGCTATTTATCAACTCATGACATCTACGACCCTCTCCAGTTGGATTTTAGGAAAAGGCACAGTACTGAGACTGCTTTGGATTGGGTGCTCAATGATCTCCTGCTAGCAAGGGACAGAGGAACGTGTTCCATTTTTATATTCCTCTGTCTCTCAGCTGCATTTGACACCATGGACCATGGGGTGCTGCTGGAATGCCTGCAGGTCAGTTGTGGGCTGACTGGTGCAGTACTAAATTGGTTCCACTCTTTCTTCACTGTCAGGATACAGAGGGTGGTATTAGGAACTTTTTCCTCTGCATCATTGCCCCTGCTGAGTGAGGTCCCATGGGGTTCCATTTTAGCACCCATGTTGTTTGCGGTATATTTGCTACCAATAGTGGACATTATAATGTGGTATGGGCTGAGTTTTCACTGATATGCTGATGATATTCAGCTATACTTGTCTTTTGCGCCCAAACAGCAGAATGCTGTCTCAAGGTTCAATCAGTGCTTTGCTGAAATCCAAGATGGGATGAGAGTCAGCTGACTGAGATTAAATCCAGACAAGACAGAGGTACTAGTGGTGGAATCTGGTCACCTGAGGGTGGGTGTGCAATCTGGTCAAGCCTCCGGGCTTAGGCTCAGGGACTCCCAATTACCCAACTTGGTCAGGGTGAGGATCCTTGGTGTGGTGCTGGACTGCAGCTTGATACTTTAAGTTTCAGGTGTCGGACATGGTCCAGAGTGTGATTTACCATCTTTGCAACATTGCTAAGATTAAACACCTGATCACCCTAGGTGATCTACCATCACTGGTCCATGCTTTCGTGATGTCCAAGCTTGACTACTGTGATGTTCTTTTCCTGGGGCTACCGGGGTTTGAGCTATACCGCCTGCAGCTGGTACAGAATGCGGCATCAAGGTTGTTGACTGGCCTCTTGAGATCTTGTCACATTACACCTGTGCTCCGCTCTCTGCACTGGCTGCCTGTTAGGTGATGGATCACATTCAAGGTTGGCTTGCTGACCTATAAGACCCTGCACGGACTGGGACCCGGATACCTGTAAGACCTTCTACAGCCTTACTGCCTACTCCGTCCCCTCCGGTCAGCTGAAGAAGGCCTTCTCGTGATTCCCAGGTTATGTTTAAAATCTTCTGGTGCCCGGGCATTTTCCTTTGTGGCACCAACCCTGTGGAATTCACGTCCCCATTCTGTCAGACAGACCTCATCAGTAAATGCCTTCACAAGGGAGCTGAAGACATTTCTCTTTAGGGAAGCTTTTCCCTCCAGTTAACTAACCTGAATTGCTATTATCTTATGGATATTGTTTCTGTTTTTAATCTGCCTTAATGAACTTGCTCACTTGTACAGCACCTTGCATTGCAATTCTAAAAGAGCGATTTATGAATAAATTAACTAAACTAAATGTGGAAAAAATGTTGATCTCATATAATATAACATGCTTGCATTTCTGCAATGCTCTCACATGGACATGGTATAACTTAAAATTAGAGACAATAACAACACACATTTGTACTATACTTGTCCTACAGGACAACATGATGCAAATTATGCTCTTTCCATCTTATTTTAATAAGAATAGATGAAATAAAATAACATGCAACTCATTCAGTGTCTTTAGAATCTCATTTTATTTCTACTTTCTGCTTTTTAGAGTTTCCTGAGCACATAAATATGGTTAAAGAATGAGCATTACCAAGCCATCAAAAGAAATATAAAGTAATATGAGTTACAGTTACTAATTACTTTCCCTATGAAAGCAATGAGTAACAGTAACTGATTACATTTATTTCAGAGTAACTCGTAACTGTGACTGATTACTTTTTAAAGGTAACTTAATCAGCACTGGTAATAGTGCAAGGAGGGAGAAGTGGGCAGACTGAATGGGCCAAGTGGTCCTTACCTGCCATCAGATTCTATATATCTATGTTTCTGTGACTAATTACTGAAATTGGGTCTGTTTAATGTGCCATTGTAATACATATAGAGATGTAGTTCAGATCTTGCAATTACTACAGGTGTTATGCGGTGTTGCATTTCGAGCCATTTGAAAAATGTTGCCTTGCATAATAATTAAAAGAATTTGGTGTGGAACACTAAGGGTGTGATTTTCTAAAGCCTGTGCCTTCAACTCACAGAACTGAATCTAGAAAAAGTACAAATGTCCTGGTCACAAACTGCAAATACATAGTGCTCGTGCAGTGAAAATAAAAACATAGCAATTGTCAGGGCAGTGTCAAAGAAGTGTATCTGGAAAAAAGAAAAGGGTGTGCAGTACTAGTGGATAGCAGTTCTGTAAATGAATGTGCACTCCGTTTATACTAGAAAATTACCTTAACTTGCACTGGCTGCTCCAAATAACACACTGATTTGTGTGTTTCAGGGATATAAGGCATACCCTACGGTGCAAAGGCACTCTTTCACCTCCTGCCATCTTTGCACCCAAGTACCATGCATGTATGCTGTTTCACATTTCTGCTGTGGATTATTCAACTTACTGTAATCATGACTATTTCAATCCTGATGTGCTGCACTAGACATTTATTGCTGTTCGGCTTCACTTTTTGTATTTATTACTCTGCAACGTTACTATATTTTGTACACGCACTTTATATTCCTATTGTCCTATTTCTGTATCACTTGTACCTGTGTAATTGTACTTCCTAACTCTACCTATGTGCCATCTTTTTGGCCCAGGTCACACCTGAAAATGGTCCATTGGATAAGTGTGCCCACCTGGTAAACAAATACATAAATAAATAAATAATATCCCTACATAACACATACTCCGACATGTGCTACTCCGTATTAAATATTCCAAATTCCTACAGCATAGGTGACATACTGGTAATGAGCCATTATAAAAACATTAAAACATTTTAACATTTTTACTGTTTTTATTTTCTTTTTTGTAAAGCCTGAAGGAAAAAATAGATATTGGTCAATTGTCTTATGTTTGTTTAAGTGCAATACTGCAGTAATTTACAAAATCAGCAATACCCATTTTTTCATTTACTGTCAGTTAATATTAGTCAATAGGAAAGTTCATTTCAAAACCAGACCCTGTATGTATAAACAAGAATTTGTCAAAGCCAAATCTTGCATGTCTTGTGTGCGTGGCAGGCATGCAAAGATGAGTAATTTGTGGTGAATAATGACTTCTTTCTAACTGTGGGTCTGTGTCTGTGTTGTAGTTTAAAATTGTCAGGCTAACCTACTTGCCCAGATGCAGTGCATGGGCCCACCAGGCCGCAACACGCATGTCAACCCCTTGTGAGGTAAGGCTCCCCATCCTGCCACAAGGTGTCATGTGTGCACCAAAACACTGTTCTGTCCTTCCCCAGCCTGGGACCAGTGTTGCACACTGCAACACCTTTCCTCCAGCCTTAACCCAGTCACCTGGCTCACTGAGCTTGCACCCAGACTCAGGTCACTGGCAGGGGAAGGCAACGTGCTCCACATTGGGCCAACAGTCTTCCCTGCAAACAGTGTTACATTATAATTATTATTTTTTGGTAACAGTTTTGACCCCCAAGGTTCAACGTAGTTTTTTTGTTGCCCCCCCATTCTGAACATGACAGGTGTCATTTATAAAATACTGAATGAAACATCATTTTGTGCCACAAGTGCAAAATAACAGTTTGTACACAGTTTGAAAAACTACAGCTTTCATGTTCATGATGTAGTGTGAAAAACTGGTTATGATGAAAATTCGGGGTCACAACATTGAAAATTACCAAAGTAATGAGAAAGAGTTGAAAAATATAAAGGTACCTTCATAACTTTGTTGTGTTTTTATTATTCTCTGTTTAAGTCTCCTTCCTTACTCTACCGCTCCTCTCATTCGGGGTCTTCCAAAGTGTCCACGTGGCTCGGCCACACCTCTGGAGCACTTGGAATGACCATCCCCCATCCAGCTGTGGTTTACCCCCAGGTCGGGGAAGGAGGGAGTCCCGGCATCCTTCCTCCCTACACAGATCATGTCGGGCTGTCAGTTCTGGGTCTCCAGGGTTGGTCCACTAGCCTGCTATGGGGGCCCATCACCAGGAGAGGATGCGGGGTCCATTTTCTGCACCATATCCCCGACGATGGCAACAAGTGAGGGGGTCCAGGGAGTATGCACATGCTAAGACATTCCACTGCTCTGAACCATGGCCAATATCCTCCCTTCCCTCTTGGTATTCCCAGCTGCACCTCTACCTGTGTGCAACCAGATGGTGGCATTGCATCATCCCTGGGATGCTCAATCCTCCTCCCCTGGCCAGCCCTCCTAAACCCAGATCACCGGTGTCACAAGCAGTAGCTCTACGGCTGTGCCAGCAGGCCGGACAAGGGACAACTTTGTTGTATTTTGATATTTTGACCCCCAGGGCTGGATTTTCAATGGGCCCTTAGAGCAACAAAGGGTATGTCAAACAACCACCTTGTGTCAGATCCAGGTGCACCAAATACTGTGCGCCATATTTTGAAGAAAAGCATTCTTTGTTGCAAAGTCCCCCAAACTAATGCAAGAGATCCACAGCATCAAACAAATGATGCAAAGGATATGAATGACACAAGCTGTGTAAAAAATAATGGTGCAAGCTGAGTCAAAAAAATTATGCAAAGGACGAGAATGACACAAACTGAGTCAAAAAATACAGCAGATGAAATGGCCAAGACTAAGTCATCAAAACATTCTAAACTGGTCCTGCAGGGGAATACTGCCCCATTATAGTGCCATAGTCAGATCTTCCCCCTTGTTATTTACCTTGTTATATGCTCTAGTGTATGTTAGACCAGCTCTGGCTGATCTAACAGTGATATGCATCTTAGGCACAAGAACAGGACTCACAGTCTTTGAAAATCCAACATAAGGGGATGGTGCATCATTTCAGTGACACAGGCATTCCTTCCGATATGGCGCAAGCATTTTGTGGTGGAAGCACTGTGCAAGCTATTCTGGCACATGCAGACCTGTTTTTGATGCAAGCACCATTTGAAAATCAGAACTGATGCAAGTTTTGACACATCCTGCCCAATGCATCAGTTGTTATTGATTCATGCACTCTGCACCATTCTCTGGCCTTTGAAAATCCAGCCCCCAGTTTTCAACATATTCTTCTTCTGTTTCCACCTCATGAACCTGGTAGGTGAAAATTTTCAAATCCCAGCCAAAGCATCATTTTGTGCCACCAGTGCCAAACACATTTTGGCCAGGATTTGAAAAATTACAGCTGTCATGTTCATGAGGTGGTGTGGAAAAATGGCTGTGTAGAAAATCTGGGGTCAAAATATTGAAAATTGCAAAAATTTTGAGCTAGTGTTGAAAAATTTCAGCCTATGTTCCTAACTTTGTTGTATTTTGATATTTTTACCTCAAATTTTCAACACAGCCTTCTTATGACCCCACCTCATGAACACAGTAGGTGAATCGTTTCAAATTCTACCTGAAAGGTAATTTCATGGACCGAATACAAAATCACCTTTCAACACAGAGTTGAAGAATTTCACCTAAATCGTTCATGAGGTGGGGTCCCAAAAAGGCCATGTTGAAATTTTGGGAAAACATATTAACAAATTACCAAATTATGAGTACAAGTTCTAAATGCTTTGAAATACATTGACTGTATACCTGATTTCCTCAGTTCTCGGTCTGGCGTTGAAGAGTGAAGAAGTGTGTGGTCTAGAGAAGAGTACAGTGTTGGACCCTCATAGGTGAGTAAGAGATGAGGGGTAGGATGGTGGGTGCTGAGTAGGAGGGTCAGATGGAATGAGGATAATGGTGGCAGTGGCAATAGGCATCAACGGACCATTTTCATTTTTTACAGGGATTAAAAAAAATAAAAAATAAAAAACTCTGAGGGATGGTTTTCTTTATCTGAGGTGCTGACCCAGTGTCATTGTCATGTCTGACAGCACTAGAGGTGGTCTTCCTGGTATCACACAATAGAAACACACCTGGTGGGGGGTACTAGCCAGAACTGGGGATTGGGTATCCTGTTGTTGGAAAATATGGAGGGGGTTGTTCCCATGGCAGCTTCACATGAACGCATGTGCACACCAATGGATCCTGATCCTCTCTCTCCCTCTCTCTCTCTCTCTCTCTCTCTCCAGCATACCTTACAAAACTCCTTCTCTCAGATTGAACATTGGTTTGCTGAACACAGATTGGTGACCAACATTAACAAAACTAAGATGATGCTCTATGCCCACCGCCAAAACAGATCAAAGGATTTCCCCCAGGAAATACTCTCCACCTCTTTCATCCCACTGGAACAGATCCAAAAGTATAAGTATCTAGGTATTACATCTGACTCTTCCCTCTCATTCCACGAATGTATACAAATCCTCACCTCTGCCACCAACACCTGCATTGGTCTCCTGTATAGACATAAAGACTGCCTGCCACCTGAAGCACTTCACCTAGCCATTACCTCCTCCATCTTATCGCTGGTGGACTATGGCCTCACAATCTATGCTACCACCAACCCTACGGTGCTTCATCAAATACAAGTACCTGCACCCTCTATGCACTCACCAATATCTTCTCCCTTGAGGAAAGACTATTACACCAGACCTGTCTCTTCACCAAATAAATCCACCTGGGTTTAACCCCAATTGGTGTCATGGCTTCTCTTCAGGCAGCCACCCACCATCTCAGCATTCACATGGGCCACCTCAAAAACTATCTGGAAGGTGCCTAGGGTTAGGACCACCCTGGCCCAGTGATCCTTCCCCCTTAGAGCTCCATCCTGGTACAATGCCCTCCCACCAGCCATCACATCAATCACCAATCTAGGTCCTTTTAGAGCTACCTTAAGGGCCCATATCCTCTCCTCACATCAATGCCAGTGTAACCGGTAACCTGTGGATCCTGCACCATGCCACTAGGCCACGCACTTGCCCTTGGCCTGGCAGTGGAGATCCCTCACTATTTCTAGCCTACAGGCTCCTCACCTCCCTTGGTTACCATATAGTTGCACTGGATTATGAATGCATTGCATTATGTATAAGACAAGGCCTCACTGAGGCAGCTTACCACCAACTCATACCATGCATTGCTTTAGTTATCAATTGTATAGGTCTTAACTGCTCATTAGGTAAATATGTTGATAGCTCTGCCCTATTTTAGCTACCAAATGTATAGGCATTAACCAGTGCTCATTGTACTTATACTCAGTATAATTGCTCACCCACATTTATTCTATGTATGTACTGTATGAATGTCTGTTTTATTCTGACGTGGAGCCTTTGGAAACAAATCTATGACTCAAATGGTTGCAATTCCAATTTCCTAAATAAATAAATAAAAACACCAAGGAAGCTCAGGAATTGAATGACAAGGCTTGCAATTAATAAGATGATGTTTGGAAGAAGGCAAGCTCTTTCCGTGCAGCTCCAGAACCGGGGTGCTTGAGCTTCTCGATCTTTTTAGCTCCAGTGCAGTGTCTTTTGCATTTGCAGTCACTTTACATGGATGAGCATTTCTGATTTTATTTTAAGACTGATGGACAGTTGGGGGGGGATCTCAGGAATGACCTGACGACTGCTTGCCAGCCAGCTTCATGCAAATGAAAGGATCACAGTGCTGTCTCACAGGAACGCTTCAATCCTTTCAACTACATGAAGTGGCATCTTCATATGCACATGCGTACACACCAAAGAAGCTCAGGAATTGCATGACAAGGCTTCCATTTGATGAGATGGTGTTCAGAAGGAGACAGACTGTTTCTGTGCAGCTCTAGAACTGAGGTGCTTGAGCTTCTCAACCTTTTTGGCCCCGGTGCAATGTCTTTTGCATTTACAGGCACTTCACCTGGATGGGTGTTTCTGCTTGCCAGCCAGCTTCATGCAAATGAAAGGACCTAAGAGTGCTCTTTTACAGGAATGCTTCAATCCTTTCAACTACATGAAGTTTCTGCCCACCAAACAGTAATCAGTGTCATAATCAGCTTGCCTAGTCATTGTTCTGCCACTGCTGAACCCAGTGAAGCTTGGCTCTATCCCTGGCCCACCACAGGTTCCTTGTCCTCAAAAAATTCACTCCAGCTGCCCCTGCCACAGGCTGCCCTGCCCCTCCCAGTTACCATAACCCTGCCCCAGAACCAACCTACCTCCTACTACCCAGACCCAGGCTGCCCTGGCCTATACTGGCACTCTCTCCATTACTCTAGCTCTTCCACTGAATCAAGCCAGCTCCCTATGCCCCAGGTTTATCTGACCCCCCCAACTGCCATGGCCCTGCCTTTGTTTCCCCCTGCCCTAGCCTATGCTGGTTCACGCAGCCCCCCCCCCGGTTCCCTTGGCCCTGCTCCTGGACCACTCCAGCCCCAGGCTGTCCTTGTCCATGCTGCTCCCTCTTGGCCATCTCCCAGCAACCTGAATCCACTCCCGAATCTGGGTTACAGGTGTCATGGGCAGTAGCTCTTTTGCCGAGCCTTTGAGCTGGCCCCACCCCAGCATTTATGGCACTGATTGCAGCACGCTGCATATCGTATTTCAGTCTCTTGCTTATAATGTCTGTTGTCTTTCCAAAAGAAAAAAACAATTTGACAAAAAATTTGGATTTCAGCCCTATGACATTTGTCACAGAACTTAACAATGTGGCTGGTAGAGTAGGAAATGTCATTATTAATCTAGCCAATTCTGACAGGGGACACTGAAGTTAGTGTCACTGTAGGAAGCAAACCTAAGGTAATCTTCAGCTGGGTTAATAATCTTCGTGGTAGGCTCTTCCACAGCAGATTGGCACCCAAGTGTATACCCGGCAGTAGCCATAGCTGGCTACCCACCAGACCCAAAGACTTCTTCAGATATGCAAGATGCAACATTTGTAAATTTTCTCAAGCAGTCAATATCTTTGATCATCTGACAGATACACATATATCAACTGAAACCTGAGAGTGCATTACTTGCAACACCCCATTTGTAGTCTATGTCCTCTGGTGCACATGTGGGATGGTCTATGTAAGCTGTACCATACGACCTCTTAAACCTAGAACTCAGGAACTTGTGAGGTTAATTAGGAACCAGAAATATGACACACCAGTTGGACTACATTATAGTGAGCAGAATTTGTTAAACCCAGAACATCTCACGTTCATGGGACTCAAACACATCCCACCACCTAGGAAAGATGGAGACAGATTTACTCTCTTACTCAGACAGGACATTTTTTTGGATTTTAAAACATAAGAGTTTTAAGCCAAAAGTACCAAACAACCAATTGAACCTCAAGCCCTTTCTTTGATCTCACCTACTTTTCTGATTTTATTTTGATTTCTGTACTGTGAGGAATTTTTGTTTTGATATTGCCTTCATTTATTATAATCTTACATAGAAACATAGAATTTGACGGCAGATAAGGACTGCTTGGCCCACCCAGTCTGCCCATTTCCCTACCTACTGGATAAGCTGCAGATCCTAGTTAACCAGCAGCCTACTTCTTCTTACCCCAACCCCCCAGAATTGCCTTATGACTGTCCCATGCATGCTTGAATTCCACCACTGATTTTGACTCCACAACCTCCTCCGGAGAGCCGTTCCATGCATCCACAACCCTCTCTGTGAAAAATAGCTGTTAAATTACCTCTGAGCGCCCCCTCTATCTTCAAATTGTGCCCTCTTGTTCTTGCACACTCTTTTTTTGAAAGATGCTACCCTCTTGGACTTTGTTGATTCCCTTGAGGTGCTTGAAGTTTCTATCATGTCCCCCTCTCCATCCTTTCTCGAGGCTATACATATTAAGCTCCTTAAGTCTCTCTTCATATGTCTTCGGTGCAGACCCTGCACCATTTTAGTTCCCTCCTCTGGACAGCTTCCATCCTGTCTATGTCTTTGCGTGAGTTGGGTCTCAGAACTGCACACAGTACTCCAGATGGGGTCTCACCAGGTGTCTGTACAGAGGGAATAACTTCCCTGTTTTCTACTGGTGTTGCCTCTCCTATGCATCCCAGTAATCCCCAGCCCTCCTTGCTGCCCTCTCACATTGCTTGCCCACCTTTAGGTCATCTGATATGACTACCCCAGGTCCTTTCCATTTTTGTTGTTGTTAGTATCTCACCCCCCATTGTGTACTCTTCCCTGGGTTTTGTTTCCCAGGTGCATTACCTTGCACTTCTTAGCATTGAATCTAAGCTGCCATACATTTGACCATTCCTCTAACCTTGCCAAGTCCCTTCTCATCCTTTCCACCCCACCCTGTGCATCAACTCTGTTGCAGATCTTAGTGTCATCTGCAGAGACATACTTTTCCTTCCAGTCCTTCCGCAATGTCGCTTATAAAGACATTGAAGAGGACCGGTCCTAATACTGAACCCTGCGGTACCCCACTAGTAACCCTCCTTTCTTCTGAGTGGACTCCATTTACTATTACTCTCTGTGTCCTATTCTCCAGCCAATTCTTTACCCAGGCTGTCATCTTGGGACCCACTCCCAGGCTGGCTAACTTGTATATTAATCTTTTGTGGGACTGTGTCAAATGCCTTGCTAAAGTCTAGGTAGGCCATGTCCACAGCCGTCCCTGATCTACAACTTTGGTCACCCAGTCAAAGAAATCTATCAGATTTGTCTGCGCATGACCTTCCGCTGTGAATCCATGCTGCCTAGGGTCCTGTGCCCTCTGGCCTCTAGATACTTGACAATTCTTTCCTTCAAGTAGATTCCATCATTTTCCCTATCACTGAGGTTAAACTAACAGGTCTGTGGTTTCCTGCTTCTGCCTTGCTCCCACTTTTGTGAATGGGAATCACATCTGCCCTCCTCCAGTCCTCGGGTACCACCCCATCATCCCATGATTTGTTAAAAAGGGTAGTCAGTGGTGTCACTAATTCTACCTTTAGCTCTTTTAGAATTCTGGGATGAATCCCATCAGGCCCCATTGCTTTGTCCACCTTCAGTTTTGAGTTCTTTCAGAACCCTTTCTTCTGTAAATGGGCTGGTATCAACTTCTGTATCCAGAGTGTTACTACTGTTTGTTTTATGTACCTCCCCTCTTCATTTGTAAATACTGAGCAAAATATTTGTTTAGTATCTCTGCCTTTTCACAGTCTCCCTCTGCCCACCCTCCTCCCTCCCTTTATTAAGCCTCACTATCCCTCCTTGGTCTTCCTTTGCTCCCTGATGTCTATAAAAGGTTTTATCCCTTCTTAACTGAGTTGGCTATCTTTTCCTCAGTTTGGGCCTTTGCTGTTCTGACTGCCTTCCCAGCCTCCTTTTGCTTTAACTGATGCAGTTCTCTGTCCTGCTCCTTCTGTGATTCCTTGTACTTCCTGAATGCTTTCTTTTCTCTTGAACCTTCACTGCCACTTCCTTTGAGAACCATAGTGGTTTCTTACATCGTCTTGTTTTGTTTATTTGCTTCACACAAAGGCTCGTTACCTCTGTGATGGCAGTTTTATTATTCCCCATTGTTCTTCCACCCCCTTCCTGCCCATTTGCTAGTGCATTCCTTGAGGCACTCACCCATTTAGCAAAGTCAGCCCTCTAATGTCTTTTGTATGGCTTGACTCTATTGCTGTGTTTATTGTGAACCATACTGTTCGATGGTCGCTAGTTCCCAGATGGCTACTCACTTCTACATCTGTGATCCTCTCTCCATCTCCATTTGAGAGAATCAAGTCTAATATTGCTCCCCGAGTGGGCTCCAGTACTAGTTGTCTAAGGCATGCCCCCTGTAGGGCATCTAGAATAACTGCACTCTTCGAAGTGGCAGCTGCAACTGCACTCCAGTTAACATCTGGCATATTCAGATCACCCATCAGCAAATATCTCCACTTTTTCTGCCATTCTAAGTATACTTTCTATCATTTCCCTGTCCATTTCCTCCCCCTGAGAAGGGGGTCTGTATACAACCCCTGTGCGTATTGTGGTGCCATTGCCTGTCTCAAATTTACCCACAGTACTTCTTCTCCTCCCTGTTTACCCTTTTGTTCTGTTGCTTTCATTCCTTCCCTTATGTAAGAACTCACTCCTCCTCTTTTACCCTCCTCTCCCTCCTGTAGACAGTGTATCCTGGTATGTTTATGTCCCAGTCATGGTTTTGTGTGTACCATGTTTCTGTGACTGCCATGATATCCAGATGTTCCTCCTCCATCAAGGCCACCAATTCAGGAAGCTTGTTACCCAGACTACAGGCATTAGTACTCATTGTTCTCCATTTTTGATGGCTTTACCTTCTGTTGCAGCATCCCCACTGACCATTCTACCTCAGTCTTTCTCATTTTAGTACCCTGTTTTGTAGGGAGAGGCTGGGATTTTCCTGCTGCTTGTCAGTGCCTCCCCCTTTGACTAGTTTAAAAGCTTGCCAATGAAGCATTTAAACCGATTGATCAAAAGACTTGTTCCCTTCCTGGACAGATGCAGACCATCCTGCCAGTATAGGCTGGTGTCCCTCCAGGTGGAACCCCAGTCCCCAATGAAGCCAAACCCCTGTGCTCCACACCATTTTTTCAACCATTCATTAAACTGCATGGTGCCAGTTACCCTCACCTCCCCAATGCTTTTGACAGGCAGCACCTCTGAGAAGGATACTGTGTGTGCTACTTGTCTTAGGTCCCTCCCCAACTCTGCAATGTCCTCCTGCACTGCTCTAATCTCATGATGAGCCAAGTCATTTGTCCCTAGGTGGACAATTACATCCAGCTCAGAATCCCTTGCAGCTGTTCTCGTGATCCTGAGGATGCGCTTCCTATCCCTCCAAGCCATGGCACCAGGCAGGCACCCTACTTCAGTTTTCCCAGCTCCCCCCAGTTCTATACCCCTAATAATTGAGTCCCCAACAGGAGCTGCTTCCTTTCCCTGTGGTGTCCTCTGCCTCCTTCCTGTGGGCCTCCCTTGTGACAGTTATCATCAGTCTTCTCTGCGGGTGCATCCATAGGGGAGCTATGATCCCCCAGAATGGTGTATGGATTGTGGAGTGGAACAATTGACTGGGTGTGCCTCTGTTCCACCCTCCTCACCCTCCCTGAGCCCACTGTGGTCCAACTGCTGTGCTTTCTTCACAACCTCTGAGGTAGTGGTGGGAGCTAGTGCTCCCTGGATGGGGGAGGTTCCCTTCCTACTGTCCAGTGTGGCCTGGGGGAAGGTTTCCTTACTACTGTCCAGTGCAGCATGAAGACGGGCAACTTCCTGCCTCAGGGCAGATAGTTGTCTGCAAATAGGGCAGCATCTCAGCCTCCAGAAAGACTCCTGGACAACTGCTGCCCCACAGCCATTACATTGCACTACTCCCCACATGTTTATCTAGTTTTTTTTATTGTATTTGTATGTGTGTGTGTGCACGTGCGTGCGTGTGTGATTTGTTTTATAGAAATATATATATAATACAATGTGTATGCTTATATTGTCAGTGCAGTGTGCTAGAGAGGATATGACAGAAATGCACCTTGCACTCGAGAATGATGTCAGAACCTCAGGTATAAAGGAACTATTTCCAGGGGTGGGTGGGTGGGTGAGGGGTGGGGAAGGGTTGGGCCTAATCTGTGTCCTCACAAAACAATCAACTAAAAGCTCTCACCCACGCTGCGATAGGTGCCTTCCTGTCAGCAAGATACCCTACACAACAATTTGACAGAGAAAGTACCCTGCTAATCAAACAGAGAAAAATCCAGACATCCAAGTCAGACACAGGTAAACCTCTCCAGCCCCAAAACTGCCTGGTGGTTTGTTAGCCACAAAGGAAAATCAAATATGCAGTTATTTCAGCCCTTCTGAGGATGCTGACAAGATAAGCAGTTTAAAAAAAAACCCTTCCTGAATTAAAAACTAAAACAAACACAAAGCAATACCACTTTAAAAGTGAGCAAAACTTCTCTCAGATGTAAACCCACCAAAAGTTGCAAAATATATTGATGCAGATTCTCCCAGAATTCTAGTAATCAGTCCAGTTAGCCATAAAGGAAAATCAAATATGCAGAAGATAAGCAGTTTTAAAAAAACCCTTCCTGAATTAAAAACTAAAACAAACACAAAGCAATACCACTTTAAAAGTGAGGAAAACTTCTCTCAGATGTAAGCAAGAGAGAGAGAGAGAGATTAGTTACAGATATTTAGTCCAAAACAGTATATCCCACGCAGCTTCTCAGTTGTTTCCAATCACTCCTGTACACAACTTGGAAGAAGATGGACTTCTGCCTCAAACAGGATCACACCACTAGTTTATAGTAATTCAATAATGCTGAAATGGTCTAGCTAGACAAATGGCTGTGATGCAGAGCTCTGGCTTGTGAAGACAATTACCCCCACCTCAGGCTATGTTTGGCATCCAATTACAAACTGCAGCTTTTGCTATTTTGAATCACACAACCCCACCAAAAGTTGCAAAATATATTGATGCAGATTCTCACAGAATTCTAGTAATCAGTCCAGTTAGCCACAAAGGAAAATCAAATGCGCAGAAGATAAGCAGTTTTAAAAAAACCCTTCCTGAATTAAAAACTAAAACAAACACAAAGCAATACCACTTTAAAAGTGAGAAAAACTTCTCTCAGATGTAAACCCACCAAAAGTTGCAAAATATATTGATGCAGATTCTCCCAGAATTCTAGTAATCAGTCCAGTTAGCCACAAAGGAAAATCAAATGTGCAGAAGATAAGCAGTTTTAAAAAAACCCTTCCTGAATTAAAAACTAAAACAAACACAAAGCAATACCACTTTAAAAGTGAGGAAAACTTCTCTCAGATGTAAGCAAGAGAGAGAGAGAGAGATTAGTTACAGATATTTAGTTCAAAATAGTATATCCCACGCAGCTTCTCAGTTGTTTCCAAAAACTCCTGCACACAACTTGGAAGAAGATGGACTTCTTGATGTAACTACCACTATTAATGATCCATGTGGTGTGTAAATTATGTCTAACTCTCCTTTAAGCATGCTTCCTCTTTTTTCCAAGTTTTTGTGACTGTCCAATTGCTAATCTCCCAAAAAATCCCTGTTCCCCACCCCTACCCCAACACCTCTGTCCGTATTGACACTCTTTTACTTCCACTCTGCTTGTTTTGCTCTTGTGTCCTTCCATCCTCATTTATCCATTTTCTCTATTTCATACTTAGATTCATACTTAGATTGACCAAGAGATAAGGAGACATGAGGCCCATGATAGCTCCTATTGTTTAATAATAACAAATAGAGGTGCTAGAAAGGATCAAGGTGTCCAAATGGGACTTGAACATTGTTTTGGAACTACTGGTAATCACCTCTAATGGTAATGCATTCCAGGGTTTGATAATACGTAAGGTATAAATAAATTTTCATGGCATTAAGTTGAATCTTCTGTGTTGTAACTGAAGTGGGTGACTTCTAAAATTATAGATATACTGTTTTTTCTCTTTTCACCTCTACATCTCCCCGCAATCCCCACTTCCCTTTCTAACATGCTCTGCGAGGATGTGCAATCAGGCACAGGTAAGCAGGAATTTGAGTATGAGAGACCGCAGGGTCTGGACTGGACTTCTTTACAAATTTCTATCTTGGGAGGCTCTTTTTTCATAAGTGCTATGTGAAATCAGGACTGGTGCAATAATCCCAGTGATTCATGAGTGCATTTGTTTCTGCAGCTTACTAAATGTGTTATGGATTATTTGTCCCTGATGATTCCATGTCACAACAGCAATTGCCAAACCGCAATCGCCATTAGAGCGAGTGTACATCGCTGAAAAGAAAAACAGCAATGTATACTCCCAGTGAGTAAAACAACAACACAGGCAAAAACATTACATATTTTTGTGGGAGTCTGGGCCCTTTGCACCCCCTTACTAAAGATTATCAACTCCAGAGGGTGCATGGTTTCCATTATAAGTGCACTAATACCTTATTTGTTTGTAGTAGGGCTGGCTGACCTTCTTTACCTGTGCACCAACCCTCCACTGCAGAATTTGTGGTCCAACATCTCCATTTTGTTTCCTTCTATAAACAATCCTGGGAGGATTTTTCTGGCAATCACTTAGTTTGGGTTCTGCTTTTAATAAGTCCAATTGTTGCATAATATTTTGTCAATTTCATGTGCATCTGCAGAGCATGTAGTGACAAAGTTCAGCCTATTGTCACTACTGGGTTCCCTTTCCATGGGTCGTAACAGATTTTCTCTCAGTATTCTATCCATGTCTAGCTGATCCTTGTGTGTGGTGGAGCTACTGTACTCTTGTTCCCTAAAGTGGTTTTCCATAATGTCAGCTTCAGACACACAGTCTTCTTGGGTACTACAACTACATCTGACACACATAAGTTGGCCCTTGGGGATGTTCTCCATGGTGTGGCAGGGATGGCAGTTACTTGCTGCTAACTGGGTCTCGTGGTCAGTTATTTTATAACTGAGGGTGGTATTTACATGCCCCTGCCTCTCATTCTTTATTTGGAGATCCAATAATTAGAGTTTTTTCTGTATCCTAAGTAACTGCAAATTTGAACTCATGTTCAGCATTCTACAAATACTATGCCTCTTAAATGCAACAAGCTCTTCTGCGTTCCCCACCACACCATGAAGCAATCATCAATGTACTGCTTCCAGAGTTCTGTTTTACTATGGAAGGGATTGTCACTATAGATATCATCATACTCCCACATTCTTATTGCAAGACTTGCATAATTGGCAGCAAATGTCACTCCCATTGCTGTCCCACTTAGTTGTATGTAGTGTTCCCCCTTGAAGCTAAAGGAGTTATATTGTAATACACATGTTGCCATCCTAATCAAAATCACCATGGGGGATTTTCTTTGCCATTTCTTTCCCTCAAAAATGCTTCCATGGCC
The DNA here is from genome assembly GCA_016271365.2 of Neoceratodus forsteri. Taxonomy (NCBI): domain Eukaryota; kingdom Metazoa; phylum Chordata; order Ceratodontiformes; family Ceratodontidae; genus Neoceratodus; species Neoceratodus forsteri. The sequence goes on from CM057459.1 coordinate 626,592,751, forward strand.
CTTAAGCCATATTCACGGGGAATACATGTACACAGTGACTCCACATCAAGGTTGACAGGTAAACTCGTCCCCTTAATGTGGATATTACCTAAAATATTTAATACCTTCCTGGTATCTTGAATGTATGATTTCAAACCCATAAAAATTGGTTTCATTATGGTGGCCCTGAAGTGCAAAACACAAACCAAAAGGTGAAAGGCAATCAAATAAGTAAAGCAACAACCAGAAAATAAAATGCAAAAAAAAAAAAAAAAGATGTAAAGCAATAAAACCAAATGTAAAGTGTGTTGCTACAAAAATAATGTAACACAGCAAAACCAGATGTAATGTCCAACCAAAAGAAATGACAAATGCAACACAAAACAGTGGAGTCCATATAAAAATCACAAAGTTATAAAAATATATTAACACAACTAAAACATGAATACAGGCAAATTTAATATAGCACAACAAAAAAGTGAATGCAAACAAAAAAGTATAGCATAACAAAAAAATGAATGCAAACAAAAAAGCATTGCACAACTAAAAAATGAATACAAACAAAAAAGCGTATCTCAGCCAAGAACTTCTTGGTGTCTACTGGCACCTCTTCCCTTCCCCTTCCCCATGCTATGAACTCTCATGAACCTGGTGGCGCCACCTCCCCCCCATTCAGTGTTAAGCACTCCCTAGTATCCAGTGGCACACCCTTTCATGCCAAACACTCCCTGGCCCTGGTGTCAATTGGCATTCCTCCCTCCCACATCCCATTCCATTCAAAACATTCCCTGCTGTCCAGTAACACTCCTTACCTTTCCCCATCCCAGGCCCAAACCCTTTCTGGTATCCAATATCTACTCCCTTACTCAGACCAATGCCAAGCACTCCCAGGTATCCAATTGCACACTCATACTCACCCTGTCCCATGCCAAGTGGTATCTAATGTCCAGTGGCACCCTTCCTTCACCACATCCTATGCCAAGGACACCCTGGTGTGTGGAATGTCATTCCACCACCCCAAGCACATTCAGTACCCCTCACTATATTTTATGGGTAGCACTACTTGGTATCTAGTGGCCCCCTCCATCCTACACATAATGACTGTGATTCAAGAACATGCATAACCTGCCCATGTGGTTCCACACCTACGAACAGGTGTGCGATGGCCAGCATTTATGATCACTGGCCACTGCATACCTCCTGTCCACAGACCCTCCTCCTGGCACACTAGTGCACAGGACAGACTGGTGGATACAGGTGGGCAGCCAATGGGATGCTTGCACCTGGTCCTCTTGTGGATCCCCTGTGGTGTGGGAGTCTCTGGTAGCAATGTACTGGGTCCATGCAGGGACACGGGGTGAATGCCTGGGCAGCCACCTCAGCTTCCTCTCTATTCCATGGGGCTAGTGGCATTGTGAGGGGACCAGCAATGCTATGCCACTGCCAATGGTGGCACTGTGAGTGGTGGTGCAATGGTTATGCCTGTGTCCCCCTATCATTGAGGATGCAGCCCAGAATGGCACATAGTGTGATTGTGAATGGGCACCATGGGGGTACCCCCAGGCATGCCCCCATCCCACCCTTGGTGTGGCGCCCCATGTCTGGCTGGGGATCACTTGCACAGTGTAGTAATGCACCCATTAGTGAATGCTGTGGGGGGTGTACAGGGCACCACTGCATGGTATTAGGTGTTGGGAAAACCTATGCATTGCCTTTGCACACAATGTAGGCATACTGTAGGTAACTCATAGCCAAAATGCTGGCACAGCCAAAGAACTCTTTTCGCACATGATATTCCTCACTTGGGCAGACTCAATGGACCACAGGTCCCCTTCTGCCATCATCTTCTATGTTTCTATTTTCAAACACCATTACCATCGGATGACACGTTAAACCGAGGTCCCATCTGCCTGGATTGGTAGTAGTTCAGGTGGATGTTAAAGATCCCATGGCACTTATCGAAAAGAGTAGGGGAATTTTTTTATTCATAACTTAAAAGAACATATAAACAAATCAGTATTTCTTCATACAAAATCATAAAAAAGGAGAAAACTTAAACACAAAAGAGTATTACTGCATACTGTAAACCCAAAACATAACTAAAATATTGTAAGCATACCCCCTCTCCCCCAACAAAAGAGTAGGGGAATTTTATATTCATAACTGAAAAGAACAGATAAACAAATCAATATTTCTTTACACAAAATCATAAAAGGAAAAAAAAACATAAACACAAAAGAGAATTACTACATATTATAAACCAAAAACATAACTAAAAGACTATAAGCATACCCCTCCCCTTCCCTACCAAAAGAGTAGGGGAATTCTTTAATCAAAACAAAATTATAAAATGTGTAGTACTCCATACTAAATCATAATGAAAGAAATAAAAAAAACTAAATTAAGTATTACAGCATACTTGAACATTAAACCAAAAAAAAAAATCCATATGTAAATATAAAACCCGTCCCAGCCCCACAAAAAGAGCAGGGGGATGTCATTGCAACTGCAAAATTCAAATGATAACTAAATTCATGACATAGCACACAAAGAAAAATAATTCAAATCACAATTTCATTAAGTATTGGATTCATACCTCATCTAGATCATTCAATAAGAATCCCTAACATCTAGGAAAAAACAATATTGTACTATACACATGACTACACACCATCAGCCTTTCATCCTGTATCTAACCAGTGTAAATCTTTCCATCTTTTCCTGGCTAAATGCACAGGCAAATTTGCATAGTCATACCTCTTTAAGGAAAGCACTGCATCGACAATCAACCAAAACAACTGATCTGGAGTAACATATAAGTGTTGTAAGGACCATCTGACCTGGCTTTGCCATACATGGAATTTTGAACATCCCAAAATACTCTGCAATACAATTCGATCATAGAGACTCCATTCAGTTGGTAAAATGCCAAATAATAATATATCCGGAGTCACATACAAAAAGGTGCAGTGGCCCAATATCATGCCAAAACAGCCCAAATTTGTAAAATATAAGGGCAAGAAAAAAATAAATGATGCAAACATTCCACTGTTTTGGAACACAGGTGACTTCTAGGACAAGATCTATCTTCTGTATTTTTTTGTTTTAAATTAGCTTTCACCTGTAACTTCCCATGGACACAAAGCCAGGTCACATTCCGCATACCTGGAGGCATATGTGCAGAACATAACATAGCTGTAATAAAAATGATATATCTCTGTGGCCATTGGTAATAATCAGGTAATTGCATAAAATGTTTAGTTTGAATTATAGCATTCAACTCTTTTCTAGACAAATTTCCCACCATCGACTTCATCACTTGCCATTGTTTTAACTTACTAAAACACAAAGAATACGTAACTAATACATTTTGCATATGCTTTTGTTTTGCCACTGCCTTGTCCCATGCCCAATGATTAATCCATACCGAAAGGACATCCAGCACCCAAGAGGACCACATTTTCTGCATATTTGCAACCAGAGGCATAACATTCACAAAAAAATGGGATTAATCATATTTAAACCTCCCTATTTTTTCCAAGTACAATATATTTATTTTAATGGGATTTAAACGGTTACCTCATATCACCTGAAAAAAAATATTTAATACTGTACTTTCTAAACATCTAGGCAAAATATACATAGTGGGCAGATGCAAAAACATACCCAATAAATAAGTTTTAATCATCTATACTGTCTTTAATTTTGCCATCCTCCAGTTGTTCCAGTTCCTGATCCTTAATCGTGCATCCTGAATAATACATTCCCAATTATAAACCTCTGGCTGATCTATGCCAAAGAAAATACCTAGGATCTTTATACCTGAACTAAGAATCGGAATTCCCATAATCACCTTGTAAGTGTCACCTAAGTCCCCTAGGGAAACACATTGACTCTTGTTTAAATTAATCTTAGCCCCTGTACCCATCATAAAATTATTCAAAACTTCTTCTGCAGCAACACTAGATAGAATATCTGATAGCAAAACACATAAATCATCTGCATAAGTAAGAGTGTTAAGCTCAACCATATCACTATGAAGTGAAATCCCACTAATAGTAATTTTCTCGTTCAACTGTCTCAACAAAGGCTCTATCATGGAATATTCAATAGGGGGCTAATAGGGTAATCCTGTCTCACCCCTCTCCGATAAGCCCTAAACATCCCAATTCTACCATTCACATAAGGGGCCATAACAGCCGAACCATAATATCCCTGTAACCATGTAATAAAATTATCAGGAAAACCATAATGGACCAAACAAGACCATAAGTAATTATGAGACATCCTATTGAATGTTTTTAACTGATACAAGCTTACCAAAAATCCAGATATTTCCTTCATAGAACTCCTATTAAATACTTCCCTCAACAAAATTAGAGCATCCGAAATATTTCGACCCTAAACAGAACAAAATTGTGAACAATGAATTATGTGAGGCAACACCACTGCTAGTCTATTACTTAATATTTTCATCATAATCTTACAGTCAGAGTTAAGTAGTGTTATGGGCCTCCAATTATGTAAATCCTCCCTATCAACTGATTTAAATAAAAAAGTTTACCAGGCCCTGATTAAAGCTCACAGGGTAATTACCAATATCTAAACAAATCTGAAATAAAAGCACTAGTTCAGATCCTAAAATAGAAAATATTATGGGATATATTTCTTTCACCAAGCCATCCTGACCTGGAGTTTTACTTTAAGGTAATAAAGTTATTACTGCTTCCAATTCCGCCTGTGTTAGCAGCTGTATTAAAACAGGGTATAAATATTTTGGGACTGGCATACAGCTACTACCAGACAACTAGGTCTTAATTTTCTCATCTGTTAAAGAAACATCAACCCTAAACAAGTTTAGCAAATATTTATCTTGCTCTACCAAAATATCAGCCTGAGATCTTATCAAAGTTCCTGAGGAGGTCAACACTTGCTGCACTGCTTTATGTCTCCTATGCATCTCACACTGTTCAAAGGGATTAATCTCACCTTGTGCCCCTGAAACTTCAATTCTTTGAGCTGTTTCCAAAACTTTTCTTTTTTCATATAGCAACTTGGCTAATTCCATCTTAAAAGCCTGTATCTCACCCATATCTACCTTGCAGCCTTGCTGCATATGCCATATCTAGTTTATATCGTACCTCTTTATATGAGTCATGCTTTGCTTTACCCAGCATTCTCCCAGTAGATTAAAAATAACATCTAACATCAGTTTTCATGTCATCCCACCATACCTGAATCAAATCATAAAAAAAACAAACTGATTTTTGTACCAGTAATAAGGATACAAGATCCTCATTAACTTCTGGGAAATCTAGTAATGACAAATTTAGTTTCCAGTAACCAGGGCCTTTGGAAATTTCTGAGAAATCCGAGAAAGTAACTCGTAACAGCACATGATCCGAAGTTGCTACAGGAACAGCAGCCTATGAGCAAAAGTGTAAATTTGGAGAAACAAACCAATAATCTATCCTGGATTTTCTGGATCTTGAAAAATAAGTTTATACTGTAGCTTGAGGTTTAGACTGAAAAACATCAATCAACCCAGTAATTTTCAAAAGACCATTTAAAAAAAATTAGAGTCACAATATAATTTGGGACTGTTAGCTCCCCTATCCTGTATTGCCTGATTTATATTAAAATCTCCACCAAAAAGAATATTTCTTCTAGTTAGCAAATATGGTTGAATTTTTTCCAGTAATGCAATGCGGTCAGTTTTAACCTGTGCTGCATATACATTTATTAACCTAAAATCTGAAGCCTTTATAGTTATATCTAGCAAGAGACTGCAACCAACCTCAGTTTCAATTTCATCCATCACCACAATATCTGAATTAAAAAAACAAATTCCAGCTTCAGAGCAAAGCTCTCCCCCCCCCACCAAAAACAAGGACCCCACGTCCATGCTTATGAGGCCTTCTTGAAATCATCAAGCGTATACAGTCTCATATCCTGAAAACAATACATCTCCTTTAAACTTTGAGAACAATCTCATAAGTCACTAATCTTTTATATTCAGTACAAATACTGTTTACATTTAAATATGCCACAGTCAAATCATGTAACTCATGCAGAAGTTACTGTCAAGTGGGCAGCTTTATCTTCCAAGCACTTTTCTGTAAACCCATCCAAATCCCAGTCTTATTCTTTGTTTTTATCTCCCCCTCAGATTTTCCTAATTCCATATCCGATGCTGGGTCTGTTTGTGAGGAAGATTTAGAGGCTGTATCAGGACAGAATCCAAGTCAGCCGTATCATCCTCTGCTGATAAAATCCCATAAGAATTAGACAAAGGAACATCTGAAGCAATTCCCTTAGCCTGGGGAGGTCCTAATTGTTTCATTTGTGCTGCTTGCAGTATACAGGCAGGGGGGCGGCAGAGGTGCCATGTCCCCTTTCTCCATAGGAAGAGATTGTTCCGGGATACCCACCAAAAGAGGTCCCACCACATCATCAGCACTGGGGACACAAAGAGAAACCAAACCAGTGGCCAGACCTCCCGGTCCCGTGGGAAGGTTCTGTTTAACAAAACGCCCGAGAGGTCTTGGCTGCCGTGTGTCAGGTGGCACTCTACCTTCTTGGGCCATATTAATAAAATAATCCTGTACAGTAAAATCTGCTTCGGGAGTATTATGGGCAGCTGATGGACATTCTGTAAATGTATGGCCAGGTTCATAACAAAAATTGCAGGTAGGAGAATTATCACATTCAGTACTAACATGCCCCATATCCCCACACCGAAAACATCTTATTTCATCACAAGAAGTGCTAATGTGGAGTACTGAACCACATTTATGGTACTTACGTGGCTGTCCAGGATAAAAAAGGAACCCCTTGTCTCGACCAATAAAGAAACAGTTCTGTAAATGTTGAAATTAATTGTCTACAGTAAACAGCTTTACTTCAATGCACCAGCCCCATTCCAAAAGTCGTCTACCTCTATAATAGGCTCTGGAGTGCCTTGAACATCACAACCCTTGTCTAACCAAAATAAAATATCAGAAACATTGACTCCTTCATTCCGAAATAAAACAGTAATAATCCGAAAGGACTGTTTGGTTAGAGGAATAACCTGAAATGGTGTCCAAAGGGGGTTTGTTTTCAATATTCAATATTTAATCCAAAATCTTTCCAACACAGTTTGAGTCCGAAAACTCACATCAAAAGTCTGCACATGGAGCATGAATCAGAACATACACTTCATTGGATGAAAAACCCAATGATTGTTTAAGCAAAATTCTACCCACAAAGTACTTATCCGGCAATTCAGCCATACCTCCCAAATATCTTATCAGAATGGCATTCCTTCTTTTAGCCAATTCCACTGGCTTGTGGAATAAGCCTGCATACGAAGGTTTCTGTTGTACATTGTCCTTCTGAATTAAAGGATTCTGTCCATCTAACTTATCAGGGATCCCAGCATGATTCTGCCCCACTTCAGAAAGGGAGGCCACCACCACAGACTCCAAGGTAACAATTGCATCTGAAACAGCAGGAGGACCCCCCCCTCGCCCAGTGAGACAAGGGGAGAAAAGGAAGGAGACTGTAAAGGCACCAGAGGCTGCTGCTCTTCCTGGGGACACAAATTCTGGTTATTTGAAATCCCTCCCAAGGCTGACTTCAGGCCTACCTTCCCTGAACCCATCACAAACTTCAGATCTACAACCCAAGTTTTTGCACCCAGCTGGACTGCCGTAATGCAAAATCTGCCAACTAGCCCACATCTTCTGGCAATGGTAGTGCAACTGGTAAATCCAAGCTATCACTGGGGGAAAGTAGCAGTTGGTCAGGCGTACCACTCACCTGAGATTCTAAGAAAACTTTTGACGTATTAGGCATCTGTGAAGGAGATACACTGGCCATTCTTTTTCTTGTTTTTTTCATCCTGTATTCTGGAGGTCTCTCATTGAAATACTCGCGTAGCTCCACAAATCGTATTTTGTAGTGTTTTTTGTAGCTCTACTTCTTCCAACAGAACTCCCGACTCCTCAGGTTCTACCAGGTCCATGCTCCACTGCCGTTGGTCCCCACTATCGATGCCAACCATGCCCGCTAGGGAATCACTGACTGAACCACATCCTACCACGTCAGGCTCCGGACTGGACTCCCACCACACACCTACAGGACTGCGCCCCCTACCAAATAGAAAGCAACAATACATACATAAAAGTGTTTCATCAAACAGAATCATACTACAAAAGGAAAGGGAACATAAATAAGTATTTCATCATACATACCAATACAAATTTCATATTTAAAGGATGCTTAAATCCCTCCCCCCACCACTAAAAGAGTAGGGGAAAAATGTATTCAAAACTTGAAATCAAAATACATACAGAAAAGTGATACAGCAATCAAAAGCATAATAAAAGGGAGAAAAGGAAAAAAACATAACTGAGTATTCCATCAGACTTACTAATACCACACTACATAGCTTAGAAGATGTGGAACCCCCCTCCCACTAAAAGAGTAGGGGAGGATTATAGTAAAAAAAGAAATTATTTAAGCCCATCCCCTCTACGAAAGGTAGGAGAGGTTAGGTAACCAAAATCCAAAATGTAAAAGACCTACAGAACAGTGTTCCTATTAACACATTATGACTGTTAAAGGAATTAGACATAAAACTAAGCATTTGCAAAATGGAACTGAATAAGAGAAAGTCAAAAAACATACTCATCTCCGCGTATCAAAAGGCAAATGTCCAAACATAAAACATCCTAATATTCCTAGAAATGAAAGAAAACAAGGGGAATGCCTATGGTTCTCTCCAAACCTTGTAACACAAAGAAACAATGCATACAGTCCAGTGTAATTAGCCTGTGTCTAACCAGGACATATTTTTCCACTATCATTTATAGAGGTCAGGGAGAACTCTATTGTGTTCAACAACCTGTCATCTTATCACATCTTTCTGTAGTAACAGTAATACTTTTTCACCAGATAACAGTTTCTTCTGGAGAGACCAGCCACACGGAGCCAGCCACAGTTGCTAACTAATAAAACTCATCAAAATCCGGATTGTAACTGCATCAAATTTGACCCATGCACCTGGAAGCACACCCTCAGTCCAGATTTGAGGAGACTGGTGAAAGGGTTCAAGGGCCAATTCCTATGAAATGCTGCCCAAAAGGACAAAGCAAAGGGACAATCCAGTAAAAAATGTGAGAAAGTCTTAACCATCCCTATACATTCATTCCCTCTGGGACAAGTTTGTTCCATAAGGTCTTTATGTTTTAAGTTAGCAATCCCAGCCCTGAAAGAAGTGGGCAGCAGGGTGAGTGGCATCAGCACTGCAGTCAGGTGCTGGCCACCATCCACTAAACCAAAAAAAAACAGTCCTTGGTTTAATGGATGGTGACAGCACCCGACTGCAGTGCTGCTGCCACTCACCCTGCCGCCCACTTCCTTCAGGGCTGGGATTGCAGGAAGGGCAATGTGAGAGGCCTGGACCCACCTCCTCCCACTGATCTCCTCTGACTTTTGCTGATGCTGTTGATGATGGAGGGGACAGCCTTTTGCTGCTGCTACCTACCCTCTCAATGGGACTACATCACCACCACAGATCTGGGTCAACTGCTGGGGAGCAAGGAGGAGGAGTCGCTGATCTGCTGGACTTGCCTCAGGAGGGATGCAGAAATTTGAGGTAAGCCCTCCCTATAGACTCTGCCCCGGCTGGCTGATCGATCCACCTCACTTGATGCTGCTGCTCCCTTTCACTCCAGCAAAGAACTGAAAAGTTGTAGCCATTCAAATGGTTTGAGGATTCTGTCCTGGAATCCTCACAAGCCTTTTCCTGCCTGCCTGATCTCTTGACCGGAACTCACGAGAGCAGGTTCCCGGCGCGATGCAACTTGGGGGGGGGGGGGTCTGTACAAATCTGCAGGCAGGGAAAACAAGTAGAAATTAAACATTTCAACACACAGCCAATCTGAGGCTTTGCATTTCTGGGGGGACCTAACCTAGGTGCACCTATGACCGTGGCACCTAATGCTGGGGAACAAAACTTGGGGCACCTTCCTACCAAGGGCACAACTAACCCCCTAGCCAGCTCTGGAGCAGCAGGATGCCCATTTTTGGAGGGCACAAGGAACTCTGGGGCACTACAAATGTACAGTAGATTTAAAATGTAGTGGAGGGAATGGAGTGAAGTATATTTAAAATGAGAGGAGGGAGTGGACTTTAAAATGGGGGTGGCACAATGTAAAATATTTAATGTGTAGGAGGATGTACCTGTCAACTTTTCTGCACTAAAATGTGGGACAACTTTGAAATGTACTTGAATGGACTGCGCCCCCCTTCCCTGATGCAGGCAAGCATCACATCATCTCTTGCTTTCACAGCTGCTTGTCTGCTTCCTTTCCAGCTGCCAGGTAATGAGAACTTGGAAGTGACATCAGCCATCAGCATGGTCAATCATCATTTAATAACATTCTGTGATGACCATTGTGGACCATGCCATTACAAAGTTAGGCTGACAATTGTTTACTATGATGATCAGCAACCACAGTCAAAGCAAATTCTACCATTTCTAACTGTGATTGAGTGTGGTACTATATACTTGTCTGGGCTATTACTGAGAGAAGTGAGTGAGTGAGTGAGTGAGTGAGTGAGTTAGTGAGTCAGACAGTCAGTGAATAAGTATGTGAATGGATTGGTCTGCGACTTAGTGTGTAAGTGGTCAGTCTGTGACTGGGAGTATGAGTGAGTCAGTCTGTAACTAAGTGAGTGGGATGTCAGTGCCTGAGTGAGTGGATCAGTCAGTGACTGAGTGTGTGAGTGGGTCAGCTGGTTATTGAGTGAGCGGGTCAGTCAATAATTTATTGAGTCATCAGTGAGTGTGTGTGTTGGTCAGTCATTAAGTGAGTGCAGAGTTCACTGATACTTTATGCACTGCAAGAAAAAGCACTGGTGACAGGCACTTTTGGTCTACGCGAGAACAAAGTTCAAATCTTTGCAGTGTATTTTTCTTTGGTCTTTTTTGGTATGACTGATTGTAATGACATATTGGATAGCTGCCCTGTGTGTCAAAGGTTCATGTTTAAGACAGAACCATGTGATAATGGTGTTTGAATATAGAAACATAGAACACAGAAGATGAAGGCAGAAGGGTACCTGTGGTCTATCGACTCTGCCCAAGTGAGGACTATCATGTGTGGAAAGAGTTCTTTGGCTGTTCTAATATATTGTCTGTCAGTGATTCACCAGTGCCTACATGGTGTGCAAGGGCAGCATGTAGGCATTCCCAACACTGAATGCCGTACAGTGGTGCCCTGTGTACTCCACGTGGCATTCATCAATGGGCATATTAGTACCTGTGCAAGTGATCCCTGGCTGGCCACAGGGTGCCAGACCTAGGGTGGGATGTGGGCGTGCCAGGGGGCACCCCTCATGGTGCCCATTCACAGTCACACTATGAGCCATTCTGGGCTGCATCCTCAAAGACAGGGGATGCAGGCATAGCCATTGCACCCCCCTTCACAGTGCCACTGTTGGCAGTGGCAAAGCATTGCTGGTCCCCTCATTATGCCACCAGCCCCTTGGAAAGGTGGGGCTAAGGCAGCCATCCAGGCACTCACCCTTTGTCCCTTCATGGACCCAGTACATTACTACCTGAGATCCCCACACCATGGAAGATCTACTAGCAGACCAGGTACAAGAATCCCATTGGCTGCCAACCTGTGTCAGTCAGTCTGACCCTTGCACTAGGACACCAAGGGGAGGGTATGTGAACAGGAGGTGTGCAGTGGCCAGTGATTGCAAATGCTGGCCACGGCACACCTGTTTGCAGGTGTGGAACTGTGTAGGTGGGTTACAAACATTTTGCGGGGTAAACCCACCCATTCAGGAATCACGGCTATTGTGTTAAAGATGGAGGGGTACTAGACACAAAGTAGTCTAGCTATAAAATATGGTAAAGGGCACTGGATGTGCTTGGGGTGATGGAATGACATTCGGAACACCAGAGTGTCATTGGCATAGGATGCAGTGAGGGGGGGTGCCACTGGACATTAGAGACCACTTGGCATGGGACATGGTGAGCAAGAGTGTGCAATTGGATACCTGGGAGTGCTTGGTATGGGTCTGAGTAATGGAGTGGCCATTGGATACCAGAAAGGGTTTGGCATGGGATGGGGAAAGGTAGGGTGTGCTACTGGACATCAGGGAATGTTTTGAATGAAATGGGATGAAGAAGGTAGGCGTGTCAATGGACACCAGGGTCAGGGAGTGTTTGGCATGAAAGGGGGTGCCACTGGATACTAGAGAGTTCTTAACATTGAATAGGGGGGCAGGTACCTGAAAGTTCATAGCATGTGGAAGAGGAAGGAAAGGGGTGCTAGTAGACACTAAGGAGTTCTTGGTGCAGGATGAGGGAGGGAGGAGGTGCCACTGAAAACCATGAAATGCTTCACACACATTCACACATTCAGTCACTTCACTACCAGTCTAGCATTGCTTGTAAAGCACTTTGGGATACTGTGTATGAAAAGCACTATATAAATGCTGATTCTTCTTCTTATTCACATAGTATGTTTATTTGTATTGGGGACTGGGAGGAGACCTGGTCAAACAAAGCACTCTTTTCACCAGACAGGCTACACCTCAGTAGGGAGGGTTTGAGGGTACTCAGGGACAAACTGGGGAATACATAACCACTTCACTAAATTTAAACTACTGGGGGGGGGGCCTGTGGGCATGCAGGCCCACAGACTCTGAGAGGATGAGATTAGTGAACCTTCCCCCCACAGTGATGGATGAGGTCTTGGGAGGAGATGGAAGGGGCGAGATCACATTGAGGAAAAGATGGAGGGGGTGAGGAACACATAACAAGGGTTTGTGAAGGGGTGCACACAGAGTGAATAAATGTGAATAGAAGACTAGAGGGAAGAGAAGGAAGTTCAGAATCTAGGTGGAAGGTGGTGTCTCTGAATGCACAGAGTCTTGGAAACAGGATGGATGACCTGTAGGCACTAATAGCAGAAAGGCGGGTGGACATAGCTGCAGTAACAATAACTTGGGCAGCATCACACCATGACTGGGACCTTGTGATCCCTGGATATAAACTATACAGGAGGGACAGGGTAGTCGGGAATGGGGGAAGGGTGGCAGTTTATATCAGGAAGGGAATAACTTGCACAAGGGAGGAGTTGGATGAAGGGGAGGTGGAGGCATTATGGGTTCAGTTAAGGTCCAATAAAGGGAGAAAGGTGAGGTCGGGGTGGTTTTCAGACCACCCAATCAGGATGAGGAGATGGACAGGGAACTGAGTTCACAATTATTGGAGGCTGCATGGAAAGGAGAGGTGGTAATTGTGGGGGCCTTCAACCTGCCCATGGTGGACTGGAGCATACCGTCCACAACACGTGTTAGGACTCAGGTGATCCTGGAAGGATCTGTGAGTGGGTTTCTGACTCAGGGAGTAACTGAACCAACAAGAGCTGAGGCAATTCTTGATCTGGTGCTCACAAATGTGGAGCATGTACAGGAAATAATGGTCAGGGAGTCACTGTGTGGAAGGGACCATTGCATTGTGTGGTTCCAGTTGGATATGGGCAGGGAAAGCATTCCGACCAAGAACAAAATCTTGGATTTCAGGAGGGCGGACTTCAGGAAAATGGGTGAAGTGCTAAGGAGCCATCTGGTGGGCATCAGAGCAGATATGGGGGTGGGCCAAAGGTGGTCCATCATTAAGGAACGAATACTGATTGCCACAGATGAGTACATTAGGCTCAGGGGGAAGAACACAAGGACCAAAGTGCTCAGCTGGTTCAGTTCTGGGGTTGCCCAGGCAGTAAGGGAAAATAGGCTGACCTACAGAAAATTCAGGAAGATCAAGAGAGAGAGGTGGATAGGGAAAATTACCTAAGGTGGTTAGTGAGACAAGTAAGAAAGTCCAGTGAGCAAAGGCACAGAAGAAGCTACAGATAGCTGAAGGAATTAAAAAGGGAGAGAAGGCTTTCTTTCACTATATAAATGAGAAAAGGGACAAAAAGGAAGGGATTGTTAGGCTTAAGAAAGGGATGGAGTGGGTGGAAGATAATGGGGGAAAAGCAGAGATACTAAATGAATACTTCTGTTCTGTTTTCACCAGGGAGAATGATGGACCAGTGCACGGACATTAGCTCAAGCTGTGGACCCTGCAATAAGAATAGACTTGATAGTCCAAATGCTTTCTTCTGCGGGCTTCTTCATATGTTCATCTGAGGTAAGTGAAGGTAGTGCCACTGGACATCAGGGACTACTTGGCCATGGATGAGGTGCGGGAGGGGACTGATGCCATACATCAGGGTGTACTTGCCATGGAGCTGGGTGAGGAAGTAGCCCTAGGACCCTAGTGAATGCTTGGCAGGTTATAGAAAGAGGGAGGTGGTGCTACTGGGCATGCATTGAATGGTCTATACAGATTGGAGATGTGGTAAGCAGATGCCACTGGGCACTAGAAATTGCTTGGTATAGAGATGGTGTGGAGAAGTGGAGTGTGCCATTGGGCAGCAGGAAATAACTGGCTTAGAACAGGAACAGATTGCCTCTGCATACTAGTGACTCCTTGGCAAGTAATGTGTCCTTGGCAAGTGATGGGGTAAGTGTAGAGGGTGCCAATTGACACCAAGGAATACCTGGTGCAGGATGCATTCATTTGCAATTACTCTTTTGCACAAGCTATTTGAGGTACCAGTCAACTCTTGGATTCTTGTTTTTTGTTTGCATTTATCTTTTAGTTGTGCTATGCTTTTTTGTTTGCATACACGTTTTTGTTGTGCTATGCTTTTTTGTTTTGCCTTCAGTTTTTTGTTGTTGTGCTGTATTAAATTTGTTTGCATTCATGTTTTAGTTGTGTTAATATATTTTTATAACTTCATGAGTTTTAGATTGACTTCACTGTTTTGTGTTGCATTTGTCATTTTTTTTTCGTTGGATGTTACATTTGGTTTTGCTGTGTTACATTATTTTGTAGCAACACACTTTACATTTGGTTTTATTGCTTTACATTTTTTGCTTGCATTTTATTTTCTGGTTGTTGCTCTATGTATTTGTTTGCCTTTCACTTTTTTGGTTTACTTAATGTGACAACTGATAAACTGTGGGACAACGGCTGCATAAGGGATCTCATGCCTGAAATTATTGGTCTCCCATCCAGATTATTGATAGTGTTATGCACCTTTGGGATTAGGTACAGCATCAGACATAAGGGGTGGTCCACTGTTAAAAAGTCTGCAGATTGTTCATCAATTTTCCCTTTCCTAAGGGTTTCATTTATAAGTTCATTGATCTCCTTTTGTAAGTGTTGATGTTGGATCAACATGAAGTTTTCTATAAACCTTATGGTCTGACAGTTGTCTACGCTTTTCTCTCATAAGTGACCATATCCACTGTGACTACATTACTGGCTTTGTAGGCCAGTTTTATTGTGATACCTGAGTTGTCTCTGAGCTCTTTTAGTGCATACTGCTTGTCTGTGGATAGGTTGTTGTAGTACTTCTGTTCTCTCCATAGGCTGCTGCAGTGTTCCAACTATCTGCAACCAAATGCTTACTTGGAATTTGCTCTTCTTGCAATCTTTTTTTATTGCAGCTCTATATCAATAATATTTTAAACATATTGCTGCTAATAAATCTTTTTTGTAAGCCTTTTTGCCATAATAAACTGCAACCACACTGCACATTTGTCCCCTTTATGTACAGCTACACCACTTGCCTCTGTAGAGCAGCTACGGCCATGACTTCCATTTTTCCCCACTAAGAGACCTGGGTTTTGTATGCCATTCTTTCTCTTCAACATGTGTCTGACTAGAAGGTATAACTTTTGTGTCTGGAGCTGGAATAACCCTTGGAAAGGGCAGGGTGAACTGCTTTGTATTTTTTCTTTGTTACTGGAGGAAGGTTATCCACTTCCTTGCCCCACCAGCTACTGTTAGCATCATTCCTCCTTTTTCTTCCTCTCTTAGTTTTTTTCACAGTCACATAAGATACAAACTCTGATTCATTTCCCAAATCACTGAGGTGGGTGACATTGTCACTTTCATATGATGATGATGGCACATCTGGACTATACTCAGAGCCAGATGAGTGCTCTTCTGCATCCTCCTCATCGCTCACATCTGGTGCACCAGCAGCATGAGCAATGCCTTGAGATGGCGTGATGGGGTAGTCATGGTTATAGACAATGGGGTTGTAGGTGTTGGTCCTGGAACCATAAACATAGGAGGCGAGACAGTCACAGTGACTGCAGTGGTTTCAGCCAATACAGTGTCAGTGGAGGTATTTGTCATAGCGGTGGTGGTGGTGGCTGTTGTGGTGGTTACAGTGGCTGGGGTAGCAACAGTAGTATTGGCGACAATGGCTACCACAATTGTGGTACAGGTTGTGGTAGGGACTGCACTTGCTTGGGGTGTAACACCTATGGTGGAAGCTGCAGGAAGATTGCTGGGAGTGGCTGGTACTACCGCTGCAGGTGAACTACTGAAATGTAAACCCTCCTACTAGTCCCATAGAAGGATGGGTCTGCAAACAGGTGGTTGGTACTGTTATGACAGTAGTACCAGACACTGTTATGTGAATAGTGCTGCTTCCCCTCCTCCCACAGCTAACAGAACCTAAAGGCATACTGGGTAAGAACAATATTTTTGCCATCAAATAAGTCCAGATGCTCGACTCTCTCGCTTTCCATCACTGCTCAGGGCTGGTGGCACTGAGGTTTTGCTAGGGCTGGACCAAGATCTTTTTTGGGGTTGCTGCTTATTATCAGACATAATACATGTCACTAGTGATTGCTGTAAGAAGTATGGTAACACAGCAATCTATATACTACTAATATTAGTGCCTTTGTCTGTGTATACTGTATGTAATATGCTGCTTGTGGAACTGCTTTAAAGGGACAGTAAACATTGCAGGGATTATTAAAACTGTGAAAGACAATGAAAAGTTATTTTGAACGATGTATTTGGCTTCCTTGTAGGTGTCAAATGTCCAAAGATATGAATATTTAAATCACCTGTAAATCACCACAAGGCAGCAGCCATTTCATGCAATCCTAAAACAGAAAGTGATGTCACTGAGGGGCAAGCTGTAATTAACAACATACCGCTTGCCCCAAGTGACATCACTTCCTGTTTGTAAGACTATGTGAAATGGCTGTTACTATGATTTGATTTACACATTACTAAGCTATTCATATCTCAAGACTCCTGAAACCTACGGGTAAGCCCAATACCTCATTTGACAGATCTTTTCATGGGCTTTCACAATTTAAGTGACCCCTGCAATGTTTACTGTCTCTTTAAATGAATGATACCACTCCAGACACTACACTAAACACAATTTATTCAATTTATCACCAAAAGAAACAAAAAAAGCCTGCTTTAGTACTATATACAGTATAGAGGGAGAGTCAGCTGACATCCTTCTTAATTTAAGCACGTAGAACTTAGCCCAGAACTGTATTAATGCCTGACCAACTGAAAACCTCCAGCAGTTTAAAAAAAATAGTGTGCACACAGTCATGCAAATGCAGGCACATCCTCACACACACACAAAAAATACTGCAAACATACAGGCTACTTGTGGGCAGTGAGTTGCAGAGGCTTGGGAGTCAGCCCTCACCCTCCTGAGTCATACAGGGAACCAAGGCTGAAACCAGACGAACAGGAGAAATTCATTTAGTAAAGTCTGACCCACTGAAAGAAACTGCAGCATTTTTAAAACACCAAAAACACGTTTGCTTTCCCTTAAGACGTGGCACTCACCAAGATTGCCCCCTTTTCCCCTCTTGTTTGCCCTTAGTCTTGAATCCCTTGCAATTCAAATTAGGCAACAACTAGATATTAAAGGGATAAAGGTGGGCCCTTTTGAACAAAAGATAGCCCTTTACACTGACGACACCCTTTTATTTTTGGGAGACCCAGTAAATTTCCTTCCTAACTTGCTGGATACCCTACAACAATTCAGAGAACTGGCTGGGTATAAAGCCAATTTGTCAAAATCAGAAGCCATGATCCTCAGTGGTTCTCCCCCAAGGAGTTGCAAAGAACAATTTCCTTTTGCATAGGCTAAAAAGAAACAATTTCCGTTATTTAGGCATTCAGGTCTCAGCGGACATCTCTAAATTATTCCCAAGCAATTATCAAAAATTGGATGTAGCTCATTGGAATCTGCTTCCCCTTACCCTGTACAGGAAGGTACAATCCATAAAAATGAACATCCTCCCCCCGTTTACTCTTTTTGTTTCAGATGCTTCCCATAGACATTCCCAAAACATACTGGGCAGACCTCAACAAAACACTGACCAAATTTCTTTGGTGGGGTAAGAGATCTAGGATATCCCACTCAATGCTCTGCCTCCCATATGAGAGAGGAGACCTGGACCTCCCAGAAATGCAGAAGTGTTATCTGATTGCTCAAGGTGCCTGGATTTTTACCTGGTTTAAACAGAGATGGGAGGCAAGGTGGCTCAGTTTAGAACTTCAGAGCCTTCCCAAGCTCCTCATCTGGATCTTACCGACAGGTAGGATCTCACGGCTGGCATTTTACCATGTGATCAACCCCTGGACCAGGCATGCTATCAAAATGTTGCTCAAACTATGGAAATTGGCTGGAACATCCAATAGTTTGTGGCCCCTCTCCCTTACTAGATACCATGAAGGTTTCACACCCCTGACCTTGGACATGTGAAACCAGTACTGGGGGGATTATGACCTTACCTGATTCACTCATCTCCTTCAGGGAGATACTTGTATGATACCACCCCAGCAACTTCAAAAGAAATATGGTCTTGGAGGGAGAGGATCACTTCCAGTTTGTCCAAGTTAGGTACTTCGTATTTAGCCAACCTCACCTTGCACAATTACGACAACCCCAAATATCATTGGAAGACATTTTCTTCTGGTGGGTTAAACTGAAGGTGAAGGTCAGACCAGTGTCAACCTTATATAAGTTTCTTATAGATATGGCCCCTCTGTTAGCTGATGACATCTACTGAAGATGGGAACAGGAGTTGTACACCTATATCCACTTAATCAACTGGAGAAACAAGCTCCAGAGAGGTTGGGTGATCACAGCGTCACCCACCTGGTGAGAATATAACTGGAATATAATAATGTGGTACATCCATACTCCCATAATTACACAACATTTTCACCCCACACATTCAGACCTATGCTGCTGGGGATGCAGGTCAACAGGTTGTCACCACTACATTTTTGGGGATTGTCCCTGTTTAAAACCATTCTGGCAGTAGGTACACGTCTACCTGCAGACGCTATTTGGCCTACCCCTACCGTTGATTTTGCAAGTTTGGTACTTGGATGTTTGGGACTACAGGATGGCATAAGATCTTGATCTATAAGTAAACTTCACCAGATTTTACACATAGCTGCTTTAAAATGCATAATATTAAATTTGTTGTACCAACAGATGCCCTCTATCTCTCAATGGAAGGGGAAGATCTCAGAGATAGAGTCAATGGAGAGACTCTCAGCTACCCTACAGCTGCAGGTGGATAAATATTTGGAGATCTGGTGCCCTTGGCATCAGATGGCTGCATGGGTCAAGATGACCTTTAGTTTGCCCCTTCTCCCCTTCTTACCATACCTGTTTTATAAATGAGAATCTCTATCTGTCCCTCCTACACTACTACTCCTGGGCTGGGAACCATGCCTGACCAATAAGGAACCTAGAATAAGTGAAGCACTGGAATTAACAGTTGTATCACTGTGGCTGTGAATAGAAGCATTAAAAGGTATTGAAACCTTTGAACTTGAAAAGTCTCAATTTGCCTTTTTTCCTGAGGGACAGCTTCATGGAAAGTTTTATGTTCTTAAGTGGCGTGCTGAGCTATTTGATGTGTTTAAGTCCTGGGCAGGAAGTGCCTGGCAATCTGAAGTTTCCCTCCTCCCTCCCCCCTAAGGCTGCACTGTTACTATTACACGCCATATTCTTTGTGTTGATTGTTTATAAGTATATATTGGTTGCATTTTGCTTGATAAAATTTCAGGGAATGGTGTTTTATATTACCAGGATTAAATGTTTTTCTGATTGTATGATTTGTCATATGACAACTATGATGTCAGAGACTTTATCTCTTACTCTTAGTGTATTATCTAGATGTGAATAAAAATGAAAGTAAAAAAAAAATCATTTTCACTGCCATGTGTATGCAAGACACAACTTCACAAAAACTATTGTGCACAGACAAACAACACATGCATGGTAAGATATGAGAGGAAGGGGTCAGCTGACACCCTCCTCAGTCATTCAGGGAACTGAGCCTGGAACCAAACGACAACAAAATAATTCACAAAAATCAAAAATTTGCCTCAGGAAAAAAAAAATCACATGGAAGTTGAAGCAGTATGAAAGTGAAAGTAATGGCAGGTGGAGGCACTCAGCAAACAACCCTCTCATCTGAACACAGAACAGGTCCCCAACTGTAGTAGTCAGAAAAGCCAACCTTGACTTGCCAGATAAAAACAAGTATGTGAGCAAAAAGAAAATGTGCTTCAGCTAAAAATCACATTAGAGTTACAGTACACACACACTCACACACACACACACACACACACACACACACACACACACACAGCGCACGCACACATAAACACACACACACACTCTCTCCCTCTCTCTTTTGGTCCTTGTAATTGAGCACAATTATAAGGTATAAAAATGGAGATATAAAGCCAAGCCTGTCCTTTCTAATGTTGATTACAGTTTGTTATTGACCCTCAAAATGTCTGTGGTTAAAAAGGAAAAAAAACGTTTTTTTTTGGGGGGGGGGGTGATTTGAAGTTTTGAGAAGTACTGCAGGGCTAGTCTTCAGAACGACTGTCTCCTGTCCTCTGCCAAGTCCGACTGAAACATTTAAATGATGTTCCTGGCTGTAAACTGCAGAATTGACCTCCGGTTGGCCAATGAAGCACTGCAAGACTTCAGAATCTCACCCTCTGAGTAGCGTTTCCCATACAGCAGTCAAATAGTGGACAACCCATCCAAATATTCAGAAAGCCTATTATTCATGGTATATATGGGGATTAATATTCAGTCCAAATGCGTCAAGCCCTAGTCACTGACCCACTCACTGGACTGACACTTTGGGACCATGTCCCCTGTATCTACGATTACCCCCTAGTTGATGACTGTGGGTAGGCTCAGTGGTCAGAGACAAACAGAGGTGAAAAAGAAGTAAGTGCCTCAGCTGGGACTTGAACCCAGGCTACCTGGAATACCATTCCGACTGCATTAACCGGCTGCGCCACTGAGACAACTGGAACCTGGGCTGTCCATGAGCACATTACTTTTTCTCAAATACACAATCCAATGGCAACACAAATATTTACTTATAAAGATCACACAGGAGTGTGGTGTGCGTATTTATGGAACACATATAAACAGAAGTGAGAAAGACGTAAGTACCTCAGGTGGGACTTGAACCCAGGCTGCCCGGAATACCATTCCGATTGCACTAAACAGCTGAGCCACTGAGACAACTGGAAGCTGGGTTGTCCCAGAGCACATTACTTTCTCAAATATACAACCCAATGGCAACACAAATATTTACTTGTAACAATCACACGGCGGCCTGGATTCAAGTCCAAGCTGAGGACCACAAACAGAAAATGAGCCATTCTGGCGGCACTGGATGAAAGAGGTGACGCTCTTAAAAAGTGTAGAGACACCTGGACATCCAAATTAGTATTTTGTAAAGCATGTGATTTATAATATAGTATGTTTTTACATTAAAAAGGTAAAATAAATGAAAACAATCCACACTGAAACAGAACAATCTGGTTTTTCAAACTTTGTGTATGAGGACCTCTTCTTGTTTCCAGAAGTCCTGATGAGCAAGTAAGTTTAGTGGTAATTGGTTAAACTAGCAGTATTGCTCATAAGCCCCAGAACAGAGGATTTAAAGGCTCTGGGCCCAGTTAGCCCATTACCATTCATCACCTACACCAGGGCGGAATGTCATCACTGGTGACAGGTCCTTTAATTTATTCTTCTAACGTCAAACATTTCTCAAAGCATGAATCAGCTTATATGGAGTACATGGATGCCTACTGTAGTACATGTTATTTAGAGAAGGCCAGTATCCCCTTGATCAATCAAAATGCACATTTTCAAACATGGGCTCACTAATTTTGTTTGCAAATAGGTTTCATTGTGCATATAAATACATACAGTATTTACATGGGTGATGTGTTAAGTGTTCTTTTGTTAGCTTGCAGTTTAGTGCACCACTCAAATCCCTTCCTGTTTGGGCCTAATAATGAGTTTTACCCCCCTAGGATTGTGCAGATTTGATTTTGCATCTTTTACAGGAATGCTGTATGGCATAGAGTGACAGGCAAAGTGTCTGTGGTCAAGAGGATTTCCCCATGTGTACCTTGATTTGCTGATATACCCAGTCCCAATGGTCAATTATTAGAGGCCTTTTTCTTTTTTTCCCCACTTTGTCGTCCCTCTGGCAAGGCAAGGCAAATTTTATTTAAACACACCCAATGCCTAAGGCCCTGGTTGCCACACACAAGAAAAAAAAAAAAAATGAATAAGCAACACACCAATAGATAAAACAATATTAAAATACAGCTATGATAGGATAAAATAGAAAATTACATAAATAAATACGAAGCCTGGGACAAAAGCTGTTTCACAGTGTGTCAGTGCAAGGCAGTATTTAAAAGACAGGGTCTGGGAAGACTTGATTAAATAAGAAGGCCTTGAGATGGGCCCCTGAACTCCTCTACTGGAGGGGCCTCCCTTACAGCTGGAGGTAGTGAATTCCACAAGACAGTGCCAGTGACACTACAAGCTCTGTCACTGGCCATTTTTAGCCTTGTCCTGGGAATCGCAAGGAGACCCCTAAAGGAGGAATGGAGGGAGTGGACTGAGGCAGCAGGTGTTAGAAAGTCCACCAGGTAACCAGGGCCCAGGCCGTGTAGGGCCTTAAAGGTGAGTAAGCCCATCTTAAAGAGCATCCTCCACCTGACTGGCAGCCAGTGCAGTTCACGCAGCACCAAGGTGATGTGCCAGTACTTAGGCTGCCCTGTCAGCAACCTGGTGGCTGTGTTCTGCACCAGCTGCAGTCAGCGGAGGATACTACAGAAACTCCGAGGTAGAGCGCATTACAGTAGTCAAGCCTCAACATCATGAAGGAGTGCACCAAGGTAGGGAGGCCCAAGGGAGAACTAGAGGTTTGAGCCTGGTGATATTCCTCAGATGATAGAAACTAGTACAGACAATGGACAACACCTGGGATTCAAGTGTCAGTCCACTGCATAGGATAATGCCAAGTTCGCGCACCCTAGAGGAGGCCTTCAGTGGCACAGAACCCAGAAAAAATCCTGTATCTGTGCCATAGGCCATCCTATCACACCTTCTGTTTGACTCCATTACCAGTACCTCTGTCTTATCAGGGTTCAGTTGCACCTAACTGGAGGCCATCCATTCATTGATCTCAGCACGGCAATTATTTAGCACATCCGTGGCGTTTGATGTCCCAGGGCAAAGGAAAAGTACAGCTGGGTATCATCTGCACAGTAATGAAAACTCAAACTGTACTTCCTTATCAGCTGTCCCAGGGGCAGCAAATACAAGGCGAACAGCATCGGCGACAACACAAAGCCCTGAGGTTCTCCATAGGACAGGAGGCTAGTGGAGGAAGAGAAATTCCCCATCACTACCTTTTGCCTCCTGTTCATGAGATAGGACTCAAACCAGCAGATGACAGTACCAGCAAATCCACAAAATTCCCTCAGGCTGTCGAGTAACACACAGTGGTCCACCATGTCGAAGGCTGAGGAGAGAGATCGGGGAGAATGAGAACTGTCCCCTCCCCTCAATCTCTCGTGCTGAGGAGATCATATGTACCCAAACTAATGCAGTTTCTGTGCTTTGCCTCACACGAAACACAGACTGGAGAGGATCATATAGATCACAGGCCATGAGGTGCTCCTCAAGCTGAAGCAACACAACCTTCTCGACAACCTTACCCAAAAAACGAAGGTTGGAGATGGTACTGTAATTTGCCTTGACGTCATGGTCTAAAGATGGTTTCTTCAGAAGAGGTCTCACCAGTGCCTCCTTCAAGTCATCTACGAAGACCCCCTCCAACAAAGAACACTGAACAATCAAGGCAAACACTGGGCCTACGGAGCTGACAAAATCCCATCAGGAATCGTGTTGGCACCGAGTCCCATCCACAATAAGAGTGCTTCAGTGAAGAAATAACCCCAATGTCCTCTGCCATCTCCACCAGTCTAAACTTGCCCCAGCCAGAAAGAGTGTTCTCCATGCACTCAAGGCAACCACTGTCGGCCACAGTTTGGCTCACTGGTGGAATTCCCTGCCAGATGGCAGACACTCTGTCTGAGAAGAATCAAGCAAACTCTTCACATAAAGCATCAGGAAAAAGTATTTTTCGGCTGTAGACAGGCTGGGTGTAAAAGCCTGTTGACAGTCCAAAAAAGCACAGTTGGTCAATTCTTCCCAGCAGCAATCTCCCTGGATAGGAACTCTGCCTTCTTATGGTTGACTGCCCCCTGGTACTCACCGTAATGAGCATGCAGGGCCAGTTTGTCTGTCTCTAGCCTAGTTTTCCATCAGCAGCTCTCTAACCTCTGATCCATAATCTTCATTGCCTTGAGCTCCCCATCAAACCAAGGGGACCACAAGTGAGAGGACTTGGGTCATACACAGACAGACACGGTGCGAGGGAGTCAAGTGCATCAGACATCACCTTGTAGGCAGCAACTGCCATACACTTACCCCCTCTGCATGCATGTTCCACACTATATAGATCGGCTGCCGCCAGAAAACCTTCTGGGGTCAAACCACAGTGGTTTAAGGCTCTGAGCTGCAACTCTGGAGACCTGGGTTTGAATCACACAGTCCCCACTTGCATACTGTATGAACCTGAGCAAGTCACTTAACTTCCCTGTGTTCCCAGGTTGCACCTGTAAACAAGCTTTCAGCTTAGTGCGTCTCACCTGGTTAAACAATTGGAAAAAAAAAAGTCTCCATAATGCAATCCAGATCGACTGATGAAATCAAGTCCACTATAATTGCAGTCTTGTTTCTGATCGCTCTGGCATTGCAGAGCACTGCCCTCAGGGGATTGGTGGAAAATGCAGCCCCTCTGGCTACCTACTCATGCGGTCTGGTGGGCATTCTGGGGATGGATTCCAAACATGCCTGGTCTCTCCTTTGGACCTGTCAAACACCAGGACACCTTCTGTACCTGACTACCTCTATCCTGATTCCTACTGATGTGCATGAGGCACCCTGCCACAATCAATCAATGCGGCCCCTCCTAATCCTGACATCCTGACAGCGACGAGCTGTGGTGGCAGAACCTGGGATATTAGAGAAAGGCTGCAGATTGAGAAGCTGGGTTGCCCCATACACAACTCTAGCCCGCCCCAGGACCTCACATTTCCCCAGACACATACTGCTGGACTACAATGTCCCAGGTACACGATCTTCTAACTATACAACCTCACACTTACACACAACTATACACTAATACATTAACAGCTTAGACCATTCACACATCATGCAGACAATAGCTAAACACGAGAGAACCCCCACCCACTGCCTACACAGCCCCCACCCACTACCACTGGAGCAAAAAGCCTGTAGGTTAGAGTTCATGGTCAGGAGAACACAGTGTGCAGCTCACACAAAAAGGTCACATTAGACAAAACCAAAGTTAGTGCCTTTTAAGGAAACAAAATGCAGAAACAATGTCACAGTCCACCTCTTTAAAGACTAAAGGCCAACTCACTGCCCCAGTCTCTACATGGAATAATATCCTAGCTGTGTACCTGGATCAGAATGTCACACAAATAGTATAAGCTCCCCGGGTTTCACCAGGGCTACTCTCATCAGCTCCTGAATCCCAGGGAAATTGCCAGAGTCCTGCGTCTTTCAGCCAAACTGCCCCCTATCGATAATCCAACAGGGGCGGAGGTCCTGAGTCCAAGATGGTCTACCGCATACTGTAGCTCCATGGGCAATACAGCCAAACAATGAGCTGGCAAAGCAAGAAGTCCCCAAATGCAGCAGACAGCATAGTACCAGCCAGCATACCCTCTGCTCTGAGATAGAGAATGTGGAAGCAGCCTCAATGTCCAAGCTCTCTAGGGAAAGCAGTCAGGGTGGAAAATACAGCACAACCTCGACCAAACAGTAGGTCGTCTCATAAGATGGAAAGAAGCACCTTCCAGGATGGTCCAAGTTCGTAACACTGGCAGCAGCAGGCAGAGAAGACTGGTCATGGTCTGGAAAAGCCCAAGGATATCTTCTAAGTTTGCCCTCCATTACTCAAGAGAACACCTCCCAATGAAGTGCAATGTTCGGCTGGAGATGTCTGTCAATGATCATAGCAAAAACGTTGTAACCCGATGGTAAGAGGTCACTGGTACAGCAGGCAATAAAAAAAACCTTGGAGCAAACTGATGAAGGTGAGTGAGCTGCAGAACCTGGCTAAAAAAACAAGAAAAACAACTACCTCAGCTTATTCACTCCACTGCCCTGCTTCAAGCTAAAAGCCCTAACTAAACCCCTGACTAAGAAAATCTGCTAAAATAAAAACGTTAGGAATTCTGATAAGATCAGTAAGACCAGAGAACAAGCACACCAATTCAATATAGATCTCCTTTTGATAAGACCTACAGGGGGAGGCAAGTGTCTCTCTCAGAGAGCTTGCAAGCTGCAACACAGCTATGCCCCCATCTTGCTCCTCGCTCCAGCTGACAAAAAGACAGAAGCTGGGTCCTTCTGTCCCCCATATAGATACTGGAGTTCCCAAAGTCATACCATTTCCCTGGAAAGTAAGGTTGACAAGCAGTTCATAGCTGATATCAATGCCGCTCTAGCATGGGTAAGCAATCTCCGGAACCAAGCACCTTGCCTTTTTCGTACACCTGACAACCTGCTGGCTCCAATGTGGGATTCTGGGATACTGCACACCAACCCCGGTCTCACATGTGGCAGCATGACACACTGCTGCTGCACCACAGCATCAACCCTAAGGTCCTTTTTCTTAGAACCATTGAAAAAGACTTTGCCGATAGATAAGGACTGCTTTGCACACCCAGTCTGCCCATTTCCCTACCTACTGGATAAGCTGCAGATCCTAGCTAACCAATAGCCTACTTCTTCCGACTCCCCACCAGAATTGCCTTATGTCTGTCACATGCATTCTTGAATTTCCCCACTGTTTTTGACCCCACAACCTCCTCAGGAAGGCCGTTCCATGCATCCACCACCCTCTCTGGGAACAAATACTTTCTCACATTGCCCCTGAGCCATCCCCCCTCTATCTTCAAAAGCATACAGTCCCATACAGGATTTAAAATTGTCCAAATCCCCATGAGGCTCATGGTTATTGTAAACCACGAGGCTCATGGTTACTACAAACCATACACGGGCTGTGCAGTATGCCACACCAAATGGATTTGAAATATTACTGACTCATTATCTATAATGGCACCAAACTACCTTAGCCTCTTTTACATTTTCATTTGTGATATAGGGGTAGGAGTTCAGGGAAAGATCTGCCTGTTCATAGATGACACCAAGACAATGGTGCCGGAATGGTTCAAAAAGTGGTAGGGCCAAGGATGTAGGGGTAAATTTTCCCCCTATTAAATATATTACCATGGTAGCAAAAAGTGATAGGGCCACTTATGAAAGTGGTAGGGCCATGGCCCTAGTGGCCCCCCGTTCCGGCACCTATGCACCAAGATGTGTGGGACAGCGGACAGTGGAGATGGGATCAGAGCAGTGAGGGAGGACCAGGATGCACTTCAAAAGTGATCCAGGATATGGCAGCTGAGATTTAATGCCATGAAATGTAAGTTAATGCACATGGGGAACAAGAAGTCCAAAAAAAACACAGTACCTGACAGCAGAAGTGATAATAGAGAGCACAACACAGGTAATGGACCTGTGGTGATAATAATGGAAACTGGAAATCTTCAACACGACGCAAAAGGGCAGTGGGGAAGGTAAATAGGATGTTGAGGTGTATAGGAAGGGTGATCAGAAGTAGAAGCAGGGAAGTGATCCTTCTGGTATCTGGTTCACCCCAACTAGAGTACTGTGTGAGGTTCTGGAGCCCATACCTGGGTAAGGATTGTGAGAGGGTGGAAGCTGTACATGAAAGAGTGATCAAGATGATTCAGGGACTAGGGAGAAAGCATATGAGGAAAGATTAAGGGACCTTAAAGTAGTTCTACTGACAGAAGTGAAGCCCTGACCACTGCACAGATCAGGGTTTCACCTCTCTGATCCCCCCTGTAGGCACCATGATAAATCAATACTTTATTTACCTGAACACCTGTAAAATAAGCTGACATCTCTGCTGACCCTGACTTTTTAATAATGGTGCTCCCCCATGATCTTGCATTATTTTCACAGAATTTGTCCAAATCCCATGGGTATGGCAGACATACCCATGGGATTTGGACAACCTCAGTGAAAACAGTGCTGGGAGCTAGAGATGCATACACACTAAAATCTCCATACACAAGGGCAGTATTGAGGTTGGGGCAGTGCAGCATTATTTTATCATGATGGATTAAGCGACATCGCGGGGGGCAGAGGAGCACCATCATTAAAATGTCTCAGCCAGCAGAAGTGTTGGCTTATTTTATGAATGATCAGGTAAATAAAGTATTGATTTACCATGGTGGATGTAGGTGGGAATCAGAGAGGTGAAGCCCCAATCTGTGCAGTAGTCAGGGCTTCACCGGTAGTTCTCCTTTAACATGAACATCCTGAAGACAAGCAGAGAGGGAGGTGGCATGACTGAAACATACAAATACCCCCTGTGAGATTAACAGGATGAAATGCAATGAACTGTTCACCCTGAAGACAAACACAACAACAAGGGGGAACCCACTTGAACTGGCTGGAGGAAGGGTCAGGATCAGGAGGAATGTCTGCAAGTACTTTTTCATAGAAGGAGGGTAGACATGAGAAATAGACTGTTGGAGGAGGTGGTCTATGCTAAAACACTGCCAGAATCCTGTCTTTCAGGATAGCTGCCATAGTAGTTTGTTAGCTGTGTGTGTCTCCTTTTTAGATTTTGTTTTGTTCTTCTTCATCTGCTCCTGCCTGGATTACCTTCACCATTTTGGCTCCGATTTAAAAATGTGAATTGTACTACTTACAGTGCTCGGTTTCAATCAGAGGCACCAGGAACATTTTATTATAACAGAAGGGACAGGATCAATATGAGTTTACATTTGGCATCTGAAAAAAATCGCAATTCGGGACAGTGCTCATGACAGATGCGCATTCCCGACCTGGATGTGCTTCTTGTACATGGGTGAGTTACTGTCGGACCGAGTGACCAACTATCACTACAAAAATAAGAAAAAATGGTAAAAAGGCTTATATTTCACATATATAGGGGCATTCTGCAGTAAATGTCTGATAGGTGTGTGCAAAGAGGCACACTGCTCACATAAGGAAAAAAAAACTAAAGGGCAACATTGAAAGTGCCCCTTTAATGTCTCTGTCCTCATCAAGAAAACTGTAAACTATTAAATTTAAGCAATGTACAAAGCAACATATGTGAACAAAGTCCCTCTACTCCAAGGCCTTCCTTTTGTTGGACCCATTATCTGCAACTACTGTATAAAGTCAACTGACAGTCCATGTGAAGTGAGCATTTGCTGTATTGGTTTTTGAAGCTCTTCACTGATGTTGTATGAGGTATGTTCGGATGGAAAATAAAATATTCTTAGAACAACAAATTGCTTTTCGCTGTCCCCACAAGAATTTTCAAAACGTGCCGAATGTGTAGTGACAAACATGAAGGGTTCAGGCTGACTGCTTGTCCAGATAGCTGTTGTAAGATGCACCACACCCCCAATGGCACTGCACAATTTCTTTACATACGACATTGTAGAGTTCCAGAATCCCTGTTGGGAAATATTTTTGTGATTGTATACTATTTCAAGGGTCTAGGTACTCAAGCAGCTGCCTGAAGCCTACATGTTCAACCACATTATATGGCAGCAAATCAACAGCTATCTTTTCTGCAATGTTCTTGGTAACTGTAACAGCAACAGGGTGGGTCGAGGCATATTTGGCTTTACGTTCATATGTTTTTGAGATTGTAAGCTGTCTCCTTGATGGAGGTTTTTTTTAACACAGGTCAGTTGCAGTAACAGTAGGAATCCTTCGAATGGGATGAAGTGGTAGAGATGTCTCTGTAGTGCTGCAGGGGCTGCCACTGCTTTCATCTATCGGAGTTACCCCTGAGTGTAGTGAGCTATCGCTGTCACTTTCTCTTTGAGTGTCACAACTGAAGTTCTCAGTAATGTTATGACATCTGCCTAGGTACCTTTTCAGTGCTGAAGTTCTCAGTGCTCCTTTCCTTTTACCCCTACTGATTGGCCATTTACAAGTAGTGCATGTCACCACCAATTCATTAGAAGCACTAATGGAAACATATGACCAAACAAAAGATGTATTTTTAATTGTTTCCCAGGAAGGCACTACACCACAGTTACCTTTTCAAGACCCCCCCCCGCCAGACTTTTCTTGGCCCTGTTTCTCTTGTGATTTATTCCCACTTCCATCCTCCTCAATCAAAACATTTCTGTCTCTTTTTCTTCATCTGCAATTTCCATCCCCTCCAATAAACCTTGTGCTGCCTGATCATTCTCTTCATCATCTTTATTTTTATTACCCTCATTGAGTTCAACCTCAGAAGAATCGGATGACTGTGAGGAACTGGCAGTAGCACAGTATGCAAATATAAAATGGGCATGGAAATCCCTGTGGCCTTATTGGATGAGACTTGGTTCTAACCATGGCCTTAAGAGAGCATTACCAATGGCTAAAAACAAGTCCCTGTCAACTGGGGCAACTCAGAGAATTCATAAGCCACATACTTCCTAATCTGCATCACAGACATGCTTGCAACCTTTGCTCACACTTAAAAACCTTCAGCTGGGCCATACAAATAAAAGTCCATTAAATTAAACAAAATAAGTAAATAACATAATGTAGTTCACACTCATAAGCCCTCCTTACACACATACACAAATTAAAGAAAATCAAGTACTATTCAGAATTTCCTTTGCTGGTGTTTCTTTGATGACCATGAAAATTCCCCCTCCTATCCCTACCAGTCTACTAGAGAACTCCCTGCTCCTTACCTGGCAACAGATAAAACTGAGGTTCTAGCTTAACTAGAGGCCTGTGTGTGTGTGTGTGTGTGTGTGTGTGTGTGTGTGTGTGTGTGTGTGTGTGTGTCTGTGTATGCCAGTAGAACTCTGAAGAATTTTGAATTCATGTATTCCATATTCCATTTTCCTTGTAGATGTGTATGTTTGGGGGGGCATTCTACTACTGGAATAATGTAGAGCTTTGAATTCTTCTATTCCATGGTAAACAATCACACAATGTATTGAACGTGAAGAAAGGCAGATGAATGACAGGTGAAAAACATCTGTGGAAGGACT
Organism: Neoceratodus forsteri; assembly: GCA_016271365.2. Classification (NCBI taxonomy): domain Eukaryota; kingdom Metazoa; phylum Chordata; order Ceratodontiformes; family Ceratodontidae; genus Neoceratodus; species Neoceratodus forsteri. The sequence continues at coordinate 626,624,204 of CM057459.1, forward strand.
ACTTTACATTATTTAGCACATTTTATTATATCTTTGTGAGTTTAAAAACTTTTTGAGTGTTTGTTTTTTAAAAGTTGCAGATGGGTCCATTTTATATAAGCAATAAGGCACTTCAGGGATGTTGGTTGAACTAGGTTTACCCCACAGTCAGGAGCTGAAGGCACTCAGCTTCACCTTGTGCCTTACAACACCCCTGACCATGGGGTAAACCTACATAACATTTTTTAGTACTTGGGACCGATCCGCGAGATTCACCTTTTTTGGGAATCAAGCGTTTGCTTGGAAGATGAAACTTTAGACATAAAAAAAACACTTTTATGGGTTTGATTTTGTTTTTCCTTTACAAGCTGACTGCTGTCCTTTGCAGTGCCACTACCTACCTGAGAATGCTCTTCAACAGTTTGATCCATTTTTTCTTATTTCTGATTCTAATTTGTAAAAAGATCCCTCTACCTAACATCCTCAGATGACTCCCACACCTTGAGGCCAGGGTCAAATTTACTGTACATAGCACACCAACACCATTCCACCACCACTGAGTGACTCCTACTATTATTGTTCAGTGACCAACTGTACTAAGCAACTCTTACTTAACAGTGTTCCACAGCCTCAGAATTGAAACTGGAGATGCAAACACATCCAGAACATGCACAGTCGCACACTGGGGCTGGCCCATCTCTATACTCCCCCCCCCCCCAAAGTGCTTGACCGTATCATTTCCGATCAGCTTGAATGTATTGTTTCCGATCAGCTCTCCCGTTACCTGTCCAAATATAACACTCAATGTCTGCAGCAACACGGGTTTAGAAAAAAATCATAGCACCACTACTGTATTTCTTGAATATACTACATTTATTAATGTTGTGTGGTACCCACAAAACCTGGATCACTCCCCACCTACTTGTCCTGATGAGCTCCAGGGACGTCCTCTGGCAAAAATACAAAAGCACCCTTGCAGACTGTAATAAGCAAAACAAGGCCACATGGAATAAATGCACCCAGGTCATATGCCTGGCCAAAGCCAATCAGAACTGAGCTCAACTCCTCCTGGGGTGATGGCTGAAGATTCTGGGAGAACATTAATGCGGTCATTGGAAAGCAGGATACCTCTACACCTGCCATGCTGTGCTATGAAGGGTCTACTATACAAGACCCCAAAACTATCGCTGACATTTTCAATAAAGCCTTTACTGACCTCAGTGCTGTACTCCCCCCTGACATTCACAGCTCCGCAGGCAACAACTCACTAAACCCTCAAAGTACATGGCCAGTAAATCATGCCCCCCCCTTTCTACCTTACGGTGATTTCCAAGGTTGAAGTGAAAAAATACCTTTCTAAAGTCCTGGGTAAATCTAGGCACAGTGCTGAGGGCCTTGATCTAAAACTGATCACCCTTGCACTTGAAGAACTGCTAAGCTTCCTAACTAGAATCATTAACCTGCCCCTCACAACTGGGACAGTCCTGGAAACTCTGGAAAGCCGCAATGGTAACCCCTGTCCACAAAGTGGGTACCACCATGATGGACCACGACAACTACCCTCCAGTATCAATACTCCCCCCCCCCGTCTAAAGCTCTAGAGTGTATAGTCTGCGACCAACTGGTTGACCACTTTGAAAAATATCAGCTCCAATGCCAACAGCAGCATGGTTTCTGAAAACTCCAAAGCACTACTACAGCGCTGTTGGAGTTCACAGGATTCATTCACAATGCCTTTGATCAAGGGCACTTGGTGGGTGCAACCTTCATTGACCTCACCAAGGCCTTTGACACAGTCAACCATGACCTCCTCCTAGCCCAACTGGATGCAACAGGGCTGGATGCAACAGGGCTTTCAGCCCATTCCCTGGGCTGGTTCTGGAGCTAGTTCACAGACCATGAACAAAGGGTAAAAATAAGTAAGACACTCTCTGACCCCCTGCTAGTTTCCTCTGGGGTCCCCCAAGGCTCCATACTGGGACCCCTCCTCTTTAGCCTTTTTTCAAACAACCTTCCACAAGCATGCCAACATAAAATACTCCTCTGCGCAGATGATGCAGTTATCTACTCCAGTCACACTGACCCAACCACCCTAGAACAATGTCTGCATCAGGACTTTAGCAAAGTTGAGGACTGGTTTACCAATGCCAAGCTACTAGTTAACCAAAAAAACAAGTCTGTGCTCTTTGCTCCAGCCCATAGCCACCACAAGTCGTCCACTACAAATATCCATACTAATCAAAATGCAGTCATTAAAATGGTCCCTGACTTCAAGTACCTTGGGCTTACATTAGACAGCTCTCTCTCCTTCTCCTCTCATGTTGACCATGTCGCCACATCAGCTAACAGAAAAATAGGACTACTGTACAAACACTGAAACTGCCTCACCAATCAAGCCCTTCGGTACTCCATCACCAGCTCAGTCTTCTCAACCATCAGCTATGGGCTTGCTGTCTATAGCGCTGCTCCAGGCAACATCCACAAGCGGCTGGCCACCACACTTAATAAAGCTTGCAGACTAGACCTAGAAGCTCCAAGTCTCACCCATACCTGCAATCTCTATTCACAAACAGGTTGGCTAAGACCAAGCGACAGGGCCTGCTACCAAGTCTGCCTTCTTGCCAAAAAAGCGGTCCTTGGACTGCTGCCCCCTGCCACCAGTTCCTTCCTCCAGCAGGTCAAACCTGCCAGGACTACAAGGGCATCTAACAAACCCTCTGTCAAGGTGACTTTTCATCGCACCTCTCAAGGGCAGCATTCCTTTGAATACCAAGCTCCATTCTGGCTGAACTCTCTCCCACCTGAGATAGCCTTCATCACCAAAATTGGCCCTTTCAAATCCGCACTTAAAACCCACCTGTCTAGCCAAATGCAATGCTCCTGCCACCTCTGACCACTGCCTCCTGAAGCACATCCTGTGTGCTCAAACTATACTGTCCTTTAAGACCCCACAATCTACTTCCACCCTTTCGTTCTTCCCTCTCAACCCCTTTTTTCTCCTCCCCCTCACCCCTCACTATTCTAGACACTCTTGCCCCTTCCCCCATTTTCCTACCTTAGCCTACCCCCCCTCCATCTACAGACAAGATTTCTCAAGCCTGAGGAATGGCTACCTCCCACCTCCACTCCCTCCTACTGACCACCTATCCTGGTCTACTAACCACCTACATCCCCCAATACTACCCCACACCAGCCCTGCTTAGTAGCTGCTGAACCTGTATATCCCTTATTACCCAATCTACAATGTGTTAGCTAGGATTCAGTTACATCAGTGGCTACTAGAACCTGTATATGCCTGTGTTTCTTTGAGACTTTAAATTGTCTACTTTATTTCTGTGTCTTGATGTGGAACCTTTGTAAATGAGCCGGTAGCTAAAAGGTTGTAATCTGAGAACTTAATAAATAAATAAATAAATAAATATTCACAGAGCACTCGACCGTGGCCACTTAGTTGCGTCCATCTACACTGACCTAACTAAAGCATTCGACATGGTTAACCATTCCCTACTTATTGAGTCTCTCCCCATCCTTGGTCTTTCACATGCAGTTACCTCCTGGTTTCAGAACTAATTTGCTAGCAGAATGCAATGGGTGAAAATTAGGGGTACCCTCTCCACCTCCCATCCTGTGCTTTCTGGTTTACTGCAATGTTCCATTTTTGGCCCCTTCATTTTATTTTCTCCCTCAGTTCCCTCCCAAGGCCTGTCCCAGTTAACTCCTCCTCCACTCATATGATGCCATCTTATTCATGAGCCAGCCAGATCCCTCCTTCCTTACTAGAGTTGTAGCACAGCTTTTCCCTGGTCGAGTCCAGGCTTGCAGAACAGAAGTTAATCCTGAACTATAAGCAGACCAAGGTGATGTCATTTGCAAATTCTCACAAGCATAAGTCAGCTCAACTCCCCATCCTTAACAACTGTTGTGATATTCTGGAGCAAATACACAACCTCAGGTAACTAGGCATTACACTTGACAGCACCTTATCCTTTAATGACCATATAAACATAATTTCTAAAGCTTAATACTCAAAGAGGGCTCCTCTACAGACACTGTCACAGCCTTACCCCAATGCACTCCATCTTGTTGTCAACAGCTCTCTTGTAGACTATGGGCTAGTCATTTATGGAGCAGCTACTGACATTTCTCATAAATATATTAAGGTTGCCTTCAATAAGGCCTGCCAATTAGTTTCTGGGGCTCACAGGTACACCCACACCTGCGATCTGTGTACTCAAACCTGCTGACTGAATCTCAGTGGAAGGATCATGTACCAGACCTGTCCACTACGTAAGAAGATTTGTCTGGGTCTAACCCCTCCAACAACACAACACCTCCTTAACCAGTAACCAGTCCTAGAGGGACAAGAAACACAACTAGACCTACCTATCAGGCCCCATTCTGTTTGACTAACCAAGAGCAGGGACCTTTCTCTACAGAGCTCCTAATTGGCTATCTGATCTCCATCTTGAGATCAATCAGTCAGTCAGTTCAGTTTTATTAACAAGTACGTATATAAAAACATTTTGTCGCATACAAACGTTTACATACAACATCTACAGTTAAAACCATTTCCTTATGTGGAAAATACATATTAAAATTTAAGACATCAGACACAGATTCTATTAGATATTCAGATCACAAATAAGATGTACTAAGCAGTGCAATCAGACATTCCATCTCAATTTTAATGCTATTTTATGTGCAAAGCTTGCTAGAGCAAAGATCTGTTTTGTACTTTCACAGTTCAATATTAACTTAAGTTGTTCATTTTTACTTTGGTTATCATTGTTTTTTTAAAAACTGTGCCATAAATATATTTCTTTCAGAGACAAAGGCATTACAATGAAAATTTAAATGTACGCTTGTCATTGCTGCATTTTTACATCCTGCACATACCTGTACATTCATTGTAAAAACCCCAGTATCAAGATTTCACCATTTTGTGAAAATTCCAAATCTTAACCTTGTTAATGGTTTCCTATGTATTTGATTTTCACATTTTAGGAGATATTTTTCCATCTTGAATTCTGATTTAATCAATTTCAGTGGCTTATCATTCCAAGAATCTTTCGTTTTGGCAAGATCTTCTTGTTTAGCCATATCTTCTACCCTTTAAATGGCAGTCATCACAACGTTTATAGGATTAACTGTATTTCCTAACTGCCCCAATATATAGTTATATTGCAATCCATGTTTATTTAATACTTGATTTAATTTACCAAACCAGGAAGGGTCTTGCATGTCAAGTCTTTTTATTACATCAGCCCAGCAATTATGTAATACACTGTTTTCAGGGCTGTTAATATTTTTTTTTCCAATAAGATATACATATCTTTATAATTGTGGTATAAATTGGCAGTGTCCACATTTCAACTCTAATTTTTTGCCCCAGATACTATACTTGGTACTCCTAATAAATTTTTTCAGATATTTATTTTGCATTATTTCACTTTCTTTCTATTACATTCAAAACCCCATACTTCTGAGGCATACAGTATTTGTGAGTTTAATTTATCTTTAAGACATCTATGCTGTGTTATAAATGCATTTTTTGCAATAACATGTGAAAAGTGCCTAATACCATTTAAATTTGTTATAGCATTTTCATTGATTGTCCCTATTTACTTATTCCATTTTAAATTATTATTAAATACCACTCCCAGATAACATTAACGTTTCTATTTCTACTTCATCTATTTTCCAAGTTTGTGAGATTTGTTTTTTAGTTCCAAACACTACAGGTTTTGTTTTTCCTTGTTTAAAGTCATGTCACATTTTTTTTTTAAGTTTCACTTGTGGACGTAATGGCTGTTTTAAGGCCTAATGGAGTCTGTGATAGTAAAACTGCAATGGTTGCATATAATAAAATTTGGATTCCCATCTCATTTATTTTAGGGGTTAATGTATCAATCTTCCCTAGATCTTCCATTATTTTGTCTATGTACAGGTTAAACAGTATGGGTGCCAAGATGCATCCTTGCTTTACTCATGATGAAGCTCTTATTGTGTCTGTCATGTCACCATCTTTGTTTTTTTTTACTTTTTATTTATGAATTTTGTGATGATACAGTCATTACTGTTACACATAAAATACAGAATGAGATATGCAGTTCTCCACTTCGCATGTACAGTTGTGGTATAGGACATTTATATAAGAAATTAAAGTCTAGGCAAGGCAGGGTTCACCAACCTAATTATTAGGAGAAAAGTTCAATCTGTTCTTCCTGTAGAGCAGTAGCCCTCTCACCTCAAATGAGTAAACAGGTCTCTAACACCAGGAGGTCAGTTTCCTTTTAGAACTTGGTGGGAGAGGGAAAATAAACAGGAAGTAATACTGTAAAGACAGTTAAATTTCAGATAGTCTGGCCCCAATTAAGTTGAATAAGGTATCCGCAGTTTTATGCAAGCATGGCAACCCACACTGTGGAGTTAGAATATAATATAGGAAATAGAATCAGCTCACAAATAGATAGGTGTCTTATGCACCCACATTTTACATTTACAGTACATTCCTTTATAGGTTATGTAAGGAGTCAATAGAACCAGAACTACCTACATAGCAACAGACATAAATAATCACTAACATAGCAACAATCTGTTGTTTAATATAGTGATTATCAAAGCTTTAAACACTTAACCCAGAAATTGTATCAGCAGGCCCCTCATAAAGAGATAAGCCCATAACAGACCCTAAGACTTAAGTCCCAAGACAATCATTGTAATTTTTGAACTCCCCAGGCTACATTAAGAAAGTTCAGCCTTCATCTTCTAAGGTAGTATTAGCAGGGTGCAGAGTAGTGATCTTCGGCTTCTCAGCAAATATTGAGTCTGCTTCAGGGTCAAAAAACACACGCGACTTAGCTGCATGTCTGATAATAAGTCTAGCAGGGAAATCGATCCTTGCCTCAATTCCATTGTGTAGGAGTTGTTTTTTGATTAGCTGCAGCTCTTTCTTCCTAGCCTGTGTCTCAGCAGTTAAGTCTGGGAAGAAGGAGATATGATTCCCCTCCCAAATGATCTCCTCTCTGGAGCGAGCCTCCAGGAGAAGCGCAATTCATGCTTCTGGCACCGAGAGCATTGCAATGGCTATATGTGGCTGGTGTGGACAATAACCACATGGTTTAGGCCACTGGGGGATGGTGATGACCCTTATTACTTGGATGCTGGCATCAGAAGGTAATAACTTTATTTCTTGAAAGAGCAGTTGATTTACAGCTGCCTGCAATTCTGAGGCTCTGGAGTATCCCAAAATCCTGACGTTAGCCTGGCACTGTAATTTTTCTAGGGTTTCAGTTTTGGCCTTCACTAAATGCATATCCCTCACAAAGGCCGCATTGCATTCTCTCTGTCATTCCGACTCCACCTTTATCTCTTTAATGTCTGCAGCATTTTCCTGAATGGTATGGTTGCTATTTAGCAATGTTGCTTCTACAATTGCTAATCGTTTATTGGTATCATCCCCCATCGCTTGTACCTTCATTAGTATGCCTAGAATTTGTGATGTGGGGAGCCCTGGTGTAACCAGTTCTTTAGATGTACCAGGACCTGAGCTGGGAGTTAATGTTTGCACTGACAAATAGATGTCCAGGCTCTGTGAGGATCTTTTAGTATCCTTTTTTGGACTCATTCTGCTGGTAATCTGTTCCCATTGCTGATGGTGTAAGAATTTTATAATTCCAACATGTTATTTTAGTAATTTGTAAGGATTAAAATGTGTGACCTGATGAGCTATATAGTCAAGCTGCCGCCATGTTGGAGCTGCATAGCACCCCCCATCACCATCTTTGTTATACCTAATTACCAGTTTGTTATCCATATGTAACATTTTAATGATGTTCAACAAATTTTCTTCCATTCCTTTTTCCTTCAAAATTTCCCATAGCCGTGTACGGTTAACGGAATCAAAAGCTGACTTGATATCAAGGAAAGCTGTGTATATTTTCCTTTTTTTATAACTACATATTTATCTAAAATACACCTGAAGGTAAATATCTGATCAATTGTGGATTGTCCTTTACAAAAAACAGCCTGCACTTGAGACAGTATTTTATTGTCTTCCATCCAGAATAATATTGTATTAAGGATTATTTTTAAAAAGATTTTCTGATTAATAGTCAATAGCATTATTGGTCTGTAGTTTTATGGTAACATAGTTGAACCTTTTTAAGTAATAGGGCTATAACCCCTAAATTCCAGTCTTTGGATAGTCTCTTATATTTCATTATGTTCTTATATAGGCACACTAATAATTCCACCCGCCATTCAGCACTAACTTCATATAATTCTGTAGCTACATTGTCTATTCCGGCTGCCTTGTTTCTTTTTTGACTTTGGATTGCATAAATTACTTCCTCGTTTGTGATTTGCAGCCAGTCACTAGTGTTATTTATAGTTGTCAAAATTTCTTTCTTTCTTGAGTGTATTTCATAGTGAATAAAGTATGGGGTAGTGTGTTTAACGAGAAGTTTACACACATCAGACGGGTTAGGTGTTACATAAACCCCAAGAGCGAAGCTCAAGTGGTTTGTGCAAAGCATCTAACCCCGAGGGTGTGTGTAAACTTCAAGTTTACACACACTACTCCATATTTTGTTTTATATAATTGCTGGGTCTCCTCTTTTTGGCCACAGCAATTATATAAAACACTATAGCAGTAGTTCCGGTGCAGCTGCGCTCCAGTTCACTTTTCATCTGGTCTGCAGATTTTCATTTTTGGCAGTTCACAGATTTTTTTTTAAATATTTTTCTATCCCCCTATCTGTAGAAAAAAACAATATTTTGTTTCTGATGTAAGTGTACTCACTGCCATGCTTGTTTAGCAGCTGGGTTGCAGATAATAAGGAAGCAGTAAGCCAGGAAGGGAGACACTGCAGCAGGCACATGCACAGAGGAAGGATAACCATGTGCATGTTTGCCATTATAAATGCTCCTTCATAATGGCGAATTACACCACGGTCTCCCTATGGTAAAAAGGGGAGACCCAGTTATTATTATCCTATTAAAAATCCATTTATATTATTCTTTCCAAGTCTCTTGAGAATTACTGCCATAATATTATATCTAATGTCATTAGAACCCTGTGCTACTATGTTCCAGAAAGCACATCCATCCTTTTTTTCAGTAGCTGTTTGTAACATACACCATAATCTATGATTGTAATTCATTTTTTTGCTATAAATATTTTATATTCTTTTTTCAAATTTCTTAGGGCAATACAATCTTCTGGGTTGTTATACTTTGAGACTCTTCTGCCTATTTGTTGTATTAATTTCCTTTTCCCATTACGTTCATGAACAAACCACTTGGTTTTATTCCCATTTCCATCTTCTTTCCTTCTTTTCTGCATTCCTTCTATCTCATTGATTATAATTTTTTCTATCTGTTGGTATTCATTGAAGATGGCCTTTATTTGTTTCTCTGTAGCTTTAGAGTTTAGACTAGTGATTAATGATGTTATACATTGTTGTTTAATTTCTGTTATATTTGTAGCTCCTATTTAGTTATTTAGGTGTTCATTGTTTACTTTATTTCATGTTATCCTTTTATTTTGCCTGATTTTCATATTGTTTTTGGCCCGTCTTTGTTTTATATCTTCTTTGTAAGTACCCACACTACTGTCTAAATATATTCTAACAGGCCTATGGTCACTATCCCAGTTGTTTACAGCTTCCGTCTTTATCTTTTTGAAGGAAAACACATCCACTATTACATAATCCAAAATACTCATTACATTTTTGTTGACAAAGGTACATTGTCAATTTCGGTCACCACTACATCTCCCATTCAGGATGCATAAGCCTTCCTTACAAATTAAGTCCATAAATATATCACCAGCCTTATTGGGGTTTTTTTGTCCATAGAATTTCTAATTGAGATTTGCAATGCATCATCTACATTCCATTTCTTTCCTTTCTGCATTCACTTGCGCGCTTGTGCAAGGAACGTCTTATGCTAGTCGCACATTTCAGAGGTGTGTCTGTGTTGGTGAATGCAGGGCATGCTTTAGTAGGTGAGTCCCTCATTCACCAATTAGCCAGCATGCTAGCACTGATGCACACATTACGTAAAGTGGACACAACTTGTAAGAAAAGTGCCACTGCAATCAGAGACAAGTTTGTCATACAGTGGCACAATGACATGCCTCCTGACTTGCCTTTCCTTGCAAAACATTTCAAAGTGTCTGGTCCTACTGGTTTTATCACATATGAACCAGAATTCAAGCACATGAAAAGTATTACAATCACAACTGCAAACTTAATTTAATTAGACCCAAAAACCATATGGTAATTCAGAATTGTCCCCAAGATTTAGTCATTCTAACATCTGAGTATGGCTATCTCAGTAGTTGTCTCTCTCTCCTCCCAAAATGAACGTACAGCACACACTATGTATAAGTTAAACTTTACATGTGACAGAATGAATGAAACTTAATAAACATGGAATGTGACAATTGGAGCTTATTTATAGTTTTTTTCCACAATGAGTCAGGGAGCAGCAGAATATGCACATGAGTCCTGCATCACACTTTGTTTTATTTAAATCTGAACACACAAAACCTGAAGTAATTTATTTAAGAAAAACAGCATGGACCCAACTACCTTGACTTGTTCTCCACTGCTACCTACAAAACCTCAAACTTATGTGTACTGTACTACCCCTTAAAAAGGTTATGTTGATTGTCTTGAAGTGCCCCACATCAGAAAAAAAAGACCACAAAAGCATGAATCGGCAAGGTTTCCCATGCAACAGTTATAATTATGAGTTGAGACTGACTGGCATTTGCTGCCCGTTTGTAGTGAATATGACTGGCTGTGAGAGAGTGTTTATTTGAATAAGGTTGGCAGCACATGCTTGTGTCAAATGAGATTTTTTTTCTTCCTCGCTTCTGTTGGTGGGTGTATCTAGGAAACTGAATCAGGCAGTTGTCAGAAAGAGCTATCACCTAGTTTAATCATCAAACACACGACAGACACCTGCAGCAAGGAGTCCCACTGGCCAGAGGTGAAGCCATGTCTCAGGTGCTTGCAGACAATGGGCTTACCTTTTGTTTCAAACCACTGCTAGCACCTTGGGAGCAGGAAGGCACAGAGAAAGAGGGCAGCAAAATAACTCTCAGAGTAGCAGGACAGGCCATTGGGATAAATCTGTGCTTTCTACTACCATCCTGCAACCAATTCCCAAAACTCAAAACAACTTTGGGGAGTACTAAATAACTAAAAAGAGGGGGAAATGTTTCCCTTTCACACTAGTCTCAGATCAGCAAAAGGGACTTTTTATTATTCTTAACAATGAAAGCTAGAAGAGGTAGGTGTATCCACTTTTACCTTTTTGTGCCCCAAACCTCATTGTGTGGCACACTGGGAGCCCATCTCAGTGTTGCCAACATCAGCCTCAGGCCCCACTGAAAGTCATGGGGCACACTGGGAGCCCACCTCCCAGTGTGTCCAACATTTGTTATAATTTACTTGTAATAAAGAAAATGGTCCCACAAGGTCCGGTGGTTTTTTATTTTATCTGAAGCAAATAAATGGTCCCTCATTGTCTGCAGTACCCTCTTCCCCATCCCTGCACCCACCCTCTGTGTACCTCACCTCCCCACACACCTCTCATCCCATACTTACCTCCAGAGGTTGTCGCTGCTATCTTCAGTGGAGCAGAAACACATCTACACTCTTCAAAGTCAACCACAAACTGAAGAAAAGGTTCAACTTAGGTGGATATGTCAGCCATTTTTTTGAATTTTGCCTCCAAATTTTCAACATGGGATGCACGGGACCCCACCTCATGAACACATGAACTGTTAACTTGTTACTCAGTCCCAAATGGTCATTTCATGGTTACTGCATGGAATCACCTTTCGGGACTGATTAACAAAATGACAGTGCCACTGTTCATGATGTGGGGTCCCAAAAAGCCTGTCTTACAAATTTTGTGGAAAAATAATTCCAAAAAATGGCTGTTATGAGCGTGCATTGCACAGTTTCAATGCACACTTGTAACTCCGACAATTTTTAATATTTTCATTACAGATTTTCAACATTACCATTTTTTCACATCTCCTTATGAACAGTATAGCTGACATTTTTCACATCCTGCTTAAAATGGGGTTTCTCACATGTGCCGACAATGGCATGGTCGCTGTATGAAAGCAATGTTCAGGACACATAAACAAAATCACAGAGACACTGTTCTTGAGCAGACGTCCCAAAATGCCTGTTTTGAAAATTTAGTTAAAAAAATTCCAAAAATAATTGTGTTACGAGCTGGTGTTGCGCAGTTTCTACGCACACTCGTGACTTCACCAATTTTTCAAATTTTCACTACAGATTTTCAGCAATGCCATTTTTTTATACCTCCTCATTAACAGTGCAGCTGTCATTTTTCACAACCTGCCCGAAATGTGTTTTCACATCTGTGGTGCCAAATGGTACAGTCACTGTGCAAAATCACCTTTCGGCTAACAAACTCATAGTACCACTGTTCATGAGGTGGGTCACAAATAGCAAATGTTGAAAATTTGGATGAAAACACCAACACACACCCTAGGCATTATGGTTTCCAACTGTAACACCCCACCCTGTAGAGAGTCAAGACTGACAGGCATCAGGGGTGTGACTTGGGATTGTTGGCTGTAATGCTCAAGCCATTCCACCCTGCCCCCACCCTGCAGCCAGTGACAGACATCAAGATGTGCTTTGGACTCTTTGGACCCAAATTTCACCCTATTCTCCTATACTGCACCCATCTCAGTGTATTTCCTTATGGAATGGGGTGAGAGTAAGGCCCGAAGACCCTAAGGTAAACCGCAACACTTCTCAGTCACCTTGGGGTAGGGTAAGGTGAAATGGCATGAGCATTATGGCCAATCACCCAAAGGCACACCCCAGTGCCTGTCACTCTTTGATGGGTTGGGGTCAGATCAGTACTTCACTGTCAATCCTATTATGCATCTCTCTAACTCCTGCACTACCAATGCCAATGCCAGCATGCCAACATTCGGCATTGACAAATGCTTGTTTGCTAAGAGAGACAGAGGGGGTTAAGTGAGAGACAGAGGGTGAGAAACAGAGAGATGCAGATGGAGAGAAAGACAGAGAATAGGGAGTGAGGGGGAGGGAGAGAGAGAAAGACAGTGGGGAGAAGAGAGAGCGAGGGGAAAGAGGGACCATACCTCTCAGCTTTCCTTAAATTTCAGGGATGTCCCTGATTTTGCATCACAATGTTCCTGTCCCTCCTAAAATTTGTGTTTCTGTGACTGAACAGTGCAGGTATGCTGTATGCTCACAATATTGTCAAACAGAGTTACAGACTTGATCTTCTGCAGACAAAAATATCTATTTTACACCAATGCTCTTACATTGCCTGCTTCAGGGGATAGAACTGTTACACGAGGTCCCTACACCCTAATTGATACCCTCAGGGGTACACCATAGACAGCTAACATTTAGGCATAGGCTATACTAATACGTAGGGCTAAGGGCATCTACCGTACAAGAGTAGATGCCAGGATATGAATACATATTATTGTAACTCACTTTGCTTGCTAATGCACACACATTATACCATGTATTTTCTGTCTATTTCTTACTTGTCAGATGCCAAGACACCTGTCCTTGAAGTAATTATAATGTGTAAGGTAACATTGCCATCTTTTTGGTGATGGACACCACTTCACCTTGTTATGTAAGACTTGTATAAGAACGCCTTTGTTCTAAAACTGATGACTTTACAGAATTATATAATGTTATCTTGGACCGTGGAGCCACCTCTAATTTAGCCAATAGGGCTCATCTCTGTAACTAGAAATGTTTCTATCTTTCAGTAACCATAATAATTATCATAGGTATATAATGTTATTCACAGGCTTTACACTCGGAGACCTAGAGATCCAAGAGACTACAGAGAAACCTCGAGGTGTAGGGAACGCTTAGCACTGGCTCCCGGTTCGTATTGGTAAGAACTGCTTAGAGCAACTGTGATTTATCCCTTTCTGTAGTAATAAACTTGTTTATTACTTGAATGCAACTTGTCTGTGATTATTTGCATCCCCAATATTGCCAAGAACCTGAAAGTGAGGTTCAGACCTCTTACAGAACCAATTGTTAAACTGCGTCCCTCATTTTACTTCTTTGTCACTGATTTTTTTTAAGCCATGTCCAAGTGCCAAACACCACGGCAAATACCTGCAAGTGAATGTTTGGCATTGACAAATGCTTGTTATGTTTGCCGTGAATGCCAGTGCATGTCAAACATTTTGCTATATACAGGATTTTGAGAGGTGTGCCACTGTGGTCCAATGCAGTACTCTCTGTGTGGGGTTTGGCCCTGTCACACCAATCATCAGAAAGCCTGATTATGATGCTGTTCTAGGTTGAAACTGTGTGAAGTTCAAAAGAATGTGCTGACAGAGACAATCATAAATCAGCTCTTTCCTTTTATTTAAACACAGCACAGCTGGTCTCATGATGTGCTCTCAGTCGTCCTGCTCCTTACCCCCTCAACATTGCAGCAATGGAAACTGAAACTGCTTTTTAAATATTGGTTGCCTATTTATAGGGTTACCACCTGTCCCATTTTGTGAAGGAGAGTCCCATTTTCTGCACTCCCATCTCATCAACCATATGAAGTACTGAGCTGCAAACCTGGAGACCTGGGTTTGAATCCTACAGCTCCCACTTGCTTACTGTATGACCCTGAGTAAGCCACTTAACTTCCTTGTGCTCCCAGGTCGCACCTGTAAACAAGCTTTCAGCTGAGTGTGTCTCTCCTGGCTAAAAAAAAAAAAAAACTATTAGTGAGACATTAAATGTCCCACTTTTGCAGATAAACAGCAGCAAAATTGCTGGTCTGTCAGGAGCTGCTCATAACTCTTCCCAGCTCAGGCTATCAGCTCAGATCTCTTTCCTGAATCACACAGCTTATCCTCATAAAACAGCAACATTTGCTGTAACTGATGGCAGCCCCCCCCCCCACACACACATGGTGGCTTTTGTTTTATTGCCAAAGGTATTTCAGTAATCTAAGTAGAAACATCCCCCTACCCCATGAATGCTGATCTGTGCATACCCATAGCAACAACATCAGTGGAACTGTGGAACTGAAGGTGGGTCAGAGGTTGATGATTGGAGAGATTTTCACGAGTGTGGCAGGGGTTGGCTATGTATATATCAAAAGTGGGATCTCTCTATACTGTTTGGAATGCCTAAGAATTACAGTATATGCTATATATTATATTTTTAAGAGAATCCAGAGGTATCTTTAAAAATACATTTATTCAAAGCATAAAAACATTTGAATGAGAAAACAACTAGTGAGCTACCTAGCAGCTCATTTTTAATAGGGTCCCAGCAACAGGGTAGTGGACTATATAACAAGGCTACCCCAAAATGATACAAGCACCTTTTGAGTTTTAAGAGCATGTTATCAAAATTGTTGAATGTGACTTTCTTTTTGATTGCACATGTAGCAGTCAAGAGAAATGCCAGAATGGCTCATGGAGAAAGAGATGGTCTTCCGTTCAAACAGCAAACAGAACTTTTAGTGCATATAGAAGCTTCTTTAAATTCCTGATTTCAAATCCTGTTGGTGGTTAAAGCTAGCCATTACACATGAAGAACTATTGAATAAACCTTATATGTAGTGAAATATTGTTAGAACGTTTGTAGCAGTAGTGATCTTTGATAAACTGCTGTTTATATACTGTATTTGCAAAGTGTGACACAGTTTATTGGACCAACGTAATAGAGACTGTACATAGCATTTAAGCTTTTGGGACAATAATCTAAGGCACTTGATGCTAGGGTCTATGTAGTCTCAAAGCTTCTGCACTGTAACATGCCTGTGCTGTAGTGGTTAGAGCACTGACTTGGGGACCAGGACATTTCAGGTTCAAACCTTGCTAAAGCAAAGTATTCACTGTGTCACTTTGGACAATTCTCTTAACCTCTTCATGCTCCAGTCCATGCAGTAAATGCATAGCAGCAAGAGCCTATGAGATAAATAAATCATAAACAACACCCCCATCTGTCCAGTACAGTTTAATATATTCATAATGGGAGGCATCCAAGGGTGTATGACAAAATAATGACACTGGGCACTGTAGACAGAGGCTGAATATAGCCATTTGAAAGGTGTGAGACCTGAGAATTTGAATTATTATTGGTTATAAATAGGGGTGGAGCTAGGGAAGGGGATTGGGGTGTGATCTATTATCCCATTTTCACATCATCCAAAGGTGGCAACCCTACTTACTAAACGGGAGTTTAGATTACTCCTTCAAAATGCAAAAACTTGCATATTCATTAGCATGTAAGCATTTTCTCTGGGAAGACTACCATATTCTCTGTTTAAAGAAAAAAAGACAGATCCCATGGTAAAATCATGGAAATGGTCCTACTCTCAGCCAGACCCAACTGCAGTTAGAGTTACACAGTCCAGTTATGTTTTATGCTACGTGTGTGTGTGTGTGTGTGCGCTTGTGCATGTGAAATGGTCCTGCAGTCTCTGGGTACCCAAGGCCAGTCATAGAATAATGTTTTTTTCTTGGAGTTAATGGTAGGGGTAAGACCTAATACAGTGGCGTGAAAAAGTATTTGCCCCCTTCCTGATTTTCTCTATTATTGCATATTTGTCACACTGGATGTTTTCAGGTCTTTAGACAAAATATAATATTAGATAAAGGGAACCTGAGTGGACAAATAACACTTTTTTTTTTTTACTTATTTCATTTATTTAATGAAAAAGTTAACCAACACCAACTGGCACTGTGTGAAAAGTAATTGCCCCCTAGTTAAATCAACCCAATTAAAGGGATATTTAGAGTCAGCTGATTGAACACAGCCAGGCTTGATTACAGCCAGCCCTGCTTAATATAAACCTCACTTATTTTGGCCCTTACCATCAGAGTCACATTGCCAGGACAAAGATTCAACAAGCACATTATGCCATGATCAAAGGATTTCCTGAAAAGATCAGAAAAACATTTTGTTGCCCTCTATCAGTCTGGAAAGGGTTACAAAGCTATTTCTAAGGCTCTGGGACTCCATCAAACCACAGTGAGAGCCATAATCTCCAAATGGAGAACACTTGGAACAGTAGTGAACCTTCCCGAGGTAGGCGGCCTGCAAAATTACTCCAAGGACGCAGTGTAAAATCATCCAAGAAGTCTCAAAGGATCTAAAACAACATCCAAGAACTGCAGGCTTCTCTTGCCTCAGCTAAGGTCAGTGTTCATGACTCACAATCAGAAAGAGACTGGGCAAAAATGGGCTTCATGTGAGAGTAGCAAGGCGGAAACCACTGCTAACCAAGAAGGACATAAATGCTTCGTCTCTCATTTGCCAAAAGCACCTGGATGATCCACAAGCCTTTTGGGAAAATGTTCTATGGACAGATGAGTCCAAAGTGGAACTTTTGGACAACATGGATCCCATAATGTCTCGCGTAAAGCAAACACAGCATTCCACAGTAAGAACACCATACCAACAGTCAAACATGGTGGTGGTAGTGTGATGGTGTGGGGATGCTTTCTGCCTAAGGACCTGGATGACTTGCCATAATTAAAGAAACGATGAATTCTGCTCTGTGCCAGAAAATTCTTAAGGAGAATGTCAGTCATCCTTCTGTCAGCTGAAGCTGAGCGTAGTTGGGTCATGCAGCAAGACAATGATCCAAAACACAAAAGCAAGTCCCACATCAGAATGGCGAAAAGAAGTAAAATTAAAGTTTTGGGTGGCCTAGTCCAAGATTCAGACTTAAACCCAATAGAGATGCTGTGGCAGGGACCTGAAGCAGCAGTTCATGCTCGAAACCTACCAAATGTTATTGAATTAAAGCAGTTCTGCGAGGAAGAGTGGGTTATAATTCCTCCACAGCGATGTGAAAGACTGATATTGAATTATAGGAGGTGTTTGGTTGCAGTCATTGCAGCTAAATGAGGCGTAACCAGTTATTAAGTGTAAGGGGGCAATTACTTTTTCACACAGTGCCAATTGGTGTTGGTTAACTTTTTTTCATTAAATAAGTGAAATAAAAAAAAAAGCAAGTGTTATTTGTTCACTCAGGTTCCCTTTATCTAATATTACATTTTGTCTAAAGACCTGAAAACATCCAGTGTGACAAATATGCAATAATAGAGAAAATCAGGAAGGGGGCAAATACTTTTTCACACCACTGTAGAACTTTGCTCTATCATCTATGTCAGCCTTAAAATGCAACACAGAGCATCTAAAACTTCAGAGCTTCTGGGGGCTGCTCGTAACACTGACACTGGGGTACCCAATCACCCAATGTCTCCACCTGAAATAAAGAAAACCCTACCTCTTAGTTTATTTTTTTAAATAAATGCTGTAAAAAGAAAAAACTTCTATCGATGACTGTTGCTGCCCTGCCGTCACTGCCCCACCCCCCAGCCCAGCCCACATTAGTCTTTCTGCAAGTGGATTACCTCCTAGACCTGTTACAACAGCAATGCCAGTGGCAAACATCCAACATTGGCAAATGCTTGTTTCTTGTTTTTCCACTACACTTGCATTACAGTTTCTATCAATAAGCAACATTATACTTGGGTATTGGATTTGTAGTTGTTGAACTAATAAACCTGATAAGGCCAGGAGGATTTGATGTTCGGATTATGGGCACATTAGCCTGCAATGCCACAACCTGGTTAGATGTAATCTATGGGATAAGAAGGGGCATTCCTTCAGGCAATGCCCATGGGCAGCTTACAGCCATCTAGGCAGGTTATGGCAGGGCCAGAAGACTATAATTATGGAATCCCAGACCCATGCACAGAAACCCAGGGAACCCCCTCCCCATCCAGATGTGATGATTGTACCCTCTGCCCCCACAGCTAGGGCTGGTACCTCAACCTCTCAGTCACCAGAACTTCAATGCCCTGCAAAAGTCATTCCAATGCCTCCATGCATAAGTCACTCAGAACTATCAGAAGAGAAGTGGGAGAGTCCACATCCCTGTGCAGCACCCCCAGCTGTTGTGGACACAGAGGGTCCACAAGGAGATGAATACTCATCTGCTGACACCCCAGTACTAAACACTGCTCCAGGAGAGGTCTTGGGTGAACAGATGCCCCCTTCCCCCCCTAAACTGCCGATGACAAAAATCGCCATGCAAAGGTGGGTATATTCTATCTTCTATCTTCTGTCTCACCCAACCTCAGACTTGGCTTCACCTCCAACTGTTCCTTCACTCCCTGAAGTCCACTATTCCCCTCCTGCCCTGCTTACTGATCTTGTACCCTCCCCTCTCTCAACACCACCCCCTTGCTGAGCCAGCACCTGCCTCCTTAATCCCTTCCCTTTCTCTACCCCCAACTGCAACCCTTCTGCCTACTCCTACTGTCTTTGCTCTTTCTACTATGATGTCCCCCACTTGCACCTTGCCTTTACCACCTCCCCCTTCATCAGTACTGACTTCCAATAGATTGATGCTTTTAGCAACTGTGATCCTTCTGCCTACTCCTAATGCCTTTGCTCTTCCTACTGTGATACCCCACTTGCATCTTGCCTTTACCACCTCCCCTTTTGGCTGTGCTGACTTCCAATAGATGGATGCTTCTAGCACCTGATAGGACAATGACAAGGTTTTTAGCCGCTGCTCTGATCATCTTTGATTGTGCTTATTGAACTGGTGCACACTGTATGTATACTGCTAAGTGAAATGTTTCCCTATGTACACTGTATTCACTGGCATGATTATGTTTTGCTATGTATATATTATTATGTTACATACTATTCTCTCCTAACTGATGATAAAGAATCTCAGCATGCAAGCACTGAAGCAATGGTTACCCCAAAGGGCACTGGCCTGGGAAGCCAAGTTTCAAAGAAATACAAAATCACACATGCCTCCATAATGCAAAGCATCATGGTCTGCATATGCAAATCACCACAGAATATTATGCTGGTTCAACTTTAAGCAGAAATGCATAGTGACAAAAGGCCACTCACACAGTTTGCAAAGGGTGCCAACAGAAGACACAGACACGTGTTTCGTCCTACCAGGCCTCGTCAGTGTGCCTCATCTGTTTGACACCCCAGTGGAATGAACCAGCTACCATAAGATGGTCTATCTGGGTTATGTTGTGTCGGGGCCATAACTGATGATCTTTGCCAAGACCTTTGGCTGCTACTGTGTCCCTACTCATGTATTCATCCCACTCCCCTTTTTTGTCTGAAGAGGATCCTTTGTAAAAGAGCTTTCAGCTCAAAGGTTGTAATTCCTATTGCTCAATAAATATAAAAAAAATAAATATAAATTAAACTATTTCTCCAAATCTGTTCATGCATCCTGATATAGGAGACCCAGTGGTATCCAGAGGAAAATGCACATTTAACAACAGACAGCTCACTTAGCTTTTCCATGACAGTTCAATAACCAGTATATAATACATTTTATCACTCCGTGTACATCAACATGTCATATCAGGACACATTTTTATAAAAGTACTTATTCCACCTGATGCTCTCCCATATTTAAATATATTTTTTGCCTGAATGTGCCAACTTAGGTATCCTTCTAAATAACGTTCATTTAAATTCTAAGCCCAAGTTTCTTGCAACATAATTATATTGGCTTCTCAAAGAAATTTTACTGCACCATTGTCTCTGAATTTGCCTATTGCACCAGCAATATTCCAGCTCTGCATTAATATTTTACTTATAATGTAGTCATTCATCTCCCTCTGTCTCACTCAGTATGTAGTAAACTTTGCTTTCTTCTTTACTAGTTTCACTTTCCCTATCCAAATATTGATCCTCTTCCATATTTATCTCAGATGTTTATATATCCACCAGAATTTTGCTGTTGTTTATTCTGGGTCCTTTTTGTAGTTGTCCCCTGATGGTATCCAGCGAACACGGTGACTGTGATTGAGCAACTGCAAAAAGGGTGACTCATTCATAGTGCCTGTGTCTTGGGCTACCTGGCAGGGTAGCTACAGGACACTGGAGTTGGCGACTAGGCGACAGGATGCATGTGTATATACATGCACACAGGGGGAGGGACCATGCTACACGATAGGTGGAAGAGGAGGGAGGGTGTGTGGGATGTAGTGCACTGGTCGGCTGCTGAGTTGGCTGTGTGGTGCAGTGTGGTGGGTAGGGTGGTAGGCTGGGGTTGGGAGGGTGCCGGGTTAGGTTCCAGGACGTGAACGCTTTTTGTGTCAGGGCCATTATTTTTTGAAATTTTACACCTCCCTGACATGCACCCCCCCCCGAAGTTGAGAGTCTTTAAGCAGGGGTTTGTGGGAGGCAAAGCCCCCTGCAGAGGGGAGTGCGGAGTGCACAGCACTCCTCATAACATAGAAAATCATCACCAGTTTTGTAGTCGCTGTGAGTGTACATCGCCATTGTTCATTTTCGCTGATATGCACGCACCCAAAGGGCAATCATCCTTTGTTATGACATAGAACCTCCCCTGATTACTTTATTAAAGCCCTCATCAGCTATTAGTGTATGTTCTCTCTCAATTGGTTTCATGTAATGTGAGATTCTTTCTTAATTTTTTTCATCAGTTATAGTTTATTTACCATGTTTCTCTTTTTTTGTGATATGGTCTCATTTCTTACTTTTTCTACTGTTTTTCCATAGGATTGTTCTATCAGCTATCACACCTACAGTAGTTCAAATAGTTGTTCTGTGGCCTCAGGTAACTTTTGCCTGGTATTTTTATTTTTCAGCCCAGGCAAATTCATCCTTTTTCTTTACTACCATGGTTTCTGTAAGTACAGCCCATGTCATTCCATGTAAATTTGTTCCCCATTATACCTTTACATATTTAGTACAGTATACTGCCAATTTTAGTGTTACAAAGTTTTCATTTTTTGCCTTTGGAGTACCTTTGAGAAAAATTGTATGGAAGATCTCTCCTTTCTCTATTAATTTTTCTATTTCACTAGTTTTATTCAGTTGCTCCATTCTACTTTCCTCTTTGTTAGTGTTTCCTTCCTTTCATTTGTTTTTGCTTACTGGAACTTCTATAATTTTATATCTTTTTAGAACTCCGTCTTCCTTTATTTCTAACATTTTCTCTCTGCACTCTTCCTGCTTCTTTTTTTTTTGTTATTGTTCCTTTTTTGCCTACCTTCATTTTTTCTTTTTTTGTCTCCTTTACGTTTTCAGGTTTGTCTTGTCCTGATTTTTGTTTTTAGACAAAATTTCTTGAATTAATTGTTCTGTTTCTCTTACTTCTTTATTCCTAATTACCTCTGTTGTTTTTTAATTATTTCCACATTCTTATATATATATATGGTTTTGTTGTTTTTCCCTATCTCTTTGCTTGGTTTTGCTAAGAGAACTCCCCCTCCTTGGTTATTTGGGCACTAAGCAATGAAGTAAAATTTATCAAAAGCAACACTGTTTTTTGTTTGTGATTCACTATTAAAGTTGCCATCATTATCTGTAACCACTTCATTTTTTTCCCTTTCTTCATCTATGCTATCCTGTATAATATGTGGAATATCTGGTGGAAAATGTATAGGAGGGTCTAATTTGGGTCTGAGCATACGAGGTGTAAGAAATGCTTCAAAGTCCCCTAGGAATGAAGAGCTTGGACATGGATGTGAAACGCCTCTAACTGATTTTTTCTTTGGTTCTCTAACTTCTAATTTCTCATTTGATCTCCCTCTTGATGTACAAACTGCCTCCAAGTTAGGGCAGTTTAAACACAACCTCAGACAGTACCTTCTTTCTCTGAACCGCTGCAACTGCCCAACTTACACTACTTCATCAACATGTATATCCTCATTTCCTGGCTAAACAACTGCCACTCTCCCCACTCCTCCTCTCCTTCCCCCCCAGCACCCAAAGGTACCTCTCTTTGATGTGTTTCCTCTCTACTTCACTCTGTAGCTTCTGAACCCTGATTTTCACCTATTCCCCTACTCCCTCTTTCCCCTTTTTCACTGCTTCTTTTTATTTGTCTTGAATGACCCTATTGACTTTTGCAAAGTTATTCTTGACTGTCTATTATCACATACTGATACATTACTGTAATTTTATCTTATCGTTTACCCTGGTATCTATTTTTGGTTGTTATATGCCAACTTTGACAGTCTGATATAGTGACTGATCTGATTGTTTTTTTGTTATATCCTTGTCATATTTTTGTTACATTGTTGTATTTAGTTAATTGTTTAGATTTTTTTGGGAAGTGGAACATTTGAGAATGAGTCGCTGACTCAAAGGTATGTCAAATTCTGAGATTGTAATAAAATAAATAAATAATAAATAAATGGTTATACGATAAAAATACGAAGGATAAGGAGAAATAATAGCTTGAATGAGTGATGATGACACTTGTATATACCTGTGTTGTCGTGTCTATTTAGTTGCAATAAATTAATGAATGAAAACACCTTATGGCTTTTGTTTTCTTGTTCTCTAAGTTAAACAAACAAACAAAAACATTAAACATAATAGACTGTTTCAAGTCACAAATTCACAATGTCCCCCTGCCCCCCCCCAGCCAGCACCACAGGTGCAGCAAGTTGTCTGCTTTTTGCCAGAAAAAAGGTTTTTTTTTAATACATGCCCACAACATACATCACCCAGTCTCTTTGAAACACAGCAGTACCAGTCCATCACTTTTCCCTCCACAGGGCAACCCCAGCCTACAGCAGTGTGACTGCCCTACAACAGGGTCAGCCTTTGACTCAGAATAATAATATTTATTTTTTTATGGCCCCAGCAAATCTCTCTCTCTCTTTCTGTCTCTCTCAGAGTCAGGAGTGTCTCCTCTCAATGGAAGTGGATGGAACAACAAGAAAACACATTTTATTTGAGATAAATTATAATCTATGCCCCCCATAAGTCTCTCTCCTGATGGAACAACAAAAATAATACAACGTATATATTTTAATCATGATTTCTGTGACTATAATTGTACTTGGCCAACAGTACTCTCTCTCATGGTGGTGATTCCTCTGGATGGAACAAGAATAAAGTCAGATTTACTTTGCCTGCCTGCCTACCCTGTACAGTGTGCACACACTGCACAGCCACATTGAGGCCAAGATTAATTTCTTTATTTGTGATTTCTGTGTCTGTAGTTTTAGTTCTATGGCCCGCAGTAGTCTCTCTCTGTGTTTTTCTCCTCTAGATGGAACAAATGAAGTCGAAGGTTTATTACCAGGCCTGCCCTGCCAGTACACAGCCACACTGAGGCCTGTCACAAATTTGCTCAGCCGGTCAGCCCTCTACTCCCAAAGTGCCAACCTCTGAGCATATGATTTGTGTACAGTGAACAGACAAGGTAACCCTCTTGTCTGTTTTGTGGGTTCAAGTCACCTTAGTCTCAAGATCTGGAATGATTCAAACTGATAACCTCTTGTTAACGTACCCAATTATCAGGCTCAGATAATTCTGTCTTCAGGGGGCCAGATATCTTTGCCTACAGGCACCCAACCAGGCCTTTCAAATGAACCCTTAGAACTCAATGCAAGACTTTTAGAGAACTCTGTCAATTTCCCAGTTTGGTATACAATAAGCCCTTACACAGTATACTTATAACCTTTAAACGCTCTACTTAAAATAAAAAGAATTGTCAAGGCAGTCCAGCAGTTTCGTTTGTAAAAAAATATATTTACTTTAAAAATATCAAAACAGAACAATAATTACACAACAAATTATATACAGTATATCCCAACACATACAGCCTTAAAACAAACATGAAAAAGTACAGTTCCTACAATTCATACATTTAGACTGGTCTAATTTTACTCTTTTTCAGTGCTGTGATGATTCTCCCTCAGTCAGATAATATTCTCTTGTGTCAGTCAGAAATATTTTCTTGTGTCCCTCTGTCAGGTTCTTTCAGCACTTAAACACACTTCTGAGCCGGCCTTCTCATGAGGTCACTCACTCCGCCTTGGTGACTCAAACTCTATATTTTACAGTACTGGTTCTCCAAATAAAATATTTAAAAGAAACATATGAGATGACCTCACTGACTTTCCTCTCCACAGGTTAACTGGTCAGAACTGGTTTGTGCTCTGCTACACACACACACACACACACACACATAAACAGTCTTTTGGTGTAAGTCACTGTATTCAAATCAGAAGTGTATTTGACTCCTAAACCTTGTCTGGGCCCCGAGTATCTACACATCAAAGGGTATTCATGTAATTCAAGGGTTCCCTGTAACTGCATATTGGACCTTCCAGAATCGTCTGGGTCCTCCCTGGCTCAGACATCAAACCTCTTCAATGTCCATTCTGGCCTCTCTTTGACACCCCTCACCACAAGTCCTTCCCTGGCAACTATGCAAGTCAAAGGATCTCCCTGAGGGCATTATGAATGGCTAATCTTATTTCCTGGGATGAAAGCAAATTGACAAGGTAATTGCACCCCAGATCTCTGCAGTTTAAACTACTTCCTGTCCTTTGAACTTATCCTTGGGGGGGGTCTTGATGCATCAGTTCCAGTAAGGCAGCCTTTTCCTTAAACTGACCCTTCCGTTCACATATTTTATATGTAATAACAAAAATTAATACAGCACTTGTACACTCAGAGCTGGCCGTCTACGTCACACTCCTCCCCATCTAGAATGAATTTGAGGGATCCATCCTCTACATGGGATGAGCTTCCCAAATCAGTTCACTCCTCATAGACCCTAGACAGTCCATCTGAGTTCCTATTTTTGGCTCTGACCCTATGTATGATTTTCAGATCACACCCTTGTAAAGCAAGGCTGCATCTGAGCAGTCTGCCATTGTTTTTCCCCATCTGTGACAACCAAACCAGGGGTCTGTAGTCAGTCTGCACCACAAAAGGCTGCCCATACAAGTATGGCTCCAATTCCTTTAGGACCCACACTAGGGCAAGGCACTCCTTTTCCACCGTGGAGTATGCTTGTTCCCTGGGGAACAGCTTTTGGCTCAGGTAGGCTATCAGGTGGTCCTTCCCTTCACTGGATGTCTGGCTTAGTCCTGCCCAC
Organism: Neoceratodus forsteri; assembly: GCA_016271365.2. Classification (NCBI taxonomy): domain Eukaryota; kingdom Metazoa; phylum Chordata; order Ceratodontiformes; family Ceratodontidae; genus Neoceratodus; species Neoceratodus forsteri. The sequence goes on from CM057459.1 coordinate 626,650,139, forward strand.
ATACCCACATCTGAGGCATCTGTCTGAACTACAGAAGTTTTGTTATAGTCCAGACTTGTCAAAACAGGAGCACTGCACAGTGCCTCCTTCAGTTTGGTAAAGGCTTCTTCACAGGCTGGACCCCAGGTAATTTTTCTTGGCATTTTTTTTTCTTTTTCAGGTCAAATAGGGGAGCAGCCAGGGCACTGCAATTAGGTACAAACTTTCTGTAGTACCCTGCTCTCCCGAGAAAACTCCTGACCTGCTGATGAGTTTCTGGCCTGGGCCATGCCTGTATTACCTCTATTTTTATCTGGTTAGGATGGTGCTGTCCCCAGCCTATCACATGTCCAAGGTATACCACTTCTCCCATGGCCACCTGGCACTTCTCGCCTTTTACAGTGAGCCCGGCCCTTTGTATTCTGTCAAGCACTTCCCTAAGGTGTGACAGGTGTTCCTCCCAGGTGGTACTAAGATGGCAATGTCATCCAGGTACGCCACGGCGTACTCTTCAGCACAATTTAACACCTGGTTCACCAACCTTTGGAAAGTGGCCAGACCATTCTTCATTCTGAAAAGCATAACTTTGAACTCAAATAAGCCTATTGGAGTGATGAAGGCTGACCTCTCCCTAGCTCTGTCTGTCAATTCTACCTGCCAATACCCCTTGGTCAGGTCAATGGTCGTAAGGTAGGTCACCCCCCCAACTTGTCCAGGAGTTTGTCCATCCGGGGCATCGGGTGGGCATCTGACTTCGTGACTGCATTCAGTCCATGATAGTCTACATAGAAATGAGTCGAGCCATCTGGCTTGGGTACATGGACTACAGGGGGGAGGCCCATGGGCTGTTGGATCTCTGGATTACCCCTTAATCCAGCATCTCCTCCACTTCCCTTGTAATGTCCTTTTGGACAGCCTCTGACACCCGATATGTGGTCCACTGTATGGATGTCTGTGTCTCTGTCTCCACATCGTGTGTTGCTAAGGGGGTTAGGCCAGGTTTGGCACTAAACAAGGGGGAAAAGCCTGCTAAAACCTCCCTCACTTCTGGATCTGGCCTGGGACCAGCTGGGGAGATGATTTTACTGCCTCCACAGAGGGTTCCCACTTTCTCTCTTCCAGCAAGTCCAGAAGGGGGTCTCTCTCATCCATCCCCTCCCCATGACTACACACTGTGAACACCATGTCAGCCCTATTTGCATATGGCTTCATCATGTTGACATGGTACATCTTTTCTGTCTGACTACAGTCAGGAAACTCCACAATGTAGTTTATGTCATTTACCTTCCTAACCACTTTGTAAGGTCCTGCCCACTCAGCTTGCAGCTTGTCTTTCCAGACTGGAATAAGGACCATGACTTCCTGACCCACTATGTATGAGTGAGCTCTGGCTCTGAGGTTGTACTATACTTTTTATTTCTATTGGACAGCTGCCAGGTTGCTCTAGGCTGTCCCCATAAGCTCCTTCAGCCTTCCCCTAAACCTTAGGATGTAGTCCACAATGGGAGTTTCCTGGGTGGTGTGCTTGCCTTCCCAGTCCTCCTGGATCAAGTCTAGGGGCCCACGTACCCGGCATCCACACAAGAGTTCAAAGGGGGAAAATCCTGTTGACTCTTGGGGCACCTCCCTGTATGCGAACAACAGGTGGGGAAGGTATTTCTCCCTGTCCCTCCCATGCTGCTCAGCAAATACCTGGAGCATTGACTTTAGGGTACCATTGAAGCGTTCCACAAGCCCATTGGCTTGTGGGTGATACGGTGTTGTGCATCTCTGCACCACCCCACACTTCTTCCATAGACATTTCATTAGATCCGACATGAAGAAACCCCCTCAATCTGTGATTACCTTCTGCAGAAACTCCACATGGGAGAAAATCCCTAGCAAGGCATCTGACACTTTGTCCATCCTCAGTGAGGAAAGGGCGACTGCCTCTGGGTACCGGGTGGCATAATCCGCTACAGTCAGGATGAATCTCTTACCTGAGGAGCTGGGGGTATTTAAATGCCCCACAGTATCCATTCCCACCCTCTGGAGTGGCTCCTCCACTATGGGGAAGGGGATCAGGGTGGCTAGGGTTTTCTTGCCCGCCTTCCCTATTTCTTGGCACCGGTGACAAGACCTGCAATACTCCTTCACCTGCTGGGTGAAGTTAGGCCAGTAGAAATTCTGGGCCAACCGCTACATAGTTTGTGTGATTCCCAGATGACCAGACAAGGGAATATCATGGGCAACCTTGAGCAACTGCTCATAATATCCCTGGGGAATGACAAGCTGCCTGCCTAGCATCCCTCCCTCTGTCTGTACTGCCTATTTGTACATAAGTCCATTTTCACAATAAATCCTTTGTCTTCCATCACCTCCCTGTGCACCGTCCAAGTCTGACCAAGCCCTCAGCTTCTCTAAACTAGGGCCACTTCTCTGAGCAGCTGCGAACCCCTTACACCTTTCCAATGCATGGAACAGGTCCCCTTCAGTTGCTAAACTAGGGTCCCTAGCACTAGCGTCAGGGCTGTCAGGATCACTGTCAATCCCTACCCTCTGACAAGGGGTCACCCCTCACTCTTTGGAGTAACCCTATGTAGCTATGTGGTTATTTGCTACTGAAGAAATTTCTACCCTCTTTTTATCAGTCTCTCCCTCTGAAGACACAGGCTGGGGAACCAGCCTCTCAGTATCTTCCCCAATGGCTTCTGGGGGGCTCAGAAAAGTACAATTTTCCCTGGCCACTTGGCTACAGGTAACTGCACATACCACCCCCCTGCTAGAGATTGTTACTCAGGATCACATCCACTACTAATGTGTTAGCTACAGCCACCTGTTGCACAGTTCCCCCTGTTTCACCCCAGTCCAGGAGAAGACTGGCCAGGGGCAATGTTTTCTCTTCATCAGTAAACCCTTTTGCAGTTATGTATTTGTTGGGTATAAGCTGACCAGGCTGTACCAGATCCCCTTTTACCAATGTCAGGGATGCTCCTGTGTCCCTTAACCCCTGCGTCTGTATGCCATTTACCATGACTGGGTGCATGTGTTCCCTCATGTTCACTGGCATGCTTCCAGGGACACACAAACAACCCACTTCCTTTCTGGAACTACTTCACGTATTATTGCTTGCTCTTTTTGGACACTGTCTGGCAATGTGCCCAGTTTCTTTACATAACCAACAAACATTTCTTACTTCAGAGAAATCTTTTCTTTGAAACCTGGGGCTAACCAGTTTCAGTGGAGGCAGTGAGGGTTTTAGCTGCCCTGAAGGCATGCTTTTCCCCTTCTGTGCTGCCACACTCACCCCATTCGCTCTCAGAGCAGGTATGCTCTTGGCATAGCTGTCCGAGAGTTTAGCAGCCTCTTGCACTGTTTTTGGGTCTCGGTCCTCTAGCCAGGTTTTTAACTCTGCTGGGCATGCCCAATAAAACTGTTCTAATAAAATCATATTTTCAATTGTATCAACACTGTTTGCCTCAATTCCTTCCCACCAACGTTTTAAAAACTGACGTTTCATGGTTAGCTCCTCACAGCTCATATCAGGGCTTCACCTGAGCTTACAGAATTTAGCTCTGTATGATTCAGCAGTTAATTCAAACTTTTTTAGTAGTGCTGCTTTTAACTTGCTGTAATCATCACCGTCTTTATGGTCCATGTGACTCAATGCATCCTGAGCTTTTCCGGTAAGTAGTGGGGATAGCTGGAAGCTCCAGGACTCTCTAGGAATTTTAGCCTGAATACAAACTTTTTCAAAATAATTTAAAAAGACGTCTATATCCTCCCCATCCTTAAACTCAGCTATTAATTTAGAGTTCAATTTGTAACCCAGTCCTGCAGTCCCAGTTAAACCCAAGCCACTTACCTGCTCTGGTGCCACTGGTTGGCATCATAGCTTCTCCAGTTCATGTTGCCACTGGTGCTCCTCTCTCCTCTCCTCTGCAGCTCTGCATTCTCACTCTCTCTTCCCCTCTGCCTCTCGCTAACACTCACGTTCCTCATGGTCTGCTTCCCTCTGTTGTTGCTCTGCCTCCGGTTCTATCCTCCTCAACTCAATTTGCAGCTTGAGTACCTCTGGATTCCAGATACTGGTGACCTTCCCTTACTGCTGTGGCCCTTCACTGACAGTGGCCCTGCTGTCTGCCTCATCATCTTGGGACCCCTCCCTGGCCACTAGTTCTGCCACACTCGAGGTCTGGTCCCTTTCAGTCACAGTTGGTGACTCGCTGTCCTGGGTATCTGCTACTGTCAGGGCCTTTATGAGGTTCTGCTCACTGGCTTTCACCCCAAACAGGACTCCCCTGTCCCCACACAACTGCATTTGAAAATCTACAGTGTGCTTGCTGTAGTCAGAAGACATTTTCTTCTCTCTCACTACTAATACCATACTGACTGGCACTTCAGAAAAAAAATGGGTGAGAACTTAACTGTAAGTCAAAGGATATAGTTCTGTTTCCATTTGAAATAAAGCACTGCCTTTCTTTTTTTCTAAGTGAGCTAAACGGTTTCAAGCTAACACTGAACAATGAAGCTTATACCACCAAACTTTTATGCCACCGCTACCAACCAATCTGTCACAAACTCGCTCAGCCAGTCAGCCTTCAACTTCCAAAGTGCCAACCACTGAGAATATGATTTGTGTACAGTGAACAGGCAAGGTAACCCTCTCGTCTGTCTTGTGGGTTCAAGTCACCTTAGTCTCAAGCTCTGGAAGGATTCAAACTGATAACCTCTTGTTAGTGTACCCAATTATCAGGCTCAGATAATTCTATCTTCGGGGGGGGCCAGATACTTGTATCTTTGCCTACAGGCACCCAACCAGGTTTTTCAAATGAACCCTTAAAACTCAATGCAAGACTTTTAGAGGACTCTATCCATTTCCCAGTTTGGTATAGAATAAGCCCATACACAGTGTACTTATAACCTTTAAAAGCTCCACTTAAAATTAAAAGAATTGTCAAGGCACTCCAGCAGTTTCATTTGTAAAAAAATATCTTTACTTCAAAAATATCAAAACAGAACAATAATTACAGAACAAATTATATATATCCCAACACATACAGCCTTAAAACAAACAGGAACAAGCATTTGTCAATGCTGAACGTTCGCTTGCAGGTATTTGCAGTGGTGTTTGGTAAGTATGGTGCTTTACCCTAATGCCCTGTGCGATTGCTGGTATTTGCACAATAAATTTTCAGCATGACCTTTTTGTTACCCCCACCTCATAAAAGCATTTGAGACCTCTGTTGATGAACAGTCCCAGTGTTATTTTGTTAATCTGTCCTGAGCGTTGATTTCCCACAGCGACCACACCGTTGTGCTCCACATGTGCAAAAACACAGTTCAGGCAGGATGTGAAAAATGACAGCTGTAGCATTCATAGGGAGGTGTGAAGGGATGGCAATGTTGAACTTCTGGAGTGAAAATACAACAATTTCTCGAACCTACGAGCATACATGGAAACTGCGCAATGAACGCTCATGACACAGTCATTTTGTGGACTTTTGTCACCAAATTTTCAACATAGGCATTATGGGACCTCTGCTCATGAACAGTGTCACTGTGATTTTCATAATCTGTCCTGAGCATTGATTTCTCACTGTGATCACACCATTGTGCGCTGGATGTGCAAAAACACATTTCAGCCAGGATGTGAAAGATGTCAGCTGTACTGTTCATAAGGAGGTGTGAAAAAATGCCAGTGTTGAAAATCTGGAGTGAAAATATTTCAAATTCTGGAAGTTATGAGTGTGCATGGAAACTGCACAAAGCACGCTCATAACACAGTCATTTTTTGACATTTTTTCACCAAATTTTCAACATAGGATTTTGGAAGCCCACCTCATTAACAGTGACACTGTTGTTTAGTTAATCAATCCCAAAAGGTGATTTTGTGCAGTGACCATGAAATCACCTTTGGGGACCGAATAACTCACATGACAGTAACTGAATTCATGAGGTGGTGTCCCAAGAACCCCCTGTTGAAAATGTGTTGCCAAAATTTGCAAAAATGCCTGAGATAGCCACGTAACTTGGAAAAAAAAAACATTTATGCCATTATACAGCTTACTGTCATTTCTTCAGTTTGCATTCTGCTTTCAAGAGTGCAGACGTGTTCCCACTCCACTGAAGATCATTGTGCCAGGCTCCGGAGGTAAGTATGGGGGCAGGGGGAGGTGGGGTATGCAGAGGGTGGGTGTGGGTTCGGGGAGGAGGCACAAGACACAGCAAGGGACGGTTTTCTGTTTTCACAGGTTTTAAAAAAACAAAAGATGTTGCCGGACAGTTTTCCCATTTACAGGGACAATGGGCATGCTGGGGTGGGCTCCCAGCATGCCACCTAGGTGTTTGTTGGAGGGGCCTGGAGACAATGGAGACTGTGCACTCCGTCTGCACATACAATGTGTTTGGTGGGGGCAATAACAAGGGAGCAGGGTAGACGGCAGCAGAGGGAGGAAGTGGGAGGGATTTTATTAGCAGCCAGAGGGAAAAGGGTGACGTCAATATGCTAAATACACACACGTTACCACCGCTAATTGCAGTGGTGCTTTTCTTTTAACTGAAGACCACTGCAGCCAAACTGCTGTCATAGACAGCTCATGCATCCATTGGTGCAGTAGGTTTGCACACGTTACACTGAGCACTGCATTGAACAGGAGGGTCACACACCTTCAAAAAATCGTACTGTCCTAAACATTTCCTTGCACATGCATGCAAGTGAATGCAAAAATAAACAAGCATTTGTCAATGCCGAATGTTGCTTGCTTCTATGTGCTGTTTAGGTATTTGGAAGTCATAGGAGTGCAAATATTGAAAATTCGAGAACTTACAAGCGTGCGTAGGAACTGCGCAATGCGCGCTCATAAACAGTCATTTTTAGGAATTTTTTCATGACATTTTCAACATAGTCATTTTAAGATCTCTGCTCATGAACAGCGACACTGTGATTTTCTTAATGTGTCCCATACACTGAGTTCGCACACCGACTGTGCCATTGTGTGCTACAGGGGTGGAAACACATTTTGGGCAAGATGTGAAAAATGACAGCTGCACTGCTCATAAGGAGGTGTGGTAAAATGGCAATGTTGAAAATCTGGAGTGAAAATATTGAAAATTCGCAAACTTACGAGCGTATATAGGAACTGCGCAATGAACACTAGTAAAACAGTAATCTTTAGGAATTTTTTCACCAAATTTTCAACACAGCCATTTTAGGACCTCTGCTCATGAACAGTGTCACTGTGATTTTCTTAATGTGTCCAATACATTGAGTTCGCACACCAACTGTGCCATTGTGTGCTACATTGGTGGAAACATGTTTTGGGCAGGATGTGAAAAATGACAGCTGTACTGCTCATGAGGAGGTGTGGTAAAATGGCAATGTTGAAAATCTGGAGTGAAAATATTGAAAATTCACGAAATTACGAGCCTGTGTAGGAACTGCGAAACGCACGCTCGTAAAACAGTCATTTTTAGGAATTTTTTCACCAAATTTTCAACATTGCCATTTTAAAACCTCTGCTAATGAACAGTGTCACTGTGATTTTCTTTCTGTCTCCCATACATTGATTTCGCACACCAACTGCGCCACTGTGCACTACATGGTCGGAAACACATTTTGGGCAGGATGTGAAAAATGACAGCTCTACTGCTCATAAGGAGGTGTGGTAAAATGGCAATGTTGAAAATCTGGAGTGAAAATATTGAAAATTCATGAAATTACGAGCCTGTGTAGGAACTGCGCAACGCACACTCATGAAACAGTCATTTTTAGGAATTTTGGCACCAAATTTTCAACATGGGGTTTTTGGGACCCCTTCTCATGAATGATGTCACTGTTGGGCCCGAATGGTGATTTTGCACAGTGACTGTGAAATCACCCTTCAGGCCCGAATAATGCCATGACAGTGACATCATTCATGAGAAGGGGTCCCAAAAAACCCATGTTGAAAATTTGGTGCAATAATTCCAAAAAATGCGTGAGATATGCAATAAAGTTGAACCCCCCCATCTAGCCCATTATACACCTTACCGGCATTTTCTCAGTTCGCAGTCAGCTTTGAAGAGTGCAGATGTGTTCCCGGTCCACGAAGGTCTTCACCGAGCTCGGAGGTAGTGCAGGGGTGAGGGGTGTGGGAGGCAGGGTGTGCAGTGGGTGGGTGGGTGTGGGTTGTGGGAAAGGGTTCAGGGAGAGCGCCGTGGGACCGTTTTATTTCTAGGTAACAGAAAAAAAAACGGCGCAGGGACATTTGCCATGGGGTGGGCTCCCAGCGTGGCACCAAGCTTTGGGGGGGCGTTTGGGGGATGTGAAGCTGATGGGGATTGGGCACCCCCATCGGCAGATGATGCGGGACGTTTGCCATGCTGGGGTGGGCTCCCAGCGTGGCACCAAAGCTTTGGGGGTGTGAGGCCTACCAGTGCTGTGTATGACAGCGGTGTTTTTCTTTGAAGCAAAGACCACCGCTGTCATACACAGCTCCTGCACCCATTGGTGCAGGACTGCCACGCCTGGTCAACGGAGCAGTGGATTGAACAGGAGAGGCACATCTCCAAAGTGTGCTACTCTCCCAAAACGTTCCTTGCGCATGCACACAAGCGAACGTAAAAAGTACAGTTCCTACAATACATACATTTAGACCAGTCTAATCTTACTCTTTTTCAGTGCTGTGATGATTCTTCCTCAGTCAGATAATATTTTCTTGTGTCAGTCAGAAATATTTTCTTGTGTCCCTCTGTCAGGTTCTTTCAGCACTTAAACACACTTCTGAGCCGGCCTTCTCATGAGGTCACCAACTCCGCCTTGGTGAATCAAACTCTATATTTTAGAATACTGGGTCTCCAAATAAAATATTTAAAAAAACATATGAGATGACCTCACTGACTTTCCTCTCCACAGGTTAACTGGTCAGAACTGGTTTGTGCTCTGCTACACACACACACACATAAACAGTCTTTTGGTGTAAGTCACTGTATTCAAATCAGAAATGTATTTGACTCCTAAACCTCATCTGGACCCTGAGTATCTACACATCAAAGGGTATTCATGTAATTCAAGAGTTCCTTGGAAATGTATATTGGACCTCCCAGAATCATCTGGGTCCCCCCTGCCTCAGATATAAAACCTCTTCAACGTCCATTCTGGCCTCTCTTTGACACCCCTCACCTCAAGTCCTTCCCTGGCAACTATGCAAGTCAAAGGATCTCCCTGAGGGCATTATGAATGGCTAATCTTATTTCCTGGGATAAAAGCAAATTGACAAGGTAATTGCACCCCAGATCTCTGCAGTTTAAACTACCTCCTGTCCTTTGAACTTATCCCTGGGAGGTCTTGATGTGTCAGTTCCAGTAAGACAACCTTTTCCTTGAATTGACCCTTCCCTTCACGTATTTTGTATGTAATAACAAAAATTAATACAGCACTCGGGCACTCAGAGCAGGCTGTCTACGTCACAAGGCCCATCCATGGTGAACTTTATATGTGATTTCTGTGACTGTAATTTCCCTTTGGCCCCAAGTAGTCTCTGTGTCTTTCTCCTTTGGATGGAATAAGTAAAGTCAAATGTAACCCCCTTACAGATGGGGGTTCCTGAAAGCCTTCCCGGAGCTTGCCTAATGTTCCCTGCCTAACTGGTGCTCAGTGCTATGGTGCCAAAATGTGGGCAGTGTGAGGCTTTTAAAGCCTGCAGTACTGTCTCTTTAAGGGCTGCTTGCTCGCAGGGTTCAGCGGGCTGGTATGGGGGGGACTGGTGTTTCCCTGTTTGAGTCCCACCTGAGCCGCGGTGACATCGCTCCCATTTGGCAGTCGCTATATGCGAAGGGGGAGCCCCTTTTGAAAGATGTAACTGTTGGGGCATAATTAGTTAGACTACTGGTGGGGTTACAGTTTGTCTAACACTTTTTCCTTCTGCAGCTGGGACTGTGTGTGCTGTGCCCCTCCATGTTGGAACAGGACTTTCCGAAGGGTCCAATAGGAGCAGGGGGTATCCCCAATGGAGTAACTGGTGACCAACCAGGATTAGGGCTCTCTAGGGAGCTGGCGGACCAATGAGGATACAGTGAGTAACTGTGGGAAGTGAAGGCTAGACCCTGGTGCCTTTTTCGCACCACTGAAAGCAGGACCAAGTGACTGGCATCTGTAGCCAGCCAATGGGATTGGGTGGTGTCCGAGCAGAGAGGATGGCCCCATGCTGTCAAGGGGAAGATGCGTTGTGGCTGCGAATGAAGAAGGAGCTCTGAGCTCCTGCGCTGTTGAGTGTTTGTGTGGGAAGTGCGTGAAAGGCCTGAGGCGGCTGTTGAAATGACCGGCAATCTATGGACTAAATCCACAGGGCAGCGGTCAGAGGAGGCTGTGTACAAGCACAGTTACCTACCAGGCTCAACCTGAAGAGGACTGGAGAATCTGCTGAATCGCTCTCGGTCTGTCAGGAAAGTTGAAGCTGCAGTGAGACTACCGATAGCTATGAGTTCGGTTGGGCAATAGGAGCAGTTGCCTGGTATGGTACCCCTCTGTTGTCTTTCATATAAATGTGTGGAGAAGTATCTGAAGTCCAGGCTCAGCCCTGTGAGTGATGTGAGAGTGCTTTTCCTTCTGGAGTTGTGAGTACTAAATCAGGGTAGCTCCCTGTTAAACGTTGCTAGCCAGGGCAAGATTTGCTGGTTACCTTGCTGACTACATTAGCTGAGCCAGCTGGCTCCATCAAATCGTAGTAGGAATTAAATGCCTATCTGTGTCAGGGCCCCAACCAGCTGCATCAAGGAACTAGCCTTTAGGGCTTGGGTACCCATGGACAGTAACTTATAGGTTAGGCCTGTGCAGAGAGCCCTAGATGAACATTCTTATATTGTAGTGGTAAGCTAATCAACCTAATTCCCCCCGGTCCTTGTTGTCTCCCCTTGAATAAATCAGATTGCTTGTTTTGCAAAAGTACACTGGTTAGTTTGTGTATTAATGGGGAAATATTGCACAGTGAATGTGGTGTAACTGTACCTTGCTTTTCAGGGGATCCGTGGAGTGAGCTGATTGGTTCGCGCCGGGGGTAAGTGTATGTGGTAAGGACACTGAAATTGAACTGTGTGGACCACTAGTGGGAAAAAAGGGGGGTTGCAGCAACCCAGAGGGCTGTGACCCAGTCAATCTCGACTGTTCTAACCCCGACCTCTGGGTGGAGGCACCCGCCAACGGATCTGGGCCCCTCACCCTGTCACAGTTAGGGCAGGCAGGGGTAGTAGCCCTTAGGATAGCGCCCCCTAGGGGTTACACAATGATTTATTTTCCCTGTCTGCCCTGTACAGAGGCCAAGCAGATGAATTGTATTTCTTTATTTGTCATTTCTGTGAATGTATTATTTGATTCCCCTCAGTAACCTCCCTCCATCTCTTAGTCTCTTTCTCCTCTGGATGGAACAAATCAAAGATTTATTTTGGCAGCTTGCTCTGCCCTATACACACAGCCACACTGGCCGTGTACTCATTACAGTGTTGTGTTGAAAACTGGTTTAAAAAACATTTTATGACTCACTTTGATATGCTGTCCATATCACCTGGTACCAGGTTAAATTCTAGTAGCCTTGCGTCCCCATCATGTCATTTGAAATGTTTTTTAGTTTGCTTGCTAGCATGGTACCAGTAGAACAAACAGCTCCATGATCCCAAGCACAGAACGTTCACCTGTCTGCATTAAAAGATAAAACAGTTTAGCATTGTAAGTAAGCATGTTTAAAACTGTGTTTAAGCCTAGGTGGCTAGCAGGGTTTAAGCACAGTTTTTTAACATGATTACAAACTGTAATAGATGTGGACACATACTGTGTTTCTGCTTCTTAAAAAGTTTTAACCATGTTAAAACATTTTAAGAAGCCTAATATGTACAGAGCCACTGAGGCCATAATGAATTTCTTTATTTGTGATTTCTGTGACTGTAAATTCTATTTGGCCCCCAGTAGTCTGACTCTGTGTGTGTCTCTTTCTCCTCTAGATGGAACAAGTACATTCAAAAATGGTATGCCGTTGCTACAGCAACAATTTTACCATGACCAACACTACAATGACAACAGTGCCAGGTTGCTGTAGTGTCGGTGCAGGACCCCAACACTGCTTTCTGGTGGTCTTGCACTCCCTTCCTGAATCAACTCTGACTTGGAGTTGGTTACTTTAGTTAGTGGGGGTGCGGGGGCAGAGCCCTATGCATGGGGTGTTTGGGGGTGAAGCCCGTCAAAGAAAACACATTCTGAAGTGACCGCCTTCATGCTGACTGACTGTCATGGATCCATCAAAAATTATTTTGCCCGACTGCCCTGTACACAGGCCAAGAAGATGTACTGTATTTCTTTATTTGTGATTTCTGTGACTGTAATTTCTATTTGGCCCCCAGTCTCTCTCTCCTCTGGATGGAACAAGTCAACATTTTTTTGCCAGTCTACCCTCACACACAGCCACACTGAAGCCAAAATTAATTTCTTTTTATTTGTGATTTCTGTGACTGCAATATTTGGCCCCTAGTAGTCTCGCTTTGTCTCCTTCTCCTCTAATCTTCTGGAGTGAATAAGGTATGGTCAAGTCTAGTGGAGGATAGGAGGAAGTAGGCTGTTGGTTAACTAGGATCTGCAGCTTATCCGTTAGGTAGGGAAATGGGCAGACTAGGTGGTCCAAGCAGTCCTTACCTGCCATCAAATTCCATGTTTCTATGCTTCTATTTTCCAATCTCTCTCTCTCCCTCCAAATCCTGTTCTCTCCTCTCCCCTCCCTCCCCCGGTGACTTTCTCTCTGCAGACCCCCCACCTCAGTTATTTTCTTTCTCCCTCTCTCTTTTTTCTGCCCTCCTGGAACTGTTGTCACCACTAAGCCACAGCCACCCAAAAATCTGCTGCACAAAACCAATCCTCCCCTCTGGCTCCCAATACAGTGAGGCGTGTCACTAACATGCCCTGCTCCTTCTTCCTCTGCACCAGCCACACTTCTGGGCCACGTTGGGCACACTGCATGGTTATATATCATGAGTGAGTGCGTCACATGACTTTTCCCTGTGCCAGAGATACTAGACTTACAAAGGCTAGCTACTTTACATCCACACTCCTGATCAGCCTTATCCACTCCTCAAAGTTCTCAAAAGTCATACAGGCCCTCTTCTTCTGGCCCTACAGCTCCCTCCCCATCATCATCAACGCAGGGGATTACCCATCTCTGATCTAGCTGCAGTTCCCTCATCTTTCAACTCTTTTCCCACCATCTGTGCCCTCTCCTTTCTTCCATCCACCTCTGCAACACCCCCTCTCCTTCTCTCCCAACCCAATCTTTCCTCCCACCATCTCTTCTCCTTCTCCTCACCACTTCCTCTGCAACATTCAAGGCCTTACTTGCTCTTGACCCACACAAAAGAAGGAACCCCAATAGCCTTAACTCTAAACTCCTGCCTCTATTTGCCCTAGCCATTGCCCTTCCCATCACCCACCTCTGCAATTGCTTCTTCTCAGTTGCCTCAGTCTCTAATCATTGGAGTAGGCCACTGTCATCCCCCTTTCCAAAAGGGGGATCCTTCCCTCCCGAGAAACTACACTTTCCCTCCCTGGCTAAACTTCAGGAATACCTAATCCTTTCTCAACTATTCCCTTTCCCTAAAGACTCCTCCTTCCTCACTCCTTTTCAGTCTGGCTTTAGGAAATCCCACTCCACCACCACCTCCTTCCTTAGGCTCACTGACTCCATCTTTTCTGACATGGGTCAGGGGCTGTCATCTCTGCCATCTTTGCAAACCTGGCCAAAGCCTTTGACACTGTTGCCCACCCCATCAGCCTGGGCATGCAAAAAGTGACTGGTCTCTCCTCCTCCCCTATTCAATGGTTTCACTCATATCTTGAAGGTTGGATCCAAGCTGTTCATATTAGTGACACCATCTCTCCTCCTCTCCTCTCCTCTCCCTCTCCTCTCCTCTCCTCTCCTCTCCTCTCCTCTCCCTATCTGCTGTGGTGTCAAGGATCCACCTTTGGTCTCCTCCTTGTCTATTTTCCTAAATTAACTTTCTCTCTCTCTTGCTTCTCTGCATCAATTCATATGTATGCAGACAATAAGGTTCTCTATGCCTCTAGTTCTTCTGCCTCTGACCTCATGAACTACCTCCAACTCATAGAGAGATTGCCACAAAGACGATTCTAGCTATCTTTGATTATGACGGCATTGTATATAACGCTGTTCTCAGGTCCACCCTTGCCAGGCTGGATCCCCTCTTTTACTCCTTCTTCCACTTTGCCCTGTATTGCAGTCACCCTTCCCTCTCTCAATTTGCTGCCAGTTGTACTTTGCTGAACTGTTGCTACTGATATACTATCAGTGTGATATGTTGCGCATTGCTTACTTTGTGCTTCCTCTCAGTTGTCTACAGCATACTTTTCATAATTATTATTGTTTTATAATTGTAACATTAATGATGGAACTTATTACTGCACTCTCCACATTACCCTCCAGCAGGACACATCTGGAAATGAGATGTTAGCTCAGTATGTTTGTCCTGGTGAAACTCTCAAAAGCAATATTAAAAAATAAAACAGTGTGTGGATTTAAAAATAGGTGTGACAGCACAAGGCCTTATAAGGGCAGAAGAAAGTGTAAAGAGGAAGAGAAAATGGAGGAGTATGATCATTAGGGAGGACTCACTTACTCCTTCCTTTCTGGCATGGACCAGGAGCTGGACACCTGGGCAAGATAAACGTTACTGGGCTCTCCCCCTCCTCTGTTGAGTGGTTTGGCTCATATCTTGAGAGTAGGACCCAAGTTGTCTGTATTGGTGATGCCATGTCCCCTCCTCTTACCATCTGCTCTGGTGTCCCCCAATTATCTGTCCTTGGCCTCATCCTATTCTCCATTTCCCTAAATGACCTTCCTCTTGCCTGCATCTCTGCATCAATGTGTATGTGTGCAGATGACTAGGTTCTCTATGCCTCTAGTTCTTCTGCATCTGACCTCATGAACTGACTCCAACTCATAGAGAGATTGTCACAAAGATGATTCTACCTCTGTTCAGATATGATGATATTTCATATAGTGCTGCCCCCAGGTTCACCCCTGCCAGGCTGGATCCCCTATTTTACTCTTTCTGCCACTTTGCCCTGTATTGCAGTCTCCCTTCCCTCTCTCATTTTGCTGCCAGTTGTACTTTGCCGAACTGTTGCTACTGATATACTATTAGTATGATATGTTGTGCATTATTTACTTTGTACTTCCTCTCAGTTGTGTATGGCATATTTTTTTATAATTATTATTGTGTTATAATAACTGGGGAGCGTTTTCTCCCATTGGAAACCCGGGTTATAATTCGCCATTATATCTCACAGGTTATAATGGCGAACCGTGCCGGGTTCAGATATCCACACATGCGCTTGCCTCCGCTCTCCCCACTAACCATGGTACCCTGAGTTTCGGCGACTTTCCATTGCACTACCTGGTACTGTACACTGCCAGTACGACTCGATGGTAAGTAAATTTATAAAAAGAAACATCCCTCTGCTGTCCTGTACTAAACTTTAAAAAAATGAAAAGCTTTCAGGAGCTGCTCGTAGCAGTGACAGCGCTTCCTCCACATAGGACTGGCTTCCTTCACACCGACTATGAAGTTTTTTTTCATATAATTGCTGTGGCGAGAAAATGCTTGCCAGCAATAATATAAAATAAAACACTGGGTTGTGTGTTTAACTTGAGTTTTTACACACACCCCTCAGTGTTGGATGCTTAAATAAACCTCGAGCTTCTTCTCTTTCGGGGTTTATGTAGCATCCAACACCTCGGGGTGTGTATAAAAATCATTAAACGCACAACACCATGCATTATCCTATATATAATTTTAACATTAATGATGGAACTAATTACTGCACTATCTACATCACCCTCAAGCAGGACACATCTGGAAATTAGATGCTAGTTCAGTATGTTTATTCTGGTGAAACTCTTGAAAGCAATATTAATAAATAAAACAGTGTATGGATTTAAAAACAGGTGGGACAATACAAGGGCCTTATAAGGTCAGAAGAAAGAGTAAAGAGGAAGAGTAAATGGAGGAGTATGATCATTAGGGAGGACTCACTTACTCCTTCCTTTCTGACATGGACCAGGGGCTAGACACCTGGGCAAGCTAAAAGCATCTGGGCTCCCATCCTTCTCTGTTGAGCGGTTTGGCTCATACCTTAAGGGTAGGACCCAAGTTGTTCATATTGGTGATGCCATCTCCCCTCCTCTACGTACATGCTCTGGCATCCCTCAAGGATCCATCCTTGGTCCCATTCTATTCTCATTTTTTTCTAAATGACTTTTCTCTTGCCTACTTGTCTGTGCCCATTCATATGTGTGCAGATGACACAGTTCTCTATGAGTCTGCCTGTGACCTCAAGAACTGTCTCCAATTGGCTTTGTTTATTTGTTTATTTATTCACTTAACAGGTAAGCACACTGGAAAACTAATTCCTTTTACAGGTACGACCCACATAAAATTACACATATACAATACAAAAGACATACATATACAATACAAATATAGCAGACCAAAAATGTATTTGTTGCAAAAAGATAATCATAAAAAACATTTGCAATTAAATTGAAATTCAAAAAACATATTTAGTTCATCTGCAAACACTTTAACAGAAGGCAACTGTCTTATATCACAAGGAATTTCATTCCAAATAAATGGGGCAATATAAGCAAAGGCTCTCTGTCCACTTGTAGTTCTCATAAATGGAATTTTGAGAACTAAACCTTCTGTCCTATGTCTAGAAAAATAGCCCTCATTATACGGCCTCAACAAATTACACAATTTTTGTGGAGCTCCAGAATTAACAATTCTATGTGTAGATTTGGCTACATAATACTGAAAATTTAATGAAACCGGAAGCCAACCCACCTCTTTCAAAATTTCACAGTGATGAGACAATTTAGGATAGTTTAAAGCAAATTTAGCAATCAGCTGAAGTAAAGTGGATTTCCTAGAGATCAGCGTCGCAGAAGCAGTATCAGTTACAACAGCAGCATAATTTACAATAGGAACTAAACAATTATTAGGAATGGCTAACCTAGACTCCATAATAAGAAATGAATGAATTCTACATAAAGGAGCCATTCTACAATGAATTCTCAAAGTTACCCATCATAAAATGAGGTTCATAACTTAAATTAGAATCTAATAATATCCCAAGATACTGAAATGTATCCACTTGATCAAGCAATGATCCATCAAGAGATTTAACCTCCAAACACTGTCCACAGTTCTTAATCTTGCCGAGGTTCCAAAAATCATCACCTTTGTTTTTGATTTATTTAAAATCATTCTATAAGCAATAAGGGATGATTGAAAATTACACATTTCTTCTGTTAGAGAATCACCCAGGCCCTCAACAGAAGAACCCTGCATATATATATAACTGCATAGTCTGCATAAAGAGTTATAAAAGCATTATTAATAACTTTCAATTGCTGATCAAAAAATAAAGAAAATAAAAGTGGTCCTAGTATGGAGCCTTGTGGGACCCACACTTTACCATTACAGATTCAGAAATAACACCTCCATATTTAACCCTTTGAAACCTATTGGTTAAATAGTCCTCTATCCAATCCTGAAAAGACTGTCCTGCTCCCAAAAATTCTAATCTAGAAATCAACAACTGACAATCCACTGAATCGAATGCCTTGGTCAAGTCCATGAACACGGCACTGGTCAAACAACCTTTATCCATTCCACCTAGTACCATGTTCATGAACTTGACCAAGGCAGTCTCAGTGCTTCTTCCTTTACGGAAGCCATGTTGATTCTGAGACAGCAATCCCAAAGAGTCCACATAATCAATCAACTGATTGTAAACTATCCTTTCCTGGACTTTAGCCAGGACAGACAAAATTGAAATCGGTCTATAATTGCCAAACTCCTGATGTGAACCAGACTTAAAAATGGGAGTCACCAAGGAATGTTTCCAAATATCAGGTACAATGCCTGTCAAAAAAGACAGATTGAAAATAACACTAATTGGATATGCTAAAACTGAAGCAGCATCTATCAACATCTCCTCCTTTAAGTACCTCAATGTTTGGTTGGAGTGCCATCTGGACTTCTAAACCCCTCTGGACACAATCAACAAGAAGCTGCACCCAAAATATGAGGCACTTTCCAGGAACAAAGTAGGTACCTCCCTTCCTGCTTGTAGAGAGATTGTCACAAAAATGATTCAGCCTATCTTCAATTATGGTGACATTGTATATACCACTGCCTCCAAGTCCACCCTTGCCAGGCTGGATCCCCTTTTTCATTACTTCTGCCTTTGCCCTAGATTGCCTCCCCAGAACCTACCACTGTTCCCAATATTCCTCCCTCTCCTTTCCCCTCCTTGATGCCAGTTTCCTCATTCATTGTGCCACATCCTTCTCCAATTTTGGGCTGAGCTCCTCCCCCCACTTTTCCTCCCTCTTCTCCTCCCCTCTTTTCACTCCCACTCTCATCACAGCTCTGACACCTGCACTTTCATTTTCTGCCTGTAAAATCCTCTGCTAGTCAAACTGCTTTCTCCTTCCACTTCCACAAACTTTGGAGCACCCTCTTTGTTGCTATTCGCAATGCTCCCTCTTCCTTATCACTGAAATCTCTCCCATGTGCCTTCACTAATCACTCCTGCAGTTGCCACTGCTCCTAGACTGATCCTACTGCTCCTCCCTCCATACATTCCCTCCCCCTTACCATCCTGGTTTATTGATCCACTTATGTCTTTGACTAGTCCTCTGTTGTACTTGCAGTCTCCCTTTCCCCCTCTCATTTTGCTGCCAATTGCATTTTGTTGAACTGTTGTTACTGATATGCTATCGATATGCCATGTTTTTTATTACTTACTCTCTCAATTGTCTACTGCTCACTTTTTAATTTTTTATAATTATTATTGCTCCATAATTGTAACATTACTGATGTAAACTATTACTGCACTCTCCACATCCCCTTCCCACCAGGACACACCTGGAAACAAGCTGTTAGCACAGTATGTATTTTTTGGTGAAACTCTTGAAGTAAATATTAATAAATAAAACAGTGGGTGGAACCCTCTGCCTTGTCAAGACTCCTTCAACCTGCCCAACCTACATACCTACTCAAGTCCAATGACTCACAGACAGTTCTTGTACCCAAGTCCCACTCTTTGACAGGAGACTGGGCCTTTGCTGTCTGCGCTCCTAGATTCTGGAACTCCCACCCTGAGTCTGCTCATTGCGTTGGCACTCATAACTGTTTTAAGAAATCCCTGTGGGAGCATCTGAACACTCTCTCGGCCTGCAACTAGCCCTAAATTTGTATCATTGACTGTTTCTTCTCCTCTACAGACTACTGTTCTACACACTTTATTAACCTATGGCATTTATCTAGATATATGAGTGTCTTTCTTGCAAAACAGCAAACTACTGGTATTTGTCAGCACTTATTGTTGTACTTATAATCTTCTACTATCTGTACCCTTGTTACCATATCTAATGTATACTTTACATATTGTTAAAACTCTCATTTTTTGTACTGTTGTCTCACCATATGTTAATGCCCTCTAACTTTGCTTGTGTTTTCATCACATTGTCTGCATTTCTTATTGCAACCTTCTGGGTCCCACCTGAAAATAGACATTTTTTGACTACTGTGCTTAAAAGCTAAATAAAAAATAAAATATATGTAAAAATAGGTGGGACTGGCACAAGAGCCTCATAAGGGCAGAAGGAGGTGTAAAGAGGAAGGGAAAATGGAGGGGTATGGTCTCTATGTCCATTGCAAGAGTAACAGGCCAGGTTGGACATGACAGACTGGATGGACCATTGGGCATTTTTCTGCTGTCACATTTTTTGTTTCTGTGCTGGACCTGCTCATTCCACAATGCCCCAGTTTGTAGCCTACATATAGTATCTTCCAAATTAAATTGAAAATTCCTGATTATAATGTTGCAAAAATACTAAGTCATGCTGACTTGAGTACAGTACAATCCATTATAAGGTAGTGGCACCCAATGATTGGTTGTGCCAAGTCAGGACATGCCAATCAGAAAATCCAGTTTACAATGGTTAATCCTATCAATCTGATGCATTTTCAACAATGGCAATTTCTAGTGTTATAACTAGCTAATATTATGGAATCGTAATAACAGTATCAGTATTTAATCCCCTTCCCCCAAGTCTGATTGTTCTAACTTGATCCTGCTTCCTTATTTTGGTTGTAAATTTGTTTTATTCTTGTTGAAAACCATAACAATTGGGTTCCACCACTCACATTTTTGTTATACCACTGTTACTTCTTTAGTTCACCTGTTTGGCTTTTGCCTGGACTTTGTTTTATCTGCTGTTACTGCAATGTTATCACCTGTAGCTCCTGCACACTGTACTCACAGTACCATCTTGATGTTTTATACCGTATGTATGCTCTTCTGCAGCTCTCATAACCCACACAAGCTACACCACTTGGCTATCTCCACCTCCCAGGGGAACACCCTGGAACAGGTGGTGTCCTTCAAATACTTAGGGATACAGCTTGACCCTAATCACTCCTATGGAACCCATGCTGACTATGTTGCTAGAACTGCCAATACACGGCTTGGTCTTCTCTGCAAACACAGACAACAGCTCATGCCAGAAGCACTGATGATTGCTGCCCAGAGCTCTGTGATCTCTGTAATAGACTATGGTCTCATCATTTATGGCTCTGCTACAACCACAACCCTCAGACGCCTATCTACTGCCTTAAATGAGGCATCTCGGCTTATCTCTGGTGCCCACCGTCTCACCCACACAATTGACCTGTACACCCTGATCGGCTGGCTCCAATTATCCAACCGCATCAAGTATCTCACCTGCTCTATGGTGAAAAAAATCTACCTTGGCCTCGCACCTCCTAGGGTCTCAGTTCTGATACAACATCAAACCAACAAATGTTGCCTACAGAGATCCAATCTGCAACTACTGAAAGTCCCCCATTGTCGCACTTCCCAGGGTCAATGCTCCTTTGCTTACAGACCGCCACTCTGATTCAATGGCCTCAGACCCACCATCTCCTCTGCCCCGACAATTGGGATGTTTAAAACTAGGCTCCGGGACTATCTCACTGCCATCAGCTCATGTGACTGCCCCACTTAACCTAGCTCTCTATTTTCCCAGCCTGCTCTAGCAGTCCTCCCCCTCTCACTGTACATGCCCCTCAAACCTTGGTCTACCCCATGCTGCACTTTTTCACCCACTCCATGCCCTACCTTCCTTACCTCTCTTCCCCCTCTGTCCTGCCCTATCCCTTAGCCTCCCATCCCCTCTTCACTCTCCCCATGACTCCAGCACTTCTCAACTCTTGTCTGTCTTCTCTGACAAAAGCCTCTGACTGTTTTGTTTACTTCATTACCCTCACATTGTATTAATCTACAGTGCCCCCATTGTTGTTAGTTCTTACCTGATGTTTTCCCACAATGTGTATTTCTCTGACATGGAACCTTTGTAAAAGAGCCTTGGCTCAAAGGTAATTGTAATCCTAGACTCCATGAATAAAATAAATAAAATGAGTACCACTGCCACTGCATTTCTACAGCCTGTATTTTGCACACTGTACTCACATTTGCTTTGTGCCCTGTGCATTGCATGCACTTTACTTTATACCATTTGCTGCTTGTATCACCTTGATATTTATACCACTGCCACTACATTTTTATGTTTGCTTGCGTGCATGTGCAGGAAACATATTGTGGAAGCTTGGTGTAGTAGTGAGTTGTGGAGGTGCGGCAGTGTTGTGGCCAATGCCAGAAGTCGATTTTGGGGCTGGCATCTGTGGTGCCAATAGAGGAGCATGCTATTGATGACAGCAGTTTTGTAGCATGCCACCAACTTGAAAGAAACTTGCCGCTGCAATCAGGGAGCACCCCGTCATTTAACAAGCAGCTGTTTTAGCTGCTGGGGTGGTCCCTGATTCCAGTGGCAAATCACAGCTTGCCTTGTCTGGTGTACCATTTCAATAAACATGGTGGCAAGTGTCATTGTCCTCCTCTTACAGTTCCCATGAAAGCTGACGGGGGTGCCCAATCCCCCTGTACGCATGCCCCTTCCCCAGTTCATTTGCAGATGGGGGAGCCCAGTCCCCATCGGCATAATGTCCCTATTTGTTTTAAATAAACCAAACGCCGGCTGTCGTAGCCTGCCTTTCACAGTCTCCATGAAAGCAGATGAGGGTGCCCAATCCCCCTGTTGTTATGCCCCCCTGTCAAGTTTATTTGCTGATGGGGGAGCCCAATTCCCATCAGCATAACGCCCCCACCCATTTGTTGTGTGCTGAGTGGGGTGTCCAATCCCCCTCAGCTCATGTGCCCCTCCAAACACTTTGTATGTGCTGATGGGGTGCCCAATTCCTGTTGGATACAGCCTCCCCAACAAACACCCAGGTGGCATGCTGGGAGCCCACCCCAGTGTGCCAAAGTACCTGTAAAAAAAGAAAACCTCATCACTCTGTTTTTTTATTTTTTTACAACCTGTAAACAAGAAAACGATCCCTCGCTGTCAGTGGTGCCCCCCTTCCCCAACCCACACCAACCCTCTGTGCACCCCACCTTCCCACACCCCCTTCACCCCATGCTTACCTCCGGAGCACAGAGCGATGATCTTCGGTGGAACAGGAACATGTCTTCACTCTTCAAAGCTGACAATGAACTGAAGAAATGCTGGTAAGCTATATAATGGCATAAATGTTTTTTTTTCAACTTCTGTGGCTATCTTGGCCATTTTTATGAATTTTGGCACCAAATTTTCAACATGGGGTTCTTTGGACACCATCTCATGAATTCAGTGGGTGTCATCTAGTTACTTGGTCCCGAAAGATGATTTTGCGGTCACTGCTTGGAATTACTTTTCAGGACCGATTAACAAAACAACAGCTCCCAAAAAGTCTATATTGCAAATTTGGTGAAGAAATGCCAAAATGACTGTGTTACGAGCGTGCATTGTGCAGTTTACATGCACACTCGTAACTTTGCAAATTTGTAATATTTTCACTCCAGATTTTCAACATTGGCATTTTTTCACACCTCCTTATGAACAGTACAGCTGTCATTTTCACATCCTGTGGGAAATCAGTGTTTGGGACAGATTAAGAAAATCACAGTGACACTGTTCATGAGCAGAGGTCCCAAAATGCCTACGTTGAAAATCTGGTGACAAAAGTCTATAAAATGACCATGTTACGCGTGTGCATTGTGCACTTTTCATGCACACTCGTAACTTCAAGAATTTGCAATATTTTCACTCAAGATTTTCAACATTGTCAATTTTGCACACCTCTTTATAAACAGTACAGCTGTCATTTTTTACATCCTATCCAAAATGTGTTTTCGCACATCTGGCGCACAATGGCATGGTCCCTGTGGGAAATCAATGTTTGGGACAGGGTAAGAAAATCATAGTGACAGTGTTCATGAGCAGAGGTCACAAAATGCTTATGTTGAAAATTTGGTGAAATTATTCCACTAAATGACTGCGTTATGAGCATGCGTTGTGCAGTTTTCATGTACGTTCGTAAGTGCGAGCATTTTGAATATTTTCACTCCAGATTTTCAACATTGTCATATCTTCACACCTCCCTATGATTGGTACAGCTGTCATTTTTCACATCCTGCCCAAACTGATTTTTTGCACATCTGATGCATAGTGGTGCAGTCGCTGAGGGAAATCAACATTTGGGACAGATTAACAAAATCACAGTGCCACTGTTCATAAGCAGAGGACCCAAACGCTTTCATGAGGTTGGGGTCACAAGAAGGCCATGCTGAAAATTTGTAGTGCAAATACCAACAAACTCCTGAGGCATTAGGGTTTTTAACCATAATGTCCCACACTGTACCTGACTGACAGGAGTCAGGGGTGTTATTTTAGATTGGTGGTTGTAATGCTCATGCCATTCCACCCGCACCACCACCACCCTGAAGCCAGTAATAGCATTAAGGTGTGCCTTGGACTCTTCAGCCCCAGAGTTCATCCCATTCTCCTATACTACTCCCATTTCTGTGTTACGTCCTTATGGAATGGGGTGACTGTAAAGCAGAACACCCCAAGGCACACATCAACACTTGTCAGTGTCTGCAGGATAGGGTGAGGTGAAATGCCATGAGCGTTATGGGTGATGACCCAAAGGCACACCCCAATGCCTGTCCATCTCTGAAGGGTCGAGGTGGAGTTGGCATGAGTTCAATACTTCACTGCCATTTCTATTCTGTATGTGTCTATCTCCTGTACATCCAATGCTAATATCAGCAAGCAAACATTCGGCATTGACAAATTCTTGTTACCACCTGTTCTTACACACACTGTACACACTTTACATTGTACCTTTATGATGCTCGTTGTACTCACTTTGTTGTTAATGCCTTGTACTTTAGTCTCCTCTTCCTCTCCCCACATGGGTTGCACCTGGAAATGAGCCTCAGCTCACTGTGCCTTTCCTGGTTACCAATGTTTGAATAAATGCATTTCTTCACTTATAATGGAACATGTCCCTTAGCACTACTGTATATTACTGTTGACAAAAACATTAATGCTTAAACATTCAATTTGACTCTCTCCTATTGCCTTCAATAAATGTGACACTCATTGATTTTACAGTACCCGATCTGTGTGCCTGAGTATTGGCAATACTTTCTGACTGGAGTTAATGGTATTGATGTCATACCACTATATAATACATACCTGGAAGCATCAACATCTAATACATATTTTAATTGTTACACTTAAGTCCTGCTGGATTTCAATGATGGTCTAGTTGATATGAATGGCAGCTGAAACTGCTCACCATATGAACAGTAAATATCACACATGAAGCCACACACCATGTCCAATATTACCTTCAGATAAGGCCCTCCTCCCCGTTTCTCTGGTATTATCATATTACTTATGAACAGAAATCTGGAACAACATTTTTAAAATATGCTTTGCTAGCACAGACCTGATCTGTGAAAGTAATATTGTTATTTTGCTTGTGAAAATGGGCCTGTGCCCTTTGAACACTGAGCCCTTGGATTGCAGGGCTAAGTGATTTGAAGGGCTATGAAACCAGAGTCAGCTTTGATAATCCAAGCCCTAAATCCAATAGGAAACCTATTGTAGATCTGTAGGTAGGCAGTGCAGTATGGACTGGAAAGAACTGCTTAAAAATGGATGCAATTTATGACTGCACAAAATATCAGTAAAAGGAAATGGCAGCAGAGTAACATACTGCAGTAATTTAAGATCAGAAGGGACTTTTAGTCCATCATGATTGCCCTGCCCAGCTTCATAAGCAAAGGTGAGATAAGTATGCTGTGCAAACATTACTAAATCGATTTATAGGGATTCCCTACACACTCTACTATCAAGGGTACCCAGCAAATCCCTTGGTAAGCAAAAATGTGTCCACGCTTACTTTAAGGCCTGCACTGTCTTCATGACTACTGTCTTCACAGATAGACTTTTATTTATGTTTGCCACCCTCTTGTAAAAGAAGTGCTTCCTAATGTAACCCTTTATTTACCACCCCTGAGAGTTTGATCTTGTCAATGTATTAAGTATGCAAAAGAGTGAAAGCATGTCCCCTCTCAGGCTCCTTCTCTCCACAGTGAACATTATGAGCCTCAAGCCTCAGCTCATAGCCTTTGTCCCCATACTGCAAATCATTTTGTTGGGCCTGTGTTAGATACTCTTGACTACCTCAAAGTCCTTTATGTATTGAGGAGACCAAAACGTTATGTAGTGCTCCATGTGGGGCCTGACAAGAGCCTTGTTACATGGCAGAATTATTTTCCCTGCCCTGCTGGTCAGACCCATTTTGATGCATCCCCATGTTCTGCTGGTCCTCCTGACAGCAGTTGTGCACTGCTTATCCTGCATTAGCAGCTCCTTGTCTGTTTAGATACCAGGTACTTTTTATGGCTGCAGTAGGCATAGCCATGCAGACATATTGCGAGCACAGTAGAGAAAAGGAGGATATCAGATATCGATTGGACTTTTAAATAGTGGAGATGAACAGCAATCATTTCACATTCACTGCACTATTTAGAAGTCCAGTTCGTAGAATACGGCACTGTCTGCCATGTCCAAGATGGCCACCAGAGTTTTCTGCATATTTGCAATGACTCACATATGGACACTGAACTCCAGCGGACTGTGCTGCTGTGCTGCCAGAGTCCAGTGCTCATGTCCAAGTCATCACACATGTGCAGAAAACTCCAGCGACCATCTTGGACTCAGCAGACAGTGCCATATTCCCCGGACATCCCATCTGCAGTCGTTCCGGCTCTGGACAGAGTTTGTTCTCCTTGGCTGCAGCAAGAGGAGCCCCACCAACAGCAGTGTCAGGGCCTCCTTCTGCAGAACCTAGGTTTACAGTAATAAACTGCTTTATTACAAGAAAACCAAAAATATGTTTCTCAGCTGCATTTTCTGACATCCATTATGTATTCTGCCCTTTCACAAAGTATTAGCAGCATTGTTGTTCTCAAAATTGAAAACCTACAGTAATGTCTATTCATTTGAATATTACTGCAGGAATGTTTTTAGTTTAGAAATTCTATTACAGCACATTCAGTTTTCATGTCAGTTACTTTGAATAGCTGTAAATCATTATTGAGGACAGCTACCTTTATTGGCATTTACAGAGCACAGGAAAATTAATTAGCTAACTAGCTTGTAGTTGTCTTCACAATATCTTGATGATCAGTTATCCTAGTCATAGTACTGTAACCTGGGTTGGGGAGGGGTGGTCTGGTTATTTTAAGTACCTTCAACGTATTGCAGCCTCACTGGTGCTGGCTGACTCCTTTCTCAAATGGCACTGTTCTCAAGGATCTCATTTCATGGTGAAGAGTTGAATATTTCAGTATTAAAAGTCTGGCTACGTGAGAATTCAGTGGGAAAATCTTTTGAGATGAGGCACTACTCTTGTAAATCTTTAAATTTCTATCAGATCACAAGTGAAATTAATTTTATGCTTTCAGCGTGCTTTCTAGTGGTTCAAATCAGGAAAACAACACAGATCCCCATTGACCATATGTCACTGAGACTGCCTTCAAGACAAATCTATTTTGTAATACTGCAAGAAAGTGTTGGTGCCAAAACCAGACTGCCCCATCAGAGAGCTGTCCATTTGAATAACTGTTGAGACTGCTGATAGAACTGTGGTGGTCTGTTCTCAGAGAAACAATAAGAGCATATCCTTATTGTGTTTGTGTGAAGGGAAGCTGCCAAGAGGGAATGCTGTCAGGACATTAGAAATAATACTTACCACAAGCCAGACCACCGGCTCTGCAATTGCAGCTGTGGTTATGAGCTTCCTAGAAGTGGCTGGCGGGAGACCTAATCAGCAAGTAGCAGAGGTTCCTAAAAGCACCTGGGAAATTACCATTCCATGCAGAATTTAAAGGGCAACACAATGCCCCTGCAATGGCAAACAATAGGTCAATAAATTTCATTATCCTCATACTGTCAAGACTGCTCTTTCTAAAAGAGCCCCTAGAGTTAACAAGCTTTTTCCCTTTACTCCCAACAGTTTTAAAATGCTAGAGATAAACTACGGTAGTTAACTAAGATCAGAAAATCATGTGAATAAGTTATACTACAAAGGGGATCCAAGAGTTGTACAAGGGCTGAGTAATGGTTATAAAATGGCAAAGAACTGAATCAAAACAAATAGAGTCTTAGGGACATGCAAATGGAATTCCATGTTCAGTTTCAAGTTCTCAGTTGCCCTTTACCAAACATGCTGATACAGTATGGCTGTGGCAGAGGCAATGGGTTCTAGTGGTTAGAATACAAACTTGGGGATCAGCGCAGGATCACCAAATCAGCCAATACACAAATGCCACCCAATTATGTGACCTTGAGTAAGTCACTTAACCTTCGGAATGCTCCAGTCTGTCAACTGTGGAAACAAGCAAAAGCAGGAACCTACTGAAAATAAGATGTTGCATGTTAACTGGTCTCACTGGGTAAATAAGTTGTTGAATACATTCAAGCAGTGCTTGAAGGAAATATCCGATAATCCACAGAATTCATCAGAAAAAATATTATGTCTAACAATGACCTTTCTGCAGTTAATACACCCTCCACAAATAAAAGGGAGGAAAACATTGACTCCTTAACCAGGCCTGCCAGCAGGCCCATACACCTCTGCCCTGAGACACTTGGGGTCAGATTTTCTAATATTTGGAATTGCTGCAAACCCTGGGTATGCCAAAGATATGGTGCACCAGTTCTGTCGCAATCTAAATGGATTTTCTTTCCCTTTTGGCAAAGTGATGCTTGCTCGACCATCATTTTGTGTTCTAGCTTGCATAGATACTGGTGGGCTCTTTACACACAGCTAGAAGTTGGAGTTTGATACTAGGTGCCATAAATAAGGATGATTGTTGTAACTGCAAGTGGAGATTATAAAACTGGATGCAGTTGCAGCAATCAATGATGCCACAGGTGCACAGTGCAAGGGTTTGATGCAGGGCATGATGCAAGTCTTGCATTAATCTTGAAAATCTGACCCCTCTTGCCAGGGTGTCAGGTGACACCAACTCACGGGGCAGGCACTGGGACAAAAGGCCTGCAGGGGGTTAGTCCAGGCCACATATTGGCCACTGAGCAGAAATCAGAGCTCACCTTATGGTCAGGAAAACATGGGGTAATAAGAAGCTCAAACCAGGGTGCAACTCTAGTCTCTTGGATCAGTGATCTGGACCAGTCTGAAACCTTACAGTGTCTCAGTAGTGTCTGACCATCACAGTTTATGGGTGTGGATTCCTCAATATCACTGTTACCCTGGTGGAGGTCAGCACTGGGCTTGGGGTGGAAGGGGAACAGGCATGGCTTGCTCTAGTGGGGACTCATTTCAAGCTGAGATAGGGTTCAACTGGCACCCAGCTCCAGTGAAGAGCTGGCCATAATATTACAGACAAGCATTTGTCAATGCCGAACGTTCGCTTGCAGGTATTTGCAGTGGTGTTTGGCACATATGGTGCTTTAACCTAATGCCCTGTGCGATTGCTGGTATTTGCACAATAAATTTTCAGCATGGCCTTTTTGTTACCCCCACTGTGCGCTACATAGGCGGAAACACGTTTTGGGCAGGATGTGAAAAATGACAGCTGTACTGCTCATAAGGAAGTGTGGCAAAATGGCAATGTTGAAAATCTGGAGTGGAGATATTGAGAATTCGCGACCCTCTGACGTGCGTGGGAACTGTACAGCATAACTCGTAAAACAGTCATTGGTAGGAATTTTTTCACCAATTTTTCAACATTGCCATTTTAAAACCTCTGCTAATGAACAGTGTCACTGTGATTTTCTTACTGTGTCCCATACATTGATTTGCTTAACCGACTCGCCATTGTGCACTACACCGGCGAAACATGTTTTGGGCAGGATGTGAAAATTACAGCTGTACTGCTCATAAGGAGGTGTGGTAAAATGGCAATGTTGAAAATCTGTAGTGAAAATATTGAAAATTCGCAAACTTACGAAGCGTAAGGAACTGTATAACGACGCTGTAAAACAGTTATTTTAGGAATTTTCACCAAATTTTCAACATAGCCATTTTAAGACCTCTGCTCATGAACAGTGTCACTGTGATTTTCTTAATGTGTCCCATACATTGATTTCCTTTACCGACTGCATGCATTGTTGCGCTACTTGGAAGGAACACATTTTGGGCAGGATGTGAAAATGACAGCTATACTGCTCATAAGGAGGTGTGGTAAAATGACAATGTTGAAAATCTGTAGTGAAAATATTGAAAATTTGCAAACTTACGAGCCTGTGTAGGAACTGCTACAGCATGCGTCAATAAAACAGTCATTTTGGAATTTTTCCAGATTTTCAACATGGGATTTTGGGACCCCTTCTCATGAATGATGTCACTGTCATGGCATTATTCAGGCCCAAAAGGTGATTTCATGCAGTGACTGCGCGGTGACTGCGAAATCACCGCCGGGCCTGAATAATGCCATGATAGTGACATCTGAGAAGTCCAAAACCCCATGTTGAAAATCTCAGCAAAATTCTAAAATGCCTGAGATATGAATAAAGTTGAAAACCCCTATCTAGCCCGTTATACAGCTTACCGGCATTTCCTCAGTTCACGGTTGGCTTTGAAGAGTGCAGACGTGTTTCCGGTCCACGAAGATCATCATGCCGAGCTCCAGAGGTAAGTATAGGGTGAGAGGGGTATGGGGAGGCTGGAGTACGCAGTGGGTGGAGTGCGGGTTGTGGGAGGGGGGACTGGGAGAAGTGCCGTGGGACCGTTTTTGCTTTACAGGTGAAAAACAAAAAAAAAAGACTACGTGGGATATTTGCCATGCTGTGGTGGGCTCCCAGTGTGGCAGAAGGATGGCTGGGGGCCGAGAAGCTGACGAGTTGGGCACCCCGTTGGCAAATGGCGCGGACATTTGCTTGCGCTGGGAGTGAGCTCTGAGGCGCAGAAGGATGGCTTGGGGCCTTGGAGCCGATAGGGATTGGGCACCCGTTGGCAGCAAAGATTTAGGCGGGGGACCGCGTGATGTGGGGGCGGCATGACATGGAGGTGGCATGACGTGGTGCTTCAGGCGACAGCCGGGGTGGCCTTTGTGCCAAGACCACTGGCTGTCATACACAGCTCCCTGCACTCCATTGGGTGCAGGACCGCCATGCCTGCTCAATGGAGCAGGGGATTGAAAGGGAGAGGCACACCTCCAAAGTGTGCTACTCTCCCTAGACATTCCTTGCGCATGCACGCAAGCAAACATAAAAATGAAAGCTACGATCAAGGAATTAGACTAGGAGACCGTTTCCTGTGACCTGAGATCCCTCAGTACCTACATTCCTGCACTAGTCAAAGAGAGGATTTGGAAGAGGATTCTTAGATAGTTTTACTCTCCTTGACAGGGAAGAGGAGGTAAAAAGGGCAGATAAAGAGGTTAAAGAAGTATGACCCCCAAAACACCTGTAGAACATGCTGACATGGAATGTATCTTTCAATATCTTATCTACAGTAGTTTTATAAAGGCCCCCAGATAGGGCCTGCAGCCTCATTAAGTATCAGAATCTGATTTTAAAGTAATAGTTTTCATTTGGGGACAATAAATGTAGGATGCATAATGAATGGTTTAGCAAGAAAATTCTGGCTGTCCTGAACATGAGTTGGACACATAAAAAGGTGTTGGTAGAAAAAGACTTGCATATAGTCTATCATGTTTTCTTGTTATTATTTATTGAGTTAGTTTGTATTGCCCAGTTAAACTCACTAGACAATTACAATGCCTGTTTTCATGTAACTCCCTGTTGAGGGGCTTACCTGCTTGCCCCCGAGGCTGCCCCAGTATCCCTGTTTCCCCGTTTATGTTCCGCTGCCTGGCTGGCTGGCTCCTCATTTGCCCCTGAATTCGCTGTCCAGCCCCTGTAGTAGTTTTAATCCAGATTAGGGCTGGACGAGTAAAGCACAGAACAGCCATGTTGGTTTTGCACTGCAGCAGTCAGGCAGCTCGCGCATGGACAGTACCACATTTGTGCTTTCTGGCCATTCCTACAGTCAAACAGATGCTTCTCCAGTGGTCCCAGTCTCTAAATTCAGCTAATCAGGGACCAGAGATGCCGAGGAGGCTCTAGAGAAGCCAAAATTGTGTTTGGTTAAGGAGCGCCTAACAGGGTAATGATCCACCTCATTGAATATTAATAAGGCATGGGGAACATGAATGAGGGAGCCTGTCTGACACCTTGGTGGTGTGCATTTTGGCACTAGTGACAGGCAATGGGGCTAAATAAAATAATAAATCAGTGAGCTGGTGTGATGAAGGAAAGGGGCTGCTTCAAGACTGTGGGGAAAAATGAAAACAAAAGTGTTTCTGTCTGGTGCATCGAGACATGAAAGTTGGGACTGCTGATGGACTGTATGCAAACTGTTCAGACAGCAGCCATGTTTTCCTGCAGTGTGACCTCAGCCAGCCAATCGTATGGCCAGGATTTTTTTAGAGTGTTTCTTGGATTGTTTAAAGAACTTATGGAGGAAAAGGCTGGGAAATACTTGGCAGCCTTTTCTGGACAAATTAGGCATCACGGGAGATTAATGCATATTAATTTTTGGAAAGGACAGTTGTTTCGGCCAATAAGGAACTGCTAGAGAGCTCACAAAACCCAAGGACTGTTGGTTATGCTCTCAGTTTTGTGGGAGCCCCACGTAGAAATATGGGGCTGCAATGCTGGAGGAAAGGCTTCGTTGGGGGCTGTCAGCACCCTATAACCCCCAGAGCCTGTGTTATGCCTTTCCCCACGTTGGAGGAGTTTTGGTTCGAGGAATATGGTATTGCAGCTTCTGCTGGAAGAGAGCTGCTGGGCCCAGCAATACCCTGCAGAGAGAGAGAAAGCTGCAGGTTTGAGAGGGCAGTGAGAATCTACACCTGAACAGTGAGAAGTACAGATAAAAGGTTCAAGGAAGGAAATAGATTCTGTCTGTACCCCGGTTGGACTTAACATCACAAGGAAAGGGGTGGACACTGGTTCATGAATGGTACAGGATTTGGAAAACCGGTCTGCAACCCTAGATGACACAGCCTAACAAAAAAGTGGGATGGACATTTGGTGAAGGAATGGAAATGCATTGGTCTAGTTTTGAAAAACAGATTTAAGGAAAAAGGTTTTGATTATGGAAAGATGGCATGGGAGTCCACCTGACACATGGGGGCCTGCCAGTATTGCCAAGGTTGGTCTACAGAAGGGAAAGAAAGACCACTTTCTATGAAGTTAAATGAGAATAAAAAACCTGCTCATCTATAAACTAGAAACAGGTAGAGAAACAGCCAACCCCTATCGAGTGGGGCTGACTGGGCCACAGAGTGCCACGGGCATGTGCCTGGGTGCTTGGACACTCTGGACCTATTAAAGGAGCTGGATCGTGGGGTCACTCCTGGGTCTGGGTTCACTTGTGGCCTGGAAAACATTGCATTCATGCTCTGCAACTAGTCTGGAAGCAGGCTGAAGGTGACAAGTGGCTAGACCTTCAAGTAGGTGGGAGGTGATAAGCTGCTGGACATTCAAGCAAGTCAGAAGGTTCAATCTGCAGAGTGCCTGCTCCTCATATAAAGTTGCTCAAAGATCCTGAGTTCTGCAGTTTCATCTCTCCCAGTTGTACATTTCCTGTGCCACCCAAAACTGTTTACAGAACTGTGAGTAAAGGCAGGGATTGTCCTGCATCTGGCGGGGCTGCAAATTGTTGTGTTCAAGTGATGCCCAATGGCATAGTAACCTTCTGAAGTAGTGAATGGATGTACTGAAAGTTTTCCTTTGATTTAAAATAAGCATGCCAACACTGGCCGACCAGCTGCACCTCAGGCCTGCAACATGTTAATGCTGGGTACCCAGGGACAGTTCCTGGGGCATCATCTGAATCAGGGAACAGGTACCAGTTAGGGTTTGTTAATGGTAGATATCTGCTTCAGTTAGCTAGTCAGAGGGTTGGTGGCTGCAATGATTAAAATATGTTTGAATTTAAAGAGGATATAATTGTTCTAGAAAACAGAATGCTGATCTCTAAATGCAAAACTGCCAAATTAAAATGTTTGCTTGACCTCTACTCTGGCTTCCCTGTCTGAACCCTCCCCCTGTAAATAAATGATGGTTTACTGTTTTGGAAAATTCCAATTCATGAGCATATTTTTAGTGAGCATATTATTAGCTTAAGCCATTATTGCAAAGTGTTGAAAATTGGGGATTTTGGTTTATGTAATCCATATGTTGGGGTGCCTGTGTGGGGAGGTGGGTTGGTGCAACATCCCAGGAGGTTTTACTGCTAACTATTAGACCCACTTAAAATGTGCTCTGGGTGGAGGCACCATGCTATATATTTATTCTATCTTGGGAAAGAATCCCTGTAATATCAAAATGGGAACCCAGGCCACCTCAGCCTTATACTGACTAGCAAGGCAGTGGGTAGTAGCCCTCTTGGTACATGATGCCAGGGCTAAATTCAGATATGACACGGGAGGCTGCAAAGTAAGCCAAGGAGGCAACCATCCCACAGTGTAACATAAAAGAATCCAAAGGCACAGAAAAGCAAAGAAAGCAAATTACACAGTAAATACAATTTCAAATACAAAAATGTTTACAGTAGAACAATAGAGACAAAGAACTGGTCACAGTATCAATGCAGCACACCACAGTGATCACATTTAGGGTCCACAGACAAAACCATATCCATAAGCAGTGTGAACAAAGGATAAGGCAGAGGACCCCACCAAACAAAGGTGGTATATGCACACTGAGTTAAGTGTATGTGCAGGCAGAGTTGCTCGTCTGGTAGTCCAAGAGGGATCTCCTGAACAGTGAGTGGGAGGGAGCACTACAAACCAGTAGTGGGAGGGAGTTCTAAAACCTAGAGTAAAAACAATGATGCCCTGGTCTTCCAAAGCCGTATGTGCTTAGGTATAGCGAGCAGAGGCATACCATTAAAACTGAGGGACTAGCTGAAGTTAGTCCCCTTGACTCCCCTCTGACTGATCAGCTAGAATACGAGGTGCAGCAGTTCTGATCACTTCATCAACAAAATAGCCCAGGGCAAATAAATGACGATTTGCTGTGGATAGCCAGTCCTATTCACCATATCATTCACAGTGGTGCATAAGACAAGCTGCTAACAGGGCAAAACTGCAAATATTATTATAACCTATATCCCATATAAGCACAGAAGACTTTGCAATATGTGTGATGGAAATGAGTAAAGGAAATGAGGCCCACAACGAAGTATTCTGAGGAGGGTTACTGTACCCCCCCCCGGCACTGGTATATACTTGTACTGTCATGACATTTTTGAATAAAGTTGAGTTTAAAAAAAAGGAAAAGAGCCCATAGTTAAGGCTGAGTAGAAGCACTCCTGTAGTAATACTACCAATGCCTCATGAACCTTAACTTGGTCATGCCTAGGTTTACTACCCATTTGTTGTGTCTGTCTTTCCAACACTTCCCCAACTTTTCCTTTCTTAGTCTTCACCACCCTTTATAATTGTCCCACGTTTTCTTGAAACCAGCCCCCATCTTGGTCAGCGGTCATGGCACTGTAACCTGTTTATCCCTTTCAGATACAAAAAAGTTTTCTGTTATGTCCCCCTTCCCCTTCTGACATTTGACAAGTTCATGTCCAGGCTGGTCAGATGGTTCTCTTATGACTGACCTTGCTGAACTTGTCTTGTCTTTGAATCTCATATCTGGACCAATTCTTTATGGTCCTTCTTATGCTTTTTAAAGTGTGGGCTCTGAACTGGACAAGGTACTCCAGGGGGATTCTCACCATCAATCAACAGAGGGGCAATAGTTTCTCTTTTCTTCTACTTGTGAACCCTCTCTACACATTTCTAATGTTATTTCCCTTCCATGGTGCTCTGGTGCACTGGGCTGTTGATTTGAGGGTTATCACTGATAATGAACACCATATACCTTTCCTCAGTGATTAGACAGATTTTTTCACCTACACCCCCAGCCAATGACCTGTCTTTGGATTACAGTTGCCAAACTACATAATGTACCACTTCTTTGCATTAAACTTCAGTTGCCAGACCTTGGACCACCCTCCCAACATGTTTGTGTCCCTCTTCATGTCCCTGACAGTCTCTTCTGAGTCTAACCTGACACATAGTTTAGTGTGAACTGCAAAAAGGTAGATTTTTCCCTTGATCCCACCTACTACAGTATGTCATAGATGACACATTAAACATCATGAGTCCTAGCACCAATCCCTATGGGGAGCTACTTGTGATCTCCTGGACTTCTAAATGTTCCCCATTCAGTCACCCTCTGGGTCTTCCTACCTAGCCAATTTGCTACCCACCTTGTTAGCTTTGCATCTGTCGACTGCCAACTTCTTGATGAGCCATCTATTGGGTCAAAGGCTTTACTGAAACCTAGATACAGCACACCACCTGCCTGTCACTTGCCCACTACTCTTGTTATAGAGTCAAAAAGCACAATCAGGTTATCCTGGTATAACTTTCACTTCACTAAGTCATGCTGCCTTCTGTCTTGGAGCTCATTTGCTTCAAGAAATTCCACCAGAGGCTCCTTGATGATTGTCTCCAGGTCTTATCCCACTACAGATAGACTTTGATGGCAGATAAGGACCGCTTGGCCCACCTAGTCTGCCCATTTCCCTACCTACAGGATAGGCCGTAGATCCTAGTTAACCAACAGCCTTTTTCTTCCTACCCCCCACAAGAATTGCCTTATGTCTGTCCCATGCATTCTTGAATTCTCATGTTCTTGACCCCACTACCTCCTCTGGAAGGCTGTTCCAAGCATCCACAACCCTCTCTGTGAAAAAATACTTCCTCACGTTGACCCTGAGCCATCCCCCCATATTCTTCAAATTGTGCCCCCTTGTTCTTGTACATCTCTTTTTCTGAAAGATGCTACCCTCTTGGACTCTGTTGATTCCCTTGAGGTACTTAAATGTTTCTATCATGTCCCCTCTCTTTTCTAGGTACACATATTAAGCTCTTTTAGTCTCTCTTCATAGGGCTTCTGGTGCAGATCTTGCACCATTTTAGTTGCCCTTCTCTGGACTGCCTCCATTTTGTCTATGTCTTTGCGGAGAGGGGTCCAGAACTGCATGCAGTATTCCAGATGGGGTCTCACAAACTGTCTGTACAGAGGGATCATTTCCTGTTTTCTACTGGTGATGACTCTCCCTATGCATCCCAGTATCCCCCAGCCATTCTTACTGCCATCTCATATTGCTTACCTACCTTTAGGTTGTCAGATATGACTGCCCCAGATCCTGTTCCATTTTTGTTGTTAGTACCCCCCCACTGAGTAATCTTCCCTGAGTTTTTGTTTCCCAGGTGCATTATTTTGCACTTCTTTGCATTGAATCAAAGCTGCCATACTTTTGATCATTCCTCCAACCTTGCCAAGTCCCTCCTCATCCTTTCCACCCCCCCACCTTGAGCATCAACCACATTGCAGATTTTTGTCTCACCTGCAAAGAGGTATACTTTTCCTTCCAGGCCCTCTATAATGTCACCTATAAAGACATTAAAGAGGATCAGTCCCACTACTGAACCCTCCGGTACCCCACTAGTGACCCTCATTTCCTTGGAGTGGACTCAGTTTACTATTACTCTGTGTCCTGTTGTCCAGCCAATTTTTTACACTCGGAGGCAGCATAGCACAGTGGGTTAAGGCTCTGAGCTGCAGATCTGGAGACCTGGGTTTGCATCCCACAGCTGCCTAGGTGCATACTGTGTGATCCTGAGCAAGTCACTTAACTTCATTGTGCTCCCAGGTCGCATCTGGAAACAAGCTTTGGCTTAGTGTGCTACTCCTGGTTAAACAATGTTCCCTTTCCCTACACAGGTTACCACCATGGGACCCACTCCCAGGATGGCTAACTTATTTATTAATCTTTTGTGTTGGACTGTGTCAAATTCCTTGCTAAAGTCTAGTAAGGCCACATCCACAGCCCCTTCCTGGTCTACTACTTTTGGTCACCCAGTCAAAGAAATAGTAGTTACGTAAGAACTTACCATAACAGTAGATCTTAGAGAGGTTCCTTCAGTAGGTCATCACATATAGAACTAGTGCCACCTGGAGTCTGGACCACATGGCAGACTTTTCCAGCAATACCTGACAGGGGACCACCCATCTGACGTCATTTAACTGACGTCAGTGTGACCCTATACAGTGGGCTTGTCCCCCAGTTCTCCTGCCAGAGACCTAAAAGGCATAACAGGAAAAGGAAAGAGAGTCTGGAGTTCCAAAAGAAAAGAAAAAATGGGGGAAGGAGAGAGGGAAAAACATGACCTACTGAAGGAACCTCTCTCTATCTTACTTCGAGAGGGTTCCAGTATATTGGAGGCGACAGTCCCCTCGTGCTCCAGTTCTTGAACGCCAGACAATGTCAGATCTTGCCCGAGTCTCCAGGTGAGATAAAGAAAAACAGTTTGCACTCCCCTCATCAGACAAAAAGAAGTCAGCATGGCCAATGCAGGTAGAGTCTAATCCTCGGGGGATGAAGTGAGGGAAAGTTGTACCTGCTGCAAGAACTTGTCTCTAAGGAACCCCTCTCACAGATCTACTGTTACGGTAAGTTCTTATGTAACTGTACTATCTTACTTCGAGAGGGTTCCTTCAGTAGATCATCACATATAGAACTGAGTCCCAAGCAATCCCTCTGAAGAGAGACCAAGAGAAACATGGGAGGAGAAGAAACTCCAAAGGGAAAAAAAAAACAGAATGGAATTCCTGTACTTAGAAAATATATGTCCTATGTTGGCCTTTCTCAAGTACACTAATACATGTATAAGCAGCCTGCCAGTCTTGGGACCCACCACCCAGAATACAAACAATGAGGGGGGATTAAAAGGGCAGTGGATTAGTTGAGCAGTTAACAAAGGGTCCTGTCAGTTCCTAACGACTGCAAATACAAGCATGCATGTTCCATTTGTGGAGGGAAACACATGGTCACTAAGTACAGTGGTCCCCAGCAGGGTTGACAAGGGTGGTTCCCAAAGGTAAAGTCAGCCTTGGACAGTAGGAAAAAGCCCCAACACAATTTAAAATACAGGCCCTCATCAATGGCTGTAGCCTTCTGGGTGGTGAGGGATGTATAAAATCTGAAGTCAGGGGTGGGCATGCTGGAGATCCTTGCCAGAAAACTCCGGAAGGAGATTGACATGGATAAGATATCCAACCTATTTCTGTATCATCACTTTAGTGTACTGAAACTATTCCTGCTTGGTCTGCTGCCCAAAAAAAGGTTCCTGGGGAGTACTGACCTGCCCTTCCCATGGGGGATTCTGTCAATGACAGCAAACTTTAGATCATGTCATACACTTACTATGACAAAGCAGTGAAATGGGTGTGGACCTGAAGACCCAGGGCTTTGAAACCAAGGTAGTTACTAATTTGGTCTTCTGTTTTTTTAACAATGCTCTTAGAAGACTTTTGCCTAATTGGTATATGCGTAGGGAGCAAGCACATTGTCAGTATGTGCATGGTGGTAGGTTACTTGATTTCATGCGCTATTTTGAGACATTTAGCACCTTTCTGATGTGGACAGCTTGCAGCAAAGCTAAGATTGCATTTATCCTCCATCGTGTAAATTATTTTCTGTATATATGGGGATGGACACCCTTGTACCAAGACACTGAAGGCCTTTGAAGCAAAGGACAGTAAATTCAGGGTCTCACTCACCAGACGAAAGTGCCAAGCCTGGTGCTCATCCTTTTAGGCAATGTGGTTAGAGTCTCATGGTTGCTGGAGGAAAAGGTGCAGAAACTATTGCAGCTAGTAGGGGGAGATAGGTGGAGCCATGGAAGTCACATTAAAAACCATACAGTACATAGGCCCCTAAACTTCACTTGCAGGGTAATTCTGATGGGGTGCCGTATTATAGGCAGGTGGCAATGGCAATTTTTTACCAAGTAAAATAGGTTTTAAATAAACAAACAAAGCCCAGCAGATGTGATTCCAGTTGCAACTGGGGGGAGGGGGGCGGAGAAGGGTGGTCGGGGAAGATTACATCCACACATGTAATTCTTTAAGAGCAAGTGTTTATTTCTAATAAGCAGGCAACTGAATATTTTATTTATTGTATTTTTATGTGTTAGTGTAACAATTTGTTATGTGTCCCTGTCAATGTATTTTCTTTTCTGCTTAATTTGTAAGCACTTCTTCCTGTATAAGTATCAGTTAGAATGTAGCAGCTACTGGGACAAAGCTGGCACTCCTAGGAAGAAGTCAAGATTCTTATCAGACCAGACCCACAGACTCTGAAAACAATTTACTATCTGTGCTGTCCATTGGCAAGGCAGGACCCTGGACAATTTATGAGGGAGCTTAGAAAGTGTCTTTTGATGTCAGCAAGTGGTTAGCTAAACCAAATATTCCTGTTAGGCTCAGGTCTTGGAGCAAAAGAAAATATGTATTTGTCCAAAGTCCAGATCTGACCGGCTTCCCCACTCAGCTTTCAGGACACAAAGAATACTGAATCTATGATGTCAGGGGCCCAGATATACAAAGGAGATGTGCACGGCGCAACCCAGTTGCACCGACGCATCTCCAAAATGTGCTCCTGGGCTATATTCAAAAGGGGGTGATGCATACAGTGCATCCAGAAGGGGCGTACCCTTGCATATGTGGCACATCTCCATATTCAGCTGAGATGTGCAGCGCAGCTGTCCACACAACTCAGAGATGTGCCACGCAAAGTTAGGCATGGAAAACCATGCCTAAATCATAGCCACCCAAAGGCGGGCTGCTGTACTGCACAGCGCAACACAGCAGCTGCCAGTGCCTGGGTGGCTACTCCCCCAGCCCCAGTCATGAATAAAATCAAATATATCTCCCCATATCACTGAAGTCTAGGGGCCCCCTCCTTTCCCCAAACCTCATCCGAGTAATAATCTCCTTCTGAAAATCCCTGGTAGTATAGTGGTACCCCCTCCCTTCCCCAAACCCTGTCTGATAAACAATCTCTGTTTGAAAATCCCTGGTAGTCTAGCAGTATCCCCCTCCTGTCCCCCAAGCCCATCTATATGATAAATTTCAACTGAAACACCCTGGTAGTCTAGTGGTACCTCCCCCAGCCCCACTCATAGCAGAAAACACACAACCCCAAAGTGCTCTAGTAGTCCAGTGGACCCTCCCACCCACTGAGGCACACACACACATACCACCCCAATCCTCCATCCCAGTATGGCCTCTGTAGTCAGCTGGCAGCAAAACCCACCCATACACCTCCATGGCTGCACTCCAACTGAGCTGTCACTGAATGACAGCTTACAGTAAGCACCACAATATCATGGTCAACACTGTTGACCAATGCGCTTGCAGTGTGTAATGTAAGCTTTCATTGACAAAACTTTATGAATGAAAACTTACAGTACAGACTGCAAGCCCATTGGTAGACAGTGTCGACCAATGGTATTGCAGTGCTTTCTGTAAGCTGTCATTCAGTGGCAGCACAGCTGGTGGGAGTCATGGAGGTGTGCTGGTAGATTTTGCCTGCTGACCACAGTGCCATACTGGGACAGGGGTGGGTGTTGTGTGTGTGTATGCGTTTCAGTTGGTGGGGGTCCACTAAACTACCAGGGCACTTTCAAGTTGTGTGTTTTCTGCTACGAGCTGGGCTTGGGGGTACCACTAGACCACCAGAGTGTTTCAGTTGAACTGTATCATACGGATGGATTCGGGAAGGAGGAGACCCAGACTACCAGGGATTTAACAGAGATTATTATTGACGGGGAAGTTAGGAAGGAGGGGTACCACTAGACTACCAGGGATTTTTGAATGGTGATTACTTATTATATGAGGTTCACAGAAGGGGGGTTTCACTAGTCTACCAGGGATTTTCAAATGGAGATTATTTATTGGATGGGGTTTGGGGAAGGGACGAAGGGGTAACACTAGACTACCAGGGATTTTTGAATAGAGATTATTTATCAGATGGGGTTTGGATAAGGGAGAGGGGGCCATTAGGCTACCAGGGCATGGGGTGTATTTGTATTTTGTGGCACGATCAGGGATGGGGCAGCTGCTAGACTACCAGGGAGACGGTGTGGTGTGCTGTGTTTACTGTGGCACTTGCAGTGTGCCTGGCACATTCTGGCAGGTGCATCCCTGACCCAGACATGCAAATGGGGCCAAAATTACATGCAAATGGCCCTATTTGTGCCTTTCATGCATAATGGCTCCATTTGCATATCACGGTCTAAATATCTGGAATTTGCGCCTGGCGCATCCCACAGATGTGCCACGCATCCCCATTCTAGGTATTCAGACCACACAGGTGGATGCGTTGACACATCTTTGGTGGCCCTCATTTGCACTGCCCACATCTTTTGCAATATGCACATGGGATACGCGATTGTGCATATAATTTGAATATAGCAGTGTTGCACTCTGGCGCAACTCAGTTGTGCGGCGCAGGCACTTGTGCCCATTCTGGGCATAGTTTGAAAATCCTGGCCCAACTGGCATAATGGATGATGGTCAGAGCAGGGGGCAGCTGGAGGGCCTTAAGGTCTAGCAGACCCTAAAAGAGTCAGTTAGGTTTGGGACTATGAACAGCTTCTAAGGGGTTTGTGTCTGCCCTGATTCACCAATGTATCATATGTGGTAAGCTATTTTACCTTGCTAAATAAAGTTTGTGAGAGAGTAGGAGAGAGATAGGTTTTTCTGTGTGTAACCTAATGATCAAATCATTTTCTATTCATTTCTGTAGAATTACCATTTCCCATAGTCTTTCTGTAGCATTCTGTATTATATGTTTAAAATATCTTGAAATATTAAAAACATATTTTTTCATCACTTGATGTTCCTGTGACTGAGTCCTTTCAGGTACAGCTGGCTGATTTATACTTCACAAAAACTGTGTTTACACTTCTGAAGGGAAGGCTACCATTATCATATTCTGTTTCTAAAGTAAGGAGTTCTCATCTGTGACAGAGATGGCTGGGTTGATAGCTCTTGATCAAAAAATTCTGTACTGTGTGGCTAATGGCTGTAAAAGGATTCAGAGATACCCTGAGGGAGTGTTTATGCTATACCTGGAAGCAAATGATTTGATACCTTTTAATGGACCAACATAGATGTAACAACAAGAACAAAGTGCTCTAGCTTTCGGACCAACCAGTCCTTCTTCAGAAGCTCATGGCAGTTGTTTAGAAAATACAATACTTATAACAGCTAGATAATGCAGAGAAAAACAGAAAAAAATCCCCATTGGTTTAAAATACTCATTTAAAAAAAAAAAAACAGAAGATGATGTCAGAGAAGTTTAACAGTACCATACTGCCTTCAGCCAGAAGCAACCCTGAGTCAAACATGCTTGGTGGAACACACATACAAAGAATCCTACTGCATATAAATTTAATTGACGTAAGATAAAACTGCTGAAGCAGATAACTCCTAAATCAAGCTATGAGTGTCACAGTTAGTATAAGGATATGATTACTGAAAGGCAACCCCAGCCCAGATAAAAGACAAACTAAGATTGTTATAGGGCTCACGAAGTTTCAATGTCTGCATTATAGACAAGAATTTACCAGTAAAGTTGTCTTAAAAACATCAGTGCACACTGTGTTATGTGTAAAACCTAGCTGGACCTGTCACCCAGCTGTACTCTCCAGCTATATATAAGGCCCAAGAAATTTCAAAAACCTCAGGACTATATAAATTGATAATATTAGTGTCAAACAAAAAACTCTAGTCGAGGAACCTCAAGGAATTAAGACCATGTAGCCTGATATGTACTGATGTCAATATACACTAAGAATGTAACAACTTGATGAACCACAAGTGTCTAAGGAATCTGAAAAAGAGAGATAAAAATATAATTTCTCTCCTCCTCTTCATACAAACAATACACCCTAACCCACCCTACATCACCTTAATGTGGGTGGGGGAGATACATTCTGTAGCTTTAAGGAGATGTTGTCTCTGTCTCTCTCTGTCTCTCCCCAATTTTTTTTCCATCTCTCTCTCTCTCTCCTCTCTCACACACACACACATATACTCTCTCTCTCCTAGTGAACCTATATTCACTTCAGTCACTGCAATTGTTCCCAAAGGAATTCAACTTGTCATGAAATCCTGAGTAAAAGGCTTATGTCTCCTAATACCTACAGAGCAAAATGTGACACTATTTAACCGTACTTACTATCTGCATAGTAACATTTCCAAGGATACTGGATAGAACTACCATGAAATAAACCTGCCACCCTCCCCAGGATAAGGTAACTAGAAGTAAATATAAAGTATGTGTGTAAGACCAGAGGTCTAACATACCTACATATCCATAAATTACTACAATATTAGCCTAATGTAAAAAGATCTGTGCAGGACCCCCATGCAAATGAGATCACGCACCCCAATATGTACAGAGTTACAAAAATTATATGTGACAGTATACTGCATGATAACACTCCTGTATGTACAGTAGCAGGCTAGGTAATCTGAATATGGTGCAATGGAATCAATCCCACCCCCAGGCAAAGATAAGAAGTAAGGAGGAATTAATATTCATTATGTGTGTGAAGTAAGAATAGTAACACATTATAACTCCATATATCTAAATAGAGACTTACCTCAATGTGACAGCAAGCCCCACATCTGCTATATCACATACCTCACAACATATACCCTCACACATACACACACACATGCACCCACATCCCACACATGCTGAAATCCTATAATATGTCAGTCTGAAGAAGAAAAGGTCTGTGGATGTTAGTTTCTATAGTGTCCCATAAAACCAAGATCAGCATTCACCCATCTGCTACCATATTGAGATGTAAAATAAGTTTAATCTCAAAAGCTCGTCTGTGTTGTGT
Organism: Neoceratodus forsteri; assembly: GCA_016271365.2. Lineage (NCBI taxonomy): Eukaryota > Metazoa > Chordata > Ceratodontiformes > Ceratodontidae > Neoceratodus > Neoceratodus forsteri. The sequence continues at coordinate 626,694,411 of CM057459.1, forward strand.
GTTTTTGAGATTTCCTTTTAAGACCATTACTTAATTATCTGAGATTGAGTGGTCAGGCTGGGAGAAGTGGTGCCCCACTGGTTTTTCAGTCTTCTTTGCTGTAATAGTATGTCTGTGCGAGTTCATCCTAGTGCGGAGCTGTTGGCGTGTCTCTCCAACATAACCTGTTTGTGGACATCTCTTGCACTGAATGAAATAAACAACATGTTGTGACATGCATGTATAACTCCCATGCACCTGGAATTGTCTGTTTTGTAATGTAACTACACAGTCCGAGGTAGAAATGAGCCCACAAGTCTTACAGGGGGGTTGATTGCAGGGTCGTGTGCCATTGTGTGACATGGTATTCTGTTCCGGTGAAAGTTTGCTCCTAATAATTAGGCTGGATAAATTTGGTGGTTGTTTAAAAGATAGTAGTGGGAGTTCCTTAAAAATACAATTAAGGGTTTCATCCTCACTAAATATTGGGTGGAGATCTTTAATAATCTTACGCAGACTATATTATGCTATACGTGTGCACTTTCATCTGTTTCAAAGTACCTAGTCTTGTTATATTAGCTCAGGTGTTGCTAGTTCCTTGTATTTACAGTAATTGTCCACTCTTAGGTACACTGTTGGGCCCAACCTCAGGTATAGCTGTAACTATTGTTTATTATCATGTATCCCTACATATCTCTTGTTTAAATAAATATGTATATGTATTGTACCCTTACCCCCTGCAACGGGTCATACCTGGACTCTAGTGTGCCTTTCCCGGTTATCAACATTTAAATATAGATAAATAAATGCTAAGTGGTGGCAGCTACTGAGGAGCCTTGCAGGTGTCTGAATGGTTTGAGAACACTGGTATCACTGGCAGTTGTGTTTGAGAAAGACCAGTTTGCCACAGTAAGTAATTAAGTTCTACTTTTATAATACAGTATTTGATAGTCCTCTAAAACAAGCTGATTTTCACCTTTGCTTTTCATGCTGCTAGTAGAAAGAATTCAGTAGAACTCTAATATTGTGATATCAGAAACTGCCAGCTTCTAATGAGCCCAGTGTATATCAATGAGAAACTAAATATATATTTCTATCTTCCTCAAAAAAATAGATATTTCTTTCAGCAACAAACTTTGCCGTTCGTACATTTGCACTACTGTGGCACATCTGTATGATTTTACAGTGTTTTGAACAGTGACTTCTCTTTTCTTCTTCTCAAGTAAATCTGATTATGAAGAAAATGGATCCTGCTAAATTAATAACATAAGATAACAGGTTATTGAAAATCACATATTTCTATTATATTTTGGTGATAGAATGTGTTATTTCTGTCTAAAAACTCTGAAGACAGGTTTGCAGTTCCCCACTGAAATACACTGCCAGCCTTGCCAGTAAAACTTTTCTGATGTCATAATAGAAGAATTACATTGGCTTTTGTTTTACTAGAAGTTGTCAAAATGCAAATAAAATGATGAAAACATCATTAAAGAAAGAAATAGAAAACAAACAAAATGATTACAAAGGCATCTGAAGTCTCCAAATTTTCATTCTTTAAAACATACAGCTTTACTAAGCACTTGCTCTTTAAAAACACATACAATTAAAGGCAAAGTGGTACAATACTGTATGCATTGTTCAAATAATGAAGATACAGTAAGACCCCCCCCGGCCCCCGTTTGACTACGGAGTAAAGTGCAACAAAGCACTATGCAGGCAATCCTGAGATACAGTAACAACTGCTGCAGAAAAGCTCCCAGTTACTTCATCAGGGTTAAAGGAGACAAGCAGATAATCTGGGCAGGTTTCTTGGGACACTTTAACAGAGTGGCAATAAGGCAGACTCCAGTTGCCCCTTACCAGAAGCCCACATTCTATATGATGCATCTGGTGAGGGAGTATTTGGGATCTGTTGCCAATGGGAGTGGTTTGCAGGTCAATGGCCACAAGCATGGTATGATGAGGGAATAACAAAAAATACCTTTTTTTGGAATGTCTTCCTTTTGTGGTGGCATTGGAGGTTGTAGTGGGAAGATAAAGGACTAAAAGATAGCACTGTGGTTTTATAACACAGGGGCAAAACAGGTCATCAACAGCTAGTCAGTGAACTGTGTGAAGGTGGTTGGATTACTGAGGGCCTTCTTCCTGAAATGCTTGCAGTTAAACATCAAGATCCAGGTGAAGCATGTCCAGGGTTTTTCAATTTATTTATTTATTTTTATTTATCTATTTATTTAAGTTTCAGATTAAAACCTTTGAGCCAAGAGGCTCCTTTACAAAGGTTCCAAGTCAGGAACACAATACACAGCACAAAGTACAAATGATATACACAAAGAAATGTTACAGGTATCAGGCAGTACAAATCTAACAGTAGAGTACAACCGGTGCAAGAATTGACAAACGTTTCATAACAGTTCAGTTGCTAGGCAGGTGCATAGTGTTGCTCAGTTCAAGAAGTGGGGATTGTAGCAGCCCAAGTGGGCATAATCAGAAGGAGGATGGGGAGGGGAGAGGTGAGGGCAGAGGTAGTTGGAAAGAGGAGGATATGTCAGTTAAGGGTTGGGATGGTTGATAGTCAGATAGCTAATTTCCATTGTTCCCAGTTTGAAATGCCTTTTCCCAAGGGTAAGGATATATCACAACTTAACCCGATCACCTGTGGGACTGCAATTCAGTTAAGCTTGGCTTGTAATCTCCTGTTATGTGGCTCCAAGTTCCTTGGATACCTACAAATGGGGAACATCCCAATTCCAGGATTACTTCATGTTGCATGGAGTGGAGGACCCCTGGCTGCCATTGGTAGGTCATCTGCTAGGTTTTTCTACTGAAGCAGGTAAGCAAAGGGTGGGTAAGTTGATGGCAGCTTCATGGCTTGTGGTCATAGGTTTCTTCCTTTTTTTTGTTATTCTTTGGTAACTGGGTAAGGCCATTAGGCCCAAGTCCTGTTTTCAGGGGTTGCCTGGGAGCACTGGGGAGGTTATGTGACTTGCTCAGGGTCACATAGTATCCAAGTGGAGGTTGTGCAGATCAGACTCAGGTCTGCAGGATGTACCAAGCTCATTCACAGCTCAGCTCATTTTTCTAAACTCTAGGATATTCTGCCACCCAGCCAGGTTTCTTTGTCAAGATCATTGGGTGTGAGGGAGGATGTTATGTAACACTTCACTATGAAGAAGTTCACAGAAGGCCGGCCTGGTGGTGCTGAGGGTTGAGGTGCTGGATGTCATACCTCATGCCACGCCAGCGACCCAGGTTCAGGAACGAGCCTGGGCAGCTGGGGGTCAGCAGGGGAGAGAGAGGATCAAGCATCCAGAGGACTGCTCTCCTCTCTCGGGGGAAGATCCAGCGGTTTGCCCAGCATCGCAGTGGCCCCCAGTGGAGACTGGAGGCACCGCAATGCTACAGGGCACTGTAGTGGGATGCAGAGCTGTGGCAAGACATCCCCTGGTGTCATTGCATGCCTGGAATCTGCATGGAGGAGTGGGGGAGGGCAAAAATACCAAAGAAAAAACCCTCTGCCTTCGGAGAGGAGAAGGAAGGTCCCAGGTACCAGTCTACCAAGCCCAATGTCAGGCTCTTTGTACATCTCCTCTGCTCTCCTCCATCTCCGGTCACCTTTCTAGATTCTAGATAGAGCACCAGGAGGAGCAATTTGGTGGTCCCACCTCGGGGGATTCAGAGCCTGGGGGGCTGGGTGGCCAGATTTGTGGATGGAGAGAGGGGCCCAAAGAGGCACGAGCAAGGGCTTCAGATGGGCAGGATCAAGGGGGGCACTGAGTGACCTCTCCGGAGAGAGTTCTGTAGGTTAGAGTGATAAAGAAAGCTGAAAAAAAAAAGAAAAAAGAAGTTCACTGACAGATGAGCATGCTTGATGTCAGCCAACACCAACTGTAGGAGGCAGTTTTTAAAGCAGAACCCAGGCAGGAGCTGCTCAGGGCAGGGGCAGTTGTACAGTTACTCCATTTGAGGTGTGTCTGTTCTGGATGGCCTGCAGCCTGGCTTTCTTTAGGGCTTGTAAGATAGGAGGATTAGTGGCTCAGTCTAAGGAGGGCAGAGTGAGAGGCCTCTAGAAAGAGGATTTTGTCTGGTAGCAAGAAGTACAAATCATAGTCAGGCAATCTAAGACTGCACAGTCCAGCTGAGGGGTTCTAGGGACCTTGTGGGGGTCAACCAAGGAGGATATCTTCCCAGTGATGGCTCTGAAAAATTTTTTGTAAGTATGCCCACTCCCTTGGGAGGCCAACTTCTAGTGTATGCAGATAGGACTCCACTCACTTGGTATCAGTTTTAATTGGTATTTAAGGATGCTTTGAGGGTGTTGGGTTTGCACCTGGCTCATTATGGGACTCATTCTTTCAGAATCAGGGCAGCAAGCACAGAGGCCAATCTGGATATGTCACTGGAGGAGGCAATGACTTGACCAATTCCAAAATGATGTCCACCGTTCCAAATTCTTAACTGACATGTTGTTTTGCCTCCTTCTGCTCACAATATCAAAGCAGTCAGCATATGTATGGATTATCAGGACCTCATTCTTATTTTGGTACCACAAGAAGGCAGAGAGGAGGATGTATAGGTCACAATTAGGCCTGCCACGTTGCAAAGCAGAAGTGCATTGTTTAGGCATTCTGGGAATGAGGTGGAAGCAACTTCTTCTCCCTTCTTTCATAGTACAAAAAAGAAACTCAGGACATCAGATGTGTTAGTGGTGCGCCTGGGCAAGAACAATCTGGGGTCACAGGCAATGCTGTATTTGATCATCTCAGGCAGGACTGAGTGGTCATTAAAATCCAGTTTCCTGCATGCCAGCTGGTGTCATTGGATACCATATAATGCTTGGTCTGGTATCACACCCAAGACACAAAGTTGACTGAAGAAACTAAACAATAATATTTGCAGTTTTGTGTGGTGGGCAGGGGGAAGGTGTTTTCTCATGACAAAATTGCAAAAACATGCCCTGGCCTCTGCCACTCAAATTGGGTACATCTGTCAGATATAGGCACCAGTATTTTCAATTTGTCACTATAGTTCAGCACTGAAGCCATCCACAGTCATTTAATCAGGTAGGACTGCATATTTAAAAGTCTCAGTTTGCTCCTTGCAAAGTCTCAATCCTCTTCTGACAATAGTGTGAGTGCCTTAAACTTATTTAAATATAGCACTCTGGTGTACAGACCTAACTGAGGCACTAGCAGATGCACTCGACATGAAGCATAACCACCAGCTGGCCACAGAGACGTACATGCCCATACTGCACAGAGGGTGTGTCAAGTAGCAAATGCAGTTATGCCATCCTAAACCTATTATCACTTTTTCAGGAGATTGCTATATTCGAAAGTCCCAATGTAAATGAACTCTGTGCACATACATGGTTCCCAGATGTCATTTATGTAAGCATTAATGCACAACAGGATGTGCTGATAATGTGGATTAATGCACACCTTGGGGGTGTTGTGAGGCACAAGGCACAGCCAGTGCCCTCACAGCCCCTGGGGTGTGCATTAATCACGATATCGTGCACCAGGTCGTCAATGCCGCAAAACATGTGTGATGGTCTGAGGCTTGCATGAAGTCGCCTACTCTAAAGGTGGTGAAAAGAGATGAGCGAGGCACCAAGGTCCAAATTATGTGGATAGGATAACCGTTATCCAGACAAGGAGAGGCAGGAGTCAACTTAGTGCTTCAATGCCAGCAGGGCGTTTATTTTCTACCAAGGGTAGAGAGACACAGTCACAAGAGGGAAGAGGGGTTTCCCGAGAACAATAGGGCAATAAACAGGGAAATACCTTTATCTACCACTACTAAGGTTATTACCACAAGAATAAACTTTAGGCCTACTGCCACTCTTATTCTGACACTATTCTATACTTCGATACTCTAGATGAGGATCAGGTGACATAAGCTACTCAGAACTGTGCTAGGGTAATTATCATCACGCATTTCCATAAGAGTCCAGATATTACAAGAGTCCAGAGATCCGGCGTCTTCGTGTACACCATCATTCTTCGTTGGTAGCTACAAGGGAAGTAAAACAGAACTGTAAAACCCTAATCACAGTTCCCAGCAAGGACCTAGATAAGGCCACTGGGGTGGTGAGAGGTTTGGTAAACAGACCATATATTTCTTCAGCAAAAGCCCACTCTCTCCAAGGCTGCCGGAATGTAGAACCAGAGCAACTGGTTCCTGAGATAACACACTGGAAACAAAGGGTTCCTCAGCCAAAACCCACTTCCAGGGTTGCCAAGGATGAAATAGATCAAGACCTGCATGATGATGAATCCAGGGGAGGACTACCATGGCCTGACTGATGCTGCAGCACTCCAAGGGCCAGCTAAACTCAGAAGAAACTCTGACAGGACCAGGAACCATAAGAATCTGAAGAGATGATGGTTGACTCTGCAATCCTAGGATCAGGAACTAACACAAAACAAAGAAACGGCGGATGCATCCCGTACTGGGCTTCAACAGACTCGACTTTTGGCGAACGACCAGGTGGGGTGCAGACTAGGTTCTCCAGGATGAGCTCACTCTTCTGTAGAGGGTGACCAACTTCGGGACATCTGGAACAGGAACCATACGTAACGACACTGGCACGGCTGTCGTGATGCGTTTCGGCAGACTTACTTTCAAGCTGTGAAAACAAGAAAACGGCAGGTACGACTTGTACAACTGGCGACGGATTCGACTTCAGCAGACGACACAGACAGACATGATGAGCTGATGGATGATCTCCCAGGAGCGAAGAATGCTGAGAGGACATCTTCTTCCGAGTAGAGACTGATTCTGAGTACGTGGTGTTACAGACCACACTATGGGACTGCAGTGTGGTAGAAGATTGAGACTGCCTTGATACAGTAGTAACCATATAACTGAATAATGCCCAAAGAACTGTGGAATGATACAATAATTTGCCAGAGGAGGGCAAATTATAACTTCAGGGTTAATTATTACTGATAAGGGTAAATATCCAGGTGCTTAGAGTAATAATTCAGGTACTTAGAGCAATAGTTCAGGTACTTAGGACAATAGTTCAGGTACTTAGGACAATTAGTTCAGGTACTTAGGGCAATAGTTCGGCATAAGCAGTACAGTAATTACAGTAGTTTCACAGTATAGGCAAATCAAACACTCTTAAACGAACCCCTGTTCCTAAATGTAGGGTCTTCTAGAATAGGATCTCTTTCTGGACGTCATGGCTAAGGCCTCCCTTTAGTACCACTAGGCTGGCTTGCCCTATTCCGCTAGGCTGGGGCCTCCCTATAGTACCACTAGGCTGGCTTGCCCTATTACGCTAGGCCGGGGCCTCCCTTTAGTACCACTAGGCTGGCTTGCCCTATTCCGCTAGGCTGGGACCTCCCTATAGTACTACTAGGCTGACTTGCCCTATTCCGCTAGGCCGGGGCCTCCCTTTAGTACCACTAGGCTGGCTTGCCCTATTCCGCTAGGCCGGAGCCTCCCTTTAGTACCACTAGGCTGGCTTGCCCTATTCCACTAGGCCAGGGCCGCCCTTTAATACCAAGCTTTACCTCGAGCCTAATGCCCTACTTTTACCTCGAGCATGACGCCCTACCAAAACTTGGGTCTGGTGCCCCACTTTAAATTGGGCCTGATGTCCCTCTTCCTATTGGGCCTAGTGCCCCTCGTAATACTGGGCCTGGTGCCCCACTTGATAATAGGCCTGGTGCCCCTCGTAATACTGGGCCTGGTGCCCCACTTTATAATGGGCCTAATGCCCCTCTTTACTTTGGGCCTGGTGCCCCTCTAAATACTGGGCCTGGTTTGCCCTTTTAAATTACGTGGCCCCTTTTAATGTGTAGCTCTCTGAGAGCTACTGTCATTTAATCGCAAATCTCCGCCCCAAATCACACCTCCACATCAATATTTATAAGGCCTTGAACTGGCCTTGTATTTCTGCCCCCGTGGACATCGCTAAGTCCCGCCTCCTATTTAATATTAAAACTAAGGGTCCTAGTGACCCGATGCCCCTGCAGCGCTTTGGCCGGCCCTCTAAGTGCCTACCGCGCTTTTCTAAATAAAACTGTCTCCTTTTCAAAAGGCGGTCAGCACTCTTCTCGTGCCACGACTCACCACTCCGCCTTAGGAAGGAGCAGCTCGAAGCAACCGGAGGCGGAGGCTAGGCAGAGGGAAGGATGGTTTGCAGCTGGGGACAACTGGGGCCTCAGACGCTGTCAGTGATACGGGTGCAATGCGGCTGGCAGAGCTGCCAACGGGGGACCGAAATAAACAGAGGAAATACCCGGGGGGGGGCTAAAATTAATAAACAGAGGGGCTATTCAGCCCAAACCCGCGGGAAACGGACTTTTTTTTTTCATCTTCGTGGTGCCCCAATGGTACCACCGACCGCAGGACACAGCAGAGCAGGGAGTCTTCAGTGGACTGGAGGAGGGGAATCACCACAGAGTCAACAGGACCGGCTCCACAACTCCAGGTAAGCCACAAGTCCCTGTTGCACTCCTGTGATCCTTTCTACTCCACAGCCCAGCAACAACTGACTAACAGAACAATTAATTTTTAAACTTAAACCTGCCTGGGTTCTAGATTGGCTGGAGTGGAATGCTATGCATGAGCCACTCAGCACAACATTCCATCCAGGACATTGTGACATCTATTGCTTTTAAATCTGCCTTTTGACCATACTGTAAGTGCACAGGGCACTTCTCTGCATTATTTTACATTTTTTTCCATTACAAGGAGGTGAATCTTTTATTCTCAGGGGCCCCTTACCATAGTATCCTGCTGCCTACACCTGCAGCAGGTACCCTGAGCACCTGTGAACCCTTAATTTATTTATTTATTTTTAAACTTTCTGGGATGCCCAACTTTGGGGCATTACACACGGGTTATGTTTAAACAACAAAAAAATATCCCAAAAGGTGTATTTTTGTTGTTTAAACAACAAAAAAGGCACTGTTTCCTACTGCAAAAAAAAGTAGTCCCCAAGTCGTCTGCAGGGTGGGTGGGTGAACAGGACAGCCAGGGAAACACATATCTCCCTCTCCCCTATGCCACTAGACCTGCAGTTCATGTGTATGGGGCAATAGTTTTGCAAAGGCACTGGAGCTCAATTACTGAGGATTGCAAATGACTGCCTTTGCAAAATTATTTACCTCTACACAACAAGTGCAGGTTTGCCCTGGGATCGCACATATGGGGGCATCTTCACCCCAACTGTGCCAATAATGTGCATTATAACACAGTCTGGTGATGATATTGCACCAGTCACAAAACTCCCACTGCCTACCCATGTTATAAATCTGATTAAGGCCTCCTTAGCTAGTGTGGAACACACATTTGCTCTTTGAATAGGGTAGAGAGCTATCCCTTGTGATACAGTATATTGTCCTGCTCACAGCAGGCATCTCTTTTTACATAGAACCATCCTTGCAGTCAACAGTCTAGTGTAGTTAAACATGGTCAAATGATACCATTACCCCTTAATCTCTAAGGACATTATTGAGTTGTTCTTTCAAAAGGATGCTGTTTGTGGCAGAGCTAGAAAGACCAGATCCCACAATGGCAGTATTACAGAACCAGATCCCCCAATGGCAGCATTATAGAAAACATTGGAATCTAAGTAAATCAGCAGTAGCTAAAGCAAAAGCGGACTACTATCATGAGTACTGGAAAGAAAACAAAAAACATTCCAGAAAACTCTGGTCAGGAGCTAAAAACCTATTTGAAATGGATCATTAAGAGCAAACTGATCAAATCTGAAACCACTATGGAGAACATACCACCTCTCTTCCAGATATTGTGAATGCTTTTAAGACCCTGTTCACTAACTTCAGCATCTCTGTCAGGCTCCAGAACTCCTTGGTATCGTCCATGGGTAGTATCTCATCAAGCAGCCCAGAGTCTGACCCACATGATCTGCCAAACTTTAATTAAGCAATAAGGCATGACAGGGTGTGTGTTATTGTGTAATACTTAATAGTCTTTCCTTTTCCGATAGAAACAGTTGGCATAATTTACCCGTTATAAAGGAAGCGTTTATAATGGCAAACCGCATTCACCTGATTTTCCACACACTCACGCATGCTCAAACTCCTCGCACTGTGTCCTTCCCAACAGGAAACCGCAAACCCACGTTAGAAAGAAACTGCCACGGACACTCGGCAGTAAGTAATTTTTACAATTAGTTGAAATGTTCCACACAGCTACTGGATGGACCACCCTAAAAAATTTTTAAATAAAGTGAAAGCGGACCTCGCACACTGAGGTAATCTGACTGCGCTGGCACAGCAGTCTTTTTATTTTACATAATTGCTGAGGAAAAAAAGAGAAGCCCAACAATTATATAAAATAAAATATGGGTCTCGATGTGTAAACTCGAATTTACACACACCCTCGGGGTTTGATGCTATGCATAAACCCCTCGAGCTTCGCTCTCTGGGTTTATGTAGCATCATACCCCTCGGGTGTATGTAAATTCTCATTACACGCTGAGACCCATACTTTATCCTATATATAACGTCACTCCTGGTGTGGGTCGAAGCACTAGGTGACGCTGAGTGTTTCTACCAGACCAGGAGTGCCGTTATTGCATGATAACACACATTCCTGGAATGCCTTATTGCTATTATACAATGTCTTGTCTGGCAACAAAAAAAGAAAGGAAAGAAGCATATTTTTTATGTCTTTTTTATTTGATTTTTCTGTGGGCAGGTATACATTCCAAAAAAGAAATCCCTAATTTTTTGCAGCATTAGGTTGCACAGTTGCTTGACTGATGCTCCTTGCCAAGTCCTGTAGAGCTTCTCATTGAGGTGATCTTATGTGATGTGAGGGAGGCTGAAAAGCCGTTTGGCGTCATGGCTTTCTTTGGTTAAGTTTTTTGGTTTTTACTATGGGTCACATTGGGGCTTTTCTGAATATGGTCACTGCCTGTGGAGAAAGGAAAACTGTCTGATCTGCAAGTGGAGCATGGTAGGAAAAGTCAGTCAGCGATCTGTTAATGGAGCATGGTAGTTTAAACATCACGCACTCACAGTGGTTCTCAGAGTTTCTGTTGTTTTTCAGTCGGGATGAAGACCGAGGGCACAACGAGAACGTGTGAAGCTGTGACGGCTTCACTGGTGAAACAATGTTGTGGCAGCTAGAGAAGTGAGAGGCTGATTAGGGTTAGAACACATAGAAGAGTTATTTCTCTGCCAGCATTTTGTCCCTAAAATGAACAGCTTCAGTGAGACACGTGATCACAGGTTGTGGTCAGCGCGGTTCACTCAAGCCACTAGGTTTGGGGAAAAAATGCTAGCAAAAAGTCTATTTATTTTATGAACTGAACTCGGGGGCTGAACTGTGGCACTCAGTGTGAGTGTCAGACACAGAAAGGAAATTGAGGGGAAGGGGCGCTAAAGCTGTCACAGCTTTACTGAGGGTTCAGAGCACCGGTAACTTTAGGAGTGGTAGCATGATTCCTGTTATACGGTCATATGTATGTGCCTGGACTTAATACAGCGATGTTATAGCTTAATAACATCACTGTCCCAGGCACACACTGACCAATCAGAGAACAGAATTTTTTCTTGCCATTGTATAATCTCCAACAAATCACTACAGCACAGGTCTTCAAAGCACTAAAAAGCCTCAGCCCAAACACCTGTCCCTTGCCATCAGGAGATCATTAGGTACCCTTGCCAGGGCAGTCTCCATACTATGCCCCACCTGGAACCATGACTAGAAAGGCTCAGAGGCAGATGAATATGCGAGGTGTCTCTCAGGTTGAACAGCCACCACTTTCTCTATAACCTTCCCTAAAAATGGGAGATTTGAGACCAGCCTGTAGTTGATGAGGCAGTCCAGATCCAAAAAGGGCTACTTTAAAAGGAGCCTAACCACAGCCTCTTTCAAGGACACTGGGAAGATCTCACTCCTCAATGAATTCCAGATAATCTCAGCAACCACAGGTCCCATCAGGTCAAAACATCCAACCACAGAGCGGGTTGGACCTGGGTCCAGATCACAATGTGTAGGCAACAACTTTGAGATTATACCCATCACCTTTTCCACTCCAACTAGCTCAAACTCATCACAGACAGGAGGAGAGTTTCGGCAGAACTCAGGCCGGACACTGTATCCCTTTCAAGAGATACTGGAAGAGACCTCAGCCCTGATAGAAGACACATTGTCAGTGAAGAACAGAGCCAACTCCTCACACTTAGTGCTAGAAACTGCTCCTCCTGCATGGAAACAGTAAGGATATAAAAGTCTGTCCACCATACGGAAGAGCTGAGCTGATCTGTTCCCTACCTCAGCAATCTACCTAGACAGAAACTCCACCTTCTTTCGGGAGATTGCCCCCGATAGACAACATAATGTGACCTCAGGGCCAGTTTGTCCTCTATCCATCCAGATCTCCTCCAGCATCTCTCTAACCTCTGCCCCTTAGCCATTAAACTCCAGAGTTTATGGCTGCATTAACTTATATGGTGCCCATAGGCTGGAAACTTCATGCCTTCCCCCCAGTCATAAATAAATGATGAGAGAAAAAAACTGAAGATGCTATAAGTATCTGTATCTGAGAAGCCAATGGAAATGCCTCATGGATGATGTTACAAACTGACAGATACAAATCTTCACCAACCCTTAGATGTTCTGGAAATCTTTAAATCATGTGATAGACAAGGCACAAAGACCTACTATTCAGAGGCTGATGCAACATGGCATGGAGCTGATTCTCTGCCTATAGAGATGGCAACTGTTCTATATCAGAAGTTTACTGACCTCCACAGCTACAAAGCTCTATTAAAAGCCCAGTCTTGGGCCAACTCGATGGCCCAGGGGCAGCACACTGTGCTGTCATGCAGGTGAACCGGGCTTAGGAGTGCACTCAGGTTGCAGAATCCAGAGTCAGCAGGCAGGTCAGGCTGCTGCCAAGAGGTAGCTCATCTTGACTGGAGAGGGGTGGTGGTAGATTCTTACACACAGGGACCCCTGTGGTCAAGCCAGGGAGTTTGTGCATTCCGCAGGGTTGCATTGTGCATGCACAGGACCAATAATGGCACTGCTCATGCCAGGAGAGGAGGGAACATAGTGGGCAAAATCTGGAGAGAAAATGTCTAGCTACTGTATCCATGACAGCTCTGCTTGAACACAGTATATCCCTGAATGATGGCATAGCAGGAATAAAATCCAGATTAGGAAAAAAACAACAAAAAAAATCTTATCTAATGGAACCCATGCAAAGTCTCACATCCCACACTGCCTACTCTTGTTCTAGTATTAAGGGAGTAAACCAGATTCTACTACAAGCACAAGGGATTCCCAAAACAGCCTGCATTAAGATCTGACCTGTAGGATGGGACAACAAGTATCAGAGTTATGGTGAATCCTTTTCCCCATGCTCTTGATCCCTGTTTCTATAGTGGGTTAACTCTGCTTGATTGGGACTTGCCTGAAACCAGACTTGCACCTCTGAGCCCCATATGCATATGCACCTAAATGAGCAAATCCTTCTTCGATAGTTGTTGATTTTACTGTTGAAGGCTAGGGGAGAAAAAAACAGCAAAGCCAAAGCCAGTATTACTAATAGTTAAGGCTGTATTATCTTCATAGTAAAAACTGACCGTTTTCATGGTTCCTGCACAAGTAAATTTATGTTTTTCATGGAAAAACACTTGCAAAGTTTTTAGTTACACTGTAGGAATTTTAATTAGTTAAAAACATTAAAAAATAGTTAAAAATCAGTTAAAAGCATTAGTGACTTGAAGAGGCTGTATCAACAGTTCCGTGGTACAGGCTTAACCAAAGAAGGTTCAGAGAGTTACACTTCTGCAGCACATACCGCGCTAAGCACAAAAAGGCTTTTGGGGGTAGATGGCTTGAAAGTTCGCACCCCAGTCCACAGCAATAATTGCACTTGCTACAGTTCGACTCTTGGGAGTTGCTAATGTCCAGATGTGGGATTCATCCTGTCCGGGCTGGTGGTTGGGAACTGCAGCCAGTGTTGAGTAGAGGGAAGGGGATGGTTGTAGTGAAAGAGAGAGAGTCAGAGGCAAATGGGTAAATGTGAGGTCGGTTTCTCTTGCTTCCATGGGAAACCAAGTGCTAAAACACTTGGTTTACAGAATTTGGTGGAATTCATGGCAACACACCATTTTCATGGAAATCGTGAATTCTGTGCATGTCGTGAAAATAATACAGCCTTAACCATGACTGGGATGTAAACATACCAGGGTATGCATTCTACAGGAGGGACATTGAGGGTAAAATAGGAGGAGGAATAGCTCTCTATGTAAGAGAAGGGATCAAATCAACAGAACTAAAGGGTAAACAGGGAAGAGAGAAGGCTCTGTGAATCCCCTTGGAGATGGGTAATGGCACCACAATCCGCACGGGGGTTGTATACAGACTCCCATCTCAGGGGAAGGAAATGGACAAAGAAATGTTAGAAGCCATGCTTAGAATGGCAGAAAAAGTTGAGATGTTGTTGATAGGGGACCTGAATATGCCGGATGTTAACTGGAGCACATGTGCTGCAGCCGCATCCAAGAGCAGAGTCATTCTCGATGCCCTGCAGGAAGCATGCCTCAGACAGCTAGTGTTGGAACCCACTCGAGAGGGAGCAATCCTAGACCTGGTATTCCTAAATGGAGATGGTGGGAGGATCACATATTTAGAAGTGGGTAGCCATCTGGGAACTAGCGACCACTGAACAGTGTGGTTCATGATAAACACTTCTGTAGAGTCAAGCCATACAATGACAAAAGTACTGGACTTTAGGAGGGCTGATTTTGGCAACATGGGTGAGTGCCAAAGGAATGCATTAGCAAATGGGCAGGAAGGAGGGGTAGAAGAACAATGGGAGAAAATCAAAACTGCCATCACAGAGCAACAAGTCTTTGTTTGAAGCAAATAAACAAAACAGAACAAAGTAAAAAACCACTATGGTTCTCAAAAGATGTGGCTGGAAAGATTAGGGAGAAAAAGATAGCATTTAGGAAGTATAAGGAATCACAGAATGAGCAGGACAGAGAACTGTATCAGCTTAAGCAGAAGGTAGCAGGAAAGGCAGTCAGAATAGCGAATGCCCAAACAGAGGAAAAGATAGCCAACTCTGTTAAGAAGCGGGATAAAACCTTTTATAGGTACATCAGGGAGTGAAGGAAGACCAAGAAAGGGATAGTGAGACTTAATAAAGGGGAGGAGAGGTGGGCAGAGGATGACAGTGGAAAAACAGAGATACTGAATGAAATCTTTTGCTCAGTATTCACAAAAGTAGAAGAGAGGGAGGTACCTAAACCAAGCAATAGAAGCACTCTGGATGGGGGGGGTTGATAATAGTCCATTCACAGAAGAAAGGGTCCTGAGAGAAATCCTAAAACTCAAGGTGGACAAAGCAATGAGGCCTGACGGGATTCACCCAAGAATTCTAAAAGAACTAAGGAGAGACCTAGTGATGTCACTGACTACCCTTTTTTTTTTTGGCAAATAACTTTATTTTATATCAAACAACAAGAACATTGAACAGAACAAACCCCCATACAAATAAACCCCAATACAGACATTAGTACAATGAAATGTGTTAAAACATGGTAAAACGAACAAGCCCACAACCCACCGTGCCCCACACCCAACCCCCCCCTAAACCCGGCAGCTATTCGAAATAAAAAAAAGCAAAAAAAAAAGACCAGGGGACTTAACAATCTAAACACTATACTGATCAACGGTATCCCATCCTAGAGTATCCTATTAAACCCATTTAGAGCGTGGTTGAAGGGGGAGGGGGATAGAGAATGTATATAAGCAACCCGATCCCATTCCACAAGGAATGGCAAGAGTGAGAAGGTTGAGACACTAGCCTCTAGGAGAGTAACAGAAACATTGGCTAATCCCAACTACACTAGTAACCAAATTTATCCTTCAAGCACTGATAAAAACTACCCCAACATCTTCCGAATTTCTCACTGGATTTAAAGGCCTTGGCTATGGCCCTCTCCACATTCAAGGCTCCCAGAAATGCATCCCACCATTCCTTGCAGGAAGGAGTCCCGTCGCTCCGCCAGTAACGGAGTAGCAGCAGCTTTGTCACTAAAGTAACCAGGGCTACTTGGCACTTTTGATCTACCGAGGAAATATGGGTAAACCTACCTAATATGCAGGCGTCAACATTAAAATAAGGTGAAATATCACAAAAGGGGCCTATCCATAACCTGACCGAGTCCTAAAGCTTAACCACTTTGGGGCACTCCCAAAGTTTATGAAAAATAGTGGCCATAGAACCTCCACAATCCTTACACTCTGGGGACCTAAGTCTATATATTCAAGAGAGTTTAGCCGGAGAGAGATACAGATTGTGCAAAATGTTAAACTGAAGACCCCTTAATCTATCTTGTTTGACACAAGCATATAAGTCCAACCAAACCTTGGTCCAAATCTCTTCTGACCAACTCAAGGATAAATTCACCTCCCAATAATGTGGAACTGGGGAGACGCCAGAATATCTCTTTGCTAAAATTAACTTATAAATTTTCGAGATTGTGTTATTAGATAGTGCCAAGTCTCTTATCTTCCTCATTAACCGTCCAGCCTCCTCGCACCCCAATCCATCCACCAGGAGGGAGCGAATACACCTTTGAATTTGGTAGAGCCGCAACCGTTCCTTCGGATCAATCATGAATTTCACCATCAAAACAGAAGGTGAGGTAACTGAGCTATCCGAGACAAAATCCGCTACCCTAGGTTTGTGGGGGAGGTTGCCTACACACCTCTTTATCGGCTGATTACCAATCAAAAGGTTGGGGTTCATTATAAGGGATTGCATCAGGTCTCTTGCATAGGGGATATTCAATAATGAATAAAGCTGATGCAAGGCCCTAACGTCCCAACCCAACGGGGTATCCTTTACCTTGAAGGGAACTTTAGACTGTGGGGTAAATAGAAAGGACTCCATGTCCAAGTTAACACTCTGGGCCAATGAGCGATCTAACATACCACCTACAGAAGTCATTGCTATGTCTGACGCCCACAAGGCTGATCTCGCCACATGACTGGCCAAGTAGTAGATATAAAAGTCCGGTAACTGCAAACCCCCTTCCTTCCTCAGTCGAGTAAGTTTCCCATAAGCCCTACGAGGGGGTTTGCCATTCCATAAAAAGTCAGCACAGTATTTATGACAAAGGTTAAAAAAAGATTTGGGAAGGTGCACGTTAAGATTAAAAAGAGGGTAAAAGATTCTTGGTAAAATCATCATTTTTTTTTTTTTCAATTCAACTTTTATTGAAAGTTTAACACCGTTAAAGGAATACATCCAGAAAAGGAAACAAGATAACAGTGGAGATATCTGCCACTAAAAACAGATCATCGGGATGCAATCTTACCCTCCCCCAAAACCCCCTTCCCCGACCACCCACCCTGTGCACAGCACTTAGATATAAACTGACTGAAAACTAACTACGAATTACAAAGGAACAGAAAAAGGTATATAAGGAACCCCAAATGTTATTAAACTTAGAAAGTTTATACTGCAAACTTGCTATGGTTCTATCCGCTCTAAGATTAGCTAAGAATTCCTGCAACCATTCGCCATATGAGATCTCTACGTATCCTTCAATGTCTCAGAATTATTTTTGACTGAGGCCAAATCAGCCCCATATGGTATTTCCTACACCAGACCCCAACCTGACTCATGTCCCCCAAAATACAAACCTCAGGGGTAAATAAGTTTTCAAGTCCCAAAAGAGGGTCGAGATTCTTCTTAATAGTCTCCCATAACACTGCCACTTTCGGGTAGTGCCAAAAAATGTGGAGCAAATCTCCAACCCCTTGATGACATCTAAAACAAGAGGATGAGGAGGCCATACCCCGATCAACCAATTTTAAAGGGGAAAAGTAAATATTATGTAATAGTTTAAATTGCATTAACCTGAGCCTATCCTGCAACAGAAATTTGTGACACGCCCCTCAAATTGTACCCCAGTTGAAACTGTATTCTGGAAACAATTGCAGCCAATACTGTTTGGGAGCGAGAATGTTAGGGTGCAGCCAGCCAATCAACGTATTATATACAGCCGAGATAGCATGAGCTTTTCCGACCATTGGAATCAAAATATCCTCGAAATTGCATGAGCCACTACCCCAGGTCAAGGTGCTCAGTTTTCCCACTAGGAGATGACGAAGTTGAAAAACTTTAAATATCAGGCGCTGAGGGATTTGAAACTTATTCAGGATATCAATTGAGGTAAGCAATTTACCTCCATCTACAAGCAGATCTTTAACCAGCACTTTTCCCAATGCAGGTAACCAGGTATCTTTGATAGGTTTGCCATCCATTAAAAAATTGGGATTACCCATTAATGGTTGAGCCGGGTCCCCAGTATGAGAATATTTTAGGAAGGAACATAGCTGTATATGTATTTTGACTGAAGTTTCAATGGGTGAGTTACGCAAAGCCACAGGGAGAGCTTTCAGCGAACAGTATAACAAGGCCTCAGGCCTGAGGCCAGAATCCACAATCCGGGACACCTCTAAACTTAACCACAGTGGTGTATAGGTGTTAACCTGAAGATCATCCATTTTCTTAAGCCAACGAAGGTATTTCAACGCATGGCTGGCCCAATAATATAACGCAAAATGGGGGAGTCTCAAACCACCAGACAATTTAGGGGCGGACAATTTAAAATAGGACAATCTAGGTTTCTTATAATTCCAAATGAAATCAGAGATGATTCTATGCACTCTCTTGAACCATTTTAGTGGAAGCCATACATTTAGCATACTAATAGGGTAGAATAAATGAGGAAAACGCTCAATTTTACCAAATTAATTCTACCCCAAATAGACAAGGGAATAATCGCCCATCTCCGTAGAGGTCCGCCTTAATGTCATGCAAAACTGGTCTAAGTTTCTCTGCACTAAACGAGAAATATCCCTGGTTAATGTGAGGCCTAGATACCTGATGAGCTCGCATTCCAAGCCAGGCCAAAGGCAACCTATGCCGCATGTCCTAAAGTTTAAGGAAGACTACTGACTTGCTAATATTAAGCTTGTAATTGGCACTAATACCAAATTCATCAATAATATCTAGCAAAATTGGAATGGAGGAGGATGGGTATGAAATTTGCAAAAGCAGGTCATCTGCATATGCCAGCACTTTCAAAGTATGCCCCCATACCTGGATACCCTGAATCCGCTGCTCCTGCTTAATCCGCATGATAAGAGGTTCAATGTATAGATTAAAAAGGAGCGGGGAGAGAGGGCAACCTTGTCTAGTGCCCAGAAAAAGTCTGAATAAAGATGAGGTTACTCCATTGCACGTAATTCTTGCTGATGGGAATTTATATATAGCTTTGATCCACCCAGAAAATTATTGAGGAAAACCAAAACATTCCATAACCTTTGTGAGAAAGTTACCATATACCCTATCAAAAGCCTTCTCGGCATCCAGAGAGACCAAAACCATGGGCTGATCGGAATCCTGAGGCCGAGAAGACGTGAGCCAAGACCCTTAAATGATTCTATGGAAGATCTACCTTTCATAAATCCAACCTGCTCAGGTCCAATTAAGCTGGGAAGGACTTTACTGATTCTATCAGCCAACAATTTAGTGAGAATTTTAATATCCTGGTTGAGAAGGGATATGGGTCTATAATTAGCGACAAGATCTGGAGGCTTGCCCGGTTTAGGCAAAAGTACAATTAAAGCCTCGAAAAGGGAGAGATCAGAAGCCCCACCATCCAAAATACACTGAAACAGCCGTAGTAAAGAAGGAATTAATTCCTTTGAGAAAGTCTTGTAGAAGTTGGTGGAGAGACCGTCCGGGCCAGGTGTTCTATCTAAAGGGAGGGATTTGATAACCCGATCTATTTCATCTACAGTAATGGGGCCAAAAGTTGGAGTTGGTCCATTTCGCTCAATGAGGGAAAATTTAAATCCCTTAAAAAGTGATCAATCATTTCATCTGACGGAGGATCTTTCATGGGTCCATAAATCCCTTTAAAGTAGTTTACAAATTCACCTAAAATATCTTCGGGGAAGGTTTTGATTGGGCCCCCCTCCGAGGAGCGAATGGCTGGCACCCACCTGGAAGACTCTAATTGCTTAATTCTTCTGGCTAATAGTCGGCTAGCCTTCTCCCCTTGGTCTGTAAATATTGCTCTAGTTCTTATGAATGCCCACTCGGCTTGTTCATTCAGTATTCTGAGATACGAGTCCCTTAACAGAGTTAGTTCTTGTCTATAGGCCTCCGAGGAGGAAGCGGAAAGGCCCCGCTCTTTGTCACGGATTTTAGTAAGTAAATCGGAAATATAATTCAGCCTCTCTTTTTTTCTACAGGAGGCAAGGCCAATCAAAATACCACGAATAAAAGCTTTAAAAGCCCCCCACTCCATATCTGGCCTATTGGTGGAATTTTGATTGAAAGAAATAAATTCTGTTATTTGTGCTGAAATGTATTTAACCAGTCTGGGATCTTTTAATATTTGGTTATTGATTTTCCATCTGCTGCCTGGTTTAGGTAATAAAATCATCATTTTAATTGTATTAGATCTCCCCCAAAAGGATAGAGGAAGCTTGGTCCATCTTTCCAAATCCTCTTTAATGGATTTGAGCAAGGGCTTGAAGTTTAGATCCGGCAACTCAGCCAAGTCTTTAGAAATCTGGATACCCAAATAGGGTAGAGATTTTGGTTGCCAACGTAGGCTCAAGGATCTAACACCAACTCCGTTGCAGCTGAGGGGATAATGGTAAACCGTAGTTTTACTCTTTGTTCAACTTATAACCCGAGAATCACTAAACATGAAATAATTTGAAACAGGTGCGGAAGCGAATCTTGACTATGCCAGATGTGGATTAACAAGTCATCTGCAAAGGCAGACAGTTTAACTCGGACTTCCTATACAAACCCCATGAACTTTATTGTCCATCTTGATGGCCCTAATCAGGGTTCTAAATATAAATTAAATAAACACGGGAAAGAGGGCATCCCTGACGAAAGTGCCCCAACAAATCTAAAAGGGGCTGAAATCAAATTATTGCACAGAATTCTCGCTGTTGGACATGTGTAAAGTATCCGAGTATAGTCCAAGAACTTACCCAGAATGCCGGATTTGGACAATACCCAAACATAAACTCCCATTCCACTTATCAAATGCTTTTTCTGCATCTAGGTGAGACCAGAATGCTTCCATCTCTGGGCTCAGGACTCAGAAATTAAAAGAACAACTTTCTAAAGTGGTCCGCCGATGAACGACCAGCCACAACCGCCTGCTCGGGCTCAACAGCCCTAACCACGCTGCCTTCATTCTAGTGGCCAGAATCTTAGCAAAGATCTTGATATCAATATTTAGTAAAGATATCGGTCTGTAGTTACTTACTAAGTCTAAGGATTTGTCGGGTTTAGGCAGGAGAATTATTCTCGCCTCAAAGAGGGACTGGTCTTCTATTCCATGCTCATGCCAAAAGGTATAGAGTTGCTGCAACAGCGGTACCAGGTATTCTTTGAAAGTCTTATAAAAAAGAGCTGTAAAACCGTCTGGCCCTGGTGCCTTGTCCAGCTTTAAAGCATCGATAGTTTGGGAAATCTCTTCATACGAAAGAGGAGCTTCTAACATCTGGCTAAAATCCTCAGAAAGTTTGGGAAAGGGAATATTCGCCAGAAATTCCTCATCCTAGTAACCGCCTCAAGCTAAAGTGACACACTAGAATATAGATTTTTATAGAATTCAAAAAATACTCAGTATGCCCTCTGGATCCGAAATCAGGTCGGTTTGTCTGCGGGTGCCTTAATGCTGCCACCCACTTAGCCGCGGCCTGCTGTTTCAACTGCCATGCTAGTATTTTACCCGCTTACTGCCCTGCCCTATGTAGGAGGCCTTCAATCTAGAGGCCGAGTTCTCAACCCTCTCTTTCAAGGTCCTTTCATACCAAGCCCTAAGAGTAGCTAACTCTTGCTCTTGATCATAGGACCTTGAGGCTTCACCTATAGCGTCCAAAACCTTAATTTTCTCTAAACAATTAGATAACAAGCATTCGGTTTTCTTTTTACAAGTTGATGCAAACCTAATCAGCTCACCCCTCCATGTAGCCTTTAAGGCTGCCCACACCCGATCGACTGCCTGAATTGATCCCCAATTGGAATCGATGGAGTAAGATATAAATGACCGAAAACGACCTAAAATTTGGGGATCCTTAAGTAAACTATTGTTTAGAGACCACGAGTAAGATCTTGGTTGAGCAGATAGTGGCTGACACCGAAAACTAATGGGGGAGTGATCAGAAATTACCCGACTGGAAATAGTAACCTCTTGAACCAAGGTAAGAACCTGGTGGCTAACCAAAAAAATCAATTCGAGAATAACTTCTATGAACAGGGAGTAAAGGTGAACTCTAGCAGTTGGGTTGGTCAGTCTCCATGGGTCGATAAGGCCTAGTGAGGAAGCAAGTTCTGCCAGCGCTTCTGGCCGGGAGTGGTGAAGACCTTTAGACCACAAGCGATCCAAACGGTTGGACTGTACCAAATTCCAATCCCCTCCTAAGATTACAGGCTTATCAGCGAAAGGTGCTATAAGTACCGCCAGCTGCGTGAAAAAGGACGGCGACTCCTGATTAGGCCCATAAATAGACCCCAACACTAAACTTGCACCCCCGAGCTTCCCTACCACGATAACAAATCTGCCATTAGGATCAGAAACAACTTCCGAAGGAAAAAAGGGAATCTTTTTAGCCACTAGAACGGCTACCCTCTTTTACTTGTGGAGAATCCTGTCCCAAAAACCTGACCAATCCATCTTTTTTTCAGAAAGTGGAGCTGGTCAGGGAGCATGTGAGTTTCTTGGAGAAATACTATCGATGGATCAAAATGCGCCAAATGATTTAAGATAATATATTTCTTCTTATTATCTCTACCCCCCTTAATGTTCCAAGAAACAATATTTAGATTGGAAGCCATAAAATAGCTCTATAAGGGATGCACACCCAACTGGTAAGCTGCCAACTCCCTCCCCAAAATTCCCCCCAATACCTAAAACTTGAAAAAAGGAAAACCCCTCCCTCAAAAAAGCTCCCACCCTTTCCCCAAAGCCTACAAAAACCATGCCTCCCGGCCCAAGGCCGACTCCAAATCTGTTGGCCCATGGCACTCTCTGAAGGCGGGGCCCCTCCCCCTTAGAAAGAAGAGTCTGATTACCATATCCCCACAAACTTAACGAGCCTTGTAAGACTATAAGCAACCGTTCCTTATTCTACACCATTTGCAGTTTCGATTAGGTTAACACTACCCCATCCCTTATATGAAGTCCAAAATTGTAACATTGTTGAGTACTAAAGAAATAGCAGGTAACTACATTCACGTCAAGGCATGAACCATAGGGGAAACCTAACAAGGGGCGAGCGTAAGGTGATCACCATGAGAACCAAAAAAGGGAAAAAGAGGTCCCATATAGCATTGTGCCAGCACTCGCACTCCCCTAGTAACTCAGCCCATAAAGTACAAAAACCATAGATCAAGCGGGCTAAAGCAATATTCTAAAACCCCTAATGTAACATCCAGCTTGTTAATTAGTAGGTGGCTTAAATAACGGGACAAAAACTCAAACAAAGGTAAAAAGGAGCAAACCAGGCAAAGAGCCAAACTGCTGTCGCTACTAACTAGGTAGGTAAACGACGAAACTTCGGCAGAGCAATGCACCCGCCATAGATCTTGAGCAGCTCTGAACATTCTACACCCAAAGTGGCGGCATAACAGGAGCTGGTCATAGCATAAGAAGGGGGTAACCCTCGTAGAGCGAGACGGAGGCTTACCGGAGCACCTCAGCAACAGCCTTGCACCTGGTACCCCTTATAAGAACCTCTGTCGACTGTCAAAACCACAGGTCGAGAGATCCCCCTCCCCTCGAGTGGGCAGATGCATAAAATGTAGCTCCAGGCATAGCAGATCAAATGCCCCAGTAATAGACCTATAAGGGAAGAAAATAACATAATAAAAAAAAAGAGACGACTAAACAGGGGCGATAGGGGAACTCCCAGCACCCTATAAGTTCAGTAAAGGACACATGCAGTTTAAAATTGAATAAATCAGTCCGGGATGTCTTCATGCTCGGAGTGCTTCTCAACATCAAACCTTCTCAACCTTTGTGAAATAAGTCAGGCAGTAACTCTTTTAGTGTCTTTACAGCCTCGTCTGCCAACTCAAAAGGTTTTTTTCCATCCTTGAGGGTGACTTCCAACCTAGCTGGGTATAACATGCGATGTTTCACACCAGCAGCCCAGAGTTTTGAGGTGATGGGACGAAAACTGGTGCGGGCCATCCGATTTTTCAGAGTTAAGTCGGGCACCACACATAATTTCTTACCCTCCCAAAGAATGGCTGAGAGTTTCCTCGCCTCCTTCAAAATATGCTCCCGATCAAGATAGTTTAAGAGCTTGACGATAACCGGCCTTGGGGGGTCTGAGGGAGAAGGCTTTGCCCTTAAGGCCCGATGGCCTCTTTCAATAATATATTCTGGCCCATTAGGCGAAGGCCCTACCGTCTTCCTAAGAAACTTTTGCAGGAAAGAGATTGTGTTGGGGCCTTCTTCACCCTCCAGGAGCCCCAACAATATGAGATTATTTCGTCGATTCCTTCCCGCGAGGTCGTCTAGACGATCTTCTAGTTTAGCCAGCGTCCTCTTGTATTCGACCATAGCTGGGCCCTGTTTCTCTGAGCTCCGCTCTAGTGAGGAAATCCAAGCCTCAGCATCTGTAACCCAACGGGCCAGTTGCGTTAATGCAGACTTAAAATCAGCAACCTCCTCGATAAGTTTAAAGAGCACATCTTTAATTGTTGACAGTTCCGAATACACACGAGAAGGCGTAAGTTCATCATGCTGAGCCGTCGGAGAAGAGCTGCGCCGAGGGCATTTTGCCTCAAGTTCCTGAGTAGGTTCTTCCACCTTTTGCCCGTTAGCCAGATAAAGTAGATCTTATATAAATTCGCTGCTTTAGAATAAGGTTATGGCAGGTGTAGATTACCAGAGATGTGGAAAAAGGTCAGCGTTTTTAGCGAAGAGAGGAGAGCCCCTTATGCAAGCAGCTAGTCCTTCGAGCGCATCATGTGACCCCTCACTGACTACCCTTTTTAACAAATCATGGGAGGATGGGGTGATACCTGGGGACCGGAGGTGGGCAGATGTGATTCCTCTTCACAAAAGTGGGAGCAAGGCAGAGGCAGGGAACTACAGACCTGTTTAGTTTAACCTCAGTGGTAGGGAAAATGAAGGAATCACTTCTGAAAGAGAGAATTATTGAGTACCTAGAGGCCACCAGGGCATAGGACCTGAGGCAGCATGGATTCACAGCTGCAAGATCATATCAGACAAATCTAATAGATTTCTTTGACTGGGTGACCAAAGTAGTAAACCAGGGAGGGGCTGTATATAAGGCCTACTTAGACTTTAGCAAGGCATTTGAGACAGTTCCACACAAAAGATTAGTAAACAAGTTAGCCACCCTAGGAGTGGGTCCCGAAGTGATAGCCTGGGTAACAAATCGGCTGACCAACAGGATGCAGAGGGTAATAGTAAACAGAGTACACTCTGAAGAAATGATGGTTACTGTTGGGGTACTGCAGAGTTCAGTACTGGGACCAGTCCTCTTTCATGTCTTTACAGGAGATGTTGCAGAGGGGCTGGAAGGAAAAGTATGCCTCTTTACAGACGATTCAAAAATCTGTAACAGGAAGGGACTTGGCAAGGTCGGAGGAATGGTCAAAAGAATGGCAGCTTAGATTCAATGCAAAAAATTGCAAAGTAATGCAGCTGGGAAACAAAAACCCAGGGGAAGAGTACACAATGAGAGGGGAACGCACTAACAACAACAAAAATGGAAAGTGACCTCTGGGTAGTCACATCAGATGATCTTAAGGTAAGCAAACAATGCGAGAAGGCAGTAAGGAGAGCTGGAGAGATACTGGGATGCATAGGGAGAGGCATCGCCAGTTGAAAACAAGAAGTTGTTATCCCTCTTTACAGATAGTTGGTGAGACCTCATTTGGAGTACTGCGTACAGTGCTGGAGACCCCATCGCCATAAGGACATAGGCAGGATGAAGGTGGTCCAGAGGAGGGCAACTAAAATGGTGCAGGGTCTGCAACAGAAACCTTATGAGGAGAAAACAAAAGAGCTTAATATGTATACCCTTGAGGAAGGGGGGGGGCTTGATAGAAATATTCAAGTACCTCAAGGGAATCAACAAAGTCCAAGATGGGAGCATCTTTGAGAGAAACAGTTGTGCAAGAACAAAGGGGCACAATTTGAAGATAGAGGGGGATGGCTCAGGAACAACATCAGAAAGTATTTTTTCATGGAGAGGGTGGTGGAACCACCTTCCTGAGGAGGTCGTGGGGTCAAAAACAGTGGGGGAATTCAAGAATGCATGGGACAGACATAAGGCAATTATAGTGAAGAGTAGGAGGAAGTAGGCTGTTTGTTAACTAGAATCTGCAGCTTATCCAATACGTGGGGAATGGGCAAACTAGGTGGGCCATGTTTCTATGCTTCTGTTTCAAATCAAAGGTTTGCACTGATGGAGTCGAGGATTCTGGAGGAGAAGGTTGGAGCTGTTGCAGTTCTAGTGGTGGCATTGATCCTCCTGAGTCCTTAGAGTCAACATCAGGTTCAGTATCTACCTCTCCATTTGCTGCAACTTGTTGGGTCATAATATAATTAGCAAGCTAATCAACATTGAAACATTCCTCAGTATTGTTAGTCAAAATTCATGCATTGCATAGCCCGCACGGGTATAGTAAAGTGAATTTCTCCCCTTCTCATTGATATCATATTTAAATTGCAGAATCATTCAGTGTCTGTCTTGGGTTATAAAACTAATGTTGGGAAATAAATAAAAAATGTAATGTTTTTAAAGAGGAATGTCCCTCTCATTCTTGTTAATTTAATTATGTACTGTCTATGAGATTACAGTGCAAATGCTACCAGGAAAGCAGCATTTTTTTTCTGTCACAGTAATGACTGGCATTTGTTAACTTTTGTCAGAATCTTACAAAGTTTTAACCAAAGTGGGAAGGGTGTCCACTGTGCAGTGCACTTTTTCAGTTATGGATTCTCTAGCCAAGTCCTTTGTCATTTTACCATTTTGTTATACATAGGCAAACTGACAAAATTAAATTTTTTTTAATTAAATGATTACTATGATTCTATCGTGATTTCCTTCATCTTCTTATAGTTTAGATTCTACTCTTTATTAATAAATTGGACTTGTCCTAGGCTAAATTATTATATCATATGTGGAATAAAATGCTTTACTTTTTTTTGTTGTTCAGTATATTCTCCAGATGTTCTGTTTGTGCTCCAGACTCCTGCTCTGCCCCTTGAAAATCCCTTCCTCTCTCACAACCATCTGACCAATACCTCAGTACTGCTATCCCCCATTTTCCAGGGCTTACCATCTTCTGTATTCACCCACTGCAGATCTGCCCTCCCTGTAAGAACATCATCAGATTCCCCAGGCCCCACCAGACACTGCATTAGCCAGCCAATGGAGAAGCTGTGCCTGAGTTGGCAGGTTCAGGACCTGCAGGTGGGTCAACGTATGTCATGCTGCAGTAAGTGGGGGATTTACCTTAGTAGTTCTCCCATTTACATAGGGCACAACAGCTCTTGGACATCTGATGCACTTGAGCACAATGTGCAAGCACACACATTGGTGTCTGTAGTGTCCTCCCTTCCCCATCTCAGAGCCCCGACTATATTTCCCCACCCAATGAGGCAGCAGAAAATGACTTCCTCCATCCCTGCAGGAAGGGAGCGCCCACCAGGATTCTTAACCTTCCTCCCCCAGGCTGGTCCTATAACAACCCAAGCTCATTCCTGAACTCAGGTCACTGGCATTGTGAATAGAAGCACTACCCCTGTGCTAACAGGCCTTACTTCTCTTGCTTAAATCAATTTTATCATGTCTGAGGATTCTGACTTTCTCTTTTGTTCCTTTATTTTATGAAAACATTCTTTGATGTACAGTGGCAGCCATGGCCATCCATAACAGGATTCAGCCATACTCAGCCATGGCTTTTACTCTCTGTCACTAACTGCAGTAACCCATGTCTGGCTATGAGTAGCCATCACTAGGTATATCTTTATAGATGTCAGTAGCTACTACTGTATAAGCATAGAAAACACAAAATTCAGTGGGCGAGTGATTGTGATGAAGGGATTAGCAGCATGAGAAGGGAAGAAGAAAAGCTA
Organism: Neoceratodus forsteri; assembly: GCA_016271365.2. Lineage (NCBI taxonomy): Eukaryota > Metazoa > Chordata > Ceratodontiformes > Ceratodontidae > Neoceratodus > Neoceratodus forsteri. The sequence continues at coordinate 626,722,583 of CM057459.1, forward strand.
GAAAAGTGATCTGGAATTTGGGAATTTAAGTTTTTATTTATATTCTCTATTTATCCCCTCCTCTAGCCTGCTTTCCTCAGCCCTCCTCTGACCACAACTCCATCACCCATCATCTTTAGGACTTACCCCTTTCTCCACTTCTTGCCCCAGTGGCTTACACCCATGACAGGGCACTTTCATCAGTGTCCATGGGGGGGTTCGGTCACTTCGAGGCAATTCAAGCCAGAGTTGATAGAGTTGTACTGCAGTTGATGGTGTAGAGCATGTGAGCTAGGGGCAGGCATCATTCTGCCTGGCTAGTGTACTTAGCTTAGTTTTTTCTTCCAATCCAAGATGAATGCATACAAAGAAGGCCAAGGGAATACACATGCTAAGCTTGTGTGATGATCTAGCCTCTGGCTTGTGTCTCACCCCCCCCCGGCACCCTGAGTTGCACTTTCACCTGTGATCACCCAGGTGGCAGTACAGCAGACAGGTGGTGACCCTTCCTACATGGAGTAAGAGAGTGTCCATGGGGACACTTGGTCCTCCTCCCCCCCTGTCAGTCCCCAGTGACTCAGGTTCATTCCCGAACCTGGATCACCAGTGCAGTAAGCAGTAGTGCTACCAGTGTGCTAATGGACCAGTTGGCAATTGAAGCTCAGTGCCAAAAAAAATGTGAGTGATCTACATAGGTACAAAAATCCACAGATGGACTATTGCATTAATAAGATCGTGAGACATCAATCAAAAGAGGAAAAGGACCTAGGGTAATAATGAATAATTTAAAAACCTTGTCCTGCTGTTGTGCAACATATCATACAGATAAGAAGACACTGTGATACATCAGGTGGGGTTTCACTAGTCACTGAAAAGAGGTGATGTTGCTACTTTGCAGGTTTCTGGCTAGACCATATTTGGAGTTTGACATACAATTTGGAACCCACATATGATGATGGGCAGGGAGAGGTTAGAGATTTTCCAGTGGAGAACTAAGAAAATGAACAAGGATGGCAGGGTAAGACCTTTGAGGGACATCAACAACAATCCAGCACACACAACAACTAAGTAAAGTGCAAATGCAGAAATATATTACTCCAGCATTGCTGTGGCTATAATTGTGCCTGCTGTGCACCCACTTGTCTGTATGCCAGATTAATAAATGTTTGCATTTGCACTGCACTTAGTTTTTGTGTGCACCAGATTCTTTTTGATGTCTGTCATAGTTTGATCTTTTCCAAATAGCACCAGTATAACTCCCTAGAGGACACCACTCCTGGTTTATTTAAGGCCAATGAAGAAAATTTACACAATTTAAATATGTACTGTCTGAAGGAAAAGAGAGAAAGGAGGGTTATATATAGAAGCACACCAATACATGTATGAATACAGTAGGATGGTCTTCACAGTATTATTATGACCCATGTATTTGTCACATGGGAGAGGTTGCCACACGTGTGGGGAATTAGGTGCCAGGACCCCTTTTGTACCAGAATCTGATGCAGGGTCCCTGGCACACCAGGCTTTGGCACAAGCTACTGCTTGCCGCAGCTTGTGATGATCAAAGTCCCTTTCGAGTATCAAGCCCAAGATCTTTACATATTGAGTAGTGTGGTGAAGTTTTTCTGAATTTACCAGACTGTAGCTAACTTCACAAGGCAAACGTTTTTAAAATTAAAATTGTTTTAAAGTAAACAAAACACCTTCACCCATGCTATCACATTACCACCCTAAACCCACCTCCTCTGACTTTTTAAAAGTATTTCCTACAGCCCTCTAGCTACGATCCCCTTCCTCCACCCCCATCCCATACAATTGTACTACACAATATGTGAAGTTCATTATTTTGCACCAGCTTCATTAGAGAAGTTTTAATTTGCTGACTCTGTATGGAACATCATAGCAATGCAGTAAATTTGGAAACAATTGCCTTAATAGGCCCATACTCCCCTCAACTTAATGAAGAGACATACACCCTACTTTGGGGAAAATGTCCACAGCCATATGTTTATTGAAATAAACAGCCTTACACAAGAGTGTAGCATGCACAGCTCAGGAGTGTCAACAAGTCTTTTAGGGCAGTCAGTGCCATCAGCTGGTCCATCCCTTATCCAAAGGGACAATCCATGTGGACAACTGGACACACTCTTTCCAAAAGGTACTGCTTCCAGATGGACAACAGCCTCTGAGGCCTAAGGGGTGGTTCAGAGCTGTGTGATGTCTGCCCATCCCCATCAGATGATGCTACACATGCAGGCAAGTCGGAAGATGCTATCACATGATTGGAAGACTCAAGAGCAGGCAGGAAAACAGTGTGCATGGCAGTGTAGGGAACCAGGTGCTCTGCTGGAGATGCCAGCTTCAGAAAACAACAGAGTGAACAGGAGCACTTGAACACTCAGAAGTAAAGCAGTTCAGTAAACTTACTGAAGCTGTATTTTAAATGCCAAAATAGAATTTACAGTACTTAGTGCATAAACAATGCCACACAAAAACGCAAGCCTGAAGAGGCTAACCTCTAACGGGCCCCAACTACACCCAGTTGTCAGGGCCTCACCTCCAGGAACCCATCTGTGTCAGAAGCAAATTACTCCCATTACCCCCTTTGCACACTCCATCGTAGACTACCATGCAGCCAAAGGATGACAAAGTCCATCCCACTAAAGCAAATCCATCTAACATTTCTTGAATGCACCATGTAGATATGGTAGGAACATATCTCAACCTGCATTAGGCAAGTGTACACCATAATGTGCATACAGTACAGCTGGGGTAACTTTATAAATATTTCATCATGTCTTTGCACCATTTCTTCAGTAGTATCCATAAAGTTCCACACTAACATGTTTGCCATCTTGTGGGCCTTTTCAGTCCTCATGGGATTCTTCACATGACACCATCTTCACCTCTGTATGATGTGTGACCAAACCAGCACCACACCGGACAGATTTTCCAGAGCAAACACAGGTCATCTTTCATCCGACATGGCAACCCCAGTGACTTCTACAATCCTAGATCATTGCCACCCAGTTGGACCACTAATACTTCAGGGGTGTTTCTTCCTTTGCTTTGGCCATAACCCATGGAAGGAACTCCCACCATCTGTGTCCTCAATGCTCTATTCAATGTACCTGCTGACATAGGGGATCCAGGAAGAGGCCCTTCCCCAGTCTGCTTCACCCACCAGGCTGCTGAATGACCAAACAAGTGTCCACATATCCACACCTGTTTCTTCTGAAAAGCGACACCTGCCAGGAAATCAAAAGTGGCAGTTGTAATAAATGCGATCTCATGTAACCCTCCAGTGCCTGGGACATCCATCACATGTGAACCTGAATTTGGCTGTCCGAGATGTCTTCCACCCTTATATTGGTCATTGCCTCAGTGTGAAAGTAATGAGTGTTGAACTGCCCTAACTTCAATCCCAGTCATTTAATGGCCTGGTCAAGAATATGTTAACTTGGTAATTTAGTAATTTGGTTTGCTGAAGACAGAAGAAGGTGCCAGCTCATCATGGCTGTCTTCCACACTGTGTGGTTAGTAGATATCTAGAACCCCAACTATTTATCAAGTTAATTCTTGAAGGAACCAAAATCTGTTATGTCCACTTGATGTTGTGGTAGTCTGTTTCATAATCTGGGGACCCTAACAGTACAGTAGTTGTCTATTTTTTTTTGTGGACTCTACAGACCTCTATCTGCTTATTGTGAGACCTGAGATCAAGAGGCCTCACTAAGGGGGTGATTTCACATGCAGATGTAACTTCATGGTTATTTATTATGTTAAAAAATTGTAAATAATCCTCTCTCATTCTCATTTGTTCCAGTGTCCTCAAGTTCAAGTCCTGCGACCTTTGTTCGTGAGTTTATATTTTAATCTTGGGATAAGTTTTGTTGCCCTTCTTTGAACAATTTCAAGTAGGTTAATTTCCTGCCTGTGGTAAGGTGCCCAGAAGGGTGCTCCATAATCAACATGGGGTCTAATATAAGACTGATACAGGCACATAATGCAATCCTCATCTCTACTAATGAATGCCTTTCTGATAATGTTCATGAATTTGTTCGCTGTCTGAGTTACTTTTATAACATGGGCATACATTGTAAAATTGTTGTCAATTACAATACCCAAATATTCCTCAATACTTACTGAGCTTCAGGGGAAGTGCATTAAAGTGTAGGTTCTCATGGGGTTATTTGTAAAATAAAAACAAATGCACTGTAAAACTGTGCATTTGTCGAGATTTAATTCCATTTTATTCTTTGATACCCAGTTTTCAAACAATTCCATATCCTTGACTAGGGCCAAATATTTAGTCTCAGTATCAACTTCACAATGAATTTTTGTGTCATCTGCAAACGTTATGATTTTTTTGCTAAGCCGGGTATGAAGGTCCTGAATAAAACTGAAAAGGAAGGGACCCAGAACTGACCCCTGCAAGACCCCACTAGTTACTGACTTCTCCAACAATAGTTGGCCTATGATTCTGACCTGTTGTGTTCTATTTTTTAGCTAGGAATCCACCCATTTCACCAAGCAGGAACTATATTCAATATTTCTGAGTTTGTGAAGTAATTCATAATGTCATAATGACATTCATAATGTCAGGTTGCACCTGGAAACGAGCCTCGGCTCAGTGTGCCTTTCTCAGTTATCAACTTTTAAATAAATAAATAAATAGTGTGGGATAGTATCAAAGGCTTTTTTGAAGTCTAAGACTATAACATCAGATGACCTTCCAGCATCCAAACTTGAACTAACTGATCTGTAAAACGTGATGAGATTTGTAGTGCATAATCTTCCTTTATTAAAGCAATGTTGAGTGTTGTCCTGTAAACCCAATGAAGTAGATTCACTCCCAAACCTAGCTTTTATTAGTTTTTCCATCAGTTTTCCAGGTGCAGATGTCAGACTGATTGGTCTACAGTTTTCAAGTGATGTCTTGCTATCTTTTTCATGTATGGGTGTCACTTCCACTTTTTTTCCATCCAGATGGTACAGTTCCTATTATTAAGGACTTGTTGAACAGTAACTTTAGTGGTGTACATCGACTGTTGGAAAGATTTTTAAGAAATCCTGGATGAAGTCCATCAATGTTCCTGGATGAATTTGATTTAAGGGCCTTTGGTACATTAAGTACTTCATCATTTGATAAGCCAGTTATACTGTAGTTCTTCAGATTCCATAATACTATATAATCTTCTTCGTTGTTGAATACAGAACTAGAAATGGTGAAGTCCTGAAAATTTGCTTCACAAATTAACTTACGAATTTCACATAATTTGCAAAGCATAATCCATGAAATTTACGCCATTCACGGATGCAAAGTTGCACAAAATTTGCTGCCAAGTGCAAAGGTTCACCTGCAAATTTCACACTTCACCCCCAAATTGTGCACCTCATGGCAAAATGTGCACACTTTGAGGATAAAACTTCAAGTTCTGAAGTTACCCAGGTGCTGGGAGGCTTGACGAAGCTCTGCAAAGTGTGAATTTTCAGGAATTCACATGAACTTCATTGGATGAAGTTATACTTCGCAAAATCTCAGAACCAAAATAATCATTTAAGGCATTTGCTATTTCTAGAGGCTCTTTCACGGTAATTATATTAATAACTAATGGGCCTAGTGAATTACTACCTTTACTCATATTGTTAATACATGAGAAGAAAGATTTATGATTTCATTTTGTTGAGGCTATCCTAATTTCAAGGTTATGTCTTTCTTTCTTTAGTACTAGTTTTGTTTTTCTTAGTTCTGTCCTGTATTTCACATTTGAAGAATCCATTTGTTTCTTTCTATAAACTGAAAAAGCTTTTATTTCTGTTTTATTTGGTTCCTTAATGTATTTGTCATCCATTAAGGTATTTTTCCTTTCAGTTGTTAAATTAATTTGTTAGGAACAAACCAATCTTCCACTGACCTAAATATGTTTCATATAGTGTTCCAACTATCTTCCATCAGATTATGGAGTTTTCTTCCTATTCTATAGAATCCAGTGTTTGCTGAATCTTATGATAATTAGTCCTGCTGTAGTTCCTAATGAATATTTTTTTGGATACCTATGCTCCGTCTTGCTGAATATGCAAAGGTTGGTATAAAGTGATTACTGCTTCCCAATGGTTCTTTAACTATAACTTCTGAAATTCCATTGTAATGTTAGTGATCACTAAATCCAAAATATTATCATCCCTGGTTGGAGACTTGACTATTTGCTCAATATCTACTGCTGACAGTGTGTTAAGAAAGGTAGATTCTAACAAGGAACTACTAGTAAACTTATTTCAATCAATCCCAAGAAGGTTGAAATCACCTAGAATTATTATATCAGATTTGTCAGCTGCTATTGTGATCTCTGTTAAGAGTTGTTCATTATATACTATGGAACTTGTCGGTGGCCTGTAACAGGTGACTATGGTTAGTGTTTCCTTATTATTAAAGCAGCAGTACTACCAAATCAGGAAGTGATTTATCAAAATTCTGGTTTTTGGCTATAAGAATGCAGCCATAGTTCCAGTTTCTAAATCTGTAAATATTTTTTTTAGTCATCTTTAGTTTTTTAGATATTTGCAATTTATTTGAATTGTTGCAGCACTGCAATAAATATGGCAGCTGACTAATTTTCAGCTGCTTTCCCCTTCAGGTTGTATCTTGCCTCTTGGTAACTGCAGTGGGACCCTAAGCTAAACTGTCTCAATGTCCCTGCGTAGTATTGCCATTCAAACACACATGCAGTTGACAGCAGAAGGGGTTCCAGTGCAGCATGCCGGGTGGCAGAAATGTAACCAAAGCAAAGGATAATGGAGTAAATAACAGGGGGATAGTACAGTGCCAGCAGGAAAGGCTACCAGATACATGATCAGCAGAGTACAGGGAATACACTGATGAAAAAGACTCAGATTTTTTTTCATAGTACTGCTGCTTTAAGATGTAACTGAATCCATATGGACTCAGTGTCTGTGCTGGGATTGTTATCTATCTTGATCTCAGCTACCTCATAAATCTGTTTTATTTACAAACTCCACCCCACTTTTTACTTGATCTATTTTTGAAGAGTTTGTACTCCTCATTGTCTTTAGACCACAGACCCGCCTCATCACATCAAGTTTCTGTGATGGCAGCAAAGTCAATATTGTCTCTTTGCATTATTAGTTTCAATTCTGGTTTTTATATCACATTTAAACTTCATGCATTAGCTAGTAGGAAATTGTATTCAGCCTCCCTTTCTCTATTACTGAGTGATGATCTTTTTTCCAATTGCCCTCTGCGTTCAGTTTAAAGTTTGTGTGATGTAATGTTTAATCTTTTTACCCAGTAATGTGCTTCCACGCCTATTTAGGTGTAAGCCATCCAAGCTATATATCACATAAAATTCCTTTAAGGTTTACCCATGGGTGAGACACTTTATTCCTTTTTCCAAGGTCCATTTTCTCATCCATTCTTTTAATGCTTTGATTTTCTTATTCTAAAATCGACCTGCTCTTGGGATAGGAAGCAAATCAGAGAAACAAGTCTCGCAACCCGGTTTTTCTAGTGTTTGGTTAAGGATCATAAAGATCTTTTTGATATCTTCAATACTAGATCTGCTTACATTGTTTGTGCCCACATGAACTACCACCAGTGGATTAGGACCAGCTTGTTTTAGGATAATAACAACCTGATTTGTAATGTTGGTGATTTATGCCCCCCCCCAATAACTACCGCACGTTCGATTGAGCTTGTCTGGGTTACACATTTGCTTATCACAATACTTTATAATTGAGTCCCCAAGAACATAAGTTTGCCTCTGGTTATTACATAGTGTTGGTGCTTCAGAGCCTAATGGAGTGACAGCTGGTGAAGTAAGAATCTTTGGGACATTAACCATATCAATTAGATTTTCAGTAGTAATGGGGGCTATGGGGTCATTAGAAGCAGTGTTTTCATTTGCTGTTAAGGTCTCTAACACTGAGTATGTGTTAGTTCCATATTTTTAGTGAGAGGTAGTGGAGTTTTGTCTTTTCCTTTTCTTTTTCTACATTGTGGTTGGACTATAGTCCAGTCATTTTCATGCAACTATACAGTATGTCTCCAGAGCATTTCTTTTTACTAAGCTTAATGTTGTTTATTTCCTGATTTATCTGTTCCTTGCCTTAGTTGTTTTTAGTTTTGCCCTTTAGCTTAGATGCCATGAGATCTTGTGAAAGTTCAAGATTGTCTTATCTTGAACCCAGTTGATGGAGTTCTTGCAACAGCTTATGTTTGTAATACATTTGTCACAAACAAATTCACCTTTAGTAATCTCATTTTTTATTAATTTGTACATAGAATAGTTAATGCATTGAAATCAACTTCCCCATCAAGGGTGATTATGGTGTCACTCATTGTATTTATTAATGTAGATAAGTAGTGAGAAAAGTAAATAAATGTAAAACTGAAATATTTGTTTTCTCTCTCTCTCTTCTGTAGTGAAAAGGCTGCAAAGGTTGACAATCAACAACTAATAGCCTTACGAGTGAAAATGAAGGGCCACAAGATTGAATGACTCCCTTCAGTAATCTTAAAGAAGTGTTAGTTTAACATAGGGCTACCCCAGTGGTAGTACAGCACTCATTTCTAGAGGTGAGTAGTAGGGCTGGATGGACTGTTCTGTGGGAGAACAGACCCCCCAGATCAAGCCTGCAATCCACGGACCTGGATAAATATGGACTTCGAGGTAGAAGTCCAGTTCCAGATCCGTGGAGATGCCATTTCCACGATTCAGTTGTCTGTTGCCATGGGGATGCTGTCAGCATGTACAGGCAGCTGGTGGCATCCAGTGAGGAAACAGAAGGTCACGTGATGCACTCATGGTATATAACCATGCTGAGTGCACAACTCAACCCCAGACGAGCGAGGAGGACTGGAGGAGCAGGAGTGGGACCTATGCTCAGCATAGCCAGGCAGCCAGCAGAGAGAGAGAGTAGCCAAACAAAAGCACCAACCCCCCCCAAAATGCTAGAAATATATGAGCCAGAAGGGAGGGAAGAGAAGAAATTAGGGAGAGTGAGAGAAAGGAGAGGGAGAGAAACCAATCATCAGGGGTGGGTGAAGGTGAGTCGGGGAGTTGGGACTGGGGAGGAATTGGTGGCCTGGGTGGCTGCTAGGGGGATGCAAACTAAGGCAGTGTGGCAGTACTGTGTGACTGTATATATGAGAAAGGGCAGGCTGGCAAAATATTTTACTTGTGCCATGCCAGATCCAAAGGAGAGAGGGAGAGATTACTGGGGGCCCAAAAGAGATTTTACAGTTACAGGAATCCCAAATGAAAGTGTTTTTATTTTCTTGGCTTTAGATTCAGACAGTGTAGCTGTGTGTACATGAGAAAGGGCAGACTGATAAAATCTTTGGCTTCTGCCATTCCATATCCAGAGGAGAGAGGGAGAGACTAATTGGGGGCCCAAGAGAGATTTTCCTTTTCTTTGCATCAGTCAATGTAGGTGTGTACATGAGAAAGGGCAGGCTGGCAAAAACTTTGACTTGTGCCATTCCAGATCCAGAGGAGAGAGGGCGAGACTACTGGGGACCCAAGAGATATTTTACAGTTACAGAAAATCCCAAATAAAAGTTTTTTTTATTTTCTTGACCTCAAACAGTGTAACTTACTATGCATATGTAAAAGGGCAGGCTGGCAAAATCTTTGAATTGTGCCATTCCTGATCCAGAGGAGAGAGGAAGAGACTACTGAGGGTCCAAGAGAAATTTTACAGTTACATAAAATCCCTAATATTTTTTTCCTGGCTTCAGTGTGGCTGTGTGTACAGGGGAAGAGCAGCAAGGTTGCAAAATAAATATTTGACTTGTGTCATCCAATTACAATTCACCGTCACTTGTTAACATTCATTCATTCATGATCTTATCCGGGGGGGGGGGGAGAGAGAATGCAGGGGATCTGATGATAAATATAACAGTCCCAGAAATCCCCCCCCAAAATTATTTTCCTTGCTTCAGTGTGGCTGTGTATACAGGGCAAGGGTAACAGGGTAGCAAAATAAATACAGGGCAAGGGTAACAGGGTAGCAAAATAAATCTTTGACTTATACCTTCCAGAGTAGAGAGAGAGAGAGAGAGAGGGACTGCAGAGGGAGCCCACGATAAATGTAACACTCCAAGAAATCCCAAATATTTTTTTTTTCTTGGCTTCAGTTTGGCTCTGTGTACAGGACAAGGGCAGCAGGGTGGCAAAATAAATCTTTGACTTGTGATGTCTGGAGGGGGACAGAGAGAGACTGCAGGGTGGCCCATGATAAATGTAACAGTCCCAGAAATCCCAAATAAAATTATTTTTCCTGGCTTCAGTGTGGCTGTGTGTACAGGGCAAGGGCAACAAGCTGGCAAAATAAATATTTGACTTATGCTGTCCAGAGGGGAGAGGGAGAAAGGGAGAGAAAGGGAGAGAGAGAGAGAGAGAGAGAGAGAGAGAGAGAGAGAGAGAGACTGGGGGCATGAGAAATGTAACAATCCCAGAAATCCCAAATACTTTTTTTTTCTGGCTTTAGCATGGCTATGTGTACAGGGCAAGGGCAGCAGGCTGGCAAAATGAATCTTTGACTTGTGCCATTCAGAGGGGGGAGAGAGAGAGAGAGAGACTGTGTGGGGGCCCACGAGAAATGTAACAGTCCTAGAAATCCCAAATAAATTTTTTTTCCTGCCTTCAGTGTGGCTACGTGTACAGGGCAAGGGCAGCAGGCTGGCAAAATAAATCTTTGACTTGTGCTATCCAGAGGGGAGAAAAGGACCCTGCAAGGGGATCCACAAGAAATGTAACAGTCCCAGAAATCTCAAATAAAATTTGTTTTTCCTGGCTTCAGTGTGTCTGTGTGTACAGGGTAAGGGCAGCAGGCTGGCAAAGTAAATCTTTGATTTGTACCTTCCAATCATGATCACTTGTTAACGTTTATTCACAGTTTCATGTATTTAAAAAAAATACTGTTTGGACAAACATACAAGTTGATGTGCCTGTGCTGCCGGATGTGGGTGGCCCTGGGAATAAAATCTGACTTTGTGACTCATAGCAGGCTGTTTACACTACAACACAAGTAAAGTTCAACTACACACAATTGTCATCATCATTATCACTCATTCTCCATTATTCCTCCTTATTATCATTCATTTTATAGTATATCACATTGCATTATGTATAAGCATTAACCAACCCCAGTGTGGGACTGTGCTGCATGCGGCTATGCTCTAGATGTATTTTTATTTTTTATTTTTATTTAGTTGTTTAACCAGGTATAGCACACTAAGCTGAAAGCTTTTTTACAGGAGCGACCTGGGAGCACAAGGAGGTTAAGTGACTTGCTCAGGGTCACACAGTATGCAAGTGGAAGCTGTGGGATTCAAACCCCAGGTCTGGTCTGCTGGATGTCACCAGATTTTCAGCTCAGAGCCTTAGACCACTGCGCTATACTGCCTCCAATGTATCTGCATCTCCAATTCAAATTCTGAGGCACACTTAACAGTTGCTGAATTTGGTCACTGAACAGTAACTGTACTGTAGGAGTCAGTCAGGTAATCTTGGAAGGAAGTGATGTTGGACTGCTGTGCTGTCGGTGTGCTGTGTACACTCATGAGTCACAACAGTAAATTTGTCCCTGGCCTGTGGGTGTGGGTGGGAGTCATCAGAAGGACATCACTTTAGTTAGAGAGCTCTTAGTTTTTTTAAAGGTTAGAATACAAATGATATAGGTACAGTATTTGCATCTCTCTCTCTGTCTCACTCTCTGTCTCTGTCTCTCTCTCTCTCTATGTCTCCCAGCACACTCATGTCACAGACCTGAGCAGGATATGCCACCATTACAGGCCAGTGGCTAGTAGTGAGTGATTGCTTTTTTATTTAGCAGTTTTATGATAATTTTGAAACAAATAATCCATTAAATTATTTCTGTTGGGCCTCTGTGTCAAATGTGACTGACTTTGGCCACTTTTATGCATTTATTTGCATTTTTTCAAATATTTGTCAATAAATCAGAACTTATCAGAACAAAACAGAACTTCACCTTGTTCCAGTTCTTACTTAATAAGGGTCAGAACTTCACAGAGTTCTCCCAGCCCTGGTGAGTAGATTTACCCACTCCAATCATACAGTGTTAGTCTAAACACCTGAAACCTTCAAAGAAATGAGGAGAAATTAATACAACATGTACCCAGTGCTCTGTGGAATTTCACCTGATTAGTCACAATTCATACATGAACCACTAGCAGTTAGTTTAGCTACACTTAGGCTAACAGCTTAAACATATAAACTCAGTAGTGAATGTAACTTCTGGACCCCTCACTGAGGCTGGCAGATTTATAGTCTCTGGACAGGAAGTTACATCACCAGTACTTCCTGTTTACCCCGAGGATTAAAAGTTAAATTTGGTGCTACAACAGAAACATGCCTTTAAAAAAACAGGTTTAATGTTGCTATAGCCCAACAAAGGGTGGCTCAGACTGCAAAAAAACTGCAGCAGCAAGTCCTTATGCCCCTCGCCAAGTGGGAGGTCACAGGTCAGACACAATTCCTACCTGTACTGCCTCTGTCACCACGAGGCTCCCTTTTGCCCTGTTGTGCTATCTGTTGCAGAAAGTCAGCTAAATATAGCCTAACACTTCAAGCCAGGCTCTTGTTTAAAAGAAATAAGCTGTTTGCTGGCCCCCTCACTGAGGTTAGCAGCATTATAGTCTCAGGACAGGAAGTTACATCACCACAACTTCCTGTTTACCCCAAAGATTAAAAGTTAAAATTGGTGCTACAACAAAAACCTGCCCTTAAAAAACAGGTTTATTGTTGCTGGAGCTCAACAAAGGGCAACTCAGACTGCATAAATATTGCAGAAGCAAGTCTTTATGCCCCTTACTGAGTGGGAGGTCAAAGGTCAGACACAATTACTACCGTTCTGCCTCTGTCACCATTAGGCTTCCTTTTGTGCTGTTGTGTTATCTGTTGCATAAAGTCAGCTAAAATACAGCCCAGCACTCCCAGTCAGGCCTTTGTTTAAAAGAAATAATCTGTTTGCTGCTCCTCTCCTCACAGAGGCTAGCAGCTTTATAGTGTTGGAATTGAAATGCCATTAGCAGGGTACTATCTCTGTCAGAAGAATGCATCCCTGCCATTAGGCCTCTGAGCTACTTAATCCTGTATCTCCACCTGTACGTTCCAACTCTTTTCTACGGGTGGCCTTAGGATGCACCTGCAACCCCATGCCAGGTAATCTGTTTTACTCTTTTGGAGGCACACAGACATTTCTTCTGGTGTTACTACTACATTCTCAGCCACCAAGATCACCTTGGCCCCTGCCATCTTGTCTGACTGAACCAATTTGGATACCTGAAATGCCCCTCCGAAAGCCCCCCAAAATGGCTGTTTGAAACAACACTGCTTCCAATGAAGATGAGCATACATGCTGCAGTTCACCTCAAACATGTTCCAATAGATCTGAGTTAATCAGGCACCTTCAAGCAACCCTTTTGTGTACCCCCAGGGAACATCCTTCCAACATCTTGCATAGCCAGAAGACCCATGTGTTGTCCTTGAACTCAGTGACCTTAGAAAACCAAGCCATGCCTGTCAGCTGTTCTCTGACTACTCCTGGCATCAGACCTTGCTGTTTCATTTGGACTACATAGTGGCATAACTGGTCCACTGGTACTGGCCACACATTTTCCCAGCTCTGGGCCCACCTTACACTTAGAAAGTTTTCAATCCACCTTTTGTATGTTGCCCATGTACCATGAATCAAAGAATTCCTGATTAGCTCCCAGACTTCTAGATCATCAACTACCAGAGGAGACCTGAGACTTCCCTGGGATGTTCTTACACTTCAGGCACCAGTTCCTAGAACCTGAATGAAAATATACTTAACTGTGTCTTTCTTAATTTACCTACACTTATTTTAGTGTGAGCCCTAGTTCCCTGTTACAGGGACCTTGGTAGAGAGTCTTTACACAGTGTCCTGTTATCTGACACGGACTGCAGACTGATTGTTAGGGCTGCTAGCTTTACTGCATCATGTATTACTTTGTGAAGTGCAGTACAGTGCAAGAATTTGATTTCTTTTTAATTTTGTGCATAGTTTTGGTGGAGGATTGCTTGCAACCCATGTTTATCATTTCTGGGTTTGGCAGCATATATAAATCAGCTGCTTGGCATGCGGGGCATGCGTGGAGATGCGTGCAAAGACACGCACATCTGCGCATGTTCTGTGTGTTCGAAGGGTACAGAGGTATTCCTGTAAAGCTCGCCGTTGTCAGATAATACTATTGTTCTCAGTAAACTGTTTCTACTAGTGCATCTGGGACATATTTTCCACCTTAAACCCTGTTTTTGAGGTGTTTTGCTTGCCGCTGTATGTTTATATTTGTGTACAATGGCCTACTCAAGTGAATCATCATTTTAATCAGGAGGTGCTTTATGCGTCTCATGTCACATGTACAGCACTGTAGTGAGTGCAGTTCCATCCACTGAGTTTACTTGTCCTAAATGCATGGAAAACTCCTCTTTAAAATATGCTGTGGCATTATTTAATGTTAGGCTTTCTCAATTGGAATCAAGTCAGAAGCAAATGCAAGTCCGCTTTCAGGAACTTAATCACAGCCCACCACTTCCATCTGGGGATACTCCTATTGCTTCTGTACAGTTGGTTGATCAGTCCTCTTTACCCCTTGCAGTCATTTCTGGGAACAACAAAAAATGCTCCCATGATACAGACAATGCTGATAGCCCTGATGAACAGTGGTATGAAATACAAAGCAAACGTGTGTAAAAAAAGGAAGGAAGGCTTCTCAATTCTCCTTGACCACCACAAATAGGTTTACAATTTTAAATAGACTTGGGGACTCTAGTTTGAATAACACCGACTGACATGTGATGTTCACCAATTCATCCACCACACTGGGTGAGCTAGATCCATCTGATATGTCACACATTCCTCAATCTCCCATAAGATGTTGTCCGTATCCTTCAGATATTCCACTTATACCCCTTGATGTCTTTCCATCCGGTCAAGGCTTAGGCCCTGATTTTATTTGTACTGGTGAAGTTCTCAATTCATTAGAGGCTCCACAGAGGCAGGTCTATGTGCTAGGTGACTCTGTGGTGAAACATCTTGATTGGGCTATTTGTGAACCAGACAAGGCTTATCGCACGTGTTTTAGTTTTTGAAGTGCTAAAATAGCTAATATTACTAGCATGTCTCATAATATTTTATCTAATAGAGGTCATAATCCACTTGTGGTAATCTATGTTGGTACGAATGATTTCATGCATTCCAACAGTTTAGATATAAAAAGGATTTGGTTGCACTTTCAAATACCTTGGTAGATTTAGGGTGCGAAATAGCCTTCTCTGAGGTCCTGCCAGTCCCAAAAGCATCTTCTGATCACAATAGCAAAATACATACATTTAACAACTGGTTACATGTTAGACACCTCAAACAAAACCAGTTTTATATCACCCATTGAGAAGATTTTAATGGAAGACCAGATATGTTTTATGGAGCTGGTTTGCACTTGAGTGATAAGGGTAATCTGTTGTTGAGCCAGCACATTCTGGTATACATAAATAGTCCTTTAAACTGCTTGAGTTAGGGGAGAATATGTTTCTTCCCCTTAAGAAACCTATTTTCAAAAGTAAAATTCTCTACAGTTTTTATTTTAATGCTAGGAGTCTCCAGAGTAAAATTGATGAAGTGGAAGTCAGATTGTGCAATGAAGATGTGGACCTTCTTTTCATTACAGAGACTTGGGGGGATGCTAAATCCAGCTGGACCTTTTTCCCTTACTGGATATAAGTTGTTCAGCTATATTAGACAGGCTAAAAAAGGGGGTGGAGTTGCCATCTTCCTTAGAGATTCACTACAGGCAAGTGATATTTCTAATAAAATTAAACAAGTTAATAGCACTATTGAAACTATTTGGTTAAAATTAATGACTAACATTTCTGAACATATCATTATAGGGTTTTTTTACCATCCACCTAGTGTCCCCAGTGAATATCTTGATAACATCATTCAGGAAATTTAAGCAGCTTGCTCGAACAGGGACATAATTGTTACAGGAGACTTTAATCTACCTAGTATAGATTGGGACAAGATGATGACTACATCTACCTCTGCTAGAAAACTGGTGAATATGTGTGAACAGTATAACTTGACACAGGGGGTAGGCTTCCGACAAGAGAAACTAATATTCTTGATTTAGTTTTTTTCACTAGTACCTTGTCAGTCAGCAATATCCTTGTTCGGTCGCCTATTGGTAACAGTGACCATGGCTCAATTCGTTTTTCTCTTGAGTTCACCATCCCAATGATATCTGGTATCTCAAAGATTTTTTTATATGATACGTCAGATCTTGATAGTATAAAAAAAGAACTGAACAGTATCGACTGGGCATCTGAGTTTAATTCCATGGATCTTAATGATTATTATGATACTTTGCTTACTAAAGTCATCCATTTGAGAAATATTTATTTTCCCTCAAGAACAAAGACAACCCTACTGCCCCCTACATCCTCTCCTTTCCGCCAATAAGGGATTGCTGGAGATTCCCAGGGTTCGATTAAAGACATCAGGATCCCATGCTTTTGCTTTTTCAGTGCCAACCCTGTGGAATTCTCTACCTCATTGGTTGAGAGAATGCCGAACTGTCGATAGATTTAAAATAGAGTTAAAGACATATTTATTTAGTTTAGCTTTTCCTAGCTACAGATGATAGTTTTAATGTTTGTTCTTAAATCTTATTTTTGTGTATATGGTTTTTATGTACAGCGCCTTGGTTTTGAAAGGTGCTATAAAAATAAAGATGATTTGATTTGATTTGCTTTGAAAATCCTCTCATAAAAAACTGAGACGGATGACTAAGGAGCTTTATAAACTAATCAAGAACAAAGATAAGTATTATGCAGCTTATCTATGGTCTCCTTCATCTCCAATTTGGAGTTCATACTTAAGTATTCAAAAGAGATGTAAATACAGTATTAGAAGGGCTAATAGGACGTGGGAGTTAAAATTAGCATCGCAGGCATGAAATGATAATACTAAATCCTTTTATGCATATATAAACTCCTTTAAAAAAACCTCTTGTCAAGTTGGTCCCCTTCCAAATAATGAAACTCAAATAACTGACCCATCAGATATGGCAAATATTTTTAATACTAATTTTTGTAAACAGTTTCTAACAACCAAGGTTCATAATACTACATTTCCTTCGTCAGGTAATCATATTTCTATATCAGTATCTGATGTTCATACTAAATTACTTAACCTAAAAGGTAAAATTAGTGTGTCACCTGATGACCTAACTGGTCACTTTTTGTATTTATTAGCCGATTGTTTATTGACATCACTTAAATTATTATATGAACATTGTTTGAATTATAATTATGTGCCTTCATTTTGGAAAATCGCTTATGTTGTTCCCATCCATAAAAAGGGTCCAAAAAATCTTTGGGAAAACTATAGACCAATTAGCCTTACTTCCCATATGCGTAAAATATTAGAAAGCCTAATCAAGGATTTGATTACTCCATAACTCGATCATATCGATGCTGAACAACATGGTTTTAACAAAGGGAGGGGTTGCCTTACCAAATTACTATGTTTTTATGAAGATTTAAGTTTACAGTTAGATAGCAGATCTCCATATGATGTTATCTATGTTGATTTCAGCAAGGCTTTCAATTCTATTCCATATTGGGCACTATTACAAAAACTACACTGTGTTGGTATTAATTCGAATTTAGTTATGTGGATAGCAAATTGGTTGGGCCAACGATCACAACAAGTTTTGATAAATGGCATTTTTTCTGATAGGGGTGAAGTCATTAGTGGGGTGCTGCAGGGTTCCTTTTTGGGCCCATGTTTGTTTTAATTTTTCATAGCAGATATTAAATGTAGTTGTTCTAACATGGTAAAATATGCAGATGACATCAAAATAGGTGGAACGTGCAAATTCAGATAAAATATATTCTATCCAGCATGACCTTGATCAACTGTCCAAATGTATTACTACCTGGGGGATGAAACTTAATCATAACAAGTGTAGAAGTATATACATTTTGGAGTTAGTAATCGCAGGCATATACATATATATATATATATATATATATATATATACACATACTTTAGATAACCGGGTGTTAGTTGCTTCTGATGTTGAAAAGGACTTGGGAGTTTTGATTACTGATGACTTCCTTCCAAACACTCAAATAAATGAGGTTATCCTCAGAGCTAATTGGGTCATTTGTTCCATTAAACGAAATATTATGTCTAGAAATAGGAGGGTTTTGTTGCCTCTCTTTTGAGCCTATGTCATTCCCCATTTGGACTTTTCATCCCAATTGGGGTGTCCATTTAAAAATCAGGACATCGCTAAGTTGGAAAATGTGCAAAGGAGATATTCAAAGATGGTAAAAGGTCTTACAAATGTCCCGTATGAAACTAGACTTACTGTTTTGAATCTGATGCCTCTCTATATTAGGTGTTTAAGAGGTGATATACTCCTTATGTATGATATTATAAATGACCCATATCTAATAATTACTCTAGCCTTTTGTTTTAAGGATGAAGCATATAATCTTAGGGGACATCCTCTTCAACCTCAACTAAAGACATTTAATTATCTCCCTTGGAAGTTCTTCTATACACTTTGTGTTATTATTCCATGGAACTCTTTACCCATAGATGTGATTGTTAGTAGTTCCAAATCAATATTTAAAACAAGGCTGGACAAATTAATACTGTCTGGATCAATTTGTAGCTATTATTAGTAACAACAGCATTTATGGGCCTAACTGGCTCCCTAGATCTTATTGATCTTAGTATGAATTTTTGTATGAACCTCTGCCGCTGTTAGTGAGATGGAGTGTCAGCAATACCATTATCAACACTGAGAACATGTACTGCTTTAAAGTGGATGTTCAGTAAAAGGCACTTCAGTAGAGAGACCTGCATGAGATCACTCATCAGACCCTTTGCCTTTAATTGCCCATTAATGGTATATACCACTTCCAGGTTACTTATTCTAATGATGACTTTGTGATCCCTGAAATTACCACTATCAGACCTGGAGAGCTGCCACTATTGGGAAGAAGGCAAGTAAGGTGATGCTTTTTGTCAACCTGGCCTCACATCAGCAGGATGGCCATTGTACTCCACACCATGCCCCTTGGAAGTATGCTCTGCAGTCCAAGCTTCCACAGGCATCCATGTAGAGCTCCAGTTCCTGGTTGGTTATGACTGTTGGCCAAATGGACAACTCATTGAAGCACTTCAGAAATGCCAATCATACTACCAAATCCTTTCTCATGCTATCAGTCATCCACAGCCCTGAAGTTTTTGGTATCCAATGCCCAACCTTGTCATGTGATGCAGGAAGGTCCTACCCATTGGGTTACTTTGCATGCAAAGTTGAGATGACCAAGGAACTGTTGGAGCTCTTTTACAATGTTATCCTCCATACCTTGCTGCCATGATCAGTGAATACCACTGGGTCTGAATGTTCTCCACTGGCAGCTGACAAGCCATAGCCTGTGTATCTATCTTGTTGCTTAAGAATGACAAAACAGTACATGGCCCTTCCACCCTGTCCTGTGCCAACAGCACTCTGAAGTTTGTGCATACCTCCTGGAGCACCTGCAGGAGGCACCCATATTCTGTGGTGCCATGTCTCCCTACAAACAGAAAGTCACCAAAATAATGGGCCATTCCATCTGTTCTGTCTTACACACCTCGTACACAGACAAAGTCTTACCCAAAAAGCCATGAAGGTTGCAGTTCACAGCTTGGTCTCGATCATTGATTATGGTCTAATCATATACTGTGCTGCAACCTCCAGAGAGGCAGTATTGCACAGTGGTCTAAGGCTCTAAGCTACAAATCTGGTGACATCCAGCAGACCAGACCTGGGTTTGAATCCCACAGCTTCCACTTGCATGCTGTGTGACCCTGAGCAAGTCACTTAACTTTCTTGTGCTCCCAGGTCGCTCCTGTAAAAAAGTTTTCAGCTTAGTGTGCTATTCCTGGTTAAACAACTAAAAAAAAAAAAAAGCTCCACATCTCTTAAACGAATCATGGTGGCCATGAACAAAGCCTGTAGGTTAGTTACAGGTGCTGCGCACCTCACTCATACCTGTGAGTTATATGCTCAATCTGGCTGGCTCCAACTAAGTAACAGGATCAAATATCAAACCTGCCTCCTGTCCAAAAAAGCTCTACTTGGATTACTACCCCTGAGCATTGGTTGCCTGCTAAACAAATCCTCTAAGACCCAACACACATGTACCTCAGTTTCTGACCTCCTTTTAGTACCCCACTGTCAGACTGCTCAATACCAGCAATCCTTTCAATACAGAGCCCCCCTGTGGTTTAATAATCTAAGCAACCAACTGAGCAGTCTTTCTAGTCTGTCCCAATTTAAACTTATGCTTCATCAGCATCTCCTAACTGAAAGCATTTGTGATTCTTACACCTAGTTTCCCACTTCTGCAGACATGCATATACCCCTTTTTTCACTCTCTGAGGCTCTTACTTGGCTTCCTGTTTCATTTCACCTCTCCTGACAGAACAATTTCCCCTTTCCCCCTGCCACCTCCTCCCTTACCTCACCCCCTTCTTTCTCTTATCCCACTGTCCCCCCCTTCCTGAACCTGTCCAAGTCCTCTGGTTCCCACTCTCCCTTATCTTCTTCCCCTTCATCCACCCTCTTCTTCCCCTCTTTTACCGCTTCTCCCACCTTAGACTCCCTTCCCTCTCACCTTATGACAAGGCCTCTGGCTGCCATATTTTCTTTTCCTTCTCTGTCTGGACTCTGCCCTCTCATCTCCCCTACCCCTTCCTTACTCTTCCCTTCCCCCCACCTCTGATTAGCAATGTTGCTTCAAATGTACCTTATGGTTTTCTATGCTTGCTTGTAATCTTGGGTGTGTAGCACTGTTCCCACTTATTTACCAGTTGACTTGCTGTACTCCGATGATACCATGAATGTTGTCTGTACCTCCGTTGATATCATGAATGTTGTCTAGACCTCCCTACCTTATTGTAACTCTTTCCTTTGATGTAGAAACTTTGTAAATGAGCTGCCCCAGACTCAAAGGTATTTGTAATCTGAGATTTAAATAAATAAATAAAAAATAAATAAAACACCTCCACCCAATGCAAAAATGTACTACACTGGTCAAAACAAGCCACAGAAAATCCATGCATTTCATGCACTTGTCAACATAATATGAACCCTTGAACTTCATTTTCAAGAGATCCCTGTCATCTGGATGTACCAGTAGTTGTTGAAATACAGATTTAATGTCTGCCTTTGCCAGCAAGGTGTCTTGAATAAGGTCCCTTTTCCTGCCACTCTCACCATTTTTACAGCTCTGCTTAACAGTGCCTATGACACTGCCATGTGGCAAGAGTCAGTATAATCATTAACAGAATCCACCTCCAGGTAAGACAGATGATTTATCATCTTGGACTCACTTGCGTCATTCTTGGGGACCAAGATGATAGGGGACACTTGCAAATATGGTGAAGGTGGGACTAGAAAAGGACAGCTGGTCTGCTTTGTTGCCACTTCTTTGCATATCTTTTCCTGGCCTAGATCTGATCATTCCCTGGCTGACATCTGATTCTCAGCCACTTGCATTCTGCAAATGCCCTCACAGGAATCATAAAGCCTACCATGAAGTCATATGCCAGTGATCCAATGTATGCCCGGTCTGGGTATCTGGCCAACCATGGTGTGACAGGGTTGAATAAGACCCTGTCCCATTTTTTATTCAGAGTTAAAAACAAGGATCTGTTCTATTGTCTCCTTTTCTGTCTCTTGTCTGCCTGACTGCACAATCAAATTTTCTTGTGAGACCTAGGAATTGATCATGCTGACAGTCTCATGATTCTCCCCTCTCACTGTGTCCTTGCCTTCACTTGCTGTTTCTTGCTATTTCTGTGTTTTCTTCCCCCTTGCTTAACTGTGGTTGTAGGAGTGTATGTGGATCTTTGTGTGAAGCTGGGATCCTTTTTTGTTTGCTAATGTATATAATTGTAGTGTTGAAACAATTTCAGAAAACTACAGTATTTAGAACTCATGGGGTTCACCTTGATATGCAGTTTGACCTCCACAAGCTCATTTGCAGAGTTGTTAGCAAGAGATCAGTTCTGGGACACAATGTTATATTTTGTTGTACCTCCAAGGAAAGAAACTGACAAAGTTGGCAGCTTCCTATCAAAGCATGCTGAGCTAGAGGCATGGGTCTCCATACAACCCTGACATACTGGGCATCACCAAAACCTGGCTAAAACCTGCTGCCCCAGACACTAGCTGTTGCTTGACTGGCTATACCATGCTAAGAAACAACCAAGCAGGAACCAAGAAGGGAGGAGAGATGCTCCTATACTTTAAATTCCCTTTTAGTGCCACACTATCCAGCAGCTCTACTGATAGCTCTTCAAGTGATTGGCTCATTACCAAAACATCCAAACATCCATAGGGTCCAGAAAGAATGCATACATTGGCAGTTGTTGTCAAAACCCAGGCAAACCAGGCTAGCCAATGCTACTGCCCCTCACAATTTTCCTATTTCCTGATGACTTGCACCTGGAGATAGTAACCTTCTTTAAATACCTGAGTATCACCCTCGATCCCACACTGACCTTTACTAACAATGTTGGGCTCACCATCTGGTGCATAAACCAGAAGTTAGGAGTTGGATACAGAATAATAAACTGCCTTGCTTCTGAAGCCAGACTCGCATTTGCACAGGGCAACCTACTCCCGCTAATGAACTACTGCCACCCCATCTATGCACAAACGTCTTCCTCAGGACTTTCCAGACTAAACACAAACTACAATAATATTTACTGTATAGATTTGCCCTTTGGGCACCTTACTCCACCCATCACTGCTCCCTTTATCAGACACTATGATGTCTCCTCCCCTCATGCCCACTGTGACTACCTTCTAGGCTGCACTGTTGATAAGGCCTTTAAGGAAAAAAAGATGCATCCCCTTCCCCCCCCGTTGAGAACTAAGACATGCCACCATGACCTCCACA
Source organism: Neoceratodus forsteri (assembly GCA_016271365.2). Lineage (NCBI taxonomy): Eukaryota > Metazoa > Chordata > Ceratodontiformes > Ceratodontidae > Neoceratodus > Neoceratodus forsteri. The sequence continues at coordinate 626,745,604 of CM057459.1, forward strand.
TCTCCTCTAGCCTCTTGATAGAGTGCCCACAGGTCACTACATGCATGGGCTGAAAAGCCTTCTCTTTAGCTGTCCCAAACCTGTGGAACAGCCTATCTGCTGTACTACAGAGCCTAGACTCACACACCTTATTCAAGTCCCACCATAACTTACATCTAATGGCAACAGTAAACTGTTCTTGTTCCCCCTGGATGAACGTCATGCCCATGGGTACCCATACCATCCTTGTGTCTTGGCCCTTAGTCTTAACATACCTATATGATGTTTTGTGTCAAATTATATTGATGTGCACTTGAATTGTAATCACTTTATGCTTAACCTTGTACAAAACTTATAGTAGTATTTGAATGTGATCCCATGCTCTGTATTGTACTTGAAGCTCCTATTGTACCTGTTCCTGTTGTACTGTGGGTTTTTTGTGCCATCTTCATGGCCAAGATCATGCCTAAAACAGTCCTTTGGATGAGTGCACTTACCAGATAAATAAATAAATAAAATATGTGAAAATAGGACATGTATCTTAACGAGCTCAGGATGTAGAAGTTAATTGCCTGGGAAGAGGAAATTGTTGAACTAGGAAAGGCACTCTGAGCTGGATTTCATTTCAGGTGTGACCTGGGAGCACAAGGAAGTTAACTGAATTGCTCAGGATCACACAGTATGCAAGTGGCAGCTGATGGGATTCTAACCCAGGTCTCCAGGTTTGCAGATCAGTTCCCTTGACCAAACACTATAACACTTCAGATATATAAAGAGCAATCTTTTGTTGGGGAGAGAGAGAGATTTAAATTTAGAATTAGAGATACCCTCAGATGAAGGCAAAGGTAAAATTGTGTGACCCTGGCTTTGGGGATTGGGCCTGTCTAACTGGTAAGCCACTCTCCATATAGCGGATGCCCCCCTCCATGCTCTATGGCTTGCAACAATGGTATGTCCAGCACCTTCCGTGGCCATGCCACATCACTCTGCTTCTGCTGTTGAAACTACTCATTATATTCCAACCACCCATAACCCAGCTTGCTGACATGAAAGGCCATGACCCTACTGTAGTAGCCCTACAGCCCATCCCCCTTCACTGGACCTACCTGGTCTCTTGTCCCAAGCAAAAATCCATAAAAAGCCCATTCCCTGTTCTCTTCTCTGATCCAGTCTCCCTCTCCTGTTCTCAGGGTTGATGGTTCCCTCATCTCTGACCCTTCTAATGTTGCCTTTTCCTTTAACTCCTACTTCACTACCTATGCCCTTTCTCTTTAACCCTTCCTCCTTCTCCTCCATTTCTTCCCTCTTTCTACCTTTTGGCCCTTTATATCTCCCTTTTTCATTCTCTTGTACCACCACCTCTGCTTCCCTTAAGTCATTGTTTGCTCTTAACCATCACAAATATGTTAGCCTCGCTGATGGCCTTGATCCCAAACTTCTGCTTCTCTCAGCCCCTGGCATTACACTGACTATTAACCTGCTTCTAAATAACTGCTGTCCTATCTCTTTCTTTCCTACCTTAGCTAAGTTACAGGAACACCTTGTACTATCACAACTCTATTCTTTCCTTGACTCCTTCTCCTTCTTCTTCACCCCCTTTCAGTCTGGTTTTAGGAAATCCCACTCCACTTCCACTTCCCTCCTATGGCTCACTGACTCCATCCTCACAAGTATGGATCAGGGTCTGATCATGTCTGCCATTTTTGGTGATCTTGCTAAAGCTTTTGACACAATGGCAAAGCCCCTCTTTCTGGACAAGCTTAATGCAGCAGGTCTTTCTCAGTTTGCAGTCTGCTGGTTTTGTTCTTATCTTAAGGGAAGGTCTCAAACTGTCCAGATACTGTAGGTAGCTCCATTTCATCACCACTCCCTATTGGCTAAGGTGTCCCTCAAGAGTCTGTCCTGGGTCCAATTCTCTTCTCCATATTCCTGATTGGCCTCCCCTGTGTCTGTTCCTCTGCAACCATTCATATGTATGCTGATGATACAGTTATTTTTGCATCTGGCTCCTCTTCCCATGTTCTTACCTCACAACTTCAGCTGGATTTTGACAATATTCAACACAGGTTCCAATCTAACCAACTGTCTCTCAATGCCAAAAAACAGTCACCATGACTTTTGGCACCCATCAGAGGCATTCCAGACTCACCCATCTCCCTCCATTTTACGCCCTTGATGGTATTATTATTAAGGATGTATCCTTTTTTAAATACCTCAGGGCCTGGCTTGACTGTCATCTTGATTTCTTGGTTCATACTGATGCCATACACCAAAAGCTCCACCCCAAGCTTGGTGCACTGCACAAGAACAAAATGAGTATCCCACTTCCTGTCCACCAAGAGATTGTTTTAAAGATGATTCTTCCTATTTTTTATTATGGTGACATAGTCTATAGTAAAGTCCCCAAATCCTCCCTTGCCAGACTGGACACCCTCTTCTAGTCTTCTTGTTGTTTTGCTTTAGATTGTTCCCCACGTACCTACCTTTGCTCACTGTACTCTGCCCTTTCACTCCCCTTTTTTGATGCCAGGCATCTTTCCCAGTGTGCTTCCTTTATATCTAAAGTCTGGCTTGGTTCCCTTCCCTCCTACTTTACATCTATTTTATCCTCTCACTCAGCTTCCTGCTACCCTCGATGTAATAATATTTCCCATTCCCTCACTATTCTTTCTAGAAAATCTACTGTTGGTCATTCTGCTTTCTTATACCACGTTGCTAAACTCCAGTCCTCCCTTCACTTGTCAATTCGATCTGCCTCTTCTGCTTTCTTCTTAAAGTCTCCCCTTCATGACTATTCTCCCTCCTGTAACTGTTCATGACATCCCCCCCCCAACTAGTCTTGCCCTGGCAATCTGTTTCCTTCTTTACCTGTCCACTAGTCTGTAAGAGTAATTATATAATCTAAATTATCTCATTTTTTTCTATTACATAGGTAACCCCCCTACCAATTTGGGGGGCTTACCTTTGTGCTCATTAGCTTCTATTTCTGCTGCTCTTCTCAGGTACCTCCAAATGCCTGCTTTTTTATTCTGGTAACCCAGTCCTTTTGTGCCCCTGGTGCCCCATAGAGAATAGCCCCAGTATAATGTCATCCCACAATGGGCTCCAACTTGTAAACCATGATCTCCCGCTCAGCCAGTGCACTGAGGTGCCACAGGGATCATGCAGGCACAGGCAGTACCTTTGATGTTGGGACCACCTGACATGTGGTCGAACGGAGAAGTGTTCAGGGTCCCAGTCCCTGTGGTGGTCTGAGTGGGGACCTGTGACCATGGCAAGGGCCAAGACAGCCCATTCTTTTATTTAATTAAGAGATCCATGAAGCAGTAAATACCGGGGCTCATGAATATTAATGAGCTGGAGCCCCAATTCCTTTGAATATTCATGAGGGTCTGTTCTGCCTTCAGGCCAGCAGTGTTTCGGTGGCTGCCGAAAGAAAGTAAAACAAATGTGAATAAATAGTGCAACTGCTCTGTGTGACTTAGGGGCAAATATTTAAAAGGGGGAACAAGCTGAAATGACTATATAAATGAATAATTAAACTGGCTACAACAGATATGTGGGGACTCAATAGACAGCCTGTCTGCTGCAAACAAGGGTCTAAAATATTGGCAGCAGTGACAGGCAAATGGACTACAACAAATGTGAAAGCTGGGCAGTGACATTAAGGACACACCTCTGGCTATTGAACTTCGGAGCATTTGGGCCAATATTTTATTTATTCTGGCTGCACCAGGACTTTATTTGGGACTGTATTAATTCTGTCTAAGGGACTGTGTATTAAGAAGCCATTACAAAGCAGCCACAGCCAATAGGAAAGCTAGGCTTTATAAACCAGAACTTGTGGAACATTTGCCAAAACTCATGGGAAACCTCCAAGTGCTCATGGGAAACTACAGGGACCTAATTTCAGGTGCCAAAACAGCACACCAACTGTGTATTCAGGAAGCTTAATGAGTAATTCATTTCTGTGATTGACAAGCCTTCTAGCCATTCAGAGCCAAGGCAACCAATTCCTTCAGCCAATAGGGAGCTTGAGGAGAGCCCCATAATAGACTGTGTTTCCAGCAGATTTTCCAGATTCGAGCAGGAGTCCCTAATGTGAGTGGGGCTCAGGCCCCCAGCAATGCAAATGGGCCTGGTGATCCAGTGTAAGCTCCTCTGCAAAGAAGGGGGATTTGTTCTTCATTGCCAGTAAACGATTTAGTTTAATTTAAAGTAAAGCCTGCTAGCCTGGGGGTTTCCAGAGAATTGTCCTCCAGGGGCTAGCCCATCCCTCCCACATTTGGGAAAAATGTAGACCTGCAACTTGATGACAAGCCAGCTGTGAGACGGCTGAACCTGCCTCAATAGTGAGAGAACTGAAGACTTCAGGACCCTTTGATGACAGAGAACCTTTCCGCGAGGAACCTAGGTGAGTCATCTTATACCCCCCCCAGAGCAAGGAAAAGAGAAATGCTTATTGGGGCTATCAGTGACCTAAAGGCTGCTTAATCGTTGAAACTGTTTGTTTGGTCCACACCCTGCATTTGCAGTGCTTAACCATTGCCCAGAGTGGGTGGACCTGAATGCATTAAGGGGCCTAGCATGGTCCAGTCATATAAATCTCTTGAAATGTGTTTAAATTGCTAAAGTACCTACAGGACTGAAAGGGGAGTACTCAGAGCTGGAGTTTATCCTGCCTTTTCCTGGGAGGTCGAGTATCTGATTGATCATTGATCAAAATGTCCTGTGGAGCTGTGAATCTTAGTCATTTGCCACATGGGACTGAAACATTAAGTCTGAGTTTGCAAGATTGCTTTCATTTACTAATGTAGAAGAAATAGTAATGAAAACAGTTATTTAGCTGGATATGGATGTAAAGAAACAGGGTCACCCTAGCCCTAGGGAATAAGTACCCAGTTGCAAGTTCAAATTGGAAAGGACCATGGTAGCCAGGCTGGCTTATGGTTGAAGAATTTGCAGTATTAAATGTGCTGAATGTGTTCAGTTTATAAATGTGCTGAATGTGTTCAGATTATAAATGTGCTGAATGTGTTTAGATTATGAATGTGCTGAATGAGTTAAGCTTATAAATGTGCTGAATGATTTAAGCTTATAAATGTGCTGAATGTACCAGGAATCACAAATGTGCTAGATGTTCCGAAAATGATAATTGGATTAAAACTAGATGTAACCCGCTGGTCATTCTGACATGCTTTCAGCCTGCAAAATGTGGGCTCCCCCTCGCACCCTTTCAAAAGACTGTACATAGTTCAAGTGCTTAATGCTTTCCAGTTTGAGTAACAAATCTTTCTTAATTTAACCAGCCAATGTACAGCTGCACCATCCATCAGGTTGCACCTTAAATGGACTTTGGTAACAGGGCATCCAGATTTAAGGTTGAGATTGTGGGGTCTCATAACAATGAGGAGACTGGTACCAGTGTGGGGAAAGGTAAATGTTCTGAGTCATCTGATTTAAGCAGCTTAGCTAGATAGCCATGTCTCTGGTTATTTTGATTATTGGTACACTATATGGTTTAAAATGCAATGTATTTACCCAGCTGGAAGGTTTCATCAGCACAAGTCCAAAACTGCTAATCTACATGTAAATATTGTACATATTGAAATTGCAATGCCTAACCTCTATTCCTTCTTCCCCCAGCCCTCCCCCCATTCCAGGGCATCTATAAAAGCCAAGAACTGGTCAAGCTTCTCCCTTGAGGTAGACAGCTGTGCCCCTTTAGGTATTCTCCACCTCCTTCACTGTGTCTCATGGATCTTGCTCTGGCAGACTGCCCAGGAGGAGTCATCTGAATTGGAAGCACCCATGGCCCAGCTCCATCTGGGTTCTCAAAACAGGCATCCCATGACTTGAGAGTGGTGGGAAGACATGGCTCCATGACCCATATATGTGGCAAGACATGTGTAAATCCCAAGAACAACTAACTTGTGAAAGGGACAATTGGTCAGGCATTCAACCCCTTGCACCTTTAAGGGTTCTCAAGGAGTTGAACTTATCAGCAAGTTTATATAGGATTACTTATAATGATGACCCCAGTATCCTGATAAAGTGGAGGTTCTCCATGAAAAGTCGGTAACTGATGTATAACTTTTAGGTGGCACTCACATAATAAAACAATATTAGAGCATAATTTAATGAGGAGTTGCAATCTCTATTTTTGCTTTTGTCCTACAACACCTTACTATGTACTTGCACTAAGGCCACCAGCTGCTTCTCAAACTCTGCCATCCCCATTTTTGTCATTGCCATCCCTTTACCAGGCATCTTGATCTATGCACCAGCTGAAAAACAGAATCACAGGAAAACTGCTACTGTCTGTAGCCACTTCTGCTTGATCTGCAGTACCAGTCCAGTCTGTATTGATTGGCATTTCATTATAGTTACAGGTGACCTCCTTTATTACCCTGAAAATCAGTGCACTCAATCACTGTAAAAACTGGGTATGATGTCTTACCCAGTTATTACAGAGTTTTGTAGCATTTGTGGTTCCCTGCTCTGTGATTCAAATGTTAAGCGATAAAGACTGATCTTATGCTAGCCCTTTGTAAGCAGTGTAGTGACTCACCCTGCAGGTTTTCTCATGCGTATCTTTTTTACAGCATACTGTGTCCCAGTTTTCCAGAGGAAAAATAACCACTAAAAAATTCTCACCCACCCGACCCCTTTTCAGCTCCCGACCTCAGACCAATTAGCATCATTTGCGATCTCCTAGCACATCACTTTTGAAATTGTGATGGAGCAAAGAGTTTACTACCTTTTTTGCAAAGTCACAAAACAAACCTTAGCTCCACTCACGCATGCCACTAGTAAGTCAATAATGAAAAATACAGAACCAGGCACCACAAGTAACAAAAATGAAAACATTTTTAATCGCATAAGCTTCAGTAGTAGATTCGAAGCCACCCTGCAGTACAGAGACACAACCTTAGATTCGAAGCCACCCTGCAGTACAGAGACACAACCTCTACTGGTTTTGCACTAGTCATGCGTCATCAGGAGGATGATGCACTTCATAGTCCACCACTCTTGAATAAACACCATTTAAAGTGACCATACACCAAAATAAAATATCTTTTCAGTGTATGGTCTCTTTAAATGGTGTGTTATTTAAGAGTGGTGGGATATGAGGCGATCATCCTCCTATGACGCTGCAATAATCAACGGCAGAAGTTGTGTTCTGTACTGCAGGGTGGCTTCATATTTACTACTGAAGTTTATGTGATTAAAATGTTTCTATTTTTATCTTTTTACAGCATACTGTGTCCCAGTTTTCCAGAGGAAAAATAACCACTAAACAATTCTCACCCACCTGACCCCTTTTCAACTTCCGACCCCAGATCAACTAGCAACTTTTGTGATCTCCTAGCAAACCACTTTTGAAACTGTAGTGGAGGAAAGAGTTTATACGTATTGGTTAAGAGAGAGAAAAAAGTTAACAATTTTTTTCTCCAGTTTACTGGTAGTTTGTGTTCTCCTCCATTATGGTGGCTATGTGACTCTGTGAGTAAGCTGAACAGACAACTGTAAGAAGTTTATTAAGAATGATGATTGTGTATGACTTTTGCTTCAGCCCTTCCTACACCAGCAATCAGTAGGGCAGGGAATCAGATCATGCTTAACATTTACTGGAATTAAACCTCTGAATTGGGTTTCACTGCCAAAACCTGAAAAGCCCCTAAAATTGGCTCAGCAGTAAAGTAGCACATACAGTGACAGATGACTAGTGAGTGACAGAGAGAGAAAGAGAGAGAGAGAGAGAGAGGGGCATGCTGCAGAAGCAGCACCAATATTTCCCCAGGGTTTCTCCTTTCTGCAGCTCTATTCTCTGGAACAAGCAATCTCTGCTTCACTCAGTTTTTCTGCCTCCCCCCTTAGCTACCTTTAATTCTCATCAAAGTTCCACCTCAGACTGCTGTTCCCCCTGGATAGATGAAGATCATCTCCTTTGTATGGGCCTCTATCCATGCAGGTTGGACCCCAGTCTCTGATGTAGCCAAACCCCTCCTCCCTGCACCATGCCTTGAACCACTCATTGAAGGCCCTGGTGCAGTGTTCCCTAACCTTCCCCTGACCATATACAGGTAGTACCTCAGTGAAGGCCACCATGCAAGCTACCAATACCTTATTCAGGCCCCTCTCCAGCTCCATAATCCTATCCATTTTTTATATAGTAAATTTTATTGAATTATTTAAAATCCAACACAAAAGCAAGTATTACAACACTAATGTTACATCAATGAATAGTCTTCCTGCCCCATTAACATTCAGAGGACAGACAGTCAATTAAGTGATGCTGATATGTAATATATATATATATATATGGTGCTATGGATAAGAAAGAAATACAACTACAGTAAAACAAGCATTGGTGAAGTAATCAAATACTGTGAACTTCAAAGACTAAGGAGTAAGGTGTCAAGCATTCCCCAGCATTTCTGATAAAGAGCATATGTGTTTGTCATATAACAGATCATTCTTTCTGTTCCTAAAGCTTCTAAGATTGTATTATGCCACTCCTTAAAGGAGGGTATTACCTCATTGATCCAGTACCTAAGAATTACTTTTTCTGCAATTGCTGCATTGAGTAAAATGTGATATTTTCTTTGACCAAAAATTGAGTCTAAATTATATCCTAGTAGACAAATTTGAGGTGTAAAAGCATTTTCCAGCCCTAATATGGGGTTCATTCTTGATTTAATATCTTCCCAAAGGGGTTGTGCCTTAGTAAAATCCCAAAAAATGTGTTTGACTGAGGCAGTCTGCATCCTACACCTAGAGCATATATCAGATTCTAGCTTTCCCATCTTGTGCAATTTGATTGGGGTGTAGTATAAGTTGTGGTTGATTTTATATTGCATCACCTTAGGCCATCAAATTTGAGATACCTTTAAGAATTATTCCACACTTTAACTGTAATTTGGGGGTGTGACAGTTCAGGGAATTCAGATTGCTAATATACTCATCTATTATTGCCTTCAGGGGAGATAAGTGTTAACAATTTCTTATACACTAGGGATATGGCATGCCGTTGTTTGCCAAGATCTCCAGTTCTTCTCATTTACTAAAGTTCCCCGTACCCCAGGGTCTGAGGCCTAACGCCGATGAAACCATGTGCTGGAGTTGCAGGAAAGTGAAGACTGGTATATGGGTCAGTGCTACAATAGTTCTTGTTTAAATTTATTTCAAGATATAAGAGAGTTGTCATCCAGGAACATGCATGGGCTGCTTAAGGTAATATTACTCAAGAAATTTGATGGTAGCATTTTCTGCTGGATTTTGAAATTAGGGTTACCTATTATGGGCTGAATTCTGGGTCATGAAGAGGATTTGTACCCTGCAGTATGTGAAGCTGTTTGCTTATGAGTACTGGGGTGCCAATTGGAGTGCATTTCAAAATTTGTGGTCATTTAGCATAAGGTGCATTAAGGAAAGTATAAATGTTAAAGCCAGATTTTTTGCTTAAGCTGACTTTCTGAATGTATGGTGGTAAATTTCTTGGTCTGGGTGCCTTTTCCATCAGAGGTATAGACTGTCATGAACTGCAAAATAATATAGTCTGAAATCCACGAGTTGTAGCCCTCCCTGTTCCCTCAGCTATGTGAGTTTGTAGTAAGCCCTATGTCATGATTTCCCACACCAGAAGAAGGCAGAGAGAGCTGATTTAAGGTGAATAAACCATTTGCATGGCAAAAAGCATGTTATCATTCCCACAGGATATAATAATCTAGGAAGGATGTTCATTTTTATAATGTTAATCCTTGCCCAGGGGGTTAAAGGAAGGGATAACCAGAATTTCAAGTCTTGTTTGATTTTGGTAAGAAGAGAGTCAAGATTTTTAGTGTAATACCTTACTCTGAGTAATGAAAATACCCAAGTACTTAATAGAGTCTGGACACCAGGCCCCCCCTCCCCCAACTGAAATATCTGCTCCTTCTGGGTATGGCAGTTAGGTGGCATTATACAGGTTTTAGATAGATTTAATCTAATCCCTGAGAGGTGGCCAAATTCCTGTAAATGATGTAGTCCAGCTAGGTTTGATTGGGAAGGGTTTGACAAATGCGAAGGCACATCATCTGCATAGGTGGAAATTTTATAGCTATGGTCTTCCACAGAAATACCTTTTATGTTTTCATCAGCCAGGATATGGCTGGTCAGTGGCTCAAGATATACACTAAATAAGTATGGAAAGAGGGGATACCCTTACCTAGAGCTTTTCTTCAAATCAAAATGTGGGGACAGAGTGCTGTTTCAAAGAATTCTGGCTGATAGGTGTGAGCATAGTAAGTTTACTCAATCTGCAAAAGATGACGGAAAACCAAATTCTGCAAATGTTTCAAATAGGAATGTTTCAAATAGGGCAGACTAGGTGGGCCAAGCGGTCCTTATCTGCTATCAGATTCTATGTTTCTATCAAATGCTTTCTCTGCATCCAGGGAGAAAGGAGCACTGCTGGTGTTTGTGAATCCCTGGATGCAGAAAGAATGTGTACTAGTTTATGTAGGTGGTCAGCAGCTAATCTACAATACTTTGCATAAAGCCCACTCACTGAGGGCCAATGAAAACTTGTCACACCTTTTTAAACCTATTGGCCAGTATCTTGGCTAGAATTTAAATGAAGTAATATATGTCTATAACTGCCCATCAGAAAGGGGTCTTTCTCCCATTTAGGAAGGAACGTAATTAGAGCTTCCTGTAAGGTTGCATCCAGACTTTGATTTGACTGGGCTTCATTAAAAAATCCAGTAAGCGGGTGAGATAGCGCAAAGGGCAAAATTTTGTAAAAATTAGGGGAGAATCCACCTAGACCAGGTGCCTCATCTAGAGAAAAGTGAGGAAACAACCTGATTAATTTATTGTACTAATATAGGGCAACCCAGGCTGCTAGAATACTCATCAGAAAGTTTGGGGAGGTTAGCTAGATGAAGGAATTGCTGGATCTCATATACTTGAACAGCATTCTCTCTGGCATATAACTTTGAAAAGAATTCTCCAAAGACATTGGCTATCTCCTTAGGCTGAGAGAGGAGCTTTCCAGATGTGTTTGTTATTGACTGAATTATTCTGCTGTTCTCTTGTTTCAGCCTGAGAGCCAGCAACCTACCTGCTCCCCCCCAATCAATGTATTTAATTTTAGCTTTAAATACAGCAAATTCTGCTTCCTGTCTAAGGCACTCTGCGTATTTAGCTCTGGCTACATATAACTGAATCAGGGTGGTAGAGATTTGGCTCCCTGAAACCTTTTGCTTGAGTTATTTAATTGATTGTATGAGTTGTCTGACTTCCACTTCCCTCTTCCTTTTTCTGGTGGAGGCCAGATGGATAAGATCCCCCCTGAGTACACATTTGAAAGCCCCCATAGAGATGTCTTATTAAAGGCTGATAGGGTATTAATTTGGAAGAACTGTGTAAGATGCTGTTTTATATTCTGTAGATGCCATTGATCCTTGAGGAGGTTATTATTTTGCCTCCACATTTTGTCCCTCTCTGTCAGCTGGGTTTGCAGGAAGGAGACACTAGGGAGTGGTCTGTACTAGTTTTTACTTGTACCTCACAGTGGGAGGAAACCATAAGGATGTCTGGACTCAATCTAGTCTTGACAAGGAGCTATGAGCTGCAGACCAAAATCTATACTCTCGGGCACTGGGGTACGGAACCCTCCAAATATCCACTAGGCCCAAGGAGTCCTATAGTTCTCTAAAGGCTCATTGCATGGAAGAGAGGCCTAACCTGTTTGTCCTAGTCCTATCCAAGAAGTTATTTATAACCAGGTTCCAATCAGCTGCTAGGATAGTACTGTAGGTCCAGGGGATGGGGTTAATAGCTTAGATAAATGGGTCATGAAGAACTGGGGGTTCTCTATATTCAGGTCATAAATAGAAGCAATAGTTAGAGCAGTGTGACCCACTTTGCCTCTAACAATGATGTATCTCCCAAGTGGATCCACTTGTTGCTCTGACAGTTGAAAGGAGAGGTTCTATGGGAGAAGTATGGCCATGCTGACATGTTTATTACTAATGCCAGAGGCAATCACTTGTCCAACCTATTCCCTTCTTCAGAGTAAGGCTTGATGAGCAAGTGTATATGTTTACTGCAAAAAAAGCCATCTGTTCTCCTAAAGATTTCAGATGTTTCAGTATCTGGTATCTCTCCCCCTTAGTTTGCACTCCCTTCACATTCCATGTTACACAGCCATAAAGAATCATAGTCATAGCACATTTAGTTCAAATGCTTGAAACACTTGGGTATAATCAGTAGGAATATACAGTAAATAGCCTGTTGCAAGAGATAAAGCTGGGGAAGTTTGAGGATCACTATGTCTGAGCCAAGACTTTTGTTGTAGCTTCTGGTACTAGTATTTAACAGAGAGACAGCCTTATCCAAAAGAGTATCAGCACTGTACTAACAACATCCAACAATACTAACAGTACCAGAAACAATAGCAGATGTATTAGAACTATAAAAACATGCCTCATCCCACCACAAAAAGAGCAAACAGAAGGCATGATGAGTGCAACCAGTTAATCAAACAGTACTGTGTGGCTTGGGACAAATGCCAGGTGTCACCTCAATGAGGTGTCTAGGCTGGTGCTGTATCCAACAACAGTCAGTTGGTTTGAGGTGGACCTGTGCAAAGAAAAGCCTCTGCTCTGGAATATGCTATTCATTACATTGGGTACCAAAATCCTGTGGAAGAAAAAGTTAAACTGAAATGTAGTGCTCGACCTAATATGGAATATCTCTTAGTTATAGACCTTAAACTATCTTAGTGGAACGCAAGGTCACTGATGGAAGCACTGTGCTATTATGCCATTATAAGCCATATAGTTTCCATGCCTTCCCCACCCCTGTTCTTAACTACCCAATGTGGAATCAGCCTCCTCATCAAATCCCAAGCCCCTCTGTATTCCATTCTAAAAGTCTTGCACCAAGTACTCCATGTATTTGGGCATAAAGAACTAGAGTTATGTCTATTTTCATTTTGCAGCACATAAGTGCGTTGTTCACTGGATAAAATGGATGTCACAAGGCTTCAGAAATATTAACAGTACCTGTTGTGGACACAGTCTGGTCATTCCTGTGCTAGAGGAAAGTAGCTCTGAGCAGTCATTGTAGAAAAGGGTCAGAAGTTCCCAATAGCCGGATGTGGACTGCTCGAGTTTGGTGGACCAGAGTTGGGCAGGTTAAAGAAGATATCAAGGGGTATTTAACTCTCTGCATTTCAAGCGATCAGTCACAAGGCAAACTGTTTCTGTTTTGCAGAGACATCTGGATACATGAGCAAAATAAAACAAGTTAGAAGGGCTGCACGAACTTGTGAGTGTGTCCTGTGCAATGACTTGGAGGACGCACAAGGAGAGAGTTTGATATCCAGTGTCACCTCTAATTGGTTAACTCTTCACCATGGACATCCAGGGGAGAAGGTGTGTCTATATGTCAGTTTTGGGTGACAACAGTAACAGGGGCTGTCAAGAATCCAACTGTGGCTGTGCTGATCTTCATCTTGGGCAGGAAAAAGGGAGCCAAGTGGACAGTGACAGTTGAAAAACAACAAGACCCCAGGTGAGATTGCCATCTTGGTAGTCACATCCATTTACCAAAACTGAGTTGCCATCCCAAGAAATATACCGTAGTTTGTACAAACCACAGTTCTTCAAAGGGGTGGGAGTCCTACTGCAAATGAAGAGTTTAAAGGTCCAACATATTCCCATGTCAGTCAGAGCATCTAAAGAGGGAATTCTCTTAGTCCAATGATTGAAATTGCTGCAATGACATTACAGTTCTGTAGATCCATTCTGTGGGGAGGAAGCTGTTTAAATACAGCTGGTAGTACTTTTGGTAGCTCTTTTCCAGCCATCTCCGCATTTGGAAATTCATGAGTGCCTTGAGCTGCATTGATGACAAGTCTTGGTGAGTACAGCATTCTGAAAGGAATATTAGCCTTGTGGAGCACTTGCTTGATATTCTTGTAGGCAAGTTGCTTTTTGCGAACCAATGGGGTCGCATTGCTAAAATTGTGATGTCTATGGTCTATTTCTGGGTTGTGCCTGAAAATAATCTTTTTGGCTAGTGCACCTACCCGGTAAACAAAAACTAACTAAATAAATAAATAAATGGTTGTCCACATTAGCGTGCCTTGTTTCCATGCTTGTTGTTGTATAAAGAGCTTGTCTTAAAAGTTAAGGCACCTTAAAATGATTGTTTTGGGATTGATTCTGGGATGTGGTTGGGGTTTCAGAGACCTGTGTGCACTCTTGATAATGTAGATGGTGCCCGTGTCTGGTGGCCATGCCATCTCTTGTAGGAGCTTTTGAACAAATAGGACCATACTGCCTCCTTCAGCTTTCTCAGGAATTCCAGTGATCACAAGGTTGTTTCTCTGATTCCTTCCCTTTTTGATCTTCTATGTGATCTTCTAGTTTAGCCACCTTTTTTTTGAGCTGATGTGCTTCAGTCAACTCTCTTTCTTGTCTGCCCTCAGTCAAGCTGATTTGAAAATCAATGACTAGCTCCAGCAGCATGATTTTGATTGATGTCAGCTCATAAAGAATAGGCCCAGCTCCTCAGAAATATCCTCACAGACCCCTGGCTCCAGTGGAGAATTTAAGGTTGATCCCTTTTTCTGCTGCTTGATAGGCTGCAAACGGGGTGGCACAGGTAACACCAATGGTATGTCCATCTACTGAGGTTTGTGTGCTGCCATTTTTGTTGAAAGGTTACTCCATTTGGACAGCAGATATTCCCCTATGAGAATATATTAGATGTAATTGTCAAAGTAACCATTTAAATAGATTTTTTGCCACTTTTGTACAGCTGCAAGTCTTCAAGTTATGAGGGGGGCTGTTGTTCTCTCCAGGTGCATGACGTGACTCTGACAAAGGTAATTCTCCCACTTATCCTACCCTGCATCACCTCTGCTTCATCCCTGGCCAGGTCATTAGTCCCTAGATAGACAATGACAACCAGCTTCCTTCTTTCCCCCTTCTTCCCTGGTGATTTCTGCCATCTTCCCTCCAGTCCTCCCTGCCAAAGTATCTGGTAGGCACTTTACTATCCTGTCTCTCCCTTCTCCTGTTACCATCTCTGTCCACCTGACTATGGATTCCCCCACCACCAGCATCTGCCTCCTCCTTGGTTGGGGGCCTCTCCTTTCCCCCTTTGGGCTTCTTCCCTTGAGGACCCCAAATTCCTCCCTTCCAATTGCCTTGAAAGCCTCATCCTGGCTCCCTTGTCACACTGGAATGATGAAGGAATTATGCAGCAGTAATTTTGAAGCATACTCTCCTTCTTACCCCCCTCCTGGAGCCCACCAATGTCCAGCCACTCTGCCTCTTTTCTGGCTTCCTTTGATTATGAATCAGCAATGTTGCTGGTCTCAGGTGAGGCAGAAGGTACCCTGTAGTTATGCCAGTTTTTCCCTGAGTACAGTGACCTCTGCTGTCAACCCAGAGGTGCCTGCATATGGGTCAGCACCTCAGTCTCCACAATGTGTCTCCAATGATTGTTGCCCTACTCCCATTACACTGCAACACTCACCACTTCCACGCCTGATGACTGTTTTTCTTTTAACTACTTACTTCTCTGCCTTTCCCATGTTTTTATGTCTATCCTTAGTATACCCCCATTGGCTTAACTTTACATTTCCCTCCTTTCTGTATTTAGCCTATCTCTGTAGTATGTGTGTACCCTTGCCCTAGATATGATGTTTCTAAGATACCTTTCTTAACCTTGCTTCCTAATTCCCCTTGTACACTTTACCTAGAGAGGGTTTTCTTGCTTGTTACTGTGTGCCCTCCCTTATTTTACCTTTGTTTCTCTTCCTCCCTGATGTTCCCTTTACTGCAGAGATTACTTACGTTTCCTGTAGTCTCCCTTCAAAATAAGCTGCAGCCTGCTGTTGTCTCACAATGCCTGTTGATGCCTAAGGCACCAATCCTGTTCCACTACTGCTCTGTTACATTCAGGCTCTGGGACATAAAAGTGAATGGAACACATTAGAGTGGATGGGCTTTAATAGTCCGCTGTCCTTCCTGTTAGCTGGTGATTGGCTCTCCTGTCACTAGCTCCCCCCTTCCCTCCAGAAGCTGCACTGCTTTGCTGCTCCACTTGTGCTGCAAAGATCTCAGGGTTTATGAGACATCACACACCCTGGGTGTGTAAAAAACATAACACAAAGTTTTTTATGCTTTACACACTATTTCTCTACCCTCAGCTTAGCGTACAGTATATATCTTAATAACAACAAAACACTTTTTTTTTGGTGCATGTGCTTTCATCCACCTTTTCCCTACCCCAAACCTCTAAACCTAGTCCCCCTAGGGATGGCCCTGCTTTGGTGGCCTGGCTTGTTGACCAATACTCCCCCTCATTCCCTTCTCTTCCAGGTCCCACTGTGGTATGCACCTGTATTCTGCTGAGAGAGCCTTGTCGTGACAGTCCAGCTTGTAGACCAATGTTTGTTTTGCACCAGCTTGGCTGATGAAGTTTTAATTTGCTGCATCTGTATGACATATCATATATATGCATATAGGTTGTAAACAAAATAGTTATTGCATTTTTCTTAAGGACATTAGGGTTCAGTTACAGATGGCAGTGAGGTGTTAAAATATTAGCTAGTCATGAATTGTATGCATACCACACTCTAATAACTGTGGCAACACTGGCATTATTGACCCCAGCAAACTCTTATTTTAGTTTATACAGTACAATGTATTCCTATAATTTAGATGTCTATATCACAAAGTAGGAAACACATACCTTAAGAATATAAATGTTGATGAAAATGCTACTCATCATGTCACTTGAACTCATAATGTTCTGTTCACAAACCCAGTACTCTCTCAACGTCAATACAGATGGTTCACTGATTTAGCCTTGAACTTGTATTAAGTATATATTTTAATAAAAATAAATATATATATATATATATATATATATATATATATATATATATATTCTACACAGTGTGGGATTTGAATTCATAACCTTTGATTTTAAAGCCTAGCCCCTTCCACTTTGTATTACAGAAGGTTCCATTTGGCAGCTTTAAACTTACTTGCCAATTTATTGCATGACAAAATAATACATGTTTTCCTTAAGGGTTTTACAGTTTAAACATACTGCCTTTTCATGTTCATGTCAAGAGCTTGTTACCATGCAATATTACGTCAAAATCAGACTTCATTTACCATATGATTTTCTTCTTCAACAAGGTGATGCAGAAGAAGTATATATTTTTTCACTTTTTGCTGTTTCATTCTCAGAAAGTTGAGCAGCTAAATGTATTATTTATAGTATCTGATGTTGATGTTAGAATGACTATATCTTTATGGAAACACAAAAAATAATGCCATTTCAGCAATCAGAACTGTACAAAACACAAAAAGACCAACATTTCAGCACCCAGAATTGTTATGGCAGTGCCACAAATTTCCCAGCAAGTTTGATCATATTTACAGTAGATAGTCACTTTGGCAATGCTTCCAGCACCTTTGTTTTCCTAATTTGGAAGGAATGACTAACATGAGTCCTAATATGGAAATGCATGAAACTTTTTGCTGTGTGACACAATGAATGATCATAAAATATTTTCAGCAAATTGTGCTGAGGCCTTTTCAACCTAGTTACTGATGTGGTTTTGATTTTTGCAAGGGAAAAGGAGTGAAAAGATAAGGAAGAAACTGGAGATATTTATGGCCAAAATAAATTATAATTACTGGTGACACTGTTTATCAACTGGGTGTCAATTATTTTCATAGGCTGTAATAACCTGCTTAATTGATAACAATGGATTAACTGATTATTAGAGTTCCATAATAACCAGGTACCCAGTTATTAGTAAATATCAATGTTTTTTTTTTTGTAGAAACATCCTGTCAGAACATAAATCACAAATGTTTCCTAAAAATCATTACATATATCCCTTACATGCTGTTGTTGTGCTGTGTGGCTCCCCCACTCATGCACGAGACAGCACGACCCTGAAGCTCACCACCTCAAAATCGTTGTTCAGTCATTCAGCCATAGATTCAGGAATGCTGTTACTGTTTGTTCCAGTAATTATACAAAAAAACATGCAGATGTGTAATTTTTCAGTTTTTTTCACACACCCTTGGTGTGTGATGTCTAGTTAAATCCCTCAAGCTTTGCTCACAGGGTTTAAGTGGCATTACACACAACAGTGAAACAAAACTTATAATACACATCTGTACATGCATTGTTCTTACTATTATAAACGTCCTAGATCTCTATGGAAGTGTGGGGGTTGATGAAGGACACAGCAGGCAAAAAATTAGGTAAACATCCTGCAGGATGGCACAATTTATTTAAAATTTTGCACTATGTAGACACTTAATCAGATGAAAAACAATAAAATAATTGTTTCTCATCTCACTACTTCAGAAAATTGTGTTTTGTGTTCCCCAGAGAAGCCTAGCTACTGGGTGTTGACTCCCTCTTGCCAAGGTTTAGCTAGGGACTACCTTTGCTAAAGAGGTGTTTTACCAGTCTTTGCAATTTCCCATGAGTCCAGGGTAGCCAAGAAGCTCCAGTTTGTCACAGTCTTCCTTCTATTCCCTCAAGCTGGCACTCCCCTTAATGCTATTGACAGGCTTAACCAAAACCCCTCTTTTACATTCCTCTGTTCCAGTAGTGCACACCCCTATACCAAGACAGCACCACAAGCAAACAACTGAGGCAGCTGTCCAGTACTAAACACTACTACTCCTCATCTTAGTTTTGCATTGGTGTTTTCTCCTTCTGGTGTCATGGACAGTCTCTTTATCTCTCTCTCTCTCTCTCTCTCTCTCTCTCTCTCTCTCTGCAGTTCAGCAGCTGACTGACTAAAAGCTGTTGAGTGAGTCTTTTTACAGCTCAGATGACGACATCACCTGTCACCAAAATTCAAATTTTATATCACTAATTTTCATTGTACAAAACTTGCAAATGAAACAGAGATACACATTCATTACAACAGAAACAACAATGCTACACATGTTCTCCAAACACTGATTGATCATCACTTAAAATAGTTTTTATTATATTTCCCTTAAATACTGGAAGCTGTCCCTAAAACTGCCTGACCTCCCAAGTCCTACAGCCTATAGAGTCTTAATTCAATCTTCCACCACCTCTACTTTCCTCAGTTTATGCATTCCAAAAGATGGTTCAATCAAATTTTGTAACAATGTTTAAATGTAATCAGAAAAGAAACAAATTTTGCAATGTTTCTGTTCTGGAAAGACAGACTCTACAATAACTAAGGAATATGAATGATTTAATAATAAAACCATCAGATAAGGGTGGAAAGCTTGTAATTCTCTTGAAGGAACAGTACAAATAAATAATGACACAACTAAGTAATACTACTGACTGTTATTGTAAGCTGCATATAAATCCAATAAAATATTTTTAACATCAATTGAGCCACATTGTAAACAAAGGTTTATGGACAGGATAAATTGTATATGGGGAGGCAATTAAAAATAAACATCCAATTGTCCCTACATTTTGGGTGGTTCTAAAACTATGTCAATCCCTCTCCAACCTCACAGAAAAAACAATAGCCTCTGGAGGAAAATAGATCAGGTAATGTGGATTCTTGTGTGAAAGCTGCAGTGACCACCATGTGAGCCTATCTATAAGACTCTCAGGATCTACTCCAAAGATTGAAGATTGTCAAATGGGGAAAGGATTTAAAATTCCTTATCACAAATGTTAAAGCACTATACTCAATTATATTATGTAATTTGGAATTAGAGGCAGTTTGGATGCTTTTGGAAATACAGAATTGCAAAGAAGTAAGGCTGATGCACTTTCTCCTCCAGAGTTTATTTAAAAAAACAAAATTATTTTATTTTCACTGGAGAGTGCTTCCACCAGCTCTAGAATACAGCAATGGTGGCCACTACAGCCCCATCATGTGCAAATTTGTTCCTGAGCTGGTGGGGGGAAAAGTGGTATTTCCAACAGAGAATCCATGTGTGGAGGATAGTGTGTTGCCATTGAGTTATTGACAACATTTTCTTTACACGTAAAGGTTCCAAAAAGAAAGCAGAAAAGTTTGTTGGATGCTTAAGCAGGAATGATTACAATCAGGGTTTTACTTGCAAAGTTTCATCAATAGAGACTGAGTTCCTGGATTTGAAACTAGTGACTGATGAGCACAGGCAAATTCAAGCAAGTGTGTTTTATAGGCCCACAGCTGGAAATACTCCACAAAGGTCAGAACGTGCACACCCTCCAAAATATATAGGTAGAATCCCATTGGCCAATTTATCAAGCTGAAATAAAATTATTCACAGGAAGAAATATTGCTGTTACAGATGAGGGAGATGACCGATTGTATCTGTGCAAGGGGAATATTCAAACAGACTAATCAAAAGAGCTTTGAATTGGACAAAAAAAGATCAAGGGAATCCAAGTGCTGCAAAGCAGCAACAACAGTCTAGGTCAGCACAGGAAACCAGTTCCAAATAATTTTTAAATGTGTTTCTTCAAGCATAGTTATATCTGAATAAGTTCATTTTTCAAACAAATGTTAAAAGGTATACTGCACCCATGTACATCTAGGCAAGGGAGCAAGTCCTCACATCAATTGTTTACAGGAGGCAAGTGTAAAGTGGATTTCACATCAGTTCTCACAAACAAGGTGTCCTTCTCTGTAGCGATGTCAAAACATTAAGGATATAGCTCATAGTGATATGCAGTTGTTGGCAAGATTGGTCCACTGGCTAAAAGGTGTTTTTCATAGCTAGAGCCATTTAAAAAAAAGTGTTCAAGATGGCTTGTTTTATGTGAACTGATGTCAGATCTACATTACACCTGCCTACTGTAAGCAGTTGATGTGTGGACTTGCTCACCTGCCTAGATGTCCATGGGTGCAGTATGCTTTTTAACATTTGTTTGAAAATAAATTGATGCAGATACTGCATAACTACACCTGAAGAAATTTATTTGAAAATTATTTGGAACTGATTTCCAGTGCTGATCTGAACTGCTGTTGGTGCTGTGCAGCACTTTGTTTCCCTGCATTTTCCATGCCCTTGGTATTGCACACTTAAAGTAGCTCACTGAGCCCCAAACTGTGTGCATGTTTAAGGTCAAGGGAATATTTTTTAACACCAAAAAAGAAAGAGTGGATCAGGGGAAAGAGGAGCCTATAACAATGCTAACTCAATATCATAAGGCTGGTCAGGTAAAGAGAATAATACCAAAGAAACTGGCAAATATTAACAAAACATCCAAGTATTTCTCCACACTTTCAGCAGCGCTCACAAGTAACATGTAGTCAGGCAAAAATATAAGGGACTTAGCAGTTACTATCCATTTCCTCAAGGAACAGAATAAGATGAGGTTATCTAGTAAAGTGGAAGAATAACACAAATGTTTGAACTGCAATATCTGCCCTTATGCAGTGACTGGAAAAAATCCAGCAGTGCCTCACGCCACAAGGAAAGTAAACATAAGATTATTTATTAATTGTGGATTCTGGCACAGCCTTTGTTTTGTATGCTAGCTGCTGATCTTGCCTCAAAGTATAAGGAGGAAGGACCATCAGGCAGTTTCATACCAGAATATAGAAACATGTAAAAGCCTTTAGAACCGGTCAGCTTAATGTTGCATTAAGGGCTCACTGTAAATAGTTATTTAACAGTAATTCACTGGATTTACATTTTACAGGAATGGAACATAGAACTATGGGAGAAAGGAGAGATCCAAGACTACCATGACTTTTATAGAGAGAGTCGTGGTAAATCTTCCATCTGAATATGATAGTACCAAATTGTTTTAATTAAATTTGGGATTATACCACTTTTCTGATGTAATGTAATTGGGGCATATATATAGTACTTGTAAATAAATGTGGTGAGCATTCAACCAGGAGCTGTTGACAGTAAAGAGTTAGTTAAAAGCATTAGACTCCTCTATCTAAGGAAACCATTAATCAGTAATTAAATATGTACATAATCTGGAATTCAAAAATAATTTGGAAAACCATGGAAATCTTTTTTGTTGTTGTTGTTTATGTTACTTTTTTTTGCTTAATTTTTTTTTTTTCAAAATATATGAAACCCAATTTACTGCTATAGCAGTTGTTATTAATTGCTGGGTATAGGATATTATGCTTTGAAATTATATGGTTCTTTTAAAAGTACATATGTGTCTATCTACTATAATGGCAGTCGTACATATCAAATTGATGGACTTGATACAATTTTGAGTAAGACATAAATCTAATAAAATGCTCTGCTATAATTAAGATGATAATGGAAAAAAATTCATATGGATGTTGTTATGTCTGCAGTTTTTTAATAATGGAGTATTCCATCTTACGGTGGAAAAAAATGGGTGCAACAGCAGCAAAACAGAGGCATCAAAGCATAAAGCATAAGGTGTTCCAGGACTAGAGGACATGGGATGAAGTTGGAGGGAGGACAGTTCAGAGGAAATGTGAGGAAGAATTTCTTCACAGAACAGCTGGTGGACAAGTGGAACACCCTGCTAGAGGAAGTGGTGGGGGCTGAAACAATCACAGGATTTAAGAATGCATGGGATAGACATTAAGGAATTCTGGAGGTCAGGGGTGAGGGGCAACAGATTTCTAGGAAAACATAAAGTGAACTTACAACCTCAAATGGGCAGACTGGGTGGGCCGTAGGCCCTTATCTTCCGACACTGTCTATGTATCTATATATCTATGTATCTGTGTAAAGCAACCCAGATAAATGTTTATACAAAACAACCAAGTCCTTGAGTCTGTATGAACTAAAGAGAAAGCATTGATAGTTAATATACCATATAAATTAATCTCTGTGTAAAAATAAATAATCTGATTGATTTAGAATTATAATTACATATACAATAATGGATGGGGAAGTATGTTTAATGAGAATATAATGGTCGCCCAAAGTGTTGGATGTTTATTAAAGCATCTCACACTGAGGGTGCCCCTTACATTCAAGTAGGACACACTTTCCTATATTTTATTATTTGTAATTGCTGGTCAGCAATTTTTTTCCAACTTAAATTGTGTTTCTAACACACACACACACACACACACACACTATCTCTGAGACCATCTTTTTTCCTCTGCTTTAGTTTTTTTGTATAGCTGCTTTTTTACTTTTTTTTATTCTAACTTGTGCTTTCTTCAAGAATAGTTTAAAGTTTAGATCGTGCTCATGATCACTGCTTACCCCAATCAGCCAGACTGGAGCCATTCCACAGTGGCAGTTCTTGTCCGCTGCAGCTGCCGGGATCAACCAGATACATTTTTAAAAAATCTTAACTGGTGGAATTGCTTATTTAAAAAAAAAAAACATGGTGAAAACTCTCTATCTGGTGGCTCCTCACTACTCTGGGAAAAGGAGCCACCATGTTTTCAAAGGTGATTAACCCGCCCAGAAGGAGCTGAACAGCCAATAAGGGAGCAGCTTTTTTTGACTGACGGGGCATGTGCTTGCCCTTATAACCCATGGGTTATAACAGTAAATTATAACTGGTTTAGCCCATAGAAAAAAATGCTGACCAGTTATTATAAAGGCATTAAAAACTTAGATACTTTTCTAAATTACACAAAATGTAATGCAAAAGTTATTACAGTTGATATATTGGTCTTTAGAGATTTTCTTAATATAAGCCTTTAATATTTGCATATATATGGATAGTTGATCTGAGATACATAAGTACTGTAGGGATAATAACTTAATATATTTTGGGGTATATATAGAAAAGAGTGCACTAACATTGTTGCTGGCTGAATATTTTCATGTAATGTTAATACAAACTGGGACTGGGGCACCAGTCAACATCTGTGGGTAACAAACCCTAGCTGTTTGTCATTCATTGCAACCAAGGAGTCTTCTTCTTAGTGCATAAAGTTATTATTACAGTTTTCAGATATAAATACATTCACAAAATAGTACAATATATTGTAATGATATGTTTTATCCTTTATCTTGTGCATATAACCTATATCACATAACACATATTTGTAGAGCACTTCAACATGATCAATATTTCATTGCACCCTGTCACAAACCTATTTAATTATATTCTGCAGTTTTATTATGTAGAGAAAATGTACAGTCAATAATTATATGTGTGGCACATAACCACAACAGTTGATTACTATTGTCAGGTTATTTTAACCTAATTTCATAATCAGGGGCAAAATAGATGTAATGGGTTTCCAGTTTGTATCTGTAAGAGACTGAACATTATCATTGAGGTCAACAAGCTCTATCATTCTTTCAGGTATCAGTGTTTCCTAGAAAGAGGTAATCCAATTAATTATGCTCAAAGATACCCAGGTCTGGTCAATTCCATTTATGTAGTATTTGTCTCTTGGTAATCATAGATGCCAGGGTGCCTATCTTTTTCTCTTTTTGATTTAATCCAATATTTCCTACTTCATTCAATATATACAATTCCGGATTAAAAGGTAGTTTCTTTTTCAGAGTCCCTTCAATTTCTAAAACAGTAACTTTCCACCATGAATCTATTATTTCACATTTCCAAATCAAATGATAAAAATCTCTACTTTGGCTACATTGATGCCAACTTTTTTTCCCATTACCTAGTTAAAAATGAAATATTCTTACAGGGATAAGCTATGCCCTGTCCAGTATTTCATACTGTATGCATTGTTTTTTTTTGCATAAGAATATAATTTGCTGGCATTTTTCCATATATTTTTTCCACTGGTAGGTATCTGTTTTATTTAAAAGATACATACAACTAATGAGTCTTCTTAAGAATATTATTACTGTTAAGGGCTAGAAATTTATTCTGTACTGGCATTTGACTTTACAAAGCATATTAGCCATTATTAATGTGAATTTTATTAATGGCCACCTTGATTAATGGGACTTACTGTAGCTAGTGCAACTCAGGGCAACTAACTCTGCCCCTTGTCAAAAAGGTAGAGCACCTTGCTACACATGGTAGTTATTGGACAGCATAATGGTGGGTTCAGTCTCTGTCCCACAGAATCAATTGCAATTATTATAGCTGCATGGCAGTACAGCTATAGTTAGGGTTAGTGCGAGCATTTAATGTTCAAGATCTATTTTGCAGGGTAATAACTTTGGGCAGGTTCAAGAAATTTGCTTGAAATTTCTTGTACATCTTTAGAAGTGACAGGCCTATTGATATGCCAAATTTGGTTGGATTCCCTTTTGTCGTTTCTGAGATACAAAGTGTTGAACAAAAAGAGATTTTTATGTGTTTTGCTGTTTATTTGTCAAACTGTATCTCAGAAACAGCTGCAGCAACAGGTCTGAAATCTTCAGAGTAGAAAACTTTCATCTCCCAGATGTGCCTTTTGAAGGTTTGGTGAAAAAATATTAATCCATTCCAAAGTTATTAAACTTTGTTTTTCCCATTATTTCCTATGGGCAAAAAATTGATAGCCCTTAAGGCATAGGATTCTATGGTCCGGCATATGATTTCATGCTGAAGTTTAGTAATAGGCATATGATTCTATGTCAGAGCAGCTGTCTGTTATAGGATTGTATACCAAAGCCTCCTGCTGAAGGGTACAGGTGCAGGTCGGCACCCCCACCCCCAAAACAACTGTGGGATACTGAGGAGCCCACTCCCAGTATCCTCTTTGCAAAAAGGTAGAGGACCTTGCTACATAGGGTAGTTATTGGATAGCATACTGGTGGGTTAAGTCTCTGTCCCACAGTACCAATTGCAATTATTATAGCTGCATGGTAGTGCAGTTATAGTTAGGGTTAGTCCGAGAATTTAATGTTAAAGGCCAATTTCTGCAGGATAATAACTTTGGACAGGTTCAACAGATCTCCCTGAAGTTGTGCATACATCTTCAGAAGGGACAGGTCCATTGATATGCAAAATCTGGTTTGAATCCCTTTTGTGATTTCTGAGATACAGAGTGTTGAACAAACTGAGATTTGTATGTGTTTTGCTGTATTTTTGTCAACATGTTTCTCAGAAATGACTGTAGCAACAGGCCCGAAATTTTCATGGAAGAAACCATAGGTCTCACAGATGTGCCTTTGGAAGGTTTGGTGAAAAAATATTAATCCATTCCAAAATTATTAAACTTTGTTTTTCCCATTATTTTCTATGGGCAAAACATTGATATCCCTGGCAGCATAGGATTCTATGTCAGAGCAGCACTCCTGCATATGATTTTATGCTGAAGTTTAGTAATGGACATAAGATTCTATGTCACAGCAGCTGTCTGGCATAGGATTGTATGCCAAAGCCTCTTACAGAAGGATGCAGGTGCAGATCGGCACCCCCACTGCCAAAACGACTGTGGGATACAGAGGAGCCCACTCCCAGTGTCCCAAAAATCAGTTTTTTCCCCCTGAAAAAAAGAAACAGTTCCGCGACATCATTTTTTAAAATTCAAAGCAGAATCCTGTATCCTGCCATTTTCGAAGCAGAATTGAAATGCTCACTTTCACTGACATCGGGGTGCCCACTTCCCGGGTCGGCATTTATCCTCCCCTCCACTACTGTGGCATACTGGGGAGCCCACTTCCAGTGTGCTGAAATAATTAAATTAATATTTTTCCAACACCGGGATGCTGACTCCTGTTGTCGGATTTCTCCCCCGAGCCCACTTCCATTGCTGATGGGGTGTCCAATCCCCCTGCCGGCATTATGTATCCACCCAACTCATGTTGCACACTGGGAGCCCACCCCAGTGTGTCCACATTTATTTTTCATTTTCCTTTAAATAAAGAAAACCATCCCGATGTCTTTTTTTTTAAACCTGCAATAAAGAAAATGGTCCTCATCATCTCTCCCACCCCCATCCCCACCCTCCCACCAAGCACCCACCTCCCTCAACCCCTTACCAATACTTACCTCTGGAGTTCAGGATCAGTGATCTTGTCTGGATCGGGACACGTTTGCACTCTTTAAAGCCCAAAGGCAAACTGAGGAATCAAGGTAGGCTTGTATTATGGATCTCAATGGGGTTTTCAACTTATGTTGATATCACAGCCATTTTTAATAATTTTTCCCCAAAAGTTTCACCACTGGGTTCTTGGGACCCCACCTCATGAACACTGACCGGTCATTTCGTTATTCAATCGCGAAAGGTGATTTTGCAGTTGCTAGGCAGAATCACCTTTCTTGGCTGATTATGGAATGACAGTGCCAGTGTTCATGAGGGGAGGTCCCAAAAAGCCCATGTTGAAAATTTGGTGCAAAAATTCCCCAGAATGACTGTGTTACAAGTGTGCATTGCACAGCTTTTATGCATATTCATAACTTCACCAATTTTTAATATTTTCACTCCAGATTTTCAACACTGAGATTTTTTCATACCTCCTCATGAACATACCTCTCAACTATACCACATTACGAGGAACTTTCCTCATTTTACTTCACAAAAGCTCCCTGTTCCACATTGTGAGGACTTGTTCCACATTTAGTGTTAACATTTTAAAGCAAAAATCTATAGTAAATGATGCAAAAAATATACTATTCATTTAATAACAGACTTTCTGAACATAAATGCAAACATTTTAACAGTGTTCTGAGCTTCCTAGGTAAAAATTTGAATAAGTGTTCCACATTTTGCTCATTTGTTCCACATTTTGAGAGGCAGTGTTCTACATTTGGGGGACAAAAGGTTGAGAGGTATGCTCATGAACAGCGCAGCTGTAATTGTTCACATCCTGCCTGAAATGTATTTTCGTACCTCTGGCTCAGAATGGCACACACTCTGTGTGAAATCAACTTTTGGGATGTGCTAACAAAATCACAGTGCCACTCACTGTTCATGAGGTGGGGTTCCAAAAAGGCCATGTTGAAAATTTGGTGTAAAAATACACAAAAATGCCCGAGTTACACATGGTCATTGAAATTTCAAGATGCACATGTGTAACTTTTACAGACTTTAATATTTTCACTCCAAATATTCAACATTGCCAGTTTGTCACACCATCATGGGCCCTAACACTCACCCTATTCCATCTGTAAGGAACCTGACATGGTACAGTATAGGAGAACGGGGTGACAGTTAAGGCCCACGACCCTAAAGCACACCGTGATGCTTGTTGGTGTGTGTAGGGTGGGGGTGGTGTTGAGATGGTAGGGTTGGGTGGGATAGGGTGGGACCCAAGACCCTCAGTCACACCCAAATACTTATTGGTGTGTGGAGGGTGGGAAGTGCAGTTCCAATGGTAGGGTTTAGTGAGGGACGGGTATAACAGCTGTAAACCCTAACATCCAATTTCCTGACCTGTATCATTTTGGTTGAAGATCTATGTCTAGAAACCTAACTTTGTTTTAAACAATGTTTTTGTTAATTTAATTAATATATAAGCTCTCACTGCACCATTCTCACTTCATTTTTGAGCACTTTAAGTTTATATTGGAAATAATGGTAAAACATGCATTAAAATGAATATATTTAATGCCATTTCACCTTGAGTGCAATATTCTTTTGTTTTGTAAAGCACTGTGGATTTCAACTGGCAGGACCTGCATATACTGTACTGTACAAAGGGTCCAAAACATTTTGAACAGCCAGTCCTTCACATTTTAATGGCTGCATGGGTATAGTCCTGCAGGCATTTTGGGATCATATCACTGCAGGAAAGAAAAGGGACCATGAGCAGAATTCATCTCTGTCTTCTCCTGCAGTGATGTAGCTGCTGTCCACACCACTGTGGTCATTGGTGGTGTGTGGTGTCTGCTCCTTCCCTGTCCTCTGCAGATGGAGCTCCCCTCCCAGGTTTGATCGCTCCCCCCTTGGTGGACTACTGTAATGCAGTAGAAGGTATGCACATGTGCACAGAGTTATTTAAATAAGCACTTACCATGCTCAAGAATGCCACTGTCCCTTAGTGCACATGCGCTGAGCACGGCAGTCATGTTGGACACGGTGCACTTCTGAGCCATGTGCTCTTGCTTCTTTAATATTGCCAACATCAGGGGACTCAATTCCTGTGTTGACTCCCTCCCCAGCAGTGTGGAACACTGTGGAGCCCACCCCCAGTGTCTCAAAATAGTTTAAATATCAATTTTTCTATAATCTGACACCAGGATGCCCATCCTCAGTGTTGGATGTCTCTGCTCCCCCAAGTCCGTCATTTTCTTATTAGGAGCCAACATTGGGGGCTCAATCCTCTTGTCAGCAATCACAAGTCCTCCTCCCTCTGCAGTGTGGGGCACTGGGGAGCCCACCCACAGTGTCTCAAAGTAGTTTTAATAAATGTCCTGGGAAAAAAAAAGGCCCTCGATTTTTTTTTACTGGAAAAAAAGAAGACTGTCCCTCATTGTCCTTGCCATCCCCTCCCCCCATCATGGCCTTCTTACTGAGTGCCCACCACCCCACACTTCCCTTACCATATACTTACCTCCAGAGGTCCTATGCTGTCATCTTCTGTGGACTGAGACATGTCTGCACTCTTCAAAGCCGAACCGTAAAATGAGGAATAAAGGTAAGTGCTGTATAATGTATTTCAATGGAGTTATGAACTTCTGCTCATAACTTTGCCATTTTGTTTTATTTGTCCACCAATTTTTCAACATGGTTTTAGATCTCACCTCATGAATACTATAGCTGTCATTTTGTTAGTCAGTCCTGGAAGGTGATTTTGCAGTCATTATGTGAAATCACCTTTTGGGACAGAGTAACAAAATTTCACCACCAGTGTTCATGAGGTGGGGTCCCAAAAAGGCCATGTTGAAAGTGTGGTGAAAAAATTCCTAAAAATGGCCAGGTTATGCACGCTTATTGACATTTTCCTACGCCTTCACATTACTTTGGTAATTTTCAATATTTTGACTCCACATTTTCAACATAGACATTTTTTCACACCACCTTATGAACAGTACAGTTGTCATTTTTCACATCCTGTCCAAAATGTGTTTTTGCACCTGTGGCATGGAATTGCATTTTAGCATGGATTTGAACATTTTCACCTATGGGGTTTATGAGGTGTGGTCATAAGAAGACTGTTGAAAGTTTGGGGTCAAAATATAAAAAAATAAATAATTTATTAAGTAACGTTATTTACAGGGATGTCTGTTGCACCACTGGAAATCTGTGCGGTGCGCTCCGGCTCTGGGTCAGAGGTCAACCAATGGCCTATGCAGCCGTGTTGACTCTGACCAGAGTTTGTTTTAAAAAGTGTTGCCAGTAATAAGGTTGGGCTTTGGCCATCAGCTACTGACCAAAAATATCTAATGATATAAAAGGACTTGCCCGGAAGGGGCATTTCTAGGTCTGAAATGATTAGAAGCATCATCCCCAACCCCTCCCTCCCAGCTGGTCCAGAAGGCAACAGTGAGGTTTCTGATGTCTGTGTGGAATTCAGATCATACTGCATAATCCATATGGGTCCTGGACTGGCTGTTGGACAGGTGTTGTGGATTGACTGTATAACATGCTTTTGCTCACATTTAAAGTCCTGAACAAGCTCAGCCCTGAGTATCTCCACACGCTCCAGAACCAACCTATTTTTTAAATCTGCTGCCAACAAAGAATTTTCAGTGCCAATCCCTGTCCTACAGAACTCACTTCCAGCTGACATAAATATGTCCATGCCTATCTGTATCTCCAAAAGTAATCTGAAGAATTTGCTGCTGAGGCACACATTTCCTGAGTAGGTTTAATACCTGCTGTATTGATTATGTTTTTAGGATACAGCTATGCAATATTGCACTTTATTGAAGTTGAGGCTGTGCCTTTCACCTTAAATGGTGTTTTGTGTTTGGCCTCTGTTCTCTTTGTATGGGTTATGTATATGTGTTCAGAGCTATGGAAGAGCCTATTATATATAAAAAATGTACTGTTAGTACTTGAACTACTAATAATAATTGGCATTGAGAGAACTCAATATTGCAACATTCTAAAACAAAATGTATTGCAAGCTATTATATCCTTTACTGCACTGATAAGCATTTCCAATTAAATACATATGTCCATTAGCGTTCAACATCTTCTGGTGCTTTTTCCTTAACTGAGTTCATAATCTTTGGTTTGTAATATCACATGTTTCCACTGCAGCAAGCATTGATGACACAAGTAGGGAATGATGACATTGGTTAGAAAATATGCATCTGAGTCAGGTTAACGCCAAGGAGCAAAGTTTCTTGCATTAAGTTCACTCAGCATTAGAATACTAAAGAGAAAGTTTACAGGAAAAGTAATAAGCACGGTATGTAAAAGGATGCTAAGACAGAGAACTATCCAGATTGGTTTAGTGCATCTCTCTAAACCACACCCATTCTCTGAAGCCTCAGTCCCCATGTAAGATATCCTGGGTTTACAGATCTTCATACAAGGCAGGCTCATGAGGCATGTATATGTAGTCTATTACAGGCTGAGAATGACAAGCTACAGACATAAGTTTTGTACTACTGGAATCCTCATTGTACTGTGGCCACATTACATCTTAGATAACCACTGGACAGAAACCTGCCACACAAATTACCAGAGAAGAGAACCAATTCTGCCAGAAGTTCAGAACACATACTGTAGACCACAGGTCTAAGGTAACACAAGAATTAGGGGACCTGACAATAAAGAATGCCATGGCTTAAAATTAAACCATTTTTAAGGTTGTGCAGTTAAAGCAGCTGTGCAATGAAATTAGGCAAAATATTTGACCCTATCTTTTTCACTATAAATGATTCCAGGCATCTTTCAGTTTTATTTGGTGGTACAATGTTTTAATTCCACCAAAATTTGAGTTTTTTATAAATGTTTTAATTTAATTATTTTCTCAAGAAAAAAAAAAGATGGCCACCACATTTTACATAGAAATAGCATTTTAGGCCTGGCAAGGATTAGTATCAAAAGAATTAAAAAAGACTTATGGGGCCAATTCCAAAGGCACTTAGACTGATGCAAGGTGCTTGCATCAAATGACAATGATGCAGTCTGCATCTTGCATCATAAAATGCAGCAGTCCCTATTCTAAAATGCAGTCTGCATCCAAATGGGAAGCCTCTGTGGAAAATGGGCATCGTGCCACCTTTGTGACCTACATCAGGGTACACCAGGTCACAAGGGGGCTAGCACCTTGGGGGGGCTGCAGCATCCCCTTTTTTGGGATTCTGAAAGCCCTGCTGTGGTTTTAGCAAGGGGCTCACATTAGACCAGCTAGGAGGTGGTCTACACCTGTTGCATCATTGCCCCACAAGGTGGGAAACTGGTGGGGGGGCTCTGTTTGTGGTGTCTGTGAGCAGAAGGGACAGGGGGTGCTGTAGGGGTGTTGGGGAGTGAGTGGGCATGTGGGGGGGTGATTGGGAACCCAGCAGGGATACCATTATATGAGCATATCAGAAGCAATAACCACAATTGCTGTATGTATGGCACCCCCATTGGGTGCTCGAGCACCCCCCAACATGCCCACTTGCTCCCCTACACCCCTATGGCTTCCCCAATGCCCCTTCTGCCACTGGACCCCTCCTGCCATTGCTGTTTGTGTTGCACTAGATGGGGAGGGGGAGCCAGATCTCTGTGGCATATCCTGCAGGTCCACCTATTGTTTGGTGCTAGCCTGCAAGTGCAGTGACTCCTGGGTTTTTGGTACAGGGACCCCCAATTTTATAGAATCAGGGGCAGGGTCCTTGAAGCACCCAGAGTATGATGCAGCCCTAGATCACCACAACTTGTGCTGATCTAAGGATTCTTTTGGAATTAGGCCCATGATACACAGCATAAGAGGTACCTAGAGAAGTAAATTTGACAGGTATGCTAATATTTGTCTTAACTGTAGCTGAAACAAGCTTTTTTGGAAAAACATTTTTCGTTGCACTGCTGCATTAAGTTCTATTTATGCCAGTCTTGTTTTCAACTTTTTACTGGTGACCAGAACCCTAATGAAATCTGATAAATCACAGTTTGGTGCTAATATTCAAATATCTTTATTGATATTTTTATATATTTCTCCAACAGGAACAAAGTCTTATTCTGATACACTGATCTGTCATTTGTAAACCATGTCTTACAGATACCTGATTCATTGTGTTTGTTTTGTACATACCCTATACTGTACAAGCCAAGGAATCCTGTTTAGTTGCGACTTTCGTTGCTTTCATTAACAGAGTAACAGATGCTGAAAGTAACATCAGGTGAAAAACCAAGAAATAGATTTCTCTTATCAAGGATTTTCAAGATAAAAAGTAAGGTAAACATTTCTGACAAGAATGCCATTTTATCTGAAAAATGCTGTTTGGAAAATAAAGTGTCCTGACTGACCCGAGTGTTAAAGCACCTGCTCCAGTATAATATAATGGCAGCCTTAGCATTGCTTAGTGTGTACAGAGGTGCATAAACAGTATACAGTTAACTGAATGGGACCCTTATATCATGAACCTAGAATATGTGTTGGCACCAGCTGGATTACTTCTGTTTTAAACAGTTTGTGGTTTCCCATGTGGTGCAAACTACCAGCCTTAGAGTTTGATACAGTATTCCTTTGAGGTACAGTATCAAGGCTGAGATTGATACAATACATGTCTTTCATAACCACAAACTAGATACGATGATTGGATTGTCTTTGTTTTTTATTAGCTGCATGTCTGGAGCAGATTTTCTTACTTGATAAAATCTCTATCTTTCAGTGATAACACAGACTTTGTTATGTTCATCATTGAGCAGCAAATGCTATTCCCAGAACACCTTGAAGCTCTCATGGATCAACTGAATATTGCATTTGACAGCCCTTGGCCTTGCACTGCCTATAGTTTCTGGAACATGTAAAAGCTGCTAATTAAATAACACTACTATGTGTGGAGTACTCATATAATATTGGGATCAAAACCTTTTACTTTAGAAAAACAAACAATCCATAAATTCACTGGTTTCATGCAGCACTGGCCAAAGCCATCCCATAGACATGCTTTCCTCCCTCCTCCCTCCCTCCCTCCTTCCTTCCTTCCTTCCTTCCTTCCTTCCTTCCTTCCTTCCTTCCTTCCTTCCTTCCTTCCTTCCTTCCTTCCTTCCTTCCTGTATTTATGTGTTTCTTTCTGTGTGTAACATTTGGTGACCATCTGTGGAGGGAATTCAAAATCTTTATCTCTAGCATTGTCCCCTTATAGTTTCTTCTTCAGTTTAAAAAAGAGTGTTTTGCTCTTTCTAGCTATCTTTCTGAGTTACAATACAGTCACCCCTCAGAGAAACAAAATGGATGTCTCCACCTGATCAGAATGGCTCACCAGCCTCCATGCTCCTCTAAATAATGACTGCCCTGTGACTATGATGCACTCCTTGCTCGCCCTGACATTGCCTCATCTCCCCTCTGGTGCATCCTTCACGTGTGAAGCTATACAGTCCGGGGTAAGAACTGATGTTTCTGTGCTGGAGCAGTCATCCTGAATAATTTTTTTCAGTGACTTTTAATCCCTGGGGTCCCACCCATGCCAGTTCTACCACTTCTTCTACATACACTCATTACTGCACTGCAGTCTAATCTGCAGTGTGAATAAATTGCGTACTTTGAGGTAGTGGGCTTACAACTCCGGTGGTCTTCATGCTGACATTTTTTTTTTAGTTCTTGTTGACTGGAAATTGCTTCGCAATTTCAGAATGTCAGCTCCAACACTTGACAACTCCTCATTAAGGGCCACAGATCTCCTGCTGTACACACTGGACAACCACAATCCTCCCAGAGCACCCTCTGAAAGGTGGCTAAGCCACAATCCCTACAGCAGACCAACTACCCCCAACCTCCTCCTCCTCCTACTGCCTGTGCATACATCCTTTAGTGCTTCTGGAGTGGAAAGTTAGTGTGAATTCTTTGTCCTGCAGAGTTTCCTGCCCCCTTCTTGCTGAGTCCCTCTTCACTATATGGTAGGTCCAGGCACATATATTGTGGCACATAAAAGAGTGGCATGACTTACCCCACATGACTTGCTGCCACCTGTGGGAACTTCCTACTATATTGTACTTACTTCCATCCCCTTGACCAGGATCTATTCCCCATCACTTCTGGCCTTTGTGCACCTATATGAGACTCCCCTTACTAGTACTCCAGTTGTACCCTACTACACTACAAGGCTAGCAACCATTTACCTGAGCCAGTGCAGTATCCTTTGACTCAATGGGAGCCCTCAAGAGTGCAAACTAAGCATTTTACCTTAAAATCCCTGACAATTTTCTTCTTTTATCACAATTTCCCCTGCTATAGTGTTTTTCTTTAAGCTAGCAAACACACGTTTCTGAGTTTGCTCTTCCTTCAACCCATTACTTTCCAAACTACAGCTAGTACCTTCCAAGGATATTCTTTTTTACCCTTAACTTTCCAGTTCTACTTCACTTTCCTCATCTGCTGCCGATTATGCATTTACCCCCTTTGAACTTTGTAGCTCAGAATTCAAACCCTCAGCCCTCACAACACAGTGATGCCCAAGCTCAAAAGGGACTCAAAAATAATTTAAGAGTTCAGCACATATAATCCTACTGAATCGACTGAATCACCCCCAGTACACAGTGAATTTATATGCCGCATGAGCAGCTCACTACCAATACTCCACTGATGGCTCCGTCTCCCAGTACAGAAAATTTACCCACAGCTTGAATACAACCAGACTATTAACCAATTTCTCTTTTAACAATCAATTTATTCTTAATAGCCTTAATACAGCAAGAAGATTATCAAATTTATCAAGCATTTCTATACTAAAATTTGGATCCTGGCAATTGTGAGGCATGAGCACTATACTTATGCTATCTTCCCCTCTCTGCTTATGCTTTTGAACATGGCTCTCTAGGCCTCTTAGGGCCTGCTGCTGCTCCCCATGGTGACATCACTTGTGGACCAAACACCCACCAAAAGGCAAACAGACCAAGCTTCTGGTAAGGAGCCCTTTAGCATTCAGTCCACATAAATTTTCTTAAATAAGTTAAAATAAAGCAAAATATATGAAAGCAATCATTATTTTATAGGGATAACTTCCACCCACTGCAAATTAAATACACCAAAGATGAAAACATTGATGAACCCACATACACAGTTGTCTTGAAGGAGAAAAAAAAAGGTAGATTTGTGATTTATGGATGTTCCTGTTCCTCCTCCTTGTCCTTCTTCTCCTCTTATCAACTGCCATAGTCTTTTACCATAACTGTTAATGGGTCATACACACACTCAAGTGTCTTCTGCAATGCCAGGTGGAAGTCATAGATATTCATTTTTCAGAAAGTGAATTGGTTTACTTTGGTATCACGTACAGTAAAAACATTATTTTATCTATTATCAAAGGGAAACTGGCTAACATTCTGGTAGTATTCAGGCTGAGGGGAAATTCTGTATGCTAGGAGATTGAGCTGTCAGTGGAAGAACTGTAGTGAGCCACACGTGTTGCATATAAATTCAAAGTGTGCTGGTCAGGGTTGATTTGAAAGGAGTGCAACAACTGTTGATTTTATTAATATTAATTCAGAATCCCTACTGAGCTGGGACATCATTGTATTGTGGGGCTGAGGGTTCACATTCTTAGCTGCTGTGTGCTAATGGTGTGAGTACATAATCAGGCAGTAGAGAAAGAAAGCTGCATGAAACAAGAAAGCTAATGAAGAATATCATTTGGAGGGTAATAACTATATTGCAAGGAGCACTGGATTGAAGAAGAATATCATTTGCAGGGTAATAATTGTATTACAAGGAGCACTGGATTAAAGAAGAAGCAAACTAAGCATTGTATTTTTTACTTGCTTAAAAATTGTGGTTGAAGGAGGAATTATGTTTATCCCTTACTGACAATAGGCAGGGTTGTTAATGGAAACATCTTAAAATACAATTTGGTTCAAAAGAGAATGCAAACAAGAAAAACAAGGAAGTTTCTGAGGATAATGAGATATATCAAGAGACATTCAACATGACAAAATGTCTCTCTTTTGAACAAGTGTAGGAAACAGCACCAATAATTTATTGAAAACAAAATACATCTTTTTCAGGACCAATTATGGAAAAATATGTTAAAAATCATTTATGAGAATTATAATTGGGCATTTTGGCTAGTAGTGGCTAAGGGCACCACAAATAGAGTAGGGTTGGATGTCTATGTGGAACCAGATACTTGAGTTAAAAGGGGCCAATTAAAAGTACCCATAGTGTGGGAATAGAGTAAGGATAGAACAAGAATAAAAGAAACAGAAAGGGAAAACTTAAAACACTCTATTTAGGGTCAGGTAACAAAAGGGGTTACACAAAGCAAAATGGGAAAATTAGAAACACCCTGTCTAGGGTAAGGGTACAAATTCTTCCTGCTAACATAATGACTGTAGGAATGAGAATGTTAGGAGTGGTATGGTGCAATGACTGTGGAGTGTCAGGTTTTAAAGAGACCTTCCAGAGACTGAGGTGATGCCCAATCTGTATGTACCTCTCTGGGTGGAGGGATAAGGTTGCTAGACTCATGGCTGAATAGGCTAGGATTAAGGGCATCTCTGCTCCCATCCAAAAGCCATTGAGTCCACCAGCTTTTCTCCAGACAATGCCAAGGAAGAGGGCTGGCTGGACTGTGGTGGACTCTGTGAGGGTAGGGGTGGTGTGTCAGGGGCACACTCCTCAGTTAGTGCCACTACAAAATGTATTCACTACTCTGGTTGAAGGGGAGTGCTGGGAGGAGGAACCCATCGAGGATGAGGGGGTTCTCAATAGAGGAGGCCCCCAGGTGTGAGGGTGTGGACCACAGCAGAAGAAGAAGCAACTTCTGGTAGGAGACTTATTTGTCAAGGGGCACATTTGGTAACAGGAAGGAAGGGAAAGAGGGCAGTGAGGTGCCTACCTACCTGATGCTTCAACTCAGAGGGATGGAAAGTGAACCTTAAGGATCACCTGGGCAGTGGGGCAGGAGGGTGAGCTGGAGGTCATTGTCCACTTTGAGACAAATGACCTGGCTAGGTATGGGATTGGGATTGTGTAGGGGGATTTCGGGGGGGGGGCTGGGAAGAGTCTTAGGCAGGTTGCCCACTCAGTGGTTTTCACTGAGGTGCTGCCTGTCTATGCAGGGGAGAGGATAGTAGTCTCTGCACCAGGGGCTTCAACTCATGGTTGAAGGAATGGTTTAGATGAGAGGGGTTCAGCTATATTGGGAACTGGGGTCCAACCTGGACAGATGAGGGTCTATAAAGGGGTGATCACCTGCAACCATTTGGGAGGGGAATCACAGTCCTCAGTGGATAGTTTAAATGTTTCTCTGATGAACATTTAAACTAGCTGAGCTGGGGCAGAAGAAATCAAGGAAACATAAACTACCCCCAGCACAGACTGAAGCACAGAGAAGAGTGGACTCAAGAGCAAGTAAATCCCTGAGAGATCAAAATAAAGAAAATGGTTAAAATGAAAGATTGGGAACATAAGCTGGAAAAAACAGGGGGAAAGGAGGCAGGCTTAAAAGGAAACAATGGTGTAGCTGGCAGAGTGGTAACAAAATGTGGAAGGCCATGTGTACAAACACAGGAAGTCTAGGAAATAAACTTCCAGAACTATAGGCCACAATGGCAGAGGCAGACCTGGATATCATGGCCATTACTGAGTTGTGGTGCACAGGAAACACTGACTGGGACGTGGTGATACCAGGCTATGTTCACTTTAGGAGAGATGGGGTAGGTAGTAAGGAAGGAAGGGAGGAGGGGTGGTGATATATATATAAGGGAAGATATCAAAGCAATGGAAACACAGGGAATGCAAGGGGGGGATGGAGGGGTTGGAGGTACTGTGGATCACCCTGGAGCCACTTTCACACTGGTGTGATCTACAGACCTCCAACAAAGGTGTAGAATGTAGATAATGCACTGTTGGAAGTCATTGGCACAATGGCAGAAAAAAGGGAAGTGCTGCTGGTGGGAGATTTCAGTCTGCCCTATGTAGATTGGAGCCAACCAGCCACAGTTTGAGCTAGAAGCAAGGAAATCCTGGACTCTCTGCAGGGGCATTTCTCAGGCAGCTAGTCAGGAAGCCCACAGGGACAGTATTGCAGATAGTAAGGGGGGAGGCCACCTGGTACCAGTGATCACCATACAGTGTGGTTCAACATAAGGACAGCAATGGAAGCAAATCACACAAGGGAAAGGGTCCTGGAATTCAGTAGGGCAGATTTAAAAAAAACATGGGTGCATTCCTCAGAGACAACCTGGGAGGGGGGATAACCTAAGCGGGTAGAGGAACAATAAGCTTAGATAAAGGAAGGCATAGTGAAGGCAACATATCTCTGTACAAAGGAAGTGAGGAAAAACAAGAGGAAAGAGACCAATATGGTTCAAGAAGGAAGTAGCTGAAAAGATAAAGACTAAAATGGTAGCTTTTAGGAGGTATAATGAATAACAGAGGGAAGAGGACAGGGACGTGTACAAGGAGAAGCAAAGGGAGGCAGGGAAAGTGGTGAGGAGTACAATGGTGAAAACTGTGGCGAGAATAGCCCAGGAGGTAATGAAAGGGGCAAGAAATATTTTTAGGTAGATAAGTTTAAAGAGGAAGGCTAGGGGAGGGATTGTGAGGTTGAGAAAGGTGGGGGGTTGGGGGACTGTGCAGAGGAGGGTTTTACTATAGCACTGCGACAGCAATCATACTGACATCTCCCACAGCGACAGACACAATGCCAAGTGTCAGCATTGTGCCATCAGGGATTCTGGTGTGTTTCTATTGGAGGTCTGTGCCCCCCCCACACTCCCCAGTCTCTAGATATCTAACTCCGAGTCAGAGTTGGACCGGGGGGTTGCACAACACTGGAAGCAGCACCACTGGTGGCTGCCTTGCACCAGCACAGTGACTTGCTGCAGACAGGTGAACTCTGTTGCTGTGCTGGTGTTCAAGGTGGAGGAGTCAACCTTGCATCGGCATACTGCAGAGGAGGATCAGTAAAAAGCAGATACCCTGAACAAATACTTTTGTTCAGTCTTCACAGAGGAAGCAGAAGGGGAAGGCCCACATAAAAGTAACAGTAGCACAGGAAAGGGGGAGGTAGATGCAAGCCCTTTACAGAAGACAGACTCCTGAAGGGACTTGCATATCTGAAAGTGGACAAAGCTATGGGACCAGATGGGGTACACCCAAGGGTACTGAAGGAGCTCAGGGAGGTGCTGACTGCACCTCTGACAGTACTTTTTAAAAACTCTCTAAAAAATAGGAGTACTCCCAGAGGACTAGAGGAGGGCAGATGTAGTCCTGCTTCACAAAGGCATTAGTAGGGAGGAGGATAGCAACTATAGGTCAATCAGTCTGACATCGATGATGGGGAAGCTGATGGAGTCACTTCTAAAGGAAAGGGTTGTGGAGTGTCTTGACTCTAGTGGATTCCAAGACCCAAATCAACACAAATTCATGGGGGGAGGTTTGACTTGGTGAGAAGGGGAAATAAATCATTGTGGGGTGGCGGTTGTGGCCTACTTAGAATTCAGTAAGGCCTTCAACACTGTATGATAATGGAGGCTCATAAGGAATCTTGGCAGCTTTAGGGTGGATCCAAAGGTGGAACAATGGCTAACACATTGCTCAAGGAATAGGTGACAGAGGGTGGTGGTAAATGGAGTTCACTCTGGGGAAGAGAGGGTGACCAGTGTGTGTGTGTGGGGGGGGGTACAGGGCTCAGTACTGGGACCAGTCCACTTTAATGTCTTTATATGTGACATTGCAGATGATCTGGAAGGAAATGTCTGTTTCTTTGCAGATGACACCAAGGTCTGCATAGGATGGACACTGCAGAGGGGGTGGAAAGAATGTGCAGAGACCTGAAAAAATTTGAGAAGTGATCAAGAGCATGACAGCTAGGTTTCAATAAAAAAATGTAAAATCAAGCGCTTAGGGCACAGAAACCTAGAGGTGGAGTACAATATGGGATAAGAGGTATTGGCAGTTACCAAACAGGAACGGTACCTGGGAGTAATCACATCTGATAATCTCAAGGTGGTGAGACCGTGTGATAAGGCAGTGGGTAGGGCCAGTGGGATGTTGGCCTGCATAGGGAGGGGGTATCACCAGCAGGAGAAGGGAAGTGGTGTTGCCACTGTATTGATTGCTAGTGATATTCCACTTGGAGTAATGTGCCCAATTCTGGAGATCACATCTCAGGAAACACAGAAACTTTGACAGCAGATAAGGACCACTTGGCCCACCTTGTCATCCCATATTCACTACCTACTGTGATACCTCAGACCCTACTTGATCTCCAGCTCCCCTCCCTTTCCCTACCACTAGAGTTTTCTCATGCCTATCACGTCTTCTTGAATCCCATTACCGGTTTTACCCCGACCACCTCCACTGGGAAGCTGTTCCAGGCATCTAATACTCATTCTATGAATAAGTGAAAATGAGTACCAAACTGGTATGGTTCTAATTACATGACTTAGGAGCTTGTTCAGGAAGGAGTGGAGGCAGTCCAGAGGAGGGCAACTACAATGTGTAGGGTCTGCATCAGAAGCCCTATGAGGAGAGGCTGAATGACCTCAATATGTGTACTCTAGAAGAAAGAAGTGTGAGGCAGAATATGATGGAGATGTATAAATACCTCATGGGGTAAATAAGGTACATAAGGGTAATATTTTTCAGAGAAAAAGATGCACAAGAACAAAAGGACATGCAATGAAGCTGGAAGGGGGTAAATTCAAGAGATATGTAAGGA
This sequence comes from Neoceratodus forsteri, assembly GCA_016271365.2. Classification (NCBI taxonomy): domain Eukaryota; kingdom Metazoa; phylum Chordata; order Ceratodontiformes; family Ceratodontidae; genus Neoceratodus; species Neoceratodus forsteri. Next base: position 626,787,154 of record CM057459.1, read on the forward strand.
AGTACCTCTTCTTTGAAAGTGTGCTGGATGCCTTGAACAATCTTCCAGTGGAGGTGGTGGGGGTGAAAACAGTGGTGGGCTTCAAGCACGCATGGAATAGACACATGGGAATCTTAGTAGGAAGCAGGAGGGAGGTAGCCAGAGATCAAGTAGGGTCTGAAGTGAAATATAGTCAGGGAAAAAAAATTGAAAGAGTGGTTAGGCCAAGTGGTCCTTATCTGCCATCAAGTACTATATCAAATTCCATTTTGTCAAACTATTTTACTCATTAGGGAGACTAGTGGAATGATGGAAATAAGTCCTATAGGACAGCCAGTGACTGATTTTGATTGGCTCTTAGCAGAGAAGGTAGAGTTATTGAAAATTAGAACATGGGTTGGAGAAAATGAGCAATGCAATTGGTGGAGTCACTCTGCATGCCTGTGGATTAAGTAAGCATTAATACACGGTTCCACTGAGCAGCTCTTGAGATGTGGCACCGGGTCTCCTTCTGTGTAGAGCAAAGAAAAGTGTGCTGGCAGCCATGTAAAAGCCTGAGTGAGTGATCAGGAGTGCAGCATATGTCCTTTGCCTGCTCTGTTGCATTGCTCATTTTCTCCAACCCATGCTATCAGAGGTAATGTGTGTCCGGCAGCATTTCTTGGCAAGGTGAAACAGAACTGCAAGTGCTGCAACATAAGGTTTTGTTGTCCCCTCCATCCCACATGGGGCCCAGAGGAAAATCAGAGTTGTATGTGCTGCTTTTCGTATGGCCCGTGTGGCATTTGATTCTTCTCGGTCCATACTGTCAGCTAAACACCTAGACATTGGGGTGAACAAATATTTGGTTCTCTCAGCACAGAACTTATATTATGAAACTTGAGCAAAGATAAGATACTGCATGATAACTCCAGACTTACCAAGTGACCAACAAAGGAGTATGTCAGGGCTGTACACTAGCCCTGACTCACTTTAACATATATCTGTGTTAATGAAATATTTACTATGATAGACAAATGTAAGATTTAACTCACCTAAAATTGACAATTTGCAATGCACTGCATTAGAGTATATGGACGAATTGTTTGGTTGTTACTGAGTAGTACTGTATTGATTTACAAAGGAAATATGTTGGAAAAGGTTGCTGCACCTTTAAAGTTCAGAATAAATACTGCAAAAGCTATGGCATTAAGCTTTGGGAGGCAACATAACAAATTCACCAGGAGGTTTGAATGGAAAGACTTAAAAGACACTTAAAAGCAACAAGGATTACAATTACATAAACATTACTGGGTCTCAACAGATTTAATACATTATATGGGGCAAAACAGTATTACCTGTTTTGGCAGCTATAAAAGCACAAATGAGTTCTCAAGCTGTGTATGAAGATGAAATACAGTATGGGGCTCGGTATCTACAGATTCTTTAGAAGTAGTTTTTAACAAGCTACACATATATGGAACAATACTTGAAATGTCACAGTCAGTGCAACAATTGCATTACAGAAGAGATTGTGAATATCACTGGCTGTAGTCGCTGAAGTTGGAGTTATTAATTATTTGTTGAAAATACTACAACTTCCTAACTACTGTTTACCATTTTTATGTAAGACTGAAAGGAACAAAATGCTAGGTTAAGCTGAAATTCACAATGCCTATCCTTTGTTAAAAAACAACTCTAAGTAAAGGTTGTATACTGGTTGTGGGTTTATAGTGACTAAAGAGCAGCCTTAAGCTTGCTGTATAAAAAGGTAATCCAACAGAGAATAGAGGACATAAGGATTCAGAATGATGCTGCCAAGATTACGGTATAAATATGCTGTCCTCTCATTAGGGCATTCAATGTCTGGTCACATGAACTGAAATAACCCAGAACTTCTGGAGAAAGCAGAACAGAGAACTGTGATTAGAACATTTAGATTTGTAATATTCTTAGGAAATGATACACCAAACATGAAACTGTCTTGGATAGATGCAACCATATTTAGAGACATACTGAGAATATTCTGCATGCTGTCCTCTATTGTGCCTGGTATGATACTCCAAGGAAAATCAAGATCTGGCCAGAGCTGATAGGGCTTCAGGTGAGGAATTTGTGGTAAAAATATTGGAATTTATCCAAGTTAGGAGCCTGGATTCACAAAATGTAACATAGGGTCATAAATGTGTTGTGTTGTAATATTTTTTCACCAAATTTTCACCATAGCCATGTTATGATCCTGCCTCATAAAGAAGGACAGAGAAAACATCCAACTCCTGGCCAAAAGGTATTTTCATGCAGGGACTGCAAAAGCAACTTGCAGGATACAAAAGCACATTTTGGGCAGGATTTGAAAAATGACATTTGTCACACTCATCTCATGAGGTGCTGTAAAGATATGGCTATGTTGTAAATTTGTGGTAAAAATATTGATAATTACCAAAGTTACGGGCCTGCATTCGCAAAATGCAATGTAGGCTCATAACTTTGTTGGTTTTGAATATTTTTACACCAGGGCCCAGATATTCAAAAGGGTTGTTCATGGCGCAACAGTGTTGTGCCATGCACAACCCACTGATGTGCCCCGGTGTGATATTCAAAAGGAAAGTGCGCGCTTACAAACCCGTGCCCCGGAGCTCGATCAAGGTATGCTAGGCACAGGTGGGGACGTCGCCCATGCATAACCTGCACAGCCCGATATTCAGCCCGGAGTGCAGAGTCATGCATGCCAAACCCTACCTGTGCCTGCACAAAGTTAAGCCAAAAAAAAAGGAACAAATGATATGGCCACCCACAGGTGAGCTGCTGCATTGCAGGGTGCAACACGGCAGCTGCCACCTGTGGGTGGCCACCCGAGTTCCTGCCACACCTGGCGGTGCCCCCCCATGCCCCATCGCGGGCATCTGTGTAGCTAAATCCCCCCTCCAATATCCCTGGTGGTCCAGTGGACCGCTATGTGCCTGATCACGGGCATCTGTTGAAATCACATTGGTCCCCTGCAGCCCGATCGTGGGCATTTGTCTAAATGACACCCCCCTCTAATATCCCTGGTGGTCCAGTGGACCGCTATGTGCCCGATTGTGGGCATTGGTATAGAAACCCCCCCGTCCAATATCCCTGGTGAGCCAGTGGACCAATCGCTGCCCGATCTCGGGCATCTGTAAATCATAAAATAGTCCTATTACCCTGGTGGTCTAGTGTACCCCTCCCACCTGCCCACTGAGCCCCACCGCCCGCCTCTGTCAGGCGGCGGGCATCAGCACCACCATCCCCCCGCCACCTACCCACGACTGACAGCTGGGTAGGGCTGCACGCCCATTGGTTCACGCGTGAGTGAATGGGCTTTGAGCCCATAACGGACTACTCAGTCCAGGTATGTGAATGAATTCATTCATACATCTGGACTGTGTTGTACAATATGGGTTGCACACCACTGGCTCAAGCTATGAACCAATGGGCGCAGCCCTATCGAGCTGTCAGTCGGCGGGTGGTGGGGCGGCAGGCGGGTGGTGCTGCCGCCCACCGGGCGACCAAGGGAGCGGGTGGTGGGGCTCAGTGGCGGGTGGGGAGGGGCACTAGACCACCAGGGTAATAGGACTATTTTATGATTTACAGATGCCCGGATATTGGACGGGGGTTACTATACCGATGCCTGCGATCAGGCACATAGCGGTCCACTGGACCACCAGGGATATTAGAGGGGGGTGTCATTTAGACAAATGCCCATGATTGGGCTACAGGGGACCAGTGTGATTTCAACAGATGCCTGCGATCAGGCAGAGTGTGGTCCACTGGACCACCAGGGATATTGGAGGGGGGATTTAGCTACACAGATGCCCGCGATGGGGCATGGGGGTGCCGCCAGGTGTGGCAGGAACTCGGGTGGCCACCCACAGGTGGCAGCTGCCGTGTTGTGCCCTGCAATGTGGCAGCTCATCTGTGGGTGGCCATCATTTGTTCCAGGGATATTGGACTGGGCGGTTATACCGATGCCCGAGGTCAGGCACATAGGGGTCCACTGGATCACCAGGGATATTAAAGGGGGGTTGTCTTTTAGATGAATGCCCATGATAGGGCTGCAGGGGGCATCTGTCCCCGATGGCTGCTGCCTGGCAGGGTGCCAGGCGCAAGTCGTCGGGGATCGGCACACCTGCATGTTAATGGGATACAAATGGCCCCATGTGCGCCTTACATAAATTATGGCCCCATTTGCATGTCTCCTTTTGAATATTGCAGGTGCTGTGCATGGCACAATGGCACTTGTGCTAGCACATCTCCATGCTCCACTCTGGCCACTTGTGCTGGCACAGTGCCACTGCGCCATGCACAATGGGGTTGGCCAGGGTGCGATATTCAAAGCTGCTCCATTGAATATCGCCCAGGCCTCACCCCTGTGCAACAAAGTTGAGCTGCGCCCAGGCTTGCACCACAGCCTGGCACAATTTGAATATCCAGGCCCAGATGTTCAACATGGCCTTCTTATGACCCCACCTCATGAACAAGGGGAGAGAATATTTTCAGCTCCTGCTCAAAAGTTGAATTCATGCAGGGACCACAAAATCACCTTTCAGGATGTAAAAAAACATATTGGTCAGGATTGGAAAAATAACAGCTGTCACACTCATGAGATGCTGTTAAGATATGACTGTGTTCTGAATTTGGGGGACAAATATGCAAAATTGTCAAAGTTACGAGGCTGCATCCACAAAATTGTACGTAGGCTCATACCTTTGTTGTTTTTTAATATTTTTACACCAGGGCCCAGATATTCAAAAGGGTTGCACCATGCGCAATAGGGTTGCTCCAGCGCAAGTCCAGAAATGCGCCATTCTGCGATATTCAGTGGGAGGCAGATGCGCCCCCCCAAATCACATTGAGCAAGAGTACAATGATAATGAATGCATATGCAACTGGGGGGGGGACCATGCATAAATGGCGCAGTGTGATATTCAACAACATGTGCCATGCGCACTAGGGGAACAAGTGGAAGTTGCATGATAGTGGAAATGAGCCAAAATAAAAAGGAACAAGGGAGTGGCACAAGAACGCTACAGGGAAGGCACATGTGGCTCACTGCTAGGCAGACACACAGGGCAGGACAGACACACAGGGCAGGACAGGGAAAGGGCACCCTGAACCCACAGGCACAGGGAAGGTGTGGGCAGCCACAGCCAAAGACAGTGCAGAAGGGGGAAGTGCCACACAGCACTGAGGCCACTACAGGAAGGTGTTCCTGGTGCAGGGGAAGTAGCAGCCAGGACAGTGGGGGAACACAGAAACAGCTGCCGGGGGGGAACACAAGCCAGGGACATGGCCAGTGCCACCATCCAGATGGAAGCAGTAATGAGGGGGGTGAGAAGGCAGGCAGCAGGGGGGTGCTGCCGTGGAAGGGTCCATCGGTGGTATGCCCCAACAGGCAGTACTGAGACCATACCAGCTTCGAGCTGTACAGCGATACCGAGATCTTGGACCGGTACCGACTGAATCGGGCAATTCTGAGGTGGCTCTGTGAGCTGTGCAGTGATGTGATGCAGGCACCCACACAACAGAGCCATGCTCTGTCAGTGGAGACTAATGTGACAGCTTGCATGTGCCTGCTCACCACGGGTACCTTCCAGAGACCAACACGGGACACCACAGGCATAACCCAGTCAGCTGCATCACGCCACCTCACCCAATTCCTCAGCACAGTGCTGCCACATGCTGCAGAGTACATCCATTTCCCCAGCACACCGGCGGAGCACACAGCAAAAATACAAGAGTTCCACAGGGTAGCACGTATGCCCGGTGTGCTAGGGGCACTAGACTGCACCCATGTGGCCATCCGCATACCACCTGACCCCGAGGGGGCCACATATATCAATCGGAAGGGCTATGCAAGCACCAACTGCCAGGTGGTGTGTGATGCCAGGGGGGTGCATAATCAATGTCTGTGCCACACACCCTGGGGGAGCACATGATGCCTTCATCTGGCACCAGTCAGCACTGTGCCACAGATTTGAGAGTGAAGGAATCCCCACTGGCCACTTAGTGGGTGAGTATGCAAACCACGTGGAAAAACATAGAGCTTGGGAGGGGCATGGTCAGAGGTGACATGGGTAGTGGCCTACATGGCCCAAGGCAGGGATAACGCTGATCACCAAACTAATCTCCACCCTCTACACACAAGTGACAGTGGACACCCACTCCATCCCTAGCTGCTCACACCATACCAGCAGCCCGCGACCCCATCACAGCAACGCTACAATGAGGCACATGCCACCACACTCAATGTCATCGAGCGGGTGTTCGGGAAGCTGAAGGCACGTTTCCATTGTCTGGACACCTCCAGCGGCGCCCTACAGTACAGCCCCTCAAAGGCCTGTGGGCTATTCCTGGCTTGTTGCATCCTGCACAACATGGACAACAACTGTGGGATAGCTGTACAGGTCGAAGAGGGGGACAGCAATGGGGACGATGAGGACGCTGGTGAAGATGGTGATGGGAAGCCCCCCCTTGGGTGACGGGACCCCCGACTGCTCCGGCTGGCACAGCTGCAATGGGACACCATCACAGAGGAGCACTTCAGCCAACCCAGGTAAGTCATGGGGCCATGTGCAACCACCAGTGGCAAAGGCACAACCCACAGACATGCATGGACACACACCAGGGGTGAATGCTGTCAAAGGAAGTGGCCAAGCATGGAACCTCACACACCGCCAGGGAGGGGGTGAGATCTAACATGGCACACGGTCATACACACACACACACACACACACACACACACCTCACAAGACATGCACAAAGGGTAGGAGGCATGCCGACCCAGACCGCCACCTCTAGCCACACACACATCCACCGACCACCACACCCACTGCCTGTCATTGTGCGTGTGTCAGACGCTGGGCACCATTGCACAGTGGTGTACAGTGCAACGCAGGCATCATCATGCACATGCCACAGCGGACAGCAGCCGGGAGGGTGTGCAGATGGAATGTGTGTGTGCATGAAGGGCCAGGTACCACTCCCATGCATTGCCTGCTGAATGACACAATGCACCTAGGGCAGCATCAGACAGTAGCCACGCTGGGAGACAGGTCAGTCACGTGCCACAATGCCACAGCCACCATGGATATGTGGGCAGCCCTGCCAAGACTTGCCAGCAGTGACAGACTGACCACTGGCCTCATGGGGTGGCACCGACGGTCCCCCAGGGGTTCCACTGTGTGAACGTGACCATGCTTGTGCAGGGGTCTGCAGCACACCGAACATGCCTGCGCTAGGAGTGCTCAGGATGCCCACAGCTGAACCTAGAGTCGACAAGGATGGTGTCGCACGACGCTGGGAATGGGGGGTGGACATTGCACTGCATGGTGTCTGCAATGCATGGGCAAATAACTGTGTGCCCATTGTGGCCATGACAGCTGTGAATGCCTGTGTCTGCCTGTCAATGGCAGTGGTCACATCCTCCCGCAACCGGTCCATCCCTGCCAGGAGCAAAGTGGTGTCTCTGCTGCGACACTCCTCTGCCTGGTGTAGAGCAGCACTTAGTTCATCCACTGCCGTCACAAGCCGCATCTGCTGATTGACTGATGCTTGCAGTATGTGGGTGTGCTCATCTAAGAGGTCATCTGCCTGATTGGCATGCTGTCCCTCAGGGTGTTCACAGCCCTGATGCTCATCACCCCTTGAGGGTGGGCACTGCACACCAGGGCAAGACCTGGGCATGTCCACAAGCAGTGCACTGATGCCGCCCCCTGACACTGTATCCCCATGGCCATTGGCCGACTGCTGATACTGCCCCTCCGGCTGCCACTCTCAAGGGATCAATGGTGCGGCCGCAGTGGCCGCAACAGTCCCACTGTCCTGGACACACACACCAGTGCTGCCCCACTGATGCAGACAGGCTCAGGCTGGGACTGTGATGACACGCAGGCCTCCATGGCAGCACCACCCACAGTCATGGCCGCGATGTCACCTGCTGTGTGGCCATCCTGTGGCCCACACGTGTCACTACCCATAACGTTAGCTCCATCATTATCGGTGACTGATCTAGCACCAGCCCGAGTCTCAGCATGCCGGCATCCATGGATGCCGGCATGCTGGGACATGGGCAGGGCCTCCTCCGTACCTGCTCCACCAACATCAGTCCAGATGTCCAGGCGGGCCCACTGTCATCCTGACCCCCGTATTCCTGTGGAGGTGGATGGGCCATCCTCCATCTTCATGATACTGGCCTCAGTGGAGAAGCCCACCACCGCTGACCCATGTAGATGCTCAGGAGATGTAAGGGAAAAAAGTAGCATTACTGCATGTGACCTACCCGGCCCCCCCCAATAGACAGACCATGACCTACCATGCAGTGACAGGCTACCACCCGTCTGGAATCCACCACCCGGAACACCCTCAATGGCGCAATGCTGCATGCTGCCAGCAACCCGCTCTTCCTGTGGGGTCAGGCGTTGCACATCCAGCTGTCCCACCGGTCGCAGACCATGCTGCCCTGATGGCAGCCACCTTCTCTTTAATTCTCCGCCTGTCCATGCCCATCTTCTTTTTGCACTCCTGCACGGAGCACTGGTGGCTGCCATGCAGTTTGACAGTATGTGCCACCTCCTCCCATGCAGCAGCATGGACCTATGGTGTTCTCTGGCTTCCGCTGAGAAGCAGGTCCTGGTCGAGGTAGGCCTCAAACAGGGCATCTGTCTCTGCCTTTGTGAAGTTTGGCCTCCTCTTCCTCCCACGACTCTGTTCCTCTTCCTTCACCACACGATCGGTCATGATTCATCCTATGAAAATGACAGGTGTTACCTGTGACTGTGCAGTCCCATGCATGTCCCAAACACCCAGTCCACACTCCCAAACAGCATGCAACTCACCGCAATAGACTGCAGTAACCAATTATGGCCAGTGCAGCCCAATCTCGCATTTTTATAGTTCAACCCATGCAAATGAGGCGAGGCGCATCTTTAAGTGGATGCAACTGCAGTGACTGCACCATTGAAAGGCTGATTAGATGATTTGCATATGCCGGCTGAATATCGCGCTGTTGCGCTTTGCGCAATTGTGTTGAACGTGCTGAGCCAAGGGCGCAGTTCTGTGACATGCGCAGTACACACCTAATTGCGCATTCCTGGGTTGATGACGCAGGCACCTGCCACACTGCTGACGTGCTGTGCACAGGAGGCAATGCAGGGCATGGCCACCATTGTGCCAGTGGCACTACAGCGCTGTTCACATATAAGGCGCTGTGGCACTGGGGCGTCGTAGGTGCACTGGGGCAACAGCGCTGTAGGCCGCTACAGGAGGTGGCATACAGGCACCCAATCGCACTACACGCATTGGGTTACAATCATGCTGTGGCTGTCCGTACGCCAGAGACCCTTGACCCTGTGCCTGACCTTTGCCGCCTTGGCACCATGCATCAGGCATGGGTGCACCACTATTGCGCTGTTCGGTGACAGCGTGATAGGGAATAGCAGCGCTGTACTGCGCAGCATCTGCACATGGCAGGACCATGCTGCCAAGTGCCATTTTGATTCAACTACACAGCAGAGATGGCACGGAGGCATGCAGTCATTTGGAGCCAGGTTGAGCTAGACAACCTGGTGGCAATAGTTGAGCCCCATGGTGGGGCTTTGTATGGAGAGGCACCCCTGGACAGGGCCAGGAGTGCAGTCTGGCAGGAGGTGGCCAACGCCCTGGAAGAGGCCACCAGTATGGGGTGCATGGCTGAGCAGTGCTGCCATCATTATGGGGACCTGAGGCACAGGGACCTTGACCTGCTTGCCCGCCTGTGGGCACATGCCAGGAGGGGCACGGTTCCACGGCCAGGTAGGTGCAACATCCATACACTATTATTGTCCATACGGGTATCACGGTTGCATGTGTCTGGCACATGGGGTGGCGTCTGGTGTTGGCCGTGATGGTGGTATCGAGGTGTGGGGTGGATGGGTATGGCTGTGTGGGATTGCACACACATGAGGGTGGGGGGACTTTGCTACCAGATTGTACTGATGTTCCTCTCTCTCTCCATGTTTGCACCTTAGGGCCCGAAGAACACCGGCAGAACCGGGACCGGAGGCACCGCATGGAGGAGCAGTGGGCCAGGAGGGATGATGGTGGTCAGCGGCATGTGGACCAGCCTGATGATGGTGAGTGCCTTACATCCATGATTACTACTGCATGCTGTATAACTGGGTGGGCAGCAGGGCACGGCCACCATCCATTGACACCACTGCCATGCATGCAACTTGTTACAGACAGCACTGTCCAATGGCACTGCATGTCTGGAAGTGTGTCAATGGTGGTCCATGCATGCACCGGGCACATGGCTGTAGCACTGACTTCACACCTCATAGCCAAGTCACTATAAGGCCATGGTGGTGCTGTGCAGGACATGGGTGGTGGGTGTGTGCAGTGGTCCACATGGCTGTGGCTGCTTGGGTGGGCAGGTCTTGTGGACACGGTCACTGTGGGTGGCTGCACACCATCATGGGAGCGTGGCACATGGCTGTATGCCATGCACAATGGGTGGGCTGCAGGGGGCTGGAGAGTCACACTTATTGACTCTGCTCCCACGTCCTAGGTGGAAGACGACTCCAGGAAATCCAGAGGAGTATACGTGAGCTGCTCCAGGTGGTGAGGGAGACTTTGGAGCTGCTTCATAGAATCCACCGCCACGGGGTGAGGAGGAGGAGGAGGAGGAGCAGCAGATGTCGGCACCATGATGAGGAGGACCGGGGCACACGTTGATGTCCCCCTGCCCCGACTACCACCTTCCCCACTTTGACCCACCCTCACACCCCTTCTTCCCTCTCCCATATGTTCACTCCTGACCCTTACCTTCCCCCACCTGTTATGTGGCCCTTCCCCCCTCTTGTAAATACTTGTAAATAGTTTTTTGTTACATCTTTTAAAAATATGCATTTTGTTATGACAACTGTGGTGGTCTCTGATTTGCAGTGGGCTACAGGTGCTCAGCTGCAGTGGTGTGCATGGCATAAGGGGTGGTGCACGCATGGGCGTGTGTGTGTGTGTGTGTGTGCAGAGATGAACTGCCTATGGTGTGGGCAGGGGGATCAGTCACTGTCTGTGGTTTGTGTGTTGTACTCTGTGCACTGGATGCCTGTGTGCAGTGGTCCACAGGGCCTGCACTGTGTGCATGGCACCCCTGTCAGACCGTCCATGGCCTGTGCAGCTGACACCCTTGCATGTCTGTGATATGCACGGTCTGCTGGCATGTCAGTGGTGGCTGTCCATGCTGGATAACAACTGTACCTGGCACAATGCCAGGTTGCCTTCCATCACCAGTATGGTGCACTTCTGCCTCCGGTGGCACTGTGGCCTCCACTGTTGTTGTCCCCCCTCCATGCTGTCGCTTGTGTCTGTTGCAGGGGATGTGCTCCAGTGTCTGTCACCTGTGCTCTGGCAGCATGCTGGTGGCATACAGCTTCATGGTGCCTGTGCAGGGTGGCTGGCACACCTGTGCAATGTAGGGGTGCTGGCCATGTGTACATGTGAGCCATGGCCACATGCCAGTGGCTTGGTTGACCTGCTACTGTGTCCCTGTGTTGGTGTGCCCTTGGGTATGGGTGGGTGTTTGTCCATGCACTGTGTTGCATCCTGTGTGGTGCATGCTTCCATGCTACACTGTGCATGTCTGTGCTGGCTTTTGTGACCAGTACTGGGATGGGATGTGTCCTTGGGAGGGTGTTCAGGGTGCTGTACCACTGGAGGTTGGGTCCGGGGCATGCCCTGTCACATGTGGGGTACCTCGTGTGCTGACGCATGGTTGGTCTCTCAGCTGTACCTTGGGGGGACATGCAGGGTGGCACTGTGTCTGCATCTGTTGCATCGCTGTCTGCTGCCGCCCACTGCAGGGTGCTCATGGTGGGGCTGCCTTGCATGGCTCCATGGTGCACAGGGTTGCATTGTCACAGTGGGGGTGGTGGCATGAATGGGGTGTCCTGCACTGTTGGGCACTACTCCTGGGCAGGGTGTATGGGGATCATGGTGCAGGGTGTGCTCTGCATTGGTGGGATGGTGTGGCATGGGGTGGTCGGCCTTCTTGTGTGCCAGTCACAGCTTGCCAGGGGTGTGCTGGGGCACCATGGCCTGGCTGTGGGTTGGTTGCTGGTATCCATGGGCCAGTGGTTATTCCAGCTCTCCCCTGGTTGTGCAGTGCATGGGGTGTGGGGGACAATGTCTGTTCTGCTGTGTGCTCCTCTGCCCATCTGTGGCATGGGTGGTGGGCCCCTGCATCCCTGGTTGTGCTGTTGCATTGCTGCCCTGCTGCAGGGGGCATCCCTGGTTGCACTATGGTGCATCTGGACTGCTCCATTGAGCATCCCTTGTTGCGCTATGGTGCCTCAGATATGCTCAGTTTCACATCCCTAGTTGCACTGTGGCACAGGTGGTGTGATATTCAGTCGCCAGCCATAGGAACATCTTGGCCTGCGCAGTTTTTGAATATCGTACTTCTTGTGCATGGGCACAGTGGACTTGCGCTTGCTGATGCTGTTGTGCACTTTTGGGGTGCAGTTTGAATATCTGGGCCCAGATATTCAACATAGCTTTCTTATGACACCACATCATGAACAAGGGCAGAGAAAATGTTAAACTCCAGCTTGAAAGGTGATATTGTGCAGAGACCACAAAATCACCTATCGGGACAGATCTGCCTACTGACAGTGCAATGAGGTGGTGTCCCAAAGAAGGCATGTTGAAAATTTGGAGCAGAAATATGCAGAAATTGCCAAGTTATGACACTAAGGTCAAAACCCCATTGAAATACATTGAACGACACAACTGTTTCCTCAGTTCGCAGTCCGGCTTTGAAAAGTGAAGATGTGTCTGCGGTCCTGAGAAGATGACAGTGCTGGATCTCCCCATGGGTAAGTAAGGGTTTGGAGGTGGGGGATTCACAATAATGGTGCAAAAGACATCAATGGATGGTTTTCTTTTAGCAGGGGGGAAGAGGCATAAGACAATGATGGCTGTTTTTCTTTTCACAGGTACTACAAAACAAAACAAAAAAAGGGGGACCCAGGATTCCAGATCATGACACTGGGGGATTGGGCACTCCAGCGTCACTGTAATTTTTTGGGGGGTTGGGGTCGGATCATGACACTGGGGAACTCTGCACCCTCCTTGTCAGTATTATGTTTCTTGGGGTGTGTGGGGTGGGATTGTGTCACTGGGGGTTGGGCACCCCCAGTGTCACTGTTATGTTTCTGGGGGGGTGGGTGCTGACTGAGTTGGAGGGTCGTATGGGGGGAATATTTATAATAAAAAAAATACATAAATAAGTGCCAGCAGTCATGGTGGAACATGGCCCACTCCGCCATGATCAAGATGGCAGCTGCATGCTACAGCGCATGTGGGACTGCTAGCACATGCGCAGTAGAGTGTGGCAGCCATCTTGGACATGACAGAGCACTGTGAAATAGTGCATTGCTGTGGTCAGAAGGGACAACATGGGTGGTCTGCTTTACAGACATGGAGATGACTGTGATGCAATTTAACATGTTCGTTCGGCAGGAATGCAGAGTCCTTTTACTCAGAGATCATAAAAGGACTGCAGGGCTCTGCCCCACTGCAGTCCTAAAAATGACTGTTACTGAGCTGATTATTTCAGAACATGAGTTGCCTCTAAGGATATACTGTCATATATTTAAAATAATTATTTTTGGAATTAAGTATTGGACATCTCTAAGTTTCTGGATGCAGTATCAAGGATACTAAAAAGTGTTGGATTACACATGTGCAATGCAGTGGCAAAAATGTATTCATTATTTTGTGTGTGTTTGTTAATTTTGACTGAGGATAACACATATTTTATTCTAAAAAGAGGGAAGGAATGTTACCTTATAGCTCTATAATAGCTGTTTTCCTAAATATGGAGATAGCAACATGCATTGGGGGGGGGGTGTACAGTGGGTAGTCTAACCAAAACTCTCATTTCTTTCTCAAGTTTTTGTTTACATGGAGCAAATGACAGTGGCATTTGCTTAGCTCCTTCCATCCCTGTTTATAAGTTATAAAATGTTAAATATTAATTGCAAATAATTACTGCTGATCCCCTTTAATATACAGACTAGAGCTGTGTTTCTTTGATAAGATGGCCAACAGAGTTAAGCTAGCCCTGGCAAAAAGAAACACAGGTGAGGGGGTACAGGCAAAGTGGGCAAGCATTAAGGATGCAATACTTGAAGCAGCATCCCATTGTGTTAGACAGAAAAGGAAGTGCAAAAGAAGAAGGAAACCACTTTGGTCCTCAAATACAGTAGCAGAAAAGGTCAGAGCCAAAAGGCTGGCCTTCAGGAAATATAAGGGAACACAACGGATGAAGATAGGGAGGCATACCAAACTGCCCTAAGGGAAGCAGGGAATGGTAAGGCAGGCAAAGTCCCAAACTGAGGAAAAACTAGCACGAACAGTAAAAGAAGGTGACAAGACTTTCTATAGATACATTAGTGAAGGAGAAAGTCAGAGAGTGCTAAGCAATGGAGAAAAGGGAGCATGTGAGGAGGAGGACCCTGTAAAGGCATCTATCCTAAATAGATACTTTTGCTCAGTATTTACTGAAGAGAAGGTAGGGCAGGGCCCACAGCTCAGCATCATGGACACAGGGGGGAGGGAGGTAAACACTACTCCCTTCACAAAAGAAAGGGTCCTACAAGAGCTTGCTAAGATCAGGGTGGATAAGGCAATGGGACCTGATGACATACATCCCAGGCTACTTAAGGAGCTAAAGGTGGAACTAGCAGAGCCATTAGCAGAACTGTTTAGTGAGTCTCTGAGCATGGGAGAGGTCCCAGAAGACTGGAGAAGGGCTCATGTGATCCCGCTTCACAAGAGTGGTAGCAGGGAGGAGGCAGGGAACTACAGACCAGTCAGTCTTACCTCAGTAGTGGGCAAGATTATGGAGGCACTCCTTAAGGAAAGGATAGTGCAACACCTGGAATCCATAGGGGCACAGGATCCAAGACAGCATGGGTTTACAAAAGGAAGGTCCTGTCAAACTAATCTCATAGATTTCTTTGACTGGGTAACCAGAGTGGTGGACCAAGGGGGAGCAGTTGATGTCGCCTACCTTGACTTCAGCAAAGCTTTTGACACTGTTCCACATTGAAGAGTGATAAATAAGCTGGGTAGGCTCGGGGTGGGTCAGAAGTTGGTCAACTGGGTGGCAAACTGGTTGATGGGCAGAAAACAGAGAGTGGTGGTAAATGGTATACAGTCTGAAGAGATGCAAGTCACAAGTGGGGTACCTCAGGGATCAGTCCTGGGGCCAGTCCTCTTCAACATCTTCATTAGTGACCTTGCAGATGGACTAAAGGGTAAGGCTTGTCTGTTTGCAGATGACACCAAGATCTGCAACAGAGTAGATGATCCAGATGGGGTGGGCAGAATGAGAAGACATCTGGATAAACTAGCAAAATGGTCAGAAAAGTGGCAACTGGGATTTAATGCAAAGAAGTGCAAGATCATGCACATAGGGAAGAGAAACCCTGAAGCCACCTATAGGCTGGGAGGGGAGTTACTAGCAGTCACAAAGGAAGAAAGAGACTTGGGCATCATCATCACTGATGACCTGAAATCATCTAAGCAGACCTCTAAAGCAGTAGGTAAGGCTAGGGGGTTGTTAGGGTGTATTAGTAGGGGTATCACAAGTCGTAAGAGGGAGGTAATAATCCCTCTTTACAAGACACTGGTTAGGCCCCATCTGGAGTACTGCGTGCAGTATTGGAGGCCGCACCTTCACAAGGACATTAACCAAATTGAGGCAGTCCAGAGAAGGGCAACCAAAATGGTGCAGGGACTGCATCAGAAGACATATGAGGACAGATTAACAGAGCTCAATATGTATACCCTTGAGCAAAGGAGGGAGAGAGGTGATATGATCGAGGCATTCAAACACCTTAAGGGCATTAACTAGGTGAAAGAGTCTAACATGTTTAAATATAAGAAAAATAGCAGAACAGGAGGACACAGCATGAGATTAGAGGGGGCCGATTAAGGGGGAATGTGAGGAAATTCTTTTTCACAGAAAGGGTGGTGGATGCATGGAATGGCTTACCACAAGAAGTGGTGGCTATGAATACAGTGCAGGGCTTCAAACAGGCATGGGATAGGCATAAGGGAGCAATACAAATGACTATGAATAGATAGGCCACTGACAGAGCAAAGGCCGATGGCACATTTATAAGGTAGAAAAAAGAAATGGGCAGACTGGATGGGCCTTGCGGTCCCTATCTGCCGTCAACTTCTATGTTTCTATGTTTCTATGTTTCAAATGCTGTAATAACCGGTGGTGTGGCTTTGTATATTAGAAATAATCTCCCATACTGTCAATTAAATAATAATCAAATAAACAGTGACCTGATTGTAGTACAGATCAGCTCCCTGCCTGATCCACTAACAATAGGGGTAGGGTTTCGGGCTTCAGGTTTAGATGCAGAAGATAATGATATCTTCTTTTCAGCACTGAATAAGATTATCATTGTCACAGATTTTATTCTTTTGGGGGATTTTAATATACCGAACATAAGTTGGCCTACTCTTAGTGCCCACAATAGTAATGAGCATAGGTTAATTCAGTCCCTTGTTCAAAATGATCTTGAACAAATAATAGATAAACCAACTAGAAAAGAAAATATACTTGAGCTCATAATTATCAATATTAAACATTTTCATTCCTCACCCATAATACAGGAACCCCTGGGTGATAGTGATCATTCTGTTATTGGTTGGGGTTTCTTTACTACTAAAATAAACACAGCAGGTATTACCAAAGTCTCTAATTTTTATAAAGCAAATTATAAGCTTATTAAGCAGTATCTGAGGCAATGGAATTGGCAAAAAGATCTTAAAGGCCTAAATTCTAACTAGATATGGAATAATATCAAAGAGAAAATTGACCATTGTATACGGACTTGCCATATGGGTTAAATATAACAATAAAAAACAGAGAGTGCCTGTTTGGTGGAACATTAATGTCAAGAAGAGTATTAAGAAAAAGAAAAAGGCATTTAATCATTATAAGAAAAAACCCACACATGAAGAATGGTTGAAGTTTAAACATATTTCTAACACCACCAAAAAACTTATAAGGCAGGCAAAGAGAGATTTAGAATTAAAACTGGTAGGAGACTGCAGAAACAATAAAAAAACAGTTTTATTGTTATATTGACTCTCTGAGAGGAAGTAAGATTGGGGCAGGACCACTTCTAATCCAAGACACGTTAGTTATGGATGGTAAACAAATGGCAGATGAATTTAATAAATATTTTGTTAGTGTTTTCAAAAGCAAAGAGAATTTCAGTATGGAAAGCCTACCCGATCCCTGTTCTGTGATTTTCTTTACTGAGAGTGATACTCTTAGAGCTACTGTATCAATAACACTAAATCAAATTCTTCTGTTGACATTGATGGTATTCCTTCTGTCTTTATAAAGAATCTCTGTAAATAACTAGTTGGCATGCTTACTCTTCTCTTTAATACATCACTAAAGGAAGGTACTGCTCTGGATGACTGGAAATTGGCAAATGTTACCCAAATTTATAAAAAAGGTTCTAAAAATAATGTTATTAATTATAGGTCCATAAGCCTGACATCATGTATTGGTAAACTTATGGAAAGGTTGTTACAATATAAAATCATCGAACACCTTCATAATACAGGGAATCAAGATATAACTCAACATGGTTTTATGCAGGGGAGATCGTGTATGAGTAATTTAATTAGCTTTTTTTGAGCCAGTCAGCAAGGCTTTGGATAAGGATCTCCCAATTGATATTATATTTTTGGATTACGAAAGGCCTTTGATAGTGTATCACATAAGTTACTTTTAGAACAGCTTCATAAACTAGTAATACGTCCTTTGATTATAAAATGGATATGTTCATGGTTAGACAATAGGAAACAGAGGGTTGTTTTAAGAGGATGCAAGTCTGAGTGAGGTACTGTGAGCAGTGGAGTTCCGCAGGGCACAGTGCTCGGACCAATATTATTTAATATTATGGTCTCAAGCATGCAGGCAAAAAATGGTGTTTGGCTGCAAAAATATGCTGATGATAGTAAGCTTGGAGGCATTGTAAATAACAGTGCTTCCACTGATTAAGCTGTCTTTATTCTTCTGCCATTGAACATACTGTACATTAGTCTTTAATATTGCTAAGTGCAAAGTGATGCATCTTGGGAGCAATAATCGACTGGCAAATTATTACATAAATAATTCTAAGCTAGAAGCAACTAATTCTGAAAAAGATCTCAGTGTGACCATCACTAATAACATGAAATTTAATCACCACATTGACATAACTGCCAAAAAAATGTCATGGCATACTTAGATGCATTCTAAAATATATAAAAAGTTAGGAAGCTGAGGTTCTGGTTCCCCTGTATACTACTCTGGTTAGGACACATTTAGAATACTGTGCCCCTTTTTGCTCTCCCACAGCCATTAATGATATGAAAGTCTATGAATCTGTACAGCGAAGGATGACTAAATCCATATCTAAAGTAGCACTCCTGGGATATGGGGACAGGTGTAGAAATTTTGGACTCTTTTCTCAAAAATATAGGTTTACTAGTGGTGAAATGTGTTGGTCCTACAAGACTTGTAGGAATGAACTATATTTAGAAACCAACTGTTTGATGAAACAATCACCAATTGAGAGTACTAGGTCACACAACCTAAGATTATATGTTGAAACCTGTAAAACCCAATGGAGGAGACACAAAGAGTGCCACATATATGGAATTCTCTCCCAGTTAATGTGGTATTGAGTCAAAACATGGACCATTTCAAATATGAACTTGATCCATTTATGGGTAACAAGAAATTTTACTACCATCATTAATTTTAATGATGGTGAGTTCAAATATGGGCATGTCCCTCAAACTTGCACAACCTATGAACCGGTTATTATGGTGGTTTGTGCCACTCATGTTTAACGTGCCAACTCATTGGCTCTTACTCTCTGTGTGGTTGGGCCGAACGCATCAATAAACATGGTGACAGTTTCTCCATTACTGAGGACCCACATGGAGCATTTGTCTTTCACTCTGATTACAGGGAAGGTTTTTTTTTTTTTTTAGTATTTATCTGGTTGATCCTGCCCTTACAACTTATCAGGTTGATCCTGCTGTTTGTCCGGTTCACAATAGAGTGAATCCGAGTGCGCTAAGAAACGTGTGTGTGTGCACGTGTGTGTGTGTGTGTGTGTGTGTGTGTGTCTCTATCTCTGCATAGGACAGCAACTGAACTGCTTGGTGCGTCAGGGATTTGCTTTGCATTCACTCCCAGCACCAGTAATTATAAAAAAATAATGCATATGTGCCTGGGTGTTTATGAAGTTTTTTTTACACGCCCTCGATGTGTGATGACCTAATAAACCTCTTGAGCTTCGCTCTTGAGGTTTATGGGTCATCACACACCTCAGGTGTGTAAAAAAAGTCATAACTCCTAGGCGCATATGCATTATTCTCTATCACTTTATATTTAATTACACTGTTAATTTGATGCTATGAACTGTTGAACAATATACTGATGCTTCTGTCTGATGCTGCTTTATGTAACAATGACTGTATATCTTTTTATGTAATAGTGTATCTTTGTAATGATCAGTGGTTGAACAATAAACTCTTATTAGTACAACTAAGTATATATTGCAAGTCTGTATGTGCCCCATTCAGTCAGATAATTAAAATGATTTTTTACAAAAAAATTATCAAAAGTATCTGAAAGTTCATTAAATCTATCCTTTGAATATTTGTGGAAAACAGCCAGCAATAGTTTTTGGAGACCATAAATACCCTGCTTTATAGTATTGGTTAATTCATCAGGCAGTCCTGTTTTAGCCTTTTCTAAAATAGATTGTTGCCTTATGTATGAATGAGAGGCAGACCAGTTCAACCCATAGTTGTTTTATCATAAAACCTAAGCAATTAAAGCAGCAGTATCTCTTAGTTGGCAAAAAAGTCATAATATAGTTTTTTTAGCATTACTGTATTTCTGACATATTTTGATTCATTGTCAATACCTTTTTATTTTTCTCAGATGTTTTCAGCTTTAATTATCAGGTTTATAATTTATGGCAAGCCACTAAAGATGGCTATCAATAGCAATTCATAAAAACCTATTTCCTCTATATTAAGTTTTTTTAAATGTACTGTACATTTTCCCCTCATGCCAAACAGCACCCATCAATCCTACCTACACACTCAACCCACTCATCCGCCTTCCCAAGTTTTGCCTTCTTCTCCTACAGGCATCCTGGCTTACTCCCCAGGGTGGGGCCATTGGGAGAGGGACCCTTACCCTTTGATGGAGACTTGGTGAATGTTCTTCATAGAGGAGTGCCTTGGTTGGTGGTGGTGGCCCTGCGGTGAGGGATGAATGTTCTCCTGCAGTACCTGACAGTTGTTTTTCCATTTTCTGGCCCAGCCCCTATGGGATTCAAAGAAAACTCTTAGAGTGCATGTAGGCATGTGCTTCCATTGCACATCATCTGTGTCCCCCCACAGTTCCACAGCTCTATTACTGTGCCACCTGTGGTCACCCAGGTGGCAGTAGCAGAGCAGAGTCCATCATACCTCCCTCCCCATGGTGGAGAGCATCATCTGGGATGCTCTGCTCCCTTCCCACCATCCAATCCTCCAATGACTTGAGCTCATTCCCATAACCAGGTCATCAGAGTCACAAGTGGTAGCACTACTGCTATACCAGTGGACTAGCCTCAGTATTACCTTTTGATAATATACTGGATTCATACTGTCAATGTATTATGAGGATGCTAGCACAAATTTCTAATGGTGAACAGCACAGCCTCTTCTTGGCTGCCTTAATATATAGGGTGTGAAAGCCTATGTTGATTGCCCCCCCCCCCCCCCCGGACTTTACCTGAAATAATGACAATGTCTCCCCTGGCTGCATTACCTCCTGCTAAATTAGTTTTTTAAACCCACTGCACTCACCATGTACCTTGGGCTGTACTACTAGCAATATGCTGTACCTCTATATGAGACAGCTTACAATTTGTAAATAGACCAATTGCTGTTATTTCTTGTATTTTTTGTCTCTGTACTTGTGCACCCATACTCTGTAACTATCTTTCTGTGTTGTCCTCCTGTCAAGACATGGAATATTTGAAAAAGAGCATTTTGCTCAAAGGTTATGTCTAAATGATGAAATAAATAATAAATAAATAAATTAAATAAAAATGCTAATTTTTCTTCATAGTGGGTGTGGCCAAAAAAGTAGGGACTTTTAGAAAAGTCAAAGCCCCATGTCTCAGTTCAGGAATGAAATACAATGAAAAGACAAATGGGCATATTGATGTTTTTACCAGAGGTAAATTATTACAAAATATTTCTAATAATTTTTCAACTATCAAATACTGCTGCTTTAACCATGACAAATAACATTTTCTAACAAATTACTTTTCTTGAGGTGCATTTTAGAATTAGTAACTTACTTTATACTTTTTAGCGTTGTTCATTTAAATGAAATCACTGCACAACTTACTTTCATAAATAAAATGCCGAATTATTATTTCCATCAGCAGAATCAGAAACTCTGTTAAAGTGTGGTAAGATGAAATGTTAACTCTTTTGGGTGCTCAAATAGTTAATTGCCTTATAGACCACATATTTCCCACTCCTAAACTAAAAATGTTTGGATTTTGTGATGCTTTATAATATTTACAGTGGGAAGCTATACATTTGGGTTTGAAAACAAACTGATTTTGTTTTTGCTTATCATGGCTCTTCACATCTTCAGCAACTTCATGAACTTTGTATTGACAAGGCATTCATGAAGTTAGTTCTTAAACTACAGTAGGTGATAACCAGTTGCTGAACTTTGATAAATGTTCATGAACCATTTATAAGCATTCATTAATATCCATGAGATAGTTAGTTCACTTCATATCACATGGGATGCACCACAGGTGCAGTAGTTGGCTACTGCATCCTCCTGGAGTTAGAGGTCGCAAAAAAATCAAGTGATAACTTGTTAGAAGTACATGCATCCCTGTGAGCTGGGGAGAACAAAAGATGGGTGATGGGGTAAGAGGGTGGTCGTTATACACCAAGGAGCAAATGCAGGGTTGGGATGTGGGCAGACTTGCATGCTTAAAGAGCTCCTGACACAGCTGAGACAACTTTGAAAAAATTTTATATTCAGACATAAATGTAGCTTTTATTTTACATTTTATTCTGTAACTCTTTCCCTTATTTTCTTATTAGTTATGGTATTTGCATGAATACAGTATATCTGCCCTTTTAGCTCTGTCTGCTTGCCTACACCTGACATCATAATTCTGTTTATGACATCAAAATATGTTGCTGTGTAGGTAATTATGATGTCACAAATGGGGATTGTGATTTCATGTGTACAGAAGTAGCCAACATAGATACAGTGTAGGTGACAGGGATCTTGTTTTCATGCAGCAGTTTTCAGTAATAAAGAAAATGGGGAATTAATTACTGAAAATAAATGAAATAATAAAGAAAATGGGAAGGGCTTGAATATAAATTTTACATTTTTCAAAGTTGTCCTACTGCTGTCAAAGGCTCCTTAAAGCAGCAGTACTAGATAATCAGGAAAGATTATGAACATTCTGCTTTTTGGCTGGAAGCATGCAGCCATAGTTCCAGTTTCCATATCTGTAAATATCTTTTTTCTAGCGATCTTTTCAGTTTTTTAGATATTTAAAATTTACATCCATTGTTGTGGATCCACAGGAAATATGGCTGGTCCCTGATTTGCAGCTGAGATCCCTCCTTGTGCCATATCACATCTTTTGTTTATATCTGTGGGACCCTGTGCTGTGCATTCCCACTGTCGCTGTGTAGTACTGCGAGTCATGTGCATGGGCAGTTGGCAGAAGAGAGTTCCAGTTCAATATGGTGGGAGAGAGAAATGTAAACAAAAACAAAGAAAAATGGAGCAAATTATGGGGTGATAGTACAGTTAAAACAAGAAGATTACCAGGAATGTGCTCAACAGAGCACAGGGAACAAACTGTTGTAAAAGATCCTATGTTTTACCTAGTACTGCTGCTTTAAGGGGGTATACATTTTCTAGGAAAAGATTGGATCACTTAGGAGTACTGAATTTTGGAGCATAAATGGACTTCTAGAACAGCTGGAATCCAATGAAGGAGGAGTGCTGTTTCAAGACCTTCGTCTGGTACTGCTTCAAGAACTAAATTAGGGGAAGGAGGGTTGCTGTTTAACAGCAGTAACTGCTTAGAACATGACATGGGGGAGTAAAATATTTGACTAAAATCACTTTTACCCAAGTTGCCAGTAACCAGGTTTTGTATATTGTGCTTTTTTTTTAATTATATGTCCTTTGTGTATTGTGTTTTTAAATATTTGTATTGTAATGATTGTTTATAAAAGATTGAACAATACATTTGTACTTACAGTACCTACCTACTTACCAGTAACCAAACTGTGACAAGTATTTCTACATTTAACTATGAAGAACTTTTCTCAACATGCCAAATTTCAACTGCAGGTCAACAAATTATAGATCCAAATTCAATTATTTGTTATAAGTCTGGGTAATAACTTCGTCATTTAGCTAAAAAGATTAGGCAACAAGTTTCCACAATTTTAGGCTACCCACTTAAATTGGTTACCCTTAACATAAAAAAAAGATGTTACGAGTACCTTCAGGATAAAAAAAGTATAAACAAATTTTGGCAAACGTTTAAGAAATAAAAAAAAAATCAGAATTGTTACAGTGTGTTCCTATTTTCGTACAGAACCTTTGGAGAGTTCATGTGCTTCCAGAATAAGAAAGGTAGCTTTACATTCTTGCAAGATTCTTGATAGTGTTATACTTTTATTGCATAAATAAGTATACTCCAATTAACAATACATGCAATGTATTTCCTTAAATATTTTCCCATGCTAGGAAAATGACATATTTGCAGAAAAACCTACGTGGTTCTTGCATTTAAAGTATGTCTGAATCTTCATTGTTTTCAATTGCAGTTCTTATGATGTGGTTCCAAGTAAAATACTTGCATTTTTTCAGAAAGACTAGCAATATGAGCAAACAAAAGCTGTAGACAACACAAGTTTAGTTAGAAAGAGCAAAACTAAAAAGAAACATGCAAGGTATTTATGCTTCTGTTGTTGTGGTCATGAGCAAATTCAACCACAGGGCAACAAGTACCTTGTCCTTAGGGTCCATCCTTGCACTATGTATTCTTTTAAAGGAACAGTGGATTTTCATGCTTCTGGTAGATTTGCCCCAGGGCTTCAGCCCTTAAATACATCACTGACTGTGACCTGTAAAAACAGATAAAATATTCAAAACATGTTGTGTCAAGTCCCATTCTCTTCATTGTGGTTAGAAAAGGGGCTTTAACTTTCACATTTTTCTGAAAGCAGAGTTACTGATAACCCAATATCATTAGACCAAACACACTTAATTTTCTTTAAAGATCTTAACAAAGTTGGCTGAGTATGAAATTATACAATAATTTGACTAACACTGTTATTTAAATCACACTTCACTTTGCTATTGAAATACAGAATAATGTAGTTTCTGGCATGGGATTCCAGAAATGTTTTAATCAGACCCTTTCATGTGGAATGATTGTAGTTGGTGGCCCTCTGAACACTAGATTCATTGGGAATTGTGATATCTTTCATTGGATAAACAGAAATATAATGTATGGTTAAGATTTGTTGTGTATGTATTTCCATACACTTCAGCTCCATGTTGTACATGAGCAAAAGTTGTTTGCAATGAAAAGTTGCTGTGCACAGTTTAAAGGTCATGAAGTGTTGTGCACAGTTCGATGTCATGGAAAGTTGTTATGCACATTTCAGATATCATGGAACATTGTTGTGAGTCATTGTTTCCTTTTTGGCCTCTCTGTTAACATAATATGTTATCTTTGACATAGTGACAAACTACCAGCAATGAAAAGACGGGTTACGCTTACTATATAAATTAAAATTTTACTTTTGATCTAAAACTATATACAGTACTATAAAAAATTAAATACAAGTAACCATACCAACTTGGCTTGTGCTTCCAGCTCTTGGCTGAGATGACATCATTGACCTTTCAATCTTCACTCTTTTTTTCCATATAGTTTTTTTATCCTCTCTGGCAGGATGGGTGGCTTGTCATCCCTGATCCCACTCACTACAGCCCTTTTAGTACCTCCTCCTTTGTTGGAGTCCTATCCCCTATGGATTTCCCCCTACAGCAGGGCCAGGAAAGGAGGCCTGCACCCCCCCCGGACACACATCTAGAGCTGCAGAGCAGGCTACAGTGTGACAGGTAGAGCTTCATGGAGCCTGTCCTCCATTTTATCCTCCTTTCTCTCCTTTGGGCCCACAGATATGCAATGAGTGCAATTTGTGTGCTGCACCTCCATGGAGATGCATCCAGTGCTCTGAACGTGGGGTCCTTTCCTACACAGTGCAGCTCGTGTGTGCTACTATCTGGATTCTGCCATGTGGTAGCCAAGCAGTGAGCCATGACAGTCCTCCTCCCCTTCAAGAAGGAGGAGGAGAGCAGTCCTACAGACACTAAAGTTTCCCTCCCCTTGTTGGCCTCTGAATGACCTGTGTCTGTTTCCAAATTGGGGTCACTTTTGTGGTAGGAGGTAAGACACCTAGCGCCTCAGTCCTCCACGAAAGTGGGCCAGCTATGATGTTTGCTTCTTAGGTGCATAGGATGTCTTTTCAACCTCTCAATGGAAGCAGAGCTTTGTAGTATATACACATCATCTGTTCTAACTGGAATTCAGTGACAGTCAATATGTTTTTGTACCATCGCTCAGACGTCACACTGCTGTTGTACCATCAATCTGACATCAGATCAATGGTACAACAACAAACTGTCATCAGAAGTGCATGGCACTGCTTGGTGTAGAGAGGAAATGACCAGAGAATGTGTTTTTTAAATCATTGCATTCAAACTGTCAATATGACCATCAGGCATGGCAAGTGCCGATATCCATACTGAACATGAACAGTTTATCACTGACCAGGAAAATAAGTGCATGGTGAAAAAAACAGTGACTGATGTAAAAATGCTCCTAACCTACTTGGCAAAGGTAGAAGAAAAATGGTCAATTTACTTGATCTCTGTAGCAGAGCTTAAAAAATGTTGGCAGACTTTGTGTCTTCACTGGAACAGATGATGCTTCTATACTATAAAAAACAGTAGATGGGTGACAATCTACAACATAGCGGAATTTCCATCAAGGGAGTTCATAACCTCATAGAGACCTCTCATTCATCACTCTCAAGGTCTCTATGAGGTCATCAACTCCTTTGATGGAAACACAGCCTTGTTGTAGATGGTCACCCATCCATTATTCTATTTGTTGTGCATGGTTGCCCAAACATTATTCTATATATTGTACAGTCCAAAAATGCATATGCTCCAAATCTTTCTAAACCACACAGGTCTATTTTGTTGTGCTTCAGCCAATGGAATGGGGAATCTGGTAACTTGGCCAGAGTTGCCCTATTTTTATTTAATGTAAGTCATGAAGCTATTTTGCAATTTTCTTACTGAGAACATGACACAGCTGAGATATTTATTACATTTTGCACCTGGGAAACCTGAAACACAAGGAAAGCCATAGAATCTGTGATTGCATTCAACCTGTGCTCTCCTGTTTTACAATTCAGTGCTGTAACCACAAGGCCACACAGCTCCAAAACATTATACATTGAAATACATTATATGGTACTTACCTGTTTTCCTCAGTTCCCGGTCCTGCACTGAAGAGTGAAGATGTGTCTCCAATCCAAAGAGGATTACAGTGTTGGACCTTGTCTCAGTTAAGGATAGGGTAAAGAGGGGTGTGGGGTGGTGGGTGATGAGTGGAAAACCCTACTGCGATGGCAAAGGAGTGGCAATTTTTTTCCAGTTTTTACATACCAGATAATTTGCAGTATCAACACAGTAGGCAGCACTTGACTAGAAAAAAATGCAAGCTCACGCATATGGTTATGTGTGCAACATAAAATATTTTATTATGAATAAAAACACAAGTCAAAATCATATAAAGTTAAATATTAAGTTAAATGAAACTCCTGAAGCCAAGGCTGGTGAATCTGGGGACATTTAAAACAAATAAAAAAAAAAAGCCTACAGCTAAGGTTGTCAAATCTGGGGATAATAACTATAGGAACTAGGGACATACCTAGAGCATCAGAATAATGGGTCCTTAACATAGAAACATAAAATCTGTTTGAAAAAAAACTGCTTGGACATTACGCGAAGCATTACAAAATGGATGCAGAGATAAACCTGAAGCATTGGAAACAGAGGTATATGGTCAAACCAAGAGCATTACAAAATGTCTGCCATGGTCAGACATAGTGCATATAAAAATGGCAGACTGAAGCAAACACAGAGCATTAGAACATGGTGCCTGAGCCTGAACCAGAGAACCAAAAGATGTGAGTCAGGGACAGAATGAGAAGTACAGAAAATGGGATGCAGAATCAATCTCAGAAAACCAGAAAATGGGAGCCAGGGCCAAAAATGGTGATACAGAAAATAGGAGGCAGGTTCCATCTCAGAAAACTAGAAAGTGGGAGCAAGGGCCAGAAGAAGAAGTACAGAAAATGTGAGGCAGGTTCCGTCTCAGAAAAATCAGAAAATGGGAGCCCAGGCCAAAACCTTAAGTACAGAAAAAGAGGGTTACTTTAGTCTCAGATCACAGAGCATGGGTTCTTGTGTCTGCCAGTGCCAGATCCAATGCACAAAATGGTTGTCCAAGGCCAGAAGCTGTCCTTTGCATTAAATAAAAGCATGCTGTATAATTACTAGCATTACATATACACCCTACATTAAGAAGGATACTATGCAATACAAAAATGCAGACAGAAATAATAAACAATTACGCATACTATATGTGTACTGAAGTAAGATTTTAGGCTGTTGTTCCCCTTCCTGTGGAATGGGTGTTGGAGACAAGAAGCACAAATCGTCACTGAGCTTCTTCTCTAGCCTTTCAATCCCAGTCAGGATTTTATTTTTATTTTCAAACAGGTTTTTCAGCTGATGCTCCATTTGCCTGATGTCCTGCTTTAGCCACATCAGCAGCAGTTTGCCACTCGTTCCTGCTATCCAGGTGTTTTCCTGCTAGCTGAGGATCAGCTGTGAGCATAGCAGGAGGAGCTGCTGTCCAGGTGAGGGACACCTTGGGGATAAACATAAGATAGATGCTGTCATCAGATAAGAACCACCTAGCACACTGAGTCTGCTCAGTTTCTGCCTGCCCATACTGTCACCATAGACCCTACCTGATCTCTTGCTACCCCCCAACTTTTCTAGTAGGATTCCTTTGTGCCTGTCTCATGTACTGTATACTTAAAACCCACCACTGTTTTCACTCTCACCACCTCTGCTGGTAGACTGTTCCAGGCATTATCCTCTCTTCAGCAAAGAAGTATTTCCTCACATCCCTCCTACACTTCCCCACTTACAACTTCATTGCATGCCATCTTTTCTGGTACACCTTCTCCTCCTCTTAAAAAATACTCCTCTCTATCATGTCCTCCCTCACTGTCATCTCTTCCTGGGTGTACATATTGAGATCCCACTGCCCCTCCTCACAGGGCTTTTGATGCAACCCCCTGCTCCATTTTAGTTGCCCTCCTCAGGACAGCTTGAACACTATCTATGTCCTTCCTGAGATGTGGTCTTCAGAACTAAACACAGTACTCCAGGTGGGATCTCACCAACGATCGATATAGTGACCAAACCACCTTTCTCCTTCTGCTGGTGATTTCTGCCCCTATGCACCAAGCATCCCACTGGCCCTACCTACTGCCTTGTCACACTACCCTGTCACCTAGAGGTAATCAGATATAATAACTCCCAAAGTCTCTTTCCTGTTTTGTGACTGTCAATACACCTCTCCATTTTATACACCGCCACTGAATTTCTGTGCCCTAGGTGCAAACTTTGCACTTTTTTGCATTGAAATCAACCTGCCATACCCTCAACTACTCTTTGAGTTTTCTCATGTTTCTACTGATTCCCTCCAACCCATCTGGAGTATCTACTCTTATGCAGATTTTGATGTCATCTGCAAAGAGTCATACCTTCTATTCCCAGGCTGGACATGGAACATTTGCACCGACATTCTGCTTCATTTCACATTTCTTGCTGGATTTGTGCATCTTGAATAATTTCCTGACATCAGTAAAACATCTAGCCTTTCTGGTGCTCATCTTTTTGGCAGGTGCCTCTGTATTTAAAAAAAAATATTATACTCTACTGAAAACTTGGTTCTCATTCCTTGACTCAGTTGACTCAACTCTCTCCCTCTCTGCATGTGATGCCCCCAGCCCATAGCCTTATGGTTAACTTACACTGAAGTTGTAAACACCATGACTTGTCTATTTAGTTTCAGCAACATCAGAAAAATTGCAAAAGGAGCATAATATTAACTTTATTTCATGCTTTCTTTAGAACTAGCTCAGTGCTCAGGGCTAATCCCTGGGATTTGCTTCCACAGAGTTCAAATTTTTCACACCGACCCATACACCTGATTCACAGTGGCCTGGAGACAGAATAAAATGGAATTTCCTAATTGTCAGCACATGGTTCTATACCAGAAGAACAATATTTTAAGCTATGGCCCCCATCTAGCCTTTCCTGCTGTGTACCCATTGCAGGCTTTTTCAGTATGTGCATAATCTGGGCACATGAGCATCAGAGAAGGCTGGGCCAGTAGGGCCATTAGTATTGATAAGTGTCTCAATCAATCAATCAATTAATCTTTATTTAGCTAGGTGAAACTCCATTGAGCAAGCTCATTTTCAAGGAGGGCCTGGTAGGTACAGAATAAATAATATAGTAGCACAATAGAACATATAGCACAAATGGGCATAGTAATACAATACATAGCAATAAAAACAAGGTACAAGGATAATCAATGAGGCACGGTCGTAAGGTGAAGCCTCATCCCAGTAAACAGTACAGTAGAGATGTAGAAGCAAGTCAGCACCAATGTGCCAAACCAGTGATTTTAGACACTGATAGGTCTAGTAGAGCAGAGTTAATGCTAGTGACAGTGCAAGCTGGAGGCTTAGCAGCAAGTAGAAAGCACGGATGAATCCAGGAACATGGCTTAGGGTTAGTCTAACGAGAGGATAGAAAGAGTAGACAGTTGACTATAAGAATAGCAATGTATGGCTACAGTTTAGCCACAGGGAAGGCATTGACAAGGCTCCAAGGAGTATCTCGAATGGAGTGACTTGAATTCTACAGAACCAATAGGATACACCAATTTTATGGATTTCTGGATGTTGTTCCACAGCTGGGAAAGCACATAGCTGAAGGAGGCTCTGCCAAAATGGGAAAAGACTTTAGGCACATCTAGTGAGATGTACGAATGGTTTCTTATGGCATAGTTTCATAAGGTGCAGGAGGGCAGACAGTCAGAAATGTAGGAGGGGGAGGGTAGCATCTTGGATATAGATCTATAGGTCCATAGTATAGCATTCCTTAGGCTCCTGAACATAAGTGAGGTCCATCCTACCATGGAATAGAGTACACAGTGATGGGTATTATATGCTGCACCTGAGATGAAATATAAAGCCATATGATAAAGGGTGTCAAGCTTTGATAGGGTGGTTTTTGGGACTTGGCCATACAGGAAGTCTGCATAGTCCAAGATAGCTTGGAATGTGGTTTTTACTAAGATGAGAATGGGAATTGGGCACATGGCAGCTAGATTGTGCCTACAACCATAGTGCACAGGCACTAGGAACATAATAAATTTATCTGTTTGATTCACAAATTAAGTTAATTATTTTATTTACTAATAATAACTGGCCAGCAATTTTTACCACATGCTGACCAAGTCATAATCTGCTGTTATAACCCATGGGTTATAACGGCTAGCACGAGTCAAGTCACTCAAAAAACAGCCCTCCCTGATTGACTGTTCATCTCTTACTGGGCAGGGTAAACAGTTTTAAAACATGGCGGCTCCTTTTCCCTCGTAGAGAGGAGCCACCAGATTGAGATTACTCGTTGGTTTTTCTTAAGAAAAAAAAACTTAGATGCAGCTTAGCATTTATAAAAAAAAAGGAGACATAGGCTGTGTGTGTGTGTGTGTGTGTGTGTGTGTGTGTGTGTGTGTGTGTGTGTGTGTGTGTGTAATGAGTGAGATACAACAATATCAAATGCAGCTTGGTAAAAAAAAAAAATGCTGACCAGCAATTATGAAAAATAACAGATGGGGAAGTGTGTCCTGCTCGAATTTAATGGTCACCCTCAGTGTGGGATGCTTCACCCTCAGGGTTTATGTAGCATCCCACACCTCGGGCAACCATTACATTTTCATAACACACACTTCCCCATCCATTATTGTATATTTTATGTATCTTATTTTATGTCATACCTGAAGTTTCAGTGTGCACTTTCTCTGTGCCAGAAACAACTACTTCAAAAACACTATGATCACCAGAAGAACCACCAGGAGTGGTACCAGCTGTTGATGACCCACTTAAGTCTCCTGCTCCTTCCTCTCTGGATTTCTGAACAGCTGCTGCTAAAACAAAAGGGTATAATTGTATGAGCAACATGACACTGGGAATGATAAACAAATGTAGACAACAAAGTCAAATTCAATATTTGTTTAAGTGCCATACCTGCCAGGTGACTGCCAGGAAGTGCTCATTGTGGAACACAATATATCAAGCAGGTAAGATTAGTTGGACCTTATAGTGCCAAAAAAGGGTCTCTCTCTAGATAGAAGATCTTAAGGTATACAAGGCACCAGGACAGGATATTCTGCACCCTTGAGGACTTACTTACTACTGAGAGAAATGTCTGCAGAATTGGATGTACCTTTAACACATCTATTTAATCACTGTCTGAAGTCCTGCATGGTGCCACTGTACTGGAGATTCTCCAACACACTAATACTCCATATAGTGGAGTTGGGTTACACAGGAAGCTGCAGTTCTGTCAGCTTTACATCCATCATCAGTAACTACCTCAAGCAAAATGAGTCACTGTAACAAAGCACAGAGCAAGGCATCAAGGATGCTACTCCGTATAAGGGGGCTAGTGACATCACAGTAGGAAAAGCAAAGTAATGATTCTGCCATTGTACATGTCCCCTTGAGGCCTCACATGGAGTGGTAAACTGGGAAAAGCAAGGTGATGAGTCTGCCATTATACAGGTCCCTTTGATGCCTCATATGAAGTGCTGCACAGTTATGAAGTCATCACCTAAGGAAATACTTCAACAGTTTGAGGGCTGGAGGAATGGGAAAATGCTGTAACAGCTCATTACCACAGTAGGTCAGTGGGGGTGATGTACTATAGAAAGAGAAGACTAGTCAATGGACCTTCATTCTCCTTCTGACAACAAACTTTATGTTTCTCATCATTTCAAATACTCCAATAAAGCACATCCTCATCCTGTAATGCTATTGATTAACTTGTGAACTAAGGAAATACATTTAATAACTGGTAGGCATGGAATAACTGGGCTTCAAGACCCAGATCAAACTAGATTGGTACAATCATGACTGACCAGTCCTCCTAGAGCTGTTGGACAGGGAACAAGTTGCGATAATGTTGCTTGTTCTGCCACTTGGAATGTATGGACCAGTCTGGCTTTCACCTATGTGGTCCAATCCACACGAGCTGGATTTCACCTGCCTATTTTGTATAGTCTAGAGTAGTCTAATCTTGGGGGTCTAATTTTTAGCACATTCTAGGCAGGGCTAAAACGTGGATGGATATCCATGATTAGACCAGCAACTATTCCAGCAGGAATGAACAGTCAGGATTTTACTGATCTATACTGGTTTGGGTGTGGAAGTCAGGTCTTTACAAAAGGTAGTTAGTAACACTCAACTTCATCAATCTGATGGTGTTTTTAACCACTAGACAATGTGCCGGGACACCCAAGGGATTCAAGCAGATGTGTCTCTTTGTGCTAGATATCATCCCACTAACACTTTAGTTGCTTTGTGGTATGTGTTGGTCTCTGTCCACATAACTCACTGTTGCCACAATTTTGGTCCAAATGTACTCATGCTCAAAACATTCTTATTTGTTGGCACCAAAAAGATTCCCTACATTCTTGGTCACTTCATCTATAAGTATGCTGGTTTCCCTTGGCAAAGCTGGATGTGCAGGAGCCTAATGGGTCTTACAATACACCTGTGAGCTTTGTTTCTTGACAGACATTGTCATTCAAAAAATGTTTGAACATTTAAAATTAAATTTTTAGATTCTACAGCAGGCAAAACATCTAAGCCCTCTCCAATGGTAAGACACTCAGGTTCACTTATTTTCAAATCTTAGTTATGCTGCAAAGATGTGGAGGAAAAGTTTTGATGGAGTTCGGGCATGTCTCCTAATTCTTGGAGTGCACCATGTCCTGCTAATGCCTGCTAGTTTACGGATTTCATATGGAGGTAAGGCATATCAATTCTTGGATGTGACAGAGGCCTCTAAACTTCTGGCAAAAACTGAGAGACAGTTTTCTGCCCGGGGAGACTTCTCCGATTCAGATGATGATCAGGACACCCGACAATATTAAGACTCGGGTGCTTTAGATTGACTGGGAATTGGAAGGGAGAGGACTAAATGTGGGACACTTGCTGATTTTATGGGGGGATTGTATGGCATGTTGATGGCAGGAACATGTTAAGTTTTACTGTACTATATATTGGAGAAAGGCCACTAGTATGAGGCATCACCTAAAATGGCACCTCAGGATGTGAATATGTTGCCTTGTTTCTCCCCCCATTATCATTCCCCCTTGCTATCCTTTCCTGCTCCACATCTAATGGTAGAGGTGGATTTGTATCTCCCTCATTTATGATCATCAAGTCCAAAAATACAAGTTTTGCTTGTGGGCTTCAGTTCACTAATACTTTATAAGGATATCAAGTTCAATGTATGTTAGTACAATATGAAGTTGCATTTTTGGCTTTATACTGTGTATTGTTTAATCTGTGCTGGAGGGTTTCGAGCAATAGGTTATATATCCAGAGTGGGATATTCAAAAGGGTTGCACCATGCGCAATAGGGTTGCGCCTGCGCAAGTCCAAAAGTGCGCCATTCTGCGATATTCAGCAGAAGGCAGTTGCGCCACCGAAAACATGCTGAGCAACAGCGCAATGCAAATGATGGCATGCGCAACTGAGGGGGGTGGATCCATGCATAAAGAGCGCAATGCGATATCCAAAGAGTTGCGCACTGCGCAACAGTGGACCAGCCGGAAGTTGCGCCCCAGTGGAAATGAGCCAAAATAAAAAGGCTCAAGGAAGAGGCACAAGAACGCCACAGGGATGCCAAGTGGAGAAGAGAGAGAGAGAGAGAGAAAGACAGACAGTGACAGGCCAGGGCAGGCAAGGGAAGCAGTGTGGGCCATAGGCTGCAGAGGCCAGCGGGGGGGTGCCCGGTGCAGTGGAAGTAGCAGTCAGGACAGCGGGACAACAGAGCAACATCAGCCAGGGGGGCACAAGCCAGGGAGATGGACAGTGGCAGCTTCCACATGGAAGCTGTAATGAGGGGGGTGAGAATGCAAGGTGCAGGGGGACATGGCCGTGGATGGGCCTGTCGACGGTACGCCCCCAACAGGCAGTACCGTGCCCGCATCAGCTTTGAGTTGTACACAGATGTAGAGATCATGGGCCGGTACCACCTGAACAGGGCAATACTGAGGCGGCTCTGTGAGCTGTGCAGTGATGTGATGCAGGCATCCTCACGACGAAGTCATGCTCTGTCAGTGGAGACCAAGGTGACAGCCTGCATGTGCCTGCTCGGCACGGGCACCTTCCAGAGGCCAACAGAGGACACCACAGGCATCACACAGTCGGCCACGTCACGCATCCTCACCAATTCCTCAGCACACTGCTGCCACATGCTGTGGAGCACATCCATTTCCCCAGCACCGCGGCAGAGCCGCAAGCAAACATGCAGGCGTTCCACAGGGTAGCATGTATGCCTGGCGTGTAGGGGCCATAGACTCGTATCCATGTGGCCATTCAGACACCACCTGGCTCCCCGATGGGGCCGATACAGAATAGAAAGGGCTTCCCAGTGTCAACTGCCAGGTGGTGTGTGATGCCACTGGGCGATAATCAATGTCTGTGCCACACACCCTGGCAGAGCACATGATGCCTTTATATGGCATCATTCCGACTGTGCCATCGATTCGAGAGTGGGGACATCCCCACAGGCCATCTAGTGGGTGAGTACTCATGTAGGAAATGCAAACTCGGGGCAAGGGTGGGAATGCCACAGGTGCCATGGTAGTGGCACACAGGGATATGGGCAATATGGACCCAAACATGAGACTGATCTCCACTATCTCCACACAGGTGACAGCGGATACCCACTCCGTCCCTGGCTGCTCACACCGTACCGGCACCCCATGACCCCATCGCAGCAACGCTATAATGAGGCACATGCCACCACACGCAACATCATTGAGTGGGTGTTTGGGATGCTCAAGGCACGCTTCCGATGCCTAGACACCTCCAGCGGTGCCCTACAGTACAGCCCCTCAAAGGCTTGTGGGATATTCCTGGCCTGTTGTATCCTGCACAACATGGCCAATGACTGTGGGATAGCCGTACAGGTTGAAGAGGGGGACAGCAATGAAGACACCAGCAGCACCGGTGTTGATGGTGATGAGCAGCCCCCCCTTGGACGGTGGGATCCCCAACTGATCCGGCAGGCCCAGCTGCACCGGGACACCATCACGGAGGAGCATTATGCACAACACAGGTAAGTCAAGGGGCCATGTGCAAACAACACTGTCCTGGTGCAACCCACAGGCACACAGAGTAACACACCAGGGGTGCATGATGGCAAGGGGGGTGGAAGGGACCAGGCACACAAACACACCATCAGGAAGGGGTGAACAGTCATATGGACACACACACACAAACACACCAGGCACAAAGCATACATGGGCAGATGCACAGCAGAGCAGGAACAGACATGGCAAACACACAGATCCACAGACCACACCCACCACCTGTACTGTCCAAGCACGTGTGTCAGATGCTGGGCACCTTTGCACCTTGGTGTACAGTACAATGCAGGCATCATCATGCACACGCACCTGTGGACAGCAGTCGGGATGGTGTGCAGGTGGTCCGTATGTCGGCGTGATGGGCAGGGCACCCACTAGTGCACTGCCCACCATGACGCACACTGCACACAGGGCAGCAGCAGACAGGGCCCACACTGGGAGACAGGTCAGTCATGTTGCACCATTCCACGGCCACCGCGGATGCGTGGGCGGCCCCGCCGTGACCCAACAGCACTGGCAGGCTGAGCAGGGGCCACATGGGGTGGCACCGATGCACCACCAGGGGTCCCACTGCGTGATTGTGACCTTGTCCGCAGTGGGGTCTGTAGGATGCCAAACATACCTGCACCAGGGGTACTTGGGATGCCCACAGCAGAACCCGGTGTCGACAGGCCTGGTGTCGCACGATGCCGGGAATGGGGAGTGGAGAGAGTACTGTGTGGGGTGCGTGGTACAGGAGCACCTGCGTGTGTGCCCAATGCAGCCACGACAGTGACCAATGCCTGGGTCTGCCTGTCAATGGCGGCGGTCACATCTATCCACATATGGACCATCTCTGCATGGTCCAGAGCACACTACCTGCTGTGCCGCTCCACAGCTGCACATAGTGCCTCCACAGACGTTGCAACCCGCCTTTGCTGCTGTACTGATTCCCGC
Source organism: Neoceratodus forsteri (assembly GCA_016271365.2). Taxonomy (NCBI): domain Eukaryota; kingdom Metazoa; phylum Chordata; order Ceratodontiformes; family Ceratodontidae; genus Neoceratodus; species Neoceratodus forsteri. Next base: position 626,823,843 of record CM057459.1, read on the forward strand.
AGCAGGCGGGTGTGCTCATCCAATGGGTACTCTGCCACAACGGCATCCTGTCCCTCAGGATGTGGAAGGTCCTGATGCACAACACCCCTTGAGGGTGGGCGCTGTTCACCAGGACCAGGAATGGGTGTATCAAAGGGTGGTGGGCATGTGCCACCAATGGACACTGTACCCCCAGACTTGGTGGGTGACTGCTGCTGCTGCCCCTCCAACCACTTTGCCCCAGGGACCACTCATTCCACTGCTGTGGCAGCAACAGTGCCAGACACCTGCACAGCCACCGGTGCTGCCCCACCGGTGCTACGGCAGGATCAGCCTGGGACTGTGCCGACATGCTGGCACACAGTTGGAACCAGCAAGGCCCAGGGGCACGTGCTGGCCTGCTGTGTGTCCGTCATGGGACACACACACATGTCACTGCCCATTGCAGTCCTTGCATCATCAATGGTGCAGGTACGTGCTACAGCCACAGTCACAGCGTGCTGGTATGCTTGCATGCCAGACTGCTGAGACACAGGCTGTGCACCCCCCACACCCAACTCACCAACACCAGAGTTGGCAGCCCAGCGTGCATGCTGGTGCAGTGCATGCTGGCTGGTGACAGAGGTGGATGGACCCTCCTCCATGTCCAGCAGGTCATCCTCACTGCCTGGACCCACCACCACTGTCCCCTGAAGATGAACAGGATCTGTAACAGAAAGAGAGGACATGTGAGTGCATGTGAACAACCTTCCCCCCCCCAACACCACCACCATGTCATACCGTGCAGTGATGGGCATCCACCTGTCTGGAATCCACCTCCTGGTACGCCCTCAATAGCACTGTGCTGCATTGATGCAGCCAGTCAGTCCTCAGCCGGGGTCAGCTCCACCACCGCTGACTGGCCCCCGCCAGTGCCAGCACGTGCCGCCCTGAGGGCTGCCACCTTCTCCTTCACCCTCCTGCGGTCTGTCCCAATCTTCTTTTTGCATTCCTGCATGGAGCACTGGTGGCTTCCGTGCAGGTTCACGCCCGGCTACCCCCTCCCATGCAGCCGCATGGGCCTGAGGGGGTGCCCCGCCATCCACTCAGTAGTGACTCCTCCTCCAGGTAGGCCTGGAAGAGGGCCTCAGTCTCTGCCGTGGTGAAGTTGGGCCTCCTCCTCCTTCACCCACCATCCTCACCCTTATCTTGGCTCTGCTCGGTCATGGCGATCTGTATGGGTGGAAGTGGACACCTGTCACTGTGCAGTCTACAGCGTTATCCCATGCCCATTGTCCAGAACAACCCACAGCATGTAACCCACCGCTCACCTGCAGTAACCGAATCTGGCCAGCGCAGCCCAATGTCGCACATTTATAGTGCAATGCATGCAAATTAGGAGTGGAGCAACTGTAATGAGATGCAAATCGTGCCACTGCGCCTTTGAATGGCTGATCGGATGATTTGAATGTATCGGCTGAATATCGCACCATTGCGCTTTTCGCAATACGGTTGAGCCGGCTGAGCCAATAGCGCAGATCTGTGACTGTGCGGTACACTGCATTGCGCGATGCCCAGGTAGCTTACGCGGGCGCCTGCCGTGTTGATGACGCGGCTGTGCGCGATCGGCACCAGGCCATGGCCACCATTGTGCCAGTGGTGCTACAGCACTGGCAATTATATGGCACCGTGGCACTACTGCACAAAGTCCACTGTGGCACTGGCACGCAGGTGGTCAGTCGGCGAGGATGCGAGACATCAGATGGTGCTGTGCGGCCTTGCGCCATAGACCCCTGACCTGGTGTCCACCTTGCCTCTGGCGCTGTTCTCGGCTGCCATGTATACTTGTTTTCATTGGCGCTGTCTGGTGACAGCGCTTATGTGAACCGATGGTGCTGTACGAACAGCGATTGAACCTATGGTGGTCTATTGCGCAACATTTCCACATGGGTTAAGTACGCCAGGGGCGCCATATTGCCTGCTGTAAAGTTAGAACAATGGCATGCAGGAGGGCACTCCAATGGAGCCCAGTGGAGGTGGCCAACCTGGTGGCCCTGGTAGAGCCCCACTATGGGGCACTGTATGGGAGGAGCCCTCACCATGGCTCAACCCAGGTCTGGCTGCAGTGGCCAATGACCTGGTGGGGGCTCACAGGGCAGCGCTGGTCTGCTGAGCAGTGCCGCACAGGTACAGGTGACCTCCGCAGAGGAGCCGGGTTGCATGACAGGCTATGGTCACGCGTTGTGAGGGGCGCGGTGCCCAGGCCAGGTGGGTGTACCATCTATGCACCTGGCTCTCCGTAGGGGGTGTGAGTGTGTTTTGGTGGCTGTGCATGGGTGATGGCTCTGACATGGTTGGCTGTGTCAGTGTGTGCAGTGTGAGATGCATGGGTCTGGCTGTGTGGGCAGGCACTCTCACTGGGGCAGGGGCAGTCTGCTTTGGAGTCACACTGATGTTTTTCTCAACATTTGTCTCCCACAGGCCAAGCAGAGAGGATGCAGGCACGGGATGAGGAGGGCCGTGGCAGGGCCCCGGTGGCGGTCGGTGGTGCTGCGAGGGGTGGGCCACAGCAGCAGCAGCAGCAGCAGCAGCAGCCACAGCTGCTTGTGGAGTGTGAGTATCATTACATCATGGATGCTACTGCATGCTGGAGGGGGTGGGCATGACCACCAGCCATGCACAACACAACCATGCATGACACAGGCGACATTCATCACTGTCCAGTGTCACTGCACGTCTGTGTGTGCTTCACTGGGGGTCCATGCATGCACTGGGCACATGGCTGTGGAACTGGCATCGCACCACATTGCCACGTCACTTGACAGCCTTGTTTGTGCTGTGATGGACATGGGCAGTGTGTATGTGCAGTGGTGCACATAGCTGGTGCCACCTGGTTGGGCTTGTAATGTGCATGGTCACTGTGGGTGGGTGCATACCATCACAGGTGCGGGACATTGGGCTATATGGCTTGCAGGTTGGGTGGTGTTCAGGGTTGTGGTCAGTCGCAGCCATTGACTGTGTTCCCTTTTCCTAGGCCTCATTGTGCTCTGCAGAATTGAGTGGGCACTGCAACAGCTGACCCGGGTGTCCCTGGAAAACCGGACCATCCTCCAGGATATACGGCACCATGGGCTACGGAGGAGGCACAGCCAAGCAAGACGGCACCAGGCAGTGGAGGACCAGCCTGCTAGGCCTTAGGCCGGCTTCCTCTTCCCACTTCACCATCCCTCCCACCCTGCCTTCCCTCTCCAAGTTGTTCATCCTACCCTTGCCCACCCCTACCTTGTACCCCTACCCCCCCCCTGTAAATAGTTTTGTTGTTGTTCATTTTGTACTTTACATTTTTCTAATATATATATATTTTGATATGAATACTGTGTTGGTCTCTAATTTGCAGCTGGCTATGGTTGCTCAGTTGCAGTGGTGTGCATGCCATCTGGGGTGGTATGGTCCTGGGTATGTGTGTGTGTGCATGTGTGTGCATGGGGAGGTGTCTCCAGTGTGGCAATGACTTTCTGTTGGTCTTGCCATCTGCTGCCACCCACTGCTGGGTGCACAGGGTGGGTCTGGCTTGTATGGTTCTCTCTGCCACACAGGTTGAGCGTGCCGGGGATGCATGGTGTTTCCTGCAGTGCCAGTCACTGTACATGGGTGGTGTCTTGGGGTCACGGTGCAGGGTGTGCTGTGTATACGGGGGGCTGATGTGCACTGTGGTTGTCAACCCCCTGTGTGTGGCAGTCTCAGCCTGCCAGTGGTTGTGCTGGGGCATCATGGCCCTGCTGTGCTTTGTTGGCTTGTCCCCATGGGCCAATAGATCATCCATCCCACCTCCAGTGATGCTGTGCTTGGGGTGTGCAGGTGTCTTGTTGGTTCTGCAGTGTGTTCCTGTGCCCATGTGTGGCATGGCTGGCGGTGGGCCCCAGCCTGCCTCCCTGGTTGTGTAGTTCCATTGCTCTGCTGGGGTTGGGGGGGGCTCTGCTTGCGCTATGGCACCTCTGGACTGCTCAGCTGGGCTAGCCTTGTTGCACTATGGCACAACCTTTCTGCTCAGCTTCCCTTTCCTGGTTGTGCTATGGCACAGTTTGTGCGATATTCAGACGTTGGCTGCTTGCGCAATTCGTTTTGCTCCATGTTTGAATATCGCGTCTGTTGCGCATATGCACAATTAACTTGTGCTTGCTCCTGCTGTTTCGCACATTTTGGGCGCAGTTTGAATATCTGGGCCCCAATGTTTAAGAAGATGGGATGATTAATCTTTGGATAGGGTGCACGATTTTGGCAGAACATTTCTGACATCTTGGCTCATGGCTGCAAAGGCTAATCTCAGACTATAATTAATGTTTTGGACACTATTGTAAGAGTTGGTTGTGCCAGTATGTTTCTTGTAAGTTAAATGTTGATTTACACGTAATCCCCTCATGTATTATAACATTAAACGGGGTGCTAGAAATTCAGATACTGTAAAACTGCTGTTCCTGTCTGAATGGCAAATGTATATTTTGAAGCAGCCTGCCTGTTGGTTATGATATGTAATGTGTAATTGCATAAACCTAATAAAATACAAGTACAAACAAAATTAAGTTTTAAGTTTTTAGAAAAGTTGCTGGCTCACTGCTGGTTTAATGTCAAAATCATGCGACATAATTATCGCGACCTAATATAGTGGCTACAATATAGTGCTAAGCTTATTTAGTGCTTAAGCATAATAGCGCTGATTGTAAAAGTGTGATTACTCAGGATTACCTTTGTTTCTTACTCCTCATCCTGATTGTAAACGCAGTGACTATCTATGTGGTTGCACACCGGTTTCCCACGAGTGTCCCACACTGTAATTGCTCCTCCCACATGATTCTTTAGTTCCTATATCACCAGTATGCGGCATCCACTAACAAACAACTGTGAGTGTTCTAAAGTATACTTTTGGAGTTGTGGTTGTTTATAGTGTTTGTGTATTTTATCGTGCTTTGTACTTGTGCTTGTGCAACTTATTGGGGAAGATTAAAAGTCCAAAACTTTATTGAAAATACTTAAAACTGTAGCACTGTCTATCATATCATAGAACTCAGTTAAGCTTGTAGCTGAAAATTGTAGGCAATACCATGATTTTGAGGCTGTCTTGCGTTCCCTTCTATATAGAAATCCATCCAAGCAGGCAAGCTCTCCTCCCTTCTGGCTTGTAACAAACTTAACTGCCATTGCAATGAATGACTTCACGCATGTCAGTGCATTATTTTGTACTTGCACTGTAATGATTCTGCGTAGTAGTTTTCGGCACAAATATGTATGCATGAATATTTACCATGCTGTTATGGTAACGCGATTTGACCCGATGCCCTCACTGCTTTGCTGTCTCACATTCTCATTCTCAACAAAAGTAACACATGCATATGTGCAGAAACTGCAAATTGTAATCCACTGATAATATACCCCTGTTATTCAACACACTACATAACACTGGAGATCCTCAGAATAACATTCCAGAGCATTTCATATGTCATTAAAATGTGCTCAGGTCTTCTGGTGATCTGGGGAACAGGAAGATGAATGGCAAACTGTAAATCTGTGGATAAGTGCAGACACAATGGAAGCAATAACAAATTCTGGGGCATTTCTTTATCTATGGGCCAATTGGGAGGGGTTACAGGACCACTAGGAATCAAGTGGGTGCATTCTCAAGTAAATTTACTCACATGATGCAATGGAAATTGCATGCAAGGGTCGAGGAACCAATATCCAAGGAAAAATGTATATCTGCAAAATGCTATTCGTCCAGTCCCTAGTTTACATTGCAACATGCAGTAAGGGTTTCAGAAAAAATATTCATGGGAAAATTAAGCATCAGTGGAATACCCATTTTACTGTTACAGTTTGGAATTCCATGGACTGAATTGAAAAATTTCAAATTTTGTTCAACCTGTGCAACGGCTATTCCACACAAATTCTGCAGATGGAATACAGCATTCCACACAGTACTAGTCCTTGATCTAATATTCCCTAGTGTCCCTAACTGCCAGGTAGTGTCTCAGTGGCAGGTGTTAGAGTGGGAGGACTAGAAGAGATATATGATCTATTCCCCCTCCTTGGCCATATGGGGGAAAAATAATTTGTCAAGTATCCAAGGGACAGCATCCAGTTTGTCTCTGTGTCCATGCCTCCCTCTTGATTTAATGTTCCTAGTTTGTGCATCCAGTACATTTTCTGTTTTAGTAAGCCTCTGTCCCAACTTTCTCCTCTAGGAGGTTAGTCCACTTTCTCTTATCCTCCAATTCTTAGTGATGCTAGGGCATGTCCAGCTTGCTACTGTCAAGCTTTTATCTTTACGTGTTTTTGAGCTTTTAAGTTAATTAATTCTTTTCTTCATTTTCCTCATGATTTTCCCTATGTCCAGTTTATCGCAGGGACAGGGTATGACATATACTGCATATGATGATTGTCAGCTAATATGGTGCTTGATTTTGAAGTTTTTTTGATTCCATGGACTAGTGAAGATTTATTTTTTTCTTGTGTTGTTAAATTGTGCACACAATTCGCAGGGGAAGCTTCACTACTTCAGTGGTCCCATTAGCAGTTGTTCTGGTTCTTGTTTGTCAAAGTGATGAGCGGTATGCACAAGCCCATCTTTTAAGTTTGGTGATTTCTTGTTTAAAAACAATGATTTTCTTGAAAGATGCATCCATATCGCCAGTCTGCTTGTAGTATATGCCGATCTGATGTTACATCTCTTCTGACATCCTGTGTATAAGGGGAGTTTTGTGAACTGAAAATTATTTTCTTGCTTGTTTCTTGTTCTGCTGGTGTCATTACTGCATGAAATGGTCTGTTCCTGTCCTTCCTTCAAGTTTTCTCTTTGCTTTGTCTAGTGTCTCCTTCTTATAGGCTCACTTTTCAGAGTTTTCTCTCACATAGTCCAATTCTTTGTGCAAGTTTTCTTCTTGATTTATAGAAATTGGGAATATGGGGTGCTCTCCTTTAGTTAAGTCAGAGGAAAACTGCAATTATGTAAACTGGTGTTTTTTGCTGTTTTTTTATATAGTGTGAACAAGGTATGAAATTTCCCATAGATGTTAATATCAAATAGGCTAGAATCTCTTTACTTGTGGTGTTGCTGAATTGAATAAAAACATTGAGAATGGTGGCAGAAAAAGACAATTGGTCCATCCAATCTGCCCATAAAATTCTCAAAAGTCCTGGACTTGTTGTACATACAGGGTTCAAGCCCACACTATCCACCCCCATGCTCCCTGCTGTACCACTACCAGCCTAAGCAACCACTAAGCCCTTCATTCTGTCCCAGCTATGTCTGAAACCATTACAAATCCTGAGGAGGAGGTGAATATATATGGATCTCATTCTTCGCGATTCCCATTACAACAGGGAACATGTCAGGGATGTCCCTTATAGACCTATTTATTTACCATATACAGTGGCGTCCCCCAGGATGAAAACCAATTCTGCAGCATTTTGCAGCACTCTGCAGAATGCTGCAGAAGACCTACTTAATAAAGCAATGTAATTTCAATGGTAATTAGTCCCCTTTATCATTCAGGAAAATGTGACACTGCCAGGATGAAGTGAATGCCACAGTTTCCTACATGACAAAAGGGACTAATTGTCATTGAAATTACATTGCTTTATTCAGTACTGTAGGTCTTCTGCAGCTAGAGATGCAGTGAATTTATATTCCGCTGACGATGTGGTGGCAAATTGGATGAATTTCCCACTTGGATTAATCCACAAAATTGGAAAAATTTCACTTTCCACCTTCTGTGGTGAAATGTTGCCTTCCGTGGGTGAAATTTCACTGTGGAAGGCATAATTTCTCCACTGAAGGTGAAATTTCTCATTTCATGGGTGAAATTTTGCCATTCATGGGCGAAATAATTTTGCCACTCAATAAGCGAAATTTCTCACATTTTTCGCTTGATGGCAGAATTCACAGATTACTTCATGTAGTGAATTTTCTCATTTTGCCTACCACTAGCCGCAGCATACTGCAGAGTGCGTTAAAAGTGTGTTTCATCCTGGGAGACACCATTGTATGCAGAATCTATAGCACAATACTTAAGACAAACCGAACAGAAAGTGGATTATATAGTTAATGACATACAACACAAAGTAGCATACAATGCACATGATTTACTGCTATATATATTAAAACTGGAGTCCTCTTGACGCATCCTGCAAGAAAAGCTTAAATTAATTGAATGGATAGTGGGGTATAAAATTAATCAAGCTAAATCTGAAACCCTGACAATACAGCAAATCATTCCTATGCAAATCTGGAATAAATACCCTTTAAGTGGGATTGCTCTCATATCACCTATCTCAGTATTTGCCTCACAGCGGATCTCCGGAAACTCTATAACTTGAACTACATCACCCTTTATTCTCAGATTCAAGAGGACCTAAAACAATGGACACACCTCCCCATGTCTCTCTTGAATCGAGTCCAGTTTGTACAGATGATAGTACTCCTGTGGCTTCTGTACTTGATGCAGAATATTCCCCTTCTGATTTCTCAAAGGGATGTTGTGTGTTGGAATAGACTGGTCTTTGACTATCTTTGAAGGGGAGATAGGCCATGTTTGGCTCTTAAAAAATGACATTTACCTAAGGAAAGAGGAGGACTATCCCTCCCTGATTTTTCTAAATATTCCACTGCAACTACATTAGGGCACCTGGTGAAGTGGAACCTGCCCTTAACCAATTCCCCAAATCGGTTACCCATTGAACACTCATTGACATCACTACCCCTGACTAAGGAATTATTATTCCAACCCAGAGGGATCTTCTCATGGACAAATGTTCATTGTTTACAAAATCGTTGCTGCAAGATTGGGTCAAGTTTTTAAAATGCTCAGTAAATCGTTTGGGGGCCAAATGGGTGGGTATCCCGGGGAGTAATCCGGAATTTCTTTCTGCACATCAAGACAAGGGGTTTGAGAGATGGAGGGGACTGGGTCTTATACATACTTTTCAATTTTATGATAAAGATGTTATCAAAACATTTCAACAACTTCAGGTGGAGTTCTCCCTTCCAAAACAAGACCTCTTTTGTTATCTACAAATACTGCATTTTTTTGCATATGGAACTGGGATTGGATGTGTTGGATCTTACTCCCCCTCCTTTGTTCTCCATGCTAATATAATTGATAGGGGAGAGGTCTCTGTGGCACCTAGTGTCCATATTAGATAAAGCTCTACTCAGCACTCTTTCCAGCGAAATGGACAATGTCCAGATTAACTGGGAAGCTGAAATAATGATTGAATTAAACCCACAAGACCGGTTATTTATCTGGCATCTCCAACACCAAGTGACAAACTCATATCTATGGAGGGAGTTCTCCTGGAAGATGGCGGTCTGGTTTTTCCATACACTTCAGATCACTGCCAAATATTCTGTTATGGGTGATTCCTTTTGTTGGAGGGGTTGTGATTGTGAGGTGGCCACACACTCACACATTTTTTGGTTGTGTCCATTGTTAAATCCCTTCTGGCTGAGGTGTGTGAAGGTTTAACCAGGCTTTTCCTAACACTGAACAGCCTGAATCCAGAATTAGCCCATCTACTACATATTCCTAGACAAATATGGGATAAACAACAATTATACCTGTTCACCATCCTATTGGCTGAGGCAAAGAAAGTTATTGCCTGTCTATGGCTAACATGCTCCCTATCAGCAATTTCACACTGGGAATCTACTATGTATGAAATTTATAAGATGGAATATTTTACAGACAGGCTACAAAACAAAATCCAAGTCCTAATGAATAGATGGACCCCTTGGTTTATCTTAATTTCAGAGAAATAGCCAGACATTGTACCCTAGGGAATTGGGATGAAAGATCGGGGTGGAGGGAGGGGATTATTTCTGAGGCTTCTTGTTTCTTAACATGTTCCTGGTTGGGTGGGCAGAGGTCATTCAGCCTATAGTAACATTTTCCCCCTTCTAGAGGAAAGAATTGGTAGAAAAGATAATTCTTGGTTAAAAGGACTAGACCTAGGGGGAGTAAAAAACATTTGCCCAGGTGCTCCCTTATCCTCCCAGAGTAGGGATTCATTCTCTTGTTTCTTCCTCATTTATAATGCAAACTAAATAATTACTTTTTGTATTGAATTATTGAGAATGACTCCCTAGAGTGGATTTTCATACTTAATAATATGGCTGTAACCATTGTTATACTATGTACGTACTCTCTAAATGCCTAAAGAAAATATAAATAGAAAGTTCTTTAAAAAATGTTTGAAACCATTAAAAGTGTTCTTGATCCACTCCTTATGCTAAATAGTTCCTCTCAGTTTACCTTGATCATTCCTTTCAGGAACTTGAAAGTCTTTATCTTATCTACCCTCTCTCATCTGGCCTCCAGTGAGTACATGTTCAATGCCTTGAGCTGTTCCTCTTAAGATCTGCTCTACAGGCCCTGAACCATTTTGGTCACCCTATGTTGCACTGTCTCCAGCCTGTTATTTTCTTTCTTTAGTTGAGAACTCCAGAACTGGGCACAGTACTTCAGGTATGGCCTCACTAAATAAGCTATAGAGTGGTAATTATAGCTCCTTCCTTCTGCTATCAGTACCCCATCCTATACACTGCAGCATCCTGTTTTCCCTGCTGTAGGCCTTGCTACACTAGCTTGAATATTTTAAGGAGTCACTGATGATGACCACTAGGTCTGTTTTCTCAGACACTGTACTAAGTTTTACTACCCCCCCATCTAGTACTCTGTTCTGAGGTTATTGTTACCTATGTGCTTCACTCTACACCTTTTAGCATTGAATTTCAGCTGTCAAACCTTTGACCACCACTCTAGCCTTTGCAAGTCTCTTTGCATCTTGTCTCACCATCTCCCCTGCCACATAGCTTAGTTTCATCTGGGAAGAGGCACATCTTGCCTGGATTCCTTCTCCCATGTTGCTGATGAACACATCGAAAAGGACTCGACTCAGGACGGATCCTAGTGGCATCCCACTGGTGACTTCCCTCTCTTCTGGTTTGATTCCATTAACCACAACCCTCTGCTTTCTCCCTTCCAGTTTATCATCCATTTAACTGTGTCCTTTACAGCATCCAGATCCAATAGCTACTTCAGCAACCTTCTGAGAGGTACCTGGTCAAATGTCTTGCTGAAATTGATGTGGAGTAAATTCAGTGTGCCCATTATCCACTACCTCCATTGCCCATTCAAAGAATACTATCAAGAATAAAGCTGAAGAGGTAGCTTGAGGTAACGTAATATGGACCATACAGTAAAGAACTGGATGCCTCACAACTGGTTATGACTCAACCCAGACAAGATGGAGGAACTAGTGGTGTATCCAGGCCATCAACATGGTAGATAGGGATTTGGAGATTCCCCCAGGCTGCTTCTGGTGGGTGTTCCCCAAGCCCCCTCTGTTTGGGTTCAGGATCTGTGCATGGCCCTCGACGATGGCCTGACACTTGATGCACAAGTGTTGGTCATTGCCAAAAAGCGGCTTTTACCATCTGAGGAACATTGCCCGGATCTCAGACTTGATACCAACTGAGGACCTGACCACCCTGGTGCACAACTTTGTCATGTCCAGGCTGGACTACTGCAATGCCCTGTACCTGGGGCATTCTGGAGGCAACCTCTGCCATCTGCAGCTGGTGCAGAATATGGTGGTTAGACTGTTGACTGGTGTCTCGAGATTTGACCATATCACGCCTGTCCTTCACTATACTGGCACTTTAATAAAGAATTGGCACTTGAACCAGTGAGCAGCTCCTTATGTTATGGTGGTGGTGAGTGCGGGACTTTGCCTCTACATGTTATTTTGTTTATCCAGCACCCCAGCCTAGTGCACACTTCTCTTTCTTTGAAAGGTGGAGGATTGCCTTCAGGGTTGTATTACTGAATTATAAAGCCCTGCATGGTGGAGGACCAGCCTACCTGGAAGACCTCCTGGTTCCTCATGGCCTGTCTCAGGCTCTCCGTTCCTCTAAGGGTTGCCTCTTTGTGGTTCCCAGAGCTCAGTTGCAGCATTTGGGGGACTGTGCATTCTCAGTTGCTGCACCGACCCTGTGGAATGCCTTGCCGCCATATCTTAGTGAGGTACCCTCAGTGGAAACCTTCAGAAAAAATTAAAAATGCTCTTATTTTATCAGGCATTTGTCCTAAGCTAAAGATCAAAAATTGAACTGACTGCTGTTTTATGATTGAATGTTTTAAATCAGTGATAAATAAAATTTACCTGGATTATGTTTTGAAGCATGCCATGTATGGATTGTTTTTAATATTGTTAAGCACTCCAAGCCTCTGTGAAGGGGCGCTATATAAATAGCTTGTGTCATTACCTTATCTGCTGTTTCTTTCTTAAACCCTCATTGTACTCTTGTATTGCTTACCCCAGGTCCACCTCGAAAATGAGCTTACTCAATGGTGTCCACCTGGTTAAATAAAGATTTTGATTGATTGACTGATTGATAAATAAAGTTTTTATATACCTTTCTGTCTGTCTTTCTAGGTAGCTATCTATCTATCTATCTATCTATCTATCTATCTATCTATCTATCTTTCTATCTATCTATCTTTCAAGAGACAGAAACACACCAATAAGCTGGGCTTCAAATAATAGGGTTAACAAATGCTACCTAAAAATTTGGAGAGTTGAGCTGGTTTCTATTGAAAGAGCACTCCACTGGTGGCATTGATGTTTAGATCACTATCTTATGCTTTATCAAGGGCTGAATAAAGTATGAGGTAGTGATATAAAATGCTGGCTCCACCAGGGAGTTGCTGCTACTTCCATTGTTACTTTTCAACAAATTATTAAGTTCAACCTCTCCAAAGCTTTGGATAGCATTTCTTGACTCTGTTACATGAATCCCAGCTTTTAAGTGTGTTAAAGAATACTATCAAGTTGGTCAACCACAGTAGCAGAAGGCTGACAAGTCTGTAGTTAATCAGTTGCTTGTTGTCTCTCCCCCCTTATGGAGAGGGACTAGGTCCACTACCCTCCAGTCTTCTGGAACCAGACCTGTCTGAATTGAGCTACTGGATAACCCTATCAGGTGTTCGGTTAGTTCTATTTCAATCAAAGTTTTTAAAAGAGTTTTTCAATCAATATATTATGTGGGACATTACTGCAAGCCTTTTTGAAATCGAGCTAGATAATGTCTACTGGGGAGCTGGAATTTAGGGCCTTACTGTCTTTTGCATAAAAGACAAATGTATCTTTATGCGGATATCCAGGTCTAGTTTATCACTCATAATGGTCTCCATTAGTTTGGAAAGTACTGATGTCACACTAATGGGATGATAATTTGATTTAGAAAATTTGTGAGAATGGAATTTCCATTCTCACTGGCCAAAAGCATCTCCAACCTGGGCATTTATTTTTCAGCAAATGCCCAGGTAAAAATAAGTATCAGTTGAAGTGCCACTTCACCAGGTACCCTCCTATACTGGTGCCCAGCCTGTTTTTTCATTGGATAAAAGCACCCAGTGAAATTTCAAATAGCTGCCATGTTTTTCTCTCGCTTAGCGAGAGCTACTGTCCCCCCCAACACACACTCCTGATCTCACTGCACTGCCAACACAAAAAAATAGCCCACAGTCTGCATAATTCCTGGTCGGGAAGAGTGATGAAATACAAACTTCACAGAGCCACATTCTTTTGCAGTGGCACCACTCTCCAGACCGCATGGTTGCAGTATGGTGGCGAACCAAAACAAAAACAAAGCCGTCTCCCATTTCAAATTATCATAGGAAGCGTCTTTTAAAAATTACCTGAAATCGACTCCCTCATACCACAATCTCCCCACACTTAGTCGAGCTCCTCATAAAAATGAAAAAGAAACAAAGAATGTACCTCGGGGCTGTTCCTCATTATCCGTTACACTCACACACGCGCGCTTAACTGACACATCTTCTGAGGGCTACAAAAAAAACAGTCATGCATTAAAGGAGACACACATTTCTTCCTGAAGTGGGAGTGTGTGTGTCGGGGGGGGGTTCAACAGATTAGGCAGTGTGTATGAGTGTGTGTGTGTCAGGGGGGGTTCAACAGATTAGAACAGCTCTGTGGGGAGAAGCAACAACAGCTGGAACACCCATTAAACATCTGCACTATTTCTTCAATAAACACATTTGTTCTAGTACTTATATTATTTTTTGAAACTTATTTCCTCTCTTAATTTACCACTTAATTTAAATTTACTAAGATGCCCATTTTCTAAGCGCAATAATACCCTCCAGGGTGGGCATTATTGGGAAATACCGGACCTTCCAGGTGCTATAAGGCCCTCAGCCTGTGGCATTGGGCCTTATTACACCCCTAGGCAGTCTGGTATTTTCCAATAATGCCCACCCTGTCAGGTATTACTGCTTACATATTCGACCTGTCTCCCTTTTTGAAAATAGGTGCCATCATGGCTATCACTTGTTTATTAAACTACTGAACTGCCCAACATATAAAAATCTCATGTCTGAGCATTCACAAACAAAAATGCCCACCTGTTAGGGAAAGAAAGAATATAAGTCACTTCTTGTGACTTGGCTGAGACAATTAAATTAATAATAGAGCCACTTCTTTTTTTTTATTTTATTTACTTTTTGTTGACTGGGTAAGTGCACTAGTCAAATCCTGCCTATTTTCAGGCACAACACAGGGGAGGTGGTTACAGATGAATGCCAACTGACCTTGAACCAGATTAAGCTAACACAATACCAGGAACCAGTTACGCACGTTTAAAATAATTAAAGCATACCTCATTAGGTTGAACCCTATCATACTGGACCAGTATCGGTTGTTATCCTCCCATACTGAGGGAAAGCTACCTCAACCTCCAATACCTCTTACACATTATTTAAAGTCATTGACATTCTCTCGTCATTCTCTTCTTCTGAATCCAAGTCACCCTGTCAAGTGGTAAACTCTCAATTTTCTGAACCAATTTGGTGGCATCTGCTGGTTCCGAGAACTGTTAAAGTTTATTGCCATAGACTACTTTGAGGCTAGCTGGCATCAGCATGGCATGGTGGAACTTAAGCTGCCTGAGTCTTGTCTGCACCACTTCAAACCTCTTACATCTCTGATGGGTGGTGAAGCTCATACCCAGAAAGATATGCCATTTTAATGCTCCTTTATGCTTTGCCAGTTCAAGTACCATGTCTCTCTCCAGAGCAGATTCAAGTTGAATGACCACTGTTCAGGCACCTTGCAGTCCAGTGGCCCTGGTATTTCTGGGGCCACAAGGGGTAATCCAGTACACTTTCAAAATGCTGAGGCAAAGATCTGTTTCAAGTACCTCAGGAAGCCAAGTTGAAAAGAACTCCCAGGGTGAGTCACTTTCTGAATTCTCTGGCAATCAAATTAATCTAACATGGGAGGCTCTGACTGCATTCTCAGAATTCTCCAGTCTCCATCATAGCAGAGAGTTTTCTTTAGCGAGCCCCCCTGCATTGCTCAATGCTTGCTCTGCCGATCCATAAGTCGCTTTCACTGCTTGGTCTATTACCTCCATTTTAGTGTCCAGCATTTGCTATTGCAAGGTGAAATCCTTCAATTGCTTGTCCATGGATTGGATAGCTCTCAAACATGCAGCATTAGTAGGTTGATTCAGATCATTTTCACAGGTGCAGGGAGTTGTCTCTTTGACAGGGGCCTACCTTTTTCTTTTGGCTGTGCTCCTTCCCCACTAGGGGCTGCTTTATTGCTACCCAGGTATCGATTAAAAGTACATGGATTCTGAAGATTTCAATATTGATCTGATCCACAGGTTAGCCTCTAGCAGCTGGCATCAATGGTGTACCAATAACTGCTATAAATTAATGATTTTCAGCAATAAGCCAGTTTTTATCCAAGGGCTCTGTCTAGTTGCTGCTGCTTTCTCGGGGCTCACTCTGCCCTTGAGATTTTTTAATCTTAATTTTTTCTATTCATTTCTTAACTTCCAAACAGCTTATGATTTTGCTCTATAAGGTAGAATCTGCTGGTGACTTAGCCCCTCCTGCACCCATACACACTTTTGTCATACTGTTATTGTTTGTATAGATAGAACAGAAGTATATATTAAATCCATATGTTAACATTTTAGGATTCCTAATTTCCTGTTTATCCTGAATTATTGGTCCTATAGTTCTGTCCATTCCATGGTTGTTGTTAACACAGGCAAAGAAGGATTTTAAATTGAGATTGTTGTGTGCTATTCTAAATTCCAATTTTTGTTCTTTCTTTCTTTCCATATCATATATTTAAGCAATAATGCTTGACAGGGTGTGTGTCGTGCTGGGATAACGTCATGCCTCAGGTGGTTGGGCACGAGGCCACAGGCCGAGTGCATCCAACGACTGAGGCGTGACATTATCCCAAACAACACACACCCTGGAGGGCATTATTGCAATTATACAATGGCTCGTTGTTATACAGAATAAAAAAAATCATTTTAAAGATGTTTTTGTGTGGAAGAATATTTTTGTTTTTTAAGAGAAGATGAAACAATCAAGCAAATGCTCCAGGTGCTCCAGGTCATCTACAGGTTCACAGCAAGGCTGAGACTAGACCCGTGATGTTGTGCTGGGATAACATCACAGGTCCAGCCCAAGACTGACCAATCAGAGTCCAGGATTTTTTCTTGCCATTGTATAATTACATTTGTTTAATTAGCTCTTTTGTTCTCCAGTGCTGAAGCTGCTTTCATCCCTTCTTGTGGCTTTATATGCAAATATTTTGCTTTGCAATTGCCTCCTAATCCTGTATGTACACCATTATGGTACTTTGCCCTTGTTGTTATATAAAGGCTTGCCCAATATTTATGCTTTTTCAGGTTCCAGTATTTTATGTTTAACAAGTGACCAGAACTGTTCCATGCTTGATGTATTGAAGTGCTGCCTTCAATTCCATTTGTTAAGTTTCTTTTTGATTAGAGCAAAATTTGCCCTGTTATACTATTTTTTTTGTTGGAAGGTAGGAATTTGCCATGTTGTGATCACTGTTACCCAGTGTTTCAATTATCTGAACCTCTCTGATGGCTTCAGCTTTATTTGTGAGGACTAAATCTAAGAGATTTTTTTCTCTTGTTATTGCATTCACCACCTGATGTAGCTCAGTGTCTAACAGCATATTTATAAAGAACTGTTCTGTGTTACTAGTTGTTGAATAATCATTCCAGTGGATTTCTGGGAGGTTAAAGTCTCCCATCAATATAACCTCTACTCACTCCAAAATTTATGAAATACTGTGTATTACAGTAATTCAATATGATCTTGCTCAGTAGTGTTAAGGGGTAGGTAGCAAACAACAATAGTTCATTTTTCCATCCACATTTGGTTATCTGTGCCCACAGTAGTTCCTTGTTTATTTTCTCTTGGTGCTAGGGTTGCTATTTGATTGTTTACAATATTACTTTCAATTTATAAAGCTACTCCTCCACTCCTTTTTCCTAGTTTATCATTTTGGTAGAGCATATACCCCTGAATATGCTTGCTACACCCAGAATGCTCAGTCCACCATATTTCTGTAATGGCCATTAAGTCTATATCCCTTTCAACCATTATCAGCTCAAGTTCTGCTTTTTTTTAATAATGGTAAGGCTTCTTGCTTGAATTGAGAGTATTTTAAGACTGTTGTTTTGTGGATTTGTATTCCCTGTTCTGCTACCTACATAACCCCTATATATTTATCCCATCTCCCCTGCAGCTTTAGTTTAAACCATTTGTATTCACATTACTATGAAAAAGTTCTCCCAGGAGTCTACTTCCTTTCCTGCTCTGGTGCAAGCCATGCTGGCTATATAGATATTTACTGGAAACAGAATTCTCCCGACATTTAATACATTGGGTTCAATTTTCAAGGCACCATTTCCTCAATTACTAAGTCTTTTGATTTTATTATTCCTACCCCTACTGGCTCTTGGGGCTTGCAGTATATGAGAATATTACCTCACAGTTCTTCTCATGTAATATTCTGCTTGTCTTTTTTTAAATCGACGTGAGTTTCTTCTTCCTGCTGCCTCCCCATGTTATTTGTGCCAGCATGATTTAAGACCAATGGTTTAACATTCATAGTCTTCATTATATCTGGCAACATATTCCTAATGTCTCTGAGTGTGGGACCTGAAAAACAGTTGGTCATTACATTTTCCTTGTTACCACGTGTTGAGTACCTATCTGTATATTTAATATTCAAGTCACCCAGTATATAGTTTTGTCCTGGGGGATCCTTACTTCCTTCTTCCCTCTCTTCTTCATTGTTTAATATTTCCTGTGATTGGTGACTATTCTGTTCATTGTTACCCACATCTATTAATAATGAGAACTGGTTTTCAGTTTTGGTTTGGAAGTTCATGTCCCTCCTTCCTTTCTTAGTTTTCCTGTTTTTCCCAACTAGGTACCACTCATCCCCTTCCTCACTATCAGACTCCATCTTCCTCATTTTGCTATTGTTTTCCTTAGAATGAGTACTGTCCACTGTTAATGAGCTGCTTCCTCCATCTGCTACTGCTCTGCTTATTAGTGACTGACTCTTTAGGTTACTGATTTCTAATTCCTATTTAATGGTTTTTAATTTAAGTTCTCACCTCAATATACTGTTTGGAAGAGTAAGATGAAAACTCAGTACTTAGCTCTGTAGTGAATTTATTACATATTTGAAACCCAACTCTCCATTAGCTAGTGTAATTACACCCTTGTCATAATGTATAAAAATAGTATAAGTATATCAAGGTTCAAGGGTTTAAATTACCTTGTTTTGGGGTGTTTGCTTTTAATTTTGTCCAGAGTATCCTGGAGACCTGGCTGACCACTAGCTGACATTGACAAACATTTTAGCCTCTGCTGGCATCACCTTGCTTTGCACTTAAGCTGCTCGCAAGGAGGCTTGTTTATATTCTGGAAAACTGGAAGTGTTGTGGAACGGGACTTCTGGTATGGAGATCCCAAATACAGCAAAACACTAACTGTTTTGAAATAAACTGCCCTGCTACCACCAAATGGTGGATTTGAGCCCAGTAGCAGCTATTATTGCTGCTCGCAGACCCTCTCATGATTCCACCAGACTATTTGGTATAGTACCAATTCTGGAGGACCTGGCTAACCCTCCACAATTTCATAGTTTATTAGCGAGGCAGCAGGGTACTTAACTACAGTACACAGGACTGATGTACACCACCTCAGTCCCACAATGCACCAAACAAGGCAGCGAAGTGTAGCTCAGAGAAACCAAGTCAAGGATATGCTTAGTTTAGTTGTTGAATTCGAAAGAATTAATTAAAAATACACACAGAAAATGTTAAAAAAATCAGTTTAGCAGGTCTGCTATCCTCTACAACCCCTCTCCACATTCTATACACTTGCAAGGAGGCTTGTTTATATTCCAGAAAACTGGAAGTTCCATGGAACGGGACTTCCAATCCAGCAACCCCAAACACCACAAAACAATGACTGTTTTGAAATAAACTGTCCTGCTGCCAGAAAGTGGTGGATTTGAGCCCAGTAGCAGCTATTACTGCTGCTTGCAGCCCCTATCATGATTCTACCAGGCTTTTTGGTATGACACCAGTTGTGGAGGACCTGGCTAACCCTCCACAATCCCACAGTGCACCAACAAGGCAGCAGGGTGCTTAACTACAGTAGACAGGACTGGTGTACACCACCTCAGTCCCACAATGCACCAAACAAGACATCAAGGTGCAACTAAAAAAAAGTCAATGCTATGCTTGGTTTTGTTGTTGGAGTTAAAATAATTAATTTAAAAAATAGACAGTGTTTTAAAAATCAGTTTATCAGGTTTCCTCTTCTCCATAGACCCTCTCTACACACTTCAGGCATTTGACGTTATTATCTTAATAGCCTCCTTGCTGGATTTATTTCCTTGTTTACAGTTTCCTCTATTCTTCAGTTCATTTCAGTTTCATTCAGTCTTCATTTGATTGCTATAAAACATTTAATTACAAGGTATTTAGCTAAAATAGCGAATGTGTATAAAAACAACCCACTAAAAGAAAGTATGATGTAACTATACAGAATGAAGATATATGGCAGCATATACAACATTCCAAAAATATTTTTTTCTTCTTTTCTCTATTGTACTAAAATAACTAACTTTACTACTAATCTTTGCATTATATCTAATTTCAAATTCATTTAATGTTCTAGTAATTTTTCTCTAGAATTATAAGTACTGGTTAATTAG
This sequence comes from Neoceratodus forsteri, assembly GCA_016271365.2. Classification (NCBI taxonomy): domain Eukaryota; kingdom Metazoa; phylum Chordata; order Ceratodontiformes; family Ceratodontidae; genus Neoceratodus; species Neoceratodus forsteri. The sequence goes on from CM057459.1 coordinate 626,843,958, forward strand.
GAAGTCATGTAGACACCTCTTTCACTATTGGAAAACGGGACACATTATGACCAAATGCACTAATTCATCTGGGCAATGCTATTCACAGAGGCAAGAAGACAAAGGACCATCCTTCTTTGCGTAATGCACAATTAGGAATCTACCATGATATAGTCTATATCTATAAATAGTTATCCATCTTCTGTTATTAGAATTGAGAGAAATAGTTGAATAGAATTCAAAGGCATGTGCCTCTTTATGTTTTGTCAGCCATGTACTTGATTTCTGGTTGGTAACTAATGCTAAATCTCTGTGCTTAGCATGATCCATGTTTCTTTGAGTGATCTAATATTATATTTGGAAGTCGTAAATATATTCAGGACCCAACTTACTGAATAAATTAATTAAATTATTCTGCCATGTAATTTAAATCCATTTTCATTGTTGATTTGTTTTCCTCCAATGCTCCCTTTAGATACTTGCTTGCAGTGTTATTTGTTTTCAAAAGCCAGAGTTAACTACTCTTTTGGTCAGTTATGTGTGTAATTTGGGCATGGACTAATTGAGACCTGACAGCAATATCTAAGGTTGATTTAGGTAGCCTTATTAATGACTTGTACTGTTCTTTGCTGAAGTAATTTTTTCTAGTAGTCCAAGTTTTCCCAAACCCCAGATTCTGCTCTGTATAAAACAGATAATTTTAATTTTGTGTTGATTACCTGTAAAGTAGCTTTCATACAGTGTCCTACCGGTGGGATCACTTACAGAGCATTTTGAGAGATTGACCAAATATATTTGTTTTATTTCTTATAATAATCTTAACATTTAACCACACTTTCAAAGATCAAACCATCATACAGACATTACAACTGCAATAATATTTGAAGGAATTAAAGAACTAGTGGGACCAAAACAGACAGACAGCAAAATGATATAAGTTTGAAGAAGTAGTAGGTTGTAACTTTTATTTCTGAAATATTTTTCATTTTCATTTTGCTCATTAAAAAGTTTCTTCTATGATAATATTGTGTTGGATGTGTGAAATAGCTCTCAGCCTGATAGCTAACATATCTGTCATCTACATCATCAGTGTTGTGATCTCATTGATAACGACATCACAGGTGACTGATCTGGCAGCTACTGAGTGGCTATTCCTATGCAGCAGTGATGTCACAGTCAGTAAAGTCAGCTAGATATGTCAGCTGTCAGGCAGAGTGTTGTTCCACATAGCACACTTACTATCAAAAGGGAAACAGTTTTGTAATTAGCTAAAGGGAAAGAACAAAGTACCTCAGATATAAAAGGTAAAGGTTTACAGCTTTTAAACACTAATATTAGTTTCAGGCAGTGCACTAGCTCTTATATTGCAAGCAAGAAAGTTTTTGTTTCTAAAGTGCCCTTTCCCTGAGGTTCAGGGTGCTGTACAGAATAAAGGAAGAAGAAGAATATAATTAGTGCAAAATGTAAGAAACATCAATAATAAAATCAGTAATAAAAGGACTGTGTGCTAAGCCCCTAAGGCTTCTTTAAAAATGTGAACATTCAGACCCCATTTGAAGGCTTCCATTGAGGGGGCCTCCCTCAAGGACCTGAGAAATGAGTTCCACAGACCAGTGCCACCACTTTAAAAGCATGATCTCCAGATGTTTCTAGCTGGGCCCTGGGAATGGCTAGGTGGTCCTCCTCGGAACAATGGAAAGAGCACTGGGGGCTGACAGGAGTCAGGAGGTCTTGCAATTAACCTGGACCCAAACTGTATAGGGCCTTGTAGTTGAGTAAACCAACCTTGAAGGAGACCATCCACCTTACTGGCAGCCAGTGCAGGCCATGCAGAACTGAAGTCACATGACAGGACCTCAGAAGACCCATCAACAACCTGGCTGCCGCATTCTGCAACAGCTGCAGGTGGCGCAGGACCCCTCCACTGACATTGAGATATATTGCATTGTAGTAGTCGAGTCTGGATGTCATGAAGGCATGCATTAGTGACAGTAGGACTCTTGGAGGGATTAAGGTTTGAAACCAGGTCATATTCCTAAAATGGTAAAAACAAAGCTGGACAACAGATGATACCTGAGCCTCAAGTGTCAATCCACTTTTTAGGATCATGCCCAAATTTTTCACCGAGAGAGAAACTGTCCCAAGCATCAAGCCCATTTCATCCCTCATGGCAGCTGCTTCTCTCTGGTGGCCTGGCTTGATCACCAGCACCTCCATCTTACCTGACTTGAGCCTTAGCCAGTTAGATGACATCCAGTCCTTGGTCTCAGCCAGACATTTGTTTAGCACTACCAATGCATCACATATCACAGGTGCAAAAGTCATGTATGGTTGGATATCATCTGCAGAGCAGTGAAACTCCACACTGCAACTTCTAATGATCTCACCCAGGGGCAGCATGTACACTGCGAACAACATGAGTGTGAGGACAGACCCTTGGGGGACTCCACAAAGCAGGGGCTTAAGGTGGGAGGAAACACTTCCCATCACCACCCTCTGAGTCTTGCCTGTGAGAAAGGACTCAAACCACCTTATGACAGTGCCGGTGAAGCCACATAGCTCCCTTAGGTGATCCAACAATGTTGCATGGTACACAGTTTTGACCAGTTCCCTCTATCTCTAGCCATGAGGGGATTATTTTACACCTTGACCAATGCAGTCTCAGTACTGTGTGTGGGCTTAAATCCTGACATGTGGGGCTCATAGATGTCAAAGGCCATGAGGTGTGTCTCAATCTGCAGAGCCACAATTTTCTCAATCACCTCACCCAGAAATTGGAGGTTTGAGACTGGTCAATAATTTGCCAGGATGTCCGGGTTGACAGATGTTTTTTTCAGAAGGGACTTTACCAGTGCTTCTTTCAAGCCATCTGGAAATAGCCCCTCTGAAAATGAGTACCAGACAATCTCGGTAAACACAGGACCAGTGGACTCCACACATCCCACTAGAAGATGGGTTGAGCCCGGGTCCAGTTCACAATATGTGGGCCGCAGCTTTGAAATCACCTCAAATCTCTTCCACCCCCACCAGTCTGAACTTATTCCAAGCAAGGGGAGTGTTCTCAGGGACTTCCGACGTGCCACTGCCAGGCTGAAATAGCCCAGTTGGGAAAATCACAGCATTGATGGAAGACACTATCAGAGAAGAACAGAGTAAACTCCTCATATTTTGCCACCAAAACTTCTCTAACTGGCTGCAGACAGGTAGGATGAAGTAGCCTGTGCACAGTCCAGGAGAGTTGAGCTGGTCTGTTCTTCCCTGCAGTAATCACCCTGGACAGATAAACTGCCATCTTATGGAAGAGTGCCCTCTGATACTCACTGCAGTGAGTTCTCAAGGCCAGCCTATCCTCCTCTGACCACAGTTTGCAACAATGATGCTCCAGTCACTGGCCTTTGGTCTTCATTTTCTTGAGCTCCCCATCAAATCAGTGAGACCTCAAGCGAGAGGACCTAAGTTGTATACAGACTGGCACAACAGAGTCGAGTGCCAAGGTGACAGCCATATTATAGGCCACCACTGCTTCACTTGAGTTGACTGCACATGCAGCACTTACTGCCAAAAGTCTATCATTGCCTAAGGCTCTCTGGGGACTATACCAACTCCACAGAGGAAGGGCTCATGGTGAGGGTCCCCAAATGAGAATCGCTCTGTGCAATGATCTGACCAAATGACTGGATCAGTCTTGGGTTTTATGTGAAATTGGTGAATACAAACCAGCTAACCCATTATCACAATAGCATGTTGGCGAGGACAGAAATGGCAAAAAATGTTTTTTTGTTGGGGCTACACCCCCTAACAGCCCCCTCACTTAAATAACCAACTCCAAGGTTGTAGCACCTCGAGGAGGGTGTAAAACATTTGTCGCCATTTTATCCTCACTGAAATGCCCTAACCGACTTTTGGGCTTGCTGTTTTGTATTTGCCCATTTTATGGGCCACCTCAATCTTCAGATCACCAATCTCAATCCCCAGTGAGAATACCAGGTCCAAGGCATGATCTTGGCTGTGGGATGCAGAATCAACTGCTTGAGCAAAGCCCATCGATATCATCAGCTGGAGGAAGTCATGTCCAAATTGTGATGATTTTTCATTGATCCAAGCATTGAAGTCAGCCAGGACCAACCACCTGTGTGACACCAACACTCTCTCAGCGATGAATTCCATGACTTCCTGCAGAAAATTCTTCTCATGTCCCAGAGGCCAGTACACAAAAATGATTGTGCAACCTGCACCTGGACCCCTGCACATGACCATGAATTTAAATGATGAAATATATGATACTGGGGTGTGCAGAGAATTTCAAGCTGGATCTAAAGCTCAAAAGCAGATGGCCACACCCCTGCTCCTGCATTCCCTCCTCAGGCAGTGTACCACGGACAACCTGCCTGGGAGAGAGCCTCTAAAACTGGACTGGCATCATCTCCCAGCCAGATCTCTGTAATGCAAGCCAGATCGACTGAGGAAATCAAGTCCACTATAACTGTGGTCTCGTTTCTGACCTATCTCACATTACTGCCAGCCCATTGTCTACCTGTCCGCTCTGTCCAGTGGAATTCCTAGAAATGGGCACAAAACATATCTGGCCTCCCATAAGGTCCTATTTTGCCTGAGGGTGCCTCCTGGTCTTGAACACCCAATGTAACTCTTTCACACTAAAACTCCATAACCCTGCCACCTACCATTCTGCCTTCGCACAATCCTGACCTCTCCACAGTGCCTAATAGCTGCTGGTGGCACAGGGGGATCAGCAAAAGGCTGTTGGTCCCACAGCGGGGATCATATTGGGCCTGAACCCTGCACACATCCTCTTCTACAATTATCAGCCTAAAAACATTAAATTACCTCCTTCCTCTCCTAAAATCAACATCAAACAAGATCAAATAGCACAAAACCTCTAATCACCATACATACAGTCAACCACTCAGCCACACTAAAACAAATAAAACCCTAACCCACATATGCCCAACAACCCCACCCCTTCACTACTCAACCACCCTCCCCATCCAGAAAGTTTTTTTTTTTACTTACACTAATAATAATAGGACAATAACAAAATAATGACAGGAGAATCCTAATAAGGTGCTATAGAGGAGCAATGTTCAGAAAAGCCATATATTTGCTGTGACAATCTGTCCACAAATAAACCAAACTTACCAAAAGCTAAAGCCCAAACAGTTCACTGACAGGTGCCTTCCAGCATTGCTCTCACCAATGCAGGCAGAAAAGAATAGTGACTAATGAATGAACATAACAGGGAAATGGTGCTCTCACCACCATATTCCAAAAGCTGTAAAAATGAGTTCTAGTAGTAGTATGCTGCTCTAGTCAAACAGAATTCACAGATAGTTCAAGGGAGTTCAAGGGAGATGCTCCCAAAGCACAGCAACATTGCTCTCTCTAGTGCTGAAACAGAGCAAATCCAATGTAAACCATAAAACAGAGCTCTCAACCTCAGAATCCTACAGCTGTAAAGCTGTAGAGTTGCTCAAATACATTGAGTGGCATCCCATAATTAGCTGAAATCACTGTAGCCCAAACTGATGGCTCGGACCCCGCAGCTGCAGCTCACTGAAACTGCCACCAACACAGATAACATAACTGCTACGTGCTTATCGCATCCAGCCAAGAAATAAAATCCATAACACACTTGCCATGGAGCCTCAGCAATGGCTTTCTAATCCGGTCCAACAGTGGTTGCTCAAGTAAACGCTCCTTTCCCTCTGGTAGGCTCTCTTCTGATGAGTGCAACAATACGTCATTCTCCAGGTGAGCTCTTGCCCAGTAAATGGAGAAACAGTGATACAGCAACAGCAGCATGATTAAAAACAAAGTGTGAAAAGCATGTAAAAGTTTCTCAGAAGCAGTAACAGCCCTCCCTTAAAATAAAAAAAAGTGAAGCTTCTGTGCTACCTCACTGCCTCACCCTGCCTAAACCTCAAGGCTCCACTCCTCGACTCTGGCTAAGACTTACTATAAGAAAGTAATAATACAATAACTTAACTAAACTTCACTCTGAATGCTATAGCTAAGCATTTTAGTACCAGAGTGAACAGATTCTCCTGAAATCATACAAGTATATAGCAGTTGAGTGGAAAGTGGCAAAAGTAGCAAAATAATAGAAGAAGGAGAGAGTGTGGGCTTCCCTCAGAGCTCTTGCAGTTGGCAGCCCAGTCTGGCAGCCATCATGCCACTCCCCATAAGTGGCATGGTGGTAACAGTAACTGAAAGAAAATAAGAGAACAAAATGACAATAAATTATTCCAGTCTTATAATTTCATGTAACATAGTTTCTATCTCTTTCCAGCTTGCATTTTTCATAACATCTTATTCCAAAAAGTTATGTGATTGGTGTTCCATCAAAACAGTGAGGACAAAAACTGTGAGGGCAAAACAGCACTTGTCATTTCAGCAACTTACAGCTTCCCCCCTCCCCGAGTTGCATCCCCCTGGAGTTGATTATCTATAGTAAGGAAGGTGGTGGGGGAGCACAGACCCCCACAAAAGTCACTGTGGCATTCATTTAGTTGTTTCAGTGATCACTGCTTTTGTGCGCTCGCTTTATGTGGCCACTCTGTTTTTCCATTGCAGTTTTTCTCTTCACCATTTTTCACTTGCCATTATCACATATAATCTCAGAGATTTTTTTCCTATCTTCATGGTATCCAGGAAAATAGAAGACATGTTTAGTGAGATTTATTAATTTCTTCCTAAAAAACAGCATCCAAAAGCTCAGCTCCTCACAGGTACACATTAGACTTTTGTCTGTGTTTCAGTACCTGAGGTAGGAGGAAGATTCTCTTTGACTCACGGTAGATATAGGGTCACTGTGTAACAGCACCGGACATTGTGATGGCCTTGCAGCTTCTGACTTTTTTTGAGAAGTAATGGTGCGGAATTTGATATCCTGGGGGGGGGGGATCATTGTGGAGAGCCTGAAATACATACAGGAGCACAATGTCTTTGAATTTGGTAGAGATTATTTTCTGAAACATTGTGACACAGCCATGGTGGCTGTGATGGCCCCATTACAAGCCAGCCTGTTTATAGAAACATGGGAAGAAAATATACTGCATATAATTAAACTGTTAATATTATGTTAATAAGATCATTAAATGGTATCGCTTCATATATGATATTACTGGCATCTGGAGGGGTTCAGAGGCAGGGACTAATAAATTCATAGGATAATTTAATTGCAATCGTGTAAACTTAAGATTCACATATATTGTGAATAAGCAGGCTGTGAGTTTCCTAGATGTGAAACTGTCTAGAGATGAACATGAAAACATTAAATGTGCTGGATACAAAAGAGAGACAGCAACCAACTGCTTCCTTTGGGCAGATAGTGCCCTCCCCAAAACACTCATAGATCAAGCTCATTTGAATAATTCCTCAAACCTGGGAAGAACTGCATCTCACAACAGGATTATGACAAGCAAGCAAATGAACAGAAAAGTAGATTCCCCAGATTGGGGGGTATAATAATAAATTGCTGGATACTGCAGTAAAGAATTCCAAGAGTAGGGACAGGAATGAGCTACTGATTTCACCCCAAGAAAACAGAACAGGTGAAGAATGAGCAAGTGACTTTTGCCACAAGTTATAATACTGTTGCAGAAGGACTGGGGCAGATAATAAATTGTCATGTCCTCCTTAGGAATGAAAGACTGGCATGCACAATAGTGGGTACTCCACTTGGAATGTTTACAAAGGCCACCAACCTGAGGGACGGCCTTGTGTATAGCCAGTTCAGCAGATGGGACAGTAGGATTCCCATGTGGATCCCTCAAAAAACAGTACGGTTCTGCAAATGTGGAAAATCTTATATGTACAATTTTGCCAGCCAGGGTAAATAGTTTAGACATTTCATTCAGGAGATGAAAGTTAAGATCAGAAAATCAGTGAGTTGTACAATCAGTTTTGCGGTATATGTTCTCCGGTGCAGCTGTGTACCAGGAGTTATAAGAACTGCAAATTCACCCATGAGCGGTCATGAATTTGGTTGTTATGTGTTACACAAAGCATTTATGGATTCAGCACTATGCAGTTTGCTCTACTTGCAGCACATTTTTCAAAGTGAACTGTTGCAATTTGCACATTCTGGTGAATTTTTGATGCGTGGTGCAAATTTGTCATAAGGTGCGTACTGCGTGCGTATTGCAACAATTTGGATAGCAAAATTCATGCAATTGTATGACTTTCACTACACAGATTTATGCACTATGGGACATGCTACATGAATTGTGTAGTTTTCTCACTTCACCCACAGTTACTGCAGTCTAGTATATATGGGGAGAACTATTACACCATGGAAGGTCAGCATGCAAGAGCATGTATACTCAATCGTCAGTAAACAGATTGGACACCCAGAAAGGAGCCCACTTCAGTGATTCACAAAATGTAGGCTCTCATGAACTGAGGTTAATGGGCATAAATTGGGTTTGACCACCAGTGAGAGGAAGGGACAGGCTTCATAGCCTACTCCAGAATGAAAGGTGGATCCATACAGTAATATAAAATCTTTAAAACCAACAGGTCCAAACAGTGTGATTGACATTAAACCATTTCTTTAATAGATCCTGCACAAGCTGTAATGGAACCAGCTCATACTAACTGACACTGGTCACTTTTTTATTATGCTGCAACAGGACATCCTATTAAATATATGGTTTCTGTTGAAATTTTACACTGAGAAACCCTACACCACATGCATGAGACAAAATTGATTGTCTGCAGTTATCCAAGTGTAGTACCTAGAGAATTTACTCAAAGTGTTACCTGCTACCATGAGTCCTAGTATATACACACACACACACTTACACACACACACACACACACACACACACACACACACACACCAAGTCAGGGTTGGCAAAGGTTTAGTACTGTATCTTAATATATGAATGACAGAATCATTGGGAAAGTATACAATTTATGTCTGTTTTTTAAACAATATGTAAGCAATAATACACAAGAGTTTAGGCAGTATTGGGCAATATGGGTGTGTAATGAGGCCCAGCACTGCAGGCAGAGGGCTTTATAGCCCCTGGAAGGTCTGGTATTGCCCAATACCGCCCACCCCGTAGGGTATTATTGCACTTAGAAAATGGCCCATAACTAACATTTTAAATAATATAAAATAAAATATTTGAAACAATAAATATATAGTTTTCTTTTAAAGCAGTCCCTGTACAGGTGCTATATTTGCCAGTAGAGGGTGCTAGTTATTAGGATACTCTATCTTAGTGAAATGCTTAGCTGCCCCATGGTCTCATGGGACTTGTAATCCTATGTGACTTACATTGGTTGGCATCTAGGCCACAATAGATAGTGGGAGCACCAGAGTTGGGTCTGTTTAAAATTAAAAAAAGAAGCAGGAAGAGGAACACTTAGGCAATTGAGGAGTGGATTGGCTGTCTGGTTTAGTCTGCAATGTAAGCCATTTTACAGTTATTTGTTTGTTGTATGGCAGCAAAAAAGTGATAACTAGGCACTGGTTGGATGAGATACTGTATACCACACCAGAATGACATACTGAAATCCTGTATGCACTTTATATTGAAAAAATGGAGGCCTGTATGACTATGGACTAGAAGGATTTACTGATAAATGAGGACTTGTATGTTTGTGCCAGGGGGTTGGGGGAGGAGCATGTTGATACAAGAGAGGAGCAGGACTCATCTATAATGGGTCCCAGAGATGGCTTTGCACTGCCGATAACCGATGCTTGTTAGAGCAGGTGGGGGATCATGGGTTGGGAGTGGTAGCATTGGTGGAGTTGGGTCCAATTTTGTGAAAGAAACAAGCAAGCAAACGAAAAAATGAAGATTATGTTGGATTCTTTTTTAGTGTTTGCAATTTTGTGTGCATAGGCTGGTTCGATGACAATGTAGGAGAGGCTTCGCGCTCAATCTCTCACTTAGTAAATGGAAGAAAATGGCGGCAAATGAGTTTTAAAATTGGAAGCGGCACTAGGATACCAGTTTCCGAACTTGGATATAGCTGGCACTTGTTTTTCAGAGGGCTCTATAGAGAAATAGATGCACACCTCTGAAATGTTGCCAGCCAATCAGCACACAAGGATTTTCTTTGCCATTTTCTAATTCAATATAGTTTACATTTATTTCAGACTGAGGCCCTTACTGTATATATTTCAGTCACAAAAACATGATGTAGTTGAAGTTTTGCCTGTATCAATGTTCCGTAAAGGTTTTTTTTTTTTTTACTGCACAGCAGTAGGGTTACATTGATGTATTCACACACTGAATATTTTAAAAATAGAGTAATGCTTGCTAGAGGTTAACTTGTGTATTGGGCTTAAAAGAAATCATTTGCATTGGTGATGGGGCCTTCCTATGATTGATTACTGCTTAATGCAAATAACTGAAACAAAACGAACCACGTAAGAGTTCAGAGTACAGTTCTCTTAGCAAATAAAATGCAAATCCTCATGAATTTGACAACCCTCCAGCATCATGTTGAAAGTATTCATAACAACCACGCCAGTCATTTGTATCAGGTGAGTTCATTTGGATGGACTTTAGGTAATGCAGTTGGAAGGGGAATTTTGATATCAATAAATGCTTTCTTACTTTGGTGACTTCTCTATGTATGTATTTTAAAAAGGAAGATTTCTGTCCTAAAAGAAAGTGTCACCTACACACAGACAGCAGTCTTCTTTTTTTTAAATTTATTTATATCTATTAGATTTTGTTAACCAGGTAGGCTCGCTGAGACAAGCTGTCCCTTTTTCAGGAGAGACCTGGAATTAATTACATACATTGTGCATGACCAGCAGAGAACAACTAAGTTTATATGAGAAGATACATAGAAAGTCACATCAGAGTACAACAAAAAACAACAATAGCAACAATATTGGGTGCTATGCACTAAGCAGGTGGGCATACACAGAAAAGTCATGTATCCCACCCGCAACCATGCACCCTGCGTCCAGGTGCACCCATACCAGCATTCACCAGTGCCGGCCACATGTCTGCAGTTCCTCCCCCCGGCAACCAAGACTCTTCAGGGTGGCTGAGGGTGTAGTGGCAGACCTGGATGGGCATCCAATGGGCTGCCTGTCCTGGGTCCACTAGTGGATCCAGCACACTGCGATGTGCAGGTCTGGGGTTGTGCATGCTGCCTAGGCACTCAGACCCATTTGGCACGGCACCTATTGCCAGTTGGTCCACTGGCCCAGCTATGGTGAACAGCACCCTCCCATCGCACTGAAGGTCCCCAGTGTTGGGATCTGCCTCCTGCCCACAACATCGGCTGTACTGTAACACCATTGGCCATACCCCTGAGCCCCTGTAGGGGGGCATGTACCATGGTCTGACACCCCCCCGTGCAACATCCTGATGCCAGTGCTTATCCGGTGTTACAGGCAGTCGCCCGACCCAATGCCCCTCCCCTCACCAGCTGTCTAATGGGCAGGGGCAGCACAGAGAGCACTGTTCAGGACCTGCGACATCCAGAGGGTGGAGACCATGGGGGTGGTCAGAGGGTTAAGGAAGGGTCTACCCTGGCAAACCCTGCACCACCCTTTGCACCTATGTGGCCAGTACTACATGGTTTAGTGAATATCGCATAGTGCTGGCATGCTCCCAGAATGCCCTCAGTGCGGCGTGGTCCATGGACATGGAGGCTCAGGTGCAGTGGATCTGTGCACCCCCCCTTTGTGCATGCTGCACGGGGGGCGCAATGGGTGCAGAGTGGCTAAGCACCCCAGATACATGAGCTTAGCCACTCTGCACCATTATACAACTTAGAACTGAGACAGGACAATAAAAATTGAATGAAGCAATAAACAAGTACAGGACCTCTGTAAGAACCCTAGTGAACAAACGCAAGTACCTTGACTACTCACAAGTAGAAGCTCCTTAAGAGAGGTGTTGAAAGATATTAAATTAGGACATTCAAAGACATTGGTGTGAGTTTTTTATTTGTGGTCAGTGACTTTTTAGTATAAAACAAAATGTATTATTTAGTTTTATATTTGAATTTGTCCTGTAGATTTGGAGCCATCATTTACTATACACTTTTTAGAATATGGGGCTTAAATGGTAATGTGTTTGTCCATCTACTTTTTAAAGTGTCTGAGAATCATCACTTCATTTTTATGTTTGCTAGCACGCATGTGCAAGAAACATAGTGCCACCATATGAGTTTTCGTAGGTGTGCCTCCCCCACTTGCAATGACCTGCTCATTTTTGCAGGCGCTGCTACACTGCACCAATGAATGTCTGAGCTGTCTATGACAGCCATTCAGATGCAGTGGCATACAGTTCTGAGAAAAACACTGCTACAATCAGTGATGGTAACGTGTAGGCAATTTGCATACTGCTGCTGGCAGTATGCAAATTGCTGACATGTCAGCACTGCATCTGAACTGTCACAGACAGTCCCCCCCCCCCATGAACACCTACATAGCACGCTGGGAGCCGACCCCAGTGTGCTCATGTGCTCCCCTCCACCCCGCACACTGTATGACTGACAGAAGGACCTAATCCCCCATCGGCTCCACTGCCCCCCCAAAAGCAAACTTCCTGGTGCCCTGCTGGGAGCCCACTCCAGCGTGGCAAAAGTCCCACATACAGTACACACTGGGAGACCACCCCAGCATGCTCATGCACTCCCCTCCACCCTCACACACTGTATGACTGACAGGGGTGCCCAATCCCCCGTCTGTTCCACTGCCCCCCAAAAGCAAACTTCCTGGTGCCACACTGGGACTCCACTCCAGCATGGCAAAAGTCCCATGTCCTGTACATGCTGGGAGCCCACCCCAGCATGCTCATGCACTCCCCTCCACCCCTGCACACTGTGTGACCGACGGGGGTGCCCAATCCCACATTGGCTCCACTGCCCCCCCAAAAGCAAACTTTCTGGTGCCACGCTGGGAGCCCACCCCAGCGTAGCTGATGTCTGTGGCCCATGGGGGTGCCTAATCCCCAATCAGCTCCACTGCCTCCACCCAAACAAACTTGCAGGTGCCACACTGGGAGCCCACCCCAGCATGGCAAAAGTCCCATATTATCTTAAAAAAACAAAAAAATCCTAGAACAAAGAAAACGGCCCCTCGTTGACTCTCTTGGCCCCTCAACCCAACCCACGCCCATCCTCTGCGTGCACCCCACCTCCCCACACCCCCACACCATACTTACCTCCGAGGCTGGATGCCATCATCTTCGTGGACCCGAACATGTCTGCACTTTCAAAGCTGACCGCGAACTGAAGAAATGCTGGTAAGCTGTATAATGACATAAATGTGTTTTTTTTTTTCAACTTTGGTGCATATCTCAGCCATTTTGGGGTATTTGTTCACCAAATTTTCAACATGGGGTTCTTGGGACCCCACCTCATGAACTCAGCCATTGTCATTTTGTTATTCAGTCGCAAAAGGTGATATCGCAATCACTGCACAGAACCACCTTTTGGGACCAAGTAACAAAATGACAGTGTCACAGTTCATGAGGTAGGCCCCCCCAAAACCCTATGTTGAAAATTTGCTGAAAAAATTCCCAAAAATGACTGTTTTACGAGCGTGCATTGCACAGTTCCTACACATGCTTGTAACTTCAAGAATTTGTACTATTTTCTCTCCAGATTTACAACATTGCCATTTTACCACACCTCCTTATGAGCAGTACAGCTGTCATTTTTCACATCTTGCCCAAAATGTGTTTTTATGCAAGTAGCGCACAATGGCGCAGTGGGTGTGCAAAATCAATGTATGGGAGAGATTAAGAAAATCACAGTGACACTGTTCATGAGTAGAGGTCATAAAAAGACTATGTTGAAAATTTGGTGACAAAAGTCCATAAAATGACTGTGCCCTCGTAAGTTCACGAATTTGTAATATGTTCAGTCCAGATTTTCAACACTGGCATTTTGCCTCACCTTCTTATGAACAGTACAGCTGTCATTTTTCACACCCTGGCCGAAATGTGTTTTCGCACTTCCGGTGCAGAAATGTTTGGTCACTGTGGGAAATCAGTGTTTGGGACAGATTAAGAAAATCACAGTGACACTGTTTATGAACGGAGGTCCCAAAATGCTTGTGTTGACAATCTGCTGTAAAAAATCCCCAAATTAATTACATTACGGGTGTGCGTTGCACAGTTTCTATGCACACTCATGACTTCACCAGTTTTTTATATTTTCACTACAGATTTTCAACATTGCCATTTTTTACACCTCTCCACAAACAATACAGCTGTCATTTTTCACATCCTGTTCGAAATGTGTTTTTGCACCTGTGGTGCCAAATGGTGTAGTCGCTGTGCAAAATCAGCTTTTGACTAACAAACTGATATTGCCACTGTTCATGAGGTGAGGGTCACAAAAAAAAATGTTGAAAATTTGGAGTGAAAATACCAACGAACGCCTGGGTCATTAGGGTTTCCAACCATAATGCCCCACCCTGTAGAGACTGACAGGCATCGGGGTATGACTTGGAACTGTCACCTGTAATGCTCATGCCATTCCACCCCCACCCACAACCTGCAGCCAGTGAGAGGCATCGAGGTGTGCCTTGGACTCTTCGGCCCCAAAGTTCACCCCATTCTCCCATACTACACCCATCTCACCATATTTCCTGACGGAATGGGGTGAGCATAAGGCCCAAAGACCCAAAGACACACCGTGACACTTGTCAGTGTCTGCAGGGTAGGGTGTGGTGAAACGACATGGGCATTATGCCTGACAACCCAAAGGCACACCCTAATGCCTGTCAGTCTCTGCATGGTGGTGGGGTTGGCTTCAGTTCAGTACTTCACTGCCATTCCTATTAAGCATCTCTCTAACTCCTAAACTACCAATGCCAATGCCAATGCCAGCAAGCAAACATTTGGCATTGACAAATCCTTGTTTCTACCTACCTCCACCCCTACGTTTACTATGTATGATGGCAAAAAAAAATTGAATCAAAATTCCTGTATGACTGGCAATTACCCACTTTATTGTATCTCTTTTGCAATGTATTTACACAGGATAGCCCATCCGAGATTAAATATATTTGTTCAGTAGTGTCCTGCTTTTACACACTTTTATGGCTGGGCAGACAGAAGTATTGAAAGGTTAAGTGCCTTGCTCAAGGACATACAGTATGTAAATGGCTCTGGTGGGATTTGAACCTAAGTTTCCTCTGGCCCAAGCCTGTATTCTAACAACTGGACCATGCTACCCTACTTGTCTGTTTACTTTATGCTTCCCCACTAAAGCAGTAAAGCAGATTGCCACATTTTATGCCTTATCTCCAACATGGAGGCACTGACATGTGTTCCTCTAATACTGTAACTGAGTTAGGTTTCAGAGATTCAGGAGTTAGAACTCCCCTCCTCTTAATTATCCCCACTTGCACTACCTACAGTATAACCAGAACACTGGCAGTCAGAAAGGATGCAAGAAAGTTGCCCACATCAGCTTGTACTGTGCAGAGACACATTTGTTGTTGATAGGCAACCCATGAGGTATATTTCATGGCTCTCTTGTGCTAAAGTGCTGTAGGAGAAGGGGAAGGCCAAAGAGGGGACGAACAGATAGCTATAGTTAGAGTGTTTTGGCTTTGACAGTTGCCGCACCCTTAAGCCATCCACTGCCCCCCCCCCACAACAGCAAAGGTGTACAGCTGGACATGTACAGACTGTAGCTACACTATGGAGTGGGAACAAGATACTATTTCAGAGTGGTGCAATGTTTGTAAAAGTTCATTACAGGGGCGGCATCCCTAAAAACTTATTAATAAGATGTTGATGGAGAGATTGGTGGTGATCCAGCTGCTTTAACAAAGTAAGACAATATATACTGTATATTCAGTTTCAGGCTATTTTGCCTCTGTCATACAGCCCCCAACCCAAAAAAGTAAACATTTTAAAATGACTGACAGATGGGGTAAGGTTTTGTAATTGTAAGAGCCTATATCATGGAATAATGTATGGAAGGTTACAATGCGTGTGATTTTAGAGCAGAAGTGAGGTGCAGACAGTGGGAAGTTTGCCAAATTGCACCAGAGTGCTTTTTCCACACTTTTCCAAATGGATCATGCCTCTAAACCACCCTAAAATGGAACAAATCCCACTTATGATATTCCTAGATCAGTCTCCTTATAACATGCAAAGCCCTTCGTCCAGTGAAGTGCTCCTTATAACTTTTATCTGCTTTCATATTCTGCCCAGCTATCTCTGAATACACCTGAGTGCAAACCGTTCACATGGCATGCATAGCCTTTGACTGGGTGACTATTTGGATAGTGCAAGACAGCATATCATTGCCAGAATCCTGGGTTCAAATCTTGCCTCATTTCTCATATAAAATAAATATGCTGATCTCAGCTTAATTCTTAGAGGATAGCAATCCTATAATAAAACATGCCACACAGATTTCCATTATTTGATATTGTCAACAGTCACAACAGTCACACTTCGAAACTGATTCAACACAGAAACAGAATAACTCCTTCTCTGTCTCTTTCTCTCGCTGTCTGTCTAAGTGGTGACTTCAGAGTCAGTTTCAAGGTGGATTATCATGGAGCCTGGGGACCGTGCACAGACTACACTGCACGTGTGGGTGCAGTGTCTTACCTGTTGAAAAACAACTGGCATTTATTTCTTGTGTCCTTAGTCCCTCAACTTTTATAAGCACTAAACATATCACTTAATCAAAAAGCAAAACAAACAAACAAATAAAGAAATACAGGGCTAAAACACCACTAAGTTTCTGCAAGGCAATGGTCTTGCTCCCTTTTCCATGTTAACACGAATGCACCGTGGATACCCAAAGTAACATTGCTATGCCATGCAAGGAGAAACAGGTTCTGTGAAAGAGGATATTTTGCTGAAAATGAATATACCAGAGTTATCAAATAAGAAAAAAAGAGACTATTGTAACCAGAAACTGGCCCTCGGTTTAGAGTTTAGATGTTAAGATTTGTACTGTACAAGTCTAAAATTCTGCACCCAAACCACACTGTTTTATATGTTTTTTTAAAAACATCATTAATAGACCACACAAAAAAATTAGAACATAGAAACAATAATTTAAGGTCAGACAGAACACTAGGTCCATCATGTTCTTCCATTTAGTATAACAGTGGCATTGAAGCATTAGTTTGGTATCACATTTCACACCACATGGTTCTCTAAATGACATATTTTTATTGCACCACATTAGAGTGGAAGAGAAGAAAATAACTCCAATGTCTATGTCATATCTTTATTAATAAATGGGTATGCTTGGCAGGACATACTGCATTTGCTTATTGCACAGTACTGCAAGAAGCAGAAATGTATCTGTTCTCAAATTAGACCCTGCTACATGGCTCCAACATGGAAAGAGCCACATCTGGATTCACTTCCTCTGTGATTCAGTGTTCTTGCAGCACAAATCCCGTTTGGAGTGGGTACAAAAGGCATCTGTAATTAGAGAGTTTTTATGGGGGAGGGTTGGCTGGGCATAAGTGAGATCCAACATTCAGTTTAAACTACCTTCCTGCTATGATAAAATAGAAGAACTCTATTTTCCTAGAGAATTGTGGGGAATATTTGTAATGCTACCCAGTATTTTTAACAGTGTTTTTCTGCATAAAAAAATGAATGCTCAGGACACCCCCTCCCCCGATTGCCCACTGGCATCATGTTGTTCTGCTGTCTGTTTGACCTGAGTTCTGGAGCAGATTCAGGTTGCTGTGGTGGGAGGCCATCCATGCTGAGGCAGCCACTGAGAGGCTGTGTGCCTTAACCAGAAGGGCTGGAAGCAGAATTCAGCACCACAGAGTCCCCTGTGGATGGGCCAGGGAGCTTAATCCCACTGTAGGGTATTTTCTGCATGATGAGGCCATTGTAAGCATTGCCCACTAGGGGATGAGGATGGTTGAGGGAGGAAAAAAACAGAAAGAAAATCCCAGCTGCCATCTACATGATGGTCTCTGATTAAGCAGGTTATAATATCCTCATCTACAGGGTATTGAGTGACAGTGGCTACCAGGGCTTAAATTCTACTTAGTTATAAAACACATGAACAATGCTATCATAGTCCCTGTGTCTGCTATCACACACTATGTTCATCCTCCCAGTTTCCACCTAATTTTATCTGAACCCCCTATAGCCCTGTCCATACTGTATGTTCCCTTCCTCATCCCTATTCCTATATATATTTATACTTCCATACAGTATATTGATTCCGCACTACTGTCGGAATGTCAGAAATAATTAGGTCTGTGCAGTTTGACCTGTGAACTTCAAACCTCAGACTAGGCAAACTTTGTCACAGTTCACTAAATATTACCTGGTTTGCATTTCACGTGGTCAAAACAAAATTAAAAACAAAAAAAACAAACTAATGAAAAAAAATACTCAGAAAACCCATTCTTCAATACTTTAGAACCCTTGGCATGGTCAGGGACGGGGAGGTGGTGAAAAGAGTGCCATAGGGTGGGTGGACAGGGTTTTTAGTTGACAGCTGTTTTTTGTTGTTCAACTAGTGCAGTTCAAGTGGTTTGACCAGTTTGCACCAGTCACAAAATCAAACCAAAAGTCAGAATTTTTGCCCAAATAATGTTCACCAGAGTTCTTGAGAATCGAACAAAGTTTGAGGTGTTTGATTCTCCGCTAGGACCAAACTTGCATTTCTAGTAAAAATACACAACAGAAATGACGCAAACTTATACTTGTTAAATTATTTAAGACTAGATCTACTATTGAACATCATGATTTAAATCTACTGCTGTAGATAAATCCCAGAGGCCTACTGGCGAACATAAACTAGACTATTTTAATGTGCAAAAATCTAAATAAACAAAACAAAATGAGCCAGCTTGGGCTTGCTACTTCTTGAACATATTCTTTAGAAAGTGATTGTTGTGGCACAGTGATGAGGTGGGGGCTTTCCAGATTGCCGCTAGGCAAACCCAAGTTTACATATGTACTTGGACTTCCCTCTTAACAGAAGCTCCATGTGAAGGGTGACCCTAATGATTGGGGTGGTGGACAAAGGAATGATGAGTGGAAAAGGGCATTTGGCTAATAAGGCAACATATTAATTCAATTGTGCTTACGCAACTAGATGAGATGAGATGATGCTTGTGTGACTTTATTTACTTTGTGGCTTTCTGCCTCTCTATCCATGGGATATACCACCCTGTAGGGGTACGATGCAAGGAACCCTAGAGGAGTGTTCCCCCTACAGGTTCCATGGGAATGATTGTGTCAGCTAAAGGTAGGTTAGGAAGAAGCCCACGGGTAAGAGAGATGAGCTGCTGGAGGAGGTGGGTGGATGGTGGGCAATGAGAAATGAATCCTGGAGAACCCAAAGATGAGTGACCTTATGAGCCTGATGGGGGAGTGACATAGTTGCTCCAACCATTGAACCTCGGCCTTAAAGCCCTCTCATTCAATTGTGCTTACGCAACTAGATGAGATGAGATGATACTTGTGTGACTTGATTTACTTTGTGGCTTTCTGCCTCTCTATCCATGGGATATACCACCCTGTAGGGGTACAATGCCAGGAACCCTAGAGGAGGGTTGCTCCCCACAGGTGCCACAGGAATGACTGCATCAGCTAAAGGTAGGTTAGGAAGAAGCCCAAAAAGAATACCCAATCGGGTGTCGAGCATTGAAGACTGAATGAATTCTAAGAAGATGAAAAGGGTGGATTTCCTAAGGAGAGAGGGGGAAAACCAGGGCCATCATCCACCTCCATCCAACAGCGGAACCTTACTAATTAACCTAGGAAAGCACTAGCTCGAACTAATATTATGACCATTGGCACGGAGGAGAAGAAAAAAACCCTTGGAGGAGGAAACCTCTGGGAATCCAAGGCCTAGGTCTCCTTCCCTCCAGGCTGATGACATTTGATTTGAGGACTTATGTTGTTAAAGAAAAGGATTCTTTGAAGAGAAGAATACAAGTAGGGAATATGATGATGGGATAGGTAAAAACCCCAAAAGAAAGCATATATCGAAGAAGGAACATGAGGCAGCAGGGAACAGATAGGGGTATGCTCGAGTAGTTGATAGGAAGGAGTCCACCCATGTAGAAGCCAGATCCAGTTAGAGGTCAGAGAAGCAAGAGGCATCTAGATGCACTCATGAGAAGACTTAGGATGATGAAGATGGATGATGAACACTGCAGGAGTGCAGATGATGATGATTGCTGCAGGAAAGCAGCAGTTCAATGAAGACAGATGATGAGAAGTGCAGCAGGGGCACAGCGGGTCGATGAGGTAGCATAAAAGCCCATGAGGGGTATGTCTGATTGATTGCAGTGAGAGTGAGGAAGAGGAAAGGAAATAGACTCTGAGGCCAATAAGGCATGCCTGATTATTAGATGTGAATGATTAGACCTCCATCTGGAACTAGATGCTCAAAAGTGAAAGAGGAAGCATGATGATGCCAAGAAGGCATGCCTGTGTCTGGAACCAGAGGGTAGAGGAGACAGGAATGAACTGGAAAAGAACTTGAAAGATGGTGGAGAGCAGTTGTGCTTGGATTGAGCAATCAAGATTAGCAGGTCGATGAGATTGACTGATAGATGTGAGTAAGCAGACTCTGAAGCCAATAAGGCATGGCAGTTCGATGAGGAGTTTGATTATATGATGGGAATGAGTAGACCCTAAGGTCAGATGTGATGAACAATAGAGAAACCATAAGGTAAGGGAACTAGAGGGGGTCAGGAACCTTAAGATATGTGGCAGGAGGGCTGCTGTTCGATGAGGTGGCATAGGATTCAGGATAGATATGCCCAAAAGAAATATGGATTGCATGCCTTGATATTGGAGTGAAGCCTTGATGGCCTGTGTGGCCATATGGAGTCAGCCTGCCAGGAGAAGGTTCAGCAACCATAGGAGTCATGGAGAGAAGCCATGAAGTACGGAATAGATACATATCAATTGAAGGCCTGAACTGGAGGGAATCCTTGATAACTGGTGATAAGACAGTAGTCAGGAACCAGAATAGATGCGGCAGGAAGGCCATGGTTAGATGAGAGGGCATAGGATTCATGATAGGTATGCCCAAAAGAAATATTGATTGCAGGCCTTGAGTGGAGCGAATCCTGGATGGCTGATACGGGATGAGAACTGCAGCATGGATTATGCGGAGTCGATGGTGGCAGACACCTGGCGAGAGCCCACCAAAGGGAATGCAGGGGTCACTGGACAGAATGGGACACAGAAACCATAGACTCCAGAACCACGGTCCTCAGTGAGGAAAAGACCAGGATAAACCAACACAGGATATCGAGGACGAATGACAGGAGTATACAAGCAGAAGCAGAGAAGGTATACATCCAGATTCACATGGTCAGAAAGGGCACAGAAAATCATGTAAATAAAGCACAAAGTGAAGCAGCAGAGCACTAGGCATACCTGACAATAGCCAGTGTACCCACAGAGAACTCTGACTCATAATGGCTGGTGCAGTGTCAGACCATCACACACAGAAACAAACCCCTCTAAAGCTATGAATTTTGCATAGCACTATGATTTGGCACTCTCATAGATACCCTTGCTCCACATAGGGTTACTGAGGTCCTTAATAATGTTAGAGCTGGATCTGGACACACAAACTGTTAAATCATTTAACTAAGCAGATAGAAACATTCCTGAACATGAACTACATGGGGCCCAAGATTCCTAGACATTGGAGTCTTCAAAATAAGAAAGTGCTCCACATTCAGGCCATCTGCTATGATTTGTGAAGGAGAGTGCTAGGAAAGCAGGATGAGCTGCACCATGTAGGAAACTGCAGCAGAAAGTGAGAAGAGAGCATCAAAAGGGAGAACAAAGGACAAACAGTTCTACTCAGTGAGGGCTTTCAGCCCAGAGCAAACTGCTGCAAGCCCCCAGTCTAGTGAAAGGCCAGACAACCCCCGCTTTTATCCCCTACTGAAAATAAGGCAGGCACAATCCCCGACACAAGCACAATAAGGTTCCATTACTATGGTGAGGTACATACCGGTAATAAGCTGGGTCGGTGGCTGGTGCAGGCAGTGGTATGGCTGGTAGGAGCAGGAGCCAAACCGATGAGCTTTTAGCATTGGATGGCGACCAGAGACATGGGGGGGAGTGCAAGCCAGAGAACTGGAGACAGCCAGCTGCTCCCCTTCTCCCCTGTCATTCTTCATGTTGCCGGGTTGGTGATGGTAAACCCGGAAGTACACCATAGAAAAAAGCAGCCGGCGAGAAGAAAGCAAATCAGGTGCTGCATGGCTACCAGAGGGAGTGGCACCAGCTGACAGGAAGATGCAGGGCTAGGGAGTAAAAAGAACAGCAGTAGGGAATCGCAGCGAGGAACCAGGTTGACGGTCCATGGAGTTGGTAGTAGCAGAGAAATGCAGTGGGCAGCAGACAGTCGCCAAGCATGCCAACCGGCTGGAAGGGAGTAGACACAGAAAGGCACAGCAAGCAAAGGGGACGGCACAAGCGAGAAGGAAAAATGGAGGCAGGCGGCTGAGCAAGGCGGCCAACAAAGGAATGTTTTAAACTGATTTATTTTCATGACAAGCAAGCTACCGTGAACTTGGGGGTCGGCGAACGGGCGAGAGCCCAGAGAGGACGAGGCACAGTGGGGGAGCAGGAAAGGAAGAGCAAGGTAGGAGGGAAGGGGGGAGAAAATGAAGGCAGATGCAGAAAAATGTGAAGCAACAAAGGAGGTCAGGGATCAAAACGAGTGAGCAAGCAGCTGGAGGTGACTGCAAAACCCCAAAGAAAAGAACAGCGAAAGGAAATCAGATGGGTGGCACCTCCAGCTGCAATGAGAAATGAATCCTAGAGAACCCCAGGATGAGTGACCTTATGAGCCTGATGGGGGAGTGATGTAGTTGTTCCGCTCATTGAACCTCGGGCTTAAAGCCCTCCCAATGCACTCCTCCTATAGAGGGGAAGGGGTAAGTAGGAGGGGTGTGTGTGTGTGTGTGTGTGTGTGTGTGTGTGTGTCTTGTGTGTAAGACTTCTGAATGTCCAGGAGAAATGTGTGTGGAAGTGTGACTTATGAACCTTTTGGAGAAAGCTGTGTGTGTGTGTTGTATGTGTGTATGAGACTTCTGAATGCCCTGGAGAAAAGTGTGTGTGTGTGTGTATGTGTGTGTGTGTGTGTGTGTGTGTGTGTGTGTGTTGTGAGTGTGAGACTTCTGAGCCTTCTGAAGGTTCTCCATAGACAGTACAGGGCTTTTTATAAATTGCCGAACCACTGAGAAACACCGTTCTTTCCATTATCCAGTCATCGTTGTTGAGCACATGCATAAGTTCAATGGGTGGCATGCATGCTTGGGATTACTGCACTTGCAAGAATCCAGCTCTCTATAAACAAGGCCTGCAGGCTAATGCTGGGAGCCCCTAAGCGCATCCATACATGCCTGCTGTACTCCACCACCAACTTGCTCAACCTTAAAGAAAGACTCCACTTCCAAACCTGCCTTCTTGTAAAAAAGACCCTGCTAGGGCTCTCCTCCCCTGGGGTAGCCACCTGTCTGCAGCATGCCTCCCCCTCAGTCTCCACCCACAGCACTGTCAAAACCTCCCTTATTGTCCCCAGGGTAAGGACCTCTATGGCCCAGAGATCCTTTTGCTATTGGGCTCCCTCCTGGTTCAATTCCCTCCCAGCCAATATAGCTGACTCCACTAAGCTTGGTCTTTTCAAGGTCTCCCTCAGAAGCCATCTGACAAGCAGTTGCTGCTACAGCTGCATATATTCCCCACCTGCCACTTACCTTCACCCCTAAGCTGGGTCTGCCCTGTCTTCTTTTGCTGTATATACCTGGGGTCTCATGCAACATCTGCTGACTAATGTAATAAAATATCTCTGTTTGCTACCTGACGTGGTACCATTTACCCCCCTCTCAGCGACATTTCGACAGCGAGGTCCCCCACAGTGACTACAGTGCCTAGCCATGGTGGGAGACCCACTGGAACCCGGCGCTGTCTGTTGGGGTCCTGCACCCCCCCCCAATCAGCTCCGACTGGAGTTGAGAATCCTTCAGTGGGGGTGGTGCAGGGGGCACAGCTCCCCACGTGGGTGGTTCCCCTGAAGAAAAAAAGAATGCAGTAGCGAACTGGCAGCCGACTGCAGAATGCGGTTGACCTGCCAGTGTCACTGACAGGGCATTCAACAGAATTTCTGTTAGACTCCTGTCGTGGATCCATGTGGTACTCGTTTACCTATATTATGACTACTGTGATCTACCTATTACCAAATGTGTACCACCAGTGAAGGCCTGTAACACTGGTTGCTTTTTTAATCTAAGCATTATGTACTGTACTGTTTGTTTGCTGTGATGTATTGATCTCTTGACGAGGTGTCCTTGTAAATGAGTCTATGACTCAAAGGTCTGTAAACCGATGATCTAATAAATAAATTATATTGCCACATCAGCTATTTTGTGCATCAGACCTGCTTGTTAGAGTGATACAAAATTAAATGCATCCCCAAAAACTGCTGATATCATGTGTAATGTATGCAAATCATTACAGAGGTGACTACAAAGATGGCACCTTTAATATTTTTGGTGTTCCAGGGATGTGTATACAATCTGATAAATGTTCACATCTCAGAATCTCAGAGTGTGAACCTATTGGTTGAGAGGTGTTTGGATTTTCCAAAATGTTTATTGCCCACCTGTAGGTAGAGATAAATGTCAAATGTATTTGACATATGTTATATTTTGGCAAGTAAAAGCAAAATAAAAAAGGCTGATGTCATTATCTTAATAACATCGGCACACTATACCAGAGGGTCTTCTTTGAGACTGAAGAGACAAAAGAACAGAACGGGTGAAACAATGATTTCATTGCCCAAATGAAATGGAAAAACTCAGTGAAACCATATCCACCCCTAAGGACTGACTCCACTTAGCAGGCTGGAAAGAGTGCTTTAAGTGATCTCAAACTCCAAGTTGCCAGAGATGCTGCTGTCACGTATGAAGTTCCCACAGAAGTGAAGCTCTGATCAGCTCTGAACTAAATGTCATGGCAAGGCTGGATTCTCCCTACAGCTGTTTTCTGTGCCTCAAAAGGAGAACTGATGCATCAGTCAGAAGCCTACAAAGGAACTGAAAATGTTTTCAGTGTGCCAATAAAAGGCAAGGTTAGGATGACCTTTAGGAGACCTCTCACTTATCTGAAGTTAGACTAACCAACTTACCACAGTTTTCATTTCCAATAAGCGTCAGCTGTCTGACACCAAAGAATAAATTAGTATCAGCTGACTTTGATAACATAGGAAATTAAATAATTTACATTAATGAAGTCCCATGCACCAGTGACCTTTAAGTGCTACATAATAGTATTTCAAACTCTTAAATGCATACATTGACCAAAGGTATACATACTGTACCCATGTCAAAAGTGGTGTGACTAATAGTGTCCCCTCATGTTTTTCCAGCCTCACTCATCTGAATGCTCTACTTGACAACACTGTTTTATTTATACAGAAACTCCGTTTAAAAAGCATAGTATTTGAATGAACCTGCAGCCAGGGTTGGACTGGCCCACTTGGATACCTGGAAATTTCCAGGTGGGCCCCCCTCAGTTGGGTACCTGGTCACCTTCTGAACTCTTAAAACATTTGTATTGATCATCTTTTTTCTAATTAAATGGGGTATCTGGGACACTGTAGATAAATGTAAGATGTAATCACAGAGCTAATGTATCAAATTGAAGTGGAATACTGATATGTGTGTGTCACTCTGGGCCCTCCTGTATTGATTTTCCAGGTGGGCCCTCTATACCCCAGTCCGACCCTGCCTGCAGCATGATGTTTACTGCAAAGTATGGGATATTTTAGTTCTCAGTTTATTCGCTCAGGATAGCCTAGCTGGGATGCAATCACACTTTTTCAGTGGTGATCTTCCTTCACTAACTGACTGGATCAAACAGTGACTGAATGACTCTGGATAGATTTGAACTTAGGTCCCCAAGTTCCCAAACCTGTGCTCTAGCCACTTTATCATGCTGCCTCTGCAGCAAAACATTCTCAGGGGTGACAGACCCCCAGTGTTACTTTGAAATGGTTTTCTAGTTCCCTAAAAGAACTGCCTTGAACTTGCAAGCCTGTATTTTATAATAAAGCTGTGTTTCCTTTTTTTTCTATAGCGCTGTTTACTCCCCATGGCCACCTACTCCTGCTATTGGGCTCCCACTGTCCCCAGCCCTGTATTCCTCTCCTCCCACTGTCATGCCAGTGGACATCCACAAGGAGCAGTGCCCGAGAACAGAGGGGGGCATCACATATGGCCACAGAGTGACATGGTGTTTCTAGTTTTCTCCCCTCCCTCCCAGAGCAACAGCAGATGTGGTGAGTGCGTGCACATGGAGGTGCACACATGCTCCCAGAAGCCAAGTGCTCCTTCCACCCTCCTCTACATTACATCAGTCCTCAACTCTGCTCTGACACCTGGCCTCCACCAGATGTCAGCCAATAGTGAGGAACTGTACCTCCCCAATCCAGGAGATGAGAGCAGCCCAGTGGTCACAACAATCATCTCCCAGCCCTTCCCCCAGCCAACTGCCGGTGGCCTGAGCTTGCTACCAAATTCATGTTGTCAGCATGATGCAAGGTGTGGCATACAGTGCCCCAACCCTCAGCACCTCTGGGTCGGCATAAAGCTGTGTTTTAAACATGGATTCACATTTTTTTACTGTTCCATCTTTACTGGTCTTTGAGTAACATACTAATTGCCAGCAGATTAGGCCTTATGGTCTATCGAGCCTGCTCAAACCTCAGATCCCTAGTTGGGTACCAAGGTCCCCCCCCCCTTGTGTTCCAGAAACCCCTATCATCCATCCCCACCCCCCCTGGGCCAGGCCATCATCTGATACATCCACTTTCTGTGTCTGTCCCACCCTCTCTTGAAGCCCTCCACTGTGGATCTCTGAACCAGCTCGCCAGGTAGTGCATTCCAAGGATCCACCACCCTCAGTGAAAACCTCCTCCTCTTTTTCCCCCTCACCCTTCCACCTTCCAACTTCAAACCATGCCCTCTGGTGATACCTCCCTGCTTTAGTCTAAAGATCCTCTACGTGTTTACCCTATCTATTCCCTTGAGGTACTTGAAGACCTCAATCATGTCCCTCCATCTCTCCTCTCCTCTCCTCTCCTCCAATGAAAGCAGGCAGAGCTCCTCAAGTCTGTCCTCATACGTCAAATCCCCTAGTCCTCGTATTATCTTAGTTGCCCTCCTCTGTACCCTCTCCAGGAGCTGTATGTCCCTGTTCAAGTGTGGTCTCCAGTACTGTACACAGTACTCAAGGTGTGGTCTAATCAGTCCATTGTACAGTGGCAGAATCACTTCCCTGCTCCTAGAGGTGATCTCCTTTACGATGCATCCCAACATCCTGTTTGTTTTGCTAGCCACTCTCCTGCACTGTTCAGAGTTATTCATACATGCATCCACCATGACCCCTAGGTCTTTTTCCCCTGTTGATGCCTCCAGTGCCTCCCCTCCCAGGGTGTACCTGTGTTTAGGGTTTCCCCACCCAAGATGTAACACCTTGCACTTGGTGATATTGAAATTTAATTTTCAGGTGTGAGCCCACCTTTCCAGGGTGTTCAGGTTCCCTTGCAGGGCTAACCTCCCCTCTTCCCCTCAACTACTGCTCCCATCTTGGAGTCATCAGTGAAGAGACTCATTTCACACCCTATACCCTCCCTGATGTCTGATATGTATGCATTAAACAGGATCGGACCCAGGACCGAGCCCTGCGGTACCCCACTACCGACCTCTCTAGGGTTCGATGCACTCCCCACCAACCACTACTCTCTGAGTGTGTCCAGCTAGCCAGTTTTAAATCCATCTGACCATTAAAGAGTCTACTCCCAACCCCGTCAGTTTCTCCACCAGACCATTGTGGGGTACAGAGTCAAACACCTTGCTGAAGTCCAAGAATAATACATCCACAGGCTTTCCCCTGTTTGGTTCTGATGTTATCCATTCGCAGAACTCCACAAGATTGGTTTGACACAATCTGCCTGGCACAAACCCATGTTGCTGACTATCCAGACCTCCCACCTCCTCCAAGTACACCTCCAATCATTCCTTTAGTATACTCTCCATTAATTTTCCCACCACCGAGGTCAAACTGATGGGTCTATAGTTATCTGGTACTTCCCTCAACCCTCTTTTATGAATTGGCACCACATGTGCCTCTTACCAGTCCCTAGGTACCCTCCCTGTCCCAAGCGACCTGTTGAAGAAGAGCTCCGCCAGGGGTGCAGCCAGTATGTTCTCCAGTTCCCATAGTACTCTCGGATGAATGCCTTCTGGCCCAGGAGATTTATCTTTCTTTAGGGCCTTACTGGCTAACCACACCCTTTTGGTGGAGATAGCATCATCCATCC
The DNA here is from genome assembly GCA_016271365.2 of Neoceratodus forsteri. Classification (NCBI taxonomy): domain Eukaryota; kingdom Metazoa; phylum Chordata; order Ceratodontiformes; family Ceratodontidae; genus Neoceratodus; species Neoceratodus forsteri. Next base: position 626,872,272 of record CM057459.1, read on the forward strand.
CAACCACCTTACTGGCCTTTTATCCTTATCCTGATGTGACACCCTGGGGTACCTCCTCCTCCCTCCTCCTCTTGCTTCATTTCTGTTGCTCCCTGATCCCACTCACTACTACTTCTATCCCCATCGTGAGCCTCCGAGGAACACAGAGGCGGCACTCGCTTAGTACCTCTGCCTGACCCCTCACCTCTTCCACCCACCCTCCTTCTGATCTCAATCTGCCGAGATGGCCCTTAGTTTTTCTCCACTCCCCAATGTACTGGAAGAACCCCTTTTTCCCTCCCCATATCCCCTGTGCCAGCCACTGCTCTTTACTGGACTTTGCCCCCCGCACCAGCCGGGTGACTTTTCTAGATGCAAGATGGTACATTTCCTTTTCCCTATCCCCGCTCGTTGTTTTATATTTTTTGTAAGCAGCTTTCTTTTCTCTGACTGCAATCTGAATCTCACTGGACCACCAGCATGGTTTATGTGATCTTGCTCCCTTACGCTTCACCTTAGCGCAGGTCCTGACTGCCTCATGAAGTCCCGGTTTTATGACCTTCCATCTCTTTTCCACATTTGTCATTGTTGTAATCCCCTTCACATGATCCTTGAGAATATTCCCCATGTCCACAAAGTCTGCCCCCCTGAAGTCCACTTCCAGTGTCCTAGATCTCTCCCCCTTCCCCCCATGCTTATTTGAAACCAGACAGTATTGTGGTTGCTCCCAGTCAGGGGATCCTCTACAGTCAGGTCCCTTTCCAGATCCCCATCTGCCAGAACCACATCCAGGACATGCCCCTCCCTTGTGGGCTCCATCACATGCTGTGTTAAGAACACATCCTGGAAGCGGTCCAGCAGCCTCTGCTCCTTGGCCACCTTAGAGGACATGGTTCCCCAGTTTGTACCTGGCATATTAAGGTCCCCCATCAACACCATTCCCTCCCCTTTTGGTCCACACTGAACAATAATGTTGTCCAGCAAACCATCCTCCAGAACATTACCCATCCTGGGGGGCCTATATACTACACCCAGCTTGATTCCTTACCTCCTGCTGGGGTTCGTGAGGTGGCCCATAAAGCATCCACATTTCCCTCTGCCTCTTCTACCCTAGCAATTTCTATGTCATCTCTATTGAACATAGCCACTCCACCCCCTCTGCCCTCCTTTCTATCCTTCCTAAGCATAGTGTACCCCTGCACGTTTAGGTCCCAGTCATGTTTTTTGTTGAACCACGTTTCCGTGACTGCCGCCACATCCACTCCCCCCCCCAAACAGCATGGCCTGGGACTCTGGCAACTTGTTTCCCAAGCTCCTGGCATTTACTAACACCACTCCCCACCCCTTATCCCCTTTGTCGAACCCCACCCAGGTTCCTTATACTTCCATCCTCCCTCTGCTCCTCCTGAAACCTCCTCCCCCAGTCTGTTTCCCCTTCCCCCCCTTGAGTTTGAAGGCTACTCCCCTCATCTGGAGGAGAGGGCTTTTGGTCAGTCCCTCCTTATCCCTCCCCTCACAAGTTTAAACCCCACCTTTCTTGAATCTGGTCAGCCATCCCTGTTTAGGACTTCCTCACCTTAGCAGGGAAAGATGAAGCCTGTCCTTGGCATACAGTCCCTTATCCTCCCAAACTCCTTTCCAGTTCCCTAACACCCCCAACCCACTTTCTTCACCCCACTTCCTGAGCCAGTCATTAACCTCTGTGATCATCATTTTGTTCTCCACTGAGGCCTTTGGTACCAGCAAAATCTCTGAAAAGGAAATGTTGCATCCATTATCCCGACAGACTCTGACAAGTTCTCGGAACCTTGCTTGGATTTCCAAAATGCTATTTCCTTCTAGATCGTTAGTTCCCAAATGCACCAGGAAATCCGGTTTCCCTCCACAATCCCTAACCTGTTCTTACATCATGAACTTTGCTCTGTGCATCGTCAGCCCAGAGATACTCACTACCTTCACCTGGCTATGGTATCCACTCTTCTGTCCCTCCCAATGGATACCCCAAATCATCAAGTCTCCCAATAACAGAACCTTAACACCACCATCATCCTTATGGTTACCTCCACTATGCGGTCTCAAGCCCCCATCCCACTCTTTATTCGTGATCTCAATTTCATGGGAGTCTTCCCACCTTATTAGAGACCCCCTTGTTACCCTCCCCTTTCTGCCTCCCTTGTTATTTTGCCCACTTAACTCAGACTCCCTCTGAATAGGTGTCCCCTTTAACCCTCTCATATCCGAACCATTTATCCTGGCCCTGATGGTTTCCCCTTCCCCCACACCACCATCCTCCCTCCTTGTAATAGTACCCCTACCTCCAGAGGCCCTCTATGGGTCCCCTTTATCTAGGGCCCCATCCTTGGTACAGATCCCCTCCTGAAGGGGGGCCCCTCCCCTGCCTCCTTGTTTCCCAGTGTCTCTCCAGTTGTGATGTCCTCCCTCATGTCTGCAATATGTTGCATCTCCCCCATCTGCTTAACATTTACATTTCCCCTTCTCCCTCTGGGACTATTTCCATCCTCTCCATTGCCGGTCTGTGATGCCCTATGGGTAACTGACTCCATCCCCCAGCCTCCATATCAGTTTTCTCATTTCCACCAACCCCTTCCTCCCCCTCTAGGTTGTTTAGTAGCTCAGATTTATTGTAACACTCTATGCCAGCCTCTATCAAGTAACCTGAGTTTCCCCTAACTGCCCCTCTAAACTGCCCCTCTTCCTCCTCTCTTACCCTGTTCTCCTTAGGAGCTCCCTTCCCACAGTCTGCTCTTCTAGGCTTCCCCACAACAGCCACTCCTGACTCTTCCCCATCCACTCTCTTTATATTCGGAATGTTTACCCCGTATGTTTTCCCCTTAGCGTCAACATCCCTATCTAAAGGTTCTCTGTCCCTAACATCCCCCCTCCTGCTTGCTGTAACATAACATCCTGTAATTTCTGAGGGTTGCCCCAGCCTCCCCTCAGCCCCACCCTTCTGCCTCCCATATCCACTCCCCTTATCCCTGGACACACACCCCAACTCCCCCAGCTTACTCCTTAACCAATATACTTCACTCCTCATACGAGATAGCTGTCTACAGAGTGGGCAGCCTCCCTCTCTCCAGGCCCAATTGAGAATTATTACCACCCCACAGCCTGTGCAGCCTACAACCCTTCCAAAGATGCCTGCCATGGTAGAATGTGGCCACCCTGTTTGTCCCTCTCTGTTCGTAATGGCACACACCCCTTTTCTCAATCCCTTCCCTTGGAATACAGTGTCTCTCTTTACTTACTGCAGTTGTTTACAAACTCAATTTCAACCCCACCAATAATGTTCCCAAGTCTCACAAACACATACAGCCCAGTGTGTGTCCAGTCCCGCTAACAGTGTATGTATGCAGATATCAGGTACCGTATGATGTCACAGGCCCAGTTCCTGTTGCTTCAAATTTCAGTCACAAACAGAAATGCACAGCCCTTCAATAACAACCTCCAGTGGCTTTTCAGTATTTAAGAAAGCCTACAAAACAGAGTGGGTGGGAGGACTCTACCACCAGGCAAACAACACATTTAAATTTCACTCTAATTATCACTGCCAAACAAGTGTTCCCACAGCCAGCACACAAGCCCCAATAGTTACAATCCCATGGGTATTTCTAAGTTGCACTCTGGTAGAGATCATTTTAGAACTCTTATGATGTAGCTTATGCCCTTGCTAAGTGCTTACATTGTTGGCACAGTACGGCTCTGTTCTACTACGGAATAATATGGTTGAAAAGGACATAACCTACGTGCATCATCGATTTCTAAAATACTTTAGCACTTACAGTAATACTGGTGTATAAATCAGGAACACCTATTGAGTTTATTCAAAGACCAGTAAATATGAAACAATAGTAGTAGAGTAGTTATTTAACAAAAAAAAAATCTTCTACAGGAAACGAGCAACATGGCAACCTTAACCAGTACATTAACATTAATTTAATAGTATCCAGAACTGATTGAATCTGATCATGCTTGTTTTCAACTCTTGGGAAAAGGAAAGCTATGCACTTTGGCTCCAAACATACACTTGAAAGCTCGTGCAGTCTCTCTGCCTACTGCCCGGATGAATTCCTTCTTGAGGAAGTATCACCCTCAAGTACCTTAGAGTCACAATGGACCCTTTTCCAAAATTTTTCTGCACTTCACATTGACCTGCTGATCAGCAACTAGAGCTTGCCTGCAGGATGAGATCTAGCCTTACTCATAAAGCCCAACTGACCTTAGCCAGTGCTGTCATATTGCCCAGTCCTAACTTTTGTGTACCGGTTTACTTCAGTTTCTCTAAGATTATTTTGGCCAAATGAAACTTGGTGTATAATAGTATCTGCTGCTTTGTTGTGAGTGATGCTTATCTCACACACCACTGTACCCTTCATTCTACTGTGGGCTGGGTTTCCCCATTTTCCAAGTGTTACAATATTATGGGCTGCTTCATGAACAAAATTGTCAGATCCAGTACCTCCATCTACTTGTCTGCTTTGTTACCGGTCCATTCAACATTTTCAAACCATTGGCCTGAGGATGTCCTTTAACATCAAGAGTCAAGATATTCCACCAGAATGGGTCCGACCACCTTCTCTCATTCAGTCTCCAGATTTCTTATCAGGCCACATGCTCCAATTCCCACCAGCCATTTAAATTGTTACTTCACCACTGTTTAAGTCAATCAGACTGTACATGATCTTGGTTATGCATGAACCAGGCATAACTGGTTGCCTTTCAGGCTTTCTTATATGTAGCTGTCTGCTTACATTAAATGAGAATGTACTCTATACATCCTAGTTGTATCAAATATGTTAACTGATGCTTTTTTTGTAGAGTGTGCTCTGAATTTTGGGGTATTTAATTCTTATTATGGTACTGTTATGTTTTACTTGCATTGTGTATTCTGTATTATCCTTGTTGTTCCTGAAATAGGCATTTATTGCATAGTGTGCTTACCTTGTTACAAAAAACTAAATAAATAAATTAACAAATAAATAATTCACAGACTTGGATTCCCAGAAAGTCTTGGGATGAATGTTCTACATTACAAATAAAAAATCCACATCTCACATCAGAACTGTAGAAACATGCACTTACATAACACAAATCAGTGTCCTTGCCAAGGAAAGGCCCCAATGTTCAATGTTCTGAAAGTTTTATTTCAGTCTTTTTCTTCATTTAGCTACATAGGTAAAATTACAAGCCTGGTAGCTTCATGAGCCATATTTAGATTTGTCACGTATCAGTGGATAAAATCAGTTCTTTTGTCCCCCATATACTCAACCAATAGATTTTTAAAGGATAACATACTGGGGGCTCTGATTACATTCTCGGGTAGTGTAATCCATACATCAACATTATTGAATGTTGCATCACCTTTGTGAGATTCTTGTTTAGCTTGTGCACTGCAATTCCTTAAAACTGCTTCAAAATTATCTTTACAAGGATTACAAAGTCTTTTAACAGGGATTGGGTGTGATCATGTGAGGAATAAGACATATAATGGGGGGATTATGCTACGTTAATGTACTGACAGGTGGCGTAGGGCACCCAACCTGCAGGGCAAGGGGCTTCAACCAGCAGGAAATATAGTACACTGACAAGCATAATCTACCCAATGGAACTCCCTTATTCCACTTAGAAAATGATTGGTAATGTTAGTTATTTAGAAGTGTATTAGTGTTGTATTTTTGTACTGTTTCTTTATATGGTAAGTTTTAGGGTATTAACATAAATTAGATATGCAGCAGGAATTCAGTTGTAGCTAGGCTGCATCATTAGTTGGTTGCTGCTGCACTGTAGAAAGTGGGTTATGGTTGCATGGTTACATTGTAGTTGTTCCTGTTGCTTTAAATAGATATTCCTGAGTTTTAACTTCCTGCACATCCCATGTGATATGTGAAGCTGTGCTAGAAAGCCTGGCTGTGATTTCTATACTTTCCATGTGATCTGAGTCTGACCTGGAAGCCTAGGGCTTAATTTTCAAAAGTCCAAGAATGCCACAAGCTCCTGGTGCTGGATCACACAGTGCATGGGGCTTGCTGCATTCTCCTGGTGCTGATCAGAATTTTCACTCCCTTGCACCAAATACCACAAGTTAGAACAGTTCTCCCTGGTCTAACCTGCTGCATGCTGTAGATGATTTTTATGGGGCCTTGCACCAAATATTTGGTGCAATCTGACGTAAAGTATGGAAAGTGTCGCAACTACGCCTAATGTACTAAAATCGGGTGCAGTTGCATCAAAGGAGTTTGGCGCAGCTGTGCCAAAGAATGGGATTGATGCAGGGCTTGATGCAAGTCCTGTGTCAATCTTTGAAAACTGAGCCCCTGTGCTCTTGATTAGATACTGTGTGATCTAATGCAGGTGCTCTGCAGTGTATTGATGATGAGCTGTAAGCAACAAGTTTGGAATAGTCCTGTGTTTGTCGCTCAAATGCAAATAGGTAACTCAATATTTTACTTGCTTTTAGTGCCATTTTTGTACAAGTTTTGTTGATGGTTTAGTAATGCATTTATATTTATTTTATTTATTTATTTAAACAGTTAACCAGGAAAGATATACTGAGTTGATAACAGCTCAATTCCAGGAGCATCCTGGGGGGAGAGTGAGACAACTAAACAATAAAACTACTAAGAATAAGAAGTAAAATAAAATAATATAATGATATGAGAAGCAAAACCATTAAAATAGTGGCACATAGAAAATGAATTAAAGTAAAAACACATTCTTATATGTAACAAATGGAAAAACAGTCGAAAAGCATAAACAGGGTGAAACCACTGAAGGGGAGAATGAAGGAATCAGGTCATAGACAGTTGGAGGTAGGATAACAAAAGTAATAAAGAAGAGACTTTAGGGAAGAAGGGGAAGAGGCTGATCAAATTGAAAGGGGAAGGGAGGACCAGAGTTTAGGAAATATGTAAGAAAAAGCTGATCAAGCAGCAGTATATTTTCTATTACAAATAGAGAGAAATGGGAAATATTATTACAGAGAAGGGTGGAGGAAGGAGGAGAGGATAGAAGGGAACTGACATGAGAGGGATGTGTGCCGAACCAGAATTTGGATATAAAAGAGACATAAAGGGAAATATACAGAATATGTTTCTCATACTAGGTTCTTATACTAGGTGTTTGGAACAGTAGAAGACTCAATGTCCATATAAACTGTTCCCCACATCAGTGGGTGCACATTGCTCTATTTTCCAGTATATACTCATCAATATTTCTTTTAAACTGTGCTGAAAATCTGGAGTGAAAATATGAAAAATTGGTGAAGTCATGAGCATGCATATAAATTGTGCAACACACATCCGTAACCCAATTATTTTTTGGATTTTTTTAACCACATTTTCAACATATGCATTTTGGGACCTCCCCTTATAAACAGTGGCACTTTGATTTTGTTAATTCCTCCCAAAAGTTGATTGCTATTTGTTTACACCTCCTCATGGACAATACAGTTCTCATTTTTTACATACTGCCCAAAAGGTGTTTTCAGACCTGTGTCACCAAATGGCATAGCCACTGTACAAAACCACCTTTCAGCTGACAAACTGATAGTGCCGCTCTTCATGAGGTGGGGTCACAAAAAGCCCATGTTGAAAATTTGGAGTGAAAATACCAACACGGCATTACCAACTGTAACACCCCACCCTGTGCAGACTGACAGGCTTCAGGGGCGTGACTTGGGATCATCGGCTGTAATGCTCCCTATTCCACCCCTACCCTGCAGCTAGTGACACACATCGTGGTGTGCCTTGCAGTGTTCGTCCACAAAGTTCACTTCATTCTCCTATGCTGCACCCACCTCAGCAAATTTCCTTATGGAATGGGTTAAGTATAATGCCCACAGACCCCAAAGCACACCATGGCATTTGTCAATGTCTACAGGGTAGGGTGAGGTAAAATGGCACGAGTGTTATAGCTGATGACCCAAAGGCACACCCCAATGTCTGTTGGTTTCTGCAGGGTGGGGGTGGGGTTGGCATCACTTCAATACTTCACTGTCATTTCTATTACGTGTCTCTAACTCTGGCACTACCAATGCCAATGCCAGTGAGACAACATTCCACATTGACAAATGCTTGTTCTGTACTGCAGATGTGTTCCTGAATTTGCTGCTTTTTGCAATGAATTAAAGTTTGCCACTAGTTTTGCACAGCAGTGTTTGGTTTGGTGGAATTCTTTGATGAACTCATATCACATTGCTGTCATGAGTGTATTTGCACAGTTTTGTATGTTACAAAAAAGTAGATAACGAGGTGACAGAAATGGTATCTCCAAGATAGTTTTGTCATGAATACTACCAATGCCACTCATCATAAGGAGTGGACAATGTTTAATTAGAGAGTTTACTGCATTGCTGAGAGGTTAGTATGGGGAGCAAGATTTGGGGTTTCTGGCACACCGGCAAACCTTTTAGGATAGGGGAAGCCTACCATTTGAATGGTTTCATTCTAAACAAAAAGGGGAGGGGCCGATGTGCTGGAAGACACACTAGATAGAGTGATGGGGGAACATTTATACTTGAGAGTGGTCACACAAGTTGCTGCAGGCAAGCAGAATAACCAAGGAAAAGAGGAGGAGGGACTGACTGTAAATGTAGTGGGCAACTACTGTAGTAAGGGAATGATTAACAGATTAAGGTGACATGATACTCTCCAGGATGTTAAAGGAACTCAGAGATGAACTGGCATAGCCACTGAAAACAATTTTTTGCAGAATCATTGACAACAGGTTTGGTGCCTAGGGAATGGAGGAATTATTTATTTATTTACTGTATTTTGTTAACTGGGTAGGCCCACTGGAACCAAGAAGACCTTTTTCAGGGGCGACATGGAATTAATTACACATAAAACATAGAATTATACAGAGTCAGAATATACCAACATAGACACAACATGGCAGGTACATTTAAGTAATGACTACAATATACATGGGGTAGAAGAGATTAGCATTCAGGCAATACCCCAGACCAAATACCTCCAACCAAAACAAACTATCAGGCACTCTCTCAATCATGTACCTGAACATCTGCAACTTACTTCCTAAGCTTGATGCACTGCAAGCCTTTACCACCCAACACTACCCAGATATTCTGTCAGTAGCTGAAACTTGGCTCACCCCAAAGATTCCTGACCAAACAATCACCCTTCCTGGCTACAATGTCTTCCAGGTTGATTGTAAGTCCAAAAGAGGTGGAGGGTGTGCCTTATATGTGAAAGGCACTTTCCGAGGACACCTCATTGATTCCAATCTTCCAGCAACACCTGCTCAGATTCTTCCCATCAGACTCCTATTAGGCACCCACAATGAGGCCCTCACAGTTTTCACTGTTTAGATACCTCCTAAAGAATAGGGACCTGGTCTAACCGCTGTCCTTGACTTTGTCAAATCCCACCCATCGGACTCTGAAATCATCCTTTTTGGTGACTTTAACATTAATTGGCTCTCAGCTGAAGGTGGGTCATTTAGAGACTCCGTTATAACAGCTAACCTGACTCAAATGGTTGACTATGCAACCAGAAAGAACTACAGAACTGGGACCTGCACCCTACTCGACTGGATCCTGACCAACCACCCCTCTCGGATCACGAAAACCTCAGTCCTCCCTGATTCACTCAGTGACCACTCTCCCATCAGCTGTACCTGGTCAAACAAATTCTATAAGCACCCTCCAAAAATCATCACCAGCAGAGTCCTACCCCGTGGTCAGCTACCCCACCTCAAATTGCACCTCAGTCTGCAGGACCGGTCCCCCATCTTCAAGGCAACAGATACTAATACTGCACTGGAGCAATTTATTCACATTTTCAATGAAGCCTGTAATAAATTTGCCCCCTTCAAAAAGTGTAAAGTTAAATCACTCAGTAACCCTTGGTTGTCAGGAGACCTCCTAAAAAAACTTAAATCCAGAGACCACCTCTGGGAACTGGCTAGAAACTCCGGTAAGCAACTCAACATCCAGAATTATAAATGGGCACGGAACGACTACACCAAATCCATTCGGCAACAGAAATCTGACTACTATAAAAATGCCTTCACTAACTCCTGGGGAAATGGGAGGGATTTCTGGAAAAACATTAAAGATGTCACTGGGAAGCAGTCAAAATCTTCTCCGAACATACTCAACATAAATGGGCACACTACACTCGACTCTAAAACTATTGCGAACACTTTTAATGTCACTTTCACTGACCTCAGCAGTGTTCTCCCCTCCGACTTCTTCCAAGATATGTCAACTCCCATCCCCCCAACTCCTCCACCCACACCTGCCACCCACCTTTCTACTTTAAAGCACTAAAGAAACATCAAATCTGAAACTACATTGCCAAAGCCATCAGAAAATCTAGAACAAGCAATCACACACTTGACCTCAAGCTACTGGTCCTAATGCTTGACGAGGTACTTGGGCCCATCACCAAGATCTTTAATCTCTCTCTTTCCTCTAGCCAATTCCCAGACAAATGGAAAATGGCCACTGTTACCCTGATTCACAAAAGTGGTGATAAGGCTGACCATGCGAACTTCCACCCTATCTCCATTCTGCCTCCCCTATCGAAAGCACTGGAATGTATAGTAGCGGTCCAACTTACCGAGCATCTGGACAATTATAACATTCTCTGTAAACAGCAACATGGCTTTAGAAAAGGTCATAGTACATCCTCTGCCTTACTCGAATTCACCAGCTCCATTTACAGCTCCCTTGACAATGGACAACTAACTGGTGCTATTTTCATTGACCTGACCAAAGCCTTCGATACTGTCCACCACTCCCTCCTGCTGAACCAACTAAAAAATGCCGGTCTCTCCAATGAGTCAATCTTGTGGTTCAAAAGCTATCTTGAAAACCGCACCCAGCATGTAAAGATTGGAGCTGTGCACTCTGATTCCAAACCTGTCCTCTCTGGAGTCCCCCAGAGTTCAATACTGGGCCCCATACTCTTCAGCCTGTTCCTTAACACCCTACTGGACTCCTGCACTGAACATATCACCCTGTATGCCGATGATGCAGTAATCCTTGCCACACACCAGGACCCGAAGAAATTGCAAGAAAATCTCCAACTCGGCTTCTCCTCGGTTGAGAATTGGCTCACAAAGCACAAACTGATCCTTAGTAAAAAAAAAACATAGGCCATGATCTTCAGCAGCTCTCATAATAAACATAAGCACTTCCAACTCTCCGTTATCACCAGACAAGGTGCCGCACTGGAACAGGTCAAAAACTTTAAATACCTCAGGATCACCCTTGACCCTCACCTCTCCTACACTGCCCACATCGACCATGTTGACAAAGCCGCTAACTCCCGGCTAGGCCTGCTATTCCATCATAGGAAACACCTGACACCTGAAGCCCTCGCTGTCGCTGTCCAGAGCTCCATCATATCCATCATTGATTATGACATTATCATTTATGGCTCTGCTACAACCACCGCACTCAAACGTGTATCCACCACCCTCAACAAGGCCTGTCAACTTGTCACTGGCTCCCAACACCTAACTCACACCTGTGACCTCTATTCTCAAACTGGATGGTTGAATCTTGCCAATTGAATAAAACACCAAACTTGTATTACTACTAAGAAAATCTTGCTGGGCCTTGCCCCGCCTGGAGTCTGTGCCCTCATACAACCGAGAATCCACACCCGACATACCAGGGGATTGAAACCTCAGCTTCTTTAAGTCCCGCATTGCTGCACAACACAAAGCCAAAGATCCTTTGCTTATCGGGCCACTAGTTGGTACAATGGTCTTCCCAGTGACATCTTATCCTCACTATCACTCAGCACTTTTAAGACTCGTCCCTGCCTAACACTGACTGCCTCCAACCTCTGTGACTGTTGTGGCTAAACATATCTTTTGGTTCCATAGCTGAAGATGCCCTTTTGGATCCACATCTACTCCTGCACTTTGCCAGCACCCCCCCTCCTATCTTCACCTCCCCTGCTTACCCATGATAAATGCCACCCAGCTGCACTACCTCTATTCTTATCTGCCTTCCACCTCTCCTCTCTCTGTCCCCCCCAACCTATCTCCTCTTTTCTCCCATCCACTTAGTCTCCCTGATTTCACCCTCCTCCTTCTTTTCCTTTCCCTTCCCCAAAGTTTCACCTTATTGTTCTTTTTTCATCTACAAGACTATGTGTTTTTTTTTTTTATTTTATAAACTGTTATCTTTGCTTATGACTATCTCATTTGTACCAATGACGCATAACCTTTGTAAAAGAGCCTTGGCTCAAAGGTATTTGTAATCCTAGAACAAATAAATAAATAAAAACAAATACAAGATAAGACAGTAACGTACATTCAAGTTGAGCACCACAGCTTTATGCTGTGGTTCAGGGTACAGAAAGTTAGGTACAGTTTGGTTACATTAAGTGTCATCAAGTGCAGATCAGAATCCCTGAGAACAGGCAGCAGACAGGTCTAGCACACTTGATCTCTTTCGGTATGGGGGGGGGGGGCTGGAATAAATAGGCCACATAGTTTGACCTCAGTTGTAGATAAAATGTTAGAGGTTATTATTGAGCATGTCTTGATGTTACATGCTGTACCTGTACAGTACTGATGTTAGAAGTAAGAAGAGCATAAGGAAGACAAAAGATGTAAGATGCACACAATGGGAAAAAACAGCACCTTTTGCTGCTCCATTTACTCTGAGGTTTCTCTCCCCTGTCTTGAAGGTAAATGTCTCTTTACCTTCATATATAAAATCAGGTTCTCTGCTGTCCTCTGTTACTTCTCCTCTCTTCTCTCTCTTTCCCTTTTCCCATCATACTTCCACTGCAACTCTGACTTTTGCCACTTCTCAATTCCATTTTTCAAAACTATTGCTATGTAGTTTCTGCCCATTTCTGGTGTTTTCCTGGTAGTTGTCCAGATAGAAGTAAAAGAATCCAAGGAACTTTTTACTTGAGTAAGGAATTTTTTCCCAGTTTTCTGACCCAAATTACTCTTCACATAAAACCAGTGTGTGCAATTATCCAAGACTGTGTGTGGGTACTGATGTGTGAAATGGTTGCCACTACACCATTATAGTCAATTTACTACCAGTCTCTCATTGCTTTTAATGTCCTTTGGGATACAATGTGTATGAAGGTGCTAATTAAAGAGATGCTGACTCCTCAAAGGTAACTTTGATAAACATAACATTTAGGTACAATTCGGCTTGCATTCCACATATATTCTATAGATTTCTCCTGCAAATCATTTTTTACTGAGAAAAACTGTATACACGTATGATCTTTATACCTTAGGATTTGGGTTGGGTGAAAGTGCGGATTCCCGCTGTCACGGAAGTTCCGTAAAATTTTGTGGAATTTTCCACTCTTTTGCCTGTGGCAGAATTCCAAACTTTTGCCAAATAACTGCAGATTTTCAGCTAGTACTGCAGCATTTAATTGTGAACTGCAGACTTTTTTCATGATATGTTGAAATAAAGTCTCTTGCTTAGTATTTCACCATATATCATGTAATTATCCATGGTTTGCATTACTTCTGTGGGTTTTTGTCCCCACATTTTAATACATTAACCCCTATTGCTTATATTTATTCTGCAGTTTTTCAGTTGAATTTCCGTGAATGTTGGTGAAATGATTTCCAAACTTTTGTGAAAGTGAAAATCCAACTTTTACCAAAATTCTGGTGGTGAAATTTTTTTCACGCACCCCTACTCAGAGTTCATCTGCATCTATAGCTTACTTCCTACTTCATGTCATAATTCTCTGTTGTGACATAGCAATCAGTTTAATGGGAGTAACTGTGATGTCACAAGCAGTGCATTATGACTTCAGGTAAGGAGAAAGCAACACAGATAGATGAACTGTTTAGGAGCACAGATCCTGTTTTCATGCAGATTACATCAGTAATAAACAAGCATTTGTCAATGCTGAATGTTTGCTTGCTGGCATTGGCAGTGGTAGTGTAGAAGTTACAGAGATGCATAATAGGAATGGCAGTGAAGTATTGAAATGAAGCCAACCCCACCACCACCCTGCAGAGAGTGACAGGCATTGGGGTGTGCCTTTGGGTCGTCAGGCATAACAGCCACGCCATTTCACCCACACCCCACCCTGCAGACACTGACAAGTGTCACGGTGTAGGGTCTTTGGCCCTTGCTCGCACCCCATTCCATCAGGAAGCACGTGAGATGGGTGCGTATAGGAGAATGGGGGAACTTCAGGGCTGAAGAGTCCAAGGCATACCTCGATGCCTCTCACTGGCTGCAGGATGTGGAATGGTGTGAGCATTACAGGCAAGAATCCCAAGTCACATCCCTGATGCCTGTCATTCTCTACAGGGTTGGGCGTTATGGTTGGAAACCATAATACCTCAGGCATTCATTAGTATTTTCACTCCAAATTTTCAACATGGTTTTTTTGTGACCCCACCTCATGAACAGTGGCAATATCAGTTTGTTAGCCAAAAGCTGCTTTTGCACAGCGACTACGGCATTTAGCACCACAAGTGCAAAAACATTCTGAACAGAATGTAAAAAATGACAGCTGTACTGTTCGTGAGGAGGTGTAAAAAATGACAATGTTGCAAATCTGCAGTAAAAATATTGAAAAACTGGTGAAGTCACGAGCATGCATAGAAACTGTGCAATGCACACCCGTAATGTAATTAGTTTGGGGATTTTTTACAGCAGATTGTCAACACAGGCATTTTGGGATGTCCGATCATGAACAGTGTCACTGTGATTTTTTTTATCTGTCCTGAACAATGATTTCCCACAGCGACCACGCATCTCTGTGCTGAAAGTGTGAAAACACATTTCGGCCATGTTCTGAAAAATGACAGCTGTACTGTTCATAAGGAAGTTTGGAAAAATGCCACTGGTGAAAATCTGGACTGAAAATATTACAAAGTCATGAATTTACGTGGGTGCGTGGAAACTGCGCAATGCTCACTCGTAGCACAGTCATTTTAAGGACTTTTGTCACCAAATTTTCAACATAGCCATTTTAAGACCTCTGCTCATGAACAGTGTAACTGTGATTTTCTTAATCTGTCCCAAACATTGCTTTCACACACACCGACTGCACCATTGTGCGCTACATGTGTGAAAACACATTTTGGGCAACATGTGAAAAATGGCAGCTGTACTGTTCATAAGGAAGTGTAATAAAATGGCAATGTTGAAAATCTGGAGTGAAAATATTGAAAATTTGCAAACTTACAAGCATGCGTAGGAACTGCGCAATGCATGCTCGTAAAACAGTCATTTTTAGGAATTTTTTCACCAAATTTTCAACATAGCCATTTTAAGACATCTGCTCATGAACAGTGCCACTTTGATTATCTTAATGTGTCCCATACATTGATTTTGCACACCGAATGCGCCATTGGCGCTACATGGGCAGAAACACGTTTTGGGTGAGATGTGAAAAGTGACAGCTATACTACTCATAAGAAGGTGTGGTAAAATGGCAATGTTGAAAATCTGGAGTGAAAATATTGAAAATTGCGAACTTATGAGCCTGAGAGAATCACAAGAACACACGCCGTAAAACAGTCATTTTTGGAATTTTTCCACCAAATTTTCAAAATAGACTTCTTGAGAGCCCACCTTATGAACACTGGCAGTGTTGTTTCATTACTCCATCCCAAAAGGTGATTTTGTGCAGTGACTGCGAAATCACCCTTCGGGCCCGAATAACGCCATGACAGTGACATCACTCATGAGAAGGGGTCCCAAAAACCCCATGTTGAAAATTTGTTGCAAAAATTCCAAAAAGTGCCTGAGATATGCAGCAAAGTTGAAAAAACCCTATCTATCCTATTATACAGCTTACCGGCATTTCCTCAGTTTGCGGTCAGCTTTGAAGAGTGCAGATGTGTTCCCGGTCCACAGAAGATCTTCGCGCCGAGGTCCGGAGGTAAGTATGCAGTGAGGGGGGTGTGGGAGGCAGGGTGCAGTGAGTGGGTGCGGGTTGTGGGAGGGGCAGGGAGGCGCCGAGGACATTTTTATTTCCAGGGTTTTTTTAAATGACATGGGGCGTTTGCCACGCTGGGGTGGGCTCCCAGCATGGCATAAGGACAACTGGTTGGGGGCATGGAGCCAATGGGGATTGGGCACCCCCATTGGCCACTAACATCATGCCTGCGCTGGGGTGGGCCCAGCGTGGCACCCTGTACTTTGGGGGATGACAGTGGAGCCGATGAGATTGGCCACCTCGCTATTACACGATGAGTTGCCACACTGGGGTGGGCACCCAGCATGGCTTGTGGAAGGCTTTTGGGGGGGCGCAGCACAGTCGATGGGGGATTGGGCACCCGGCTGTACAGTGTGTGCATGGGGGGGGCAGCACGCAGTATGCGTGCGTGTGTGTGTGTGTGTGTGTGTGTGTAGGGAGGGCGTGCAGCTGATGTCTTATCGCTGCTCACTGAAGCGTAGCTCCCCCTTTCAACTGTACTCCACTGCATTTTGGAGCTGTCATAGACAGCTCCAGCAGGCATTGGAGAACTGCGGCTGCACCTGCCAACACTCTGACTGAATTGGAAGAGGGGGTGATACACCTCCGAAAACTCTGATGACGGCACTATGTTTCTTGCACATGCGTGCAAGCAATCATAAAAATTGGGTGGAGGAATACAAAACTAATGTGAAATACAAGCAGAACTGTGTCTAAATATTATGTTTTGTTAAAGTTCTCCTGAAGGTGTCAGCTGCTCTTTAAATGCAAACTCTTTTTCTTCTTTGAATTAGAAATGTTTTGAGTAACAAGAGGAAGAGCATTGCAGTGGGGGGAGTAATGGCTGACTGGAAAGCAGTTACTAGTGTGAGTCCACAGGGGTTAGTCCCAGGACTGCTTCTGTTCAGTTTGTAATTTTCCTTTTTTAACCAGGAGAGACACACTAAGCTAAAGCTTGTTTACAGGTGCGACCTGGGAGCACAAGGGAGTTAAGTGACTTGCTCAGGGTCTCACAGTATGCAAGAGGGGGCTGTGAGATTCAAAACCAGGTCTATAGATTTGCTGCTCAGAGCCTTAAATGTTACAGTACTGGATATGGCAAAGCAGGAGTGGGATTTGTCTTCTTTTATAGACTCATATTTAAACTTGTCCAAACTGTGCTCAAAAGCAGCCATGAAGGCCAACAGAATGCTAGGTTCCATTAAAAGAGGAATAAATTGTAGGGAAAAGGAGGTGTAACAAACTGCCCCTACCAGTAGTGCACAGAGGGGGGATGGTTGCTCGCCACACATGTCTGTCCTGAGATGAGCAATTCTGTGCTGAATCTTAAGGGTTCATGTGTATGGTAAGAGATTAGACTAAAAAGGCAGTATATTAGAGTTTTTGGGCACATGAAAAATGAAAGGGAGCCACTGATGGAGGTATGTGGGAGCCACCAGAACAGCAGGAGTTAAAGGAAGTCTTCGATACACAGTATATATTTTCTGTTATTTCAGCTAGAGAAGAGCCAGTACGTAGCATCATAAGGGTTTCTGGACCATGGTGGGGGGGGGAGCATCTCAAGGGGAGCACCCTGATGGTTGGGTAGTTGAGGACTGTTCCCTGAAGCCTGGAGCGAGACTGTGGTGGGATTTGGGAACACGATTGGAAAGCATCCATGCCAAGGAAGAGGTACAAGTATATCAACATGTCAGATGGAGTACCCAGAGAAGGAAGTTCTGCTGAACAGGTAAGAGATGCTTAGTCTCTTCCTTGCCCCCTGGTTTCTCAAGGACAAATACTGATGGGAGTGATGTCTGTATGTTCAGCCATGGCCTCAGCTACAACCAGGGACATCCAAGACTCCACTCCCTGCAGGGGGGGGCATTGCTCAGGCAAATAATCAGGGCTCCCACTCATGATGGGGCCATACTGGATGTGATACTCACAAACAAGGAGAGTGCTTCAGACATCAAGGTGGGAGGCCACCTGAGGACTAATGGCCACCATACAGTGTGGTTCATTATTAGGGCAGCAGCAGAAGCAAACCGCACATGGACTAAAGCTCTGGACGTTTGAAGGGAAGATTTTATGAGTGAATTTCTCAGTGATGACCTAGCAGGGGGGGATTAACTGGGTGGGGTGGAGCAACAGTGGGTCAAATTAAAGGATAACATAGTGAAGGCAAACCTCTGTGCATAAGAAATTAACAAAATTAGGAGAAAAAAGAGCCCACCATGATTTTCAATGGCAATGGCCGAAAAGGTTAAGGCTAAAAGGGTTGCATTCTGGAGATATAAAGAGTCACATAGGGAAGAAGATAGGCAAATGTATCAGGAGAAGCAAAAGGAATCAGGGAAAGCAATGAGGAGTACAAAGGCATGGACTGAGGAAAGGAGAACCAAAGTGGTAGCAAAAAGGGACAAGACATTTTTAGGTACATATTGTAAGTGAGAAGAGGAAGACAAGGGTTGGGATTGTGAGATTAAGAAGGGCAAGGAAGGACTATGTAGAGGAGGATCAGGAGAAAGCAGATATCATTTATGTATACTTCTGTTCAGTCCTCACAGTGGAAGGGAAAGGGGATGGACCACATAAAAGTAGCAGGAACATCGGGGTTGGGGGGAGGTAGACATGAGTCAATTTATGGAGGAGAGAGCCCTAAAAGGACTTGAAAATCTGAAAGTGGACAAAGCTATGGGGCTGAACGGGGTACACCCAAGGGTGTTGAGGGAGCTCAGGGCAGTACTGGAGATACCTCTAACAACCCTTTTCAACAACTCACTAGATATAGGGGTGATTCCACAGGAGTGGAGGAGGGCAGATGTAGTCCTTCTTTTTTGGTATTTAATTTCAATTGCAAAATTGCATACCATTGCTTCAACCTCTCTGCATCCCTTTTCTTGCTGCTAACTCCCTCCTCACTTTTTATTCTCTCACACAGTTGTATGTCATCTGTGAATAGACTCAGTTTCCCCTGTAACCCTAAACTGATGTTTTTAATATACATTTTTAAAAGTACTGGCCTCAGGGCAGACTCATGTGGTACCCCAATAGTGACACCGCTCACATCAGAAAACTTTCCATTCAAGACTATTCTCTGAGTCTTATTTGTCAATCAGTTCCTAATCCACCTGCTGTAGTTAACACTTCTCTGAGTCCTAAGTTTTCAAGCTGTACTATTAGCCTCCCATGCAGAAAAAAGTTAAATTAATTACTAAAGTCCAGGAGCAAGATTTTGACTTCCAGGCCCCTACACACCATTTGTATCATGGAATAAAAAAAGACAATCAAGTTCATTTGACACAGCCTGCCTCTTTTAAACCCATGTTGAATCCTGTACATAAACATGTTTCCCTCTTGGAAGTCAACTATATAATCTGTAATTATTGTTTGCGGTAGCTTGTCATCTACCGACATAAGGCTCACCAGCCTGTAATTTCCCTGGTTCTACATATTCAGACCCTTGTGCAGGGGACCATGTTTTCCATCCTCCTGTCCAATGGAACTTGGCCGTTTTCAGTAACTCATTGAAAAGGTCTGCAAAGTGTGCTTCCAGGGCCTGTCTCTTCACCTTACACACCCTTGAATGCCATTCATCTTGCCCTGGGGACTTGTTTATGTTCAGGCCCTGCAGACCATTCTTCAGTATATATCTTATCTCTAACTTATGACTTTCCGTGCTCTTGAATTGTGTCTTGCTGTTTTGGATTGGTGCAGTTGCCTCTACAGTTAACCCAGAAATGAAGTACCCATGTAATATGTGCCTTCCTTTCATGTTCCTTCTCACTTTATCTATTTTTCCTTATCATTTCCGTGCTATCCTTTGTTGAATGTTTTCCTCTTCTGTACGGAAGAAAGTTAGACACTTCTTGACCTCCTCTGCTATCCCTAGTTCTGTGTTCACTTTCACCCTTCCTATGATTTCCTTGCTTTTTTCTAGCTTTTTATTGACACATAGATGAATATGGGCAGAAAAAGATTATGGGCTCAATTCTCAAAAAGCCCATAGATTGCTGCAAGGTGCAGCAATCTAGGGCTGCATGAAACCTTGGAGTGTGCTGGACCCTGCAGCTTGTGGCAACCCTAGCAGTGCACTGAACAGAGGGAACACCTGAACCAGGTGCTGAAAGCCACTGGCAGCTGTGCAGCAATGTCTCCAGACATTCTCTGGTGGACTAGCGGACCCCCTCCCCAAAGTCCCCATGATTTATATAGTTAGCATATGTCCTTGGTGGTCTAGTGGACCCCTGATCCCCCGGTACCCCAATAAATACAAATAGTATTAGAAACACCTTCCCTGGTGGACTAGTGACCCTCCCTCCCCAATCCCTTGTGTTTTCATGATGTATTACAGTATAAGACTCCCTGGCAATCTAGTGGCATCCATCTCCCCCTAAGCCCCGATCCCCCATTATGCCATATCATGTATTGGTTGGTGGTATTGTGGTCCCCAACCCCAGTAGGCAGTGTACCCCCACCCCACTGCCCCATCACCATATTAAGCCAGTGACTGGTACAGCTCACCTCTCACCACCATGACCAGCTGTTGACTGAGCTCTGAAGGAGTGTGTACTATATACAGTATGCATTCAGTGACAACTGTTAATCACTGAGTACATACTGTATACAGTATGTGTGCCTTCAGAGCTAATTCGGCAGCTGGCTGAGGTGGTGAGCGGTGGGCTGTGCCAGTTGCTGGCTTGATAGGGGAATGGGGTGGGGGACACTGCCTACCGGGGTGGGGTCTGACGAAAACCAAAGCTGTTGCACACCAAGAAACAGTTGAGGATCAGATTGTAAATCAAATAAGTATTTATCATGCAGACTACTTATATACGAGCCAAACCAGTCACCAAACGGAACACTACCCCAGTGCTTTACTTTCAAACAAGGCTTCATGAGGGTGTGGCTATCTGGAGACTTATTCACACATTTATAGTCCCCACTGATGACATCATAACATGGCATTTCTAATACATACTTTCCTTATCAAAATTCATCACAAATAAATGTAATATCAGTGAGAAAAATGAAAAAACAAAATTGTCATGTGTGTTTTAAAATTAGTTAAAGCAACACACTGCAATCTAGAGCACTTAGTAAATCAAATTATATACATTGTTTATGTATTCTTTATACATACATAGCTAGGACTATACAGCAAACAAGTTCATGACAATAATACAGTGCCCCTCAAATTAAATAATTGCAATTTTAGACAATGGAAAACATTCTTTGCTCAATTGAGTTATTTAAATTATGCAGCTTAAGCATTAGTGAGGGATCAAGTCACTGTGACACTAATGCCAGAAAATAAAGATTTATCAAAATTCCACTGGCTACTGAGTCCTGTGATCACCCAACTGATTTGCAATGGTCAGTCCCAGGGATCAACAAGTACAGAGTGGCAAAGGTGATGGAATTCATCAAATTCAGAGTTTTCTCTGGTAGCATCTCAGGACCTACAGAGAACATAACAAGAAAATAACATTAGATTTATCATATGCAATACAATATCAAAAACAATATTATTACAAAACGAGGGATTGATCTTAAAATAAAATGACTTTAAGATAATTCAATAGTTTCTTTTTTTTTCCATAGAGCTTTTTGCTCCCTGTTGCTGCCTCCCGCCTGCTTCAGCAATGGGGAGACATAGCATTTTTTGGTGTTTTCTCCCCTATTCCAGGGGCCCCAGAACATGGTCGTACATCCCAATGGAGGCAAGCACTCACCCCATGGATCTGGTGATGGCCCCTTCTCCCCACCCGGCCTAGCACCGAGTCTTCCGCTGGGCTTGGCACTACCACCTAGCCTCCACTCGGTGGCAGCCAAGAGCCCGGAAGACTCCAGATCCCTGTCTGGGAGAGGAGACCTGCCTGCTGGCAGCTCTGCTCCCCACCAACCGACCAATGGCAACCTGAACTTGCTCGCAAACCCGGGTCACCAGCATGGCACGAGGTGTAGTGTCCAGTACCTCAACCCTCAGCACCACTGGGCTGGCTTAATTCACTAGTTTAAGCTAAAATTTCTTTCACATATCTGTTTCCTGATGATCAGAATAGAGGGTGGGTGGGTGGTGTGGGGCTGCTGGCACACCAGCAAGGGTGGGAGAGAAGGATAGATGAAGGTGACAATCTTAAGATCTGAGCCTATAAGATAAAGTTTTGAGATGGGGAGGGACAAACCCAGAGAAAGACATATACAGTATATCTCGAGAATGTGGCTTAGAGGTGAGGCTTGAATTCCCAGATTCCATTGAGACCATTTGGGTTTACTGTATCAAGTCAATATATCCAGTAGCTCTCTCTTTTTAGGAGCAGACTTATCCTATCACTCCCTCTCCTGCCACACTTAACACACTCAAGCCCCATGCATTTCAGATCTTTAGGATCTGCATTAGGTATCTCTATAAAGCGTCTCCCCACAGTTTTATCCATTCTGTTGTTTAGAATGTACCAAATGTGTTCCTGTACAGTATATGTTCCTTAAAGCTTCTAACCATTCTACCTACATACCCTAATCTGCAGCTACACCATATCAAATAAACCACAAAAGTGGTGTCACATGTAATGAAGTTCCTAACTGTGATTTTTGATTATTTCTGAAGACAGACAAATCTTTGCCTACATTAACATACTGGCATACATTACATCTTGAACACTGGAAATTACCTGATGGCTTTCTGGGCAGCCAGGTGCTATTTTCTGATTTTTTAATGGAGATTTGTCTGTGTACTGGTTTATCTTGAATGCTGGGGGCTCTTTTGAATGTGACTCTGGGAACAGTCCCTACTGCTCCTCCTACCATGGTGTCACCTAAGAGAATGGGCCAATTCTTCCAAATGACGTTGTATATGGCTTCTGATATGTTATTATGTTCTGTGGAAAATGTAATAGGGCCCAGTTCTCTGCCACCAATGCACTCTCCCCTTCCTGCAATAAACTAACTTGTGTTTTGTTTTTGACATCCATATAAACTTTTACTAAGATGTCTGCCCCACAGATTCTCTGTAAGAATCGATTCATAAGTTCATGTGCTTGCGCATAGAAATCAGAGTCTGGAAAAACTCCTTTGAATTCTCAGCATTTAGCTGTATGGTACAGATTTCTTGAGGCTCTCAGGGTGGGCACTATCATACCTAAGAACAGCATTTGTAGAGGTGCTCTTTCTGTACCCTTTAGTGGTGACTTTTCTTGTGACAATGTCTCCCATAAGGTGATATCTAGGAAGTCAGTACTCTCTTTATCCGTTTTACAAGTAAATTTGAAATTCAAGTCATTACAATTGAGCCATTTAACAAACTTTGTAGCAGACTCCTCATCGCTGTTTCATACACTAAGGCAATCATTGAGGTAGCGGTATCATTTTGTATGGCTGTGGGTGGAGCCTACAGCCATCTTGCTGTCTGTAGCTATAAAAATGGAGGAATGTGGAACATATTTTTGGACATTTCAATGTATCCTTCCACAACTATAAATCACTATGCCAAATGAAATTAAATACTCCCTTCTTTCTGTTTCGAATATTGGAGACAACACTAAAGCTGCTTCTCAAATGGCCATTAAGAAACTGAAACAGCTTGTTAAATATTGGTTGTCTATTAAACTGGTCATTTGTTTACCCTTTCAAAATGCAACAACTAGCACATTTAAATACTCAGCATTTAAACATTTTCTTGCTACTAGCTTCAGTTGGGCAAGTATTGTCTTTTAAGAAAGATTCATACCTCATAAATGTCACCCTTTCCCAGGAACAAATCTAAAAAGATCTACACTGTTTTTTCAACCTCTTAAGACACTGTTTGATAAACACTGTCTCAGATATATACCAGGACTTCTGTGAACTATCCAAGCTAATTATATAGCAATCAGCAGGTATTTTTTTACAATGCTTTTTGGGGAAAAAATATATTGAGCTTCAGCAAACATACACACATGCATGCACGCACATGCGTACACACACGTGCACATGCACACACACACACACACACACACACACACACACACACACACCATCCTCATGGCCACAACATTCAAAATAAATACTGCAATCAAATACGTTATAAAACAATGAAGAAACTGTTTATGTCAGTGAACACAGTGAAGTTCAGTTTACAGTAGATTTACTTTAAAGAGCTAGAGTACTACCCAAAACTAATATTAGATTTTAAAAGCTGTCAAATATTACCTTTTATATCTGAGGTACTTTTTATTTTCCCTTTGTTTAATTAGAAGATTGTTTACCTGATGTTAGTAGGTGTGGTTTGTGGAACAGCTCTTAGCCTGGCAGCTGATATATCTTACTCTACTGCCCCATGCTCTATCATCAGCATTGTGACCTCAATGATTGTGCAATCACTGCTACTTAGGAACAGCAAGTGAGTGACTGCCAGGTTGTTCACCAGTGATGTCACAGTCAGTGAGATCACAATGCTGATGATGTAGTGTGGGGCAGTAGAGAAAGCTGTGTCAGCTGCCAGGCTAAGGGCTGTTCAACACATCCAGCATAATATTATCACATAGAATACTTTCTGATGAGCAAAATGAAAAAGAAAAATACTTCAGAAATAAAAAATTACAACTGATTACTACTTAAAATTTGTATTATTTTCCTGTCTGCCTGTTTTGGCTCCACTAGCTCTTTAAATATCTCTTATCCTATGTTTTGTATCCTGGATAGCATTGGGGAGATGCTACATCTCATTGTCATTATTATCTTTATTTTATACATTTTTGCACCGTATTTACTCAGGATGTCCCAGATTAGATGCAATATCTTGTTTTCAGTGGGGTCATGATTTTACCATTTTTATAATGTATATATTCAGGGTCGGCTAGTCCAGATGTAAAATACTGTTTTCAGTGTGTTCTGATTTTACGCAATGCAGCATAATATTGCAGAGATGTAGAGACCTACTGAAAATAAGATGCCATGTCTTCTTTGAACTATCCAGGCTAAACATATAGCAATCAGCAGGCATATTCTAGGAAAACACATTGTAAAAATGTGTAAAATGAAGATCACATTTAAACTGCCTCTAAGCAGATCTGCGTTGTGCAAATTCATTAGAAATAATGGGTAAAGCATCCCAAAAGCTCTCCACAGACATATTGGCTCTGACCAGAACTTGTTGATGTTACTGTGAAATGGATTATTGACTGGGTTATGTATGTTTTCATTTCCCAGTAACCCAATGGTGCCATTACCACACCCATTGCCATTCCACAAGCCCGTAAACAATAGCTACTATCAAATTCAAACATGTTATGTGTTAATATAAACCTCACTGCTTTCACTGGAAAATCTACAGGGGTAATAGTACTGAAGCTGCTGTTTTCTAAGAAAAACCTGCAAGCTGTGATGCCATCCTCATGTTTGATAGATGTATACAAGGCCTCTACATAGATCGCTAACCACAAGAACTGTTCCTTCGTTTCAAAGTCTATAATCTTCTTAATACCATCTCCTATATCGTTAATATGTGATGACAGTGAACTAAGTGGTTTCTGCAAAAAGAAGTCTAAAATACTCCCCAAATTCTCAGTCAGGGACCCAGTGCCTGATATTATGGGTCTCCCTGGTGGTTTCTCGATGTTTTTATACACTTTGGGTAGGGCATAGATTGTTAGCATTTCAGGATGTTCATTCCAGATATATTTGTATTCCTCATTAGTGATAGAACCATCATTAACTGCTTCTTGAAGCAGTTGAGACAGTTCCTTTTAAAATTTTAAAGTGTAACTACCTGGCAGTTTAATATAGTCATGACTAACATTCAAGAGTTTGTACACCATGTCCCTGTTTTGTGCTTGATCTAGTACCACAATATTGCCCCCTCCCCAGCAGCTGGTTTAGCAACTATGCCATTCATTTCAAAAAGTTCTTTCAAAGCTTGTCTCTCAAGTGGGGAAATATTCTGCCTAGAAACTACATGTTTTTGATTAAGTAATGTTTTAACTTGTTGCAATACCATTTTTTCATATTCTATAATGGAACTACTAAATACAGATAGGCAAAAGTCTGATTTCACCTTAAAAAGCAGTTTTCTGGTTTTATTAAATTCAGACAAATAGTCATTGTGCTCGGAGTTTTGGTTACCTTCCCAGAGTTCGATAAGGGCCTCCAGATTACTTCTGTTCATTGAATTTTTTCCAGGTTCTGAATCCCCCATTTCAACATTGGTTCCCTCGAGGTGAAGGACCACTATACCACCAACCAATAGATGACATGGCATAACGGGGGATCAGGGCTTGGGGGGGTTGCTGCTAGATCACCAGGGTGTCTTATACAGTACTACATCATGGGGACATCAGTTATCGGGAAGGGGGGTCCTCTAGTCTACCAGGGATGGGGTTTCTAGTACTATTTGTGTTTATGGGGGTACTTGGGGATCGGGGGTCCACTAGACTACCAGGACAGTATACAATGCACATATGTTTGGGGACATGGGGGGGTGGCATATTGCTGCTACTGGTTAACTCTCCTGGTGGACAATTTCTAAGTACCTTTAGACCAGCTCTGTCTGGTCTAGCAGTACATAGAAATGGGCCCTCCATGGGAGTTTTGTGAATCCCATTTCAGAAGATTTGGCAGCCTGCATCTGCCACAAGCCCCTAGTACCATGCCACAGCCCAGTGTGTGGTGCAAGGGTGGTGCAAGCTCCATTTGGTGCAGGCTGCCTTAGCTAGTTGCAGACTGCCTTTGTGAATCACTCCCTGGGCATTGTTTGTCACAAGGGGCACTTTGTGCCAATCATTGGGCTGCAAGACCCTTGCATCACCCCGGGTGCTTTGAGAATCAGGCCCCATGAGTCCATCAAGTCCACCATGAAGAGATATCCTACTTTATTTACTCTACCCTTCCAGTGTTCTCCCTACAACCTGGTCTAAAAAAAATACATGAAGCACTGGGACTCAATGCTAAAGTGAAGATTTATTGAAGTCAGGTGTATAGACCAAACTCTAAATTGTCCATCACTTTGAGACTCTTTGCCTGTTACTCAGTGGTAATGGAGTTAGTGAACTGTGATGTCATTTTATACTGCCCATGTTGACACATACATCTGCACCATCCAGGATGCAACACAGTAATGATGCAGTGCACCACAAAATACTGAAGTATATTGCAGGAAAAAGTGTAATTCAATGGCAGGTAAGCCCTTCTGTCATACAATATTTTGTGACATGTCACTTATTGCAAGTTACTGCATTGCATTGTTGCTGGCTCTGTTGTTTAACTGTAACTTACATGCAGTTAGTGTAAAGACAACACAATCTAAAGTGCTGTTTGTTTTTAAAAACAATTCCTTAATGACTTGACCCCCTCCCCCAAAAAAAAAAAAACATATGGAGAGCAAATACTGTACATCTGACAAATCAAAGAATATTCATCATTGCAACTGAAACAGATGAAGTATCTACACAAGTTTGCAATTTAAAAATTAGTGATCAACTTGTTATCCTTCTGCACTCTTATAAGAGATAAGTGGAGGGGGTGGGGTCATGATCATTTTGAGCATTACTATTACTGTTCAGATCTATGGTATTCTTACGTCTGAAGATTCCAGGACCAGAGTCATATTCCAAATACAAAATGCTATTTATTTTGCTTCATAATGTATTCATATGGCATTGGGAAGGTGTATAATTTTTAAATCCAGAAATGTAAGTTATCTTAATTACTGTATATTTTTTACGAATCCAATACTGGATTTCAGTTGATGTGAAATCAGCACAATGATGAATTTAACCGTGTTATGGTCACTCCGTCCAACTGGGTCATCAGGCAATATATCGTTTATACTGTCCAGGATGGACATTACTACATCAAAAATTGTTTCCTCCTCCCATGTTGAGTCCCACAATCACTCAGTAAGAAAGCAGTCAGGTGTTACCTCTGTAAAAATCTAAATGTTGGCTATTTGCTGCCAGAGTGTCCCAGTATGTATCTGGGAGATTAAGTCTCCCATGAATATACTGTAGTTGTTCCCTTACTTGCTGCCTTTCCAATTGCCCTTTCTGGCTCCTCATCTCTGTCAACCCCCTGGTCTGCAGCCTGTGGATTATGCTTATTCTAGCTCACCTCCATTATGTTTCATATTGAGCCAGCCATAGTGACTCACCCCCGACATTTTTGTCCTCCGAGACTTTCATGAGCACTTTTTTTTTTACCAAGAGGTGAACTGGACACACCCCGTGTTTCAGTCAATCTGAGAAATGGTAAAACAGTACAGGACAGAAAAGTGTAAAATAAATATCCATATAAATACAGAAATATCAAATATAGTATAAAATGACATTTTTAAGAAGCATCATAGTAGACACATTTGATTTTCTCTGAATATAGTTTACACTAGTGAGCCTGACCATGAGCAAAATGGCAGCCTAAACCTGAGCCTCTACTAGTCCCGGGGCATATATCAAATATCCATCGACATCATCATTTAACTACAGCTACTAACTGTGAATTCACCTGAGTCAGACAGACATTTACCTGTGCTCCCAATATCAAGCTTTCTGGTTGAGAAAGAACATCACTGGACAAAACAAACTTGACGGATACATCTAGGGCTGGTACAGAGAAAATGGCGATGACCGGCGGCACTCCCCTGGACATTACCAACACTGGCGCCATGTTTAGCTCCCTGATGCAACACATGGCTGAGGTCATGATTGCTTCTAATGATATGACTTTAGCGATCCACCAGCTTGATGCAAAGATCTTTAAAACTTGAGATGGCAGTGACTGCACATGAGGCTGGGATCAACGAGGTAATAGCCACTCTCAGGGAACAGGGCTGCACCATCAGCTACCTCAGAGTCAAAGTAGATGAGCTAGAAAATTGCAGCCACTGGAACAATTTGTAGCTCCTTGGATTCCCGGAGGGAGTGGAACAAAGTAACATGACTATTTTCTTCCAACAAGAACTACCCAGTATTCTACAAATGGATGTCTCTCTCTCTCTCTCTCTCTCTCTCTCTGAAACTAGAAATAGAGAGGGTCTACCACACCTTAGACCCACCACCTTGACCAGGAGACAGACCAAGACTGATCCGAGCTTCATTTCTGAACTTTGTTGTTAAAGATGCCATCCTTTCCAAAGCAAGAGAGTTGGGCAACTAAAATGGAGGGGCCACAACATCCACATTTTTCAAGACTTTTCGAAAGACTTTTCAAATAAATGGGGAGTGTATACCGACACCCACCACATCCTTCATGAACTAGGGATCCAGTTTTCCCTAAGGTACCGAGTGACCAGGAGGATTGTTCACAGTGGGACTCCCCTGATGTTTGCCATGCCAGAGACCCTGTTGGATTTTTTGCAGTGAACATGGTCACAGGAATTGAGAGACTTAAACTGGGGAAGATGCTCTAAAAATATGGCAATGGAAGTGTTAATAGCCTGGAGGAAAATACTGTCCCATCTATTGTACATTCATTAGAGTCTCCCCAGGGCCCTTGGAGCCTGCCACCTCACAAATTGAAAAGACAGTTGTAGCACCAGCATGTAAAAAGAGGCCAACCCAAAGAAAGA
Source organism: Neoceratodus forsteri (assembly GCA_016271365.2). Lineage (NCBI taxonomy): Eukaryota > Metazoa > Chordata > Ceratodontiformes > Ceratodontidae > Neoceratodus > Neoceratodus forsteri. The sequence continues at coordinate 626,901,696 of CM057459.1, forward strand.
GATCTTTCAAGGAGCTGTAGCAGAGAGCAGGACACAGAGACAGGCACAGATGTGCACAGTCCTTATTTTTCAAACAATAAATATGCCCCACTACATTACAACTCCCCACCTTCCTGAAGAGAAGACCTGAAAGGACCGGAGGACCAGGGAAAGAACAGAACACCTGCGGCAGTTCTTGCAGCTGAATCCTGGATGGTAGCCATAGCCCAGTGTGTGGCCTCCATGGTTGTGGCTCCACCGGTATCCAGTTGCCCAGCTACCCAGCCAACCAAGGACCTGAGTACTGCATGACAACCTGAATTGCCACCAGCTACCTCAAACCAAGGCTGAACAGTCACACAGGACTCCAGATAAGTACCTTTTGCTTTCTTTGAGGAGGATGGGAGAATGGAGGGTTTGACGAGGGAATAAGGCCTAACTCTCCATGGGAACTGCCAATTACCCCCCAGTAATGCTGGAAGGGGTATGACATACAGTATTGGGAAGTTTTCACGAAGTGCCCCTGGATATCTGAAGGGCCTGTCAATAGAGAACATGTCTCCCCCCTCCACTCCTCTGAACTCATAAGAAGCAAATATTAAACGAGCAAAGGAGGGACACTCACTAACTTTTCTAATTACTGAATGTCAGGCAGTCCCTTCATAATGTGATGCATGCATCTTTCAATGTACTTTGTATCTGTTATAAATAAAAGGCGCCCTTTCTTTGCAAGCTCCCTCCCCCCTTTTTTATTATACCCCACCTTTCATGAAAATTGTAGGGTCCACATACTTATTTATTTATTTATTTATTTGAATTATGGTGACAAGGTAAGCCCACTGAGAAGAGATGTCCCATTTTCAGGGCCACCCAGAAATGGTTACATACAATAATTAACAGAGGAAATATACATGATTATACATACATATACATACAGTTTTTATTCCAACAAGGAATTAGTTACAGGCAATAATAATGAACAAAAGCATTCAGTAGTTTATAATTGCAGAGAATACATTCATAATATGTGACTGAATATGTACACTAACTCTATGTAAGGGAAGAGATAAAAGCAACTGAACAAAAGAGTAAACAGGGAGGAGAGGAGGCACTGTGGGTCACCTTAGAGACTGGAAATGACACCACAATCCTCACAGAGGCTATATACAGACCCCCATATCAAGGGGAGGGAATGGACAAGGATATGATAGAAGGCATTCTTAGGATGGCAGAGAAAGGGGAGATACTGTTGATGGGAGACCTGAATATGCCAGATGTTAACTGCAGCACATTTGCTGCAGCCACATCCAAGAGCAGGGCCATTCTTGATGCCCTTCAGGTGGCATGCCTCAGACAGCTAGTTTTGGAACCCACTCATGAGGGAGCAATCTTAGACCTCATATTCTCAAATGGGGACAGTGAGAGGATCTCAGACCTAGAAGTGGGTAGCCATCTGGGAACAAGTGACCACCAAACAGTGTGGTTCATGATAAACTCAGCTACAGAGTCAAGCCATATAAAGGTGAGGGTACTGGACTTCAGGAGAGTTGACTTTGGCAAGATGAGAGAGGGCATTAGAAAAGCACTAGCAAACAGGCTAGAAGGTGGGGTGTAGCAACAATGGGGAAACATCAAAACTGTCACCACAGAGGCAGCAAGCCTTTGTGTGAAGCAAATAAACAAATCAAAATGAAAGAAAAAGCCAATATGGTTCTCAAAAGAGTTGGCGGGGAAGGTCAGGGAGAAAAGGATAGCATTCAGGAAGTATAAGGAAACACAGAAGGAGCAGGACATAGAGCTGTACCAGTTAAGGCAGAAGGAAGCAGGGAGGGAAGTCAGAATAGCAAAGGCCCAAACTGAGGTAAAGATAGCCAACTCAGTTAAGAAGGGGGATAAAACCTGTTATAGGTACATCAGGGAGCAAAGAAAGACAAAGGGAGGGATAGTGAGGCTGAATGGAATGGACGGTGGGTGGGCAGAGAGGGACAGTGAAAAGGCAGGGATACTGAATAAATATTTCTGCTCAGTATTCACAAAACAGGAGGAGGGGGAGGTGCCTAATCCAATTAACAGAAGCACTCTGGATGGGGGGGTTGATCCCAGTCCTTTCACAGAAGAAAGGGTTCTGAAAGAACTCTTTAAACTGAAGGTGGACAAAGCAATGGGGCCTGAGAGAATTCACTCCAGAATTCTAAAAGAATTAAGGGGAGAACTAGTGAAACCACTGACTACCCTTTTTAATAAATCATGGGAGGATGGTGTGGTACCTGAGGAATGGAGAAAGGCAGATGTGATTCCCCTTCACAAAAGTGGGACCAAGACAGAGGCAGGAAACTACAGACCTGTCAGTTTGACCTTTATGGTAGGGAAAGTGATGGAATCACTTCTGAAGGAAAGAATTGTAGCGTACCTAGAGGCCAGTGGGGCACAGGACCCAAGGCAGCATGGGTTCACAGTGGGAAGGTCATGTCAGATGAATTTAATTGATTTCTTTGACTGGGTGACCAAAGTAGTAGACCAGGGAGGGGCTGTGGACATGGCCTATCTAGACTTTAGCAAGACATTTGACACAGTCCCACATAAAAGATTAATAGTCAAATTAACCAGCCTGGGAGTGGGTCCCAGGGTGGTAGCCTCGGTAAAACATTGGCTGGACAACAGGACTCAGAAGGTAATTGTAAATGGAGTCCACTCTGAAGAAAAAGGGGTTACTAGTGGGGTACTGCAGGGTTCAGTACTGGTCCAGTCCTTTTTAATGTCTTTATAAGTGACATTGCAGAGGGACTGGAAGGAAAAGTATGCCTCTTTGCAGATGACACAAAGATCTGCAACAGGGTTGATACACAAGGAGGCATGGAAAGGATGAGAAGGGACTTGGCAAGGTTGGAGGCATGGTCAGAAGTATGGCAGCTTGGATTCAATGCAAAGAAGTGCAAAATAATGCACCTGGAAAATGAAAACCCTGGGGAAGATTACACAATGTGGGGGGGTAGTAACAACAACAAAAATGGAAAGGGACCTGGGGGTAATCATACCAGATGACCTTAAGGTTAGCATGCAATGTGAGAAGACAGTAGGGAGGGCTGGGGGGATACTGGGATGCATTAGGAGAGGCATCACCAGCAGAAAACAGGAAGTTGTTATCCCTCTGTACAGACAGTTGGTGAGACCCCATCTGGAGTACTGTGTCCAGTTTGGAAGACCCCATCTCTACAAGGACATAGACAGGATAGAGGCAGTCTAGAGGAGGGCAACTAAAATGGTGCAGGGTCTGCAAGAGAAGCCATATATGAGGAGAGACTAAAGGAGCTTAATATATATACGTTTGAGGAAAGGGGGGCATGATAGAAACTTTTAAGTACCTCAGTGGAATCAACAAAGTCCAAGAGGGTAGCATCTTTCAGAAAAAGAGATGTGCAAGAACAAGGGGACGCAATTTGAATATAGAGGGGGTGGTTCAAGAGCAATGTGAGGAAGTATTTTTTCACAGAGAGGGTGGTGGACATATGGAACAGACTTCCTGAGGAGGTTGTGGTGTCTAAAACTGTGGGAGAATTCAAGAATGCATGGGACAGACATAAGGCGATTTTTGTGGGGGGTAGGAAGAAATAGGCTGTTGGTTAACTAGGATCTACAGCTTATCCTGTAGGTAGGGAAATGGGCAGACTAGGTGGGCCAAGCGGTCCTTATCTGCCATCAAATTCTATGTTTCTATGCATACAATAGTCTTAGAGTGAATTAGAGCAGTAATCATATAAGTTTGCGCTGACTGGGATGTTAGAGCCCACAAAACAGTAGAGGGTAGGGGAGGGCACTGGGGCACAATATTCAATGGAAACAGTTGCAGGGCCAATTGTCTAAAAGCAAAATTTAAGTGTCTTTTTAAACTGCACCAAGGTAGGGCAGGCCTGGACCACAGAGGGCAGAAGTTCCACAGATGCAGGGCCAAGAATGAGTACGACCACCTTCCAATTTCGTACTGAACTTTGGGGACTTTCAGCACTGGGAAGGCTAAGGCTCTAAGAGGATGAGTGAATTGCTTGCATTAGGTTATGCCAGAAAGACTAGGTGGGGAGAGAGGTTGCAACAGCTTAAAGGTAAGGCAATACAGGAGATAGAGCAATCTGGCTTCAAAGAAGGGTCACCCTAAGGTAGTTAGTGTTGTGCAGTGGTAGGTTTTGGGGTGGACACTGATTGCAAATTGTCCAAACCTATGACACAGTATTTTTAGCCTGGTGAGAGTGGGTTCTCATTTGCACCTGTGCTACTGGGGCACCATAGAATAAGAGAGGGAGGAGGGTACTACAAGTGATGGTACAACGCGTCTCTCTAGACAGGTAGGGAGACAACCTATGTAGTAGCCCAAGCTTCATGTTGAGCATTTTAGTAAGTGCATCAACTTGGGATTCAAAGGTCATGGACTGATATCATTTCCAGGTATTTAAAGGTCTGGACTACAGCTAGATTGACTCCAGTGCAGGTGACAATTCTAAGGAGATCCTGTCTGTCTAAGCCAAGGTTTTTGTGACCAAATAGCATAGCCTTCATTTTTTTGAGATTGAGAATGAATTTGTTGCCCAGGAACCAACTTTCTAATGAGTGGGAGTCTTTTTGCAGCTGCGTATTGATACTGGTTGGGTCTATGGAAGACCTATAAAGTATGGCATCATCATCAGCATATAGCTATACTGAGGCACCACCGCAGTTTTGAGGTAGGTCATTGATAAACAGCGAGAAAAGAAGGGGACCAAGGATGGATCCTTGGGGTACCCCATCAGTGACTGACCTGGGGGGGTGAGATCATTCCTTCCCATTTGACCTTCTGCATCCACCCAGTCACATAGTTCTGGAACCAGCAGCAGGATAGATTATTCATACCACAGTCCCATAGTTTTGCGAGCAACATATTATGATTAACCAGATCGAATGCTTTTAAGTCTTTGAAAATAGCCCATATGCCATACCTATATTCATGGCATCAATGATATGACTGGTGATGTGTACTAAGGCTGTATCAGTGCCATGGTTTTTGCAGAAGCCATGCTGGAATTGAGTAAGAGTACAATTCTGTTCAAAGAAGTCTAATAGTTGCTCATATAGTAGACTCTCCTGCATCTTGCCAACTACAATGAGGAGGGAAATTGGTCTGTAATTTTCAATTTTGTCCTTTGGCTCCCATTTGTGAATGGGCACCATGAGAGCTAATTTCCATTTCACAGGGATTGGCCCAACTAAAAAGGATTTATTAATTACGTTCCTGATAGGGGTGGCAATAATCAGTGCGGCTATTTTTAAGAACTGTGGTTCAAGAGAGTCACTACCCAAAGGACCTGGAGGACCTTCACTATTGAGTATCTTTAACTGTCTGAGAACCTCTAGTCAGGTTACTATTCAAAGGTGGAACTAAGGGTGGTGACGCGATGATGCACAACGCTAGAGGATGCGCTATGCAGCAGGTCATTGCTGCTTCACTCCCACTTCATGGCGTTTTAACCGTCAACTGCTGTGGCAAATTAACGCTTCTAGTAGGGGAATTCAGTTGGGTAGATGCTTTCAGATGGGTTGACTTCTTCCTTTCGGTCACTGAAGTCAGTGAGGAAAATGATGCATAAAGCCGACCCACAAGTGTGCAGAAAACTAAAGAACAAGTAAAAACTTTAAATTGATCTTTGGTGCTCGAGGTTTTGGCTTGAAATCTGTGGTAGTAGTGGTCTGGTCCTTAAGTTGGTATCGGAATTTGGTCCTGATATCATCTATGGCGAATGGACTTTCATTTAATTTACGTGCACTACATTTGCCGCAAGAGGTCTTGAATAATCTGAACCTTTACCAGAAGTTTATTGACTAGGCCAATGCCAGACCCTGTATCAATTTGTCTGAGCATCCAGAGGGAAGACTAAAAGAAAGACAGCTTTCACGAAGGAAAAGTATTTAACCAGACGAATATTGATGCTCAGATAAGTAAAATGGTTCCCGACTGACTTTCTCCTATTTTTTGCACCATGCAATGATATCTGTGGAAATACCCCAGTATACAGAACTTAAACAAGATATTCTCAAAATATCACAGTTGTGGGTTACAATTATATATAAATTACAACTAACGCTACTCAGTTTTAAGAACTACCTCCTGCTGGTTTAGAAGAATGATGCCTTTGTTAATTTCTACTAAGTGACTGAAAGATCTGTGGGGGCCAAACCAAAATCTGGGGAAATAATACCTATAGTGATTTGAATCCTGGCATATGGGAGAAGCACAGCAAAATGCCTTAGCGAGGGGAAAAAGATTATCAAAACTGTTCCAGGTCTCTAAAAAAAAGTCAAAATTCCCCAAGTAGAACTGCAAGTGTTGTTAACATCGAATAAGAAGTTAAAAGTGACTTAGAGACAAAAACTAGAAAATACAAACAGTTACGGCTACCGTTTAAAAATTGCTGTGATTTAACAGGCCCAAAATTTAGTATGGCTCTTAAAGCTGATATAAAAGATAAAAGAAAAGGGAAAAATGTGAGCAGTAAATCCTTAAATTCCCTTGGAGTTTCTGTGACACCCATCATAAGCAAAGCCTCTGAGGTTTTGCCGGAGGCTGTCGTAGAACATTTGGTTGAACAAGAAGTGGCAGCAATTGCAGACCCAGGAGGGCTGGAAGCCCACACTTCTCCTTTACCTTCGACCTCAAACTTAAGCAAAGATTCAGTGGATATACCTACAGCATGGACTCTACAGTTGATTCAAAATATTGCAGAAATTCAAATTACAGTGGAGAAGCTGCAAAATCTTCCTGAATCCATTAAAGAGCTCACAGAAAACATTTCTAATTTGGACAGTAAACTAGAAAAAGACTTGAAACGAATAACGGAATTAGAAGAAAGACATAGTACCCTAGAGAACATTGTGAATCCTTTGAATAAAGAGTTTGGATCCCTAAGGAAGCAGCAGACAAATATAGAGAAGAACATAGTTGAGCAAGAAAATAGATTGAGGCAGAAAACATTTGGATAGTTGGCATTATGACGGACTGGGAGAAAGAGTCATCACTGCAAAGCATTATAAAAGACATATTTGCTAAGCTATTGTTAACAGACCATGGTTTACCTGTTATTGACAGGGCCCATTGGTTAGGGGTCCCAAGGGTAAAGATCAGATTATGCAAGCATTTTACAAACAAAAAAAATTTACATTTAGAGATCAGCCAATCTACTTAATGAATGACTACTCTAAACTTTTGTGGGAACAGAGGAAAATATATGGGGGAATACAGCAAAAGTTATGGTCCAGGGGTATAAGGGCATATGTTGTTTTTCCAGCAAAGCTTAAAGTGATATTAAACAACCAGACTATACTCTACTGTTCTGTACCTGAGATGCTTTCAGACTTAAAATTAAGATTACCAGCTCTGTTTACAGGATATGATAACAGATAAAAAATTGTATGGTATTATAGGGGTGGCAGTTGGACTGTTGTTGGGGGGGACTAGCTCTACTCAGCTGAATGTACCAAGTGGTGATGGGAGATGTCAGCCTTGGCTTAGGCATCAAGGAAGGTGGGGGGATTGGGTTTTTGGGAAAAGTGGTTTTGATAAAGGTCACAGGCAGGTGTGTATTAAAAAGTCATGGAGTAAGGGTCAGGTTGGAGGGAAATAGATTGGTATGGTGGGACCATTAGTAGGGTGTACTTGGAATGTAAATGGCATTAATTCACCAGTGAAAAGGCATAGTGTTCTACAGAGACTCACAAAACTAAAATCAGGGGTTTCAATGCTGCAGGAGACCTACTTGAATGTAAAGGAGTGGAACAAGTTTAAAAAGCAGATATCCTGGGAAGCTGTATTTTTCTGCAATAACCTCTAAGAGGAGTGTGGGGGTTGCCCTCTTGTTTAACATGACTTTTAAGGGAGAATTATTATACTCAGTTAGTGATAAACAAGGTAGAATAATATTGGTCAAAACAAAAATTGCCGGAAATATCATTATTTTTGGGTCAGTATAAGCCCCTTTCAAAGACTATAATAGTTTTTTGGCAGAATTAAACAAGTTGATGTATACATGGAATGAAGGGATCTTTATATTAGGAGGGATTTTAATTGTACTTTGAATCCAGATTTGGATAAAACTTCAAGGGTATTGGGATGGGATAAAAATAAAGCCAAATTACTCCAGAAACTTTTGGATTTGAACAATTTAGTGAATATTTGGAGGGAGCAGAATGGGGAAAGGAAAGATTATACCTATTTCTCTTCCAGACATAAAGCTCACTCCAGATTAAACTACATATTTTTGTCCAGGGATATAACTGTTAATAATCATGGGTTGTGGGTCAAAATTGCCATCAGATTAATTTCTGATCACAGTCCTGTGATTTATGGACTTAAATTTAGACAGGAAGGGAACAAGAAAAATAGGTTGTGGAGGTTAAATAACAGTTTGTTACAGGATAATCTGCTCTTGGACAACATTTCTCAGAATATAGAGTTTTTTTGTTACAGATAATGAAGTTTCTGGTATAAATATAATGGATAGTTGGGATACCTTGAAAGCTACTTTGCGTGGGCTGCTGATTTCAGAACAAAGCTGGAAGAACAAAAAGAAAATGAAGCAACAAAAGAAGTTAGAAGAAAAATTATTAATTTTAGAAGGGGCAGTTAAATCTGGGGATTTATCCAAGACTGATGAGTTAACAAATCTTAGGAAGTTAGCAGAATCAAGAGATTATATTTGAATAAAGAGTAGTTGGGCACGGTATAATAAAAAATGGAAGATCACTAGTGAAGCAATTGGAAAGACTTTATCTGATAGGATCCAAGCCTTAGGAAAACAAAAATCAGATGTTGTAGCACTAATGTCTGAAAGTGGGGAGATACTTGGAGATCAAATGGGAATTTTGGGTGAATTTACCAAGTTCTATTCTAAATTGTATTCCTCAGAATGCACTCCATCTACTGAGGAGATAGAATATTATGGCTCCTTTGTTAGATCCAGATTGAATTCTAAAGAGGCAGAGACCCTGATGTATGAAATCTTAGAAGATGACATTAAAAATACGTTGCACCACATGGTAAGGTCTAAGACACCAGGAACCAATGGCATTCCTATAGAATTTTATTTAGCTTTGGAAGATACTTTAGTACCTATACTTTATTTACTAATAAATCAGATTATTAAGGCCAAAAAACTACCTCAGTCCTTTTTTCAAGCTTATATATCAGTAATATTGAAGCCAGGAAAGTCTAATAGAAAAGTTGAAAACTATAGACCCATTGCAATACTGAACGCTGATTACAAAATTCTGACAAAAAATTTAAATAATAGAATACTTTCTTTTCTTCCAAAGTTAATTCACAGCAATCAGACTGGCTTTATACCAAAAAGAGTAATTCAGTCAGGTTTGACAAGGATTCGATTTTGATTGAATATTTACAAAAAGTGGATTTCCCTGCTGTTTTCTTATCACTTGATGCTACTAAAGCATTCGACAGAATGGAGTGGGGTTACTTATTCCAGATTCTGGATGCCTTCAGTTTCCGAGAAGATTTTGTTGTCTCTTTATATTCTACTCCAGAAGCATGTATTAAAGTAAATGGGAACCATTCTGAAAAAAATATTATTCCACAGAGGAGTTAGGCAGGGATGCCCACTTTCCCCTGCTCTGTTTGCTTTGGGATTAGAACCCTTTTTGGAGGAAATTAGAGTAAATCCAAATATTCGGGGTATCAGTATAGGTCAAACAAAAATGAAAATAAATGCTTTTGCTGACGATGTTCTTTTAATACTACAAGACCCAATTCAAAGTATAGGGGAACAAAATCAAGTTATAAAAAAGGTTTTTTAGGGTAGCTGGGTACAAAATAAATGAGGAAAATCAGAAATTATAACTTTTCATATTCAAGACCCCCATTTAATTCAACAAATTAGACCAGCAAATGTGAAGAACCAAGGCATGAGATATTTAGGAAACAATATACACAATCAGATGAGTCTTATGTTTAACTCTAATTTTAAGGAATTGGTTGAGGTGGTTAGAAAAAAATCACAATGTTGGTCAAAGATTCCCCTTTCTCTTAATGGGAAAATTCAGGTTATAAATGTGATGGTGGTTCCCCTTCTGTCCTATAGGTTACAAACAGTAATGGTCCCAATACCAGACTTTTGGTTTAAACAAATAAATAAACAATTTAAAGAATTTATTTGGAATAATAAATGACCTATAATCTCATGGGAAAAGTTATGTCTCCCAGTTGAACAAGGAGGGCTGGCCTGCCCAGGCATGGATACATATTTTTTATCTTATCAAATGAAGAGGGTTTTGATGTGGGCTTTCCAGGCTGACCAGGAAAGAACCACTTTAGAATTTCTAAATGAAATAATTTATGCTTCCTGTTTAGAGTGAATAGATTTATCTAAATTAGTTTTTACTGCCAAAAAATTTAAAAACTCTGAGTCTGTCATAGTTAGATATATCTGTCCACAGCAATAGTCAAGTATACAAATAAAGTGCAATGGAATTTGCATCTATCCTTAGAAAACCAGATTTGGAACAATTCCAGTTATATGATATGTGGGAAGCCTCTGCAGGATAAGGTTTGGGAAAATTTGGGAATAAATAAGTGGAGCTGTTTCACGGAAAAGGGAAGATTTCTGCCATGGGACAGTTTTAAAGAAAAATACCATCTACTTATAGTCCACCTCATGTTGTTTAATCAACTTATACATCTCTATGGGAAAGACTATTCAAGGTGGGAAAGAGCCCCTAATAATAATACTTTGGACACTAAATTGGCTCTTATACAAGCTAAGAATTTGACATCTATTTTTGCCTGGTTAAATAGAAATCTACAGAAATCCCATACTCAAATATATAAATTGACCATTCAAAAATGGGAACAGGATTTAAAGGCCTCTTATACCGATATACAATTGGGTTTGGCTTTAATATAACATCCCACCACAAATTATCTAGAGACAAAGTAATACAGTACAAGATACTAAATAGAGCATACTACACCCCACATAGGCTGTATAAAATGAAATTATCACCAGATGACCTTTGTTAGCATTGTAAGAGACCCTCAGCTGATATTCTACATGTGTTCTGGAATTGCTCAGATATAAGGATCTGGTGGATTAGATCATTTAAAATTTTGCAACAAACTGGTGTGGATGTTCCATACTGGGATGATCCAAAGATCATAATACTTGAAATATACAATATAAGGAGCTTAGGACAGAACCAAAGAATACATTTTCAAACTAATGTTATGTCTGATAAGAGACTTATTCTAAAATATTGGAAACAAGAAGCATTAGGGGGTAACTTCTCGAAATATGAATGGAGGCAGCTGTTTTTTAGCAGCACTTTATAACTATGATTATATTAAAGAGTTCCTCCCAGTATGGAATTTATACAACAAAGAAATAGAGAAATGGGAAATAGCATATTTTCAGAAAATAAATTAATATCTAGAACCAAGTGATCTATAAAAGTAAATAAGACACCAATTCTTTATATAATTAAGTTGTTTCCCTCGATACTGTAACAAAAATGACCTTGAATAGAAGTATTTATTGTATTTACTGTATAAAATAGTACTCCAGGCCTATTTATATACTTGTAAAATACTGTGACCTTGGTATAACTATTTTACTGTATTGTCTGTCAATAAAATACTGTTTTAAAAAATAACTATTCAAATGTGGAACTGTGGTGAAGCTTTCCAACCCCGTAGCTGTGATAGTGGAGATCCATTGATATCAGGGGGTTGCTGCTATTGAGAAGATTGAGGAATATTAGGATGACAGTGAAGTGGGACCTTAAATTTTTCTAGATCAGTGAAGAAGTGATTAAAACCAGAGGCAATAGCTTCCGGGCTGGATAAGACCTGATCATCCGAGTGAATTTCATGAGCAGAGACTGAGGTTTTTCCATGGAGCAACTGGTTAATCTGGGTCCAGAAGTGCTTGGGGGAGGAGAGATTTTGCGTTTTGTAGGGACTTTAGTTCAGACTGTTTGGCACTTTTCAGTCTGCTTTTTCAGGTATTTCAGAGGGATCTCTAAGAGTGCCAGTCAGAGTGTAGGTCTGATAGTTTATATTGAGACCAGGCTTCATCTCCAAGTTTGAGAGTTTTTCTTAGCTCACTGTTAAGCTATGGAGCATGGAGACCCTTGGCCCTCTGCCGTCTTGTAGGGGCATGTCTAGTAACAACATTAGTGAAGTTACAGTATGTACAAAGTAGTCTAATGCCTGTTCAACATTGGGGAGGTTGATTATTGTACTCCAGTCTACCTCTTTCAGGCTTGTAAGGAAGGCTGATTCTACAAAGTTAGAGAAGTCTCTGGCCTTGATCTATTTGGGAGGGGGGGGTGGTGAAAATTATTTTTCCATATGCAATAGACAGGAGAATGGTTACTAAGGGTATCTGGGAGAACTTCAGCAGCTCTTATTCTGTCTGCCCTGCTTGCTAGTATCCAATCCGACAGTGTATGGTTGCCTGATCTGAGGCTCAGTCTTGTCAGTTCAGCTACTAGCAGAGTAAGATGGGCATTATCCAGAGATGACTGGTAAGATTTTTGATTAGGGCCCAGTCAGTTTAGGCTGAGATCACCACACACGATGAGTTCCATGGAGAGCAGCTCAGAGAGGCAGGAGGTGAGGGAAGACAGTTCCTGTGAGGTATGGTTGTGAGGGATATAGATGCAGCCAATGCAGAGTGTATTAGGACCCAGGGAGACTGATATGATTATGGATTCCATTGGGAAATCTTTTGATGACGGTACATCCAATTCAGAGGCTGCTACATGTGAGCGGACATATAGTAGGACACCCCCATCCCCTTTGGTTGTCCGATCCCACCTTAAGACTGTATACCCTTGCATTTCAATCTCTTGAGGCAGCACTGTAGGTTTCAGCCATGTTTCAGAGATGCCTAATATGTCTTGGGCATAGTAAAGTGCTCAGGCTTTTAGTTCTGATAACTTAGGCCAAAGGCTGTGAATATTCATATGTGCAATTTTTAGCCCTTTGGTTCTAGACCATTCCTATGTCATGGGGTGAATACCTTTGCGTAAGTAGTGTTGGGCCAATGTTTTGTTCAAGATCCCAGATAGGAGAAAAGCATATGAACCATGGGCCTGCCCTGTTTTCAAACATATCCTGAGGTGCCTGCAATAGTTTTGGACTGAGGCAAAGGGAAACATCCCCCTATTTACCAATATAGCAGTGCATCTAGCAAGGGGACCCTTGTCTCAGCTCAGGCTATAAAAGGGATTAATCCCTAGTGATCCTTAGCTAAAACTTACAAACCTTGTGTGTCAGTTATGCCTGCATCACCAGAGGCTACCCACCTCCATCTTTTGATACATGTGTCACTTCACAGAAATCTCAGTATTTGAGAGCCCTCTAGCCACAGGTCTCTGGAGGTTCGGCTCCCTCCCTCCCTCACCTCAGACAAATGTTATGTCAACCTGCTATGGATGGTTGTGAAGCAGGAGGCAGAAGACAGGCATGGAGAGTCTTTTGGGTACTACCTACAGATAAGGGTTAGGGGTATAATAGTCTAAACACTGGTTAATCAGCCATTATGGAAGGGGGTGTAGTTATATTAATGGGGGCACAAAAGATGCCCCTGGCAGTGAGCTTAAGGTGCTACCCCAGAGAGCCAACTTACACAGGTAACCAACATAACATAATGGAAAAAGGGGACCTCTGGTAGCAATACCGGTATATGCTCACAAGAAAATTAGAAGCTGCAGAGACATAGTGGCTGCCCTGGGACACTGAATGGAGCTCCAGTGGCTGCCTTCAGTAAGAATGGCTTTAGGGTAAAGAAACCTACTTAGGAAAGTAAACCACATCTTTTCTCTGCTCTCTAGGGGAACAAGGTGGACATTGACTGATCCAGTGCAATCGGCCCTGAACCTTGTTGCTCTCTCTCTTTTAAATGTAACAGTGTTTGTAAATAGTTATAAGTTACTGTTTTCCACTGTTAAAACTGGTTCCTCTCTCAGCAGAGGCTCTGAAGTGAGACAGAGATATGCTAATATACAGCGAGGTGTTAGTATCATATACCCTCCTTGGCTACACACCCTAACTAGTCAGGTAGGTGAATATTCTGGGAATGCAGCTGGCTCGCTGGACAGCATCTTTTACAAGTGTACACCCATTTTTTCGTAGCATGATGCACCATCCACATTATCATGGGCGATACTACCTGTCACACATGGAATGTAAGGGGGCTTAAGACCCCGGGCAAGCATTAAAAATGTCCTGTCTCACATTAAGAGATTAAAGTCACAAGTAGCCTTTTTGCAACAGACTAAACTTACCAGCGCAGACCATGCCTCTCTAGTGAGGGACTGGGTAGGGCAGGAACTTCATGCATCCTTCCTAACCCACACATGGGGCATAACCATTCTGATCTACAAGCAACTACAGTGGAACATTCAAAAGAGTGAGTCTGACCCCATGGGCAGGTGGGTTATGGAACTAATAAATACTCGTATAGGTCCTAATATTTTGTAATTTATATGCACCAAATGAGGACAATCTGGACTTTTTACCACTCTCTTTAAAGCAAGTTAGGTACCCTCCCTCAGAAGGACGCACCTATCCTAGTGGGAGGAGATTTCAACTTAACCTTTGCTTCGCTGTTGGAAAGAAGTTTCACAGGAGAAGAGACCAATGTTAAAGGGGCCTTAGCAGTGCAACTCATGATGTCAAAATTGGGGCTGACAGTACCTGAAGCACATTCCACCCCAAGGAAAGGGGTTACTCACATAATACTTCACTGAACACAGATCTTATTGCTGGTTAGACATGTGGCTAACTTCCCCACAACTCACTCAAGTTGCTGTAACTGCAGAAATCATGCCCCTTGTCATCTCGGATCACACACACCAGTGACCCTGCTGTTTGTATGGGGCCTCCAACAAGGATCTCACCCTCATTGAGGCTAGACATCCTCCTGCTTCATGACCTGGCTTTCATCATGTGGGCTAAAGAGGAAACTGTAGCTTTCTTCCAAGACAACCCTGTGGAAGATACATCCACAGGCAACATACTGGAGAACTTTAAAGCTTCCCTAATGGGTAGGATAATAGGATTCACTGCAGCCCATAGGAAGAAAAGGGAATAGCAGCTCTGAGATCTGGAAACAGAGTTGTGAGCAGCCAAGACCTTATTTAAATCCCTCAAAAATCAAAACACCAACTCTCCCTTGGGGCGTAGGGTTTTGGGGCTGAAGTTAGAAGTTAACACTTTTCTTTCCAGGAAAGCAGAGATTGCACTCCTCAGGCTAAAGCATAAGTATTGGGAAGAGGGGGGAACAGGGGGGAGAGTCCTGGCTTACCAACTGTGTGAGCAACAACCAGAGAGGCACATCTCGGGGCTTAGAGATCCACCAGGGCAGATCCAGTACAAGCCAAAACAAATTAATCACATTATGGAGTCCTTCTATACAAAATTATATTCTACACAACACAGGCAGACCCCAGCAGCTATACAAACCATTTTGATCAGGCTTCTCTGGCTAGACTGAAATTGCAGCAGGCTGATGCACTAGACACACCACTAACCCCCAAGGAACTCTCAGATGCTTTACTCTCCTTAAAGATGGGCAAGTCCCTTGGAAATGATGGGTTCCAAGCCAAACTGCGGCAAGCCTTAGCCCCTCAAATTTCCCCCATGTTATGTCAGGTTTACTCAGAAGCAGAAGAGAAAATAATCTTTTTTCCCACTCTTAGGGAAGGAGTAATTACAGTCCTCCCCAAGAAAGGGAAAGACCATACCCTAGCAGCAAGCTATAGGCCAATATCCCTATTCAACATCGAAATCAAAATATACAAAAAATATCCTGGCCACAAGGCTTAACCCCTGTCTTCCACAGCTAGTTCACCCCTCTCAAGAGGGCTTCATACAGGGAAGGTACATTGCAGACCATATTAGATCCCTGATTAACCTTATCCACTCAACCCAGTCCACAACCCTGCCAGCTTCAGCCCTGGCCATAGATTTTGAAAAGGACTTTGATTAGATTGAGTGGGATTACCTGCACTTGGTCCTCCAACACCTTGTGTTTGGTGAACGTTTTGCTCAGGGGTTTGATCAATTTATAACTTTCTAACCGCATGAGTCTTGACCAATTTCCTGTTATTTGCTCCCTTCCCTCTCCAGCAGGGAACACAGCAAGGCTGTCCTCTATCACCATTGCTGTTTATCCTAGCAGTTGAACCACTAGCGGCACCCATCAGACACCATAGGGAAATACAGGGAATAGAGATTGGGAGTGTACAGTACCCTACGCTCATGTATGCAGATGACTTGATCATGCCTCTTTGCTCACTCTTCTATGTCTTCTGCAACAATTTACTGAATATTCTGGGCTAAAGGTCAACCAACAACCAACAAAAAACAAAGTTGCCCCCCCTTAATCAGTACTGCAAGCTTGGCACTATCACTCTACAATGGACCAGATTGGCCATCGGAGGTATCACATATCTAGGAAACAAAATTCTCCCCAAAATAGACCAGCTATGGGAGGCTAACCTGCACCCTCTCCTCACAGAATGCAAAATGGAATTTGACAGATGGTGGATCCTTAAACTCACAATGGTTGGGAAAATATTTGCCATCAATATGGTATCTGCCCCTAAGCTGCTTTATGTCATATCACATATCCCATTAGCCCTCCCCTGAAATGGTGTAGCAAAATAGATAGGCTTATTGGGGTTTCCTTTGGGAGAGAAAAACCCTGGGGTATAGCCGTATTAAGCTTAGGGTGCATTGGAACAGTGGTGGGTGGTGCCTCCTATGGACAGAAGGCTATAAGATAGCATTCCATACAGTTCAAACCCTGCACTGGTTCAAGCCCACAATGGAAAGCTCCCCACAATGGGTATGAATGGAGCAAGTACGATGCAAGGTGCACACCTTATCCTCACTATTATACTCCAAACAAGGTACACCAGTAAAAGCCTACCCTACTATCTGACCCACTGTCCAATACTGGTATGCACTGCACTGAAAGCTGGGGACAAACCATAGCCAACTCACCATACACCCCTTTGGCACAATTCCTATATTCTGATAGATCACAAACCAATATACTGGCCCCAGTGGGCCTCTAAGGGTATCTGGCTGGTGCAGGACACTCTGGAGCCAGTGCAACCACATATCTTCACCTTCCAGGATCTGTGAGAAAAATGAAATCTCCCAGCCTCAGATTTTTGGAGGTATCTCCAAATAAAAGAGACACTAAGGCAATTACTTGGCCCCAAGGAGCAGTATGCTGCTTGTGCACCCCTCCCCCCTTACAGGATGGCTGTGGTTGCCCAAAGGGCAGGCTAGCAAAATTTATGTGACCTTTAGAGAAAGGATACCTGACCAGTCCCAAGCTTCTAAAGAAAAGTGGGAAAAAGCACCACATATGCCCATATCTAACCAACAATGGAAGTCCTGCTGGAGAACTGGACATGGCACCCATACAAATGCCAGAAGAAGGCTATGCAAAATAAGATCCTTCACTTTTGTCATAGAACCCCAGCCTTTCTGCACTCTGTCAAAGTACTTGACTCTGCTGTACAGTATACTGGACATGCTGACAGGACAGCAGGGATCTGGTCCATATATTGTGGTCTTGTCCATCCCTCCACTCCTTCTGGATAGACATCTGTAGGATTAGCTCTAGTATACTCCATAAGAAAGTACCATGTTCAGCGACCCTCCTGATACTGGGGATGACATCTGAAGCCACTCACCTAATGCATCATGAACACAGATGGCTTGCCTTGCTAAGCATGCTGGCAAAATGATTGCTTTTGTGCAACTTGAGCAGTGCTACTATACCCAGTATCAATGAGGTTCTTGCATCCTTAGGACAATTGGTGAAGAAGGGTAGACTAACGCACTTGGTAACCAATTCCCTGTATAAATCCCAGTTGTGTTGGAAGCCATACCTGTGTTTCATTAAGCCAGGAGAAGGGATTGGATAGTAATCATGAACTCCTCCCCCATTTCACAGCAAGTATGTAGGTAGGGCAATGGAACTATATGAATAGTTATACTATGTTCACTCAGAGTGTCTCTGCTGTGTATATACTGTAGGTCTCTGAGGTTATTGTTAGTTTCTTTGTAGAAGTTTTTTCTCCTTTTCCAGGCAGGGGACTCGTAGACCCCAGGAGATCCAGGAAGTAGCCAATGTGGATTACAAGTGATATGTGAACATGCAACCATCTGTTTAGGTCACTGTTGCTGTACAAAGGAATCTCATAATAATTGGTATGTATACTTTACAACTTCTGCTCAAGGTTTTCCTATAACAACTGCTGTATCTTTTGTTGTACCTCCTGCTGTTTGCCATATGTTTTTTTTTTGTTCACCCATGTACTGTTACAAATCAAATTAATAAAAAAAAGATTAGCGATAAAAAAAATGAGATACATTTTGGGATGTTTTTAGCAAAGTTGTTAATCCATTTAAGATGAGAGGAGCATAGCAAGTGAAAGATCATTTACTGATTGTTAGTTTATGTGTTTGAATTGAGAAGAAGACGTTAGTTGTCAGAGTTGCATGAACCATTGAATTGTAAATCTTGATGATAAGACATGAGGAGTTAAAGTACTATGTATGTGATGAGCAAAGACTGCAGTCACTAAATCATTTAGTTGTGGAGGAAAAATTTGCACCTTATGGTGCAAACTGCTATGGCAGATCCAGTAAGGAGCCTTTAAGACAAATCAACTGGTACTATTCAAAACTGAACAATATTTGGTCATAACTTGATCTGTTTGATTTATGAACAGGACATTTCCATAATCCAATACAGATATTAGTTGCTGTTTTAGTATTAACATATGAGCTTTGTCAGTCAAAGAGTTAATATTAATGGTAAAGAACACTTAGTCTCTCAATCAGTTTTTTTTTTAGTTTCCAAATGCGATAAACTCAGATTGGAGTCGAAGCAGGCACCTAAGTATTTAAACATTTTTTCATTAGCCAACTTCGTCCCATTTTTTACTATAGATACATAGATTTTCCTTGACTCAGACCAGCCTCTGAACTGTTTAAAACAACAGAACTTTTGTTTTTGTTTCATTCAATCTTAGTTTGATCCTAGTTAACCAGTCAGAAAGCTCATTATGGCATTTTGGTAGATTCTTTGGAGTTCTAAAAGGCAAGGGCTCAAGACAAGGATGACTGTGTCATCAGCGTACAAGAGACTTCTCACTGAATAAAAGGAACCTGGCATATTGTTAATAAAAATTGAGAACAACAGTAGTAGTCCTAGTATTGATCCCTGTGGGACTCCAGCCAAAACCCCCAGTAGATTGGACAGAGCACTTCTTACCTTTACCTGCTGCTCTTGGCCTTCCAAATAACATTAAAACCAGCTCAAATTTGTACCCAAGAGTATTATGGCATCTAATTTTCTTACGACTATACTATGGGTCACCACACAGAAGGTTCTAGTCAGGTCAACAATCACTGCACCCATCATATGCTCATTTTCAAATGCATCAAGTGCGGTGCTTGTTAACCAGACCAGAGCTATCAATGTACTGTGTCCCTTTCTAAACCCATTGAACCCAGTTCGTAAACATGTCAGGAATGCCGCAAGCCCTGGCTGCACCGAACATATGGTGCATGGTGCTTGTGGCATTCTAAGGTTGGCAATTGGGATTCTCAATCCCGTGCACCCTTTGCAGCCAGTTAGACCTGCTTTTTGCTGGTCTAACTTGCAGAAATCTTGGGACGCTTTCAATGGGGCTTGCACCAAATATTTGGCGCAAGCTGCTGTTCAGTGGAAAAAGTGTCACAAATGCACCTAATGTTCTTGAATCAGGCACAAGTTGTGGCAATGTGTTTGGTGCAGCTGTACCAAAAAATGGATTTGATGCTGGGGTTGATGGAAGCCTAGCATAAACCTTCATGAATCGGGCCTATGATGTTTTTCTGCCAATAATTAATTCTCAATAAGATAGGACTACAATTGTTCAAATATTTACTTTTCCAATAGTTGACTTGTATGGGCCTGCAGTTTAATACAGAAAGCCAGTTCCCATAGTGGTGCAACAATGGATTTTTTCCATATAGTTTGTACCACCCCAGACTTTAAAGAAAAGTTAAAGAAGTGAGTATGAGTTCGCCCGTCAGTGCAGCGGTAGCACTACCACTCACAATGTTGGCAACCTGAGTTTGGGAATGAGCACAGGCTGCCATGGACCAGCCCAGGGAGGAAGATAAAGCATCCTAGAGGATGCTGTCTTTTCGGGAAGGGGGCTGCTGCTATCATTGCAAGACTGACACGTGGGTGGCCACAAGTGGCAGTGCAGTCAGTGGATTGTTGGAGGACTTCAGCTGAGGTCTGCAAAAGAATGCCTAGCATGCACATGCTTGGGCCTCCTAGTGTTCTAATGTCATGTGAGTGGGGGTTGAGGAAGAATGACCTACGCACCATGTACCTCCAGTGTACCTGGGCTCCGATCCCAGCCACGGTCCACCTCAGGATACCAAGGGAACCTTCCTTCTCTGTGCCACTGGAGAGTTAGAGAGTTGGTACCAGCTTAGCTGGTCTTCACCATAAGGAGGCAAGCTTGTGCGGTAGAAAGTCCCTGAACATCAGTGGCAAGGAGGCTGGGGGATGGGGCCAGGCCAGACTGCCAAAAATATAAATTAAAAATACAAAAATGTAAAAACAAGTAAGTGGCTTGTGGATGATCAGTCTTATGAGCATCCTTGGCTTTAATATATCAAGACCACATCCATTGCTTCCTCCAGTTTTAGTAATAAAGTCAACACGTCATGTCCCTGAATTTCATCATACTTAAAATTATATATTTCTATTGCTTCAGTTTTTGAATTGTCAATTAATCTTTAACCTGTTATCCTAACTAGGATCCTGTTGCTTCCTCTGTGACTAATAAAAAATGTTGCCAGTTTCTTTATCATTTTATGTTATTCCATGACTTTTGGACTGAGAATTTATGGTTGATCTGTTCTATGGTTTGCAAATGTTTTTGAATGAGGTCCAGAAAGTTTTCAGATTGTCAATGTTTTCCAGTTGTTGTTTTGTGATAAGATGATTTAGCCTGTTTTAGATCTTTTTTGTTATGTTACTTAATTGCTTGTGTTGTTCTGACATATTTTTATCTTTTGATACAACTTAATGTTTCCAAATTGTGTCCTGTTGTTTGTTCTGCTGTCTTAATTTCTTACTTAACTGTGATGAGTAAATACCCTTAACTCGTTGCTCAGTTAATCGAGTATTGTCTTTGAAGGATCTCTGAAGGACTCACATCTGCTGACTGGCAATAATCTACCTCCTTAATTGTCAGCTGAAGCCAAACCCGAAAGGAATCCCTCTACATTTAACTTAGAGAGACTTCTCTTCTCAATCACTTTTCATGGAGTTCCTTCTCTTCTGAATTCCCTTAAGAAAACTATTGTACTAAAGTCAGAGATCGAGTCAGGTAAGGTACCCTTTTTAGCTATATTGTTTGGTCTGTTTGTAATTAACCAAACAATTGTTGAATATCTGCTTGTTTAATAATTAAAATGAGTAGGAGATTCAGTCAGCTGAAACAGATTAAGAGAAGCCAATTTGCAAGTTTTTCTTTGTCTATTTTAGTGTTTGAATCAATATTCATTATTACCCATTGTAATGTGTTTCCTATTATCATGATGCTGAGATACTAAGTAGTCCAAAATGTGTAAGTCATTTTTGCTGCTCTTTGGTGGACTATGAAAACATGATAGATGTAAATGCTTCCCTAATGGTCCCTTAGACAGAAGCTTTATTGTTAATTATAAAATGGCAGAGACCAACGAAGCAATCTGATTGGTTACTTATAGTGCAATATGGGACAATATTGCACTATAACTAGTCCCAGTAAAAGGACCAGAGTTCAAAATCTAATGCTCAGTGATTCATTTCTTTGACATTTTAATTAGAATGTTACAGTTAGTTGAAGTCGCCATTTTTAGCCAGCTAACGTTTTCATCATTGTGGGCTCAATCAAGCAAGTGAGTGAAACAACTTTCCCTTGCTCACTGAAATGCAACAAAAAATGATTGAAACACTTAAAACTTTACATCTTCTGCAGCAGTTACATTTCTGCTTTCAGTGCCTCTTGCCAGTCGAGCTGCACTGCAGCTGATCTGTACAGCCATCAGTTTGCTTGTCCAGCCACAGTCATCCTCATTCCTGGTTTCACTGAGTAACCAAATAGATGCACCAATAACATTTTTTACCCTTAGGGTATATACATATGAACATATGAAGAAGCCAGCTGAAGAAGGCCATTTGGTCTATCAAATCTGCTTGTACTGTAGGGTCTAAATCTTGAGCTAATGTCCCTGCTCTCCCTTCTGACTCCCCCCATCCTCCCTAGCCATGATCCTTACCTTCCCCTATGCCTATCCCATCCTCTCTTAAAGCTGCCAACTGTCTTCAATGAGATGACCTTTTCTGGCAGTGCAATCCAAGTGTCCATCACCCTCTCTGTGAAGAGGTGCTTCCTGACCGCCATGCTAAATCTTCCACCCTCCAGCTTAAGACTGTGCCCTCTCATGTTATGGCAGCCACTCAGCTTAAAGAGATTCTCCTTATCAACCTTACTTATCCCTTTCAAGTACTTGAAAGTCCCAATCATGACCTCATTCTCTCTCTCTCTCTCTCTCTCTCTCTCTCGTCTTCCAGGGAGTACATGTTCATTGTCCTCAGTTTCACCTCATATGCCTTACCCTGCTGACCTACTATCATCTTTGTAGCCCTCCTCTGGACCTTCTCCAGCAGGTTAATGTCATTTTTGAGGTATTGGCACCATTACTGAACTCCATACTCTAGATGCTGCCTTACCAGTGACCTGTACAAGGGCAGTATAACCTCTTCTCTCCTCCTACTACTGATCCCCCTAGATATGCATCCCAGCATCTTGTTTGCCATTGCTGCTTTCTTGCACTGCACAGAGTGCTTCAGGTTACTAATGATCATCACTCCCAGGTCTTTCTCCTCCTCTGATGCAGATACTCGGACTCCACCCAGGTAGTACCCTGTCCTGGGATTCTTGGATCCAATATGCATAACTTTGCATTTTTGGCATTGAAGCCAAGCTGCCAGGTCCTGGACCACCTCCCCAGCTTTTCCAGATCTTCTTGTATGTCCTGTATCCCTTCAGCTGTGTCCACTCTCCCACAGAGCTTAGTGTCATCCGCAAATAGGCACATTTTGCCTTTAATGCTATCTCCAATGTCATTAATGAAGACATTGAACAACACCAGCCCCAGCACCGAGGCCTGCATGACCCCATTTGTTACCTCTTTGGTGCCAGATAACTCTCCCCCCAAAACCACCCTCTGAGTTCTGTTCCTAAGCCAGTTTTCTACCCTTCTGGTGATCTTTTCCCCAACCCCAAGATCCACCAACTTCCTGATCAACCTTTTGTGGAGCACAGAGTCAAAGGCCTTGCTGAAATCAAGATAGAGTATGTCTACCACTTGGCCCCTGTCTGTTGTCTTAGTGACACAGTCAAAGAAGTCAATCAGTTTCATTTGACATGATCTCCCCCCATGCACCCATGCTGCCTCGCATCCTGGAGACCATGCTCTTCTAGATATTCCACCATCCTTTCCTTTAGTATGGCCTCCATAAGTTTGCCTATAATGGAGGTCAGACTGACTGGTCTGTAATTCCCTGGGTCATCCTTGGGACCGCTTTAGTGGAGGGGCACTACATGTGCTGTTCTCCAGTCTTGCGGTACCATGCCTGATTCTAGTGAAATATTAAATAGGTCTGCCAGTGGCCCTGCCAGCTCCTCAGCCAGTTCCTTTAATACCCTTGGATGACTCTGTCTGGGCCTGGTGATTAGTCCACCTTCAGTGCCAGAAGCCCCTCCCTCACTCTGTCCTCCTCTATCCCTGCATCTGTGTTCCCTTCCCCCTGCTCCTCTTTTCTGTCCTGAAGGCACTGGTCTACCCATCTCCCTGGTGAAGAGAGAACAGAATAATTAATTCAGTAACTCTGCTTTTCCACCATTATCCTCCACCCACTCCACCCCTTTCTTAAGCCTAACAATCCCTTCCTTCTTGTCTCTTTTCTCACTTATATAGTGAAAGAAAGCCTTCTCCCCCTTCTTAATTTCTTCAGCTATCTGCAGCTCCTTCTATGTCTTTGCTCGCCAGACTTCATTACTTGCCTCACTAGCCAATCTTAGGTAATTTTCCCTATCCAGCTGTCTTTTGGTCTTCCTGAATTTTCCATAGGCCAGACTCTTTTCACTTACTGCCTGGGCAACCCCAGAACTGAACCAGTGGGCACGTTGGCCCTTGTGTTCTTCCCCCTAAGCCTAACGCACTGATCTGTGGGAAAGCAGTATTCCTTCCTTAATGATGGATTTATGAAATAAAATAAAAAAAACTGTGCTCAAGCCTACATAACTATGTTTTTTTACTCTGTCTTCTACACCATGCTTATCATTCCTCAACATCGCACCACTCTCTCTCGTGGCAGACAGCACTGGCTTGGTACACATCACACCAGTCTCTCTCTTTCTCTCTCCCCAACATCTCACTCTGAACAAGAATCTGTAAGTTAAAATGCTGGCAGGATTTGGAAACATGTCAACAAAGATTTAGTCAGAAAAACTTGCAAGTCATCCTGCACAAATGAGAGCGCTGTGGATCCTCCTGACAAAGCTCATTTGAGCGAAGCACCAAGGCTCTTGGGTTCTTCCCAGTACCTGTACCTGTAAGTTAATGCAGCAATAAAGCTGTTTTCTTCACCACGAACTGCATGTTTACTTTTATTTGGGATCTACAGCACTCTCATTTGTGCAGGACAACTTGCAAGCTTTTTGATTCATGTCTGCAGGTGTACCTCACCTTTGTCCTAGTACTCAAAAGCGCTGTGAGCGCTGTGGAAAACTGTTTGTTGTTTGAAGATTTAATCAGACTCTGGTCACTATATAATGTGAGTGTTAGCAAATTCTCAGACTCAGAGGTGTGGCAGCTTTTTTTCTCTCTTGCTGTCTCTGCATTCTTTGTTTAAGGCATAATAAGAGTTCACTCATAGCCTTAGCCACAGTAGCTCTCTCTTCAGCATGTCACACTGAACAGGAATCTGTAAGAAAAAATGCTGGTATCATCTGAAAAAATTTCAAAAAGGTTTATTCATATTCTGGTTACTCTACAATGTAAGTGTTAGTAAATTCTCAGACTCAGAGATGTGGCAACTATTTATTCTACCACTCTTTCTGCATTCTTATTTTAAGAAGTGATAGGAACAATTCATAGAAACATAGAAACATAGAATTTGATGGCAGATAAGGACCGCTTGGCCCACCTAGTCTGCCCATTTCCCTACCTAATGGATAAGCTGCAGATCCTAGTTAACCAACAGCCTACTTTCTCCTACCCCCCACCAAAATTGCCTTAAAAACAAAATTCAGAGGAGGTCAGACTCATCTCCCCTTTCAGATTCCTCTGCAAAACAGATATTTGTCAGTTATAGACCAGGAGGTCCAAGATATGGCCAGTAAGTCAGATGCCTCTGTTTCATGTGTCTTGCATGACCAGGTTAAACCCTCAGAAACTAAACTGTTGGAAGTTAGGAGTGCTAAACAAAATCAGGGGTCACTTTCTTCAGCACATATTATGCCTAAGGAACTATCTAGTAATACAAACTCACTTACACATTATGATATTTCTAACTCTACACTTCAAAATTCCACTGCTAACCCTAAACAGATAATTGTACTTGGTGATTCTATAATTAAACATATTGATATGGCCATCTGCAATCCTGATAAGGTAAATTGTACCTGTTCTACTTTTAGAGGGGCAAAGGTATCTGACATAACTACTATGACTCCCAACATTTTGCAAAATGCTGGTTCAAATCCTTTAGTCATCATCCACGCTGGCATAAATGATATACAAGGAACAAGTCAAAACTCACTAAAATAGGATTATATTGCATTAAACAACTTGTTGGTGGAAAAAAGATGCACATTTTGTTTTTCAGAAATCTTACCTGTTCCCAGAGCAACTCAAATCATAACTTCAAAGATGAAACAAATAAACGAATGGCTTTGGAAATGGTGCATGTCACAAAACATAGTTTGTGTAACTCATTGGGAGAATTTTGTAGGCAAACCCCCTTGTATAGCTGGGACGGAATTCACCTCAATAGAAGAAGAAGCACTGTGTTAGGGAAATCCTTATTAAATATCATAAATAATTATTTAAACTAAGCACGGAGGGGGAGATTGAGAAATTACCCATATCTCTTACGAACATGGTAAGTCAGATACACAAAACATGTAAATTTATGTTATTAAATGCCCGAGTACTAAATATTTGAAGAATTAATGGAGTTAGAAGCAAAAAGTAAATTAATCCATTTAGACATTATAGGAATAACTGAAACCTGGTGGGACTCAAACTCTGTATGGAACCAACAAATACCGGGATATAAACTTTATCAGAAAGAGTTGTCAAAATAGATGTGGGGGGGGTCTGTTTAAATGAAGATATTCCCTCTTATGAAATTCAGTCTAAAAACAATACTGAGAGTATTTGGGTGGCTATTCAAATTAAAGGTCTTTCCCAGATTATAGTGGGAAATTGTTATAATCCCCCATCAGCAGACTTCACTTATAGAGAAGCCCTACTAAGGGATATTGAAACCTTTTCAGATCATAAAGACGTGATAATCATGGTGATTTGAATATGCCCAGTATTGATTGGTCCACAAATACAAGCAGTATTAAATCAGATGCTGTTATTCTAAATTCATTAATGCAGAGTGGTTTGTCACAATTAATTTCCTTCTCCCTACAAGAGGTGAAAACATTCTTGATCTCTTAATTTCTAACATAAGCCATAAACTTATTAAGATCAAAACATTGGATCCCCTAGGAAATAGTGATCACTATTCCATTATGTTTGAACTAATAGGAGAACATCATAGATTAAAGAAGCGGTCAACATTTAGGAATTATGATAGTGCCAACTTGGAAGGTATTATTGCTAACCTAAATAGTTTCCAGTGGGAAAAATCTTTCAGGAACTTACAGTAAATGAGGCATGGACTAAGTTAAAAAGATATAATCTATAATCTTGAGGAAAAATATGTAACCCACCAGAAAAAACAAATATAATAATAAAGGTAGGATACCAAAATGGTTAATAGACCCATTAGATTACAGATTAAAAAGAAAAAAAAAGATTTTCCAAAAACTTAAATCCAGCAATTTTTCAGAGAACAGTCTAATTTACACTAAATATAAAACATCTCTTCAAACTTTAAAAAATATGATCAAGAAAGCCAAAATGAAAACTGAATTTAAACTGGCTCACACTAAAGACAGTTAAAAAGCATTGTTCTTTTACTTAAACAATAAAAAGTGAAATTTCAGAAAGAATGGGCCTCTTGCACAAAACGGTAATATAGTACAGTCTGATACTGATATAGCTAACCTTTTTAATTCTTATTTTTGTTCATTTTTTTCTAAAAAAGATTCTTACACCCCCCCAAACAGATCCTGATAAGTGTCATAAATACAAAAATAGTTATATTACTGTTTATGACATCCTCCCCCTTCTTAAAACCTTAAATAAAACTACTAGCCCAGGACCCAATCAAATCAGTGCTAGATTTCTTATTGAAACTGTTGAAGCAATTTCAATACCGTTAAAAATACTATTTAATAGATCCCTACAGTCAGCTGAAATTCCGGGGGACTGGCTAACTGCATCCATAACTCCAATTGAAAAAAAGGGTAGTAGATCATTTGTTCAGAATTTTCGACCCATAAGTCTCACATCACTTATTTGCAAAACCATGGAAAAAATAATAAAAACATATTTAGTGAAAGAAATGAGGGAATTAAATATAGATGATATTATTCAACATGGGTTTAGAGTTGGCCATTCTTGTACAACAAACCTGCTATCCTTCTATTATAACATCAATATGGGCTTAGTCAATAAAAAACAGATGGACGTCATCCTACTGGATTACAGCAAAGCCTTTGATAGAGTTCCCCATGGCAATCTTATTAAAAAAATGGAAATAGTAGGCTTCTCTTATGGTATAGTAAAATGGATTAGAGCATGGTTGACAAAATAGAACACAGAAAGTTGCCATAAAGAACTGCTTTTCCAGTCTTGGTGCAGTCACTAGTGGGGTCCCTCAGGGTTCGGTAATTGGCCCCATTTTGTTTAATATTTATACTAGCGACATGCACATTAGTAAAAAAAATTGGATAGCTAAATTTGCCAATGATTCTAAGCTTGGGGGTGTGGTGGATAATACTTCTGGTCATGATTCACTCAAATTAGAGCTTCTAAATATTGAAAATCGGGCGCTTGAAAACAAAATGAAATTCAACACTGACAAATGTATGGTCCTGCATTATGGTACTAAAAATCCAAAATATAATTATTATATAAACAATTGTTTGATTAAAGCAACAAACAAGGAAAGAAACTTGGGTATTTTGGTAAATTCTAGACTAACCTTTACTGATCATTGTCTAAAAGTAGCAAACAAAACGAATGGCTTACTTAAACAAATTCAGCGCTCTTTCATTACAAAAACAGAACAATGCCTGATCCCTCTTTATAGAGCATGTGTCAGACCTCTAATTGACTATGGGTCCCCATTTTGGAGCCCTCACCTTATGGGTGACATAAATAGACTTGAGAAGATTCAACGAGTAACCAAAATGGTACCAAGATTAGTTGGTAGATCTTATCATGATGGATTACAGATCACAGGTCTGCACTCTCTGCAAAACAGAAAAACCAGAGGGGATCAAATCTTAATCTATAAACTAATGAAAAATCCTGATCTTATGAACAAGTGTGGACTCTTTCTTACTGAGAGACGAATCGTGCCTAGGTGCCGTAATAAACAACTTTTCGTTCCTCATGCACGTACAAATCTTAGACAAAACTTTTTCTCAGTTAGAGCACCCAGTTTATGGAATAAATTACTTCAAACATTAGTAGATTCTGTTAGTGTTGATGTTTTTACAAGAGGTTTTGACAATTGTCTAAATAAGATGCTATTGTCTTAGAAAATTGCCCACATTGTGTGGGGGAAAATCTAGATGGGCCATGGCCTACTTTTTTCCAGTAAAATGCCTAGTAAACCTAGTATGTCTGTACCATGCCTTCTTGAATTCCCCCACTGTTTTTGACTCTATGACCTCCTCAGGAAGGCTGTTCCATGTATCCACAACCCTCTCTGTGAAGAAATACTTCCTCACATTACCTCTGAGCCGTCCCCCCTCTATCTTCAAATTGTGCCCCTTTGTTCTTGCACATCTCTTTTTCTGAAAGATGCTAACCTCTTGGACTTTGTTGATCCCTTGAGGTACTTGAAAGTTTCTATCATGTCCCCCCTTTCCTCAAGGCTATACATCTTTAGTTCCTTTAGTCTTTCTTCATATGTCTTCTGTTGCAGACCCTGCATCATTTTGTTGCCCTCCTCTGGACAGCCTCCACCCTGTCTATATCTTTGCGGAGATGGGGTCTCCAGAACTGTACACAGTACTCCAGATGTGGTCTTACCAACTGTCTGTACAGAGGGCCAACAACTTCCTGTTTTCTACTGGTGATGCCTCTACCTATGCATCCCAGTATCCCCCCAGCCCTCCTTACTGCCTTCTCATATTGCTGGCCCACCTTTAGGTCGTGTGATATGACTTCTTCCAGGTCCCTTTCCATTTTTGTTGTTATCAGTATCTTACCTCCCATTGTGTACTCTTCCCCTGGGTTTTTGTTTCCCAGGTGGATTACTTTGCACTTCTTTGCATTGAATCTAAGCTACCATATATTTGACCATTCCTCCAACCTTGCCAAGTCCCTTTTCATCCTTTCCACCCCACTTTGTGTATCAACCCTGTTGCAGATCTTTGTGTCATCTGCAAAGAGACATACTTTCCCCTTCCAGTCCCTCTGCAATGTCACTTATAAAGACATTAAAAAGGACCGGCCCCATTACTGAACCCTGTGGTACCCCACTAGTAGCCCTCCTTTCTTCACTGTGGACTCCATTTACTATTAGCCACTGTGTCCTGTTGTCCAACCAGTGTTTTACTCAGGCTACCACCCTGGGACCCACTCCCAGGACGGCTAATTTGTTTATCAATCTTTTGTGTGGGACTGTGTCAAATGCATTTCTAAAGTCTAGGTAGGTCATGTCCACAGCCCCTCCCTGGTTTACTGCTTTGATCACCCAGTCAAAGAAATCAATTAGATTTGTCTGACATGACTGTCCCACTGTGAATCCATGCTGCCTTGGGTCCTGTGCCACACTGGCCTCTAGGCACTTAACAATTCTTTCCTTCAGAAGTGATTCCATCATTTTCCCCTACCACTGAGGTCAAACTAACAGGTCTGTAGTTTCCTGCCTCTGTCTTGCTCCCACTTTTGCGAAGGGGAATCACATCTGCCCTCCTCCAGTCTTCAGGTACCACACCATCCTCCCATGATTTACCGAAAAGGGTAGTCATTGGTGTTACTAGTATTTCCCTTAGTTCTTTTAGAATTCTGGGGTGAATCCCATCAGGCCCCATTGCTTTCTCCACCTTCAGTTTTAAGAGTTCTTTCAGAACCCTTTCTTCTGTGAAAGGACTAATATCAACCCCCCTATCCAGAGTGTTTCTATTGACTGGATTAGGTATTTCCCCCACTTTTCCACTGTGAATACTTAGCAGAAGTATTCATTCAGTATCCCTGCTTTTTCACTGTCGCTCTCGGCCCAACCACCTTCCTCTTTATTCAGCCTCAGTATCCCTGCCTTAGTCTTTCTTTGCTCCCTAATGTACCTATAAATGGTTTTATCCCCCTTCTTAACTGAGTTGGCTATCTTTTCCTTGGTTTGGACATTTGCTATGCTGATTGTCTTACCCACTTCCTTCTGCTTTAACTGGTACAGTTCTCTGTCCTGCTCCTTCTGTGTTTCCTTATACTTCCTGAATGCTATCTTTTTCTCCCTTATCTTCCCCGTCACTTCTTTTGAGAACCATAGTGTTTTTTTGTTTCATTTTGATTTGTTTATTTGTTTCACACAGAGGCTTGTTGCCTCTGTGATGGTGGATTTGATGTTTCTTCATTGCTGCTCCATCTCACCTTCTTGCCTGTTTGCTAGTGCTTTTCTGAGGCACTCTCCCATTTTGACTGAATCAGCCCTCCTGAAGTCTAGTACCTTCACTTTTGTGTGGCTTGAGTCTACAGCTAATGTTATCATGAACCACACTGTTTGGTGGTTGCTTGTTCCCAGATGGCTACCCACTTCAAGATCAGAGATCCTCTCTCCATCCCCATTTGAGAGTACCAGGTCTAAGATTGCTCTCTCCTGAGTGGGTTCCAGAACTAGCTGTCTGAGGCATGCCCCCATAGGGCATTGAGAACGGCTCTGCTCTTGGATGTGGCTGCAGCCAAGGTGCTCCAGTCAACATCTGGCATATTCAGGTCCTCCACTAGCAATATCTCCCCTTTCTCTGCCATCCCAAGGATGCCTTCTATCATTTCCTTGTCCATTTCCTACCCCAAGATGGAGGTCTGTATACAACCCCTGTGCTGATTGTGGAGCCATTTCCAGTCTCCAAGGTGACCCACAGTGCCTCTTCTCCTCCCTGTTTACCCTTTAGTTCTGCTGCTTTGATCCCTTCCCTTACATAGAGAGCTACTCCTCCTCCTCTTCTTCTCTCCCTGTCCCTCCTGTAGACTGTGTACCCTGGAATGTTGACATCCCAGTCATGGTTCTCTGTGTACCATGTTTCTGTGACTGCCACAATATCCAGGCATCCCTCTTCCATCAAGGCCACCATTTCAGGGAGCTTTTTACCTATACTACGGGCATTGGTACTCATTACCCTCCATTTTTTTATGGCTTTATTTCTTTTTGCCCCATCCCTGTCCCTACTGCCTTTTTCACCATTTACCTCTACCCTTCTCCATAACAACTGCTCTATCTTGGTGTTTACCTCACTAATTACCCTGATTCTTTGGGGGCCTAGTATTTCACTTCTCTTCTTCAGTGCCTCTCCCCTTGGCTAGTTTAAATGCTTGCCATTGAAGCATTTAAACCTATCACCTAGGATCCTGGTTCCCCTCCAGGATAGATGCAGACCATCACACCTGTATAGGCCTGCATCCCTCCAGGTGAAGCCCCAGTCCCAATTGAAGCCAAATCCCTGAGCTCTGCACCAGCTTTTCAACCAGTCATTGAATCCCATGGTGCAGAGTGCCCTAGCCTCATCCATGTCATAGACAGGTAGCACTTCCGAGAAAGTTACTGTATGTGCTACTTGGCTAAGGCCCCTCCCTAACTCCACAAACTCCTGTTGCACTGCTCTGATCCCATTCTCAACCAGGTCATTCATCCCTAGGTGGATAATGACATCCAGCTCCCTCCCCCTTGCCACTGCTCCCACGATCCTGAGCATTCATTTCTTCTCCCTCCAAGCCTTGGTGCCGGGCAGGCACCTTACCTCCCTTCCCCTCCCTCCCCCAGTTTTACCCCCTAACAATTGAGTCCACCACCAGGAGTTCTTTCCTTCCCCTGTGGGGCCCTGGGCCACCCTTCTGTGGGTCTCCATTTTGGAGGTTCCCAGCTTCCTCCTTGGTCTCCACTGCAGGTGCCTCCATAGAGGAACCATGCTTCCCCAGAGTGGTGAATGAATTGTGGAGAGGCACAACTGGAAGGATGCACCTCTGTTCCACCACCCTCACCCTCCCTGAGCCCACCGTGGTCTAACCACTCCTCTTTCTTGGCAACCTCTGAGGTAGTGGCAGTGTTCTGGGTGGTCCCTGGGTGGGGGACCAGGTTTCCTGAATCCTTGCCAGGTCAGCATGGAGACGAACAATCTCCTCCCTCAGACCAGAGAGGTGCCTGCAAATAGGGCAACTCAGTCTCCAGAATGTCTCCCAGAAGACTTCTGCTCCACAGCCAGTGCATTGCACCACTCCCCACATGTCTGTGTCCTTCCAGTTACAGATGCTTTTTGTTTTTGTTCTTATTTTAGTGTGTGCAAGCTTGTGAGTGTCTCACCTCTATTCAGTGTGCTGTGCCTTTAAGAATATGAGCAGGTGTGTGTTGTTAGCAGTTTTGGAGAAGTGATGTCAGAGACCCTGCTATAAAGGAACTTATGTGCTTGGGGTGGGTGGGGTGAGGAGGGTGGGAGTAAACTTATGCCATTCAGAAACAATCGCCTACAACTCTTACCCTCCACCCCAGGGAGTGCCTTCCTTCCCTTCAGTCACCTATTTCACAAAGGCTAAGTAACAGGTCTAGCCACAATTGACTGCAAATATCTCCCAGTTACAGTTCCTCCCTGGCAAATTAAAGTTAAAACTAAGAAAAGTCCACCTCAAAAACAGAATCAATACTAGTTACTTACACAGGTCCAAAAAGTAATCATTCAGTTCAGTGTAGTCTAGAAAATAACCTACTTGATTCAAGGAAGCTGTGGCTGCTTTCTCACTCTCCCTGTCTCAGTCTCAGCAGACAGACACCACAAACAACTCCAGTTATAAATCCTCAGTTCAACTAGGCTCAACTAGGCTCGGTTCAATTCTCATCTTCAATCAAACAGTGATTGAAGACGAGAATGACCATGAACAGGGCTACAATAATCCTTAAGCATACCTCTAACTTATTGACTTTTAATTTAAAAAATCATGTAATCCATTCATGGGGGGGTAGGAAAACTACAATACTACAATCATGGAAGCCCCATTGGGTCAAAAGATTAAAGAGCAAAGCAGTAAATTAAATGTGGAGGTTAAAATCACAAATAAATTATAATTTTTTTCATGTTAAAATACTTGCTTTAATAATAAACCCTATTTTAAAAAATAAAAGGCCAATTTTATAAGCACAATAAGACACTCTGGGTCATGCATTACACTGTGATAACCACACTGCCAGGGGCAGATGGCACTCAGCCTATAGCCTCATGCCTAACAATACCCCTGGGAGTGTGGTTATCAACTCCCAGTCTTGTCTTATTTCTTACATAATCAATTTGATCTCCTTTTTCAATTATTTTGACTTGCATTTCTTGTTAACATAAAATACCCCCCATGCACACACACACCTGTTCTGTTTTGTCCAAACAATTTAAAACCCGCTATTGCCAATAGTTCATCAGTTGTGTGATTTTTTATCAATGTGTTACTCAGTCAAATTATTTCAAACTTTCGTTGTTGTACCCATGCCATAAACACAGTAAAATAAGATAGAATACTTCTTTTGTTTAAATGGGTTGACCTCAGACCTTTTATTTAGTCACTCACTGTATCTGCTGTAACTGGTAAAAGAACCACAAGTATAAGCAGGTCCAGGATTCAACTCCACATCATTGTTAAAAGCAAGCAGCAATCAATAACAGGAGGCATGCTGCATAAAAAGCAGCAAACCCTCTCACTAGCATGACTGTACATTTCACATACTGTATAATGTCATGCCCCACCCCTTCATGCTCTCCCTGTCCTTTCTAAATAGAGTATATCCAGGAACATTTACAGTAGGCCCCAGCTATTGTTCTGATTAGACAACATTTGTAGTATTGCCTCTAAGTCAAACTGTTCTACAGCCATTAATGCACTCAGTTCATTCATTTTATTCTCTAGGCTCCTTGTATTCTGACAATATACATAATTTTCCATGTGTCCTTCTTCTCTTCTCTAGATATTCTAATCTGCTGACTTTTGAAAGTCAACTATTTCTACATAGCCCAATGACTGCTTCTTTCTTTTATGTTTGCTTTCCAAAACAAAATGTATTGGTATCATTTGAGCACAGATGAGAGTTGAATTTCAAGGATTGATCATCCTTAGTCAGTCAACTTGGTGACAGTCAAGTCTGGTACTTAATCATTGCTGGCTTCCATTGCATAACAATGCATGTAGTTTTTTGTATGTTTTATGTGAAGCAGAAACAATATACATTATTTTCAGCGATGTTAATAAATGGCATTTGTGAACAGTAATGTCTGGTAGTGTTTTTGTATTCTAGGTCCTGCATGTGTATGCTGCAGATGGAAAATGGTCACTAATGATGTCTGCTTCCTAATGTGCACTTATGTCCCATTTGTATGGCCTGGTGCATTAGCAATCCATCAGGGTGCAGGAAGATGTATATCTGCTTTTCTGCTGCTCTAAGCTAGTGAGTGGGCTTGCTGCTCATGATGCAACATACCCCGTATGTCTGTCAGGCAGTCACTGTGACTGGCAGCCCAATACACTAACTGGCATACTGAGAGAGACTGGCTCAAGGCCACCAGCACACATCTGCAAGGATACACAAATGCACACGGAGGTATTGACGAACATGCACTTGGTTAAGATGAAAACTCTAATGTTATGGACTCTGGCAAATCAGATCTACAGGAACTTAGCCTCCCTTTGTCATTTCAGCACTTTGTCATCATGAAACAATACCTTTACATGGAGAAAATGATGAACATGTCTAAGTTATTAGCAAGCCACATGATCTGCAGCAGCCAATTAGCAATGCTGAAGACTGAGAACTTCGTGTGCTACACACATCTCAGCACCATTTTCAGCTCACCCTCACAGGGGATGGACCTGCAGCAGTGACTTTTGATCAGAAAACTTTTGAAATCATCACAAATTCATGCATTGTCATTATCAAGAGCCAGTCCTTACTACATACGGGAATAATATAAAATAATATGATATAACATTTGATGTGATATATCATAGCTTATATTATATCATTTTATATTACCATTTGTGATATACTATATCAGATTTATATTAGAATTTATCTTATCATGTATCATATAATGTTATATCATATCATATTAAATTATTTTACCATTTATATTATGTTATGTTATGTGATGTGATATGATATGAAACATTTCAGTATCTTGTCTGCCCACATATCATATCAGATGATATTATTTTATCACATATTATATCACATTTTATCAGATTATATTTATCTTCTCATATATTTTATCAGATTATATTATTGTAGCCTTATGTATTGTATCAGATTACTGTATAGTGGGTTTATTATCTGTTCATATCATACTTGCTTCCCTGCCCAGTACAATCTGAAGACATTTTACTCCACAATGGCTGGAACAAGAAATCATCTTGCAATCATAGCACAGGTATGGGATTTCTTTCCATTAAGTGTCCCCAGCCCCACCACCACCAGTCAACTGTTTCTAAGAGAAAATAAAACAAACAAAAAACAGATCCTCTGCAAAGTGGAGGTGGTTTACAGATGACACCATGAATCCACTACAGTTAGGTTTTCTTTGTATGTAAATAAAGCCCAATTTATTATTAAAAAATTACATTAAATCAAAAGTCATAGAAGTACTACAGAAAGCAATACACCCTCGTCATCATCATCCACCTCCCTTCATTGTGAATCATATTTTCTTCATCAAGCATCACTGTGTCTGTGGATGACACCACCTTCTTCTCTGCATGCACACTGAACATCAGATGGTAGAACATGATGTGTCAGTGCCACCACAGCCACTAATGTGCCATGAACAATTGCTTGTCTTCCTTGAGGCACTATACATAGGCTATTTTCTTCTCTATGGCTCTTCTTGTGTTCATTCACAAATCATGTTTCCTTGTCAAATATGTTCATATATATATATATATATATATATATATATATATATATATATATATATATGTTAGAGCAAAAAACTCCATTTAATGCATTAGTTAGGGTTGTTCCACAGTGATAAAGGAGGAAATTCACTGTTGGGGTTGAAAACCCTAACTCTGATCACCCCAGCACCACACACACACACACACACATATGCAAGTATGGGGGAGGACCAAGTCAACACAACCAATTACAGACATCCAGCAGCAGGTGACAGAAATAACAAACAATTGTCTAAATGTACTATAAGAAATCCCCACCCACCTGACCAGGTACTGCATGCTCAGTGGAGATCAACAGCAAAACTGAGGCCATGTACACCAAATGTACACATCCCTGATTGCAGCTGCACACAACATACCACCCTTAGTAGTTGCATGGCCTTACCTACCAATGCCCCACACCAGACGACACCACATGTGATGGGCCACCTGAGCAACAGAGTTGAGCAAAACCAAGGAATTGTACAGGTATAATATCTCTGATTATAACAAGGGTTTGAGAAATGCAGCTTTCTAATTGACTGTAAACATTGTAACAGCCTTATGTTTAGTTTTTATTAACATACATGTAGAGCCTAACCATATGATGAACATGCTTTAATGTTGTTTAAAAAAACAGTTTTATTATGATAGCAATAAGCCACTCCCAGGTATTATGTTAATGGTCAGTTTATCACTGTCTAGTGACATGTGGCACTCGACTACGCCTCATTCAACATTAAATCCCTACATGGTGATTAACAGACCATTTAACATAACCGTTGGTCATGCCTTATTGCTTAATTGTCTTTATGACTAGGTACTCTCCCTCTGCTAGGCACTGCAGGAGTTTTGCAACACAGTGTCACACCCAGTTACACCATACTCTGTCTACTTACTGGAGAATGGCTGTGAATATAAACTCATGAAGATGAACAGTGTAACTTGATCATTACAGTCATCGAAACCTTAGTGTGATTATAACTGACAGAGTCAGTGATAGAGAATAACCCTTGCCGTCCTAGTACACTTATCCCATTGTGAGTTAAATCAATACTAAAAGACATTCTGTTTATATCTACACTATACCTACTTGATTGCTGTTGTACTGCAATTGACATAGTTATCGCTTTGATAGCATCAGTGACAGAAGTGTGGCAAACCCAAACACTATGCATACAGCCTGAGTATGAAACAACTGTTAAAAAAATTATGCTGTGTCCATAAGTAGCATAGATCACTCATTGCAACAATAGTAAATGTATCACTATTTGAATAAGTTAGTCATCACAGATGCAATGAGATTGTCTTTATCAGGTACAACATGCTGAGTAAGTGCCAACAGGAAAATCTATCCTATAGACATTTCTCCGATACTGGTACGTCATTGTTGGCTCAGTAGTCCTATGATATTTAGAAGTTGCTTGGCCTGATCCATGCAATTACACTGTTTCTTACAAAGAATACTTACTGCATCTTTAGTATTGAAACACACTGAAGGTCTATGTATGTACATTAGCAGTACAGCTTCATCAGTAAGAATGCATCTGATACTGGCAGTGCAATTTCACAGCATTGAACAGGCAATGCTTTTCCATACGTTTACATCAGCCTCTCTTCTCAGTAAACAGTTGCAGATAAATGTACTACTATGAAAATCACATACTAAATGTAACACTACTTTTATCTTGAGCATGCTAGTATCTTGTAGTTAATTTATGTACTTCTCTTAATTAATGTATACTCACTAGTGTTAAAACCTTTCTACAACTGTGATCATGCACCTTTAGCATTTATATTGACTAACGGCACAGTACCAGTTGTGGTGTGGTGTGGGGCATCATTAGGTAAGGCCATGCAACTACTAAGTGAAGACTTACACAAACTGGGGAATATGGGTGTGGGCAGGACAGTAGTGTGGTGGGTAGGTAACTGGCTGGGTGGCAGGACACAGAGGGTGGTAGTAAATGGCTGTCACTCCACAGAGGGAAGAGTGACCAGTGGGGTACCACAGGGATCAGTGCTGGGACCGGTCCTATTCAACATCTTCATCAGTGACATTGCGCGGGACCTAGAGAGCAGAATTTCACTGTTCGCTGATGACACAATGCTCTGTAACAGAGCAGACACACCAGAGGGTGTAGACAGAATGAGAAGCACCTGCAGAAACTTGAAGAATGGTCAGCGGTTTGGCAGTTGAAACTCAATGCAAAGAAGTGCAAGATAATGCATATAGGGCACAAAAACCCTGGCATAATATATCAGTTGGGGGCAGGGATATAGCATGCACCAAGCAGGAAAGGGATCTTAGGGTTATCATCTCTGATGACCTCAAGGTAGAAACAAGCGTGACAAGGCAGCAGGTAAAACAAATAGGATGCTGGGATGTATAGGCAGGGGCATCACCAGCAGGAAGGGAGGTCATAATTCCGCTATCACAAGACACTAGTGGAGGCCCCACCTGGAGTACAGTGTACAGTTCTGGAGACCATACCTACGTAAGGACATAGACAGGTTAGAGAAGGTTCAGAGGAGGCAACAAAGATGGTGCATGGATTGCATCACAAGTCCTATGAAGACAGGTTGAAGGAACTGAACATGTACTCCCTGGAGGAGAGGAGGGAGAGGGATATGGATAGAGACATACAAGTATCTTACAGGGAGGAACAGGGTGCAGGAAAACACAATTTTTAAGCGAAAAAGATGTTCCAGGACTAGAGGGCATGGGATGAAGTTGGAGGGAGGGTGATTCAGAGGAAATATGAGAAAGAATTTCTTCACAGAACGGGTGGTGGACAAGTGGAACACCCTGCCAGAGGAAGTGGTGAGGGCTGAAACAATCACGGGATTTAAGAATGCATGGGATAGACATAAAGGAATTCTGGAGGTCAAGGGTATGGGGCAGCAGACTTCTAGGAAAACAAACTGAACTTACAAGCTCAAATGGGCAGACTGGGTGGGCCATAGGCCCTTATCTGCCGACATTGTCTATGTATCTATGTATGTATCTATGTAAGTGTGGTACGTTGTGTGCAGATGCAATCAGGGATGTGTACGTTTGGTGTACATGGCCTCAGTTTTGCTGTTGATCTCCAATGAGCATGCAGTACCTGGTCAGGTGGGTGGGATGTCTCAGTAGTACATTTAGACAATTGTTTGTTATTTCTGTCACCTGCTGGATGTCTGTCATTGGTTGTGTTGACTTGGTCCTCCTCCATACGTGCATGTGTGTGTGTGTGTGTCTGTGTGTGTGTGTGGTGCTGGGGGTGAATCGAGAGTTGGGTTTTCAACCTAACAGCGAATTCCTCACTTTTGTCGTTAATGGAACAACCTAACTAATGCATTAAACAGAGTTTTTGCCTCTAATTTCCTTCTTTTGAGAATGATAACGGAAATAGTGAATCGCAATGCAATGGCGGAATGGGACCCGAAGGACCCGATGCTCCACCACATGATAATCTCGTGGCATAGTAACAGGAACAGCAACGCAAACAGAAGTGATAACAGTGGTGCACATGGTAACACAAGCATGAATGAGAACAGAAAGGGTAACGCACACGGTGGCGTAGATGGGAATGGTCTGCCACGTGATGTGTTGTCACACAGTAGCATGGTGCCTGCAAACGGAAATGTCAATGGGCATGGTGACGCAAAGTGAAACAGAAAGAGAAACAGTACTGTAGAAACAAATGACAAAACATAACAGAAATGCAAGCGCAAATGAAAACGCAAAGAATAACACACATAGGGCCCCGCGCTCCCGCCATTTAATGCGGTGGTGGGAGGGCCCCGAGCTCCCACCACATAATGTCTTGTGGCATAGTAACAGGAACAGCAACGCAAACAGAAGTGATAACAGTGGCGCACATGGTAACACAAGCGTGAATGAGAACAAAAAGGGTAACGCACACGGTGGCGTAGACAGGAATGGTCTGCCACATGATGTGTTGTCACATAAGTAACATGGTGCCTGCAAACGGAAATTTCAATGGGCATGGTGACGCTAAGTAAAACAGAAAGAGAAACAGTACTGTAGACACAAATGGCAAAAATAACAGAAACACAAGCGCAAATGAAAAGCATAAAGGATAAGCACACATAAGGGCCTCATGCCCCGCAGAATGTAGGCAGCAGGAGCTAGGACCCCCATCACATGATGTCTTGTGGCATAGTAACAGGAACAGCAATGCAAACAGAAGCTCTAACAGTGGCGCACATGGTAACGCAAGCACGATTGAGAACAGAAAGGGTAACACACATGGTGGCGAGGACGAGAATGGTCTGCCACGTGATGTGTTGTCACATAGTAACATGGTGCCTGCAAATGGAAATGTCATTGGGCATAGTGACGCAAAGTGAAACAGAAAGAGAAACAGTACTGTAGACACAAATGACAAAAAATAACAGAAACGCAAGTGCAAATGAAAACACAAAGGATAATACACATAGGGCCCCAGCACTCCCGCCATGTAATGCGGTGGCAGGGGACGGCAGCTCCCCACATGATGTCTTGTGGCATAATGTAGGAACAGTAAGCATAAACAGAAGCGCTAACAGTGGTGCACATGATAACACAAGCGCTGAATGAGAACAGAAAGGGTAACACACACGGTGGTGTAGACTGAACGGTCTGCCACATGATGTGTTGTCACATAAGTAACATGGTGCCTGCAAAATCGAAATTTCAATGGGCATGGTGACGCTAAGTAAAACAGAAAGAGAAACAGTACTATGAACACAAATGGCAAAAATAACAGAAAGCATAGCGCAAATGAAAAGCGCCAAAAGGATACATGCACATGGTGGCGCCAGAGCGTCATGATAAAGTAAGCAATTACAGAACCATAGCCGGAAAGGAGAAGCAACAGTAACAGTAATGTAAGCACACAGGCTGATTTTCCCCAAAACCTGCATAGAGAAAGACAGTGAGTACAAATAATGTATGCATAATGATGAGTATCAGAGCAGAAAATGAGAACTTGGAATACTAAATAGGTTATATCTCAGGAACTGCACGACGTAGAAAAAACATTTAAAAGTCGTATGATTTACAACTGTCCTGGCTAATTTTGTAAAGTATTTTTCTGATGAAAAGTCCGTATCTCGCACCGTTTCCGAGATACGGGCCCTGAAAGGCACGGCAAACGCCGAAATGTTATCCTATGGGAAAAAAACAGAAGTTCGGAGTGCCATAACTTTGCCTCCCTGTAATATTTTTTCACCAAACCACTGAAAGACACATCTGTGGGCTGTTGGCTGTCTTCCCTCTAAATTTCAAGAAAAAAGACTAAACCATTATTTTACAGCAGGGTGCCAAAGGATTCCTGTAATGCGTCGGGCACCGTAATGTTATCCTAAGGGAAAAACCGTCAACTTTGGAGTGCCGTAACTTTGCCGCTGTGTAATATTTTTTCAGTGAAACACTGAAAGGCACATCTATGAGATGTTGGCTGCATTCCCTCAAATTTCAGCCAAAACTCCCAACTGTTCTTTTGCAGCGGAGTGCCAAAGAATTACTGTTATTTTAGGCATAAATAGCCATGAAAGTAGTACCGCCAATTTGTGAAAGCTTTACGCAAAAATTTGCAACACTTTTCGAAGTGCGACACTACTTCATGAAAATACTTTTCAGAAATCTGAAAAACATATTTCTGGATATTTTACCCCAAAATAAAGACATGGCTAGCATCCTCAGGGCCCGACTAGGTGAATACAAAAAGAATTAGTTTGCTAGAAGGTTCTCAATTTTAAATGCCAAGCATTTTCTGATCACTAACTGAAAACAAGATGGCGGATTGCGACAGTAAAAAGTGCATTTGCGACACTGCGAACTTTTTGTTAACTTTTCCCATTGACTTATAATGGGAAATTGTTTTTTGAATAACTTTTGAACCGTTTAATATTTTTTCATGAAATCTTTGAAAGGCACATCGGGGACCCTGGCCACACGTTCCCTGAAGATTTCAGGCTGGTCGCGCAAACCGTACGACCTGTAGGCATGACCGTAGAATTCCAGAAAAAGCGTAAATGTGTGCGCAGATCATGCTTGATAACTCCACAGCCATATCTCCAACCAGTACAAAACTTAGCAGGTCCCAAGGCCTAAGGTTCTTGATCATGTATTCCAAATTTCAGGCAAATCCGTCAAACAGTTGCAAAGTTATTAAGGTGCAAAGTTTGGGGGTTTAACATAGAAATGGCTCCTCAACCCTAACTATTATAGCACTACCGTGCTACCATAATATATATATATATATATATATATATATATATATATATATATATATATATAGCAACCACAAATGAAAATGCAAAGGGTAACACACATGGTGGCGTAAACGTGAACAGTAAGTGAAACGTGTTACGGAACCACAAGCAAAACAGTAATAGTAAGAGTAATAAGCACACAGGCTGGTTTTCCCCAAAAAGCTGTATAGAGAAAGACAGTGAGTAGAAAGAATGTATGCAAAATAATGACTCTGGAACACAAAAATCAGTAGTTGTAATAGTAAATTGCTTATATCTCAGTAACCCGTCGACATAGAAAAAAATCTAAAAGTCATATGTATTATCACTTTCCTGGCTAATTATATACATACCCCCATGAGAGGCTCAAAATTTTCCACAAAAATGCCGATCCTCGACTGCTTTTGAGATACAGGCCCCTCAAAGGTGCTACTGAACACCGAATGTTATCCTATGGGAAAAAAACAGAAATTTGGACTGCATAACTTTTGAACAGTATAATATTTTTCAGAAATCTTCAAAAAA
The DNA here is from genome assembly GCA_016271365.2 of Neoceratodus forsteri. Lineage (NCBI taxonomy): Eukaryota > Metazoa > Chordata > Ceratodontiformes > Ceratodontidae > Neoceratodus > Neoceratodus forsteri. The sequence goes on from CM057459.1 coordinate 626,945,098, forward strand.
GGCACATCAGAGGGCCACAGCCAAAACTTGGTGGATCCTGTAACGGTCTATGGTTCTTACTTCGCGTATTCCAAATTTCGTGTAATCCACACAAACGTTTGCAAAGTTATTAAGGTTGCAAAGTTTGGGGTTTAACATAGAAATGGCTCTCAACTCTAATTCATGGTAGCACTACCGCGGCAAACCATAATATATAAATATATATATATATTTCGATAGTTGGTTAAGCCCTTTTACACTTCTCAGCCCACCCCAACTGGAATCAGGGTGCATTGGATCATCGCCCTAAGTGTCACCCCATCACATGTGGAAAGAAGTTGAGGAATAGGAGAATGGGGTGAGTTGTTAGACTGATGACCCATTACACAACCAGATTCCAGTTGGGGTGTGGCTGAGGGCAAAGGGGTTTCAACCTTAACATCGATTTCCTCGCTTTGTCGCTGTGGAACAACCCAACTGATGCATTAAACAGAGTTTTTTGCTCTAATTTGTCTTCTTTTGAGAATGATAATGAGAAATAGTGAATGTAACGCAGCGGCGGGAGCACGGGGGTGATGTCTTGTCGCATTGTAACATTGTGCCCACAAACACAAATTGTATTGCGCATGATGACGCAAAGCAAAACAGAAAGAGGAACAGTACTGTAGACAGAAATGTTAAAAACAATGGAAACGCAACCGCAAATGAAAATGCAAAGGGTAAAGCACATGGTGGCGTAAACGTGAATGGTAAGTGAAACGTGTATGGAACCACAAGCAGAAACGGTAATGGTAAGAGTAATGTAAGCACACAGGCTGGTTTCCCCCAAAAGCTGTATAGAGAAAGATAGTGAGTAGAAAGAATGTATGCAAATAATGACTCTCGGAACACAAAAATCAGTAGTTGTAATAGTAAATTGTTATATCTCAGTAATCGTATCGACATAGAAAAAATGTAAAGTCATATGTATTATCACTTTCCTGGCTAGTTATATGTAGCAGCCCCCAACAGAGGGCTAACATTTTTAGCAAAAACTCCGATATCTCACACTGTTTTGAGATACAGGCCCTCAAAGGCGCGGTGCAATCGTAATGTTATCCTATGGGAAAAAACAGTTTGACCGCTCATAACTTTTGAACAGTTAAATATTTTGCGAAATTTCAAAAGTACACATTGGGGGCTTACAGCTGCACATTTCCTGAAGATTTCGGACCGGGTCACGCAAAACCGTGCGATCTGTAGGCGCGACCGTAGAATTCCAGAAAAAGCGTAAACGCATGCATAGATCATGCTTAATAACTCCGCAGCTGTGTATCCAACCAGTACAAAACTTGGTAGATCCCAAGGCTTATGGTTCTTGATTGTGTATTCCAAATTTCAGGCAAATCTGTCAAACGGTTGCAAAGGTATTAAGGTGCAAAGTTTTGGGGTTTAACATAGAAATGGCTCCTCAACCCTAACTATGGTAGCACTACTGTGCTACCATAATAAATATATATATATATATTAGAGGCAAAAAACTCCATTTAATGCATTAGTTAGGGTTGTTCCACAGTGACAAAAGTGAGGAAATTCGCTGTTAGGGTTGAAACTCCTAATCCAATTCACCTCCCAGCACCACACACACACAGACACACACACACACATTCAAGTATGGGAGGACCAAGTCAAAGCAACCAATGACAGACATCCAGCAGCAGGTGACAGAAATAACAAACAATTGTCTAAATGTACTACTGAGACTTCCCACCCACCTGACCAGGTACTGCATGCTCAGTGGAGATCAATAGCAAATCTGGAGGCCATGTACACCAAACGATTCATCCCCTGATTGCAGCTGCACACAACGTAATTACACTTAGTAGTTGTATGGCCTTTAGCTACCGATGCCCCACACACACCACAACTGGTACTGTGCCGTTATTCAATATAAATGCTGAAGGTGCATGATGACAGTTGTAGAAAGGTTTTAACACTAGTGAGTATACATTAATTAAGAGAAGCTACATAAATTAACTACAAGACACTAGCATGCTCAAGATAAAAGTAGTGATACATTTAGTAGGTGATTTACATGCATGTGATACTGGCAGTACGAATTTCACAGCATTGAACAGGCAATGCTTTCCATACGTTTACATCAGCCTCTCTATGTTGAGTAAACCATTGCAGTAAATGTACTACTTTACTGCAATGGTTTACTCAACATAGAGAGGCTGATGTAAACGTATGGAAAAGCATTGCCTGTTCAATGCTGTGAAATTCGTACTTCCAGTATCACATGCATTCTACTGATGAAGGTGTACTGCTGATGTACATACATAGACCTTCAGTGTGTTTCAGTACTAAAGATGCAGTAAGTATTCTTTGTAAGAAACATTGTAATTGCATGGGTCAGGCTACAACTTCTAAATATCATAGCACTACTGAGCCAACAATGATGTACCTGTATCGAGAATGTATAGATAGATTTTCCCATAGGCACTTACTGAGTATGTTGCACCTGATAAAGACAATCTCATTGCATCTGTGATGACTAACTTATTCAAATAGTAATACATTTACTTTGTTGCAATGAGGATCTATGCCACTTATGGACACAGTGTGATTTTTTTAACAGTTGTTTCATACTCAGGCTATATGCCTACTGTTTGGGTTTGCCACACTTCTGTCACTGATGCTATCGAAGTGATAACTATGTTAATTGTGGTACAACAGGAATCAAGTAGGTATGGTGTAGATATCAACAGAATGTCTTTTAGTATTGATTTAGCTCACAATGGGGTAAGTGTACTAGGACAGCAGGGGTTATCCTCTATCACTGACTCTGTCAGTTATAATCACACTAGGGTTTCGATGACTGTAATGATCAGGTTACACTGTTCATCTTCATGAGTTCATATTCACAGCCATTCTCCAGTAACTAGACAGTGTATGGTGTAACTGGGTGGGACACTGTATTGCAAAGCTGCTGCAGTGCCTAGCAGAGCGGAGAGTATCTACTCATAAGACAATTAAGCAATAAGGCATGACCAACAGTTATGTTAAATGGTTTGTTAATCACTCTCTAGGGGTTTAATCTTGAATGAGGCATGAAGCTGAAAGTACATGTCACTAGACAGTGATAAACTGACCATTAACATAATACCTCGGAGTGGCTTATTGCTAATAATAAAACTGATTTTTAAACAACATTAAACCATGTTCATCATATGGTTAGGCTCTACATGTATGTTAATAAAAACTAAACATAAGGCTGTTACAATGTTTACAGTCAATTAGAAAGCTGCATTTCTCAAACCCTTGTTATAATCAGGAGATATTATACCTGTACAATTCCTTGGTTTTGCTGAACTCTGTTGTTCAGGTGGCCCACCACAAGTGGTGTGGTCTGGGTGGGCATCGGTAGGTAAGGCCATGCAACTACTAAGTGTGGTATGTTGTGCAGCTGCAATCAGGGATGTGTACGTTTGGTGTACATGGCCCCGTTTTGCTGTTGATCTCCACTGAGCATGCAGTACCTGGTCAGGTGGGTGGGGGGTGTCTGAGTACATTTAGACAATTGTTTGTTATTTCTGTCACCTGCTGCTGGATGTCTGTCATTGGTTCGTTGACTTGGTCCTCCCCATACTTGAAAGTGTGTGTGTGTGTGTGTGATGTCTGTCATTGGTTGTGTTGACTTGTCCTCCCATACTTGAATGTGTGTGTGTGTGTCTGTGTGTGTGTGGTGCTGGGTGAATTTGGAGTTAGGGTTTTCAACCCCAACAGCGATTCTCTCACTTTTGGTCGCTGTGGAACAACCCTAACTAATGCATTAAACTGAGTTTTTTGCCTCTAATTTCCCTTCTTTTTGAGAATGATAATGAGAAATAGTGAATGTAATGCGGATGCGGGGGGCCCCGCGCTCCCACCACATGATGTCTTGTGGCATAGTAACAGGAGCAGCAACGCAAACAGAAATGCTAACAGTGGCACACATGGTAACACTAGCGCGAATGAGAACAGAAAGGGTAACGCATAATGATGGCGAGGACGGAAAGGTGTGCCACGTGATGTCTTGTCACATAGTAACATGGCTGCCTGTAAATGGAAATGTCAATGGGCATGGTGACGCTAAAGTGAAACAGAAAGAGAACAGCACTTGTACACACAAATGGCAAAAAAGTAACAGAAACGCAAGCCACTCCAGCCGTCCTTGGCCTCAAGCACCCAGTGAGCACCAGGGCTACGCTCCGCCAGCGGGCGGTCGGTGACCGCAAGGCTGCCCAGGGGACCAGGAGGCTGGGAGAGACAGCCAGGAAGCCGTCCTTTCCCTCAAGCACCCAGTGAGTGCGGGGCTACGCCTCCGCCAGACGGTCGGCTCACACTGCAAGGCCTGAGGGACCAGGAGGCTGGGAGAGAGAGCCAGGAAGCTGTCCTTGCCCTCACACCCAGTGAGCGCTGGGCTACGCCTCCGCTAGTGGGTGGTCGGGTGACCGTAAGGCCACCTAGGGGACCAGGAGGCTGGGAGAGACAGCCAGGAAGGTACAGGAAAGCCGCGCCATTGAAGGCGAGTGCTATCTGAGCTTTGCTTCGATTGGTCCTCCTGCTCCATAGACTGCTGTTTTTACTTTGTACTGTGAAGTTGGTCAGGGTTTGTGTTTTTAAACTAAATTGCCTAAAGAGCTGTTTTCCTGTTACTGCTAAATTTCTAAGGTTTCTGCTGTAATTTTAAAATGTTTACGTGATTACAGTCTTTTGGTGGGACTTCTAGTGTGCCCAGGCACGCTACGCAGAACCCCCAGCCTTTTGTTGTGCAAAGTAACTTCACACTAATTGCAGAATCACTTGATTGCTGCTATTTTATTTAGTGACTGTGCTTTCTCTGTCTCCCTCCACTCTAGCTGTCCTTGCCCTCAAGCACCCAGTAGCAGCGCGGGGCTACGCTCACGCAAGGCAGGTCAGCAACCGCAAGGCCGCCCAGGGGACCAGGAGCCGGGAGAGACAGCCAGGAAGGTACGGAAAGTCGCAATTGCCCACCCTCCTCCCTCTTGCGTTTCTTTATACGCATCTTCCCGCCAAATTTCTTACCTCCGCCCACAGCAAAATTCTGTCCAATAATCTGTCATCGGCCCTGCGTGTGTCACCTGCTCAGCAGTCCCCCTGTCCTCATTGTAGTTAAGCCTTGAGTTACCACATCATAATGGGGAAGCTCCTCTTACTGTTTCTCTCTCTCTCAACTATGGTGTTCTTTGAGGATGATGCCATACCGAACCATACCTTACTGAATAATGCGGCTCACCAGCCTAGCTTCCCTGTGACACCTCCAGTGGTGCCGATCGGTTCCTCACATATGCCCTACCGTTGCTTCATCATAATCAGTGGGGTAACCCCCAAAAAGGGTCACAACCTGTCCTGTACTTTTTACGCTCGATGCTCCACTATTGGATCTACAGTGCCCCCTTATACCTGTCCACCAAATTAGCACTCTGTGACAGGTTACTAAGCCGCAATCCAGAGTGGATCATCTCAAAACATTGGCCACCGAGCAAGAAGAGAAGGCCCATTGACTGTCCCATCCTCCTGTCCTTCGAAGCCATCACAAAACTCTTATTCTTTCTGCTGATCTGTATTGGTAATGTTGAAATCAATCCAGGACCTCCAGAGGGCATCACCTCCCCAGCAGATCTAGCATCCATCAAAGGATTAAGCTTCCTTCGTATTAATGCATGCAGCCTCCTGAAAAAGCTTTCATTAATACAAGCCTGGTTGCCCACACCATGCCAGACTTTCTGGTAATATCCGAGACATGGCTCAAACCTGCAACAACAGATAGGGAGGTAAATTCCGCGAACTACAAATATTCAGAGCAGACTGCCTGTCAAGGGGCGTGGAGTACCTATTTATATAAAATCGAATATATCTGCAGCTTGCCTTAGTGCAACATCATTGCCCAAAGAATTTGAATGTTTATCCTTAAAATAGCTCTCACAACATGGCAGCTTTTCAACTAGTTGGCTGCTATAGGCCCCTCTGCTGATCATAAGTTCTTAACCCACCTGGGGAACATAATCAAACTGGGCCCTGAAGATATCATTATCTTAGGTGATCTGAATTTAAACTGGCTCTCCAAGACAGCTGCACCCTTAGTATCTTTTTGTGATACATATGGGTTTACTCAACTAATAAATGAACCAACAAGAATCAATTTAAAGAACAGAAGTAGTAGCACCCTACTTGACATCATGTTGGTAAACAAACCCCACCTGTTCTCACATGCTGCAGTACTATTCAGTGACATAAGTGATCACTGTCTTATTGCAGGAATAAGATCATCAGGCAAACCAGCTAACCCAGCAAAATTCCTCCCGAGAAGATCTAAAAAAAAACTTAATATCGAGGGATATCTCCACGACCTATGCCACTCTGCACGCTGGCAGGAGTTCTACCTTACATACTCTGTGGAAATAGCACTTCAGGTGCTAAATAGCATAATCATAGGTGCCCTCAATACTCATGCACCAATCACTAGTGTTAGAACGAAAAGCAAATCTTGCCGCTGGTTTTCAGTCGACCTTAAATCTGCACTGCTTGAGAGAGATAAGCTATGGAAAATGGCAAGGAAGACTAAAGAACCAAATGACTGGCTGCTGTTCAGAAAAGCTAGAAATAGCTGCACCAAAAAGTAAGGATGCTAAGGCTGCTTTATACGGCTGAACTTGATGCCTCTTATCACAACCCTGCTAGATTCTGGGCACCATCAAGGGGATCTTAGGCAGGACTCTAGCACTTCTCTGCCATCTCAAGTGCACCTTATTAAGGTTGCTATCTCCTACAAACGGGAAGTATTGGATGCATTCAACAATCACTTCACAACGGCTGCCTTGCTTTTACTCCTCTCCAGCTAATCTACTCATGGCACAACTTAAATCCCAGTCTACTGAGGCTCAGAGGGCTGATTCTTCATTCTCATTCAAACCAATTTTACTGAAGCAAGTAGAGGATCTATTGTTGCATTTGGACACTAAAAAAAGTGCAGGTGCAGACTCTCTTGACCCCTATTTTCTAAAAATTGCAATACATGTGCTTGCAGTTCCCTTAACACATCTTTTTAATCTATCTTTAGCCTCTGGGTCTATTCCTTCGCTATGAAAGACAGCACAAGTGTTTCCCCTCCTAAAATCAGGGGACCCCATGGACCTCAACAATTACAGGCCCATATCCATCCTGCCAGTGCTTTCCAAAATGCTAGAAAAATTAGTGAGCATCCAATTAAGAGACTACCTTGATGTTAATAATCTCTTAAACCCCGCTCAATCTGGGTTTTACTATGCATAGCAGCATTTCTGCACTGGCAAAAGTCACAAATGACTGGCAAACTGAGCTAGACAAAAAGAACAGCGTCTGTGCTGTATTTCTTGATCTAAGCAAAGCCTTCGACACAGTGGATCATGAGCTGCTACTCTTCACTGCACTCCATAGGCCTAGATCCACCCTTTCTTAAGTGGTTCAGATGTTATCTCACTGATAGAACGCAGGTGAAAAATGAAGGCGACCTATCCTCATCAAAACCACTCCTAAGAGGAGTACCTCAAGGATCTATCCTGGGCCCTATCCTTTTGCCATTTACATTAACAACATTGACTTAATCTCACCAAGCCAATGTTCACCTCTTTGCAGATGACACTGTCTTATATGTCAGTAACCCATCACCTTCAAAGGCCTGTGAAATACTACAATCAGAATTCTCCCTTTTGCAATTCCAACTACTTGAAAAAAAACTCCTCCTAAATGCAAAGAAGACAAAAGCTATGTTCTTCTCCACTAATTACTATACTAACACCTTTTCACCAAGCAATCTTGCCCAGCTATCCACCATCCTTGGAGAAAGCCTTGACTATGTTGACAAATTCAAATATTTAGGGTTATGGATTGACAACAGGCTTGATTATACTCAGCATATTGTAGAACTTCTGAAAAAACTTCGCCAGAGGCTTGGCTTTTTCTTCAGAATTAAACATTATTTAACCAGAGATTCAAGACAGAGACTAATCCAGGCCTTATTTCTATCACTTATTGACTATGCAGACTTCCTCTATGGCCACTGTTCTATTTCCTATTTAAGTAAACTGGATACCTTGTACCACAGAGCTCTCAGGTTCATCACAGATCTTCCATTCAACACTCATCATTGCTCTCTCTATGCTGCAGTTGGCTGGACATCCTTACACCTCAGAAGGAACAAAAATGCTGCATTATGGATATACAAAACCCTGTCTGACAAACTTCCATCCTGTATTTTAGATTGCTTTACACTGGCCACAGCTAGGTTATATGCCCTAAGAAGCAACAACCTCATCACTTTGAAGCTACCCAAAGCCAGCACCCGGTATGGGAGATCTGCAATCAGCTACTCTCTAGCAATGGCATGGAATTCTCTGCAGAAGACCCTAAAGTTGACCACCTTTATACCTCTAACATCCTTTAAAAAGCTCTACACAAGTCTCTTCCCAGAGATATGCAATTGCTTTCACAAGGCTTAGTCCAATCACATTCATTACCCCCTTTTTCTACTGCAGCTTTGTTAGCCTTACTAAGACCTCCACAGCTACCCCTGTCACTTACTTCTACCCATTCACTCACTACTAGTAGACTTAGTCCCCTACCTAAAACTCCACCAGCCCCTCTATGTCATTTTTCAGAGGCTGTTTTCAACTTTTAGTAGTCATCAATCATAACTGTCTGGTTTAGCTTGCCTTGGAGCCTGTAATCTCCAGCTACCCTGTTTGTATATGTTTATATTATTGTATCTGTTTATATAGATGTGTTTTGTATATGTCTGCTTTTGTACCTTCAAGTTGTTCCTCGACCTATCAGGTCCATCTTGTAAATGAGCTTTGCTCAATGATGTCTGCCTGAATAAATAAAGATTTTTGATTGATTGATTTGATTGAAATGAAAACGCAAAGGATAACGCATATGGTGGCGCAGACGCCAACGGTAAGTGAAACGGGTACAGAACTGCAAGCGGAAAGGGCAACAGTAACAGTAATGTAAGCGCACAGGCTGGTTTTCCCCAAAATCTGCATAGAGAAAAACAGTGAGTACAAATAATGTATGCATAATAATGAGTATCGGCGCAGAAAATGAGATCTTGGAATACTAAATACATTATATCTCAGGAACCGTACAACGTAGAAAAAAAATTTAAAAGTCATATTATTTACAACTGTCCTGGCTAATTTACATCTTAGCCCCATTGGGGGGCTAAGAAGTTTTCCAATGAAAAGTCCGTATCTCGCACCGTTTCCGAGATATGGGCCCTGAAAGGTGCGGCGAACTCCGTAATGTTATCCTATGGGAAAAAAAGAAAAGTTCGGAGTGCCATAACTTTGCCTCCCTGTAATGTTTTTTCACCAAACCACTGAAAGGCACATCTGTGGGCTGTTGGCTGTCTTCCCTCTAAATTTCAGGAAAAAAGACCAAACCGTTATTTTGCAGCAGGGTGCCAAAGGATTTCTGTAATGCGTCGAGCAACGTAATGTTATCCTATGGGAAAAACCATCAACTTTGGAGAGCTGTAACTTTGCCGCTGTGTAATATTTTTTCAATACAACACTGAAAGGCACATCTATGAGATGTCGGCTCCGTTCCCTCTAAATTTCAGCCCAAAACTCCCAACGGTTCTTTTGCAGCGCAGTGCCAATGAATCGCTGTCACTGTCCCACAGATGGAAAATTACTGTCGCAATTTGCGAAAGCTACAAAGTTCGACACTTTCATGAGCACGAAGTAATTTGTGAAAGTACTTTTTCCAGAAATTTGAAAAACATATTTCTGGGGTGTTTTACCACAAAATAAAGACATGGCAAGCATCCTCAGGGTCCAACTAGGTGAATACAAAAAGAATTAGGTTGCTAGAGGGTCCCAAATTTAAATGCCAACCATTTTTATGATCACCAACTGAAAACAAAATGGGCGATTTGTGAAAGTAACAGGTCCATTTGCGAAAGTAAAAATGCATTTGCGAAAGTGTTGAACTTTTTGTTAACTTTTCCCATTGACTTATAATGGGAAACTGTTTTTTGAATAACTTTTGAACCGGTTAATATTTTTTCATGAAATCTTTGAAAGGCACATTGGGGACCCTGGCCACATGTTCCCTGAAGATTTTGGACCAGTCGCACAAACCGTAAGACCTGTAGGCGTGACCGTAGAATTCCAGAAAAAGCATAAATGCGTGCACAGATCACGCTTAATAACTCCACAGCTGCATATCTGACCACTACAAAACTTGGCAGATCCCAAGGCCTATGGTTCTTGATCATATATTCCAAATTTCAGCCAAATCTGTCAAATGGTTGCAAAGTTATTAAGGTGCAAAGTTTTGGGGTTTAACATAGAAATGGCTCCTCAACCCTAACTATGGTAGCACTACCTGCTACTACATAATATATATAACTATATATATATATATATATATATATATATATATATATATATATATATATATGTAGAGCATTGATGCTCCAGCCACCCCTCAACTGGAATCGATAACAGATTGGGGTCATCTGCCCTAAGTGTCACCCCATCACATGTGGAAAGAAGCTGAGGAATAGGAGAATGGGGTGACAGTTAGGACCAATGACCCCAATGCACACCCTGATTCCAGTTGGGGTGGGCTGGAGGAGTACAAAGGGGGTTTCAACCCTAACATAGAATTTCCTCACTTTTGTCGCTGTGGAACAACCCTAACTGATGCATTAAATGGAGTTTTTTGCCTCTAATTTGTCTTCTTTTTGAGAATGATAATGAGAAATAGTGAATGTAATGCAGCGGCGGGAGCACGTGGATGATGTCTTGTCGCATTGTAACATTGTGCCCGCAAACGCAAATCGTAATGCACATGATGATGCAAGGTGAAACAGAAAGAGGAACAGTACTGTAGACAGAAATGTTAAAAACAACGGAAATGCAACTGCAAATGAAAACGCAAAGGGTAACGCACATGGTGAAGTAAATGTGAATGGTAAGTGAAACGTGTACGGAACCACAAGCAGAAACGGTAATGGTAAGAGTAATGTAAGCGCACAGGCTGGTTTTCCCCAAAAGCTGTATAGAGAAAGACATTGAGTAGAAAGAATGTATGCAAAATAATGCCTCTCGGAACACAAAAATCAGTAGTTGTAATAGTAAATTACTTATATCTCAGTAACCGTACTACATAGAAAACAAATTTAAAAGTCATATGTATTATCACTTTCCTGGCTAGTTATATACATAGCCCCATAGAGGGGCTAAAATTTTTCGACAAAAACTCCGTATCTCGCACCGTTTTCAAGATACAGGCCCTCAAAGGCGTGGCTAACGCCGTAATGTTATCCTATTGGGGAAAAAAACAGAAGTTCGGACTGCCATAACTTTTGAACAGTTTAATATTTTTTCACGAAATCTTTGAAAGGCACATTGGGGGCCACAGCTGCATGTTCCCTGAAGATTTTGGGCTGGTCACTGAAAAAAACCGTGCGACCTGTAGGCGCGACTGTAGAATTCCAGAAAAAGCGTAAATGTGCATGCAGATCATGCTTAATAACTCTGCAGCTGTGTATCCGACCAGTACAAAACTTGACAGATCTCAAGGCCTATGGTTCTTGACCACGTATTCCAAATTTCAGGTAAATCTGTCAAACAGTTGCAAAGTTATTAAGGTGCAAAATTTGGGGTCTTAACATAGAAATGGCTCCTCAACCCTAACTATGGTAGCACTACTGTGCTACCATAATATGTATATATATATATATATATATATATATATATATATGTATGTATAAATTAGTAAAACAAAAAAATCATATTATGGTACTATCATCTAGTCAAAGAAATGTATTGTCATTTCACTCACATCATGGTGTCATGCTCTGCTATACCCCCTTGCTAGTACTAGCACAATAAGCAACCCTTCCCATGATCCTTTCAGTGGTGAGTCATTGTCACACACTGTTATTTATGATTTCCTACAGCAACCCAATAAAGAATACCATTATACTAACATACAACTACTGTACATTTCTTGGTGTACATATGAAAAGAAATAATAAAATTACAATAAAATAAACACCACAGAAGTCAACTACTTTTTCTAAACACAAAACATTCATTATCACTGATAATGTTGTCTTGTCATATAAATTAATAATACCAAATATAAGTATATTGAAAATATATTTTTATATAATATTTCCCTTATCATCATAAGTGTGAAGAGAACAGGCACTATCACAGTCTAGAGATGCAGCTAAGATTTCAGTAAAATACAGGGAAAAAGACAAAAAGGTGAAAAAGAGATGTAGGGAGGACAAGAAAATATGTATAGAGAAGAAACAATTTAAGCAGAGACAGCTGCTAGAAAAGGAGATTCAAAAACCTTTTTCATAATTGTTAAAGACTTGTCAGGAGGTATACAACCACAGTCATTGCCTATCAAGAAAATCAATGGTTATCCAGTGAGAATGCATGTATCAATGCCATGAAGAGGTAATAGAATGGTGGAAAGAACATTTTGAGGCTATTCTGAACTTTTCAGAACCCACCATAGTTCATGATTTCAGTGAAGAAAACTCAGAAACCTTGAATACAGACACTGGAGTCATTACAATCAGTGAGGTAAAAAGGCCTATCAAAAGACTAAAAATGGCAAGGCAGCAGATATTGATGGAATACATGCCAAAATGATTAAAAGTGGAGGACATATGGTCATAAAGCAACTGGCCAAGCTGTGTAATCACAGGGAAAGTACCTAAAGGTTGGAAAGACAGACAAATAGTTCCACTGCCCAAGAAAGAAGATCTAACTGAATGTACCAACTGGAGGAGAATAACACTACTCTTGGTACCTGGAAAAGTTACGGCTAGTCTTATGTTGCACAGGATGGTAGAACTAATGTTAAGACACAAACAGGCTGGCTTCTGTCAAGGATGATCATGCTGTGAACAAATCTTTACACTACATCAAATCATTGAAAAGGTTACTGCATGGGATAAACCCATCCTGATCAACTACTTTGATTAATAAAAAAACATTTGACAGTGTTCACAGAAAATTACTGTGGAACATTCTTAAAAGCTACAGAATACCTGACAAGATAGAAAGTATAGTGAGGAGCTTCTATGACAGACATCGATCTGCTGTAAGATTTGAAGGACAGATAAATGGTTCAAAATTGTCACCAATGTAAGACAAGGATGCATTCTCTCACTTCTACTGTTCATACTGGTGATGGACTGGCTAATGAAGAGAGCAACAGATAACCCTATGACAAGATTGAAATTGGTCAACAGCGAAAAGCTGAATGACTTAGATTTCACAGAAGATGTTGCACTAGTGGATAATACATGAGCTGGAATGAAAGTGTTGACTATAAGAGCAGAACAGGAGGCACAGAAAATGGGGATACTCATCAATCCAGATACGACATAAGTGATGAATCTAGGAACATGGGATAGCGATGAGAAGTTGTACATTAGTGGAAAAGGAATTGAAGTCATAGAGCATTTTTGCTATCTGGGAGGTTGAGCAGCAGCAGTTGTGGTAAAAGGTGTATTATACAGGATAGAGGAAGCCAACATGACCTTTGGAAGACTAGGAGTTATTTGGAAGAATAAGGGACTCTGTTTGGAGATGAAGATCAGGCTATATGAAGCAATAATACTTACAACTCTCTTATATGGATCACAAGCATAGCCTATGACTGAGCAGAATATAAAGTGTCTTGAGGCTGCCCATCACAGGTGGTTGAGGAAAACTCTATATATCATGGAAAGACAGGGTGATGAACAAGAAAGTTTATGAGATAACAGAACAAAAAGAACTTGCAGTACTTATGAAAAGAATATGTTTGAAATGGGCTGGAGCATGTTCACTGAAAGGATAATAATTACAGAGCTAAGCAGGTAATGAACTGGATACCACATGTGGAAAACAGGAAGAGAGGACAACCAAGGAAGAACTTGAAGAAAACTGTTGTAAAGGATCCTAACATCGTAGGGCTGATGTGTGATGAGTCTCTTCATAAGGATCTGGACAGAGAGGAGTAGAAACGCTGGACTGCACGATGTACAGACATGCACGAGACAGACTAAGGTCTAAAGTAAGGTAGGGTATCATCATATTATTATTATTAATCAGTTAATGCAGAATAAGGTTGCCACTGCCCAAAACTCAAACCCCACAAAGTTTGGAAATGTGCTATTATGGTTTTTAATGCACTGCCCACAATGTTTAAAAACGTTACTATTCAGGTTACCAAGTCTAACTCCTACCCTTAACCCCTCCCCTACCCTCATTACCCAAGGCCAAACTATAGGTGTGGGGCCATGTATCAATAGTGTATTTTCTCATACATTGCCAGAATATTAAAAATTTGAAAATACCAAGTCTAATCCCCACAACCTCATACATTCCTTACCCTCATGACCCAAGGCCAAGCAACAGATCTGGCTCCATGCTGCAAGACTTTACTGGTTCATGTGAGTCTCTATGGAACCAACACTAAGTTGCAGTTACCACGTAGTTGTATGTTTTTTGATATATGGCTTTGTGGACCTTGTATATAGTACAACATCCATGTAACAGCAATATTTGGGTTCATATGTTGCCTACTAGGATATGTACCATCCACTTGTAACTTGTTTTATACAGCTTCAAAAAGACTTTGCGTAAAATAGTATACATGTCCCAGGCTTTGGTAGTCCCAAGTATGTATTATACAAAAAGTAAGTTAAGCATGTGCAATGTGTATAGTACTGTACATTTAAGATAAACTTGGATAGATATTACTAAGTTTGACGTCTTGAATGCTTCCACTTTGTAGTGGGAACAGCTTATATGGGATTGAGCCTTCTGCTGTTCTAACAATTCCTAGTATAACTCTTAGTATCCAAATCTGTAACAAGTAATGGTGTATGAAGTTTCCAAAATTTTCTCTGTGAAAAAATCCATACATTTCGGCAAATTTGCAATGCTAATGAATCGGAATTCACATTGTGATTCGCCAGGCAAATTGGCCAAATTCAAGTGGTGCATTAACACAAATGGCCAGTTCAAGTGGAATCCCAATGAGAATTGTGTGCCACACCCCCTCCATCCAACCAAAAATGATACAAAATTTGATACCTCCCCACCCCTGCTGGCACCCCCCTCCTCCTGCCCTGGCAAATTGCACAGGCTGTTAGTGTAACTACTTAAGCGCTGCAGTGCAGAGTCAGACCAAAAATAAACAGTTAATACCCTTCCCCACACCCACATGCCAAACACACACATCCCACCTTCCCCACCTCAAGTAACTCAGTTATCAAAGTATAACATCAAGTACCGCCAGTCCCCTACCCAACCTCTTCAGTGGTCTCCTTCACCCTCAACCCCCACCAGCACACACAAATTCAACCTGAAAAAAGGAAAAAAATCTCCTGGTGCAAAGTGTCTGCTATGTTCACTGTTCATCTTGTAATGGCATGGATGAATGAATAGTGATGTCTTTGCTCCTAGTAATACCAGATTTGCTGAATTTGTTTAGAAGGAAAATTGAGAAAATTCAACATTACAACTGCAGATGATACATTATTAAATGTTAATGTTTATAGGTTGCTTTGGGACAATATTATATTGGCATTGATACAAAATGGAAGAATGGATGTGAGTTGTGTGGACAACACAGGTTTCAAGCTCACTGCATTGCAGCAAAAACTGCCATTGAGGGAGAAGTATATAAAACTGCCATTGAGGGAGAAGTATATCTAATCAAAGAGCAAGAAAATTGCTTTTCAATAATTTGAAGAAATGTTATTGCAGATTCAAGTACCACTTTGGACTTTGAGTTAAACAAGTGTGTGACCGTATCCTTGAGTTCCTTTTTTAGGTTTTCTCATATGTTCCCCAAATGCTTCTGTCTGTAATTTTTTTGCATATTTTAGGGGCACGATAGCACCCCTATAGTTAGGGTTGGCGAAGCACTTCAACATTAAATCTCAGTTTTCCACCTTAATAACTTTGGCATTGTTTAATGAAATTGCCCCAAAAATGGTTTGTGTTGTCATTTTCTCAGTGTTGTAAGATGTGGGAAGTTTTATGATGGCAACTTTTACGGTTTTGAGATATAAAATGGTCAAAAAGCCAAAAATGGACATTTTTTTCCCCATAGGAGAACACAGGACATTTTGCCTTCATCTACAGCACATACAGAATGAAATTTTTCTCTGAATTTTTTAGGGATGATGGGGTGTGTGCAAAGGGTGTGCCTTTGGATGGTTTGTTGAAAAATATATTACCATTTATGAATTATAATGATTTTTGTGATAGATGCAAGACAGGCTGTTCGAATGGTAAATAACATTTGCTGTTTGAAATGTACTGTTCAAATGGTAAATTGCCATTTACTGTTCAAACTTTACTGTTCAAACAGTAAATGGTATTTACTGTTCTATCGGTAAATACCATTTAATGTTTGAGCAGTAAAGTTCAAACAGTAAATCACTGTTCAGTGCAGATTCCGCCATCTTGTTTCCAGTAAGGGAGGATTAAAAAGTTAAATGTTTTAAAAAAATACTATCTCTAGGTAAACACCAACAGTTGTGTTTACCTAATCAGGGCCCAAGGAATTCAATGGTGATGTCTTTGCTCCTAGTAATACCTGATTTGCTGAATTGTTTTAGAAGGAAAATTGAGAAAATTCAGCATTACAACTGCAGATGACACATTATTAAATGTTAATGTTTATAGGTTGCTTTGGGACAATATTATATTGGCATTGATACAAAATGGAAGAATGGATGTGAGTTGTGTGTACAACACAGGTTTCAAGCTCACTGCAGTGCAACAAAAACTGCCATTGAGGGAGAAGTATATTTACTCAAAGAGCAAGAATGTTGCTTCAGATTTTTTTAAAAAGCATTAATAACTTGACATTTCAATACAGTAGTCAAAATAATCAAAAAATTTTCTGAAGATGGAACTTTCACTCTGTGTATCTCATAGCCCTATCTCTTACACTTCCCTAGTCTGAAAGTCAGTCCCAGCACATCAACATTCTGTGATGGCATTGTTTGAAGAGCACCGCAAATACCATCCCTTTTCTTCCTTGGGGGTGAGACTATGATGAATGGGAGCAGGCTACACTGGATTTTAAAAGCTGGTATCAGACAAGCTATTGGAGGGGGGGACAGGAACACATAAGGGAGATGAGAGTACATTTTTCTGCCATTAGGTGCATGGTGGGTGGTAGGATGCAAAAAGCATTACTACTATTAAATAGCTACTGGCATGATTTGGGCAGGCAACTCATACTTGTAGTTGCTTGCTCTAGAAGCTATTTCAGATATAGATTAGTATTCAGTTCAGTTCAATCTTTAATGTTCGACAGTTTATGTCATTACAAGTAGAATCACATATAAAATGTAATCATTCCAGATAAAGAAAAAAATCCATATCATCATTTTATGAATATCTTTCTGTAAGTTATACAAAGTTATTAAAATTCCACCATGTTAGACATTTGGATAATTGGTATTCCTGTTAATTTAAAGATGTGATTTTTGCTTTTCAATAATTTGAAGAAATGTTATTGCAGATTCAAGTACCACTTTGGACTTTGAGTTAAACAAGTGTGTGACTGTGTCCTTGAGTTCCATTTTTAGGTTTTCTCATATCTTCCCCAAATGCTTCTGTCTGTAATTTTTTTGCATATTTTAGGGGCACGATAGTGCCCCTATAGTTAGGGTTGGTAAAGCACTTCAATGTTAAATCTCAGTTTTCCACCGTAATAACGTTGGCATTTTTGATGAAATTGCCCCAAAATTTGTATGTGCTGTCATTTTCTCAGTGTTGTAAGATATGAAAAGTTTTATGATGGCAGCTTTTACGGTTTTGAAATATAAAATGATCAAAAAGCCAAAAATTGACATTTTTTCTCCCCATAGGATAACACAGGACATTTTGCCTTCATCTACAGCACATACAGAATGACATTTTTCTCTGAATTTTTTAAGGATGATGGGGTGTATGCCAAGGGTGTGCCTTTGGATGGTTTGTTGAAAAATATATTACCATTTTTAATTATAATGATTTTTGTGATAGATGCAAGACAGGCTGTTCAAATGGTAAATAACATTTGCTGTTTGAACTGTACTGTTCAGATGGTAAATGGCCATTTACTGTTCAAACTTTACTGTTCAAACAGTAAATGGTATTTACTGTTCGATTGGTAAATACCATTTAATGTTTGAACAGTAAAGTTCAAACAGTAAATCACTGTTCACTGCAGATTCCACCATCTTGTTTCCAGTAAGGGAGGAGGAAAAAGTTAAATGTTTTAAAAAATACTATCTCTAGGTAAACACCAACAGTTGTGTTTACCTAATCAGGGCCCAAGGAATACAATTCTGGCATTTTTGTATCATGTCCCTAAATATGTTTTTTTTGGCTGGTAGTGTCTGTCGCAAATTGTGGCAGTATTCTGAAACACCTGCTTTTGTGCATGACACTATGGGGGGTGGATTTGTGGAAGTAATCTCTAAATAGTCCCTGCTCATTTGGGGTAAACAGACCCCAGAATCTGATTCCTCAGCCCCCATTTAGGTGTTTACCTAATGAAAGCCTGTGTTCCCCCTTTTACTGCTTCTAAGGGGAAGGGAGCTAAGGAATATTAATATTAAAATATTTAAAGCTCTGCTGACATCGGAGTGCCCAATCCCCATGTTAGCAGCATAACACCCCCCTGCCAGTGTGGGACATGGTGGAGCCCACTCTCAGTGTCCCCAGTATGTTCTCCCACCCCAGCAGTGTGGGACACTGGGCAGCCCACTCACAAATTAAGTCCCTCCTGGTTAAACAATTTCTCTCTTCCCCTTCCTTTACACTTTGCTGACAGTGGGGTGCCCAATCCCTGTTTTGCCACTAGCCCCCCCATCAGTGTGAAACACTGGGAAGCCCACTCCCAGTGTTCTGAGTTCTGTCCTACCCCCCAACAGTATTGTCGGACACTGGGGGACCCACCCCAAGTGTCCCATTGCTTGCAATACAGTACCTGTAAAAAAAGAAAACAATCCTCTATCTTTTTATCCCTGTAAAACAGAAAATGGTCCCTTGTCATCTTCCCCCTCCCCATCCCAACCCTTCCACTGAGCACCCACCACCTCCCCTTGCCCTACATTTACCACCAGAGGTCATTAGGTGTCATCTACTGTGGACCAGATCATGTCTGCACTCTTCAAAGCTGACCTGAAAACTGAAGTATCAAGGTGAGTGCTGTATAATGGCTGTCAATGGTGTTTTGAATTTATGTTGATATCTTGGCCAATTTTTGGAATTTTTATACCAAATTTTCAACATGCACTTTTTTGGACCCCACTTTATGAACACTGTCACTGTCATTTCATTAATCAAGCCCAGAAGGTGATTTCATAGTCACTGCTTGAAATCACCTTTCAGGACTGAGTAACAAAATGACAGTGCCAGTGTTTATGAGGTGGGGTCCCAAAAAGCCCATGTTCAAAATTTGGTGAAAATATTCATAAAAACGGCCGAGTTACATGCCGTCATTGACATTTTTCTATGCACGCATGTAATTTTGGTAGATTTTAATATTTTGACTCCAAATTTTCAACATTGCCATGTTTTCACACCACCTCAAGAACAGTACAGCTGTCATTTTTCACATCTGGCCCAAAACATATTTTAGCACCTGTGGAATGGAATGGCACGGAATGGTGTGGAACGGTATTTTGGCACATATGTGGCATTTCCACCTATAAGGTTTATGAGGTGGGGTCATAAGAAGACTATGTTAAAAATTTGGTGTCAAAATATGAAACAGTTGCAAAGTTATGACATTTTGCTGCAATTTCTCTACTCCCACTCATAACTTTGGGAATGTTAAGTATTTTTACCCCAGATTTTCAACATAGCCTTCTTATTACCCCCACTTCATGTATGCCATACCTGTCGTATTTCAATTACTGCCCAAAATATGTTTTTCACCTGTGGTGTAGAATGGCATCGCAGTTGTGCAGAATTAAATTTTGGCAAGGATTTGAACATTTTCTTTAACAGGTACATAACGTGGGTTAATAAGAAGGCTATGCTGACAATTTTGACACTGTTGTCCTATAAATGTAAGTGAATGTCCTGAAGGGTCATTATGTGCTTCAACAGCTACATATATATATATATATATATTTATGCAATAGGGGTGAGCCAATATGTCACTGAATAAAACAGGTAGTCTCATTGCAGTGGAACAGTGGAATATTTTCATTGCAGTGAAATAAACCACTGTGGTGACATCACCACAGTGGATTTATTTACATTTATTCAATGGCTCATGCAAAACATCACCATTAGTGTGAAATAGTGCAATTGAATACTATTTCACTATTCCATGCTAACGGTTACATTTGCATGCTATTCCAGGCTAATGGTTATTTTTTAACCAATCACCCCTAACAATAGGTGGCCCTATTGTATAAATGATATATATGATGGGTGAGGTTAGAACATGGGTAATATTTGCACTCGTGCATAGTAGCCTCTGATAATACCACTCATGGCTCCGCTATACTCTACCAGTCATGATATCACTGGAGGTCACTATGCACTTGTGCAAATACTTCCCATATTCCACCCTAGCCTATCATGTACCCCTTATATATATTATATATGTAATAGATAAACCACTCTGAGGTGTGCAGTCGTGCTCTGATACACACATGCCTTGGTGTGCATTGTGTGCATGAGGCTGCAGGCCAAGTGTGTCAACCACCCAAGGAGTGCATATATCAGAGCGCAACCGCACACTTCAGAGTGGTTTACCTATCTTCTAAAATGGCAAAATTGTTCTGGAAGGGGATAAAAGTGGAGGTGTGTGGTCACGCTCTGATATACGCACGGTCATGTGATACTTTTCAAGCAATAAAAGCAAATCATTTTCCTCACCCATTTTATATATATATATAATATATAATATATATACACACACACGCATCTACAGAGGGACAGTAAAATAATGATACTATTATACTATCTCAAAAGGTAAGGAAATAAATTGCAAAACATAGCATTAATGCTCTAGTTAGGGCCAAAGTCACAAAAGTAGGGAAAAGTAGCATTAGCATTTTCAAAGCTAATACCTACAGCTACCCTACACACACCAGTAGGTGTCAGGGGGTGCCTTGAGGTCATCGACCCTAGCGCTCACCCTATTCCATCAGTAAATAAGCTGAGATGGGTACAGTATAGGAGAATGTGGTGAGCGTTGGGGTTGACAACCTAAAAGCACACCCTGACGCCTGTTGGTGTGTGCAGAGTGGGTGTTGGGTATTTGCTTTGAAAGCCCTAATACCACATTTCTCTACTTTTGTGGCTTTGACCCTAACTAGAGCATTAACAAAGTTTTTTGCAATTTATATGTATTATGTACATATATTATTTATCAGCACCATACATGTAAACATACCGGCAATTATAATCTTAGTACATTCAGGCAGCCCCCTTCCCCAATTCTATTTTATTCTCCATAGAGTGCCTGCAGCCCCATTCCTGACCTTTCATTATAATTATGCTATTTTCAGGAATGGGCTGCAGCACTTGGCGATCGCCCAGCTCACAACAGGAAGTTGTGAACTGAGATTTATAAGGGAAATATTTTTGAAACCACTGCAGAGAAAATATTACTTTATAGCTGAACAAGCTCCTAGGGCAGGCAACTACACATATGAGTTGCCTGCCTGTAGCTAAAAAAAATGTGTCAGCTGCTCTTTAAGGAGAAGGGGGAGGAGAGATTGCATTGTTGCCATTAGGTCTGGAGAAAGAGAGTTGAGAGCATTGCTGACATTTGCTAGATGGGGGATGGGTATTGAAAGCTTTTCTTTCATAAGTTGCGGAGAGGAGAGAAGAGTGCAGAGAGCAATCCAATCTTTTAGACTGGAGTGGAAAAGAGAGCTTTGCTGACATTATTTCCTCTTGTCTAAGGGGAGCTTTGCCTGACATAGAAACATATACAATAAGGCTACAGAGGCAAAAGAAAAAAGTGAAAATAAAAAGAAAAGCTAGATGAGCCACCATGGTAGGCCAATGGTAGTGCATCAGAATTCTATGATTGCAACTCATGTTCAGTTCTGAGCCTGGTACCACACACTCTCGGACAGCCCATGACCAGGGGGTGCTGCCGAGGGCAGGGCCTTCACACTAGGACAGGGAGGTGCACATGAAAGAAAATGAAGAAAAGGTGAAATCATGGTAAGAACGATAACAACAAAGCTAAAGACTGATTCAAAATGGGAAAACTAAACAAGGAAATTGTGAAACGGATAATAAAAGAAATAATTACACTGACACTGCAAATGCTTAATGTTTGACATTTTTAATGTATAGCAGTCTTTGGGACTAATAGTACAGGGCACCCTGTCTCACTCCAAAGCCCATCACCCCAAATATGACTTTGTATGGGCCCCTGATAGGTGTTCACAGAGGAGGGGCTTCTTGGGTGCTCCATATCTAGGCTACTTTAAGCTCCACCTTGTGGAACAAATATTCAGCTGTGTGTTTCCTGCCATCAGGTTGAAAGGGTGCCTGCCAGTAGCTGTTAATGTAGTTTGTAACATGGCTCTATATACGAGTCTCACATAATGAAATGTGATTGGTTGTATCATAACAGGTGATTACAAAGCAACCATGGATTAATTCCACAGTTGGACCATGGTTGCTTCTGTAGTACCTTTTATGAACCACAACAAAATATTGGCAGACTTCCTTGCTTTGATGTAAGGCGATGTAGTGTTGGAAAACGCTGCATAGTAAGGACATTGTGTCATAACAGCAATCCCAGAATGCAGTAAGCCATCGAAGAGGAAGTACAAATCTACGAGCGCAGCACAGAAATCAAATATTAAAACATTTTTGTACTAGTAGATTTTCCTAAACTTTACATATATCTGTATAAAAAGAAATGTACTAGTAACAGCACAGTTTGGAATATTAAGTGGACACAGCTGCTATTTATGTAAGTAGTGCTACTTTAGCATGCCGTGTTTCAATAAACCTAGTAGCATAATAAACCCTGTGTGTTTGAAAATCTTTCCTGACCTGAAATGTGCAATAAGTGTGGCAATCTAATAATAGTAGCAATACTCTTGCCATGTTACAAGAGCATTAAACCACTCCAGACCATGATTCTACTGTGGAATTTATCCATGGTTGGGTGGTTGGAGATACTCGGCAACCCCCCCAACCATGGATTAATTCCACAGTAGAACCATGGTCTGTCATGGTTTAATGCTTACATAAAATGACACTAAGCCCTAAACAGATTTAGATAAATACTGAGAGTAAGAACAGCTACTGAAAAGCAGAGAACTCGAGGGTTAACAGAAATTATATAACTTACACAGGCCATCTTTGCTGGGTCCCCAAAAACTGTAATGCATGTTCTGTGTTATTTATTTATTAATGTGTTACAGAACATTAAATCCTGCCATGGAACTTGACCTAATAGTTCCACAGGAGTTCAGAGTTCCTGCTGCAGAGAACAGGGAGCCTTGTGTGTAACCATCCAGCTGTACAGTGCTCCCTTATTATGAGTACATAAGTGACATTCATGGGGCTGACATGGTCACCTTATCTTTTTCTTCCCCTGTGTCAATAACTGTGTACTGAAGTCCTTTGTTTGTTTTTGAATTTCACCCTGGGTTTATTTCGGAAACTTTTAAAGTGGGATTGAAACTTCAGATTGCATGAAATAGAATGGAATTGACTTTACAGCATATAGAGATTTTCAGACACAAGTTGTCTCAGGGCAGTTTACAAAGCAACACATTAGACAGTGATAGTGCAGTGACTTTTATTTAACTATTTAGACATCGGTGACTAGCAAGGCACACTGATATGAAGATTAATTTGCAGAAGTGACTCAGAGGAACAGATTAGCTCCATAACAAAAGCAGTAATGGCAGGGAGCACGGACAGAAGGAGCTGCTGTTGATCATGATGCTGTTTTTTTGGCCCCTCTGTTGAAGGTGGGGTCAGAGGAGCTGTTGATGATCACAGCACTCTTGTGTCCCCCCCCCCCTTTACTGAGATGGGCTGGAGGCTTTTCTGACAATCAGTTTTGTTCCGTTTCCCTCCCTCCATTGAGGGGGAGCCAGAGGAGTTTCTGCTGATCACAGCATTGTTTTGTTTCCACCTCTAATGAAGGAGAGGACCAGAGGAGCTACTGATAATTGCAGTGTTGTTGTAGTCCCCCCTTTGCTGAGTGGGGGAACTGAAGGAGCTTCCAGAGATCACATCATTGTTGTGTTCCTTTACTGGGGGAAGGGACCAAAGGAGATTCTGCTAATCCAAGAGTTGTGTTCCCCCCTAAACTGAGAGGGGGTACCAGAGGAGATGCCATCAATCCTAGTGTTGTTGTTCCCACCTCTGTTGAAGAGGAGACTGGAGGAGCCACTGCCAATCAAGATAGTGTTCTGTTTGGCCTTTATACTGGGAAGGAGGGGACTGGAGGAGCTGCTGCAGATCTCAGCATTGTTGCATTTCCCCGCTTCTGAGGGGGGAAGTGTGGGGAGCTGAAGGAGCTGCCACCAATAATGGTTTTGTCTTGCCCCTCCAGTGTAAGGGGGGGTGAACTGGAGGAGCTGCTGAAAATAATGGGACTATAGTTCCCCCCACTGAGGGGAGACAGATGAGCTGTTGTTTGCAATGTTGTGTCCCCCCTACTGAGAGAGTGACTGTAGAAGCTGCTGCCAGTCATGGAGTTATTTTTGTTGCTGTCTCTACTGAGCAAGGGACTGGAGGAGCTACTGCCAATCAGGACATTGTTTTATTTGGTTCTTCTGCTTGGGGGGAGGGGCCAAAGGAGCAGCTTATGATTGTGACATTGGTTAGTTTCCCCTCTACTGAGGATGAGGGAACTGGAGGAGCTGCCACTGATGGCAGTGTTGATTTGCTTGCCCCCTCTACTGGGCTGACCCAGCAGAGCTGCAGCTGAATATGGCATTATTTTGTTTGGCCATACTACTGGGGGGGGGTAAAGTAGCTGTCACTGATTACAGAGTTGCCATGTGCCTCCTTCTATTGGGCTGGAGGGAACTGGAGGAACTGCCACCAACAACAGCATTGTTGTGTTTCCCTCTCTGTATGGCTTTTGGGTGTGGTAGGATTGGATAAGGTACAATTGCCATGAAGCAACTTCTTTGTTAGTTGGTGGGGGTGAAAGTACTTTTGCTGGCAAGTGGCTTCTCTGGGGGAAGTATAAAGTATAGTCACTATGGAGCAGCTTCTCAGTTAGCTGATGGGTGAGCAGGTGGGGGTGAGAGTACTTTTGCCAGAGTGGATTCTTGGGGGTTGAGAAGGGTGAAGTGCCATGGAGTGGCCTCTCGGATGGCTGATGGGAAGGCATGAAATTACATTTTCTACTGAGTGGTTTCTTGGATGGTGGGGTGTGTCAGATACAATTGCAATGGATCAGCTTCTCATTTTGGGAGGGAGGGTTGAAAGTATAAATGCCATGGAGTGCATTGTCAGTTTGCTGGCAGGAGGAAATGAGAGCACATTTGTCAGTGAACAGCTTTTTGGGAGTGGGTAGGTAAAGTACAAGTGCTGCAGAGCAGCTTTTCAGTTTGGGGAAGAAAGCACACTTGTTTTTGTGTTTGTTATTTAGTTTTTATTGACTTAGAAACAAGGGAAGCTAGGCAATTCTTCCCATTTTCAGCTATGTCCTGGTGCTGGGAGGGTGTGGGGGGATACAGGTGCAAGCTGACATACTGTATCAGGTTAAGATGTTTGTGGTATTTTTTTTTTTAGTGAATGGCTGAAATTCCTCTATTCTTTTGAAGAAGTGCCATGAGAACTTTAACATCAACCTAAACAACCACCAGGACAGGCAGGCAGTACCTTAGTTTAATGTCTCATTCTAAATATGGCACCAGAGTGCAGCACCCCCTACATGATGCAGTATAGTGTCAGAAATGAGAATTACCCCAAGTTCCTAGTGTGGGGCAAGAATGTACAGACTTCTAAATATATAACCTCAGAGGTGAGAGTGCGTCCTAATCAGCCATTGACACTGTGTGGCTTCCCTATTGGCTGACGGACAATGATGGTAATAATGCAGGGGCAAAAGCAATGTAACAGTAAAAACAATACAATGGTGAGATACAAAAGTACAGTAAACATTTCTGGTAGGAACCTTCAGTGCAGTACACATAATCACAGCATCTTCTATTGTACATTTTATAGCTCTACACCTGACTAAGTAGATGAAAGAGAAAACAGACAGAAGGTGGAGAGTGGGTGGTACTAGGGAAGCGATTGCACAGCCTAAGCCTGTGATTGGTGGAAAAGGTCCAAGCCTCCAAAAGTCCTTTCACACAGTGATAGCAAGATGTTTGTGTATGCTTTTGGAACCAAACATAAAAAGCTCATGAAATATAGAAAAGCAAGAAAGCAAGTTTCTCAGGCAGGGAAATCTAAAGACCAGTAACACCCCTAGCCACACAATATGATCAGCTCCATAGTACTGTACCACCTACTGCTGCTGTGCCTGGCCATTCCCAGCCAAATCATACCACAGTGCCAGAGGAAAAAAAAATCATCTTGTTCTCCCCATCCAGTTCTTCCTGAAGCCTCCTGAGCAGTCCACTCATGCAGTGTAAAAAAAAAACAGAGATCTTCTGCATTGTGACAACATTTTATAGATGACACTACAAATCCAATGAAAGCTTGTTGCAATCAGTGTGGTAGAAAAATCGGCTGGGGTCAGTCTACTCAAAAATTTGGAACCAGCGTTCTAGTTGATAACTTGAAATGTGAATATGCATCTTCTTAACAGCCATATCTTATCTATTCCCAATCCCAGCTCTGCTCAGCTGGGCCAGTAGCAACAGGGATAGTTCAGTATGGGAAGTGGTATGATCAGACCGTTCGTTCAAACACTGCAGCCACAATGGCAGCCACAACAACCAACTAATATATCCCAGGTACTGTTGTTGATTCAACAGCACCAATTCAACCATCAGAAGCAAAACAAACTACTTTGCCCAAGTCATTACTAGAGGCGAGCGAAGTCCATTAACTTTGCTATGTGGAGTATTTCTTGTAGAACTCGAATTTCGCGAAATTCTCCGTGAGGTGAAAAACTTTGCAATTATTGTTAACACAGGTTTTCCATTCCTTCATATGGACTTCACCTTTTTTAGCTCTTAAAGGTGAATTTTGCACTGATTCATGGGATGGCAAGCCACATGGGCTCTATACTGGCTTGCACAGCCTCGGTTCAGTGTAGTGTGTGTAGTGGAAAGCTGGAGTTAGTTTGCTCTTAGAGTTCTGTGACTCAAACCCTCAAAAAGCATTCAAAAAAGCATTTTTCATTTGCATTTTTGAGTCCAAATTTAGTACATCAAGTGTAGTAAACCCATGTGTGTTTACAACATTGAGCATTTATTGATTCGGTGTGAATATTGCGTCTTAAACTAATACATTCAGTGTCTGTACTGACAGGCACTGCATTAGTGTGCTTCAGGGGAGGGACAGATCTGTGGTATAGAAGGGAGATTGACAGAACACAGTGTGAAAGGCAATCTTTCCAAGTGTTGTTAGCTAGTGTTTTAGTATTGGTGTGTTCATTTCTCTAAACGGGGACATACAGTAATACTTCACGTATTGTTTTATGCTTTTGCTGTTCACGGTACATTTTTTCAGTCTGTTTAAAAGACTGTGTTGTAGTTTACTGAACTGTTAAAGTTTCTGTGCATTACCTTTAGTCTGTGTGCATGCCGTTAAGTCATATGCATTTTATTGTGCCACCATAATAGCAGTACTGTTAATTTTTCAGCCCGTCTGTGGTATTTATTCCTGCTTCTATCAAGCTACTGCTGTAAATCCCTCGCCCCCCTCCCCCACAAAATAAGGTATTGTTGTTCCACTTTTGGATTTGTGAAGACTGGTTAAGGTCTTGCTGTGCCTGTGTGGCTACATCTCTTTAGTGCCCAATTTCCATCTGGAAGTTCCTCTTGTAGTTTTTTGGCTTCCCATCCACCAAAAACTGAACGAATATAATATTGCTGTTAATTGTCTCTGTTCAGTCTCTTGAAATTATTGTCACTGTACCACTATTGTGTGTTTCCCCATAGTGACATGAAAACTCTCAGTGCATATTATAGTGTTTAAAAATACAAAAACAGACATAATAAAAAAAAATACCTATTGGAGTATTTGTCATTGTACTGTCTTGTGAATTTTCTTGAATTTGATACAGCAACACACAAGACCGGAAAAATCACTTTTTGTGACGCAAGTGTTTCTTTTCTTGGTGACTGTCTGTGTAATCTTAAAAAATGCCTGTGAAGAGATAGTCATGCAGAGCTGTTTCTGGCTGTAGTACTGCTGTCAAGAAGACTATTGCTTGTGTGCCTCCAAATGCTAGTAGTGGAAGTTGTGATGAGAAGACAGGTTCATCAGGGGCTAGCAGTGTTAAGTGTGGTCATGGACATGGTAAGACGCAGCAGAAGGGAAAGGTAGTAGTTGTTATAAGTAAAGGGATTTCTGTGACTAAGTTTTCTTGGCAAAATCAGTCGCTTCAATGCTGGTTGGAGATGCTAGTGTCAGTGGTAGTAAAGTGAGTGACAGTATTGTTGATAACAGCATGAGTATTGCTACAACCCAAGCAAAGTTATCAGGTTGCATAAATGTTGTGGAGTCAGAAGACTTTATTTATTTAGTTTTTGTTGCATGGGTAAGTGCACTAGAAAAATTCTGCCTATTTTCAGGCATGACCAGGGGAGGGGGATACAGATGAATGCTAACTGACCTTGAACCAGAATAAGCTGTTGGTGGTATTTTTAGTGAATGAGGAGATATTTGGCTAGGCAAAGGGGAAATTCCCCCACTCAACTCAAGGGGGCCCTCTTGTCTGCCATTCCAAGATGGCAGACAATTGGTCAGTTGGAGGTGGAGTTACTGGTGACTTGCCTATGGAGGTGAATTCATCTATGGAGGAAAGGCCTATTTCGACTGGAAATGGTAACCTAAATACTTCTCAAAGGGCTACTACTGAGATGCAAAATACAGAGAAAAATTCTATGGACTTGCAAAATGCTGATATACTCACAGGATCAACTTTGTTGGGTGAGGCCCCCTTCCTGCAGATCAGGTACAGTCTGATAATTTCCAAGAGAACTTGTTATGAACTGCCTTAAAAACTCACAAGCAGTTTTTATTAACTTTGTTACATGAAGAAAGCCAGTCTAGCAAAACGGACAATGTTTCCTCCTTACCAGGCACCAGCATGTTTGTCTTCTCTACTCCATCACAGATTACTTCAGCTGAATCTACACCCAGTCCTGTGGCATCTGAGGGAGATGCGGTATCTCAGGCAAGCTCAGCTCCTGTACCAGCTTTGTGCAAAGGACACGAGGTACCTTGTTGCAATGACGATGCTGTGTGGTCTTCCGAAGTCGCCCTGTGTGCTGCAGGCTGGCAAAAACAACTGGACAAACAAGCATGATCTTCTCCAGGCCTGGTATGGGCAAAAGACATTACTAACAACTACGGGAAATGACCACACACTTCAAAGATTGACTCTCCTCCTCTAGGAAAGGGAAAATATGATGGCTGATTTGCCAGCTGGCTCTTCGAACTTTTCACTCAATGTAGAGAATGTACAGGTTGCTAGGGAAAAATCTCTTCATATAGGTGCTGAACAACCTGAGCCTCTCTCAGAAAATGCTGTCCCAGGACATGGAGAGACCCCAGTTCTGAGTCTTACAGCCCTGAATTCAGAACAACTAAAATGATTACATATATCTGACCTGTTTAAGAACATGGGGAAGCCAGCACAGTGCAGAAATGCTGTTAGACTGAAATTTAATGGGGATACTAATGTTGCTCCTAATAGAAAAATTGTATTACATCAAATGTTGAAAATGACCATGGAGATTAATGCAAATAAATTGTTTGCCTTTAGACATGTGAAGAGTGAGGTGACCTATATTAGTTTTAAAAAATGCCCAAACCTTAGAAAGATTTGGGGCAAAATACCACCTTGTGGCAGCCATTTTTCCCAATTCCATTGACTAAGTTCACAATAAAAACAATCTCTCTCTGTTGTTTATAAATGAAGGAGTCGATATTGCAGATGTGCAATATTGGCTACAACAGAGTTGCACAATTTTGGAAAGATTCACACCCATTTTGGATGAGGACCTAGTTTGGACTGGGAATTGAAAAGTTACGGTCCAGTTGAAGCACACCGATTCAGGGATAGTACACCTCCCTGGCAGTTTTTACATAGGCAAAGACAGAGGCCTATGTTTCTATGCAAGGCAACCCAAAACCTGTCACAAGCGTGGAGCATGAACACACCTTAGCTCGGTGTGCAATAAGCCAAAATGAAATCTCTGCTTGGACTATGGGCATGTCAGTTTGGGTTGCCCTAATCCCTTTAAATGCAACTTGTGTGATGAGGAAGGGCATTCATATAGAAATTGTCCTTGGGCTTCCCACAATAGATTAGATCGAGCTATGCAAGATCCAGTTCCATTAATTGAGCAATGTCAACTTAAAATGTTAAACAAAAACCTTGCCTCCACTGATTCTATACCTCCTGGAGAAGTGCACAATCCCCCTCCCCCCCACAGGGAAGTGCTTCTCAAGGCATGGAGACAAATGAAGAACATTCACCCTCCACTAGCTCTCATGCCTCTCCCCCCTTCCCTGGAGCCCAGTGGAAACTGACAGTACAGTTTCAGAAACTCCCCCCCACCTGTAGCTCAGAAAGAATATAAATTGGAGGAGTAAAGGGAAAAAAAAGGGAACTGGAAGGCAGAACAACCTCCCCCCAAAGAAAAATGATGTAGTGACCAGGAATAGATATCAGGCCTTAGCGAAAAGGAGGCAGTGGGGGATAAGGAGGATGAGGGATCGGAGGACCTGTACCATCTTGGTCCTCCTTGATCTCTCAGCAGCGTTTGACACTGTCGAACATGGTGTGCTACTCGAGCACCTGTGGTTTATCTGTGGACTGGGGGGGGGTAGTCCTCAGTCGGTTTTGATCATTCCTCAAGGGCAGAACTGAGAGTGGTGTCAGGGATTTACTCCTTGGTCCCTCGCTGTCTGTCTTGTGGGGTGATGCAGGGCGCAGTGTTGTCGCCCATTGTGTTTGCAGTGTACATGCTGCCATTTGGGGACATTATAAGATGGTACAGTTTGAGTTTTCACTGTTATGCAGATGATTCTCAGCTTTATCTGTCTTTTGTGCCTGAGCAGGAGTTAGATACTATCTTGGTGTTTAACAACTGTCTGACTGAGATATGGGACTGGATGAGTGCTAACTGGCTGAGGCTAAACCCAGGAAAAATGGAGGTGTTTGTTGTGAACCCAGATGATGGACCGTCTGGGGCATGGGGGGACAACCCACTTGAATAACACTTGGGGGGAACACCACTATGTGCTTCAAGCCAGGTATGAAACCTTGGTGTGATCTTAGATGAAGGATTGACCTTGAAATCTCAGGTCTCTGCAGTAGTGAAATCTGCCTTTTATCAACTGAGAACTATTGCCAGGGTGAAGCACCTGGTCCCAGCTAAAGATCTTCCCACACTGCTCCATGCCTTTGTCACCACCCAGCTTGACTACTACAATGCCCTCTACCTAGGGCTACCAGAGGTA
Source organism: Neoceratodus forsteri (assembly GCA_016271365.2). Classification (NCBI taxonomy): domain Eukaryota; kingdom Metazoa; phylum Chordata; order Ceratodontiformes; family Ceratodontidae; genus Neoceratodus; species Neoceratodus forsteri. The sequence continues at coordinate 626,976,759 of CM057459.1, forward strand.
GATATGTGCTGATTGCAGCTGGTGTAGAATGTGATGGTCAGGTTGTTAACTGGAATGCCTAGATCCAGTAACATAACACCTGTGCTGCATGAACTGCACTGTCTGCCAGTACAGTGGCAGATAACCTTCAAGGTCATGTTGCTGACCTATAAAGTCTTTCATGGCCAGGGACCCCATTACCTGCAAGACCTTCTGCATCCTTACTGCCCCTCCTGTGCACTCTGATCCTCCGACGAGGGATTGCTAGAGATTCCCAGGGTACATTTAAAAACATTTGGTGCACAATCTATTGCCTCTTTGGCTCCTACCTTGTGGAATTCTCTACCTCACCGGATACGAGATAGCCTGACCGTCAAGGATTTTAAAGCTGACCTCAAAACACATTTTCAAGCTTTTAATAGTACTTGATTGATTTGTTGTCCGTGAAACTGTATTAATGTGTTATATTTGTCTGTAATGCTATTGGACTGTTCTATTATATAAGATTGTTCAGGTGCCCTGAGATCTGGAAGGGTTCCTATTTACAAATAAAAATGATGAAATAATGGTGGTGAGGGAGAGGACTTGAACTCCTCCTCAGTGTTCTCAAGGACTGAACTTTTGGCTGATTCCCAAACTGACACAGTGAAGCAATGAGAGGTAGTCAATGCTTTTTACCACTAACATTAAATGTGTGCCGTGTAAAATCTTACAAAAAGTGTCTGACTACTCTACAGTCTTTAAAAGACTTACCAAACAACATCATTTTTCTGCAAAATACTAGATTAAAAACAATACATGAGGTGTCACAAGCAAAAATGGCCTGGACTCAGGGCCCCTCTTATTGGTCTCAAGGCTTTGACTTCTGCGATGGGATAGGCATTTTGTTCAAGGGATTCCACTTCTCTATTCACAGAACAGTAGATAACCACCCAAGCAGAGCTTTGCTTTTAGATATGGTCTTTGATCAAGAATCCTTCAGGCTGTTAAATATCTATGCAAAGCATAGCTGCTCAGACAGAACTGTTTAAAAAGCTGCAACCTTACTTACACACAAGCAAGCATGTAATCATGGGTGGGGATTTCAATTGCCCTCTTTCTCTCACAGACAAGGGTGGGTGCATCTCAAAACGTGTTTGGGACACAAATTGATTGAATGCTATTCTAAGGACGGCAGGCTTAGTTGATGGCTGTACTGCTGTACATTCGAAAAGAGCAAAAACTTTTACAAAAGGTTCTTTGGCTACAAGAATCTATTACATTTTTTTATCAGAATACACAGGTATTTCACAGGCACATACAATTCCTTGGGAAACCTCTGATCATCTTACGGTTTCTTTAATATGTGACCTGAACCCTTCCCCCACATCTCTGAGAAAACATAAGTTTAGATGGAAATTAAACAATGCATTGATATTATGTCCTGAAATAGAAGATACATTTGTATCCTTCCTCTCAGCTAGATGTTCAGTAGTGGAGGCTTATGACTCCATCACTAAATGGTGGATAGACTCTAAGGCAGATTTCAAAACCTTTTTTATGAATCTGGCAAAACAAAAATCTAACACCACGTACCTATGCTATTTGGGTCTTAGGAAACAACTATTCACCACTATTTCTACAGCGCATTAATATCAATTGGATTTAGGGAATGAAATTAATTCTCTAAAGGAGGAAATGTATGGCATACAATATAATAGAGTGGAATCCTAGAAATTAGAGGCACAGTTTGGGACACAAGGGACCAGACCTTCTATAGACATATTCAAAAGTTATCAAAATGGGGTGTTTCATAGAACCCTTGATAATGTGTTAGATCCACATACACAGAAATACCACACTGATGCTGACCACATCTTAAATATTTCACAAAATTTCCTACCAGAGATGTTTGGCATACCCTTTACTGCTGTTTGGGATTCTAGTTATTTGGAAAATTTAGGCATATCACACATTGACCCAGAATCTGTATCCTTATTACTCACAGAAATTACCTGAGGAAATACAGGGGGCTTTAAAAACACTATGGAAAAATGCATCACTGGGTCTTGATGGCCTAATGGTGGAATTTTACCAAAAGTTTGCCACATGGATTGGATCAATCATGGCAGATGTATTCACACATATCCTCACCTCAGAATCCTTTCTCGGGGTTATGTCACAGGCCTTAGTGATACTTTTATATAAAAAGGCAATTAAAGGGATTTGAAAAACTGGAGATAAGTCTCTTAAAGGGACAGTAAACATTGCAGGGATTGCTCAAACTGTTAAAGCCCATGAAAAGTTATTTTTAACAAGGTATTTGACTTCCTTATAGGTGTCAAAAGTCCCAAGATATGAATATTTAAATCATCTGTAAATAAAAACAAGGCAACAGCCATTTCATGCAATCTTAAAACAGAAGGTGAGGTCACTGAGGGGCAAGCTGTAATAAACAACATACTGCTTGCCCCTCAGTTACATCACTCCTGTTTTTAAGAGTACATGAAATGGCTGTTGCTATAATTTGATTTACACATTACTTAGCTATTCATATCTCAAGACTCCTGTTCCCTACAGGTAAACCCAATACCTCATTTGAAATATTTTTTTTCTTAAGCTTTTACAATTTGAGTGACCCCTCCAATTTTTACTGTCATTTTAAATGTTGACTATAAAATTGTAGCTTCTATATTGTTATCTAGGCTTTCCTCAATAGCTGACACTGTGATCAGTCCAGTACAAACTTGTGCAGTACCAAAAAGGTCTATTTTTCATAATCTAATTTTTTTAAGAGACATGATTACTTATTTTGAAGAAGCTGGTCTCAGGCATCTATTTTTAGCCTTAGATCAAGAAAAGGCAGTCGTTTGAGTTTATCATACATACCTTTTTAAAGTGTTGCAAACATACCATATACCTGATAAATCTGTAAAATGGATAACTCTTTTATACACATTCACACTAATTACTCCCTACATAAATGGGGTTCCAGCACAGACATTTCATGGGGTAAAGGGAGTAAGGCAGGGGTGCCCACTTAGCCCCCTCTTGTATGCCTTCCATAGTGATCCATTGTTAAGGAAAATAACGGATCACCCAATGATACCTCATATATGATTTTCTGATGACAGTTTAGCTCCGTATGTCTGCACTTATGCTGATAATTTGTGCATATGCAATACTCCAGACATAAATGAGTTTGCATTTGTACAGACCATTACTGACTTTGAAAATATTTTCGGCTCCAGTTTAAATTATGGTAAGAGTCAAGGTCTGTTACTTACTTCTTTACAAGACTCAACTGAGTGCATGCATTTAGCTAATATAAAGATTACAGAAGCACCCCTAAAAATACTAGGAATTCAGTTTGGCAGTTTGGATGATAGTACCATAAATTGGTCAGAAGCTCTAAATAAGGCAGATCAAATTATTTCCTCATGGAAGAATAAAATTATAGCTAAAGGAGCACGCTCTAGCTACAGCAAATAGGGCTATAAAAAGCTACGAAATGACCAAACTTATTTTCTTGTTGGTGTCACATAGTGCTGTTTAGTCATACATTATTTCCAGTGGAAGCCAGATTCCTCTGTTTTCCTGTATAACTAATGCAAGTATATGGCAAGAATTTCCATGTAGATGGCTCCAAATCCCTGTAAACAGAGTTCCTTACCATTTAGATAAAATACCTGACATTCCATACAAGCTTAGTTAAAGGAGAACTGCACTGAACCTGTGAGTAATGTTTCACATAGAAGCTTTTTTTCATATAGTGGGTCCCCTTCTGTTTCTGACCCATTTTTGCTGCCTTTTAGTTAACCGATTGGATATTTATGAGTTACACACTGCTGCAAACTGCCATCTAAGAATTGTATGATGTTATTTATATCCCCATGAACCTAAGAATTCTAAATTAGAACAAAGATGCACTGTACCAACAATGTAAGTTCTTAATAAGAGCATTTTGTTCTAAATGGTCAATGCCAGCAGTGTGTGAATTGAAACACTCACTGAATTTACCAAAAGGCCAGTTAAGATTAAGCAGTAACAAAATGAGAATTGGTATTTTAAAAAATGACATCTACTTCTACAAAAATGCATGTCTGTTGATTCAAGGCAGTTCTCCTTTGAGATATTAACAGCCCAGTCTAAATTGTTTACTATTTATGGGGTTGGCAGTATAGCCTAGAGGTTAGAGTAATGAGCTATAAATGGGCTTTGTACATCCAGCATTCAGACATGGGTTTGATTCCCACACCCTCCATTTCCATACTGTGTGGCTCTGATTAAGTCACTTAATCTCTCCAGTGTTTCTGTAAATCTGTTACTTTGTTTTCCTTGTAGTTTAGTTTTCCACTGACCTTCTGCTGCAGGGAGGGAATGCTCAACAGAGCCTCACATCATAAATTCTAGATAAGAGATGAGCAGTCTGCATCACATGACCCATCCCAAAGCAGAATTGCACACACACACACACACACACACACACACACACACACACACACACTTAAAATCACTTTCCACTTGACACTTCTGACTCCAGATATCACAAACAAGCACAAAGCACCTCTTTTGTTCTATGTGTGCCTGGGTAGCTAGACTTAATTAACTTTGTCACACCAGTGTATCCTTACTTTTTTTTTTTTTTGAAGAGCAAGATTCTTCAGGCCAAAAACGTGATGGGACTACAGCCCCCCCCACCCTGCAGTTCATCTGTTTGCCCAAAGGAATGAAATAGCTCACAGACTGCACACGTTCACTGTCTGTAATCTGACACTGTAGACTACAGACATCATATAATATGTTAATCCCTAGGTTGCTGAAAGAAATAGAATACATCTATTAGACTGAGCAGGACAGATGATAGAAACAGCAGTTTAAAAAGTTTTTTTTTGTTAATATCCTGAGATGTTTTGAGGCATACTACAGTAGCATTCCCCCTTCCTTCAGATGCCTTTAACATAGAGCAGCAAATAGCAAAAATCAGAAGGGGAGTGCACTACTTTGCAGCTATGGAGGAATACATCCAAATGTCTAAAAAGGTAGTAGAAGGAAAAGCCGTTTTAGAGCTATAGTCTGATCGATGACAGAAGGGCTGTAGGCTCTGCCCATAGCCCAAAAAAAGGCTTCCTTGCTTTATACTTTAATTATTTCAATGTTTATTGTATATGTATTTCCTCCTTCCCTATATATAGAAACTAGAGTAATGAATTTATTCTTCCATGGGTTTTGGGGTAGCAGGTTAAACTCCATTAAGACAATGCATACATACCATGATTAAAACTAAAATTAAGTTTGTATGGTTCATCCCATTTTGTTTTTCTATAGTCTTTTTCTCTACCAAAATTTTAGGCCTTTACTTACAGACCATACAACTATTTGGTACACTCATATGACTTACTTCCTAAAAAATGTCTTATCAAACATGACATACATCTCCACTGTCTCTCCCCAGAAATTCTGAATAATTTAAACTACCTTCTTATTTAGCTAGTACTGGCACTAAGATAAAACAATGGCCAGTCACACCACAGGGCCTCATGTCAAATACCAGACAATCTTTTTATGCACTCACCTTGAATACACAGTTTTATGAAGTTCCACAAATCTTTCCACTATTACTCAACTAACAGAAAAAAGATTTCCTCTTAAAGTTTGGGATGTCACATGGCTTTCATGTCATGGTAGGCTTGGTGTGAGAAATGCACACAAACATAAGGTGGTGGAGGAACACATGTGCCCTTGTTCTACTTGCCATGAGGAATTAGAAACCATAGAGCATTTTTATTTACTTTGTCCATTTTTTAACTATTTTGGAGCCTGGTGATTAAATCATGGGGAGATAGATACTTTTCTCAGGTAACGTATGAAGTGTTGGTGTTAGGGTTATTTTCTCCATCCCTCCCTCCCTCTTTAAATATCAACATAGCACATTAAGATTGTTTTTTTCACTATGCAAATATTATCTATTGCAAGTAAGATGTGCCTTTTTGTTATAACAACATGAATACACGACTATACAAGTGTTAATAAATGTGGTACAAAATGTAAGAAAAATATACTTTTCAGAGCAAACTGCTGGGAATGTATCACAAGCACAGAAGTTTTAGAAAAACTTCACCTGGTTCTTGAATTTTCCAATTTAAGAATTTCATTTTTCTGTATGTGAATTTGTTTTGTATTAAATCTTCAGAAGTTGTAGATAGGCAAAAGTTTGTATTATTCTAGGGTTAATATATGTATTTGATTCTTATGAATTGTTTCCTTTATAGACTCATCGATACTATGCAGGGATATGTTTATGCAATTTGTTTGCGAATGTAGTTTGTTTTGCTTTATTTCATTGTCAATAGAAAATTTCCCTACTCTTTTCAAGAAGTGCCATGTGATCTTTAACATCCACCTGAACAGGCAGATGGAACCTTGGTTTAACATTTCAACCAAAAGACGGCATCTCAGGAGTGCAGCACCCACTTCATGCTGCACTACAGTGTCAGTATTGGGATTTAATCCAAGTGCCTGCTGTGGGAATAGAACCCACGGTTTTCTGATCTCCAGGCCTCAGAGGTGAGTGTGCTATCTGCTGAACCACTGACACTGATAACCTGAGTGTAGTTGATGCCCAGTCCCCACAGTAGTTGCACATAATCCTGATCATCATGATTCACAGTCTTATGTTTCCAGAGATCCTCAGGTTAGGCCATCCAAATAATCAGATGTTGACAAAAAAAGCGTGGATGATCATAGTGAGGTTGTGGTTGTAAGATGTCCACAGGATAGCATCCAAAGTGAATTTGTGGATGATGATGATTATGATGATGATGATGCTAGTGACACCATATGGAAACTGAACAAAAAGAAATTTAAGGTGTCTGTAGGTAAACAGACTGTTAGTAACCCCCCCAAAGTTCTTCTGATGTAGGTGTGTCTGTGGATGACCCTGAAGTCATACTCACAAACTGTGATGTTCAGTCTAAGTCAAAGTTTGAATCACACCTGAAATCATGCAGCACACCCCACATTTCACCTCCACGAAAACTGCAGTCCCATATGCAGCAGCAGCATGATGTGAAATGTAGGGCAGCAAATTCCCTAGTTTGGGATTGTTTCATGCAAGATGAAAAAGATGAAACAATGGCAATCTGCCAGCTTTGCCAAGTACATGTGAGGTGTGGTAAAAAGGAAAGCCATCTTGACACTGGGGGCCAGCATAGTCATCTCAAGGGCAGGCACATGGCGCTGTGGACTTGGCACCAGAGGGGAACTGATGCCAAAGTGGGGCATTCACCCTCATCCACCTTAGTGAGCATGGTATCCCTTTCCCAAGTCAGTATAAGTAGACATGTAGGTAAACATTGTGAATTAATACCAAACGATTACTACAAACATAAGGAGGATGACTTTGAATGTTCCAGTAGTGGTCAGCGTAGCAGTGGTGGTCCATGTAGTAATTATACTACATCAACCCTTATGCTTAAAACAGGTAAAATAATAGCATTTATTGACTTGTCACCTGTGCACCCACCGTCCCATGTCAACGGCACCCCATACATGGCAGTTCAAAGAGCAGAGATGCTTGGCATGCTACATGCAAAACACAGAACAATGCAACCCATGTTGTCATGCCTTTTTTGGGGGGGCCCAGTATCCCCACCCCTGCCCAATCAAGCAGAGGCTTCCTTAGCCCCCACCCCCACTTGACATCCCCAGCCCAGACTTTCCCCCTTGGTGGGGCCACCTTGCGGGCACCCCCTCCCCAGGACATTCAGTCTCAAGCCCTGGTTACCCTGCAGGATGGGGCCAGGAAAGTGGGACCCCCCAGCATACATTTATAGCAGCAGGAGTGGCAGCGGAGGCATTACCCGGAGGCAGGATGTGCAATGATGACAACGGACACGTCTGACATCTGTCCCAACTCCCATGATGTATGGCCTCAGTACCTGCTTCTCCCCAACCTCTGCCAGGGGCTGCTAACAAACCGACTGCTCCCCCCCGGAGAAGGAGATTTGCCAGATGGCACTTAATCCTTCTTCACCCCGTCTAGCCCTCTGACTCCCAGGTCCATTCCTGAACCTGGGTTGTCTGCGTCATGAGTGGATGCCCTGATACTGTGGCAGTGTTCTGGCTGCACAGCCTTTTTGATCAGCACAGAAAATACCCACCAAATCATGTAGTTGCACGTGAACTCAATGCTGCCATAGTGGAAATGTTTGCAATTGACCTGTTGCCATTCTTCTTTCTGGAGAATGCGGGATTCTGATGCTTTGTGACACGCACATGTCCTAAATGGAAGATCCCATCCAGGACATTCTTTGCCACCCATGCTGTCCCTGAGTTATATCGTACTGTGACAGAGTCTGTAAGGCATACCTTTCAGCATACCACTTCATCTTACAGTCACTTAAGTATGGATATGTGGACAAGTGGCAAAATGGCAGATAGTTCTTATCTGTGTATTACTGCACATTGGGTGCAGCTACCTGGGGTTGTCTCTGATGGTGGGATGGGAAAGCACTGTAATAAGTCAGACTGTGGTGGCAGCAGCCTTCACGGCATAGTGCAGCAGGATCACGTATAGGCGAAAACATGCTAGACTTGCTGCTGACAGAAACCGATGAGTAGCAGCACCCCTTTACCTAAAAGCTGGCTTCATAACAAGTGAAAATGTGTCCAATGTTGTTAAATGTATCAGCAATGGTGGCTTTGTGAGGATTCCCTGCATGGCCCACTGTTTAAATCTTGTGGTACAGGAGTTTGTGCAGTACCCTGAAATCAAGCAAATGCTGACTGTTGCATGCCACATCTGTGTCCACTTTGCACATTCTGGAAAGGTCTGTGACCAACTTAGGCAGGTACAGATCCAAAGCAGCCTCCCTCAGTACCGCCTCAGTCTTGACGTTGTCACAAGATGGAATTCCACACATTATATGGCAGAGCACTTGTCAAAGCAGTGCAAAGCAATCTTCGAGTACCCTGTTATGCACACTAGCCATGACAGTTCTGGGGCATCAATGTCTATGACAACTGAGCAATGGCAATGCATGGATTCAGTGATAATAATTTTGAAGCCATTTGAACATGCCACACAGGCAGTGAGCAGTGAGTCTGCATCCGTTACTCAAATCATTCCACTGTTATGGGTGCAAAGGCAGACACTGTTGAATCTACAGCCTATCCTTGATGTGGCAGGAGATAGGTCAGCTGTGCATTACTCAAACACATGATTACAATCTTAGACAGCAATAGACATATCACCAACATTTGGCAATCTCCAGAATTTGGAATAGCCACAATGCTGGACCCATGCTACAAATGTGGCATTACATCCATACTGGAGGAAGGGCATGATCAGGTTCAACACCTCACTGGACAGCTGGTCAGATTGGTTCATGGGGCACATACGTCACATGCAAAGTTCTGAAAACCGCAGCATAACAAGGCTGAAAGTCATTGTGGACACAGTAAATCTGGGAAGGTGGATGAACAGCAAGGGGTGGCATCAAGTGCACAGCTGGCCATTAATCCACTTTGGGGTGCCTTGTCCCAAATTGGAATTTGTGATCTAGATGAATCTTGTGAACAGATGGATGACTCATCAGGAATGCACGCATCACAGAGAACGGTTGAGGCCTATTTGGCAGAAAACAGGCATCTCACAATATTGGACAATCCTCTGGTGTACTGGAGTGGCAAGGTGAATGAATGGCCAGTGTTGACATCATTAGCACTGAAGTACCTGACCTGCCCACCCTCCAGTGTAAGAGAGGAGAGGGTATTTAGTTTTGCGGGGGCCACTGTGCGTGACCATTGTACTTACCTGTCACCTCCAAATGTTGGCATGCAGATATTTATCAAAATGAATGAAGGTCACATACCAAGCAGGACAAGCACATCTATGTTTGTACCCAATCATGATGATGGTGGTGCTGATGATGAGGACAAAACAGACAATCCTGGTGGCAGCATCAAATGGTGTTCCACTGAGGTTGATGATGCGCTCATGGAAAAAGAATTTCCAAGTGGATACAACTCCGGCATTGAGGATTGCAAGGGCTGCTTCCTTGTTGATGATGATGAGGACGTTGGTGGAAGGGCATAAAGAAAACATTGGCATTAAAGTACTTCTTCACGTTATAAGTGTGGTATATGACATCATGTCATTACAGTTCACCTTCACCTTCCTTGATTTTGTCAGTACAGTTCACAGAATGTGTGCAGTCATTGTTACCTGCAGTCTTCTAAACACGTCACCTGTAGCCACTGACATCATGATAATTGAATGACAGATATCCTGACATTGAAATACAGTAACACACCTGAGCCAGCCACGCTGCTTCCTGAGAGAGAGAGAGAGACAGACATTGTACCTGTGCCCAATGTAAGCAGCCGCAGCCAGCCACAGTCACCCTACTTATTGACAGACAGAGGTATACCACTAAAGAGGAGCTACTACAGAAGGCATGGACTATAGGGAAGTCTTTTTTTCAGTCCAACAGAGCATACTTTGATAATGATTATGCCCCTGTGACAATGCAGCGCTGCAGGGAATACATACCTCTGTTCCCGATTTTGAGGGGCCTAAAGTTGAAGTTCCACACCCCATATCCCTCTAGACTTCAGGTTCAATACCTCAATGGACAGCAACATTACTGTTCTGCTCAGAACACTGTAGTGGATCTAAAAACCAGGGGATATGAACTTCCAACTAAAGTTAACTTTCCAGAATGTTCAGTGGGGAAAGAGGCAACCTCATTTTGCCAAAGAGCACCAGACCTACAGTCACAACAAGCTGCCTTGGACTCAGCAAAACAGCTACTCCAACAGTTTGCTAGAAATATTGCCTGAGACTGAGAAATACTGAGAAATACTTTATTTTATAGCTTCTGAGGTTGGGAGGTGAGTACAGGGAGGGACTGAAGGATTGAACCTGCGGCCTGTGCAGGAGGCAAGGGGGCTCCCCGGATGTGTTTCCTGCTGTGGGGCCTGCCATTAACAGAGATAGCAGTAGGACTGCTGTTGGGCTACCATATAGTGTATCTGGAGTTGTGTTGGAGGAGCTGTGGTGCAAGCACTGAAACTATGGCTCTCAGCGGGGTCAGTACCAGTCCTCCCTTCGGAAGGGCTAATTTGGAACCATTGAATCTTAGAGGCAGTTCATGAAAGCCTTGGAATAACTGATTCTCAGAACATAACCTTATCTGGTGACCCCTTAGGTGGTGGGGCAGTAGTCCCCTACACCCGAGGGAGACCTCTATCAAAATGTCTGAGCAACCAGAGGCCTCTCGATTAGGAATCTTACCGGTGTCCAGGCCATAATTGCCAAGGAGAGTGGGGCCATTGAGCGACTCTGCTGGTAACATTAAAACACATCAGAAGAGAGCAAGTGTCTGGATAGGAGAGTGAGAGGACAATTTCAGCCCTCTCAGATAATGGATCTGAGTTGGGGACATGTGCTTTCTCTATAGTTTGCTGTGAGGTGGCAGCTTCCTCCATACCCCCCAGGAGTCTCCATTTTTTGGTAAACTTGGTGAAATGTAGCAGTCCAGCTAGGAAGGGATACTGTTGGATGCTGAAGGCCAATGCGGGGGGGGATCTTGTATCTGGGAGGGTGGGCCCTGAATCCCGGTAGCGGTGGCTGTGTGGCAGCCATCCTAGTCAGGTCCTGACTGCCCACCTTTCTGACCTCTTATGGCATGCAGGCTTGATAATTTATATTCAAGTTTCTCATTGTAAAATGCAACAGGGCAGAATCTCAGGTGGATCTGAACATTAGTTGGATTCGTTTTCTGAAACAGGGGACCTCAATATGGAACTGGGTCATGGAGGACTATATCACAACAGTAAGCTAACAATCCCCCTTATCTGAAGGCTGGCAGGAGGAAATAAGAGACATATAGAGGACAAAACCTGATTGTGCCATTTAGATTATTTGTTTAAATGATTCTTTCTCTACATGTCTACTAAAGCTCTTTTGTGTTTATATCTACATCTTTACATACAGGGGTAATCTGTACCCTGGGACACATTTTGCTGCAGGGAGTGCATTCCCAATAGTGGCATCTTTTTTTTTCAGTTGCTAAGGGGATGGAAGTCATTGCGCTACAACTGTATATAGTTCACTCTATATTGTTTAGACTTGGGCACCAGTTTAGAGGATGCCATTGTAGTCAGGCAGTACTGTTCCTATTATTTTATACAACAGTTTTAGATTGGAGTGCACCGATTGATGGAAATATATTAATCTACAGTAGCAGGCAGGATATTGGATCGTTTGACTATGGAAGGGCTGGGGGGGATGGATTAGGAGGGCTGAGACCTATTCTTGCATCCATTATGACCCAACACCAAAAAATTAAATTAGTCTCTCAGAATGTGAATGGCTTGGGGGGCCCAATTAAAGAGGGAAGGTGGTATTTTACCTTAAATAATTACTCCCACATATGATATTATTGCAGAAAACACATATGATCCCAACTGAGCATCAAAAGCTGCTGAAATTTAGCATGCATACCATTGTGGCAAGCTCCCACCACTTGGGCAGATGACAAGGAGTGGCAATATTAATCCCTAACCACTCAGTATTCCAATTAGAGGCTTCTTACTCTAACAGAGCGGGCACATTGGCAATGGTCCAGGGATCCTGGTGGGGCACTCCTTATATGGTGGTTAGTATTTATCTCCCCCTGAGCTTAAGCCCACAAACACATCAGACCCTGATAGATAACATTATCCATGTTAAACAGGGAGTTTTAGTAGTGGGCGGGGACTTAAACCTTTAAATGGACCCAGGGAAAAATAGTTCAAACCCTAACCCTCCATGCATGACAGCTGATCAGAGACATGCCAGAGACTGCTTAAAGAAATGGGCCTAGTTGCTATCTGGAGACTTAGCAATCCAGGAAGTAGACTATATACCCATCATTCGATGACCCACCATACCTATTCCCGTATAGACCATTTTTTAATTACAGCAGAACATAAGGACTTGGTAAATCAGGTGACTATACTCCTTATACTGTTGACAGACCATGCCCCCTTGATATTAGAACTGGAAACCTATCAGAAAAAGCAGTCCACACAATGGCATTTTAATAATTCTTTATTAAGAAACTGGAAATATGTGGAATTTATTACCCAACATATACCTGAGATCATAGCCCAAAACCAGTCACCTGAGATTACATCAGGAATACTATGGGATACATTGAAAGCAGTAATTAAGGGCAATGCCATTCAGTTTACTACTAGGGAGAAGAAAGCTAGGGAGGTGCATCAGAGACAATTGGAAACTGAACTTTTAATCTGGCAGCAAGCACACTTGCAAGGAGATAGACTGGCCCAACAACACATACCCCAGATTCAAAGTAAATTACAAGACCTATTCACTTATTAAACTGAGCAGGTCCTACTATATATACAACATAAATACTATGGGGGGGCAGGGCCTCTAGGGTATTGGCCTCCAGTCTGAGATCAATAAAATTCAGGGGCATGATAACTCATCTTAGGCATCCCCAAACTAAACATCTCTTAACTAGTACTAAACAAATCTTAGAGGGATTCAGACAATTTTATAACTCTCCCTACACTCAGGATCTGGAACCATCAGAAGATAAACACACAACCTTTTTCCAGTCCTTAAATCTCCCTCAGTTATTCTCCCTCCAAAATGGCTTTCTACATCTGCCAAATACAGTGCAGGAGATATAAAAAGCTATTAAAATGGCTAAGGCAGGTAAGAGTCCTGGACAGGATGGGATCACTTCTGAATTCTATAAAAACTTTGGTAAAACATTGCTCCCTACCCTACAGACACTATTTAATGACCTACAGTCTAAAGATACAACCCCTCCCCCCTCATGGCAGTATGCGAATATATCAACAATTTTCAAGCCAGGAAAGGACCCCTTGAACTGTGAATCCTATAGGCCTATCTCAGTCCTTAATCAGGATTATAAATTCTATGCAAGTATTCTTGCCCATCGGCTAGAACCCCTTCTACCCAACATTATTAATGAAGAACAAACAGGCTTTGTTCCCACAAGAAGAACTACAGACAATATTAAAAGAACTCTGTACTTGTTAGAGAGAGTGGAGGTGAGGTCTATCCCATTTTTATTAATAAGTATGTATGCCCAAAAGACCTTTGACCGAATGTCATGGAAATTTTTATACCATACCTTGGACAGGTTTGATTCTCCCCCAGATTTCTACAATGGGTGCAGGATCTTTATTCCTCCCCCCAAGCAGTAGTTAAAGCAAACGGCTCCTATTCAGAGTGATTAACTTTAAATAGAGGAACCCGACAGGGCTGTCCTCTGTCCCCCCTTTTATTTGCCCTATATGTAGAACCCATAGCAGAAGCTATACAAAAATCTGAAGAGATAACAGGTTTGTTAGAGGGTGGGGTAGAACACAAGACCGCATTTTACGCTGATGATTTATTGATCTATTTAACATCCCCAGAGTCCTCTCTCCCCGATTATTTACACTTTTACAGGATATAGAATCATTAACTGGGTATAAATTAAATACAGCTAAAACTGAGGTACTCAGCTGGAGATATGTTCCAGATAACCGCACCCGAGCATTGTTCCTTCTAAAGTGGAACACTAGAAATTTCTGGTATCTGGGGATTATTATCCCCCGGGATCTCAAAAGGGTATATTATGTGAATTTCCCCCCTCTAATCAAGACATTAAAACATGATCTACAACACTGGCATAATCTTACAATACCTCTTATACAATGAGTAGACTCTGTCAAAATGACGATACTGCCTAGATTCCTTTATTTGTTACAGAATCTCCCCAATCACCTCTCTCTGGAATGTTTTAAAAGCTGGGATAAACTACTTTCCCAATACATATGGCAGGGGAAGAGACCTAGGAAGGCATATGCCTTGCTTCAGCTCCCTAAGTTCAAGGGCAGTCTGGCCCTTCCGAATTTGAAAACTTATTATTTTTCAGCCCATATGGCGCATGCCCTCCATTGGTGGGATAAAAATATAGTATCACACTGGAAGATGTTAGAGCTAAATGATCAGCAGGAAGCCATAGAGAGAAGTATGGGTATCCCCTATACTCAATGGAAGTATAGACTAGTAGGTATCCAATCCAATTATACTAAAGCTGTACTTATTGTATGCCGTAGGTTGCTGGGGACATTGGCTATTAACCCCTCGGCTGAAGCATTGTTGATCCCAATGTATGACCCATTATTTATTCCAGTCCATACTGATCGTACATTTGATGTTTGGAAAAGATGAGGTCTGAAATTTATATACCAATGGTATGAGCAGGGATCTTTCACAACCTTTGCCCAAGTACAACAGACGTATCAATTAGAGAGGAGGGATTGTTCCGCTTTCTTCAAATTCGTCATTATATAATGCAGAGATGCGGAACACACTGAGACCTGACTCAGGCTCACCATTTGGTGCAAATAATTGTCAGCACCCAGACCAGACAGATCCCTGATCATATTATCTCAGCGTTGTATCATGCTCTCCAGCAGAAGGGGCATAAATCTCTGCTGAAAATACAGAAATCCTGGGAGGTAGATCTGGGACAAGAAATTCCTGAGTCAGACTGGGATCAGATATGCTGCAAACAGCATAAGATACCTAGATCCCATATCTGGAAAGAATATAGTTGGAAGTGTATGGTCAGATTTTTCAATATGCCCATTAGAACTGGCAAATATGGGACCGGGGAGGAACTGGCTGCTGGAGACTATGTGGAGAGACCAGGGCAGACCATATACATATATTTTGGAGATGCCTGGTACTTTCTCAATATTGGGCACAAATAGAGCATGGTCTGAAACAACTTTTCTTGGAGCTCCCACAGCTCACTCCTGGGTTGGCACTCCTACACTGGTTCCCTGAAGCGATCAGGAATATACAGTCTAAGAAATTACTGGTAATATTACTTTTAGCAGCTAAAAAGGGGATCTCACAGAGATGGTTACAGACAGCCATCTGGCTATAACGGACTGGGAGAATACGGTACTAGAGATTTATACAATGGAGAAAATAACATCAGTCTTACATCTTACATAGGAGGGAGACAGTGATTAGGCTTTTCTGGAATAAGTGGATAATATGGCTTATGCAGCATAGACAGGATATTGTACCATTACAATTGTTGTTTATTGTTTATTGAGTACAATCGGAATTACAATCCTTTGAGTCACAGATGTTTTTGCAAAGGCTCCACGTCAGGTTACAGGGGGTGGAGGGTAGACAAATACATTAAAGACAGATGAGAACAAGCAATTTTTACAAATTTCAGTGCTGACAGAGAAACTTTTTCACAAAGGCTCCACGTCGGTTACAGGGGGTGGAGGGAAACAAAGACAGTATAAGACTAACATTGACAGGCATTATATACAGTTACAGTACTGGCAGAGCAGTCCAGGCTATAAACTTATTTAGCAGGTGAGGTAATTAGGAAGCATTCCTGAGATCCCTAGACAGAGATTTGTAGGATGCTGTTTCATAGGGTCTAGGGAGTCCCTGAATCAGGAGAAAAGGAGGATTAGGGAGAGAAGAGGGTGGGCGGATTTAGGCGCAGTCACATTTAGCATTATCCATAAGTTGGGTTTTAAGGCCTGATTTGAAAAGTGAGATGCTATGGGACTGGGAGAGTGGGAGGGGTAGTGTGTTGAGCCATAGGGGGGCATGGTAGCAGAAAGATCTTTGCCCTAGGGATGTTCGACAAAAGGGAACCAGGAAAGATGATGTAGCTGTGAGTCTTGTATTACGCCTGATGGGGGCTGAACTGATGATGGGAAGTAGACCAGTGGAGGCAAGCTGGAGGTGTATCTTTTTTACGAGAATGCAGGTGTGGTATTTTAGTCTTTGTTGGAAGTTTAGCCAACCAGTCAGCGTGTAAAGATTGCAGGTATGGGTGAGTCTGTCACAGCCTGTTACTAGGCGGCAGGCTTTATTAAGTGCAGTGTTTATACTGCTTAGTGTGGTGGGGTCAGCTGACTTGTATATAACAATCCCATAGTCAACTAGGGAGAGGATGGAGGAGGTGACTGCTAGTTGCATGGCTTATGCAGGTAGGCTATTTTTGAGTCTGTAGAGGATGCCCACTCTAGTGTTGACCGCAGATGAGAGGAGACGGATGTGGTTATGGTAGGAGAGGGAGGTATCCAAAGTGATACCCAGGTATTTAAAGTGTGTAACGTGTTCCAGTTGGGTGCCTAGTGAGTTCTTAATTTGGAGTGCCATCTGACTGTGTGGGCTTTGGTGATGTGCAAAGATCACGGACTTAGTTTTGCTATAGTTTATGATTAGGCAGTGATCAGTGAACCAGTTCTCTAGTTCCCTGAAAAAACCCTGAAGGGCTAGTTGGAGGGCGCTCGGTTGAGGGTGTTTCCAGTACAGAACCACATAATCGGCATAGAGTAAGATATGACTGCTGCATGCTTTAGGGAGAGAGTTTAAGAAGAGGATGAAGAGCAATGGGTCCAATATAGACCCCTGAGGGACCCCTGAACAAACAGCTTTGGAGGTGGAGATGGTGGTGTTTATCCTGACATGCTGTGACCGTCCTGAGAGGTAATCCTTGAACCAGGCCGTGGCCTCAGGGACCACATTTAGTTGAGGAAGGACATAGAGCAGTAGTTTGTGACTGACCGTGTCAAAGGCCTTGGTTAGATCCACATAGATGGCACCTGGGATTGAGCCTTGGTCAAGAGCCTCGTGGATGAACATGGTGAGTTCAGTGAGTGCAGTGACAGTGCTATGGCCAGACCTGAAACCATGCTGTTCCTTGCTGAGGAGGTTGTGTTTAGTTAGGTGTTCAGTTAACTGGTCTGAGACTATTTTTTCCAGTGCTTTGGAGAGATGATGAAGTATTGAGATAGGTCTATAGTTGCTGGTGTTAGTGGGGTCACCGTTCTTCAGAAAGGGAGTGATTATGGCTTTCTTCCTGGTTGAGGGGAACTGGCCGAGGCATAGTGAAAGGTTGAGAATTTTTGTAAGGTGGGGTAGAGTGACATCGAGGGTAAACCTAATGAGTTTAAGGTCTAGTGAGTCATTGCTGTAGCGGGTATTGGCGATAACTTTGGTGATATAGTGTTTTGCCACATTACAGGGGATGACTCGGAGCCGGAAAGGGGGTGAGTAGTCTTTACTCAATGTTTCTGGTGGAGGGGGGGTTTTGGTAGGGTGGAAGAAATTTGGAGGGAGGATATGGGAGAGGTCCGAGAAGGAGGCGTTAAGGGCTTCTGCGATAGTGGCAGGATCTTGAGTTGCTTCCCCGTTCAGATTGAATTGGGAAGGGGTGGGGGAGTGGGATTTACCACTGAGTTTTTGTATGTTGTTCCAGAATTTTTTTCCGTCTCTCCAGGAGGAGGTAAGGGTATGCTGGTAATAATTAGCTTTCGCCTGCCACGCAGCCCATGTGCATTTATTACATGCCTCCCTGTATAGCTGTCTGTCCTGGGTGCGTTGGGAGTCAATGGCCTTGTGCCAAAGGTTGTCCCTTTGTTGCATAAGGTTTAGGAGGGAGGGTGTGATCCAGGGGGTGGTCCTGGTTTTCACAACTAGCTTTGTGAGGGGGAGCAAATATATCACATGCTTTGTTGAAGGTGGTTATAAAGTGGGTGAGAGCAATGTCTACTGACTGCGTGGTGTATATGGGGAGCCAGTAGCTATTGGATAGATAGTCTTTGAGGTGCTTTAGGCCTCCTTTTTTGAGCCTCTGGTGCCAGGAGGTTTTAGGTGGGGCAGGGGGCAGTTTACCCGTCCACCAGCAGGTAACCGGGGAGTGGTCACTGATTGAGTCTGGGAGCACAGTTGCTTGGGAGAGGTTACGTAGCCTGTTGGTGAAAATGAGGTCTAAGACGGTGGAGGTCCCTGATCTTGTGTCCCGCCTGGTCGGGGAGGTGACTAGTTGGATAAGGTCCAATGCCTGGGCAGCGTCTTTGTAGCTGGATGCGGCTGGGGATAGCCAGTCGACGTTGAAGTCACCAATTAATATGGTTTCATTAGTATTAGGTAGGTGGGAGATAGTGTGTAGGATAGACTGAAATGCTAGTTTCTGGTTTCTCGAGGAGATATATGCCGAGATGATGTGGATTGTTTTGGAACCCAGACTAAGTTTGACAGTTAGTGTCTGGGCTCCATGTTGTGGGGTGGGGGTATGAACAACGGTGGCATTGACTTGGGATTTAATATATATTGCGCAGCCACCACCTCTTTGCTGGTCCTATCAGCCCTAAAGATGATATAGTTATTTAAGGAGACAGCGTCATTGGGGATTTTATCAGATAGCCAAGTCTCAGAAAGGACTAGTATGTCTGGAGCACGTTGGGCAATCCAACCTTGTAGAGGGGTGTGTTTTTTGGGTAGGCTGCAAATATTAAGTGATGCTAGCAGCAGTCTCCCCTGAGGTTTGTTTGGAGAGGTTTTTGTGATGTGAGGTCCTGGGTTGGGATGGATATTGCCAAATAGTAGTAGAAGTAGAAGGGTGTGCCGCAGGAGGGAAAGCCTGCAGAGTTTGGGAGATGAATGCTGGGAATGGTAGGGTGATGTTTTTTTTTTGTTGTAGGAGGGTACTGGGAGACTAGAGATGACGCCGGGTAGGAGGGAGATGGCAGTGAGGGGGACGAATGTAGGGTTAACGTGGGTAGCGGGGGTCTGGGGTCTGGGATGGGGGAGAGCTGAGGTACAGTGCTTACCCCTAGTGTGTGTGGATGTTAATGTGGGTGTGTGTTGTGCTTTACAATTGGATACTGAATAATTAGTGACTATTAATTTTCCAACAGAAAACAAAATAACTTTTCTTTCTTGTTATTTTGATTTTCTTGTGTCTATCCTGTATTGTATATTGAATCGACACTCATATCTGAGGCCAGTCTGATCCTTGTTGAAATTATGATTCTGTATTGTATTCCTGCATACTGTGTTACATATACTGATGTACTCCAGTCTTTTTAATAAAAAACAAAGTAGCAAAAAAATAATTCCAGCATTCAGTAATGATGTACTAGTCTTTTCAAAAAGTTAGTTTGTTGTGTTACATAATTTTTTAAAAATATATCTGCATGATCAGTACAACATGAGTTGACAAGTAACATCAAAATACTTGTGCTGTAGTGAGCAATAATTTCTAATGTTGGTTGATATCGCTGGTTATTTCCCTGAAGGTGTTGCACCGCTAGCCTGGCTGCAGCCAGCAATGCACCATCACACAGTCAAGAAACATTACACCCACTGTCATTAACATCAGTAATTTACAGTAAGTATGAATCTCATGTACAGTACTGTGTTTTGACTTGAACTGTGTTGTTAATCCTTTCTTTACCTTTTTATACATGCCACTATGGCCAAATACAGGTAAGTGATTTAAAATTTTTATTCACAGGTGACTGTTTTACCTTGCAGTTCTAGGATCAAAATGATAACAACAACATACAGGTAAGTGATTTAAAATTTTTCTTCACAGTTGACTGTTTTACCTTGCAGTTCTAGGACCAAAATGATAACAACAACTGTAATTGCAGCAACAACGCCGTTGCACTGAAGCCAAGTAAATTATTTTATCTACAGTAAGTATCAGTCTTTTTTCCTCTTAACTTTATTTTTCCATTTTTCCCCTTGTTTTCCACAGGAGTGACGTATTCAAGAGCGGTGAAATACAGGCCAGATAATATCTATTTTTCTACACAGATAAGACAGGAGTATTTCAGTTCACAAGGATTCTACCATGTGTATTCCTGGTAGGGATGGAATGTAAGACACTGGTCCAGTGCATGTCACTTAACTTAATTATTTTATTCACAGATGTTTAGTAATAGCTGTGTATTTCAAGCTGGATATAACAGAAGACAGGAAGAGCACTGCTGGGTACCAAATGAGTTACTGGAATGCAGGGGTGCCAAGTTTTGAAAAAAATTGTGGGTGCTCAGGATAATTATAAAAGGCCGGGGCTAGGGGTCTGGGGCTGCCTAGGTCCTGAGAAGCTACAGGATTTTTCATGCTTTGGGGTGCATTTTGGGGGTATTTTGATACACCTTAGAATAAATATGCCACCATCACAACTACTCCACTATAGAGGATGCAAGTCTCTTTAACTCCCGATTTCTGACCCCTCTGCTGTTGCCGAGTCTTTGAATTCCTACTTTACTACTAGTGCCCTACCTCTTATCCCTTCCTCTACCCACCTCCTCCTTTCCTGCCTTCTTCTCTTCTGTCATTTGTTGGACAGATGGACACTTCTGGACAGGACAGGAGGACTCTGACAGTGACAGGCTTTGCTAAGACTCGGCTCAACACACAGACACACACATACACACACACACAGACACACACACACACACTCAGTTCCAGGCAGCCACAGACAGACCACTGCTGCCATATATTTATTTTATCCCCAAATCCTACTCACTTTAATTTTGCCACAGACCCCTCTTAAATCCACTATCTGAGTGTGTTTCATTTTATAGCTTTTAATATGGACAGACGGAAACTTGTCTGGACAGAAGGACTCTCCAACAGGCTTGGTTAAGGCTTATCTCACCCTGACCCTCACACATGTGGTCACACAGAGGGACACATTTACCTTATCATGGGCCTTATGCACAGCAGTAATCATGGGCTTCTCCAACACCACCCTGTCCCCCACAGAAATGTGCTGCCCCACAGAGAAGTACTGTCGACTCTGACTTTAAAGCAAAAATTCATAGTACTCTAAGATGCAGAAACAAACAAACATTGTACACATAAAAGCATGCATTTCCAAAATGTTCTGAGCTTTTATCTCCTTAGTTTATTACAGTACCCCACATTAGAGGGCTAGTGTCTACATTGTCCCACATTTTGAGGGTTTATGTCCCACACATTTCAGTAATAACAGGTTGAGAGGTTATTTATTGCACTAGTCATAATTTCTGCACATCATGGGACACTTTTCTTGCTATGCTTGCTGTTGCTGCAGGATCATACATTAGCCTGCCCCCAAACCCACAATTAAATATTGAAATAAGGAGCTGCTGTGCCTTCCAAGCCTTCTCTTCTGCTTTTCTTTTTAACAAATAAGTCCATACTTTGCTTTCCTTGCTGCCTAATGATTCCTTCACATAGACAAAGTTCTCCCTGGGACCCTGATAACTCTCACAGCCAGGTCAACTGTGTGCACTCCACACTACCCACAAACACCCATTCTTGGCCTCCGACTCAATGATTCCAAGTCCTGAGTAGCTGACAGACATAAGCAAAACTCACCACCCACACCCACCATATACTGGTTGGCTGGCTGCCCACACTATCCTAACCAGGATAATGCTGCCTCACTGAGTGTCAGCCATGCCTGCACCTCATGCCCTCACCCACTGACTGAATTTCACCCTTCACACAGTATTGACAACAACTTTGGCTGTGGCCTTGGTTTGGGTTGTACTCGCACTGACCTGATTCCATCCGGTCATCCTTCTTTGACCTGTCACCTCACTGGGCTCCTCCAGATCAACTCAACCTCAACCACCCCATCCCTGGCTAAGTTCTGATCTCCTTCTTTCTCTACAATGACATTATGGTGCCAAAATCTGGGGAAGGGATGCACACATACAATACAAAATCACGCCACCAAAACAAATGTCAGCAGTGCACAAAGACAACTGGAGCCAGGGAAGGGCATTGGAGGCAGGTGGTGGGTGGGGAAGGGGTTATCAGCATGCGTAATGTTACATCAGTCAATCTGCGGTTCTGTCCTCCTGCCCTTGGAGACAACTTAAGTTCAACACTGGAAAAAACTGTAAAGCGATGCTGTGCATATGCATAAAGTCAACACAGCTACCAAAAGGCCCTCAGAAACAAGGGCCCTTGCCCCTGTGCACAAGCATAATTTGAATAACAGCAAATCCAGTCCTGGTCACTCAGGCTTAGGCAGCCACAGAGAGACCACATATTGTCTGCTGCCAAATTTTGTTTTTATCCCCCCAGTCGTACTGTACTTTGGAACTTTCCTTTCTTTTTTCATATTTGTTTAGGTTATGCTGACAAGTTGACAACTCATGATTGGACAGTCAGCAGCAGCCACCCCCCAGCTAGCCCATGACCACAAGCTAGCTATTTGTTTATTTATTAGCTTTTGGTAACTGGCTATGAGCTGAGCCTGCCATGTACACATAGTCGAGTAACTGGGTTAATGAACAGTTGTTAAAAAAATTACCCAGGCCACTTCAATATTCTTTTTTTTCTAAGTGATTTTACAACTTTTTTTTTCTGACTTAAACAGGAATGAACATTTGCCATGTCCCGCATGCGCCTCTTACTTACTCTGAGTCTGAATGCACCCCACACACTAACTCAACTCACTCACTGCTGAACTGTAGGAAGGACTAG
The DNA here is from genome assembly GCA_016271365.2 of Neoceratodus forsteri. Taxonomy (NCBI): domain Eukaryota; kingdom Metazoa; phylum Chordata; order Ceratodontiformes; family Ceratodontidae; genus Neoceratodus; species Neoceratodus forsteri. Next base: position 627,000,079 of record CM057459.1, read on the forward strand.
TCTGGCAGTTAGATCATGCCACAGGATTGGAGGAGGTCAGAGCTCTGAGGACACACTGTCCCTGACTGCTAATGCACCACAACTGTCCCCGATGCTTGAAGATGTCAGCCAGTAAGCTGAGCCCGCCAACACAAACACGCCATCGCAGATGCAGTTGAGTTCCAAGACAGTGCGTGGGCATGCGCCTGTGCAGAGTGAGTGTACACACATCATGTGGGATGTGAGAGAGACATGGAGTGTTTTGTCCATTGTTGGCCGCTGGGTGGAGCCGCTGCTAATGCCACTCATCCTAAAGGAAAAAATAATCATGAATGAGTGGACATTGTGGCTCTGGACTGGGCTGGTTGGGGTGACCAGAGGTGGGCTGAAAATTGAGGGTGCCCATTTTAACTTTGTGGGTGCTCAAGCACCTGAGCACTCGCGCTGTCGGTGCTCCTGCTGGAATGAACTCAGAATACTTTCTTCTTCATCTATTTGCAGGTAATATCAAGGTGCTACAGATCGGTGGTATGCTTGAATCTGAAAACGGACAACCATTTGGAAGGATACACTGAAGACATGGAAAGAAGGCAAACATATTAAGGAAAACTGTTTTCCAATGATGCAACCACCCCCCCAAAAAAAAAGAAATACTTACCTTTCATGGCTTGAAATTTTTCGTACAGTCGAAATCAACAATCAGACACATGTAGAACACATATGTGGTTGCAGCATGGTTTCATCACAATGATTGTGAACCTGTGTGCTTCGACCTGAGAATGTAAATAAAAAGAACAGTAATGAGAAATGGTTATAACTTACCCACAGCAGTAACCCCCCCTGAAAAAAATAAATTTTACAGTCCCACATTAGACGTCGGCACACATCTACGGCACATGAATATGATCACGGCCAACACACCGGTGAAGAGAAAACATTCAATATGCATGATGATGATTCCCTGTAAAGAAGCAACATGGCAGACTGCTTACAACAAACATCAAGATTCAATACAAATTAAACTGCAGTGTCTCTCCAAACATATGACAGTGACACATACAATAACTAAGCATTGTTGGTATTGAATACACACACATAAGACAGCATGTTTCAGTCACTGCAGCAGAAGAAATTTCAAGAACATCAAATTATAGTTCAACCCGTGGTCATCTGTGGATATCATCATTCAGCAACACAGTGTACATCAGCAGCAGCAACAGAAACATCAGGACAATGGAGTTTGCTCTTTAAGGGGCAGACCAGGTTGTCCTGGTGCACCCCTTCCCTTTTCATCAAGATGGTGTGCTCAGAAGGGGAGGGGGGAGGAAGGGGAGAGGCCCGGGGATAGAACAATGGCCAAGCAACAGGAAGGGGAAGGGCAAGTAGAGGTACATAATGGACAACACAGAAGTGGTTCAGCCACTTTTGCTGGAGTTTTGATTCTACACTTAACTGCAGCACGTCGGATTGGCATATTAATTAGGAGGTTTGTGCACCGAGAGAGAGAGAGGTAAGGAAACAAGCAACTTATTTTGGTGGAGAATATTTGAAGTTTTTCTAAAAAAAAAAAAAGAAGAAGAAGAAATATATATAACAAAAGGAAAGAGAGAAGCAGGTGGTTAATAATTATTAGATGGGGGGGCTAAGCTGTGTATTTAAAAAAAAACGCATTGGTTATGGCTGAAGTAGAAAGGTACAGTATTAAAAGGTTGTGGTAGAGCAGAGGTGAAGCAATAAAGAAAAAAGCTAATGTGGAATTGTGCATCTCTAGCTAAAAAAATACTGTGCTGAATACAGCAGTTACAGGGAAAGCAAGGCTATTTGGTTCAGGTTTAAAAAAAAAGGATGTTTCACAGCTGTACTGAGGGAGTATGCTTTGGGTGGTAGTTGGCTGGCACGATAGTCCATTCAAGGTAAGGAAGCAGGGCTGGTGCGAGGCTGTGGGTTTGTGTATTTGGACCAGGGTTTCTTGTTTTGCAGCTGGCAGAGGTAGTAGACCTTGGGCAACGCGAGAGGTGCATGGACATACAGGAGGGAAGTAGAAAGCTAGATGTGTTGGAATGTTAAGAAGGGAGGAGCTGAGTGTGGCTGGAAAGAGCAGCCTGAGAGGTTGGAAGCTGTTTGGAGTGAGGCCCATGCTGGCTTACAGGAGTACTGCTGGGGGGGTTATGAAGGGGAGCCTGAATGGGAAGCGTGGGGGGGATGCCTTTGAAGAAGTGGAGCACTGACATTGCTGGTTTCGGTGAGTACGCAGCATGAGGGGTGGCAGGCTCTGAGGCCTTGCAGGGCATGGTGCACACGACGTGAATCCTGTTTAGGCCTGCAGCTGTTTGGGCGATGGGGGGCGGCAAGGGGGGTTTGATTTGCAAACGGAGCTGCAGGGAACATCAAGGGGGATCACAGGGACCCTGGGAGTAATTCAGAGCAGCATGGCCTGGCTGGTTGCACACCGGCGACCGCGTGATTTTTTGCAAACGTTGAAATGGGGATCACCAGGGGGATAGCATCAGGCTCGCTGCCCCATGGCCCAGTGGGGCTAGCGCAGTGGCAAAGGGGGTTAAGGGCCTGAAGAAAGACAGAGCAAGTGGGGAGGGTCAACGAAGCGGACAGTTGGAGTGACGCCACATGCTGGGGGGGGAGGCACACACATGTTGGAGGGCCGGGTAGACAAGGAGAGGCCTATGGGAAAGCTAAAAAAAAATAAACTAATAAATGGCCACATGGCGTCACATCACACGCCTGGGGGGGCAGACCAAGAGGGATCAGAGACCTGAGTCAGCCTGGCAGGAGGGCCTAGTGACAAGAGGCCTAGCGCCCCAGAGGGGAGGACACCCGAGGGCCAGAAATGGAAGGGGGGCCTGCCAGGGAGCCTAGCAAGAGGCGATGGGGAGTGACCAGAGGACTGGTGAAACTGGGCCCAGCAATGCAGCAGGATGTAGCACGCCAGTTGGGTCAAGTCCAGCAACGGAGAGGCCAAAAAAAAAAGGGGGGGCATGTACATCACAGTTGGAGGCTGCCTACAGGGAGGCGGGCCTGGCCTCTCGGGATACTGCCCCAGATTTCTGCTTTTTAAATAAGGTTCTTTTGTTTTCCAGTGTTTTCACAGGTGACAAAAGCAGGGATCATGGCACCCAATAAGAGCAGGCTTTCGAAGGAAGATGCCTACAAGGCGATAATGGAGCTGGCTGAAAAAGCCAATAGAATGTGGGAGTTGGTGGAAGGGGAGGAACCAGGGAGGTCTGGGGAAAAAGGAAAGCAGGGAAGGGTAAGGGGGCAGAGGGAAGCGGCCAGCAGAGAAGCCACTCAGCCCAACCAGGGCACAACCACAGATGGCGGGGCCAACCAAGGCGGCTAATTCAGTACCTCTGCACCCAGGAGACCCCACCCCGTCAGTACCTCCCCAGGGCCAGGTGGTGGTTCCCCCAGTGGAGCCCAGTCTGGATCCCCAGCATACAGTGGTTCCTCCACAGCCACTAGTAGGCCAACCAACTCTTCACCCAGAGGGAAACGTGCTGGGGCACCAGGATGATAGCAGGCAGCAAGGAGCGGACAAGGTCACAGGTAATGCACCCGGCTCTGTTGGTGACAGCATCAAGGAGTACATAGGTCAGATAGTTTCGGCACTTGACTCAGGGGGTTTGGGCCAGATGGAGTCAGCACTGGCCGAGATTAGGGTAGGAAAAGAGGTGCTAAACAAGAAGGAAGGAGGAGGAGTTGAAAAGGAGGGAAAAGGAACAAGGGAGATAGGAGCTCCAGGGATGAGAGTGGGAGAACACGTTCCGTTGACCACAAAAGAGAAAATATGGAAGGGAGAGTATGTGGATATTTTCGCTTTAGTAAGCCAGGATGTGGCTATGAAATACGAGGAAACAGAGACTATAGGAAAAAGTGAAATGGCAGCAGCGGTGGTGTTGTTAGGCAAGAAAGAGGAGGACAAATTCACTAAAGGGAAGACTTGGGAAGGGTGGTTCGTAGGTTTCACCACATTCTCAGCTATAGTATTGGAAAGAAGGCCTGAGTTGGGCATCCCGCTCAATACATACTCCCTGATAATAAGGAGAGCAAAAGCAAAAGGGGGTGTGGGTTGGATATATTATGATGAATTCTTTCGGCAAAGAATGGCCACATATGGGGATGTACGATGGGAAATGAAACAGCTGGATTTGTGGACAGATTACATAACTGATCAGTCCATGCCGGAGGGAGAGTTTGGGAAGAAAGGTACCATGCTACAAAGATGTTGATGGACCTACAGTAGGGCCTTTTGCTCATGGACACAATGCCATTTTCAGCATGCCTGTTCAAAATGTGGGGGATCACATCCAGCGAACAGATGCAGGATGACATGGGTCCAAGGAATGCAAGGATCTGGGGGGCAGGGGTCGGGTCAGCAGTTTTTTCAGGAAGGGCAGGGGTATAAAGGCCAGACATGGAATAGAGTGGGGAGGTGTAGGGGACATGCAAATAGAGGGAATCAGAATCATTGACCAGCAAGGCCGGTCATCAGCCGGGAGGGGAGCTGGTGGTGAAAAAGAGATGAGGACAAGGGAACAATTTAGAGGAGCTAGAACCCCCATCAGGACAGAGGCAGGGAGGGAATGGTTGGATAGATACCAAGATTGGAAAATGGCAGAAATGATTAAAGAAGGTTTTCACACAGGTTTTTCACTACAGTGTGAGGGCCCAAGACAGACCAAAGAGGTGAACAATCTGGGTTCAGTGAGAGGAAGGGAAGAAATGTTACAACAAAAGATAGAGAAGGAGAAGGCAGCAGGAAGAATAGAGGGACCATATGATACACCCCATTGCAGAATATGAGGATTACCCCATTAGGTTTGGTCCCCAAAAAACAGGAACGGGACTTTAGGGTGATTCATCACCTATCTTTTCCTGAAGGTGAGTCGGTGAATGATTTTATCGGCGAGGAATTTAGTAAAGCGACATACTCCACCCTGGAGGATGCAGTCTGGATTATCTGGGCAGCTGCAGATGCATGGATGGCTAAGACAGATATAGAGTCAGCTTTCAGATTACTTCCGGTTAGAAGAGAGGATTGAGACCTGTTGGGGTTTAAAATTGGGGGAACAGTACTATTTCGACAAAGCCATGCCCATGGGTTGCTCTATAGCATGCTCAACATTCGAAGCCTTCAGCACATGTTTGCAGTGGATATTTCATGAAAGGACTGGTTATAAAACAGTTATTCACTACTTGGATGATTTTCTTTTCATAGGCAGTGGGAAAAGAGAAACGGAAAGAATGTTAGCCAGTTTCCAACAACTGTGTAAAGAACTAGGGGTCCCGCTGGCACCTAGAAAAACAGAAGGGCCCAAAAGGGTGTTAGAGTTTCTGGGCATCAAGATAGATGCTCCAGGGGAAATATTTTGGTTGCCAGACAAAAAAGTGAAAAAATTGAAGGAGCTAATTAAGATACATACCAATAGAAGAAGAGTACAACTAAAACAGGTACAAGTATTGGGACATCTGAACTTCACGTGCAGGGATATTGGGCCAGGGAGAGCTTTCACAAAAAGGCTAGCAAGGGTCACAGCTGGAGTGACCAGGCCACACCATTGGGTAGACATGACAAAGAGAGTCAAGGAGGACTTCAAAGTATGGGAGGAATTCCTTAGGGAATATAATGGCTGCTCTTTCTGGCAAGAGGAATGGGTGTATAACACAGACCTCAATCTTTACACAGATGCGGCCGGGGGCCTGGGCATGGGGGCTATCTGAGGGGCAGATGGTTTGCAGAGCCATGGCCTTCAGATTGGGTAAGGGACGGTAAGGTGAAAGACATAACACTGTTAGAGATCATGCCCATCTGGACATGCACCCTGGTTTGGGGAGAAGAATTACGGGATCAAAAAGTAACATTTTGGTGTGACAATAGAGCAGTGGTAGAAGTCTTGAACAACAGGAGAGCCAGGTCAGAAACAGTCATGCAAGTTTTGCAACTCCTGATGCTAAGGGCATTGCAGTTGAACATGTCATTCAGAGTGAAACACATAGAGGGGGTACACAACACCATGGCTGACAGCCTTTCCCGTCTGCAGCTGAATCATTTCCGGAGGCTGGCACCAACAGTGGAGGAGCAGAAAACGCCCATACCAATGAACATATGGGACATTGGCAAGAAGGAACAGAAATGTTGTTCCGCAGTTCATAGGCACCACGGACTCTGAGGGCCTATGATGGGGCCTGGCGAGTGTTTCAAACATTCAGGGCAACTCACCACATGGAGGTAAGTAGGCCGCTCACAGAAGAACAGTTGGGGAAGTTCACCGTGGAGCAGTGGCAGAAGGGGACAGCCCACGCCACAATGGGGGTTTACTTGGCAGGGATTAGTGTGATCTGCAGTCTAAAAAGATGGCTGGACCCAACGAAATCAATGTTCATTAGAAGAATGATGCAAGGATAGGGTAGGTTAAAACAAGGGACGGTGGATAATAGGAGACCAATAGGGGAACAGTGGCTGGTGAAACTGAAGGGTGTGTTGCCAGCAATATGCAGATCAAAGGCTGTGAACCAGTTATTCCACACAATTTATGTGGTAATGTTCACTGGGGCCATGAGAGTGAGTGAAGTGGTGGGCCACGGCAGGCAAGACAGGGAAGGGGGATTGGAATGGGAAGATATAAGTTGGGGGATGAAGGAAATACAGGTCATGATTAAGAGGTCAAAGATGGATCAAAGGGCACAGGGTTGCATAGTAACACTAAAGAAACCTGTAGAGGGCACAGTGTGCCCAGTACAGGCTTTGTGGGCTTTCTCCACAGAGCGTGGAAATAGGACAGGGAAATTATTTCTGCATGGGGATGGAAGCAGAGTCACAAGTTATCAAGTCACAGCATTGCTCAAGAGGGGCATGCAATTCCTGGGGGAGGATCCGATTAATTATTCCTCCAACTCCTTATGGATAGGGGCTGCCTCACAGTGGGCAGCGGCAGGGGAGACGGTGAATAATATTTTGGAGAAGGGGCACTGGCGGTCGGGCCAGTTATAAAAGATACATTCGAACACTGCAGTGTGGGGACTAACGTAACGCTTATGTTTGTGACAGACAGGGAGCCACGGGGGGGGGGGGGGACAAGGGAGAGATGATATGACAGTGAGAAAATAAGATCATAAATAAGATATTTATTCTGTTTAAACCCTATAGGAAGAGGGAGAATCACGGAAGTCTGGATCTGTGGCCACTCCTATATTTATTGGGCAGAAAGGAGAGCTGAGAAAAAGGCTGGGGGAAAGCAGCTTTACCAGGAGGTGAAACAATGTAAATTGGTATGGCGTGGCATTCGAGGGATGAGATGGGTGCAGCTGCTCCCCATCTTGAAAGAGCTGAAGGAGCAGCGACCCACTCCAGACTTAATTATTATACATTTAGGGGTAATGACCTTGGGGGCAAGCCATGGGTAGACACATATATGCAGATAAAAAGGGACTTAGAGACAATAGAGCAGTGGTGGCCCAAGGTATGCCTGGCCTGGTCGGATATGATACCAAGGAGGGTTTGGAGACTGGAACACAGCCATAGAGCTGTGGATAGGGCCAGGAAAAAGATGAACAGAAGGGTAGGGACACTGGTGAAAAAGATGGGAGGACAAGTACTATTGCAGGGTGTGGAAGAGTGGGTAGAAGATTTCTATAGGTCAGACCTGTCAGATCTGGCCATAGATATGTTTAATATGGAAATGATGGGTTTTATAGAAGCATGGAGGAGACATGCAAAAAATGGGTAATAAAAAAAAAGGGAAAAAAGGGAGAGAAGAGAAGGTTTGGGGGTGGTCTCCCCAAGGTGGAAGGGGGACAGTACCCTAAGTGGGGGGAAAGCTAGTCATCCAACGCAAGCTGGAGACTTGCTGGTGGGAAAAGGGGAAGGAGGTGAGGGGGGGAAGAAAAAGGAATAAGATGAAAAGAGGAAGAAGCTGAAGGAGGAAAGCGGTTTCGGTTTCCACCGTTACCTAACAGAAAAGGAGAAGAAGAAGGCACCCAGGTTTTCACCTGGGGGGAGAAAAACAGAAAGAAAGAGAGATGATCAGAGATGGATATATGGAGGAAAATAAACGAAATTGTGAGAGATATAATAATAAAAGATGATGAAATGGAACATGGAATTATGATATATAAATAAATTAATTGCCAATCTGAGCACAACAACAAACAATGGTCTCTGTCTTTTTGTGAGGGAAAAGGGGGGAATCCGGGACAATGGAGTTTGCCCTTTAAGGGGCAGACCAGGTTGTCCTGGTGCACCCCTTCCCTTTTTATCAAGATGGTGTGCTCAGAAGGGGAGGGGGGAAGGAAGGGGAGGGGCCCGGGAATTGAACAATGGCCAAGCAACAGGAAGGGGAGGGGCAAGTAGAGGTACATAATGGACAACACAGAAGTGGTTCAGCCACTTTTGGAGTTTTGATCCCTCCCATTCACCCTATAAAATAGAGCAAGAGGGAAAGACAGTCAAAAAAAAAGGGACTGTATGGTAGGGCTGTAAAAGGTGGATGACAGATGTGTCCAGTTGGACGGTTATGGGAATGCCAAAGGTGGATGGTAGGTAATAATATGGTTATTGGACTGCCAAAGGTGGAGGGCAGAAAAAGGGGGAAAAGGAGGGGGGGGCAGAAAAAAGAATAAGATGAAAAGAGGAAGAAGTTGAAGGAGGAAAGCAGTCTCGGTTTTTGCCGTTACCTAACAGAAAAGGAGAAGAAGAAGGCACCCAGGTTCTCACCTGGGGGGAGAAAAAGAGGAAGAAAGAGGGATGATCAGAGATGGATATATGGAGGAAAATAAATGAAATTGTGAGAGATGTAATAATAAAAGATGATGAAATGAAACATGGAATTATGATAGATAAATAAATTAATTTCCAGTCTGAGCACAACAACAAACAATGGTCTCTGTCTTTTTGTGAGGGAAAAGAAGGGAATCCGGGACAACAGCAGCAGCAGGCGTCAGCAAGTAATTTTCACAACTTGGGACACTGATACACAGTTCTGTCTCTGTGCATTTGATGCAGCGCATCAAGAAATACAAGTGACTTTTCTGAACAGTTTCTCATGATTATTCTTCATCAGGACTTTTCATGGAATTAAAACAGCAGGATAACAGCAGCAGCTGGTGTCAGCAAGCAATTTTTTCACTTGGGACACACACAGATCTGGCTCTCTTTGTGCATTTGAAGCAGTGCGTCAAGAAATACAAGTGACTTTTCTGAACAGTTTCTCATGGGATTATTCTTCATCAGGACACTAATACTGCAGGCTGAATGATGTAGCAAGATAGCAGTATAAGTTGGCTACCTTGACATAAGATAGGAATTTTTTTTGGGGGGGGTCATTGTCATTGTAGGTGATTTTAGGATATTTTGATTTTTGTTCTGGCTGTACTACTAAAAAGTAACATACAAACATACGAACATATGAAATGCCAGCAGAAACAGGCCTCACAGTCTATTGAATCTGCTTGATTGTACAGCTAGCCCCTCAACTTGCAGCTGCCCCACGCTCCCCTCCCCTCCTCATAACCACCCCCCACTCATTCTGTCCCACCCTCTCTTAAATCCTCCCACCATTCTACATGATACCACCTCATTGGGCAGAGTGTTCCACTTATCTAACACCCTTTCTGGGAAAAAGTGTCTCCTGATTTCCCTCCTGACTTTCCCCACCTCTGATCTCAGCCGATGCCATCTCACGTCTCTCCCCCTTCTGATATGAAGAATGCCTTCTGTATTAATCCTGTTAATACCCTTTAAGTACTTTCAGGTTTCAATTATATCCCCATCCCTCCTCTCTTCCAGGGAATACATTTGCAGCTCTCCCAGCCTCTCCTCATAGGATTTTCCATCAAGTCCCTGTATCATCTGCATTGCCCTATGCTGCACTCCCTCCAGCAATCTGATGTCCCTCTTCAGGAATGGCCACCAGTGCTGCAAGCAGTATTCCAGGTGTGACCTGACTAGTGACTTGTATAAGGGTAGGATCACTTCTCTGTGCATGGAGGAGATTCCCCCCGCTATGCTCCCCAGCATCTTGTTTTCCTTTGCAGCTGCCTTCCTGCACTGAGCTGAGTGGTTCATACTCCCCATTATTAGTACCCATAGATCCTTTTCTTCCACTGTGCTTTTGAACTGTACCCCTCCCAAATGATATTTCCTCCCCTGGTTCCTTGCTCCGAAGTGCAGTACCTTGCATTGCTTGGTGTTTGACCCCAACTGCCATGTCTCTAACCACTCCTGTAGTTCAGTCAGGTCTTCCTGCAGTGCCCTCCACCCCTCCATGTCATCTACCACTGCACCAATCTTAGTATCATCTGTGAACAGACTGATCCTACTCCATATCCTGCTTGAGAAGATGGCTATGAATAACCTGAACAGTGCCAGAACAGCGCCGGTCCCAGTACTGAACCCTGGGGCACCCCACTTGTAACGTCCCTTGGTGATGAGAGTTCACCGCCACCACCACCCTTTGCTGCTTATCCCTCAGCCAGTTGGTGATCCAGCTGACCATTTTTGTCCCCACCCCAATGTATTCCAGTTTTCCCCCCAGCCTCCCATGTGGCATTGAGTCAAAGTCCTTGCTGAAATCCAAATATTGGACATCCACTACATGGCCCTTGTCCAGTTCCCTAGTAACCCAGTCACTGTACTCAACTTGGTTCTTCTGGCAGGATCTGTACAATACAAAACCATGCCGATGGCCATCGTGGAGCTCATTGTCTTCCAGAAAGGTCACCAGCCTTTCTTTTAGGATTGACTCCATAAGTTTCCCCATGATTGAAGTGAGACTCACCAGTCTGTAGTTGCTGGATTATCCTTCGGGACACTTTTATGAATGGGCACCACATGGGCCATACTCCAGTCCTGTGGCATGCATCCTGTGTTTAGTGATATACTGAACAGGTCTGCTAGTGGTCTCACCAGGATCTCCGTTAGCTTCCTAAGTACCCTAGGGTGAATGCCATCCAACCCCAGCATCTTGTCTACCCTCAGTGCCCTCAGCCCCTCCAGAACTCTGTCCTCTGTAATTCTGATATCAGTTGCCCCCCACCTCCCTCTGCCCACTCCACCCTTCCAATGGGGTAATTGCCCCCCTCTTTCTTTCATGAACACAGAGCAGAAGTACTCATTCAATGCCTCTGCCTGTTCTTCCTCCTTTTCCACACACACACCATCTTTCTTAATCCTCACAATCTGGTCTTTGTTTCTTCTTTTCTCACCAATGCATCTGAAGAAGTCCTTTTCCCACATCCTTGATTCCCTGTGCCAGTCTTAGCTCTCTGGAATCATTGGCTGCTCTGACTAGCATGATAACCTCCCTGGACTTCTTTGTGTACTCATCTTTGTCCCCTTGCCTCCCAATTTCCTAAGCCTCTGGAATGCTTTTCTCTTGGTACTCACCCCTTCCATTACCTCTCAAGTCAGCCAGCTCGACTTCTTTGATCTCCCCTTCTTGCTTTGTGTCCTGGATCAGGTCTTAGTAGCCTCTGCCAGCCCTTTCTTAATGATTTGGCAGGCACTCATGTATGTCTGACTTCCCACTATATTCTCAACCAAAATTTCCCCCATTCTTTTAAAGTCCGCTCCCTTTAAAATGATCACCCTGGTACCTGTTCCTCCTGTTACCTTTCCCATATTGAGTGTGAACCACACTGTATGATGGTCGCTTCTAGCCAGGTGGTCCTCCACTCCCAGATTCCTTACAGACTCCCTATTTGTTAAGACCAGGTCCAGAATTCTATCCTCCCTAGTCAGCTCGCAGACCAATTGCACCAGGAAGCAGTACTGAAATGCATCTAGTAATCTCTGCTCCTTTGCATACGTGGTGGCTGGGGTTTTCCAGTCCACCCCAGGGAGGTTGATGTCCCCCACCATTATGGTGTCCCCCTTCCTATAGACTTTTCTAATCTTCTCAGCCAACTCCCTATCAAGCTTATCCCCCTAAGCTGGTGGTCTGTACACTGCCCCCACCCTCAGTGTCTTTCTTTTAGGGTCTTGAAACGGCATCCATTGGGCCTCCGTTCTGCCCTCTACCCCCTTCTCTCTCATACACCTCATGTAGATCACCATGTCCCCTTCCCCTTCCCCTTAGTCCTGTCCTTCCTGAATATCCTGTATCTGAGATGCAGTATAGTGCAGTGGTTTAAGGCTCTGAGCTGCAAACCTGGAGACTTGGGTTTGAATCCCACAGCCCCCACTTGCGTACTGTGTAACCCTGAGTAACTCACTTAACTTCCTTGTGTTCCCAGGCTGCACCTTTAAATAAGCTGTTAGCTTAGTGTGTCTCTCCTGGTAAAAAAAAATAAAATAAATAACATCATCATATCCCAGTCCTGGTTCTTGGTGGTTCATTCTTCCATGATGGCCACAATGTCCACCCTACCCACAGCCAAGAGAGCCTGTAGTTTGGCTGATTTGTTACTTAAGCTTCTTGCATTCAGTGACACCACCCTCCAACCTGTGTCTTTCTCCCCCCCACCCTGGTTTCCCCCCTAATCTCTTCTTGTGTACCCACCTCAAATACCTCTCTGATAGCTTGGGGGGTAGGCATGCTCGGGATCTCTGCCTACTAGTTGTCCTCCTGCCATCCCCACCTAGTTTAAGTCTATCCTTGAAGCTATGTACCCCTCAAACCTCTGCTTTAATACCCCTTTCCCCTCCTTGCTCAGGTGCAGCCTATCCCCTGCATATAGATTCTTATTTTCCTAGATACTGCCCCAGTCCCCCACTATCCCATACCCCTTAGACTGACATCATTCTCCCAGCCATTTGTTGTACTAACCAATCCTTTCTTTCCTTCCCGTACTCATGCAGGGTACCTGAGCACCTCCGAATAGGCCACTGATTCCCCCACTTCCTCACATAGCCCTCCCTAATTTCTCAAACCTCCTCCTCACTACTTCCACCATCTTCCCAGCCAGGTCATTAGTGTACACATACACCACTATGTGCAGTTTCTTCCTACCCCTCCTTGTGCACTTAAAAACTGCCTGCCCCGGCCTGTCTGCCATTAGCCTGAGTATAGCCTCCAACCATATTTTACTATGCCTCTCCCCCCCCTGCCACCCCATCTGATCCTTTTAAGTATGGAATCACCCAGCATTAGTACACCCCCTTTCTCATTCCTTTTCCCTGCCCCCAACCCTTTACCAGGGTATTCAATCTTAGAGCATGCCAGCTCACTAACTCTACCCTTCCTCCCTACTGTAACACACTCAACAGTAACTAAAAAGTAATATAGCATGACAATTGAAGCAGCAGTACAATAATATGGTGAACACTTAGACAAATACTTTTTTATTCTATTTTAGATTGCTCCTTATCTAAAGACTTGTATATATGATACCCTCCTTTACACAATTTAGGTCTGCTTTAATATTTTTTTTTACATATGAAATAATAAAAGGAGTATTCCTTTTGGTCTGTCTAGAACCAGGTTTTCATCATTATTCCTGTCTCTTTTTGTATATCAATTATTTAAAATCATTTCTGTTGTGACTAAACTGAAGTAGTCGAGCATGAAGCAGGCAGTGCTCCATGACCTTATGGAACAGTAGGTGTTCAAAAACAGTTGTGAATACTGATGAAAACCAAGTATGAGCAATATTAAAAGGAGCACTACTATTATTATATCAAATGTTAAAAAGGTAGTAATGTGAACTATAATAAATTGTGGGAAGAATGGTATCATACAAATCAGTAGATAAGTGACAATTGAAAAAAAGTCTATAAAAGTATAAGTCCACATTTTCTCCAGATTATTGCACTGCTGCTTTAACATACAACAGCAAGAAAACACTAATTGAAAAAAATATATACTGTATATATACTTCTTCAGTATGTAAAAAGATTATTTAGTAGGAATGAAGGAAAAGCTGAGGACAGGACTTTTTGGGGTTTGTTTTTTAGCATTTCATAATTTTTTATGTCTTTTTCATATTTTGTTTCTTTTCTTTTATGTTTTTTTGAGGGGAAGGGTGGGAGAACAGTGTGGAAAAATAAAGTCAGAAGACACACTACATGTTAAGAAGACAGAAAAAAAAAGAAAATTATATTAAGCTACTGGGCCTGGGGCTGACCAAGAAGCGTACGCAGCATACCAATCATTTCAAGTTGCTGCATATCAATCATTTCAAGTTGCTGAGCCTCAGTTTGGTCCAGCTACTGGCGAGTTTCATCAACAACATTATGAAGAGAGTAGACCTCACTCCACAAGATGGCCAGGTCCACCTGTTTGGCTGGAATTTCAGCTGGGTTGGCTGCAACTGCTCCACCATCTCTCTCCTGCTACACTTTCTACGATGACCTGCAGGCTGTCACTGTGCGGGCCCCTCTTTGCACTGCACCATCCACTGCAGGAGCGCTTGCTAACTCCTGCACCTTGGCCTCACACTGGGCATGGTGGTGCACTACCGTATGTGTTCTTTGGCAACCCATGCCCAAGTGGCTGCACTTTCACCCTCAGCAAACCATCATGCTGCAGATGTTGCATTTAACAATAGTGTGGTCACCAAGCAGTGTACTGAAAACCTGCCACACTGGTGACCTATGTGGAGGACCAGGCATAGGCAGAGGGGGGGTGCCGATGTTGCAGGTTGCTGTGAAGTGGGGGGGGCAACAAACTGCTACTGCTGCTGCTGCTCTTCTTGATCCTTCTCCTGATCTTCCTTTTCCTGCTGCTGCTGCTCTTCTTGATCCTGCTCCTGATCTTCCTTTCCCTGCTGCTGCTGCTCTTCTTGATCCTTCTCCTGATCTTCCTTTTCCTGCTGCTGCTGCTCTTCTTGATCCTGCTCCTGATCTTCCTTTCCCTGCTGCTGCTCTTCTTGATCCTTCTCCTGATCTTCCTTTTCCTGCTGCTGCTGCTCTTCTTGATCCTGCTCCTGATCTTCCTTTCCCTGCTGCTGCTGCTCTTCTTGATCCTGCTCCTGATCTTCCTTTTCCTGCTGCTGCTGCTCCTCTCCTTGATCCTGCTCCTGATCTTCCTTTTCCTGCTGCTGCTGCTCTTCTTGATCCTGCTCCTGATCTTCCTTTTCCTGCTGCTGCTCCTCTCCTTGATCCTGCTCCTGATCTTCCTTTTCCTGCTGCTGCTGCTCTTCTTGATCCTGCTCCTGATCTTCCTTTCCCTGCTGCTGCTGCTCTTCTTGATCCTGCTCCTGATCTTCCTTTTCCTGCTGCTGCTGCTCCTCTCCTTGATCCTGCTCCTGATCTTCCTTTTCGTGCTGCTGCTGTTCTTCTTGATCCTGCTCCTAATCTTCCTTTTCCTGCTGCTGCTACTCAGCCTGCTCTGGTGGTGG
Organism: Neoceratodus forsteri; assembly: GCA_016271365.2. Taxonomy (NCBI): domain Eukaryota; kingdom Metazoa; phylum Chordata; order Ceratodontiformes; family Ceratodontidae; genus Neoceratodus; species Neoceratodus forsteri. The sequence goes on from CM057459.1 coordinate 627,015,349, forward strand.
GGCAGTAGCAACTGGTGCTGCAGGGATGGCACTACTATTAACAAAAGAAGCAGCTGCTGCTGCCACAGTTCCACTGGCAGTGGAAACATTTTGCTGGGGGGACACTGGATTGCAAAATATTGTTATGTTAAGGTGAATAGTTTGCACAAGGCCCCCATGCATACATGGGCTGCAAGGAGCCCCACTTACTCCTCCTCTCTCCATTTTTAAACTAAAATAACTAAAAGGATTACTAACTAAAATAAAGGAAACACAGAGAAACAGAATCAGATAACTCACAAAAAAGGTGGACTATGGATGAAATTTGTTTAAAATAAACTCAGGATTATGGAAAAAGCAGGATGAAAGACAGAAAAAACTGTTATTTTACTAATTTTCACCACCACACTAGACAGTAAGCTAAACAGCTCCTTCTCTCTAACAAAGTGAAAGTCAGAGTGAAACTAGTTCACTGACTTCCTGCCTGATTCCCTTCCTGCCTGCATCATGTGACCTGCAGAAAGTCAGACATGTGATCTGTGGTCTGTTTCTCACAAACTTCGCCTTCTCACAGTGTAACCCAAAGTTAATGCAAAGTTTAGAATGTGAAGTCCATTAAAGGTGAAATTCAACCTTTTAATAGAACTTCACGTAATGCTATGCAGAAGTGAAACTGATCACTTCGCATTCACTATGCAGGCATAGTGAAACTTCACTGCATCTCTAGCCATTGCATGCTCAAACAAAATTGTCATCTTCCTACCCAAGTTCTGTCCAAATGATACAACTCATTGGAGTGATGACAGCCCTTGCTTTTTAGCCATTATTAGACAATGACAGCGGAAAAAGAACATTGGTCCATCCAGTCTGCCTGTAATATCTCATTGTATCCAAGACCTATGGTCTATATAGAGTTTCATCCACACTCCCCCCACCATGTTACCTAAATTAACTACTAAACCCTTAACTCTGTCCCAGTTGTGCTTGAAACCTTTAGTGATTTTGGCACCTAAAACCATAGACAGTATACTGTTCCATGGCTCAACAACTCACTATGCAAAATAAAACTTCCTCACATCCCTCCTGAATCTCCTCCCCCTTGCCATCTTTCACTTATTTTCCCATGTTTTAGATCTGCTATTTATGTTGACTAGTTCCTCACACTACTGTGTTCATTCCTTTCAGAAGCTTGAGGGTCTCAATCATATTGCTTCTCTCTCTTCTGGTCTCTGGTGAGTACATGTTCAGTGCTTTAAGTCGTTTCTTGCAGGATCTGATCTGCAGTCCCTGAATCATTTTGATTATCCTACCCTGTACCTTCTGAAGCTTGCATATGTCTTAGCATAGGTGACAACACCAGAACTGAGCACAGTACTCAAGGTGTGGCCTCACCAGTGACCTATAGAAAGGCAGTAATTCCTCTTTCCTCCTGCTGTCAAACCCCTTCCAATGCATCCCAACATTCTGATTATCTTACTATAGGTCTTGTGGCATTGGCTAGATAGTTCAGTAAAGTCACTTATAATTACTTCAATGTCCCTTTCCTCAGAAGTAGTGTGCAGCTAAACCCCAATCATCCAATACTTTGTGATGGGGTTTTTGTTCTTTATGTGTGTTGCCTGGCACTTTGTGACACTAAATTGCAACTGTCAAACATTGGATCACCTCTCCAACCTTTGCAGGTTCCTCAGCAACTCTCTTAACCCATCCTTGCTGTCTACCCTACCAAAGAGCTAAGTGACATCTGCAAAGAGACATCTTGTCTTTGAATTTCTTCTCCTATGTTGCTGATGACCAAACTGAAAAGGACTGCACACGATACTGGTCTCTATGGTACCTCACATGTGTCCTCTCTCTCTGAAGATTTTAATCCATTTAATGCAGGTTGGGTACATATACTCTCAGAGTGCATTACAGTGAAGCCCACCAGGATGAAGTGCAGTGTCACAGGTTTCCTGCATGACAAAAGGGATTAACTCCCATTGAAACTTCATTGCTTGCTGTAGTAACTCTACTGCAGGATTCTGCAGAGTTGGGTTTCATCCTAGTGGGCTTCACTGTATGTCTATATTTCTATGTTATGACTGTCACAAACCCACTCAGCAGGTCAGTCCTCTACTCCCAAAGTGCCAACCTCTGAGCACAGTCTTGTGAACAGTTAACAGAAACAGGGTAACCCTCCTGTCTGTTTTGTGGGTTCGAATCAACCTTTGGTTTCAAGTATTGGAGGGATTCAAACTATGAACCTCTTGTTAGTGTACCCAATGTACAGGCTCAGATAATTCTACTCTTCAGGGGGCCAGATATCTTTTGCCTATGGGCAGCTAACCAGGCATACAAAATTAACCCTTAAAACTCTATTAAAAACCTCAGAATAAATTCTTACCTTTTCCCAGTTTGGTAAAACCAGTCAGCTTTGTGCAGTGTCAGCTTTATCCATGTATGCTTCCCTTGTCAAGAAAAAGAAATTCAAAGGCACACCAAGTAGTCTCTAAAGTAGAGGTATACTTCAAAGTAGATAAAAAAATGTAAAATGTAAATACAGAACCATATATCATGAAACATACAAATCACTTAAACAAAACAGGTTTAAAAATGCAGACTAAATCTCCTACCACAGTACTCATAGAATTGTCTTTTCTAAGGTATTCTTATCTCACAGTGCTATAGATGTTTCTTTTTCAGAGTCCAAACATTTATGTCAAAATGGAAAGCAGAATACTGTTTAAAAACTGGCTTTGCCAACTTCTTTGTGTGAGGTCACCTAGCTCCTCCATGTCAGAATATAAAAAATATATACCTATGCAAAACAGAATGTCTTATCAAAGGTAAATTCTGTGATCTCAGCACAACTCATTTTCTCATACGACTTTCTTTGATCTTATGATCAGCTTCCCCTTTTCAGGACATCAAAGGACTTGTTATGTCTCTCTGCCAGATCTCATGGAGGTGCAACATGCTTTGTATCACCGTATGAATTTTACTGTGATTCCTCTGAACGTTATAAAAGTTTATGATCTATCTTGGCAGTTGGCAAGCTGCAATTAGTCACATAAAAAGGAGATCATAAATTTTAAGTCTCTTCTAGCCTGTAATTATCTCTTGGCCTTCCAGGTAACACCTATTAGCTAAAACCTGGGAGGGGGGTTTGTCATTCCACAGACTGTCAGCATCTCTCATGAGAGACATTCGATAACATATTTTATATTACAAAAAGCATAGGTTAATCAGAACCTGCTGTCCAAGTGTTACAATTCCTCCCCACCTAGACTGAATTTGGGGGCTCTATCCCCTGCATGGAATGAGCTTCCCAAATCAGTTCACTCCTCGTACACATGGGACAGCCCATCGGAGTTCTGATTTTTGGCTCCAACACTATATAGAATTGTCGTATCATACCCTTGCAAAGCAAGACTCCATCTTAGCAATCTACCATTATTTTTCCCCATCTGCGTCAGACAAACCAGGGGGTTGTGGTCAGTCTGCACCACAAAATGCTGCCCATATAAGTATGTCTCCAACTTCTTTAGAGCCCACAATATGGCAAGACATTCTTTTTCCACAGTAGAGTGTGCCTGCTTCCTGGGAAGTAACTTCCCACTCAGGTACAATACTGGGTGATCTTTCTCTTGGCTGGATGTCGGACTCAGTACTGCCCCAATACCCACATCTGAGGCATCAGTCTGAACTATAAATGGTCTGCTTTAGTGAGGACTTGTCAAAACAGGAGCACTGCACAGTGCCTCCTTTAGTTTGTAAAAGGCTTCCTCACAGGCTGGGCCCCAGGAAATTTTCTTCGGCATCCTTTTCATTGACAGGTCAGATAGGGGAGCAGCCAGGGCACTGTAATTGGGTACAAATTTCATGTAGTACCCTACTGTCCCTAGAAAACTCCTGACCTACTTCTGTGTTTCTGGTCTAGGCCACGCCTGGATTACCTCTTTATTTATTTGGTTAGGATGGAGCTGTTCCCGGCCTACCGCATTCCCGAGGTATGCCACTTCTCCCATGGCCAGCTGGCACTTCCCGGTTTTGACAGTGAGTTCGGCTCTCTCTATATCCTGTCCACCACTTCCCTAAGGTGGGATAGGTGTTCCTCTCAGTTGGTACTAAAGATGGCAATGTCATCCAGGTACGCCACAGCATACTCCTCAGCACCATTTAACACCTGGCTCACCAACCTTTGGAAAGTGTCCGGGGCGTTCTTCATTCTGAAAGGCATTACTTTAAATTCAAATAAGCCTATCAGAGTGATGAAGGCTGACCTCTCCCTAGCTCTGTCCATCAACTCTACCTGCCAATACCCCTTTGTCAGGTCAATGGTTGTAAGGTAGGTTGCCCCTCCCAACTTGTCCAAGAGTTCACCCGTCCGGGGCATCGGGTGGGCATCTGACTTTGTGACTGCATTCAGTCCACGATAGTCCACAAAGAAATGAGTAGAGCCATCTGGCTTGGGCACAAGGACTACAGGGTGAGGCCCAGGGGCTGTGGGATCTCTGGATTACCCCTAAATCCAGCATCTCCTCCACTTCCCTCCTAATGTCCTTTTGGACAGCCTCTGACACCCGATATGCTGTCCACCATATGAGAGTCTGTGTCCCTTTCTCCACATTGTGCATCACTAAGGGGGTTAGTCCAGGCTTGGCACTAAACAATGGGGCAAAGTCTGCTAAAACCTCCTTTAGTTTCTGGATCTGGTCCGGGGTCAGCTGGGGAGACAATTTAACTGCCTCCACAGAGGACTCCCACTTACTTTCCTCCAGCAAGTCCAGAAGAGGGTCTCCCTCGTCCGTCCCCTTCCCATGACTACACACTGAAAACACCATGTCAGCCCTATTTGCATATGGCGTCATCATGTTGACATGGTACATCCTTTCTGTTTGTCTTCAGTCAGGTAACTCTATAATGTAGTTCATGTCATTTACCTTCCTAACCACTCTGTATGGTCCTGCCCGCTCAACCTGCTGCTTGTCTTTCCAGACTGGAATAAGGACCATGACTTCCTGACCCACCATTTACGAGTGAGCTCTGGATCTGCGGTTGTACCACACTTTTTGTTTCTGTTGGGCAGCTGCTAGGTTGCTCTGGGCTGTCCCTATAAGCTCCTTCAGCCTTTCCTGTAACCTAAGGACATAATCCACTATGGGAGTTCCCTGGGTGGCGTGCTTGCCTTCCCAGTCCTCTTGGATCAAGTCTAGGGGTCCACATACCCGGCGTCCATGTACGAGTTCGAAGGGGGAAAATCCTGTCGACTCTTGGGGCACCTCCCTGTATGCTAACAACAGGTGGGGAAGGTATTTCACCCAGTCCCTTCAATGCTGTTCAGCAAATGCCCGGAGCATTGACTTCAAGGTACCATTGAATCATTCCACAAGCTCATTGGCTTGTGGGTGATACGGTATTGTGCATCTCTGCACCACCCCACACTTCTCCCATAAACATTTCATCAGGTCTGACATGAAGGAGCTCCCTCGATTGGTGATAACCTCCTACGGAAACCCAACATGGGAGAAAATCCTAAGTAAGGCATCTGCCACTTTGTCTGTCCTCAGTGAGGATAGTGCGACTGTCTCTGGGTACTGGGTGGCATAATCCACCACAGTCAGGATGAATCTCTTCCCTGAGGAGCTGGGGGTATTTAAAGGCCCCACAATATCCATTCCCACCCTCTGGAATGGTTCCTCCACTATGGGCAATGGAATCAGAGCGGCTTGGGTTTTCTTGCCCGTCTACCCTATTTCTTGGCACTGGTGACAAGACCTGCAATACTCCTTCACCTGCTGGGTGAAGTTAGGCCAATAGAAGTTATAGGCCAACCGCTGCATCGTGTGCATGATTCTCAGATGACCAGACAACTGAATATCATGTGCAATCTTGAGCAACTGCTCACGATACCCCTGGGGAACGACAAGCTGCCTGCCTAGCACCTCTACCTCTGTCTGTATTGCCTGAGTATACCTAAGTCCATTTTCCCAATAAATCTTATGTCTGCCGTCACCTCCCTGTGTGCTATCTGAGTTTGCCCAAGCCCTCAGCTTCTCTAGACTAGGGCCACTTCTCTGAGCAGCTGCAAACCCCTCACACATTCCCAAGGTATGGGACAGGTCCCCTTCAGTCACTAAACTAGGGTCCCTAGCACTAGCATCAGGGCACTCAGGATCACTATTAATCCCAACCTTCTGACAATGGGTCACCCCTTCCTCTTTGGAGTAACCCTCTTTAGCTATGTGTTTACTTGCTACGGGGAAATTTCTACCCCCTTTTCGTTAGTCTCCATATCAGGAGACACAGGCTGGGGAACCAGCCTCTCAGTAGTTTCCACAATGACTTCTGTGGGGTTCAGGGAACTATAATTTTCCCTTGCCGCTTGGCTATGGGTAACTACACTTACCATCCCCTGTTTGAGATTGCTGCCCAGGATCACATCCACTGCTAACATTTTGGCTACAGCCCCCTGTTGCACAGTTCCCCCATTTCACCCCAGTCTAGGAGAATACTAGCGAGGGGCAATGTTGTCGCCTCACTAGCAAAGTCCTGTACAGTGATGTATTTATTGGGTATAAGCTGACCAGGCTGTACTAGATCCCCCTTTACCAATGTCATGGATGCCCCTGTGTCCCTTAACCCTTTCATCTGAACACCATTCACCATGACTGGGTGCATGTGTTCCCTCATGTTCACAGGCATGCTCTCAGGGACATGCAAACAACCCACTTCTTTTCTAGTACCATTCTGCGTATTATTGTTCATTCTTTTGGGACACTGTCTGGCAATATGCCCAGTTTCTTTACATAACCAACATTCACTTCTCTTTTCGAGAAATCTTTTCCTGAAACCTGGGGCTAACTGGTTTTGGTGAAGGCAGTAAGGGTTTTAGCTGCCCTGAAGGCATGCTTTTCCCTTTCTGCACTGCCACGCCCGCTCCATTTGCTCTCAGAGCAGGTCTGCTCTTGGCATAGCAGTCTGAGAGTTCAGCAGCCTCTTGCACTGTTTTGGGATCTCGGTCCTCCCGCCAGGTTTTCAGCTCTGTTGGGCATGCCCAATAAAACTTCTAACAAAATCACATTTTCAATTTTATCAACAGAGTTTGCCTCAATTCCTTCCCACCAACGATGTTGTTTCGTGGCTAGCTCCTCATAGCTCATGTCAGGGCTTCTCCTGAGCTTACAGAATTTAGCTCTATATGATTCAGCAGTGAATTAAAATTTTTTCAACAGTGCAGTTTTAAATTAGCTGTAATCATCACTGTCCTCATTGTCCATTTGACCCAATGCATCCCGAGCTTTCCCAGTAAGTAGCGGGGATAGCTGGAAGCTCCAGGACTCTCTAGGAATTTTAGACAATACAAATTTTTCAAAAGAATTTAAAAAGGCAACCATGTCCTCACCATCTTTAAATTCAGCTATCAATTTGGAATTAAATTTGTAACCCAGTCCTGTAGTCCCAGTTAAACCCAAGCCACTTATCTCCTCTGGTGCCACTGGTTGGAATCGTAGCTTCTCCAGTTCATGTTGCCTCTGGCGCTCCTGCTCCTCATGGTCTGTGTCTCGGCGTTCTCGCTCCCTCTTCTCCTCTGCAGCTCACTCACACTCACACTCCTCTTGGTCTGCCTCTTGACGTTCTTGCTATGCCTCACAGTCTGAATCCCACTGTTTACGGTCCCCCTCCCTCTGGAACTCCAACTCCATTAACTGCAATTCAGTTTGCAGCCTGAGTACTTCTGGATCCAGGATACTGGTGACCTTCCTCTGCTGCTGTGGCCCTTCATTGGCACTGGCCCTGTTGCTCTCCTCATCAAATCTGGACACTGCACTGGCTGCTAGCCCTGCCACACTCAAGGTTTGGTCCTTTTCAGTCGCTGTCTGTGACTCACTGCTCTGGGTATCTGCTACCATCAGGGCATCTATGAGGTTCTGCTTGGTGGCTTTCACCTTGAATGGGACTCCTCTGTCCCCGCACAACTTCTTCAAGTAGTCTACAGTGTGCCTGCTGGTAGTTGGAAGCCATCTTCTTCCCTAACTGTGGCTACTCTGACTTGCACTTTAGAAAAAAAATAAAATGGGTAGGAACTTGACTGTATGCCAAGTGATATAGTTCTGTCTCCTTTTTTAAAAATAAATCACTGCCTTTTTCTTTCTTTGCAAGTGAGCTGACAGTCTCAAGCTGACACACTGAACAGTAAAAGTTTGTAATACAAAAATTTTTCACACCGTTGCCAACCAATCTGTCACAAACCCACTCAGCAGGTCTGCCCTCTACTCCCAAAGTGCCAACCTCAGCACGCAGTCTTGTGAAGAATTAACAGAAACAGAGTAACCCTCCTGTCTGTTTTGTGGGTTCGATTCAATCTTTGGTCTCAAGTCTTGGAGGGATTCAAACTGTGAACCTCTTGTTAGTGTACCCAAAGTACGGGCTCAGATAATACTGCTCTTCGAGGGGCCAGATATCTTTTGCCTACGGGCATCTAGCCAGGTGTGCAAAATGAACCATTAAAACTCTATTCAAGACCTCAGAATAAATGCTTACCTTTTCCCAGTTTAGTAAAACCAGTAAGCTTTGTGCAGTGTCAGCTTTAACCATGTATGCTTCCCTTGTCAAGAAAAAGAAATTCAAAGGTCATGAAGTAGTCTCTAAAGTAGAGGTTTACTTCAAAATAGATAAAAAAATGTAAAACGTAAATACAGAACCATATATCACAAAACATACAAATCACTTAAACAAAATAGGTTTAAAAGTGCAGATTAAATCTCCTACCACAGTACTCTTAGAATTGCCTTTTCTAAGGTATTCTTATCTCACAGTGCTGCAGATATTTCTTTTTCAGAGTCCAAACATGTGTGTCAAAATGGAAAGCAGAATACTGTTTAAAAACTGGCTTTGCCAACCTCTTTGCATGAGGTCACCTAGCTTCTCCCTGTCAGAATATTAAAAATATATATCTATGCAAAACAGGATGTCTTATCAAAGGTAAATTCTGTGATCTCAGCACAACTCATTTTCTCATATGACTTTCTTTGATCTTATGATCAGCTTCCCCATTGCAGGACATCAAAGGGACTTGTTATGCCTCTCTGCCAGATCTCATGGAGGTGCAACATGCTTTGTATCACCATGTGAATTTTACTGTGTTTCCTCTGAACATTATAAAAGTTTATGATCTATCTTGGCAGTTGGCAAGCTGCAATTAGTCACATAAAAAGGAGATCATAAATTTTAAGTCTCTTCTAGCCTGTAATTATCTCTTGGCCTTCCAGGTAACACCTATTAGCTAAAACCTGGGAGGAGGGGTTTGTCATTCCACAGACTGTCAGCATCTCTTATGAGAGACATTCAATAACATATTTTTATATTACTAAAAACATAGGTTAATCAGAACCAGCTGTCCAAGTTTCATAATGACAACATAGATGGTGTAATTGACAGCAATGCCATAACACAAAGTGTTGCTCGGTCACCTAGTAAAGTGGATTGCCGGAAGACTCCATTGTCAGATTTGTATATAAATATGGCTGTAATACTGATAAGCTCCATAGAACATATAATAGCTTTAGGGGACCAAAGATTTCAGACATAAATAAAATGACCACTGTCATATTTAAGCATTCAGGCCAGGACATTCAAAACAGTTGCGCAGCGCAAATCCCATTGCACCAATGCACAACTATAATGAATGCAGGCACAAGCGCAGGGGGCATGCCCATGAATATCCGGTGCAGTGCGATATTCAACTGTGGAACCATGGCGCAAGTGCGGAACAAAACCGGGATCTGCCGAGCAGACTTGAGCCTATAAATACAGGGCACAAGCACACAGACAGCACTTTCACAAGGTGACAGAGAGAGGGAGGGAGAGAGTGCCAGAACAGATGAAAGAAAGAAGGACAGAGAGAAAGACAGACTGATAGAGACAGAGCAAGTGAGAGACAGACAAAGGCAGCCACAGAGGGAGAGGGACAGCGGTGGCAGTGGAGAGGGAGACGGGGCAGAGAGAGTGAGAGGGACAGGCAGGAACAGTGTCAGGCAATGCACCAGGGTGGCACACAGCCCACAGCAGCCAACTGCCCAGGAGGATACAGGACATCAGGGGCCATGGATAGTGTGCCTTTCCTGATGGAGGCCGTAATGAGGGGTGTGAGGGGGCAGGAGTAACAGCAACATGGCTGAGGAAGGGCCCGTCGGTGGTATGCCTGGAACAGGTGGTACTGTGCCTGTGCCACCTTTGACACCTACTCTGACACAGAGATTGTGGGATAGTACTGCCTGAACAGGGCCATTCTGAGGCAGCTCTGCAAGCTGTGCCATGAGGAGATGCAGGCATCCACAAGACGGAGCCACACAATGTCAGTGGACACCAAAATGACAGCTGTCATGTGCCTGCTCACCACAGGCACCTTCCAGAGACCAACAGGGGACACCACAGGCATAACCCAGTTGGCCATTGCATGCCTCCTCATATAGTTCCCCAATGCTCTGCTGCCATGTGCTTCAGAATACATCCATTTCCCCAGCACACAGGCAGAGCATACAGCAACCATGCAGGACTTTAACAGGGCAGCATGTATGCCTGGCATGCTTGGGGCCATTGAGTGCACCCACATGGGCATCTGCATGCCACCTGGCCCTGAGGGTGTGGCCTACATCAGTAGGAAGGGGGTTCCCAAGCATCAACTGCCAGGTGGTGTGCAATGCCATGGGGTGCATCACCAATGTCTGTGCCACAAACCCTGGGAGTGCACATGATACATTCATCTGGCACAGCTCTGTGCTGTGCCACAGGTTCATGATACTGTCAGTGTCAGTGGCTCAGTAGGTAGCACACTCACCTCTGAGGCCGGGAGATCAGAGGGCTGTGGGTTCAGTTCCCACATCTGGCACTTGGGTTAATATCCCAGTACTGACACTGTAGTGCAGCATGAGAGGGGTGCTGCACTTCTGAGGTGCTGTCTTTCAGATGAGGCATTAAACCGAGGTCCCATCTGCCTGGACTGGTAGTAGTTCAGGTGGATGTTAAAGATCCCATGGCACTTATTAAAAAGAGCAGGGGAATTTCTCTGATGTCCATGCCAACTTTCCCTCATTCATTAACAATACCACCAACAGCTTAATCTGGTTCAAGGTCAGTTGGCATTCATCTGTATCCCCCTCCCCCGGGTCATGCCTGAAAATAGGCAGGATTTGTCTAGTACACTTACCCAGTCAACAAAAACTAAATAAATAAAATAAATAAATAAATGGGGACATCACTGGGGGCAACCTAGTGGGTGAGTATTGGATGGGCAAGGGGTGACAGGCAGAGCAGGCCATGGGATGGGGAGGGCAGGTTGGGCTTGCTGGCAAGGGCACCGGGGATAGGCAAGGGCACAGCAAAAGATGTCAGAGGGCTAACCATGTCATTATCCATATAGGAGACAGCACATATCCACTGAGGCCCTGGCTGCTCAACCCCTATCAGCTCCTGTCATCCCCAGCAGAGGAACGCTACAATGAGACACACGCCAGCATGCGCAACATCATAGAGCATGTATTCAGCATGCTGAAGGCCTGATTCCGTTGCCTAGACAGGTATGGTGGTGCCCTACAGTACAGCCCCTTGAAAGTCTGTGCCCTATTCCTAGCCTGCTGCATACTGCACAACATGGCCATTGACCGTGGGATAGCTGTCAAGGCTGATGAGGGCGACAGTAGTGGGGACGAAGGAGGCAATGGGCTGGAGGGTGGTGGACAGTCCCCCCCCCGGGTGGAGGGATCCCCATCTTCAAGAGATGGTGCACCAGCACCGTGACACCATCGCACGGGATCACTATGTTGCATGCAGGTAGGTGGCGTGAAACCCATGCAAGAGCCAAACATGGAGGTACAGCACACAGGCAGAAGCATGCATGGCAATGGGCGTGTACACACAGAGGTGTGGTGCAGGGGTAGAGGAGTCAGTGGCACACAACCACACACAGCTGCACACAGCAGCACACAGCAACATGCACATGCACCCACACACCCAGGCTCTGGCATGTGGCAGGGATCAAATGCATTTCACCGGTGTACATGTGCAACCGGGGCTGAACTGCCCTCATCACACCCACACCACATGGTCCAGTGGCTGGGCAGACACGCACACAGGCAGTGTATGGCATGACACACAGGTGCCACCCCAGTGGTATGCACACACACACACACACATATGCTAACCATGTGCGCACAGGGCAATGGCTGCAGACAGTGGTCTGGGCAGCACACACATCAGAGCCATTGCATGGAACCATGGCCACCGTAGCCACAGGGGCGGCTGTGATGGGGTCAATCGGCAGTCACAGACTGCTCATCGGCCACGGGGGTGTTTGCATCAGCCCCCCATGGGTTGAACTGTGGGACCATGACTGGGTCCATGCAGGGGTGCATAAGTGCCCAAACAGGCCCACCCCAGGCATGCCTGGGATGCCAACAGCAGAGCCCGGCATAGGCAGTGAGGATGTTGCTCGATGCTGGGACCATGGGGTGGACAGTGCACTGAGTGAGGTCCGTGGTGCCCGCCCACACCCTGTGGTGGCCAGCAGTGCCAGGCCATCCATGGTCGCATTGGCAATGTGATCGTGGGATGCAGTCATGGCCTGCTGCATGTACTCTATCACCACCAAGAGCTGCGCCGTGCCCCTCTTGCCCTGCACTGCTGCCTAATGCACCTCCATGCACAGTGCATGCACCCCAGCAACAAGCAGCACCTGTTGCTCCATGAAGGCCCACAGCAAATGGGTGTGCTCTGCCAATGTGTTGGCGTCCTGGGGTTCCCGGGTTGGACGCTGACCCTCCTTTGGTGACCAGCCATGCTGCACAGCCCCCCCCAGGTGGATGATGCACAGTGGGATCTTCATGATGTATGTCCCTAGCTGGCACCCCGGCAGCAGACCCAGCATTTGGTCACCCTGTGGCACCTACTGTCGTTGTCCAGCCAGCTGCTGAACACTGCCCAGCGCCTGTGTGGCCGCACCACCACCACCATATGGTACAACTGTGGAAGTGCACACAGCAGCACTCACAGTGGTGGCAGGCAGCTGTTCCCCCACTGTCAGGTTGCTGGGCACGCCACCTGTGTTGGTGTCTGGTATGGCCGTCTTCCCCATAACACTGGCCATGCTGTCCAGGATTGGGATGAGGTCAACATCGGCATCAGACTCCACCCTGATCTGTGTCTCCACACAGAGGATGCCAAGACTGGCATCCTTTAGAATCCCATTCAGGGCCTCATCAGACCCCATGCCCAGGTCATCCGGCTGGACAGTGGTGGTGGTGTGCTGCAGCCTGTCAGGCCCCTGGATGCCCATGGAGGTGGATGGCTGGTCCTGCCTCCACGGCTGCTTCTGGCACCCCATCCTCTGCATGCAGGTGTGCTGGTGCTGAAAGAGAAAAAGGTGTGTCAGTAATGCAGTGCCCACAAGTGCCGCCCCAATCACAGCCACTGCATGCTGTGCATGGCTGACATATGTACCATGCAGTGATGGGCTGCCACCTGTCTGGATTCCTTCCCCAGGCACACACTCCATGGTGCTGCAATGCAGGGTGGTTCCCACCAACCCCTCCTGTGCTGTGAGCTGTGGCACTTCTGCAGGCCCCTCTCTGGTGACATTCCAGGCCACACGGATGGCCGCCACCCTCTCCTTAATGCACCTCTTGTCTGTGCCTACCTTCTTGCGGCACTTCTGCACTGACCACTGGTGGCTGCCCTGCTGGTTCACGCATGCTGCCACCTCCTCCCAGGCCCCAGCCCTGGCCTGTGGTGTGCCTGTGGCACCACTCAACAGCAGTTCCCTGTTGAGGTAGGCCTCAAACAGGGCCTCTGCTTCTGCCTTCATGATGTTGGGCCTGCGCTTGCGAGCAGGCCCTCGCTCCACACCCTCCTCACGTTCCGACATGCCACTTTCTGTGGACATGGACAGCACAGTGTGTCAGTGGCAGCAGAATCCTATTCCATTCACCCTGCTGTGCTAGCTGGGCTTAGTGTTCATGGCTGATAAGCTCATTTGCATGTGGCGGCTGAACATTGCAAATTTTCTCCGTGCACAATGAGAATGCTCTGGAGCAAGCTGCAGTGCAATACGTATGTGTGCATGCATGGTGTGTAGGACTGCAGTGAGCATGCGCCAGATGGTGTACTGTCACCTATTGTGCACTGGGCACCCACTGCACAGTAGGGGCCATGACGCATGGTGCACCATGCCTGCTATTGCACACATGTGGACTGTGTGGCAGCTGACTTCTGACCCCTGCTGTGACCTCTGCCCCTGGGTGACCTCCGCACCCACAACCCCACCTAGCCACGCCCTTGCTGCACATCTTCAAGGCTGCGTGATGGGTGGACACAGCGCATGACGCCTCGGCCCGTGGATCTGGTGCATGCAGTGGCCATGTGCACCTGCTGCTGCTATTTTGCTCAGTGGCTCGCACCTCAGACATGGCACAGCAGCATACCGGATGAGCGGCCAACTGGACACAGATCAAGCTTGCCAACATTGTGGCCTGCGTCCAGCCTCATGCACCCCAGCTGTTTGGCTAGGCACCACTGTAGCAGCCACACGTGGCTATGTGGCAGGCAATCGCTGCCTCATTGAGGCAGCACAATGGGGTGGCCAGAGTGGGGGAGCAGTGTTGCCACCGCTATGGGGACCTGGTGCAGAGGGACCCAGAACACCTCAGGAGGCTGGAGGCATGCATCAGGTGTGGGACTGTGCCACAGCCAGGTGAGTAGACCCATCATGCATGCATGCCCTGGTGCTGTTCTGTGGTGTTGGCAAGACTGCCTGGCATGTCCTGCAGGGTGGTGCACTACCATCATGTGAATTGCAGGGTGGCATCACCCTCCACCCCTTGCATTGTGATGCCACTGTGTGGGATGTGTAGGGCAGGGGCTCACCCTGTGCACTGGGGTGGGGGTGGTGGGCAGCTGCTGTGGTTGGTTACTGATGTGTACCTGTTTCTGTTCCATTCCCAGCACCTGAAGACCAATGGCGGGCAGCGCTGGCAGGACACCAGGCCGCAGTGGCCCAGAGTGGAGGAGCGGCTCTGACACCAGTGGGGACACATAGGGCAGATGGGCACTGACATTGTCCTGTACACCACCATTGGGGGGTGGAAGAGGCGTGGGTGCGGGCATGGCCGCCTGTGCCATGTGCCATGGCAACTGTGTGTGTCGCACTGTGAGTGGTGCCTGCCACGGTGGCACATCCATTGGACACATGTGCCGGCTGCTGGTGGGGTGGGTGTGCGCTTGGCTGCCACTGATTTTGCTGTGGTGCTGCCAGAGCACTGTGCCATGTGACTGCCATGGCACAATTGGATGGCCACTGTGTGGCGGGGACCACTGCAGTGCGCTGATATGGTGTGCCGCATTACTGGTGGGTGTTGGCCCACACCCCTGTGGATGGCCTGTATGGGCCCTCTGGGAGTGTGTGTTCCCGTTGCCCAGTGCACGCTGTGGATGGGCATGGTACCTTGGGACATTGCACTGATCACCTGTCTTGTCCCTTGTCCTAGGTGTCCACTGGTGGCGAAGGAGGCCCCTGTACTGCGGCTCCTGAGGCAGTTGTTTCTAATAACATCCACCATGATGGAGGTGGTGATGCAAGTCCACCTCATGCTTTTGGTCGACAGACAGCAGCGACATGTGCAGGGGGCAGCAGGCCATGGCTGTCGCTAGTTGGTCCCTGTGTTCCCTTGTTTCCCCAGCCATACCTCCCCCTCCAGTCCCTTTTCCCACTGTACAGTCCCTGTTCCCTACCTCCACCCCCACATTCCTACCCTCTCCCACACCCTTCTCATGTATATAGTTGTGTTGCACAATATATTACTATTGACATACCTGCCTGTTTCTGTGTCTGCTTTGCAGGTGGCCTGAGGAACCATGATGTAGTGGCCCAGTGCCTGTCCGTGTGGTGTGCATGTGCTGGGGCATGTGTTGTACTTCTGTGGATCAATGCTGTGTGCTGTGGTGTGTCCCACAGTGGTGGTGTCCCTCCCCTTGGTTGATGGCTGTGCCTTGGGGTGCCCTTGAGTTGGCTGACAGGGTTCTGTGGTGGATTTGTATGCTTGGCTGCATGGTACTGGGTGTGGCCTGTCCTGGTCTGGATGTGCAGGGGGGGGCATGTCCTGCAGCCTGTGGAGCCCCCTTGGTGGCCCTCCATCCACCATTGGCACCCCCTGTTGCCTACTGCCTGTGCCACTGTTGTGTTCTGGGGTGGGGCTCTGGGTGCCTGTGTGCGCCCTGCTGTGCCCAGCTGGTTGTGGTCTCCTGTGGCCTGTCACTATTCTTCTCTGGCTCTGTCCCTGGGTGCCCCCCTCTGTTGCTCTGCTCCCACAGTTTCCCTGGTGCTTCTCTGTCTGCTCATGGCGCACCTGTGGTTGTACTATGGCACACCTCTGGTTACTCCATGGCGCATCCATGGTTGCAGCATGGCGCATCCACAGTTGCACCATGGTGCTCCTCTGCCATATTCAGCCAGGTTGCGCTGGTGCAGTGCAGCCAGTGCATCCTCTGAATATGGCTCCTGTTGCACCATGGCACATCGGATTTTCACTGCCTTTGGCACATTTCTGAATATCTGGGCCTCAGAAGACAACCACCTGGTCATTGTCCATGCAGGGACCAATAATATGAGTCATTTCATGATTGAAGACATAAAAGTTGAATACATCGAGCTCAGTGAGGCCCTTACAAAAAAAGGTAGCCAGATCTGCTTCTCAGAAATACTTCCAATACCAAGGGCAAGTACTATATACTTAAAACCAAAAAAATTAAAGCAACCAAGTGGCTGTGTAAATGGTACTTCAAGAATAATTTCAAGCGCATTACATATTGGGAGCAATTTGAGGACAATCCTACCTACTGCAGCTGGGATGGGCTTCATCTTAGTTGCAGAGGTAGTTCAATGCTTGGCAAAAGATTTGAGGCCTATATTTCATCAGCTTTAAACTAAGTTCTGAGAGGGCTCAGGGCAATTCATCTAACTTCTTGACTGATAATAAAACCAAACTATGCAATATACTTATGGCAAATGCAAGAAGTTTAAATCAACAGAAGTTATCAGAAATGGAACATACACTAAATTGTGATAGCATTGATATTGCTGTTATTACAGAAACATGGTGGGATACAGCTTGCAGTTGGTCCACAGAAATCCCAGGTTGTAAGCTATTTTTCAAGAGCGGGGACCAGGGAAGGGGTGGAGGAGTGTGCATTTATGTCAAGTCTGAGATTGAATGCTCTCAATTTTATACTGCCAGAACATCTTGTGAAAAAATCAAAAGCATATGGGTCCAACTAATCTTTAAAAACAGACCAAAAATCTTATTAGGCACCTATTACAGACCACCAGCCAGCAGTAATGATTACAACACTGCTTTTATGAATGAAATTAAAACTATGTCAACAGTGGGTGATATGGCTCTACCATGCCAGTTCGATATCCTTGATGTCGACTGGCATCTCACCAACAGGAATAATGTCAACCGCAAGTTGTGGTCTACATGATTCCTATGTGTCTCCCGGTCCTTTTTTTATATCAGGGGGCTTTGCCACCCCGAACCCTCCATGTGGGGGGGGCTCTGCCCCCCACACCCCCACCTTTAGGATTCTCAACTCCAGTTGGAGTTGATTTGGGGCAGGGGTGCAGGACTGGGAGACAGCATGCCCCTGTCTCAGGCACACCAACACAGTGACCTGTCAGCAAAGTGTTGATTTTGCCGACAGGTGTGTATTTCGCTGTGGTGGTGTCACCATAAGGGTGGCATACCCGGTGATATATTGGTAACCGGGGACTTCAATCTGCCGGCTATCTGTTGGGTGACTACGGTATGTGGCAAATCTAAACTTGAGAGCGACTTTTTAAATTTAGTTCTAGAATCAGGACTGGAACAAAAAGTCTTAGAGTTCACCAATGACAAAAACACACTAGACTTGATTTTAACAAATATTGGAAATGACTTAACAAATATACAGGTATGTGAACCACTGAATAGTAATGACCATAACATGGTATATTGCAGTATATCAAACAGCAAACATAGCAGGACAGTCAACACAACTATTAGAAACTACAATAGGGCCAAGTATAATGACATAAATATTTTTCTTCATTCAACTGGAATAACAGTATGTTACCACTATCAATTGAAGACTGTTGGTTGTTTCTCAAGAACTTATTACAACATGTTGAAAATGAGTATGTACTGTACCACTCAAGAAAAGATATAATAAAAAAATGGAAAATACCTCCATGGTTCTCTAAACACATTAAAAATCTAGTTAACAAAAAGGCAAAAATCTATGAAAAATATATAGAAAACCACCACAGAAAACAGAGGAAAATAAAAAGATATCCTTAGACTAGTAAAAACCACCATAAAAACAGAGAGAAAAAATCTGAATTCAGAATCTTACATACAAGCGATAACCATAAATCTTTTTACACATACATTAAAGACCTAATGACACCTCAAAGAACATTTTGAAAAATGTAATAATTAAGTACAATTCAGCTTGCATTCCATATATATTCTGTATATTTCTCTTCCCTATTATTTATTGCTGAGTAAATTTGCATGACTACATGATCTTTGTTCCTTAGAGTTCCCTTAAGAGTTCATCTGCCTCTGTAGCTTACTCCCTACTTTAAGCCACGATCCTCTGTTGTGACATCACAGTGTATTTCTGTGAGAGTAACTGTGATGTCACAAGCATTGCATTATGACCTTAGGTATGGAGAAAGCAACAGGGATAGAGGAACTCTTCAGGAACAAAGATTTTGTTTTAACGAAAATGACCTCAGTAATAAATAATGAGAAGGAGGAATACAGAACTAATGTGGAACACAGGCTGAACTGTGTCTAAATATTATGGTTTGTTAAAGTTGTCCTGAAGGCGACAGCTGCTCTTTAACAGCGCTATACTAAGTCAATAAACTCATTAACTGTGGGTAGTACTGTTATGCAAGACAAACAACAAATAGCCAACATGTTTAATAATAATTTTATAACAGTTTTCAATAAAACTGATGGTAACTATGAGCCACACTTCATGCCACACACTGGGCCAACAGAGTTCAAGGAACAGATTGCTGGGCTGTATTTTCACTGTTGCCACACTGGAGGCTGGAGCCCCTTATTGTTGTTGCATTCAGAGATGGGAACATGGAGAAGCTGCAAGCAGTGGGATAGTAAAGAGCTGCATCAGCTGCTGGAGGACAGTTTGGCTGTAGCCATGGGAATGCTGTAAGCTGCATAGGTGGCTACGGAACAGGGAAAATGAAGGACTCAGGGTGAGCCGTATCGGCGGCTGGATAAGCTGGCAGCCAATCCAAATGAGGGAACAAGCTGAGGCACCAAATTCAGAACTGTGGCTGGGTAGAAAAGTCAGGGCCCAGTCACAGTTTGGACTGAGATTGCTGGGCTGCATTTTCACTGTTACCACATAGCAGCTGGAGTCCCTTGTTGTTGCCACATTCTGAGGTGGACACACGGAGCAGCTGCAAGGAGCAGGAGAGTGAAGAGCTGCATTGGCGGCTGGAGGACAATACAGCTGTAACCGAAGTACCGCTGGAAGCTGCATCAGTGGCAATGGAATGGGGAAACCGAAGGATGCAGAGTAAGCCACATTGGTGGCTGGATGGGCTGGCAGCCAATCCAAACAAGGGAACAAGCTGCTGTGCCAAATTCCAAACTGCAGCTGGGTATAAAAGTCAGGACCCAGCCACAATTTGCACTGAGGCTGCTGGGCTGTATATTGTCCCGCCAGCCCACCCAGCCCAGCCCTGCCCTCTATTAAATGCCCAGAGGGGGAAGGACTAGCACGAAAGGAAGAAACCTGGTCTGGAAGGTTGAAAGAGGAGAGAAGAGGAGCACTGGGCTTCACTGCCCATGACTGTGGAGGGCATGAACAGGGCAGAGGGGTTCATCTAGGGACTTGGAGCACCACAGACCATCAGAGGCTAAAAGACAAAATACAAGCTTTCTCTAGGGATAAAATAAGGTCAAAAGAACTTAGACAATAAGACACCAAAGAACAATAGAGGCACATGAGGAAGCAGACACTGAGAGGCACAAAGGAGCCCAGTGAGGACTAGAGGAATAGGGGGTGAAGCTAGCTGAACAGGAACAAACTGCTACAAGCTTGTCTTAAGTATTTAATAACTGATTTGAAGCTATCTGCTGCAAGTGTGTTTTGGGCATTTGATGACTAATTTGAAGCTGTATTGACCTGCCTTGGAGAGATCTGCACTGCTTTGGGTTGGGGGTGAATCTGGGCTGAATAAGGGCACACTGATTACAAGCTTACTTCTGAATATTTAGAGATGAAGTAGAAATGGTATTGCTTTTTTGGGGGGTTAATTTGAATTGCTTTAGTTGGGGATGAATCAGGGCTAAATAAGGTCACACTGACTACAAGCATGCTTGAATATTTAATGACTAATTTGAAACTGTGTTAGTCTGCCTTGGGGTGATTTGAACAGCTTTGGTTTGGGGTGAATCTAGGCTGAATGGAGCAAACTTCTTACAAGCTTTTCTTGTATAGTTAGGTGATGCATATGAAGCTAGCTCAACATCACATTGCTTTGGATTGATTTTGCTCTGCTTTGGATTGATCTGCTTCCTGCAGCAAGGGGGTCTCTGGTCAATAGTTATTATTCACGTGCCCTAGTGAAGACAAATGCCAAAAGGCTGTAACAAGTTGTGGCCATGTCAGAGGGAATTGGAATGGGTGTGGAGGAGGGAGGGAGGCACTGTTTGGAGCAGCAAACGGGGTAGCTGAACTGAGCGGGGCCACTACTGGATGGGGGGACATCAGGTACAGGATGGAGGGGAACCAGGCTGGTAGGAAGCAGTGGCTGCGAAGCTGCAATGGCCACGAGTACACTATGGAGACTAGGGCACTGTCCTATATGTGCCAGGTTAATGGGATTAGAGGCTGAGTTGAGAAGACTCAGGTATAAGCTGGACAGGTGAGTGAGGGGCATAAGTGCAGGGGAAGGGAGGCACATATCAAATGGCAGCTGGGGGGGGATGGTGGCTGCAAATGCAGATGTGGGGGCATCTAGAACCATGGAAGGTTAGACCAGCCTGGGGGGAAGAAATGGGAAGAGAGATCGAGGAGACCGGACCGGTAGGAGGGTGAAGGATGGCAGAGAGTGGAGGCCATTGGTAAAAGGGGGAAAAGGGGCTCCAAGGAACATAGCAAGGGAGATCGCCTCACAGGAAGGGGATGCTGGTAAGCAACCTACTTGGGGGATCTTGGTCTCAGGTAGGTACTTGCTGCTGGCAGACACCATGGTGGGGGGACCTCAGAGAAAGCGGAGGAGGCACAGTAAGCAGAGACCAGAAGGAGAAGGAGGATGGACGCAAGGGAGGATTGGAGGAGGAGCACTAGGATTAGCAGAGAAGCCAGGGAAAGCATGAGAAGGGAAGCCTGGAGACAGGAGTACCTGGGAAGGGAGGATGAAGGGACAGTGGAGAGGGAGAACAGATCTCAGGAGGAAAGGGACCGGCAGGGAATATGTGTGTGGAAGAGCAGTAAACAGGATGATGTGGGGTAAAAGTGAGGGCCCCTTGAGGTCAGAAGGGATCACAGGGTGGCACTGGACTAAATGGGTGCAGTGTGAAGGAGTTGGAAGAGGCTATCTATACCTCAAAGCTGCCTAGAAGTTCACTGGCAGGGGATACACATATGGAGTGGCCTAGGGGTGGGAGTGCTGATTGCAGGGGCAGCAGAGGAAGCAAACAGGGAGGGTTAGGGAGAGGATACCATGGTTCAGGGGGACAGGGATCAGGGCAAGGGATCAGGAGGCAGGGCAACAAGGGCCAGGAATGTAGTTCAGACACCAGCACCTCAGAAGAGAAGAACTGTGATGCAGGTAAATCAGAAGAAAACAGGGGGAAAGGTGCTACTGATTGGAGATTATATCATAAAGGGAATGGAGTTAGGGGGCAGAAGTAGTGCGGTGTGGGTAGAGTGCATGGCAGGGATGACTGCACTGGAGGTAATCCACCACATTCCATCATGGGGCAATGATCAGGATAGAAATGTACATCTGGTGTTCCACTTGGGAAAGAATGACCTGGAAGGCAACAGTCTCCTGGAGGTACAGGCAAGATTTAAGGCCCTGGCTAGGTTCTGCGGGGGGGGAGGGGGTTATGCTTTACATCTCTAGCCTTTTCAGAGGTATTGCCAGTACCCAGGGCTAGCACAGAATGGAAGCAAAGGATAAAAGAGTTTAATGGTTGGCTAGCGAGATGGTGTAGGCAGATGCGGTATGGAATGATAGGGGACTGAGGGCAACTTGGGATGAAGAGAGCTTCTTTGCCCTGGACAGATTGCATCTAAACAAGGAAGGGGCAGCCATACTGAAGTGCAGGCTGGGAGAATTCTTTGACAGAGAATATAATTTAAACTGATAAGGGGACTGGAAATAAAGCCATACCATACCACAGCTGAGATGGGGGGCCCTAGGTCCCTCCAGGGAAGAAGTGTAGTTTTAGGCCCTGGCAAGCCCTCAGGGGGAGCAAAGGAGGGGGAAAGATGGTGGAAGAGCTTGGTGGTCAATGCTAAAAGTCTGGCAAATAAGATGGAGAAATTAATAGCCATCATTGCACATGACAGGCTAGACATAATAGCAATCACAGAGAAGTGGTGGACAGAATTTCATATGTGGGAGACAGCTATTCCTGGATTCAGACTTTTTAGGAAGGATAAGAGGGACAAGAAGGGGGAGGGTGGCCTTATACATCAGAGAAGTCATAAAGGTGACAGGGGCAGGAGGGCGAAAGGGAATCTGAACTCCTTTGGGTGATGCTAGGCAGAAGGACAGGGGAATCCTTGAGACTCGGAATTGTGTACAGTCCCACACAAGGGGAATAACAGGACAGGGTGATGACGCAGGACATCGCAAGGATAGCTCACAAGGGGGAAATGCTACTGGCGGGAGACCTAAACCTCCCAGACATTGACTGGACCATCCCAGATGCAGCTTCAACCAGAAGCAGGGAGACTCTGGAGGTGCTGCAGGGGGTGTTCCTTCAACAGTTATTCAGAGAACCAGCTAGGGGGAACAACCTGCTGGACATGGTCCTGACAAATGGGAAGAATGTAGAGGAGGTGGTGGTGGGGGAGGAGTTGGAGAATAGTGACTATAGGGACATCAGTTTTAAGGTGAGGGCAGGGAGGGGTGAGGCGAATCATCACAATGGTGCTGGACTTCAGGTAAGCAGACTTCGACAGTATGACAAAGTTAGGGAGGGAGGTGATGGAAGGTATGGGGGAAATGAGCAAAGTGGATGAGATATGGGGAGCTATTAGAGACCAGGTTAAGAAGGTCACACAAATGTGTATAAGGAGGGTAAGGAATGGTGCAAGAAGCAGAAGACCACTGTGGTTCAACAGGGATGTAGTGAGGGTGGTCGGGGTAGATGGCAGGCATTTAGGAAATACAAGAAAATGCAGAAGGAAGAGGATAGTGAGGACTACAGGGAAATGAAGAGACTAGCAAAGAAGATAATTAGGAGGGCAAAGGCTGACACAGAGGAACAGATAGTGAAGCAGGCCAAGAGAGATAAAAAGACATTTTTTAGATATGTAAGCAATAGGAGGAGGACTGGACTAGGAATCGCAAGGCTCTGGAGGAGAGAGGGGAGCCATTAGAGGATAACTGGGAGAAAGCAGAAGAGCTAAATAGGTACGTCTGCTTGGTATTTATGAAGGAGAGAGAAGGCAGGGGACCAGAGTTGAGAAAGAGGGTTGGGGGCATAGGAGTGGAAACAAGACCCTTCAGCATGGAGAGAGTTAGAGAAGAAATGGGCAGGGTGAATGTGGACAAGGCCATGGGGCAGAAAGGCTGCATCTGAGGGTGATCAGGGAACTGAGTGAAGAGTTGCCTGCCCTTCTGGTGAGGCTGTTCAACCTGTCTTTGGACACCGGGAGGGTGCTGGAGGACTGGAGGAGGGCAACTGTTGTGCAAATCCACAAGGAGGGAGAAGAGAGTTGAGGGAGAACTACCATCTGGTGAGCCTCACTGCAGTGGTGGGGAAAGTCATGGAGGCACTCATCAGGGAAAGGATAACGCAGTATCTGGAAGTGAATGGATTGCTGGACGACAACCAGCATGGGTTTACAAATGGGAAGTCATGCCAGTCCAATCTAATCAAATCCTTTGACTGGGTGACACAGGTAATCGACCAGGGACATGGCCTATCTGGACTTCAGCAAGGCCTTCGACGCTGTACCTCACAGAGAGCTGGTTAACAATTTGGAAAGTATGGGGGTGGGTAACAAAATAACTTAATGGGTAGAAAACTGGTTGGTGGATAGAAGCCAGAGGGTGATAATAAATGGGATGCACTCCAGGATGGGGTGGGTGATGAGTGGGGTACTCCTGGAGTTGGTGCTGGGACCACTCCTTTTCAGTATCTACATATGTGACATAGCAGAAGGACTGAAGAGACATGTGTCCCTCTTTGCAGATGATATTAAAATCTGCAACAGGGTCTACACTGAAGGGGGAGGGGTTGAAGACATAAGACAGGAACTGCGGTGCTGAAGGGCTGGGCGGAGATCTGGCAACTAAAATTCAGTATCCAAGAAGTGTGCAGTTATGCATGGGGCATAGAAACCAAGGACAGGATACACACGAGGGGGCAGTCAAGGTTATGGAACAGGATAGGGATCTAGGGATAGTATTCTTAGGGACCTCAAGGTGGGAAAGCAGTACAACGGCGGTGGGAAAAGCATATAGGATACTGGCATGTATAGATAGGGGAATCACTAGCAGGAAGAGAGAAGTCCTGGTGCCCCGTACCAAGCCATGGTGAGACTGCATCTCAAGTACAGAGTGCAGTTTTGGAGGCCTTACTTGCACAAATACATAGATTTGATTGAAAGTGTTCAGAAAAGAGCAACCAAGATGGTGCAAGGGATGAAGGGCAAACCATATGAGCAGAGATGTAGGGATTTGGGCTCTACACACTAGAGACCAGAAGGGAGAGAGGGGACATGATAGAGACCTTCGGATACATCAAAGGGATAAACAAAGTAGACCCAAGATGATTATTCCATATAAAGGAAGACACCATCAAAAGGAGGCATGGTCTAAGATTGCAGGGAGGACACTTCAGAGGCAACGTGAAAGGGCAATTCTTCATGGAGAGGGTGGAGGATGCCTGGAACAGGCTTCCAGAGGAGTTAGTGGAGGATGAGACTGTGTCAGGTTTCAAGATGGCATGGGACAGGCATGAGGGGTTACAGTGGGGTGGATGCTCAAGGAGGGGGCTGGGAAGATTAATAGGGAGAAAGGGCAAGACTGGATGGGCCATGGGGTCCTTTTCTGCCATCAAGTTCTATGATTCTATGATGATTCTATGAAGAGGAGGTTATGTTTGTTCTAAAATCCCTAAACAGTAACTCCACACCAAGCCTGACGGCATTCACCCAAAACTAGTTAAGGAACTGTCACCAGTACTATGTCATGCCCTTACAATCTTATTTAATAAATCTATTTACAGTGGTCATGTACCAACAGACTGGTGGAAGGCTGCTGATATACCCATCCATTAAAAAGGCAGCTCAAGTCTAGTAACAACTATCAACCAATTAGCCTAACATCACATATTTGCAAAGCATTGGAAAAATTATTAAAACAATGTTTTAATGTAGAGCAACTCTCTCTTTGACTTATTGATCATACCCAGCATGGTTTCAAAACAGGGAGATCGTGTACCACAAACGTAGTCACCTTTTAGGAAAACACAAGTAAAAGTCTGGATTAAGGAATGCTGGTGGATATTGTCCTGTTGGACTTCTCTAAAGCCTTTGACAAAGTCCCACACTGTAAACTAATTAAAAAGCTAGAGAAAATGTGATTGAGCCTTTACCTAATTAGATGGACTAAAAATTGGTTAGACTTCAGAACTGAACATGTCAGGATAGGAGAGCAGTGCTCCGACATTGGTCAAGTGAGTTGTGAAGTCCCCCAGGAATCAGTATTGGGGCCCACATCATTCAAATTATCAGTGAGCTACATAATAATATCAAAAATCATATTAGTAAGTTTGCAGATGACACTTAACTGTCAGGAGAAGTAAACTCTGAGTCAAAACAACAAAAGTGTAATAAATGACTTACAAGAAATTAAAACGTGGGCATTGGTTAACAACATGGAATTCAACACCAGCAAATGCTCAGTCTTACATCTAGGTAGAAACTTCCCATTAACCAGCTATAAGCTAAATGGTCAACTACTGAATGCTGTTGAAACAGAACCAGACCTTGGAGTAATGGTAAACAACTTGCATCTACACACTGCAAAAAGGTTGTTCAAATATCAAACAGGTTGATTTACAATATCAAAAGAACCTTTGTATCAAGAGAGGAACACTGTATCCTATCACTATTCAGAACATACATAAGACCTCATCTTGCTTATGGTTCACAGTTTTGGACACCATACTTAAAGGTGGATATAAGATTGCTGGAGGGGGTGCAGAGGAGAAGCACCAAAATTATCCCTATACTCCAGAATGTGTCATACAAGACACAACTGGAAGCTTAAGACCTGTTCTCTCTCTCTCTCTGTCTCTCTCTCTCTCAGATAGGCAAAAACATGATCTGTTTTTCTTATTTAAAGTACTTCAGAATTCAACTCAACTCAACTCAAGCTTTATTTATAAAAGGCACCTTTCCAACGACCAAGGCAACTGTACATAAAATCCATTAACGTCAATAATTAATACAATAATTAAAACATCAACATCTTAAAATAAAGAACAGCAGAGTCAGGAACAAGATGACAGTTCATCCTAAGTAATATTAATCTCCCTCTAAAATTGCCAGGCTAAAGAGATAAGTTTTTAGTTCTGTTTTAAAACTTTGAACAGTCAGGAACTCCCTAATCCGATGGGGTAGAGAATTCCACAGGGTAGGGGCCATAAAAGCAAAAGAAAGGCTCCAGATGTTTGAGGTCACACCCTGGGAAGCTCTAGCAATCCCTCATCAGTGGATCAGAGCTGTCAGGAGGGGCAGAAGGGAGAAAGGAGATCTTGTAGGTAGCAGGGTCCCTGATTGTGTAGGGCTTTATAGGTCAGCAAACTGACCTTGAAGGTGATACGCCACCGTGCTGGTAGCCATTGCAGTCCGCAGAGCACAGGTGTAATATGACTGCTCCTAGATGTACCAGTCAAAAGCCTGGCGACTGCATTCTGCACCAGCTGCAGGTGGCGGATATCAACCCCCGGTAGCCCTAGGTACAGGGCATTGCAGTAGTCAAAGTGAGTGGTCACGAAGGCATGGACCAGTACTGAAAGATCCTCAGAAGGGACCAGGTGCTTCACTCAAGCAATATTCCTTAGATGATAAATGGAAACTTTGACAATGGCTGACACCTGTGATTTTAGGGTCAGATCGTCATCAAAGATAACACCCAGGTTTTGCACCGATCTGAGGTAGTATGCTGGAGACCCCCAAGCCAAAGATCAGAGGGTTGTCCTGCTGACAGACCCACCTTCCAATGATCGGGATCCACCACCAACACCTCAGTTTTATTTGGATTCAACCTCAGTCAACTAGCACTCATCCAGTCCTGGATCTCGGGAAGGCGTTTGTTAAACACCGAGCGAACATATCCCCGGTTGGGCACAAAGGACAGGTACAGCTGAATATCATCTGCATAGCAGTGCTAACTCAGACTGTATGGCCTAATAATGTCCCCCAGTGGCAGCATATACACTGCAAACAAGGAACAACATAGGCACCACAATGGAGCCCAACGGTATCCTGCAAGATAGGGGGAAAGGATCAGAAGAATACATTTCTGAGATCACTGTCTGTGTCCTACCCTCCAGGAAGAATCAAAACCATCTGAGGACAGTACCTGACAATCCACAGATGAACCTCAGGCACTTCAATAGCACACCATGGTCCACAGTGTCAAATGCCCCCAAGAGACAGAGGAGGACCAAGATGGAATGGTACCTCTGATCTCTTGCTATTAGGAGATCATTTAGCACCTGAATAAGGGCCATCTCAGTGCTATGCCTCTTCCTAAATCTGGACTGGAAAGAATCATAGATATTGTGGATGGATAAATGATCATCCAGCTGCAGCTCAACCACCTTCTCAATAACCTTCTCAACAAAGGGATTTAGCAAGACAGTCAGAGTCAAGGCAGGGTTTTTTTCAGGAGTGGTCATACAATCGCCTCCTTCAGAGGGTCTGGGAAGACCCCATCTCCAATGATCTCCAGACTATCTCATCAAGGACCATGCTGATTTCCTCAACGTACCCCACAAGCAAACGCATTGGGCCCGGGTCTAAACCACAGCGGGTTGGCAGCAAACTCTGAATGATCCTCACAATATCCATGATGTCCAATTGGCCAGAGTTGGACCAGAGCAACTGGGTGCTCACAACCTCCTGCTGACCTCCGTAACTCCCCATAAAGGGGGCTGGGCAGATACTGGACCTGATGGTGACAACCTTATCCATGAAGAATCAAGCAAACTTGTCACATCTTTCTTGTGACAAGGCTCTGCCAGACTGCAGACAGGTTGGACTGCACAATCTGTCCACAGTCCAGAAGAGCTGAGCTGGTCGATTCTGTGCGATGGCAATCTCCCTGGACAGGAATTCTACCTTTTTACAGGTGATTGTTGACTGACAGACAGTATAATGATCTATCAGTCTAAGCCTATCAACTTCCAGGCCAGATTTCCGCCAAGCCCTCTCTAACCTTCGTCCCACTTTCCTCAACTACTTCAAAATCCCATCAAACCATGGGGACCTTGGGCAAAGAGTGAGTGGCCGAACATGAACAGGAGTGATGGAGTCCAGGGCAACTGTCACCGCCTTATTAGAGGTGAGTACAAGATCCTCCAGACTCATGCTTTCATTCGACAAGCCTGATAGATCAAGCACCACCATTAGGCCCTCTGGGGTCACCCCCCCCTTAAAGGTTGGTACCGGACCATCTCCATAGGGGCAGGCCAATTGGGGGAAGCCACAAAACTGAATCCTATGGAGTGACGGTCAGACCAACTGACAGGTTCCACGACCAAATCAGAGATCTCCATCCCCAGGAGGAACACCAGATTCAAAGAGTGACCACCAATGGACATATGACAAAGGACAAAGATCTAATGAAACAATGTGGTCTATCATACAGTAACAGTTTTATTTGAGATCACTTAACAGACAACTTAAGGTATCTTACAGCAGCACTAAAAAACGTACATACTACTACATGATAAGTCGGCAAATGCCTAGAACACACTCACTCAGGCTCTGGAGGATATAACATCCTTTGATAAGTTTAAGCACAAACTTGACAAACACCTAAGGTAATAGTTATCTTGACAAAAATTACCCTCAGGAGTGGGAAATGGACTAGATGGGCATCATGCCCTTTCTGTCATTTCTAACTAAACAACAGAAGGGAGAGAAATATAAGGATAGAGGTAGTATATAGAGCACTATCTCAGAGGAGGACGCCGATGGAGAAATGAGGAAGGAGATTCCATGAGCAACAGGGCAAGGGGAGGCGCTGTCAATGGGGAATGTCAGCACATCTGACATGGACTGGAGAATCTCAGTAGTAGCAAGTGTAAGAAGACAACAGTTGGTAGATGTCCTTTAAGAAGCATTTTTATCACAGACTGGAGAGGAGCCTACTAGAAGGCAGCCATCCTTGACTGAGTACTTTAGGAAGAGTGTTAAGAAAGTCAAGATGCTGGATGCACTGGGAAGTAACATGCATTAGATAGTATGGTTTGACATCAAATATAGAAACATAGACTTTAACAGCAGATAAGGACTGCTTGGCCCATCTAGTCTGCCCATTTCCCTACCTACAGACAGATAGATAGATAGATAGATAGATAGATAGATAGATAGATAGATAGATAGATTTTATTTTTATATAGGATCATTTTGTTAGGGACAAATACTATTTATTTTTATATAGGATCATTTTGTTAGGGACAAATACTATCTTCAACAAAAGCTCTGTACGTTACATAGATCACATACAATTATGAACACAACTTAAAACAATGCAAGGTAAGTTACTGAACACAACATAGATACAGTTAGAATTATTCATATAGTTCATACTTTAGCAAATGTACAGAAAACATAAAGAACTGTCTATATAATCCATTTACATAAAGTGATTGTCTATATAATTCATAAAAATGTACCAAAAAGCTAGGATTAATGCAGTCTACATACATTTCCCTACCTAGGCTGCAGATCCTAGTTAACCAACAGACTATTTCTTCCTACCCCCCACAAGAATTGCCTTATGTCGGTCCCATGCATTCTTGAATTCTCCCACAGTTTTAGACCCCACAACCTCCTCAGGAAGGCTGTTCCATGCATCCGATACCCTCTCTGTGAAATAATACGTCCTCACATTGCCCCTGAACTGCCCCCTTCTATCTTTAAATTGTGTCCCCTTGTTCTTGCAAGTCTTTTTCTGAAAGATGCTACCCTCTTGGACTTTGTTGATTCCACTGAGGTACTTAAAGTTTCTATCTCCTCCCCCTCCCTTCTTTCCTCAAGGGAATACATATTAAGCTCCTTTAGTCTCTCCTCATCGGCTTCTCTTGGAGACCCTGCCATTTAGTTGCCCTCCTCTGGACTGCCTCTATCCTGTCTTGTCCTTGCGGAGATGGGGTCTCCAGAACTAGATACAGTACTCCAGATGGGGTCTCACCAACTGTCTGTACAGAGGGATAACAACTTCCTGTTTTCTGCTGCTGATGCCTCTCCTATGCATCTCAGTATACACAACCTTCCCTACTGCCTCTCACATTGTAGCTAACCTCAAGGTCATCTGATATGATTACCCCAGGTCCCTTTCCTTTTTGTTGTTGTTTACTACCTCCCCCATTGTGTATTCTTCCCTGGGTTCTTGTTTCCCAGGTGCATTATTTGCACTTCTTGCATTGAATCCTAGCTGCCATACTTCTGACCATTCCTCCAACCTTGCCAAGTCCCTTCTCATCTTTTCCATGCCTCCTTGTGTATCAACCTGTTGCAGATCTTTGTGTCATCTGCAAAAGACATCTTTCCTTCCAGTCCCTCTGCAATGTCACTGATGAAGACATTAAAAGGACTGGACCCAATACTGAACCCTGCGGTAGCCACTAGTAACCCCTCTTTCTTCAGAGTGGACTCCATTTACAATTACCTTCTGTGTCCTGTTGTGCAGCCAATGTTTTACCCAGGCTTCCACCCTGGGATCCACTCCCAGGCTGGTTAATTTGACTATTAATCTTTTGTGTGGAACTGTGTCAAATGCTTTGCTAAAGTCTAGGTAGGCCATGTCCACAGCCCCTCCCTGGTCTACTACTTTGGTCACCCAGTCAAAGAAATCTAATAGATTCGTCTGACATGTCCTTCCCGCTGTGAACCCATGCTGCCTTGGGTCCTGTACCCCACTGGCTTCTAGATACTCAACATTCTTTCCTTCAGAAGTGACTCCATCACTTTCCCTACCACAGAGGTCAGACTTACAGGTCTGTAGTTTCCTGCCTCTGTCTTGGTTCCACTTTTGTGAAGGGGAATCACATCCGCCTTCCTCCAGTCCTCGGGTACCACACCATCCTCCCATGATTTATTAAAAAGAATAGCCAGTGGTTTCACTAGTTCCTCCCTTAATTCTTTTAGAATTCTGGGGTGAATTCCATCAGGACCCATTGCTTTGTCCACCTTCAGTTTTAGGAGTTCTTGCAGAACCCTTTCTTCTGTGAAAGAACTGGGATCGACCCCCTATCAAGAGTGCTTCTGTTAATTGGATTAGGCACTTCCCCCTCCTCTTTTGTGAATACTGAGCAGAAATATTCGTTCAGTATCCCTGCTTTTCACTGTCCCCCTCTCACCCTACCCAGTTCATTCTATTCAGCCTCACTATCCCTCCTTTGTCTTTCACAGCTCGCTGATGTACCTATAAAGGTTTTATCCCCTTCTTAACTGAGTTGGCTATCTTTTCTTCAGTTTGGGCCTTTGCTATTCTGACTTCCCTCCCTGCTTCCTTCTGCCTTAACTGGTACAGCTCTCTGTCCTGCTCCTTCTGTGTTTCCTTATACTTCCGGAATGCTATCTTTTTCTTCCTGACTTTCACAGCCACCTATTTTGAGAACCATATTGGCTTTTTCTTTCATTTTGATTTGTTTATTTGCTTCACGCAAAGGCTTGTTGCCTCTGTGATGGCAGTTTTGATGATTCCCCATTGTTGCTCCACACCTCCTTCTAGCCTGTTTGCTAGTGTTTTTCTGAGGCACTCTCCCATCTTGCCAAAGTCAGCCCTCCTAAAGTCCAGTACCCTCACTTTTGTATGGCTTGACTCTGCAGCTGAGTTTAACATGAACCACACTGTTTGATGGTCACTTGTTCCCAGATGGTAACCCACTTTTAGATCTGAGATCCTCTCACTGCCCCCGTTTGAGAGTACAAGGTCTAAGATTGCTCCCTCACGAGTAGGTTCCAAAACTAGCTGTCTGAGGCCTACCACCTGTAGGGCATCAAGAATGGCCCTGCTCTTGGATGTGGCTGCAGCAAATGTGCTCCAGTTAACATCTGGCATATTCAGGTCTCCCACCAACAGTATCTCCCCTTTCTCTGCCATTCTAAGAATGCCTTCTATCATAACCTTGTCCATTCCCTCCCCCTGGCATGGTGGTCTGTACACAATCCCTCTGCAGATTGTGGTGCCCTTTCCAGTCTCCAAGGTGACCCACAGTGCCTCTTCTCCTCCCTGTTTACTCCTTTGTTCAGTAACTTTCATCCCTTCCTTTACATAGAGTGCTACTTCTCCCCCTCTTCTCCCCTGTCTGTCTCTCCTGTAGGTTATGTACCCTGGTATGTTAACATCCAGTCATGGTTTCTGTACCATGTTTCTGTGACTGCTCTGATATCAGGCATCCCTCTTCCATCAAGGCCACCAGCTCAGGGAGCTTGTTGCCCAGACTATGGGCATTGGTATTCATTACCCTCCATTTCCTGATGGCCTTACTCCTTTTTGCCCCCATCCCTGTCCTTCTTGCCTTTGAACTTCAAACTTAAAGCAGAGAGAAAGCAGCCAAAGAATAATAGAGTCCTCGATTTTGGGGGGGGGGGGGACTGGTTTTGGAAGGAAAAGGGAGATGTTGCCGAGGAAACAAGAGGAGATATGAGCAAAGAAGGTGGAAGTAAAACTGAAGTGATACAAACTGGCAAACAGAAGTACCATATTTTTGTATAAGAATAATATTTTTATTTATTTCAAAACATTAACCAGGAAAAGCATACTGAGCTGGTAACAGCTCATTTCCAAATGTGAACCGGGGAATATTGAAGTAGGGAATAAAAGATTGTTAGGGATAGATTTAGAGTGCATGCAACTCAGTGACCCTCTTTACTAATGGGATAGAATCCAAAAACAATGTTTTCCAAGGGAGATATTTTAACTCTCTTGTGTTGGTAGGTTCAAAAGGAGGTAACATTAACTAAGTTCAGGTCCCATCTGTTATCGGTATCTTCACAGGAGTTTACATACTGTGCAAACAAACATTTTACTGAGGTACGGGACCTTAAGAGATGCTGCCTTAAGTCTGGAGACTTTAAATAAACAGACAGACAGACAGATACACAGACAGACAGGCAGAGAGACACATAGACAGACAGACAGACAGATAGACAGACAGACAGACAGACAGACAGACAGACAGACAGACAGACAGACAGACAGACAGACAGATAGATAGATAGATAGATAGATAGATAGATAGATAGATTTTATTTTTATATAGGATCATTTTGTTAGGGACAAATACTATTTTCAACAAAAGCTCTGTACGTTACATAGATCACATACAATTATGAACACAACTTAAAACAATGCAAGGTAAGTTACTGAACACAACATAGATACAGTTAGAATTATTCATATAGTTCATATTTTAGCAAATGTACAGAAAACATAAAGAACTGTCTATATAATCCATTTACATAAAGTGATTGTCTATATAATTCATAAAAATGTACCAAAAAGCTAGAATTAATGCAGTCTGCACATTCACACTTGAATGGGAGTTATACACACACCAGAAGGATAATCATTTCCATTTTGAGGCATAAGTTGCCCTCGTTGATGGCTTCCTAACCACCTTGAGGACTTCCAGGACATGAGTTGAGAACTTCAGTTCTAAGAACTCTATCCCTTCAGGAACCATGCCTTCAGATGAAGTGATGGAAAGTTTGTCTGAGTCACCTGACCCTTGGAAATTGTCAATATGACTCAAAACAGCAGCAAAGTGTGAGTCCTTGTGGACATCTATAGTAAAAGTATCATGGCAGTCTGCGCCAGTCTGTTGTTGTCAGATACATGGTTACCTGATCCACTCTTACATTCAGTGGCATAACCATGCATACGTCCTGTGCACACATGCATACAGAAAAATCTGTCACTGACAGTAGTTATTTTTATTTATTTTTTTATTTTATTTAGAGTAGTTAAAAAAATGTAAAACTTCAATATCAGTCTGGCTGGGTTGCTGGCTGTGCCACGGAGTAAATGCGGGGGCGGGGGGTGTTTCTCGCTGTCACTTCTCAGTCAGAAGGGCTTCTCTTCCAGCTTCCAGATATGCAAGTATAATGAAACAGCTCAGTGCGGTCAGATTGGACAGTTACTGTCCATATGGTACCAGGCTCTTCCACCCAGTTGCTATTTTTCCACTATGACTCACTTACACAGTCGCACTCACAGGTTAGCGGTCTTTCTTCCATGATGGAAGAAAGACCAGGCCGGTAACCAGGAAGTGTGATTTGAGCCAGTTTTGCCAGTGGGACATGGCGTCCAACTGGGGACACACTGCCGACTACCAACACACAGTGTACTGTTACTGTACGATGAATAGGAGGAGAGTGGAGAGTGGAGAGTGGACTCAAAATCTGTGAGGTGGAATGGGAAGAATCAGAGATGCACTGTGCTGCCTGCCTGGCCTCTGCCCCTCCATTACTGAGTCACCACCTGCCAATGCACCAGTCAGAGAGTCACCGCCACCCCACCCCACCACTGAGCAGAAGAATGACTCAAGACAGAGAGTCAAGAAAAAGACTGCGGATCCAGTCAGCACAGCAGAAATCATGTCGTAAATGAGTAGCCTGGAGGTCAGGTATCCAATTTTTTTTTGTAGAGAGGGTTGTTGGAGGATGGGTCAAGATGAGGGGCACCTGGTGAAAGTTGAGCTTCAGCTGCAGAAGCAGCAATGGCAGGGCAGGCCTCTTTGATTGGAGTAGGTGGAAGGGCAATGAAGACCACATCAGCTGCAACTGCAGCTCAGGATTTTTCAGGCGAGGGCCAGCCTTAATCAGATATCCCTTGAATGTGGGGCTGATCAGTGGGGAGGAGGAGTCGCTTGCAGACTGGGAAATGCTGTGGACTGAATGTATGCAGAGAATTTTTTTTTTCCCAGAATGGTGCCCAGTCCATCAGAGTAGCCTTCTGATTCTTCCTCCAGTCTATGGCTGTAGGAACGGAGCTGTTGAGGCCAATCTTTCTTACCTCGTTGGTGGTTCAGCTGGTGTTTGCAGCTCTGTGACTGCAGCCAAAAAGTCTCCGATCCCCCAGTCTGTTATGCTGCTCTGCTGTAAAAGGAAGAGGTGCACTGATATCCTGATGCCTTCAGTTTGCTGCCCAGGGTAGTTGGGGAGTCCAGTGAAGTAATGTCTACTTTGTCCCTGCAGTGATTCACCAGTATGTTATAGCTGTTGCCACAGCCCAGAATAAGGGAGAAACTAATCAAATATTGGCAATAATTTGGGTCATGGAAACCCAAAATACAAATACAAGCTAAAAGACAAGAAGCTCAGTGCAAACACATTGAATCAAGGATGCTGTTGCATTTAGAGTTTGCAGCTTTTATCTGTGATGCAGTCAGATTCAGAATGTATTTTCCTCACCATTTTTAAATGGCAGTATCCGTTGCTTGCACTTGCACAGTTTTTCTTTATTTTGTTTTAACGAATTTGCATTGGGAGTGTACGCATCACTGCTGCTGTGTATGGAATGTTACTTTTATTTGAACATGGGTTTTGCTTGTACAAGTGTAATAATAGCTCCTTCACTGTCCTTTTGTAAATCACCCTTGATGTCTATCACTCATCCTTATGCCCTTCCATGTACTTGGTGTAGACACCAGAGACTTACTTGTAAAGAAACAGAAAGAGGTTGTGGACATGAGTAACTTAAGTTGAAAAATGTTTAATTTTCTGTGGGGGAGGTATTTAGTTCATGAGTTCAGTGCCTGTTTAGTTCATTGCACTTTGTGTGGGGTCTGGTTGACGGTGCTATGATACAACCTGCTGGGATGGGATGGGCTTGGAAGTTGGGATACAACTTGCTGGGTGGGCAGGTAGAAAAGGCAGGATAATGAGATAAGGGAAGGGTCAGGGAATCTGGGGAGTTGGGCTAGGGGGCAGCTTGCTGGACTGGGAGAAAGGGCAACATGCTGGCCTGCAGGGAGAGGTAGAGACTCTAGGTAGGAGGATAGGATGCAATTTGCTGTGCTGGGGAAGGGTTAAGGATTCTAAGGAGGGGAGCTAGGGTGAAACCTACTGGGTGTGGCAAGGGCTACAGGCCCGACATTGGAGCAGGTGGCTGGACTATGAGAATGGTGGTTTAGGCAACATACTGGACTGTAGGGACTCTGTGGAGGAGGCTGGAGTGAAACCTACTGGGCATGCAGAGGGGGCAGCAGGGTAGCAAATTCTGTTTCAAATGACCCCCAAATTGCAACAAAAATGCACCAAAAAACAAACATTTTCTTGGAGTCTAGAACCCAGAGCTCTGGACTATAGTTTAGATTTTTTTTGTGTGTACACTTGTTTAAAGGTTGGTTACTCCCCTGCTTGCATTCTTAACTGGATAGACTGATGGTCATTTTCTGCTGACATGCCTATGTTTCTTTGTTTCCGGAGAACTTTCTGCATTATGGAAACAGATGGAAAGGCATAATCCTCTGGGACTGCACCCAGATATGGGGCACTGCAGCAAAATAAAGAAAGCCAGAAAGCTTTTATTCCCCAATGAGGCAAATAGATCCGTCTCTGGGATACCCCATTTCCTGAAAATATGCCATTGCACAGTTTGTTCCAGGGATGTGTAAGTAACAACATTTTTATTTCTTAAACACCCAATCCAAGAGGCTCAGGGCACTTTACAAAGAGGTGTATGAAACATATAATAAAATTATATACAGGGTCAACACAATAAATATAAACAATAAATAGTCAATTCCAGTAATAAATATAGAGATGCAGTAAAATTAAATTTTGCCAGCGAAATTCTGGTGAAATCATGAATTTTGCCATTCAAAACATTGTGCGAAATTCACAGATTTTGCTAATTAATTTTTGCCCGTGGGAAATGCGAAATTCTGCCAGCAACATCACAAGTTTTACCCGCGAAATGCTGAACTTCACTCACGAGTGGTGGAAGTTTGCCTGAAAGTGGCAAAATTCTGCCGCCTGCGGGTGAAATTCCACATTTTTCGGGCAAAATTTGCAATTTTGTTGGCAAAATTTCACATTTTCACACCAGTGAAATATTTTGCGAAACACACAAATTTTGCATAATATTTCGCATAACGAAATTTGTGGATTTCGCACATCTCTAAAAAAATATTAATAAAATCAGACTGTAGCTAACAAAATAAGGCTTCTTTAAAAAGGTGAGCATTCAGACCCTACTCAAATGCCTCCACCAATGGAGTCTCCCTCCAAGATCTGGACTGTGAGTTTCAGAGGGCCAGGCAATAGAGTACGTTCAACAATGAGCAACTTAGTGCATTAGGCATAAGTGCCAACAGGGAGAAGACAAGTAAATCCCTTGACATGACCTCTCCTGATCAGTGAGTCTGCTGGGACAGGATAGGAAGCAGATTGAATTGATAGGGGAAGTGAATTCCATAGATTAGGAAAGTCAAAGTAGAATGCAGCCTGACCAGCGAGTGATTTTCAAGATGGGAGCAAGAAGGAGCAATAGCCTGGATTGCAGAGGGAGTGGGGGGGCGTGGGCAAGAGGAGGGAGCTCAGATTGGGGGGAGGGAAGCCAACCAGAATTTAGAGATGAAAGCAGTGTAGTGGGCAAGGTGGTGATCTTCCAGGGAAGAAGGGAGAAAGCAGAGTATAGAGAACAGTGGTGAATATGGGGAGGACAGTTCGAAGCAAAACAGCAGAATGAGTGGAAAAGGGAGTCCAGTCTGGTCAAGGTGGTTAGTGTGGCAGCACCATAGACTATGTCACCATAACCAAAGATGGGGAGGATCGTCTTAGTGATGCTATCATGGTGAGCAGGTAGTAGGATGTAACTTTTGTTTCTAAAGAGGGCACCAAGTTTGGGGTGGAGTTTTTTGTGAATGGCATCTGTGTGCTGTGAAAAGTCAAGGTGCCAGTCAACCAGACACCAAGGTATTTATATGAGAGTACGTCATTAATTGTGTCCCCATTTAGGGTGTGGAATGAGGGGGAGATGGGAGTTTGAATATCCTCGGCCTAGTTCCAAAGCACATAGAGGTAGTTTTCTTAGTATTAAGAGATAGCCGATTTCACCTGAACCATTTCTAGACAGCGTCAAAGTCAGGTTGAAGATTCGATATTAACTCAGTTGAAGAAGACCCAAAGGTAAACAGGACAATGTCATCTGCCTACATGTGGATGGATGCAGACTGGCAGGCAGAGGGATGGCCACTGAGAAGAATGAAAAAAAGTAGGGAGCCAAGGACAGAACCTTGTGGGACACCAGTATGAATGGGGAGGTGTGGGAATATGGATTCTCCAGTTCTCACTGATTGTGATCAATCTATTATGTAGGAGCTGAACGAGTTGATTGCAGAGTCTTAGAGACCTGATGACTTCAGCTTGACCTGGAGAACGGGGTGGGAGACAGTGTGAAAAGCTTTAGCTAAATCGACAAAGATGGAGGCAGTAAGGAGGTCCTGGTCCATCCCTGTGTGGATGACATCGGTGAGCCTGTGGAGAAAGGAAGTGGTGGAGTAGTGTTTGTGAAAGCCAGACTGGAAAGGGGTGAAGAAGGAAGCAGAATTGAGGAAGGGAAGAGTTGGGATAGTACGATGTGCTGTTGGAGTTTCAATAGAGTTTTGAGGAGGGAGATAGGGTGGAAATTGCCACAAGAGGAAGAGTCAGCTCCTTTTGGCAGTGGTATAACTGCTGCATGCTTTCAGGTGTCCAGGACCGAGGCAAAAGAGAATGAGAGGTTGAGAATGGAGGAGATGGGAAAGGCAACGGTAGGGGCAGAGAGCTGAAGGAGCTTATGGTCTAAGCCATCAGTACTACCACCTTTCTGGGGGTTCAGAGCCAGGAGGGCTCTTAGAGAGGTAGCTGGAGTAACTGGTGAGAAGGAGAAAGGAGGCCAGTAGTGTCTGGGAAGGAGGTAAGGAGGGAGGGAGGAAGGGTGGGAGGGGAGGGAAGGTGGTGGGGAAGGATGGAGAGGGTGAGAAGGCACAGGTAGTAAAGTAGGATCTGAAAGCAGAAGCTACGGGGGGGCAGAGATGATGGAGTCACTTACCATGAGGATGTGGGTACGAAGTGGGTGGGGAGGAGAAAAGGGGATGGATGACTTTCCAGAATTTGTAGTGGAGGTTAAAATTTTTCTTGAAAGAGTAGGAAAATAACTCAGCTTTGCTAACCTGGTGAGTCTAGTACAAGTATTCCATACCTGATAAGATCTGCTGGTGTGCCAGAGGATTTGCATTCCTTCCATTCCAGGTCACGTGCTCGGAGGCAGGCCAGATGTTTGGCTAAGATCCAGAGAAGGAAAGAACCTCTGACCCTGGTTTTCTGGAGGAGAGCATGCTGATCCCAGATTGATAAAAATTTGGAGTGGAAGTAGTCAAGGGCTTGGTTCATGCAGATGGCTGCAGAGATAGGAGACCAGTCAGTTGTTAGCAGATCAGCATGTAGAGAGGATAGGTCAATCGACTGGAAATATCTGATCTGGATAATTTTCAGAGGGACTCGAGGTGGTGAATTTTACGCACACAGTATACCTTATGGTGGTCACTGAGTGCATTGGGGAGGGTGCCAGCATCAATGATGTGATGTGGGTGATTTGTGAGTCCAGTAGCAAGTGGTTTTAGGATTTACAGTTGTGGTGGGTGGGGATGGAAATAAGTTGAGTGAGGTATAGGCACTTAACATTTTTACATAGTTTAGAGTTAGTATGGGAAAGCCAGTTGATGATGAAATCACCCAGGATGAGAAGTTCACCAGAGCGGGCATATGAGGAGATGTTAGTTAGGAGTTCAGAGACAGAAGAAGTAGATAACTTTGGGCAGCAGTACACACCTGCCACAAAGATGGGAAGGGAGAAAGTGAGGGAGAGTTTGAGGATAAGGAGACTGTAGGCAGCAGGTGAGGTGACATAGAGCACAGTGGTGAACTGAATAAAGAAAGAGGAGTTGATTGAGATGCCTCCACCTTTCATGGTTCAGTCTTGTCAGGTGAAGGTGTAACCAGGGATCATAACTGCAGAGTCTGGAATCTTGGTGAAAAGCCAAGATTTGGAAATTATCAAGACATTAGATTGGAGAGAAACCATGATGGGGTTGTAGCTGGTCTCTTTTGGACAGGAGACTGTGGGTATTTATGTCGGCCACCCGCAGTCCTTTGGAGAGATCAGTGGGAGTGGAGTGAGCCAGACAAGGGTTACGCTCAACATTGCCAGCTATGAGGAGTAGCAGATGTAGGATGAGCTTAAATGGGACAAGGTAGAGATGATGTTGCAGAGTAGATGATGGAGTAGTGGGGTAGGAGGGTGGAGTGGTAGGGAGATTGTGAAGGGCACATGGTGGAGCCAGGAGGAGACAGATGGGAGGAGGAAATAGCCTGGAAGCCAGAGGGAGTGAGGAGGAAGGAAGCGGAAGAGGAGGGTGTGGAAGGAAAGGGGTGGGGGTTGGAGAGAGGACAGAGGAGGAGGAGGGGGGAGGAAGGAGGAGGGAGATTGGCAGAGGGAGAGGGTTGTGGGGAAACAGAAAGTGTAGGAGGGAAAGAATGAGGGGAAGCGTGCTAGATAGTTACTTGACCAGGAGAAAAGGGGAGACAAGCGAGGAATAGGTAGCTGTGGGGAGTCATGGGAGTAAGAGCAAGGGGGGACCAGGGTGGCGGAGGGGAGCTGCGATGGGAGAATTGATGGGGGGGCCTTAACTAGGAAATGTAGGGAAAGGGGAAGATAGAGGATGTAGAACTTAGAATGGCACTCCATTGATTTTAACACTAAGAGAAGGGCGGTGCAAGTGAATAGACAACCCGGATAGGCTGCTCGTCAATGTTAGAGTATGGTAGAAGCCACAATTACAGCTGAGGCTGGATTGTATACTCAGGTGCTAGAGGCATAAGATTATGTATAAGGTAAGAGATAAATGTACAGAGAAGCAGCTGTCAGCAAGCAGTGGATAGTACTAACTTAAGAGAAGATAGGCTAATAGAAGACTGAGTCATCTGTTTGAGTGGCTAGGCTGAGAGAAGACTGAATCATCCAATAGAAGTCAGGGCAATTTAGCAGAATATACTGTAAGAGGCATCAAGGGCTATAACTGGAGGGAGAAGGACAGATAACTGCAGAGGTATGAATTAGCAGAGAAATAGGTGGCTGCAAGAGGGCTGTGGTGTGAGATAAATGTTCATAATTTATTAGGTGTACATTGTTAAACTTTTAAGATAAATACAGCAGGTGGCAGAAGGTGTGGAGGTACAAGTACTGAGGAGGGATCCCAGGTAAGATTGTTGTGATACTGGGTAATGTTTAGTAAATTATAGGTAAATAAAGAGTACCCTACTTAGTGATATTTAGCATGTGGCAGGGAGGCGTGGGAGTTATAAGTAATTAAGTGGAGATGCTTACATGAACGCTGACAGCCTAGCTAAATAGCAGGTGACGAGGTTGCAGTGCTCATCAGGCAATTCAATAACTGTAGCAGGGAGAGAGTTTCTGACCTGTGGACTGAACGTTATTAGTCGGAAGAGGAGACAGGTGCCGACCCTTGTTCTAGATTGGCAAAGGTATAAATCAAGGATACCTACCATGGACAGGCAGGAGTGGGTTATTCTTCTTCGGCACCACTTTGCACTGCTGCACACACTCTGAAGTAACGTGTTCTGTGGTCTGTACATAGTGGTCCCAAACAGCGAGCAGTGAGTTCTGTCAGGGTGTGAAGGGCAGGGGAACGATCCCTCTCAACCGAGTCCCAGTTGCAGGAGTGGCGAATTCTGAGGCAGTGGCTGTGGAAGGAGCAAATATAAATGGGTCAGCTGTATACATAGGGATTAGCAGGGGGTGAGTAGGAGTGGGCTAGCCAATGGGAGAGGGGAAGGTGAGAGGCAGGCAGAGAGTGAAAGGCTAGAGGGGAGTGGAACAGGTAAGCAGGAAGGTCACTGGAAGCGGCTAACAGAAGGAGGAAGTGTTAGGAAGAAAGAGCATCTGTACAAGTAGGCAGAGCAATCTGATAAGCAAGCTAGCAAGCTAACATTATGTTACTGGCTGAAAATGCTGGCAGGATTAAAACATGACTGGCAGAATGAAATACAGGCTCCAATACGCAGAATTAGGTAGATTCGTAAACCAGGCTCAGAATATAATCATGAATAGACTGAACTAGATAAGTAACACAGGCTAGAATATGCATAAATAAGTAGTCATAAAGTACAGATTGAAACTGGTGTAAAAGCATAGTATGTGAGCTTGAGAAGATCAGCAAAAACACAATCAGTAGATCTCTGACGATAGAAATAAGATTATGGCACCAAGATGGCACTGTACGCAGAAGTAGAGTGTTCTGTGGTCTGTACCTGGGGGGCCCAAACAGTGAGTCCTGTCAGTGTGGGGAGGGCAGGGGAGCTAGCCTTCTGAATCTAGTCCCAGCTGTAAGAGGAGTGAATTTTGAGACAGTGGCTTGTGTCCCAAACAGCGTGTCCTGTCAGTGTGGGGGAGGGCAGGGGGACTAGCCCTCTCTACCCCGTCCCAGCTGACTGAGTGGCAAATTCTGAGGCAGTAGCTTGGGGTCCTAAACGGTGAGTCCTGTCAGTGTGGAGGAGGGCAGGGGAACTAGCCCACTTGACCCAGTCCCAGCTGCAGGAGCAGTAAATTTTGAGGGCAGTGGTTGACGGTGACAAACAGTGAGTCACATCAGTGTGGGGATGGCAGGGGAACTAACCATCTCAACCCAGTCCCAGTTGCAAGAGCGGTGAATTCTGAGGCAGTGACTGGGGGACACAAATGGATAGTCCTGTTAGTGTGGGGAGGGTGGGAGAACTAGCCCTCTCGGCCCAGTGCCAGCTGCAGGAGCAGCGTATTCTGAGGCAGTGGCTGGGGTCCCAAACAGTGAGTCGTGTCAGTGTGGAGAGGGCATGGGAACCAGCCCTCTCAACTCAGTCCCAGCGGCAGGATCGGTGACTTGGTCCCTGACCATTCCTAAAGAGGATTTCAGGCAGAGAAATACTGCTCTGCCCACCAACAGACTTATATGCTCCTGTCTTTGTGCAAAGCTCCAAACTCCCTTTACTGTGCAGAGTAAAATAAGTCCTCCCCATCCAAGGAGGTAGGCATCTTTGGCCAGAATTAAACTGTGTGTTGCTTGCAGACAAGGAGTCCCTTTTCCTAAATGTTGCACTTGTTAACACCCCACAACTGGAGGGGGCTTAAGAGCTATTTTTGCACTGGCGTCATTGCCCTCAGTAGCTGACTGAGGTGGGATTAGTATTCTACATAAAATGGGCAAGGAAATCCCTGTGTCTTGGTTGGCTGAGACCTGGTTCTAGCCATTGCCTTAAGAGAGCACTACCAATGACTAAAACAATTTCCTGCTAACTGGGTCAACTTACCGAATTCATAAGCTACTTGATTCCTAATCTCCATCACAAACATGGCTGCAACCTTTACTTATACCTGTATATAGAAACCTTCAACTAGGACCTAAAAATGAAAGTCCATTAAATTAACCGAAGTAAGTAAATAATTTAATGTTATTTTCACTCAAGAGCTCCTCATTACATATATACACAAATTTAGAAAATCAACTACTATTCAGAATTTTCATTGATGGTGTTTCTTTGATGACCATGAAAAATCCCCCTCCTATCTCCTCCAGTTTGCCAGACAACTCCCTGCTCCTTACCTGGCAACAAGTAAAATTGATGTTCTGGCTCCACTTGAGGCCTATGTGTGTATGCCAGTGGAACACTGAAGAATTTTTAATTCATGTATTCCATGTTACCATTCTGAGTGTGTGTGTGTGTGGGGGGGCAGGGTTCATTCTACTACTAGAATAATGCAAAGCTTTGAATTCTTCTATTCCATGGTAAACAATCATACAGTGTACCAAATATGAAGAAAGACAGAGGACTGACAGGTGAAAACATATGTGGAGGGCCAATTTTAAATTATTTTGCAATATTTTATTATACTTTTTGTGGGTTTTAAAACTTTGAGTGTTTTTTTAAAGGTAGCCTCTGGGCTGATTTTATGTAAGCGACAAGGCATTTCAGGGACGTTGGTTGTACTAGGGTTACCCCACGGTCAGGGGCTTTGTAAGGCACTTTTGCCTCATGCCTTACAATGCCCCAGACCATGGGGTAAATCTAATACAACCAAAGCCCTGTTATGCTTTATTGCTTATTTCAGATCACACTGGATGGCCCTTATGTGGTGCATTGCCTCTGGATGCAAAATGTGGTTGCGCAAGCAATGCAGGGAGTGGTGCTTCAGTAAAGGGACCAATTCCTCAAGAACCAGATGCATCAAAAGCAAGAAATCAAAACATTCTAAAGGCAAGGGTGTAAAAATAACAAAGATGCAGCAAGAGTTCTTAAAGGGAACATAAGCAATGTTGTTTACATTTTTAAAAATAATTGAGCTTTATGCTTGATTCCTATGCACCACGGAAACTGTGTGCATAGGCATTATTACGTGTAAATGCCAAGGATTGGGGC
Source organism: Neoceratodus forsteri (assembly GCA_016271365.2). Lineage (NCBI taxonomy): Eukaryota > Metazoa > Chordata > Ceratodontiformes > Ceratodontidae > Neoceratodus > Neoceratodus forsteri. The sequence goes on from CM057459.1 coordinate 627,060,331, forward strand.
CATGCAGCATTCACCAATGGGGCTCGCAACAGTTAAATGCCTGATCCCCCAACCATGTGGACAGCAACGCACCAGAGGTGGGCAGGGGGCGTGCCAGCACTATGCTCCATTCACTAAGGCACGTAGGGCTGTCCACTGGGGGAGGACTAAGCAGGTTACGGCTGCTGGGACCCTGCCATAACCCACTGCTCGTTCTCGTGGACATGTCCCACAGGGTGTGGTGGAACCGGGTATCCAACCGCCATGCTGACCTAGCCCACGAGGCTGATGGTGAGGGCTGGGGCTGCCAAAGAGTTGAGTGTCCCTACACTATGGTGCCATGTTACGGTAGTGGGAACCCCCGACAACATGACAGCTCAGGCCCCATAGATGGGAATGCAGCCCCCCAACATGCTGCCCCCGATCCTGGTGTTGCCATGCCACCTCCCACCCACACACAGGTGCTCCAATCACCACTATCCTGCCCCATTAGCCCAACCCTCATTGGTATTCAAGGGCCCCCCACCTATCACACCACCAGCAACTGCCCCCAACCCCATACCAGAACACTGGTGCTGCAGCTCTGGATAGCCAAAGGTACAGCCCTTCTCACACCTCCTTGGCCGCTGGCCATCCAAATGATGCTGGGAGCATGCCACTATAAATTGGTGGCATGCTCCCATCAGCACTCTCAACAACTGGCGGTCAGAGTGATGCAAGGAGGGTGCCACTGGCCATTCAGTGCCTGGCACTGACTGGCAGGTACGGGGATGGGGGGCAGGTTGTCAGTGCTGGGGCACTGTCCACAAGTGAGGGGTGGGGTGCTCCAGGATTGGGGGTGGTTGGATTGCTTCCACATGCATTTGTATCACTAGGAGTTATTGTAATTATGGAACTGACATGTACCTGGATGGGAAGCTACCATGGGGCTCCTGTGGGGACCGGTGTCTGCTTCAGATATGGGGGCATGGGGGGGTTTCCTTCATCAGGGCATGAGGGAGTCAGGGGTATGCTGTGTCAGAGGGGATGCTGCTTGCCACCACAGGATTGAGGCACCAATGTCTGGTGGGGGGGAGCATACTGGAGGGGGGTGTGGACCTACTGCAGGTTGTCTGTCTGTGCACCATGAGGGTGCATTGTCCCATAGGCTGGACCGGGGGGAACCATGGTTAATGGGGCATAGCTGCACAGGTCTGGTTGCTCACAGGTGCTATTCACGCACCTGGACCCATGCCATCGAGTGCAATTGATCCACTTTGGGACCATGCTGGGCATCCCATTGGATGCCTGCTTGGGTCCGCAACTCTGCCCCCAGCCACCCTGGCTGGGGTGTTACATGCCAACACTGGGATTGAGCATCTCGATGTTGGCAATAATAAAAATAGAAATAGTCAGCATATACGAACTACTACAACCATACAATGTGCCCGTAAACAGCAATATTCATATGATTTTTACTAATTAACATTCTTCAGCTCCCTTCCCCTTACAGTCAGTAAAACAGGAAAAAAGCTTTTTTTAGGGGGCCAAGGAGTGGGATTCTGGGGTCTGTTTGCCCCTTAAATGTACAGGGATGTTTTTAGGATTCCCCCCATACTTTTGCGCAACACCCAATACAGTGTTGCAAATCTGCAGCATTTTCAAAAAGGTATTGCCGCAATTTGCAGCTTTTTCACAAAGACAGTGCTGCAAATTTATGGCACTACCAATCTCTGAACCCCAAAAACATATTTCTAGGTATTATTTAAAAAAAATAATGTCAAAACCGTGTTCCTCGGGCCTCGATTAGGTAAACACAAGTATTGATGTATACCAAGGCGCAGTCATTTTTGAATTATATCAATTTTTCCACATCGCTAACTGAAAACAAAATGGCAGAAGCACAAAAGAAGTGGACCCATTTGTGAAAGAGAAAGTGCTTTCACGAAAGAGAAATGGTACTTTCACACAGGACAGCTAATTGTTCCCATCAGAAATAATGGGAAAACTGAAATTGTAATAACTTTTGAATAGATTAATATTTTTTCACTAAACCTTCAAAAGGCACACCAGCAACCCAGACCCCATATATCCTGAAAGTTTTGGACCAAACAGTTAAGTGATTTTGGAGAAACAGCATGACAAAGAACGTGACAAAAAAGAGGTATTTTTCAACATTTTTGACATTCCTTAGCTCTGCATCCATACATCTTACCAGAATGAAACTTGCTAGATCCAGAGATCTATGGTACCAGACACAGCATGCAAAATGTCAGGCAAATCAGTCAAATGGTTGCAAAGTTATTAAAGTGCACAGTTTTGGGTTTAACATAGAAGCGACAGTTGAACCCTAACTATAGATGCACTACCGTGCCACTGTAGTATATATATATATATATATATATAGCGAGAGAGAGAGAGAGAGAGAGCGAGACTGAACTCTGTTGCCCATCTCTGTGCTGCCCTGAAAGCTCATACTGTCCTAGACTCTGTGTTGTCCATCTCTGTGCCATAGTGCCATACAGATTGTGAAGGGGGGGGGTCACATCTCAGACTCTGTGTTGATCATGTTTGTGCCACCCTGAAAAGTCATACTACCCTAGAGTCTGTGTTACCCATCTCTGTGCCTCAACTACTACTTGGTCACATAGTGTCTCACGTATTGTGTGAGGGGGTGTTACGTCTCAGATTCTGTGCTGCCAATTTCTGTGCCTGAACTACTACTAGGTCAGATAGTGCCTCACATATTTTGAGAAGGGTGTGTCACCCATGTTTCAGACTCTGTGATGCCCATCTCTCTACTGCCCTGAAAGGTCATAATGCCGTAGACTCTGTGTTACCCATCTCTGTGCTATAGTGCCATACAGAAGGGGGCGCCAACATTTCAGACTCTGTATTTTCTATCTCTGTGCCTGAACTGTTATAAGGTCATATAGTGCCTCATGTACTGTGAGACAGGGGTGTCATGACGCAGACTATGTGCTGCCATTCTGTGCCTGAACTACTACTAGGTCATATAGTGTCTCACGTATTTACTATTTTCAGAGGGGAGTGTCAAATCTCAGACTCTGTGTTGATCATCCTTGTGCTGCCCTGAAAGGTCATACTGCCCTAGACTCAGTGTTACCCGCCTCTGTGCTATAGTGTCATACAGATTATGAAGGGGGGGGCGTCAACGTCTCAGACTCTGTGTTGCCCATCTCTGTGCCTGAACTACTACTACTAGGTCATATAGTGCCTCGTGTATTGTGAGAGGGGGTGTCAAGTCTTAGACTCTGTGATACCCATCTCTGTGCCTGAACTATTACTAGGTCATAGAGTGCCTCATATATTTTACTATTTTTAGAGGGGGGTGTCATAGATTCTATGCTACCCATTTCTGTGCTGTTCTGAAAGGCCATACTGCTCTAGAGTCTGTGTTGTACATCTCTGTGCTGTAGTGCTATACAGATTGTGAAAGGGGGGGGCGTCATGTCTCAGACTCAATGTTGCCCATCTCTGTGCTGCCCTGAAAGGTCATACTGCCCTAGACTCTGTGTTGCCCATCTCTGTGCCATAGTGCCAGGCAGATCGTGAAGGGGTTGGTATCATGTGTCAGACTCTGTGTTGCCCAGCTCTGTGCCTGAATTACTACTAGGTCATATAGTGCCTCACATATTTTGAGGGGGGTGTCATGTCTCAAACTCTGTGTTGGCCATTTCTGCATCCAAACTAATACTGCTAAGTAAGCAATTAAGTTGGACCCCAAAAAATGGATTCAGAATCAGAGTCGGTTATGGAAATGGAACGTGTGGCCAACATCAGCAGTATAGCTAAAATTGGTACACGTAACAATAAAAATATTTCCTGAAAACAATATTTAGAAAAAGTACATCACAGCACATTGGGTGTCACAATTGTCTTCAAACACCACCACGAGCAGCAGTGAACAGGAAGGTAGACAAAGAATGGCAACTCTTTGCATAAGCATGTTTGGTAAGCATCACACTGCTGACATTATTTTGGAAGAGTTGTGTGACCAAATTTCTGAGTGGTTAGAGCCCCGGGGCTCATTACTGAATTTGTGGTTTCAGACAATGGCACCAATATTGTTAGTGCATTGAATTGTGGTGGTTTTACTCACATTCCATGCTTTGCACACTCATTAAATCTGTTACTATGAGCTTTTCTTTCCAGAGACAACAGTATGATAACAGTAGTGGGAGCTGCAGAGAAAATCTATGGCCATTTAAGTCACTCTGTAAAATCACATGCTATATTGGCTAACCTCTGAAAAATAAAATGGCTTGCCAGTACAGCAACTAATACCAGATGTTCTGAAAAGATGTAACTCAACGGTTTACATGTGTGAGAGACTTATCATACAAAAGAAGGCAGTCCATGAATATACCATGGGGCATGCCATAGCAGATGGTGTTATGCTGAATTCATTCTGATGAGGCCACATGGAGCATCTTACTAGGGGTGTGTGAATACCTTTATTTGAATATTTGGACAAATATTTGTATTCGGGCCACCAGATAGTCAATATTCATTATTCGGCCCCAAATAACTGCTTTTTAAATAAGACATTGTAACACTGATAAAGTTCACCACTTCCTTCCACTTTGAAATACAGCAGTTAATTCTGCCATTAACTCCCATTAACAGCCTTTCAGTAGCCCAAAAAGACAACAAACTATTGCACCGGTCAGTAGTCAGGTGATAGATGGTCATCATAGATTGACCAAAGTAGAAAGTACATAAGAGTTCACTGAGCTTTTTAATCATCTTGATGCAGAACTTGATGCAAGGTTTGCCACAGTCATGAATAGCTGCCACAATGTATTTGCTACCATGTTGGACCTTTGGATCAAATGCGAGATCCTTCATATAGCCATGGACAACCACAGGGTGACTCATTTTAGGCAACAGCTGAGTGAAGAGTTAAACAGTGCCATGCAGGCAGTGAGACAATTGGAAGGGGATGAAGATGCTTCAGTTCAGGTTCCTGAGGAAGAGAAAAAGCCACGTGGTGGTTTGGAATCGGATAGTACTGGTGGAGATGTGGAAAGACGGCATAGTGGCAATGCAGAAGAGAGTGACTGGGAATTACTCAGCACATCATTGCATCAGCAACACAAATGCCCACAGTTTTAGCCTCTCTCTCTGGAGAATATTTACTTAATGGCTACTTTGCAAAATCAATTGAGCCATTTGAAGTTGATCCACTGGGCTACTGGATTCAGAAAATGAATGCCTCTCCTCACCTGGCACAACTTGCTTTAAAATACCTAAGCTGCCCTCCTACAAGCGTGCCGTCTGAGAGGATGTTTAGCACTGCTGGTGATGTTGTTGACCCACACCATTCCAAGCTGGACTCTCAACACATTGAACAGCTAGTGTTCATTAAGCTAAACTTTTACCAGTAGTTGGCTACAAATACGATTTGCCGGTTCCATGTGATAAGGGTGAATTTGGAATACCGAATGCCCTTATCGCAAATCCACTTCGCCGAAATTGAATTTTGAAAGTCTGGAATCCTGGCGCAAAACAAATGGCTCACCCCCTGCACCCCCCTAAATTTAGATTCTCAACTCCAGAGGGGTGCATGTTGGCGGGGGGGCTGCATATCTGGAGAAAATAAAAATGTATCTGTCTTGGGCCAGGCGCAACAAAAACTACCGGTGCCCAGTCCCGAACCCTGCATCCCCACCGCCCATGCCAGCACCCACCATGCCATGATGCCAGCTCACCTGCAGCCCACAACAATACCCCTCAAAAACCCTCCCACCCCTCATTCAGCGGGCTCACTCTCCCCTTGCGCTTATATCTGCTTGCGCCAACATCACCGCCGTCTTTTCACAGCCCTCCCCATCCGTGGCCGCTAACCCACCCATCAGCAGGAGTTGCCACAAGTGGGTCGCTGTTTAGGCAGGCACCCACTTGCAGACTGCCCATATCACAGGATACCGATCTGCCCACATATAAGCGGTGATACAGTACCACTATCGATCTCCCTAATGTTACAACAGTGTAATGTTAATATTTTGTTTAGTGGCGCTCTCCCTTTCTTTTTTCTGTCATATTAAATATTTAATTTATAGGATAACTCTCTACTCCCTGGCATACTTGATGCTTTTAAGACTGCTGGAGCAAAAGCGGGCACTACACGGAATGTCTATGGAGGCAGACATTGGAGGGATCCTAGGATATCATAATTGGTTAATTCTTGAGGGCATGGTGAAGGTTCTTGCGCCATTTGAGAGGAGTACATGTGACCTAAATGCTACCATAGCCTTACTTAGTCAGGTTATCCCAGTTGTGCATATTCTCAAAAGTTTGTTACAATGGTTTAAGAAAATGATGTGTCACTGGGCAATTCACTTGGAGGGAAATATTCAGAGCTAGATGACTGCTCCTCCTCTACAACTTTTTCAGGAGTACTGAGAAGTTAAGAAGCAGGAGGCATAACTGAATCAACTGTAGTGGTCATATTGGTAATATTCACTGTGGCAGGAATAATAGACTGTGGTAATAGTGTTACAGTAATGTCAGTAGTGGTAGGGTTCATAGTGTCAGTAGTGGCTGGAGTGACAGTCACAGTTGCAGAAATGGCAGTAGTAGTCATACTGCCAGTTGTAGAAGACAGGGTCTCTGTGGTGGTGGTGCTGGGGTTGGCATACGTGATGGTACTGATGAGAGATGGGGACACATTGGTGGTTGTGAGAGTCAAGAACAGTGTCTTCCTGCTTGTGCTTCTTGTATCAGTTTTTGCTGTGCCAGCCACAGTACTGCTACTGCTGGAAGAAATAGGCTTGGAAGGGGTAAACAATAATTCTGAGAATCGAATATGACCTGACCGTCACTCACATTCAAGTTCACCATCACCAACCTGTTCCTCTAATGTATATTTTCATGGGCTGGACCAAGTATGTTTTTTTTGCCACCTCTAGCTGCCATTGTCTATGCCAGAAATTTCTAAACACTCTCAACTACTGTAATATGTTTGAATGAACAGAAGTACTGATTTGTTTTTTCACAAAAAAAATTCTTGTAAGTGGCACGCAGGAAAGGGTGTGCATGCGACTGCATGGTGTCACTACCTGGCACTAAACTGGGGATGGTGGGAGTGCAGTCAGCCAACTGCCCTCCGAGACTGATGGCTGCTATCGACTTTCATAAAACTTGATCCCAACCCTAGATTACACCACCAATATTTTTAAAGACAGGTTTTTATAACAGAACTTCTGTAATACCTTTTAAATGTATAGAAATTCCAATTTATTTTTACACAAAAAAATTCTTGCAAGCGGCATGCAGTGCAGGCAAGAGTGTGCATGCAGTGTAACTGTGCAGTGTCACTACTTGGCCCTAAACTGAGGGTGGTGGGAGTGCAGTCAGCCAACTGCCCTCCGAGACTGCTGGCTGCTACTGATTTTCCTGAAACCTGATCCCAACCCCAGATTTCACCACAAATATTTTTAAAGACAGATTTCTACAGCAGAACTACTGTAATACTTTTTTAAATGTACAGAAGTACTGATTTATTGTAGCACAAAAAAAGGCCCTAAACTGTAGGCAGTGGGATTGCAGTCAGCCGCCTGCCCTCCAAGACTGCTGGCTGCTATTGACTTTCATGAAGCCTGAGCCCAACCCCAGATTACACCACCAATATTTATTAAGACAGATTTCTACAGCAGAACTACTGTAATACTTTTATAAATATACAGGTACTGATTTTTTTTAGCACAAAAAAATTCTTGCAAGCAGCAATCAGGGTAGGCAAAGGTGTGCGTGCAGTGTAACTGCACAGCATCACTACTTGGCCGTAAACTAAGGGAGGTGGGAGTGCAGTCAGCCGACTGCCCTCCAAGATTGCTTATTGCTACTAACTTTCATATAACATGAGTCCAGATTACACCCTATTATTCAAGCCAGAACTAAAATACTTTAAAATGTACAGAAGTACTGTTTTTTTTGGTTTGTTTTTTTTTTGCACAAAACAATTACTGCAAGTGGCACACAGGGCAGGCAAGCATCAGCATGCAGTGCAACTGCATGGTATTACTACCTGGTGCTAAACCGCAGGTGGTGGGAGTGCAGTCAGCCGACTGCCCTCTGAGGTTGCTGGCTACTACTGATGTTCGTGAAACCTGAGCCCAGATTACACTCTATTTACTCAAACCAGAACTAAAATACTTTTAAATGTACTAAAGCACTGATTCGTTTTAGCACAAAAAAAAAATGCTTGAAAGCAGCACTCAGGCAGGGGTGTATGTGCGACTGCAGGGTGTCATTACCTGGCTTTAAGCTACAGTTGGTGGCCTGGGAGTGCAGTTAGCTGACTGCCCTCTGAGATTTCTGGCTGCTACTGGCTTTCATGAAACCTAAGTCCCCTAAAGACAGATTTTTTTTTAAATAACTACAGCAGTCAAGCTAGAAGTCAAAAGTACTGTAATTAATATACACATATATATATGAAACAGTTTCGGTAACACTGACTTCTTCTCCTTCATCTCCACAGAGCACAGAATGCCTGTGCAATCAAGGTAGTGAAACTACAAGTCTCTCTACACAGCCCTTGCTAAATAAATCACTAGATCAGATGATTTATCTGGATGGAAAAAAAACTAGTAGTACCAGGCACTAAAAGAAACACAGTGCACTAACAAAAAAGCAAAGGTTCTCTGATGTAATATAATTTGTTCATGCTTAATCTCTCCCACTCTCAGAGCTCTCTCCACCACATCTTACTCTACTGCATATTTATTTATTTATTTATTTATTTAAGTGTTTTACGAGGAAGACATGCTGAGCAGACTACTGCTCGATTCCAGATGTATCCTGGGGGTGGGGGTAGGGGGATAGGGAGAGTATACAAGCAATACACAGTAAAGACAATCACATGATACACATACAAAGTGAACATAAGCAAAGTAGAGTGCACTTTCTACAGGCAGATACATAGCCATAGCTTCAGGGAGGTTATACATACAAGGTAACCATATTCACAGTAGAGTTCGTTTATGATAGGTCAAGTACAAAACCGCATGACAGGAGACTAGCTTCCGGGAGGATCCAGCAACAGGTAAGTGGAAACAGTGGTTTTTGGGATGGAGAGTACAAGGGGCATTACCCAGAAGAAGGAGTTAGTGAACTGGCAGTCATATGGTCTTTCTTTGACAAATGCTCAGCAATTGAACAAGTCCAGTGAAATCTTAAAATCCCACCGAAAAACCAACCTGAATACTGACCGAATAGTGCCACTATTCGGTTTTTGGGTTCCAAATACCGAAAAGTGCATTATTCATGGTATTCAGAATTTAATATTCATTACTTGCACACTGCTACATCTTACATTGCTCTTGACTCCCTTTGAGGAAGCAGTTTGACAGATTAACAGAGGTAATGCTACTTTAAGCCAGGTTAGTGCATCATAAATTTATTGAACAAGGAACTTAGGAGGCTGCATAGAGGTTTTGACCAAAAAGGAGACTAACCTGGTGTAGCCATTACTGACCAACTGATACAGCATTTCCAAAATTGCAACTCAACTCTTCTTGACCCTTGGTTTAAGTTGCAACAGCTGCCTCCTTCAGATCTTGGTGACTCTTATCTCAAATACTAAAAAAATGCTGATTTCAGCAACTGCACAGGAAAAGGACGGGAGTCCTGGGACTGTATTTGACAATACAAGTGAATTATGTGATGTGGATGATGCATCTGATGATGCAAAATCTATTGATGGTGACAGCAATAATTTCCACTTAGTGCTACCACGTACTCCATAATCCGCATTGGGTAGTCCTGCACAATGTCCTCTTTCACAGTCCTTGTAAAAGGCATGTCATTCTGCAAAACACACAGATGACTCACACCTTTTGGTCAAAACCCATGGAAACAGATAATTTAGATGCGTCTGTTGTGGAGCTGCCTTCTTTGTCTTTGACTGCTATTGTGGATATCTATTTACCAGAACTACTCATTAATATTACTGAATACTGGCTGGAAAAGAAAAAACATCTCGCCTGCACTATCTGCCTTCGCTGTTAAGCTTCTTAGTTGTCCTCCCACTAGCATTTACAATGAGCGTATATTTAACAGAGCTGGAAATGTTGTCTCTGATGGTTGCACAAGTCTTATTATTGAAAATGTACAGTGCTTTACCTTCCTAAAAGTCAGTCTCAACAAATTCTCTTGCAATTCAATGAAGAGTTGCAGGGACATAAAAGCGATTATGATGAACAACTGTGACCGGTGTCTCCTAGCAAGGGTGACCCTTGGTGGTGTTTGAAGACAAGGGTGATGATATTATTTAATTTAAGGATTCATTTCTTTGAATTCAGAGGACAGAGGTCAGCAACCATAACAGAAAGACCAAATAAAAAAAAATTCTTCTGTGTGGTCATGGTGTACATGTATTACTGTATGTGTTTTTCAATTTGGGAACCCAGGTGGAGTGTACCATGTGGATCCCCACCAGCTTGATGACGGAGGTGGGTGGTGACAAGGCTGGCGACTGTCAGTGGGATTCATAGCAGAGTAGGTGGCAGTTGGGGCCAAGTTCTCCTTCTGTCCAGTCTCCACAACAGAAGTCCTAGACGCCCTACATTCCCTAGACCCCAATAAAGGCAAATGCCCATTAGGACTGGATGCCAAACTCCTATACCTATCTGCCCCTGCCATCGCAGCTCCCCTAGCTGACTTCCTAAACCTTTCCTTCTCCTCTGCACAAATTCCAACAGCTTGGAAGGAGGCAGTAGTCATCCCTCTGCCAAAAGATGGCAACCCATCTGAGCCCGGAAACTACCACCCTATCTCCCTCCTCCCAACTCTGGCCAAACTACAGGAACAACTAGCCCTCTCTCAACTCACACAATTCCTTGACACTACCTCCTTTTTCACCCCCTACCAGTCAGGCTTTCGCAGGTCACACTCCACCATCACTGCACTCCTAAGACTCACTAACAATATTGTTTCAGGCATGGACAAAGGGTTCCTCACCTCGTCCATATTCATTGACCTGGCAAAGGCATTTGATACCATCTCCCACCCCAAACTCATCTCAAAACTGCATGATGCAGGCCTATCCAATCTAGCCACCAGCTGGTTCCAAGCCTACCTATCTGGCAGGAAACAAGCAGTAAAAACTGTCCCACACGTATCCCCCTCGCTCCCAGTCACCATGGGGGTCCCCCAGGGTTCTGTCTTGGGCCCCCTTCTCTTTTCCATATTTCTAAATGACCTCCCACTGACATGCCCAAACTCAGCTATTCAAATGTATACTGACGATACCGTCCTGTACGCCTCCGGCACCTCCAGCGAGGTTCTAAACTCTGCCCTACAGCAGGATTTCGATGCCGTCCAAACATGGCTTAGTTCAAACCAACTTGTTCTAAACGCTACGAAAACTGTATCCATAACTTTTGGCACACAGCCTAGACTCTCCTGTCTAGCTGCTCCCCCCACTTTCCATACGCTGAACGGAACCACCTTGGAATCCTGCACCTCCTTTAGGTACCTGGGTGTATGGCTTGATCACCACTTGGATTTCTCCGTCCACATAGACTCCCTTCAGAAAAAACTACACCCAAAACTAGGAGCACTATACCACAACAAAGGTTGCCTAACTACCTCGGTCAGGAGGGAGCTAGTGCACAAAATGGTTCTCCCAATCTTCGACTATGGAGACGTGGTTTACTGCGTAGCCCCTCCATCCACCCTGGCCAACTTGGACCCACTTTTTCATTCCTTCTGTCGGCTCATCTTAGAATGCCCCCAACCACCCACCACTGTGACCTGTATAACACCCTAGCTCTCCCCTTGCTGCACTCCAGGTGCCAGCTTCATTGCACAAATCTCATAGTAAAGCACTGGTCAGACTCCCTCCCCACATATCTCAGCTCTGTCCTGTCAACTCAACCCCCCACCCTGCCTACTCCTTGCGAGGCACTGACTCAAAACTTCTACAAATCCCTTTCTTGCACACCTCAAAGGGCCAATCAGCTTTCAGATACAGAATGTCCAAACTCTGGAATGACCTCCTGGCAGAAATCAGGCAGTCCTCTACCCCAAGGACCTTGAAAACTCTCCTTCAGGCCCACTTCTCAGACATATGTAACTGCAACTTGCAGTCCAGATCTGATATCACAAGGCATCGTAATGTGCCACAAACAGAACAATTGTCCAACAACTGGCTATTATTGTGTTTTCCCTATGTTCACTGTCTGTTATGCACTACGGTCATGGACCCCAACTATGATATAGCAACTCATGCTCTCTGCACTAAACTTGCAATCTAAATAACAAATGCATACGTCCAGCCTGTAACATTTCTGGACCTGATGTTTCACCCTTTATGTACACATTATGTACCTGTTGTATGCACCATTGCCTATGAATCTTTGTATTTTAAGTATGTAACTCCCAGGTCGCATCTGGAAACGAGTGGATTCCCGCTCAGTATGCTTATCTGGTAAATCTCATAAATAAATAAATAAATAAAACAGCTCTATAAAAAAAAAAAAACTGCAATGCTGCAGGGAGCATGCAACGCTGGGGTGGGGGGGCATGGTCAACCAGATTAAAAAAAAGTAAGTTACAAAACTCAAGTGATAAAAAATAATTGGCCGATCAGGCAGGAGTGTGTGGAATGGTTTGGGGCCTGTGATGCTTGTTATAACCCCAAGTAGACAAGCAAAATAATTACAAATAAAATAATAACATTTTAAGTCAAAAGGGTGGGAGGGATGGCTGGAGCCCCATGACATCCTGCTCATGCTGCCTGCCTTCCACTAAAAAGCATGCCAGACTCAGTGAAGATCTGCACTGGTGCCGTCTTTCTGCTGTTCAATTTGTTGGTCTCTCTCTCTCTTTTTTTCCAATGTTTGGCACACTGCCTCCTTTCACTACAAAGCCCCAAATGACCTGCATACAGTGGCTAGATTCATAAATGTTTTTGGGACTAAGTCCCACACAGCAACTCCAGTTGTGGATCTAAATCTCTGCAGCTTCAGAGATTTCTATTCACATCCACAGAAGTTGCAGAAGATGTTACTGCTGGTCCCACAGGCCATAACATTTTTCTGCAGCTGTGGGTATTTCCACAGCAACACCACTTGCAAGCTGCCATAAATTGTGAAGCAATCACAGAGCCATTCGTAAACTAGCTCCACTTTTGAGAATACTGTAGCTGCAGGACAAATTGCAGTTCTTCAAGTGGCAACCCACCTGCACCAAGCTTTTCCCACAGTTGTGGGATTTTCAAGAGTTTTGTGAATCCAGCCTGCTGTTTCCTCAGAATGTCATGTGGTGGCTAACACACGACTAGCAAGAACAACAGTCATTTTATATTATTGCTGTTGGCTGCTTGCTGACCTTGAAAAATGACATGAAAATACAGACACAAACTTTTCTTTTAAAAAAGGTTACATTTTATATATTTTTTTTAACTTTTTTTTCCATTAGTATTTTATCCTCCTGTGCTCCCTGGTGACCCCATCTTATTGACTCCCCAGCCCAGTCGCCTGGCTCCTCCAGGACTTACCTTCACTGTGTCCTCTGCTTCAGGACCATGGCTGTGCCTGGCCACTGGTGGGAAGCCAGCAGGGGGTTGATCTTCATCTCGCTGCCGAGGGACTTTCCACTGATTTTCTCCCTTGTCCCTCCCCGCTGCTAGGGCACAACATGTCAGTACATGTACATGGAGGCATACACGCACTACAGAGTCTCACAGTACCCTCCCCTCGTTGGCATCCCCTGACCCATTCTGCCCTCAGGCCTCAACCTGGAGGCAGTCATTCGGCGGGACTGCCAAGCCACCCTCACTGGGAGATCAGAGCTGTCCTCTGCACCCCTGATCCTCTCCCTCCCTGGATGACCCTCAACGACTCACTTGCACCATGAACACTGGTCACTGGCATGGCAGGATGTAAGGCATTGATGCCTCAGCCCTCCACTCCACTGGACTGACTGTTACATTTTTTTTTTTAACAAGAGGGATCTAAAAGAGTGATACTGATGCATTTCTCATTCTCAAATAGATTAAAATAGGTCTGCAATTCATCAGAGTAAATCAGAGCTAATCAAAACCTTTTCAAAAAAATCTGAACAGCCAACTCACCCATCCCTATGAGAAAGCAGAGCAAGTTTTAACATGCATTTGTCGATGCGGAATGTTGTCTTGCTGACATTAGCATTGGTAGTGCAGAAGCTAGACAAATGCATAAAAGAATGGCAGTGAAGTATGGAAGTGACACCAACCCCACACCACCCTGAAGAGACTGACAGGCACTGAGGTGTGCCTTTGGGTGTTGGCCATAACGCTTATGCGATTTCACCTCACCCTACCCTGCAGAGTCCGACAAGTATTGCGTTCTGCCTTGGGGTCCTCGGGCTTTACGCTCACCCCATTCCATATAAAAATACATTGAGATGGGTGCAGTATGGGAGAATGGGGTGAACTTTGGGGCCGAAGAGTGCAAAGCATAGTTTGATGCCTGTCAGTGGCTGTAGGGTGGGGGTGGGGGCCGAATGACGTAAGCATTAGAACTGACAATCTAAAGTCACACCCCTGACACCGGTTAGTCTCCACAGGGTGGGACGTTATGGTTAGAAACCCTAACACCCCTGGTATTTGTTGGTATTTGCACTTCAACTTTTCAACTTGGGATTTTTCTCACTCCTCCTCATGAAAGCATTTGGGACCTCTGTTCATGAACAGTGACACCGTGATTTTGTTAATCTGTCCTGAACATTGATTTCCCACAGTGATTGTGCCATTCTGTGCCAGTAGCTCAAAACCACATTTTGGGCAGGATGTGAGAAATGGCTACTGTACTGTTCTTAAGGAGGTTTGCAAAAATTGCAATGTGGAAAATCTGGAGTGAAAATATAAAAAATTCTCAAAGTTATGAGTGTGCATGGAAACTGTGCAATGCATGCTCGTAACACAGTCATTCTGTGGAACTTCCTCACTAAATTTTCAACATAGGCATTTTGGGACCTCCACTCATGAACAGTGTAACAGTGATTTTCTTAATCTGTCCTGAACATTGATTTCCTACAGTGACCCCGCCATAGTGCACCACATGTGCAAAACCACATTTCACGCAGCATGTGAAAAATAACAACTATACTGTTCTTAAGGAGGTGTGCAAACATGGCAATGTTGAAAATCTGGAGTGAAAATATTAACAATTCTTGAACTTACAAGTGTGCGTGGAAACTGCACAATGCACACTCCTAAAATAGGCATTTTGTGGAATTTTGTCACCAAATTTTCAACATATGCATTTTGGGACCTCTGCTCATTGACAGTGTCACTGTGATTTTCTTAATCTGTCCAGAACATTGATTTCACACACTGCCTACGCCATTGTGTGCCACATATGCAAAAACACATTTTGGGCAAGATGTGAAAAATGACAGCTGTACTGTTCATAAGGAGGTGTGGTAAAATGACAATGTTGAAAATCTGGAGTGGAAAAAATTAAACATTCTCGTTAAGAGCTACATGTAAGAACTGTATAACACACTGTAATACAGTCAATCTTGGGAATTTTTTCACCAAATTTGCAACATAGGGTTTTTGGGAGCCTACCTCATGAACTGTAACATTGGCATTTCATTAATTGGTCCCAAAAGGTGGTTCTGCAAAGTTACAGCAAAATCATCTTTCAGGACCGAATAACAAAATGACAGTATCTGAGTTCAAGAGGCCGGGTCCCAAGAACCCCATGCTGAAAATTTGGTGAAAAAATTCCCCAAAATGGCTGAGATATCCATCAAAGTTGAAAAAACCCTATTTATGCCATTATACAGCTTACCAGAATTTCTTCAGTTTGCAGTCGGCTTTGAAGAGTGCAGACATGTTCCCGGTCCACCAAAGATCATCATGCCGGCCTCCAGAGGTAAGTATGGTGTGTGGGGAGGTGGGTGCGCAGAGGGTGGGTGCGGGTTGGGGGGGCATGAGAGACCACTAGGTTTCATTTTCTGTTTCAACGGGGGAAAAAAAACTGCAACGTGGTACTCTTTGGGCATGCTGTGGTGGTCTCCCAGCATGCTGGCATACCTGGGTGTTTATTTGGGGGGGCTACAGCTGATGGGAATTGGGCACCCCATCGGCCATACAGTGTGCTGGAGGGGGCATGAGCATGCTGGGGTGGACTTCCAGCATGCTACCTGGCTTTTTGTTTAGAGGGAGCTGGAGCCGATGGGGCTTGGGCATCCCCATCAGTCACACAGTGTGCTTTTGGGGGGGTAGCATGAGCCAAGTGGGACTGTGCACCCCCTCGGTACACAACAAATTTTTTTGGGGGGGACATAATGCCGACAGGGATTGGGATACCCATTGGCAAATGAACTGGTGAGGCAAATGCCGACAGGGGGATTGGGCACCCCCAACGTCGGCTGTTACGGGAACTATGAGAGGTGGACGGCTCCACCATGTTTATAGAAATGTTACACCAGGGAAGGCATGCCCTGCAATGAGGGGGCACTCCCTCATTGCAGCTGCTAAGTCCTTTCAAGGCAGTGGCACACTTCTGCATTGCTGTCATACAGAGTGTGCAATCTAGTTCATGCCACAGAACCCAGCCCAAAAAAGCAGTGGTGCCACTGGCCACTACAGGACCGCACCTACAAAACCTGCTATTCCAAGTTACCACAATATGTTTCTTGTTCATGCGTAAGACAACATAAAACAAGCATTTGTCAATTCCGAATGTTGTCTTGCTGGCATTGGCATTAGTAGTGCAGAAGTTAGAGAGATGCATAATAGGAATAGCAGTGAAGTATTGAACTGATGCCAATCCCACCCCCAACCTGCAGAGACTGACAAGCACTGGTATGCGCCTTTGGATCATCGGCCATAGCGCTCATGCCATTTCACTTTACCCTACCCTGCAGACACCGACAAGTGTTGTGGTGTGCCTTGGGGCCTTCGGGCCTTACTGTGCAGGACCAGTGGGTGACACCAGGAGTGGGGGTCCACAGGATATGGCAGCCCATGCCAGTCCACCAGAGGCTGCCATTCCCCCTTCAAAACAAGCCAGAAATGTGCCATAATATCAGACCAGTGCCAGTGACACCCCCAGCCCATACCTCTTCACCCAGGACTGAGGGTCAGTGGAGAATGGGCTGTACTTGCCCCTGTATGAACTGGACAACCAGTCAGAGATGAGCACATAGGTGGTACAACAGCCCCAAAGTAGATGCCCTCTGTGTCAGCTGCACTTGCTTCCCTGGCAATGTGCAGGATCATGCAGTTGTCTGTCCCCTTGCCTGCCCCCAGCCCACCGCAGAGATGGGTCCTGTGACCATGATTTGGACATGGAGTAAGCATACAACAATGGCTCTGGATGCTGTGGGGTGCCCCAAAGGTGCACATCCTGTGCATGGGGGGCTTCTGCAGCTGTCCATCCCCTTTGCAAGAGTGGAGCAGCTGCAAGCATTGTGTGGAGCATGCCCTTATTTCAAAGCATATTACATATAGAATAATGCATGGGATGGTGTGTGCAATGAGAATTTTACACACATCTGAGGTGTGGGATGCTACATAAACCCCGAGGGCAAAGCCTGAGGGGTTTAGTAAAGCATCCCACACTGATTATTGCGAATGTGTTAAGTTACGAGCGTGCGTTGCGCAGTTGCTATGCACCTCGTAAAACAGTCATTTTATGGAGCATTGTCACAAAATTTTCAGCACAGGCATTTTAGGACCTCTGTTCATGAACAGTATCACTGTCATTTTTGTAATGTGTCCCTAACACTGATTTCGCACAGCAACCGCGCAATTTCTGCGTCGGAAGTGCGAAAACACATTTTGGCTAGGATGTGAAAAATGACAGCTGCACAGTTCACAAGAAGGTGTGGTAAAATGCCAATGTTCAGAATCTGGCATGCAAATAGTGCAAATGCGCCAACATACGAGCGTGCATTGAGCAGTTGCTACGCACACTCGTAAAACAGTCACTTTATGGAATATTGTCACCAAATTGTCAACACAGGCATTTTAGGATCTCTGCTCATGAACAGTGTCACTGTCATTTTCGTAATGTATCCAGAACATTGATTTTGCACCACAACCGCGCTATTCTGCACCAGAAGTGCGAAAACACATTTTGGCCAGGATGTGAAAAATGACAGCTGCACGGTTCACAAGAAGGTGTGGTAAAATGCCAATGTTGAGAGTTTGGCATGAAAATATTGTGAATGCGCTAACTTATGAGCGTTCGTTGTGCAGTTGCTATGCGCACTCATACAACAGTCATGTTTTGGAATTTCCCCACCAAATTTGCAACATAGGGTTTTTGAGAGCCCCCTTCATGAACAGTGGCACTGTCATCTCCTTACATGGTCCTGAAAGGTGATTCCGTGCAGTGACTGCAAAATCACCTTTTGGGACCGAATAACGCCATGACAGTGCAGGAATTCATAAGAAGGGGTCCCAAAAACCCCACGTTGAAAATTTGGTGCCAAAATTCACAAAAATGCCTGAGATACGTACTAAAGTTGAAAAAACCCTATCTATCCCATTATACAGCTTACCGGCATTTCCTCAGTTCGCGGTCGACTTTGAAGAGTGCAGACGTGTTCCCGGTCCACCGATGATCATCGCGCTGAGCTCTGGAGGTAAGTATGGGGTATGAGGGGTGTGGGAGGCAGGGTGGGCAGTGGGTGGGCGTGGGTGGGGCAGGGGCATGGAGACTACGAGGGACCGTTTTCCTTTACAGTTAGTAAAACAAAAGAAAACATCACGGGATTTGGCACGCTGGGGTGGGCCCCAGCATGCCACCTAACTGTTTTTGGGGGTGTCTGTAACCAATGGGGGATTGGGCACCCTCATCGCAAACAACACAGGGGGTTGAATTTATGCCGATGGGGATTGGGCACTGTCGGCACACAATGAAGGGGACACTCAGAACGAGGGGATTGGGCACCCCCTCGGCATTAAACAATTGGGGGTTATTTCTGATGATGGGGAGGGCCCCGCCGCACACACAAGCGAAAGGGGGCGGGTAATAACTGAGGGGGATTGGCACCCCTTGGCATTGCACAATTGGGGGTGCTTTATGCCGACGGGGAGTAGGCTCCCCATCGCGTACATTGACAGGGCAAGGCAGCCAACAGGGGATTAGGCACCCTCAAGTCGGTAGTTCTCACGGTTAGGTCCCGCCATGCACAGCAATGGCAGCGAAGCACGGCAAGAAAAGGACCGCCACGCCTGACAAGCTTTGCTCAGATTGCAGCGGACCTTTCCTTAGATGTGCTCGCCACATTAGTATGCATGGTGTGGCACCGGCATGCAGGCTGATTGGGGAATGAGGTACGCACCTACTGATGCGTGCCCTACAATTCGCCCAACAGCGACCGCACCTCCAAATCTGCACTACCACAAGATGTTGACTTGTACGCAGGTGTGGTAAGCCAACATAAAAAGTAGCCATGTTCCAGTTTTCCCCAAATAAAATGGATCTTTGTACTTTATTTATTAGGTAACATTATCTTATTGCAATGTGTACTGTGTATTATGGGGTGGGCTTGCTGCTTATCATTATTTATAAGTTAATTTTCCTTTGGGACATTGTACTGGGTGCTTAGGTACTGCAAGGGATTGTCCCGAGTAGAGGCATCATGTCAATCTGAATCTCAAACCAGAGTAATGCCAGATCCAAGGCCATACACCAGACGATTCAAATATAATGCTCCCAGTTCATCAGAAGGGTTTTACTGTGTGTCAATGAGTGGGGGGGTTACATTATCATCAAGAGAAACTACAATAAACTAAACACTCCTACACTCCACTTTATAAAGATATAAAGATTTATCTTATCTACATATAGATATAACATCTGCCTTAAACTATAATAAACTAAAAAATACCATTCATTTTATTATGTCCTTACACCTTGAGAAATATAGGTGAAGTCCAGCTGGTTCATGAACCGGTAATTTTAAACAAAGAGTCTTTTAGATTTTAGTAAATCATTATTTTGCAATTACTTTGCTTTGCATGAAACAACAATAAATGCAAAGGAGTTGAGGAAAGTCATAAATCTTCAGTATCGGTTTTGTGTCTGTCATGGACCAATGTAACAAGCTGATCATAATCAAAGGTGTCAAGTCTTTGACTCTTCCAGACAAGTTTTGCTTTACTGGCGAAAGGCAGTGGAAAGGTACTGTATCCATGATGTCAAACACATCTGAAGTTTAAGAATATCCATCTATTAGACCCCCTACCATTCTGGCACTGAGAAGAATGGCATCTGGGTCTGGTTCTGAAACAGAAATGAATATAATTGTTGTGGGATCTGAGGCTCTCAGCAATACTGCTTGTGATAAATGTATGATATGTTCAGTAAATCCTGATATCTCAGTGATTTCTTCTGAACGTTGTAAAGAGTCAGTATCTTTTGCAGCCTGAATTAGTTTTCTTTAAAGTACCTTTTGTATCTGGTCCCATCAGCAAATTATGACTTCTCTGGGGTACAGTATGTTTTCTGCTGTGCAGCCTAATTCTTCTATCTTTTAAAATTGCGGACACCAGGGGCCAGGTTTTCAACAGCTCCTCTTTTTGGTGCCCATGTGGAAAAAACCAGTGGTTCCACATGGTTTTTCTGCAAGCACAGTTTTTTTTTTTTGTTGTTTAGCCATTTGTGGCCAGTTCCATGATTTAAGGCAGACTACAGCTATTTTTTGCTGCAGCTGTGCTGAAATGCAATGCCTGGTAGTGCTAGGCATAGCTTTGCTGCAAGTTAAAGAAGCAATTTCCGCAGGTGCCCACAACCCCCCCCCCCACCAAACCTAGTCTATCTGGGATAGAAGAAAACCTGCTGGTATGCCCACAGTAAAGATTAAACAGTGCCAAATGGGGTTGCCTGTTACTCCCCTGGCTGACTCGGGCTTTTCAGCCCCCGCAGCAGTGCAGCCACCCATGCAGACAATTAGAAGTGCCACCAGTGTGGGGATATTTTTCCACACTGGTGGCTGTGGAGATGGACATAGCCCCAAATGATATACCTCCCTGACAGTGACACCAATACAGCAAACTACGTCAATGCCGACAACATCAACAGTTCGCTGTATTGGTGTGCCAGAGGCCTGGGCACACTGTCTCCCAGTCCTGCACCCCCTCCACAAATCAACTGTGACTCAGAGTTGATTATACTTAGAATAGGGGGTGAGGGGGGGCAGAGCCTCCTGCATGGGGTGTTTTGGAAGAAAAAGAGACCCAGAGTCCTTTGAGATTTATGTCAGCCGCAACTTGTGGTCAACATAAATTCCATCGCTGTGATGCCGTTCAACGAAATTGTTGTCGAACCGGCATTGTAGAGTGATCCCAATTCAATTTGAAAATCCAGGCCAGAGCAGTACCACCAGGAAAGAGGCTACCTTTGCAGCCCTTGTTGCTCTGTAATTAGTCAGTATGTATGGATACATGCCAGTGTACCTGCACTGTCCCTACTGAGATGTTCTCTCCCTCTCTTTCTTACTTTCAGGGAGTCAAATGAGTGGTATTGTAGGTGTGTACTCATTGACTGTCACTAGACAGGGACTGGCCAAGGTGGTCAGTAGTGCTGTGCAAAAGTTTTGTGAAACTGAGCAAAAACACCAATTTTACATTTGTGCAATTTTTGTAAAATTATGCAAAAATCTTGTGTAATGTTGTCAATGCTTTTTTATTTAAATAGCGCCATTTCCCCAAATTGTGCATTTTGAAACATGTAAGTTCTTAAAACAAGCAAGTTCATCAAATAGCATGTTTGTTTTCCAAAGAGCACATTCTTAACAATGTGATTATTTTAAAAAAGTGCAACTTTAAGGTTCCACATCAAAACAGCGAAAGCAAGATGGTGCAGGTAGAAAAGGGTGCCATGCAGACACCAGAAAATGGCATGGTCCAAAAGCACAGTAGATTAGATAAATTAACTCCAAAACCATGCACGCTGATATGACAGCACTGTTTTTGGCTGCGCTGTTTTGCTTTTGCCATTTTGACGGGACACCCAATTTCAAACAACACTGCACATTTTAAAAATGCTGTTCAAGTTTGCAAAAATTAGCAAAATTAAGTGAAACTGGTACAAGTTCACAAAAGTGTGCACAATGAAATCTTCTAATTTTACACAGCACTAATAGTGAGCTGAGGGGCTGTGCCAGTTGCTGTTACTGGGAGGCGGCTGCCTGCTGGAGTGAATGGGGGACCACAGGGGTGGAGTGAAGGACCTGAGTGGGAAGGACAGGGAGTTTAGAATAGCAGTCATGGGGTGGGACAGCACTAGACTACAGGGATCATCCAGATGAAAGGTTACTAGAGATCAGGGAATGGGAACAACTCAATGCCAGGGAGCACCTAGATGAAGGGTTATTAGGGATCGGACTGCTGATTGAGGGGTAGTGGACTGCTAGATTCTAGGGATTATCCAGATGAAGGGTTATTGTTGATCATGATGTTTGTTGGGGGTGAGGGACTGCTAGATGCCAGGGAATCATACAGATGAAGGGTTATTGGGGACTGTAATGTTAATTGGGGTAACGGGGGATTGCTAAATGCCAGGAAACTTTTATCCATTGCGTTACAGAGCACTGGAATGGCAATTAGAGGTGCAGCACAGCTCCACAACATGTCTCCATGCAGTCATGGATGGCCAATTGTGTGGAGCTGCTAATAAGCACAAAATGGTATGCAAATGGCCCTTTAATGCCATGCATGCTATATGTGACTATTAGCATGCTGGTGGCAGAATGTGACTCAAAGTTGCAAGGGCATTATCCTGTTTGGGACGTGCTACCTGCATTGCTTCTGTGAGCCACTGTCCTGCAAGGGGCTGTGACAGCACAGTGCTTAGTCACTGTGTGTCGTGCTCCCACTGCTCCCATATTCAGACAGGCATTGTGTACTGGTTGGAGCATGGTGCCTGTCTGAATACAGGCACTCTGAATATGGGGCCTTTGGGTTTACTTCTAAAAATAACTACTGTGCACTCCCTTTCTACTCATATAAATTGTGATGTGTAATGAACTGTGATAGAAGTTGGGAGTGTAAAGGAATTAAAGGTGACTGCTGTGGTACTGCTATCAGTTATTCTCTATTAAAACAAATGGCATAGCTGCAGTTACTAGAAAATGATGACAGAAAGAGACTCAAGGTCCATCTTGTCTTTTCAAAATTAATGTCTTTTTAATAGTAAACTGCTATGTCTTTGAAAGTGATGAGGTAGACAAAATAGTTTGCAGATGACTCTCTAGTTTCACCAAAAGTTCATTCTTATTTCCACTTAGTTGCAGTGTGGTGGTTATTTTGCAGCTAAGTTTAGATGTTCACCATAGCCCAAGGCCCATGGATCATTTATCTTCCAGTAATTTGGCCTGTTACAGGGGGATTTTTGACACCTTTTTTTTACTCCTTCCCAGACTCCTGAAGCTCCAATCCTTCGGCTCCACACACTCGTCCCCTCTGCCAGCCAGACTCAATCCCTCCTGCAGTTACCAACCTCCAGGCTCCCTGAGGCCCTCTGATGTCCCCTGTGGTTCAGCCTGTTGCTTCTGGGAGGCTCCCTTGCTGTCACCAGTGAGGAAGTGAGGAAATGCCTTGTGCACTGTAATGTCAGTTGAGGGGTATGGTGCACTGGGTAGTCAGGTGGCATGGAGAGACTTGCAGTGGGCCATCATCCAGCACTGCCAGGGTGGTCCATTTTCTGTTTCTTCACTTTTCTCTGCCCCTTCTTACATCATGGCCACATGCCCATTCAGTCCCGAGAAGGATGCATGGCAACATATGGTCACCCATACCACCAGATTCTGGGGTTCTTGTCTTTTGTAGTTCTTCTCTACTATAGACTCCCCATGATCCAAACAAGTAAGACCCTCCTAAGGCTGGCTTCCTCCCTCTGGGCTGAGTTACACATATATATGGTATACTGATGAGTCCTAACAAGGATGAAACACATGTCTGTGTCTGCTGTTCTCAGCCTTTGCTGGTTGCATTGTGAGGCCTTTCAACACCATGCAATTATTCTTGCCCAAATTGCTTCATGTGGGCTTGCATATGCTTCACATGGTGCTTTGCATTATTGGGGTATGTGCAATTATGTTTCTATTTGATATGTGGCTGTATGGCCATGCCCTTCCAGGGTAACCCTTGAATTATGCCAAATACCCACCCAGTCATGCTACTGCATGGGAATAGAATAGGCAAGTGCTGAAATACTGGCAGTTGATCTACTGCCATTCTGCTTTGTGAAGAATGTGGGATTTAGAAGGTTGGTGGCACTTGGCTAATGGCAGATTCTCTAATATGCACATATGAAATTTACCAGTAGATAAAGGCCTAGAGGTCTATCAAGTCTGCTCGAATGTGCAGCTGGCACCCCTGATGAACTTACTTCTCCTCTCAGGCTATTTCTAAACTTTATGGGACTGTGTCACACACAGTAATCCATGCCCTCCTGCATTCAGCATTCCCATAAATGCATCTCAGCATTAATACGTGGGCCAGTGGCCATAGAGCTGGTAGCTCCTATCTATGCATTAAAGTATATTTGACACATGTACCTGGGACAGTATTTGACACTGGCCAGGTGAAAAATTGTACTAAGCTCAGTTGCAGTGGTAGCAATACTCTTGATATTTGCTAGCATGCCATATTGACAATGAAGAGTCTAACTGGATCACACATGGGTCAGAAAATGTCAGAATTGCTCCTGACTAACACTGATGAGTGGGTGCACCCCCATTCTCTGAAAGCAGATTTTATTGTGAGCAATAATGGCTCAAATGTAATGAAATGCAGCAGTGATGGGGGATATCTCAAGGTGCCATTCCTTACACACTGTCTTAATCCAGTTGTGCAGGGGTTTCTAGCAAAGGCTGAGTTCAAGTCTGTTGACTGTGGCCAGTTGCATCTGTGCTCATCTTGCCTATTCTGGAAAGGCCTGTGTCCATCTCCAGAAGATGTCACCAGATGGAACTCAACACTGTACATAATCAAGCACTTGTATAAGCAGTACAAAGCCCTCTGAGAATATGTGCTGCTGAATACAATTCATGACAGTGCCAGAGTATCTATGTTTCTGACAACAGCCCAACAATGACTAATGGATGGCCTGATCATAACTCGAAGGCCATTTGAACATACAACTCTGGCAGTGAGTGGGGACATTCCTGTATCAGTCAGGTCATCCAACTTCTACAGGAGCTGAAGCAGACACTGTTGCATGTAGAACAGGTGCTAGAGGCAGATTTGATATGTGAAGCTGTGCCTTAATTGAACACATGCTCCATGTCTTTGATTGCAATACTTAAATGTTCAGCATTCTGCAATCTGTGATTTTGGGATAGCCACTATTTTGGACCCATGATATAAATGGGGCCTGTCAGCAATACCTAAGGGTCGGCATGATCAGGTCCAAAATTTAACAGATCAGCTAAAAAGACAGGTACATGGGATACTGATGTTAAAGTCACCATTTTGTAAGGCACAACATATAAATGACCCAAGACTGGGTGTTGACATCACCTCACATGGTAAACGAGCTGATAAAACATGCAAGCCAACTGAGAAAACAACAATAAATGGATTATGGACAAAGCATATGGACATGTTGAAATCAAAGTTAAAGCAAACAGCTAATTCATTAAATCTCTTTAATAAAAAGTTTGGGGATGGTTCAATTAAACCATTAATTATGACAACAAAAGCAAAATATAATGTGCAGGCTCTTTATAATGCAGAGATCTGGGAAATTAAAAAAAACTTTAATTTCTAGAGGTACCACTCTTAAAGCTTTTAAGATCTAGCCTTGGCTTAGGGAAATCGGAACCTGCAGTCATGGTAAGAGCAGAAGTAGGACTATCAAGCACTACTGCACAAGTTTGTGCAAGAAAAATAAATTATTGGATTAAGCTTTTGCAGTTAGACAAACACCGTCTTCCATATTTATGTTTAAAAGAAAAATATGGATGGAAACACAATGGACTGCTCCAGTCAGGATGGTTAAAACAGTTCTTAGTAGTTTAAAAGAAAATGAGCTGGACAACCTGGAAGCATATGTTGAACAAGAAATCACTATTAGTAACACATATCAAAACTATGTAACTCATAAAGTTGTTGGAAATTATAACTACAAAAATTTAAGGTGCATTGAAAATCTGCACGTTTCAAACTGGCTAGCACAGAATGATGTGTTTCATCAGTATAGATATTTCATGGATGTTTTGATGGATAATAAACAAAGGAAACGATATACTAAGTATCATATGGAATTATACCCAAGCAAAGTTTTAACGGCTAGATATAGCAAGGTGAAAGATTTCTCAACCTGCTGTTGTGAATGTAATAGATTAGAGATGGAAAAATCTAAGGCATGTCATCTTTGAGTGTAGATGGTACTCGAGTCCAACAACAAAATGGTTGTATTTAATAATGAAAAAAATACAATCAAGTGATGAAGAACTTTTATTGACCATTTTTTGTTACCACTAATGATTAATCAAGTATGATTGTCACCAGGAACCTGGTTCACAGACTGATTCACAGTCTAACAAGAAAATCTGGGGTATTTTAATCGATAATCTATATTGCAGGGGTCTACTACTGTATATCATAAGCAATGTTGTGTGAAACATAATTACAAGACTCCTATATAGATTCTGTAGCCATTAGGAAGCATCAAAGAAATGATGAAAACTACTTTATAACATGTCTTATATTTAATGACAACTTACACACCCTTAAGGATATAGGTTAAAGTGTAATTAATTTAATTATTTATTTAGATATATTTATTGTAACCACAAATATGGATGGAATTGTATTCTCATGTGGTATTTTGTAAAGTGATATATGTATTTAAATTGTAAACGTCTCTTGACCGATCAATAAACTACTTTAACTAACTAACAATAAATCCACTTTGGGGTGTTTTGTCCCAGGTGGGAATTCAAGATGCAAATGAAAAGGAGGAGGAGGCTGATAAGGCAGCAGAATTGCATACAGTACAATGCATGGTGGATGCCTATTTGGCAGACACCAACCACTTTACCATCATAGAAAATCCTGCGCTGTACTGGAGATGCAACGTCACTAACTGGCTAGTACTGATCTCTGTAGCAGGGGAAATACCTCAGGCATCCACCCTTTCGTGTCAGTGTTGAAAGGGTATTCAGTTTAGTAGGGACCATTATGTGGGACAGGCATACAAATCTGTCCCCTTAAATGTTGTCATGCTGAGATTTATTAAAATGAATACAGGGCACATTCCAAGCAAGACAATCACATCTGCATTCCTACCATATGAAGTTGGCAATGGTGGTGAAGGTGAACATGAAAGGCCTGATGTTATCGACATTGGCAAATTACATTATACTAAGGTAGATGAAGCATGGATGGAAAAAGAGTTCCCATGTGGGGACAACTCCAGCCTGGAAGACTGTGAGGGCTACTTCTTGAGGATGAGGTTTGAAGCACTAAAATAAATGTGTTCTGTCTATCTTTTCCTCCTCATCAGTTGAATCCTTTTTTAATGACTCTGTTTTGTTTTCCTGTCATTATATGTTCCCCAACTTGTGCTGCTCCTTTTCAATAGATCCATCTGATTACCTTCCTGTGCCTTATCCTATGTCATGCCCACTCATAAACTAGACAGTCGTTGAATACTGCATCATTAAATTACATGTTTGCCAAGAATAACATTGACCACTGCCACATCCAGAGAACACATCCTCCAGACTGAAACAAAAACACCAAAGTAAATGCCATTGTCAGCCATGCAGGTCATGCATCTTCCAACAATCAAGACACAGCCTCCTCTTCCTTCTCCATCATGCTCTGTCATCCAAATCCACCAACAATATTGACCACAGCCTCATCCCTTGCACACAGCCTCCAGAATGAGAAAACTAGACTATTGAGCAATCTTAAATGCTGTTTATCAGCCATGCAGACTGTGCACCCTTCCAGCAATCAAGAATACATAACCTTCTCCTCCTCCTCCGCCTCCTTTGCTCTGCTTATGTACGACACATCCACCAACAACATGTGCCACAGCCACCTCCACCACATGCATCCAGATTCTGGACTGAGAAATAATGACTTTTAATCCAGCCTAAATGCCGTTGCCATGAAGACCTCCATCCAGACAGTCAACTAACCAGCCAGCCCTGAAGCCAAGCCTCCAATCAAACAACCCATCAAGGCAGCAATACCTAATGTGCAGAAAGGCACACATTTGTCTGCTTTGATGAAGAATTACTTTCTCTGAATTGCACACTCCTTTTTATATGTTTATATTTATTGAATTTTCAATACATATTACCTATTGAAAGGTTGCTTCCATAAAGCTCATATCAGGAAAAAAAAAAATCAAAAATATGTTACATTTATTATGGTGCAGTAACACTGTATACCAAAATCTTTAAAGATTGGTTGGGGGTAGAAAGACTACAGTACAGTATATAAATGTTTACTTTGTAGAAATTAATTCTTTGCACTATAATACCTATAAGGAGGTTCAACTTACAGTTTACATCTCTATTCAGGTATTATTTCAGATTTAGATGTTTACAAGGCTTGAAATCTCAAAAGTCAAGAAATCATATACTGTAAGATTAATGGTTTTGAGATTCAAAATGTTAGTACTCCTTCATTTAACGAAAACCAGACCCATTCTTGACCATTATATATGTTCTGAAAAGAAATACAATCCATCAATACATAATTAATATATTGCATAAAGATAGAAAAATAAAATAAAAGGAAAAGTTTCAGACTGTCAAATTAGTAAAAAGACAAAGCAAATTCATGTAAGCCTATGGAAAAGAAAAATTATTACAGACTGTTTCTGTTTAAAGTCATATAAACACAAATAATATTTAAACATTAGATATTAGATATGTCTTGATTTTATTCGTTACTTACCCCATACGTCCAACTCCCCAGACCCCAAAATACTGCTTTTCCTTGTATTATGTAGCCATATCTGTTTGTGAAGGAAACCATTTAGAGAGCCACTGAAAAAGAAATAAATACATTATTAAGCAGGTGGCAAAAGAAACAAGCATAGTAAGCCAAATGTTAGCCAATATCAATCATATGGTTAAAAGCAATGTCCTTCTAATCAGTTACTAATGGCTATTCCATTGAACTATGGGAAAATTTCCATATTTTATTATCCAAAATCTAAGAAAAAAATACATTCATATTTTGTCACCATCTATCTCCTTCAAATCCAGTTTTTCAACTTCTACCTTGTCTGAATCACAGGATGAAGAACTTTTCTGTGTTATAGCACTTTTGGATATAGCACTTTTGGATTTAACAAAGTCCACCGACTGGTCAGAGGAAAAAAAAAGTATTTTGTAGATCTAAGAATAACCCAAGCTCTCTCTCTGTCACTTCAGAACTTAGTTGCAGGAATCTTCCTCAGTAAGCCTGGGTTTCGAAGCTTACATCTGGATATATGTAAACCTTCACTTGCTGGAACACTAAGTCTCCTTTTAGCCTAACTGCCTAACTTTTTTAATGACTACCTCCTGACCAGTTTCTAGATCAAATTGTATTAAAACCATGGCCAGTTTTAACACTGAAGCTGGTGCTGTTTCTCCAGAAAATCTTCAGCCAATATTAGAAGCAGGTGTAATGCCTGCAGTTGAAAATGATGATTTACCCCTGCTGGGGAGATGGAAAACTTTTAACTAGAGGTGGCATAGTGTCCTATGTATATTGAATGCATTCAAGAAAAAGTTCTCTAACACTGTCCAATGTAATTCTGTCAGAAGGTTCAGTGTTTGGGAGTTCAACAAGTTGGTTTTCTGCATGTTGCTACGTTTTCTAACTTGGGTGCCTGCTGGACAGTGTCCCTCAAAACAGATGAGAGCAGAGCAGAGTTGGAGGTAACCTTATTGCTTAAAGCCATATGTTCCTCGGGGTTGCCCAGTGGCTCAGTGGGTAGTGCTACGTCCTCCTGTGCCAGCGACCCGAGTTCAGAAGCAAGCTCAGGAAGATGCCTGAGTGGACCATAGGCTGGGTGGGAAGGCAATGCTTCCTGCCAGTGCTCCCAGACTGGAAGGGATGACATCTGGTTCCCGTCTCACTGGCATTCCCTATGGTAGGCCAGGGAGTTTGCTCCTCCACTGAGGGATGTCAGTGAGTGCCGAGGCCTGCAAGGGTTCTGCCCAAATCAGGGGACGTGAATGGGAACATAAAAATGGAAAAACACGAGTGGTGCAGACTTTGGGAAGCCCTTCTGGATTGCCTACTTCAAGCCCCATTTCGCAGACCATCTGACAATCTAGGCTCTGAATGCATGATGCACTGTGCAATATGCATGCACAATGCATTATGCAAGATGAATGCACAATGCTTTGAACAGTGCACATGCGTAGGCAACATCTTGATTACAGCCTGGATACAGACACTGCATCTTATTTGTCAGAGGCAATCTTACATGACCAACCTTCCCCACTTCTGGCAGCCTTCTTTCCTAAAACACTAGTGGCCATCTTATGTGGGGCAACTTGTTCTTACATATGAATAATGGATGTAGTAGCAGTACTATCATCATTGCAGTCTGGCATACAAGTTTCAAGTGCCACTGGGCAAATGCATATTAATATGATTAACCCAAATGGGTTAGGCCTACTAATTATGGTATACAAAGGAGAGATATCAGGGTACTGGAGCGGGATTTATGCTTCCCTGCCCAGGCCTAATACACATTCAGCCACAACTGGAAGAAAATGTGTTGTGATAATTAATAATTATGCATGTATTTAAATTATTTAAAGCTTTACCAGAAAAGACATACTGAGGTGGTAGCAGCTCCTTTCCATTGCATGCTGGGGAGTAGGGTGAGAGGAGTAAATAATACAAAATGTGCAAGGAAATATAATATGTTGTAAGGTGCAATAGAAGAAAAAACAAAATCCAGTAAAATAGCAAAACATAATAAAATAAAATACATTACAGATCAGCAGTCACAATGTATAGGCAGATAGCACAACACAAAATAAAGCTATAAAAGAATGCATAAAGGTACAACTGTAACACAGCACCACCAGAACTCCAATGAAGGTTCAAGAGTTAACAATGCCAGTGCTGTACACTAGGTATAGCAGTAGAATATTACCATATATGAGAACACTGATTTGGAACAGTTAAAGCCACACAGACTAAGGGCCTAGCATGGGAAGGAAAAAGTTGCCTGTGGGGGAGGGTGGTACCAGCAATGCAGGGAGGAGCGAGGGGGAAACAAGGGTTAGGGGTCAGGTACAGTTGCACAAGGGGATTGTAAAGTCATGAAGAAAGGGTCTTGAGGAAGAAGGATGAGGCTGATTGGATAGACAAGGAAGAGAGGACCAGAGCATAGGAAAAGAATACAAAAAAAGTCATCGTAGTCTGCGCTGTTTTCCTGAAGAGGAGGGACAGGGAATGGGAAACAGTTTGCTAGAGAGGATAGGAGGAGGGAGGGGAAGATAGGAGGGTAAAAGGAAGGGAGGGAGGGTGCCAAGACAGAATTTGGAAGTGAAAGAAGCATGATGGTTGAGGCATCTGGGATCAAGAGAAGGCAGTGAGAGGGAGCAGTAAAGGGAGTAGTGGTGGGTACAAGAAGGGCAGTCCAAGGAAAAGCAGAATTAGTGAAAGAGGGGTTCAGTTTGGCAAAGGTGGACATGGGTGCTGTGCTGTAGACAATGTCACCATAATCGAAGATCTGAAGGATCTTTTTTGTGACTAGCTCTTAGCTGGCAGGGACAAGGATACTGTCTTTGTCTCTATAGAGCCCACCCAGTTTGGAGTGGAGTTTGATGTGGATGGCATCAATGTACACCATGAAACTGAGGTGATGGCCATACAGACCCCAAGTTACTTAAAAGAGGAGACATCCTTAATCTTAGTATGATGAGGCTGTGGGAGGAAGGGAAAGAGCATGGCAAGCTGCTACCAGGAGCCAAGAGTTATGGAGATAATTTTCTTGGTACTTAGGGACAGATGGCTGGAACAGATCCAATGCTAAAAACTGTCCAAAATGTGTTGGAGATGGACAGCAAATTCAGCAGCAGAAGGGCCAGAAGCAAACAGCACATTGTCATTTGTGCATATGTACACAGATGACACTGTGTGTACATGTGCACACAGTGTCATCTGCATACACATGCCTGTTCTTCTGCATGCATCCACATGAATGCTGATGGCACTGTGCACACATACTGTGTAGGCACAGTGTCATCTGTGTAGATGTGGATGGATGCAGAAGAATAGTCTGATGAGAGGTCAGTTAAGAAAATGAAGGTGAGTATGGGGCCCAGCACAGAACCTTGGGGAATGGTTGAGCAGATAGGGAGCTGGGAGGGGAAGGATGTCTGCAATGCAGACAGCTTGCAACCTGCCCTCAAGTTGGAAGTGGAAGCAAATGATTGAGAAGGCCATGAGCCCACTGCCTTAAGCTTGTCCAGAAGAAGGGGATGTAACACATTGACAAAAGCGTTGGCCAAGTTGACAAAGATGGTGGAAGTGAACTGGTGGATCCATACTGGACAGAATGGAGACAGTGAGCCAGACATGGAAGTGCAGTGGGACTTCCTAAAGCCTAACTTGAAGCAAGTGAAAAAGGAGGAGGAGTCAAGGAAAGGAGAGAGTTGTGAAAGGACAAGATGTTCCTGAAACTTGCTAGGGTTAAGAGGAGAGAGATAGGAGAAAAATTTCCATTAGAGGAAGGATCAACCCCTTTAAGGAATTGGTGACATTAGTCCATTTCCAGGCATCTGGGACAGAGGCTGAGGAGAAGGAGAGGTTAAGGTGGTGAGCAATATGGATGATGATGATGGCTGGAGTAGAGAAATGGAGATGACTGAGGTTAAGGCCTTCAGGACCTTGTGGAGGTTAAGAGGAAGAAGGGTCATGAGGGAGGCAGAGGGAATCATTAGAGAGAAGGAGACAGAGCAAGAGAAGATGGGGTAGGGTGAGGGGAAGGGAGGAGATGAAAAAGAGAACAGGGAAGGACAGAAAGGGCAGAGGTGGTGAAAAAGGAGCTGAAGGAAGCAGCAGCAGTGATGTGGGAATTGACAAACTTGAGGAAAGGAGGGGAAGGGAGGACTGGGTTGTGGGGGTGGTAGATTACTGTCCAGAACTTTGGTGGGTGATTAAGGTTGTTCTAGAGTATGGATGAGAAGTATTCAGGTTTTTCAAGCCCAGTGACTTTGATGCAAGCTTTGCAAAAGATATGGTAATTTAACTGACTACTACTGAGCTTGTTGTGACTAACTTATGTTTGGTATTAGATATTTGCTATTTACTCTAATTCTTGCCTGCTCATACAGTGCACCAAGCGTCTGGGATAGGGCTCTTGTTAAATACATTCTTACTCACTTACATTAACAGGGTAGCAGGGGAGCTGGTGATTTTAATGGACTGCAAGGTTAAATCTCTTGCTTAGAGGTAAGCCAGCAGCTTGGCAGGGAAGGTGGAAACCCCAGACCTTAGTTTTCCTGATGGGAGCACGATGATCCCAGGGAGTCATAAATTTTGTATGGAAGGACTAGAGGTTCAGGTTAATGTTGGCAGCTGTAGAGATGTGAGGCTACTTAGTGGCTGACAGGTCAGCGTGGAGGGAGGACAAGTCCTGTGACCTGAAGGATTGAAAGAGAATGATTTTAAGGGGTGCTTTTGGCCAATGGATCCTGCACATACAGTAGACCATACGGTGGTCACTGACAGGGTGAGGGAGGATACCTGCACCCACAATGCAGTGGGAGTGAGAGGACAGTTCCCAGTCCAGATGGCAGTGGTTCAAGGGTTTTTGATTAACATGGGTAGGGTCTGAAATCAATGGGGATAACAGGAGGGATTTAACATTCTGATAAAGTTTGTGAATAGAGAGGAGAGGCTATTAAGCAATGAGGGATGACAGGGAATGCATTATTTTGAGATAATGGCCCACCTTGGGTGGGCTGAAGCATGAGGCTAAGCAGAGTGCTTCCACCATCTAAGAAGGGATATTAGTCCACCCTAATGCATTTCCTGGAGTGCCTTATTGTGATCATGAAATTGGTTCTTTTTAGTAAATTGGACGTATTTTTTAAACACTATTTTTGTTGAGCTACTTTCAGTTGGGCTGGTGTGCTGGGATAGCGACCCAGCTGAAAGTACCTCTTGGCCAATCAGGAGTAAGTATTCTATCTTTCCATTTCATAATTTTATTTATTTATTTATTTAAATCTCAGAATTACAGACCTTTGAATCAGGGACTCATTTACAAAGACTCCATGTCAAAAATATACAAAGTAAAAAAATGGAATAACAAACAATGCAGTACACTTACAGCTGGAGTAATAAGAATGGAATAAACACAGTAGTACAAACAGCATGGCAGCAAAGAGGTACTAAACAAGATACAAACAGTGAAGTATACATCAGTTGCAGGGGGGTAAGTGCCTGTAAGGGAGGGAGGGAGGATAAATATAATACAACTTGAATATAAAAATAACAGGATAATACAAATATGCTGAGAGCAGGAGGTAAGTTAAGCATGAATAAACTAAAGTTCACATTTGAAAGGAGGATTAAGAGTGTATAATCCCAAAACAGAGATGTGGGCCAAGGTAGGAAGACAGAGGGTTGGAAGAGCAGTGAATAAGGAAGGCTGGAAAGGCAGGGAAGGGTAGATGGGGGGCACAGTTCAGAGGGAAGTAAAGTTGGGCGTAGAGGAAGGTTGGTGACTTCTGGTACCTGAAGTTGTAGTTCAAGGATTTTTTGTCAATATGGGTAGTGTCTGAATTCAATGGGGATATTAGGGGTGAGTGGGCAACCCACTTCACCTACCAAGTGAAGTGAGTTGCCCACTTCACCTGGTAGGTGAAGTGGGCAACCTGTAGTCCTTTGGAAGCTACATTGGTGAGGGGGAGCAGGAGGGCCAGGTTTAAGTTCAATGTCACCTGCTACCAGATAATATTAAAATCACTAAGGATTAGCATCTCATCAGAAGGAAGTGGAGCAGATGGAAGACAGGTGTTTTATGACCATAGCAGAGGACAGACCAGGGCAACAGTACACCTCTGCATCAAAAATAGGGACTGAGAAGGGGTAGATGAATTTAAGGGTAAGCAGATCATTGGCAGAGGAGTAAGAGACTGATAGCACAGAAGCAAATTGGATGATAGAGGATAGGTAGACAGTTGCACCACTGCCCCTCTTGGGGGGATCATTGTGCCTATCTATGGAGTAACTAGGGATGGACACTGCAGAGTCTTGGACCATGTGGGAGAGCCAAGACTCCAAGATGACAAGAAAATCTGGATGGAAGTTGACCATGATGGGCAGCAACATATCCAGCTTTGGGCGGAGGCTATGAATGTTGAAGTGTTCAACACACAGTCCTTTGGAAGCTACACTGGTGAGGGGGGGACAGCAGGGCCAGTTTTAAGTTCGGTGTCACCTGCTACCAGAAGTAGCAAGAATACAAGTAGCTTAAGAGAGTCACTTAGCTGCTTAGAAAGGGAAGAAGGCATGGTAGAGGGGAGTGGGAGTGGGGGGGGAGATGGCAGGTGGTGTCAGAGAGCTTCAAGGTGGGAGGCAGCACCAAGGACACCAAGGGCAATGAGGACGGAAGGTGGGGATGAGCATGGACAAGTGGGGGATGAAGAGGGGTGGATGGTGAAGGAAAGAAGAAGGGAGGTGGCAGTGGATGGAGATAGGAAAGAGAGGAAAAAGAGGAAGGGGAAGAGAGTTAGGATATGAAGCAGTATGGTGGATGAGTCTGACAGGTTAGCAAGAATGCCAGGAGGGCTATAGGAGGACCCAGATAGGGAGGCTAGGGGGAGCTTAGGTCTGACTCAGATAAGGTGGCTAAGGGACCATAGACCAGGTCCAAATAGGGAGGTGAGGGGAAGTGCAGGGCTGAGCCAGATAAGAAGGCTAGGGAAAGTAAAAACCTGTCCCAGATAAGAAAGCTAGGGGACACCATCCTTTGTAGTGATGACTCACCAAGCAAACCACACTACGGTGAAGCAGGTCAAATTCATAAGGAGACTAGTATATGAATATTCTTGACTTAATATGTCATGTGACTTACTAAACAGTTCTCTCTCTCTCTCTCTCTCTCTCTCTCTCTCTCTGTCTGCTTTCCCACACAGTCATTATGGTGAAAGCACAGAAGGGTAAAGCATTTATCATCCTACTCCTGCGCACAAAGACTGGTCACACTGCACCTTATGTTAACATGAGAGCCAGCCAAGTGACTTAATATTTGAGAATAGTGAAGACATAGGGGCTGAGATGACAGTCTGACAGCATCCCCTATTCTGAGTGGTACCTCATTCTCCCAATCAAATTTAGCAGCAGAATCAAATGAGGAAGCTTTCTTCCAAAACCAGCAAACAATGATGCTGAAGTTGTTAAACAAAATACAGGTGCTGGAGGTAAGAAAAAGAACAATCTGTGCCACAGGGCTCTTTGGACAGCTTACCTGCAGCCCCAACAAGCTAAACCGCCACAACCCTACGACCAGAGCAAAAACCAGAGCCATGGATCCAGATGAAAATCTGGATAGCATTAATTCCAATGAGCTACATGGGGGGGGGATGAACAAATGGAGGTGAACCTAGCTCTTACAGCCAGACAAAGCTGAGCAGAGCTTCTGACTGAATTAATAAAATCCATAAAGGATGTTATGGAGTTTGAAGTTTCCAAAGCACCTGCTGCCCTTAAACTGGACCCATTACCAGGACAGAAAGCAAAATCAAAATGTCTTTTCTTTCCTGTATGCCCCTCTATGGAAGCTGGCAGGATAGCATGGAGGTTAGAGTAGCCAGCTGTGAATGATCATGGCACATTAATCAGACCTGGGTTTGATTCCCACAACCTTCACTCTCATACAGTGTCTCCCCAACACAGGCACTTGCACTCTCTTGTGCTCTGGGGAGGCAATTTTACAATGTTATTTTTCTTTTAAGCTGCTCCTGTGGTGTGGAGGGCTAAGGTAGGAAACATCTCAGCAGAATGCTGGTGGAGACCAGGGTTCTAATGCAGACAGTATAGCCTAGTGGTTAGAGCACTGAGCTGTGAACTGAATAACCCTGCAGTCATGTGTTTGAATTCTGTATCCACCACATGCACACTGACCTTGAACCAATCACTGCACAAAGTTTATGAGCAGAGTAGAAGGACCTAGCGGTCTCCTTCTGTCATCAACTTCTATGTTTCTATAGAAGAGGTAATATCTAAAGAGTGGGAAGTGGCAGACTAAACCAGGGCATCACAAAACAGATCCCTGGAAAAAATATTACCACATGCAATAAGATAAAGCAAAGCTGTGAGAGCAACAACACCCATGGTCAACCCTTAAATTGCCACCCCTGTCATAAGGCACTACTGCCTGCAGAAGGTTTGGCACCATTCAATGATCCAGTGGATAAAAGACTGGAAGACCATCTAAAGAAAACATATGAGCATGTAAGCATTACTAAAAAGATCTTGACCACAGGTATATACACTTCTAAGGCACAGATTAGCTGGCTGGAGGATGCCATAAAAGCACCACCCAACAGGTCACCATAAGCAGATCTGTTGAGATACATGCAACAATGAGCCAGCTATACAGGGGATGCATCAGTGGACATTCTCAAAGTTAATGCCAGAGCAACAACCATCTCTAACAAAGTGATGGCTAAAACTTTGGGAGGCCTATAATGAATACAAAAACTGAACAATCTGCCATTACCTCCTGGGCGGCCATTTTGTGTCAGGTAAACAATGGATACTTCGGACTTCATATGGAGCTACTGGAGGTAATCAGTTAAAGGTATATAATTGTTTGGTGGGGGCCTAGAGAAATTTCTGAAGCTACAGTAGGACAGAATGAATATGCCTACAGATAAGCCATCTACGTCAAGATACCTCCCATCCTTCCCATAGCAAAGTTATACATACTTTTTAAGCACTCAAGAACTATTTTAACTACTTATAAAAATACGGTTTCTAACTAGCTGAGAAGCATTTAAACTGTCCCATTTCTCAATCTATTTCTGAGTATGTGTTAAACATTTTAAGCATTCTGCAGCTGTCTATAGACATAAGTATTTACCAAATACTTCACAAGCATGTGCACAGACCAAATTACTTAGATACTGCTTATTATTGAAATGTCAAGAAAAAAGATTTATTAACTATTTACTTGAAGTATGACTTGTTTGGTAGCTAAATACATGATAATTATTTAACAAATATTTATTAAGCAGTCCTGCAAATACTTCATATTTAAAAACTGCCATTATTAGACCCCTTATTAGTCTTTCCACAATAACATTTTGTAAAATGTTCTAACCTACTAAATTTTACTTTTCTAAATCCCATGGTCAGACAACATGGAGAAAGCTGTCAAGGTCACTTCCTGCTACAGTGCATCTCTGCACTGCTCACTTCTATTGAAACGCACGTAGAACAAGTATGCAGTGCTGAGCCACACTTTACCAGGAGATGGTTCCATGCAGCGCCAGCCATATTTTCCAATCACGGTCTTACAAAAGTAAAACTTTTAGAGGGAGGCTTTGGGGGTGTTGAGTTTCTAATAACAACAGTTTTCCCTTTTTAAAAACAAGCCACGTAGTTATAACTCTCTCCATATGTACCATGGATAACCAAAATATTAGGGTACATCAATGTGTTGATCAACCAAGTCTCACCGGCTGCCATCACATGGTTTACTATGCATGCCTTTAAACTTAAATTTCTACTTTCTCCATAAGTAAAATGAAGGCTTGTGTTTTTTTTTTCCTTTTGCTGGTTGTGGGGTTATATTAACAAAAAATTGTACAATGTATCCCTGTCCTGATGCGCATAATAGGGAACAGAGATCACCATGCAAATAGCTCTAATGCAAGCAAGCTAAACATCTGAATAATGTTTTCTGACCATCAAGTAATGTATTTTTGTACACCAAATTTTGTCAAAGGCTATAAGAAACTGTTCATTGTATTCTGCAAGATCTTAAGCTATTTTTTTGTTTTTCAAATCCAAGCGCAGATTTTTCTAACATACCTACTGTATCTGATGTTGGTCCAGTGGCACAGAGGTAGTGCTGCCACCCACAACACTGGTGACCTGGGTTCAGGAGCAGCCTCAGGTTGTTCAGTTTCGGCTGGAGGTAGGAGAGGATCGAGTGTTCAGTGCACCACTGTTCTCTGTGAGAGGGGGAGGCTTGTCAGCTCTGCCATTGACAGGTGCTTGGTGATGATACAGGCTGGGGTGGTACATAAGAGAGGTGCTGCCAGTTTGGTGTAGTGTATGTACACCTCCGCATGGCACTCAGTACTGTCTGTTCACAGCAGGGCATGAGAGGAACAGAAAAGTTTCCCCTCCTGGCCCCACCATGTGGGGCAGTCAATGGGGGACTTCAAGTCCAGTAAGTACCAGGGGAGGTGGTAGCTGGTATTATAGAGAAGGGACAGAGCTGATAGCCTGCCTGCATGTCACCTCAAAGAAAAACCCTCATTATATAAAAAATATATATCTTTATCACATTTAGAAGATTTGGGCCCACATTTTTAGAAGTTTAGCATGTTTCTATACATGTTAGAGATGTGTTCACCCCAAATTAACATGGTTGAATGGAGTAGGCACAATATTCAGCAGCCCTGGCACTAAGCTGATAGCATGTGTGCATATAATATGGTGCTGCACCAATACAAATCAGGGATCCCCCCCTTGCATACAGGGCACAATGGTATATTCAGTGGTGTCGAATGTCCCAAACAGCCACTGCATTAGAATTGTTTAAGGCATTAAAAACCCTACCCCTACCAAAGTGCACAGTGGTGAGAGGTGCACTCCTCTGGCTGAGCACCGGGTAGAGGACTGACTGTCAGTTCCTACCAGTATCTCCCAACCCCACCCCAATTGTTGGTCTGATCCTCCTACCAATGGCTATACCCTCATCAGTGGCAGTCTATGGGCTCCCACTCCCTGATGTCAGGTCAGACACCCCCTCCTGCCAGCTCAGCACCTTCCAGCCCCTTCTCCTACACAGAGGGACACAAGACTGCCATGGATGAGGGTATAGTCATAGTAGGAGGGCTGGACATGCAGTTGGAGAGTGGGGTGTGTGTGCACAGTGGCATTGTGTAGAGCTGCTAATGAGCACTAAGTGGTATGTAAATAGTCCCTTAGCACCTTGCATGACTTATGAACTTATTAGCATGCTGACCACTGAAGACAGCTCACAGTTCAAGGGTGATAACCCATTTTAAACACACTATCCCCCTTTGATCCTATGAGCCACAGTCCTGCAGGGGCTGTGTTTGCACTGCACTGTGTGCTGTTCTCCCACAGCTCCCATTGTCAAACAGGCAGTATGTACCAGACAGAGTTTACTGCCTGTCTAACTATGTCTCCCAGGCCAGCCATGTGCACTGGTAATGGATGCATGGAACTAATGGGCAGCTCTTAAAATAGGGCCCATGAACTAAAAACTCATGAAAGAAGGAAGACGCAAAGTTTCATTTCCACAAAAACATGTATTATAAAAATGCTGATAAAGTGCTTACTTCAGCACAACTTACATGGAAATACAAATGTCATCATTTTGAAGTATCATATGGAAATAAAAACATTTATTATTCCAAAGCATTTAAAGGATGTTCATAATATTGTCTGTGAGGTCTTTGTTTTGTTACATATCCTCAGGTTGTGAGGACCTCATTACCACAGGTGCGACACTAATGTGGTTTATTTGACCATCACCAACCAAAGCCGGTAAGTTAACACCTTTATGGCTATAGTTCTAATTTATATATACATGTAAGTCTCACTTAAGCAAATGCTATAAATGCAATCTGCCCTGGTATGCTTCAGTAGATTTTATTTGAACCTAAACTGTGCACTGCACCCCAACCTTGCACCTCCACCAGTTCAACCATCAGATCTTTTGCAGGAAAGCCTAACAAGTCATGAAACTAAAGAACAATAAAGGCCGTAAGTACAACTTTAGAAATACATTTTTTAAAAATGCAACTGCAAGGTAAAAAAATGCCTTTTAAAAAATACACAGGCAAAATAAAGGTGAAATCTTCAGAAAATTTTAAGTACCTATCCCTATCCTAAAAGAAAGCTCTATGTTGTGGGAGTAAAATTTCGGGTTTGTTGGGGGAGAGGAGTCTCAGTTCCTACACTTAGGAAGGCCAGCAACAATTTTCATAATTAGCAATACTCTAGCTTTTGGTCATCTATTTTCATAGCTGTGTCAAGACTTTTTGCACCTTGAAGGATGAAATCCTTAGTACGGGAATGGAGTGGTCATCCAGATTTCAGTGTTGTTGACCCTTTGACTAAAATAGCCACCTTGGGAACACAATGCCCACCTTGTGAGATAGAATGCCCAAGCTGGGGGTCAGAATGCACAGTTTGAAAGATGGAATGACCATTCTGAGGTCTGGAACAGCCATCCACTAGATGGAATGAGCACTCACTGGACAAAATGAGCACTCACAGGGCTGGAGTGACCACCAATAAGGTCTGGATGGCCATGCATTGATCAG
Organism: Neoceratodus forsteri; assembly: GCA_016271365.2. Classification (NCBI taxonomy): domain Eukaryota; kingdom Metazoa; phylum Chordata; order Ceratodontiformes; family Ceratodontidae; genus Neoceratodus; species Neoceratodus forsteri. The sequence continues at coordinate 627,101,794 of CM057459.1, forward strand.
AAAAGCCATTTTTAGGGCAGAAATGGCAATGCTAAGGTTTGGAATGACAACTCTGAGTGCTTGAATGACCACCTACTTGCCATAATGGCCACCCTGAGGAGTGAAATATCCTGTGTGAGGTCTGGAATGACACCTCTGGGAGGGCATTCCACTCTCCGGTTGGCCATTCCAGACCGTTGGTGGCCATTCCTTCCCTCAGGGTGAGCATGTTGGCCTAAGGAATTGTATTCCTACCACAAGAGGGGGCATTTTGCTTCACAGGGTAGCCTTTCTGGCCTTATCATCTATCTCTACTAGTGACGTGTGAGTAAGGAATAGTGTTTCCTAAATACCACAAATAATGCACTGTTTGTTACTTGCATCCAAATAATGAGTAGTGGCACTATTCCTGCCCTTTTGCTATTCAAGAAATAATAGTGATTAAAACAAAAAGAAACAGAGACAGCCCCCCCCCCTCCACTAGCCCAATACTTTAAAATAAAATACATAACCCTCACCCTGCCTGCTAATGTTACAATCCCACATTCAACCAACCCAGCACCCACAATTTGATATTGAATGTTTTTTTTTTTTAAACTCCCACAATGGGTGACTGCCGCAGTCTGCTTGCATCTATGGCTGGCCACCATATTTTAGCACTCCTTTGCTGTAAAACAAACTATGTCCCCTCCACCATGCCAGCACCCTCCTCCCCCCGTCGATGTAGAAGGTGACCAACACAACCCATTCTACTTCACAGCTGGACGCCTTCTATTGAATCAAGGCACTAACATGCTTGCTGCCATATAAAAAACAGCTGAACACCTGATCAATTGATTTTACTATGCAAGCAAGTGTAGGAGAACTTTCATTCAGTGGATGGTGGCTGGCTGTGGAGAATGGTGGGTTGTGTTAGTTGCCACATTTGTCCCTGGCTTCTTCTTTTAAGAAAAATTGAGTGGTGGGGGGAGGAGGGTGGGAGGAGAGTGCTAACAGGGTGGGAGGACATATTGTTTAACAGAAAAGAAACACTGAAAGATGGCATCTGGCTGTGGAGGTGGGTGGGTTTTGCAGGTGCAACCCCCCATCCGGGTGTCTAGGGGTATGCCAGATGGTAAAGGATGGGAGAGGGTGGCTGTACAGCCAGAAATACAGTCCAAGAAAATTAAATATGCTCGTTACCTGGTTCATCAAATTTTATGAGATGGTTTCACATGCAGGGGGAGCAGGCACTTTTATTTATTTAGTTTTTGTTGACTGGGTAAGTGCACTAGACAAATCCTGCCTATTTTCAGGCATGACCCGGGAGGAGGGAGATACAGATGAATTCCAACTGACCTTGAACCAGATTAAACTGTAGGTGGTATTTTTAGTGAATGAGGCAAATTTGGCCAGGACACCGGGGAAATTCCCCTACTCATTGGAGGCAGAGGGCGTTGTGTGGCTGAGCATCGCTACTGCTTAGTGGCATCTGGAGTCTTGGGAGAGACAGATGTGCAGGAGGCTAAGGAGCAGGTCTCCTCCTTGGCCCCTATTGTGCTACAATGGAGACTGACTCTGAAGGAGTTTTGTTGGAAGTGGAGATTGTGGATATGGAGGTGGTTTTGCAAAGCATGGAAGAAGAGGACTCACCGATGGATGCGGGGTTGGGAGTCCTTGCAAAGCAGCCGGAACTGTTGCCCATGGAGCAGGACATGGCGGTGGAATTACAGCTTCAGTTAGAAGAAGCAGAACGCTGCTATCGGGCAGCGAGGAATCATTTACAGGAGGCACTCGAGAGGAAGACAGTAGCAGCGGTGGCACAGGAAGCGGAAGCGCAGGAACGAAGTATGGAAGCAGACGTGGAAGGGAGAGTTCTTGTGATCGGTTCGACTGGAGAGCTGGTGAGTCCAAAAGAAGATAATTTAGTTATGGACTATGTAGAGTATGCTGGGGTGAACTCTGCAGAAGTGGGAGAATTGAATGCAGAGAAGCAAACAGCAAGTTTGGGGACTGATATGGGCGATGAGGACATACTAGCTGGACAATTGGCAGACCCACGTGGTATGGGAGCTCTTGCTCAAATTGTGCTGCCCACTGTAACATTTAATATTGGGTCCTTAGTAGGAGGCACAAAATGGCTTTCAAAGGAAGAGGGGAAGCAGGAAGCTGCAGGTCCGAGTAATGGATGGGCCCAGGCAAGGGCAAGATCAGCAGCAGGTGGACAAAGACCCAGGTAATTGGGTAGCGACAGCCTTGCAAGCTGCAGGCTGGGTGAAAAGTGCTACGGGGAGTGGGTGGGATGCAAATTTGGATAGTGTAGAAGCCTCTGCATCAGGAGTTTCTGGAGCTCCAGAAGTGGCCCACCCCTCCCGATGCTACTTTGAGTCCTTCATTACCCCGGGACAGTTTTCCCCTTCAGGAAAAGAGCCAGCTCAGCAACATGATGAGCCTCATCCTTTATTAAAAGTAATTAGAGACCAGGAAGCAGAGGGTTCAAGTACATTGGCGGAGGAAACAATGAGAGCACAGGAATTGTAACAACAGGACACTGCTTCTGCAGCATTACCAGAGAATGCCTCTCTGGTTTCAGCTCCTGATAAAGTATGGCATGGGAAGATGAAGGAGCATTTGTTTCCAACTGATAGAGGCCCACTGTTGGAACCAGCCGTAAGAAGGAACGCTGTAAGGTTAAAATATAGGGGTGATGACTCAACAGTCCCAGATCGGCAGTTTGTTGGTAGGGTTTTGTTAAAAGATAGTATGAAGTACTATGCATATGAGATTTATGCATTAATACATGTGCCAGGAGATACTATCTTTGATGTTAGTTTCAAACAACCTGCAGGTCTAGAAAGATTCTGGAAGCAATATCGTATTATGAAACTTTCACCTTTATGGAGGCCTTTGGCTATTCCGCTAACAAAACCGCTGACAAAAAAAATGACAGTGTTATTTCGAAATGAAGGGGTGAATGTTGAGGACATCACTTACTGGTTGCAGCAGCGTTGTACTGTTAAAGGTTTTCCTGAGTCCATTTTGGATGAGGAGCAATTGTGGACTGGGGGGTGGAAATATCAAGTGGTTCTGAATCTTGTGAATAGCCAAACTAGTCATTTGCCAAATTATTTTTTTTAGGTCGGGATGGGGGTGATTTTCTATCCCGGGCAACCACTGGCTTGTTTTAAATGTGGGGATGTGGGTCATCTCAGTAATGTTTGTGATAAAAATGTGGGTTGTGTGGGGAATTGGGGCATGTAGGCAACCACTGAGATGTGATTTATGTGATGAACAGGGGCATTCTTTTCGTACTTGCTCATGGGCATGACATAATTACGTGGATATCACTTTTAGAGCTGAGCAGGATGTTTATGTGGTTACAGCTCAAAAAGAGAAAATGCGTATGGTGGAGTTGCTGAGCACGGTTCCTGCTTGAAGTCCTCTGCCACAAAGGGTCCCAAGGAAGATAGGTAGGACTGGGCTTTTGGAGAAGGAGGTAGGGGACAAAATATTAGAGGAAGGGGATCAGAGTGTTGTACAAGACTTAATTGTGGAAGTAGGACTGCAAGAATTGGTGGAATCAACTAGCCTCCCTAGTCAGGTAGAAGGAGGTGAAAGGGAGAAGGAAGGGGTTGATCAAATTGTGGAAATAGTAGAAGAAGGTGTTTCTATGCCCCCCCAGTACAGTTAGAGGCAGACTTCCAGAAAGTAACCAGGTCCAAAGCAGGAAAGCTATTAGCAAGCTCTCAAGTGCAGTCTAGAAGTATGGATGGGGTAGCAGTTCAAAACTTGTATGCACTGTTGTTTGAGGAGGGGATGGAGGAGGATGGCTGTGATTCAGATTTCTCCTCTGTGGTCTCCTCTCAGGCAGAGGGTGCTTCAGAGGTTGGCCCTCCTGAAAAGCTTAAAACTAGGAAGAGAAAGAAAAAAAAAGATTAAGTTGTGTATTTTCTGTTCCTTTTGTAAATTGGTTATGGCTATCTCCTTTCTTACGGTCAACGTTAATAATATAAAGTCCTATGACAGGAGGCAGAACACATTTTTGAGTCTTAGTATTGGGGTGGGCAGGTTACCTTGTTACAAGATACTAGGTTACACACTATACTGGGAGTACAGACTGCACAGAAAGATTTGAGGTGGGGCATATTTTATTGGTCAATAGGAGAACAGTATTCTGGAATAGGTTTGCTTTTTTCAGAGGTTGTTGTTCAGATATTGCATGTTTATGATATACTACCAGGGAGAGCTATGGTTGTGGATGTGGTGATACAGAAAGAAGTATTTAGGATAGTAAATATATATGCCCCCCAGACTAAAGCAGAGAGGTCTAGTTTGTTTAAAAAGGTAGAACCATATTTGGACACTTCTAAATTGGTGTTATGGGGTGGAGATTTTAATTGTGGGCTTTCTCATAGAGACTGGGGGAGGGCTACAAAGAAAAATGTTTGTGATACTAGTGCATTATTAGCAGTATTGCACAGAAATAACTTGAAAGATGTGTATGACATTTTACAACAGGAGCCGAAAAACACTTTCTTTAAAGGTAAACTATCAGGATAGACTTTTGGTTTGCATCCGCAAGAATTACTTGTCGAGAGGTAGAGTTGTTGCCATTAGAAACTTCAGACCATTTGGCAGTTAAACTACGGTTGGGAGACAGACAGAAATTAATAGCAGGTAGGGGCTATTGGAAAATTTATATTTTAGTATTACAGGATGATTCTGTGGAAAAATCCATAATAGCTTTATTCCAGGTAAGAAAGGATGCATGATTTATGTATGATAGTCTCATAGAATGGTGGGAAGATACAAAGAGGGATCTGCAATATTGGTATATAACTTTTACGAAAAAGAAGGCTAAGGATAAGTATATTGCATATTTAGGACATAGGGCGAAATATATGCAAAATTTAACACAAGCTGCTGACAGAGCAAATAATGTTACAGCACAGTTACATAGTTTAAAGGAGCAAATGAGTCAGTATTTACAGGAGACAGTCAGGAAGGCAGCAAGTCAGCAGAAATAAAGGACCAGAGGAACAAAAGAGGAGGTAAATCCATATGAAGGCAATGTACAAGGTGTGCAGAAGGTGGTTATGACAGGTCTCAGAGATGAACAGGGTAATTTAAAAGAGCATAATCAAGATGTAATGCTTATAGTACAAAACATATTGTAGACACCTTTCAAAAGGAGGGGAAGGAAGGTCAGGACTTCTTTTTTAAAGAGTTAGTTATACCTGCACTGTCAGGTGAGGAAAAGGAAAGTTTCGTTTCTCCTATTTCTGTATTAGAAAGCTATTTCAAAATTATCTGCCAAGACTACTCCTGGAAAGGATGGGATACTGAATGATTTTTTTTATAAAACTTACATTGATATTCTGACTCCCTGTTTAAAGGTACTTTATAATGCCATTTGGGAGGAAAGAAGGCTTGCCCCTTCAATGCAGATGGGAATGATGATTTTTCTATTTAAAAAAGGTGACCCTCATGACCTAAAAAATTGGAGACCATTAACTTTGTTGAATACTGATTATAAAATTCTAGCAAAAATACTAGCAACAAGATTGGCAAAAATAGCACAAAAGGTAATTGTTCAGGAGCAGACTTGTGCAGTCCAGGTAGGAATGTTGTACAGAATTTGGCTTTTATCAGGGAGGTTGTGGAGCAAGGTTTGGGAAACAAGTTAAGCAGTTATTTATTATTGGTTGACCAGGAAACTGCTTTTGATACAGTTCGGCAGGAGTATCTTTGGATGGTATTACACCATTATGGGATTCCGAAGGCTTTTATAGATTTAGTTAAGGTGTTGTATGCTGAGGTTCAGGCTATTCCACTGGTGAATGTTTTTTTAGGGCTACCAATTTATTTAAAGAATGGGGTAAAGCAGGGTTGCCCAATGAGCCCCTTGTTATATGTTTTTGGTTTGGACCCATTATTAAGAAGAATTGGACAAGCGGAAGACATTAGAGCTATTATCAACAATGATGGATATGAATTTCAAAAAGTTTCAGCTTATGCGGATGATTGTGTTTTTACTGTAGCAGACAGAGAGTCTGGTGTTAGGATTTTAAATATGCTACAAGATGTTTATGGTGTAACAGGTATTAGAATTAATATGAGCAAAAGTATTGTTTTAGTATTAGGAGATATTGGGAAAGTGAAGAATTTTCCAATTCTGATGACCACAGATCAAGTCAAAGTTTTGGGATTCTTTTTTGGAACAAGAGAATCAGAAGAACAAAACTGGACTGTAGTGTATGATAAGGCACAGCTAAAGGTGTTGTCATGGTTGTCTTGGAAAATGTCGAGGAAAAAGTGGTTTATCTCTTAAGGGCATATATAGCGCCTATTTTTTTTATATGTCTCTCATGTGTTTCCCCTTCCCTATAAGATGCACACAAAAGTTCTGGGTTTATTTTTTTATTTATTGTGGGGTAGTAGGTTGAACCCAGTCAAGATAAATCATACCTACAGGGTAGGGAAAGAAGGAGGTTTGAACATGATACATCCTTTAATTTATTTATTTGGTAATTTCTTTTTTAGTTCTATTTGCCCTTTGTTGATACAAACAGTGGGAATGGGCCAAGTTTGTATGCATTTATGGGGTAAGCCTTTTTTGGAGGCATGGGGTAGAGGAAAATGGCATCCTACGGAAAAAAAATGCTCCCAAATGATGTACAGATTACAATATGCTATATTAGAACCTGGAGGATAGAATTGGCATGATGTTTAGGGAAAGGGAAGAAAATGTTTTATAAAACTATTTTGGATACCTGGTATCGAGAAGAGCCAGTTTTTAAAGTATCCTCTGTGGTTGATATTAATTAGTTACTAGAAGGGATGATTGATCCTAGAATACCTCTGAAAATGCAAGATTTTGCTTGGATATGTGGTCATCAGAAGTTATAAGTAAAGGGCAATCAGAAGCATAAGCAGTTGGATGAGAGAAGGTGTGGTGAAAGTGCTTGTGCTGGAGTTGTGGAGACAATGCAGCATCTTTTTTTTGAATGTATTCATGTTTATGATTTTTGGAAGTTATTGTCGGAATTATGGGGGGAAATCTTGATTTTGTTAATGAATTATGATGTTTTGGTTTTAGGACAAATTCCAGCTGCCTGGACACAATGGGCAAAAAGTACAGTCCATATACTATTGGTATGTATAAAATGGTCCACTTGGCAGGCGAGATGCCTTAGATTCCTGCAAGGTAAAGTAATTCAGCAGCAAGATGTTTTTTTTAGAATACAGCAAGAACTGGATAACATTTATGAATATGAGAACCGTACCTTGGGGAAAGTGGTGGTAGCCAAATTATGGAGAAATGTTGGTTGGGTGGGTTGAGGTTTATTGTAGTAATATGGCACCTTTAGTTTATGAATAGTGATTTGATAAAGCACGAAAATGTTTTAATAGTGAAATGATTTTTTTTCGTATTTTTGGTGATGGTTTTTCATTGGGAACCTAGATGCCAGAAGAAGGGCACTATATTTTAGTGTTTGTATAACATTTTTTTTTCTTCTTCTGAATTAATATGTATAATTTAGTATGATTTATTTGTCTCAAAGTTATTGATGGTGTTTCCTTTTGTATCTTGTTTTTGAATTCTGAATAAAAATTTCCCCTACTCTTTTCGATAAGTGCCATGGGATCTTTAACATCCACCTGAACTAACACCAATCCAGGCAGATGGGACCTCGGTTTAATGTCTCATCTGAAAGATGGAAAGACTTCACTTTTCTTCACTGGACACAGCTGCAGGGGGCAACGACGGTTAGTGTTCATATCATATTGGTAACACCTATTGGATTAAGTCCATAGTCCACATGAGAATCAAAATGCAAATAACACATTTAATTGAACTGATTAAATTAATAGTCCACTCCATGGGATGAGAGGTACATAACACAGTGGGGGCAACTCCGCAGGCACAGAACCTGACTGTCAGTGTGCATCAATCTTTTTTCCAACAGATTGACTATTTTATGCAGTGCTTTTCCTCAGTGCAATCAGCTAACCACTCACACCCAGACTCATACCCATGCACACACGGCTTCACCCAACACTACTCGCACCCTTGCTCACCAGCCAAACATACCTTCTACATGCATTAAAACTTGAAGTCAGAAGGGCATACTCCAGTCCAGCTGCCTCCTGATGAACATTACTAACCAGAAACACACATATGTTTGTGTTTTATTTTTTTCACACCAAGGAAATGTCATCTCTTAACTTTAAACTGATAAATACCATTCAGTTAAATTTCTGAGGAATTAACCCCTTAAACTTTAAACATTTTAAACAATTAACAAAGGGGATTGATCTCACCCAGCATCCAGCGGTGGGAGTCCATATTCATCCGTAATCCCATAAGTGACATTGTAAAAGGACTGAAAGGAAAAGTATGCCTCTTTGTAGATGACACAAAGATCTGCAACAGGGTTGATACAGAAGAAGGCATGGAAAGGATGAGAAGGGACTTGGCAAGGTGGCAGGAATGGTCAGAAGTATGGCAGCTTGGATTCAGTGCAAAGAAGTGCAAAATAATGCACCTGGGAAACTAAAACCCAGGGGAAGTTCACACAATGGAGGGGGAGGTAGTTACAACAACAAAAATGGAAAGGGACCTGAGGATAATCATATCAGATGACCTTAAGGTTAGCAAGCAATGTGAGAAGGCAGTAGGGAGGGCTGGGGGTATACTGGGATGTATAGGGAGAAGCATCACCAGCAGAAAACAGGAAGTTGTTATCCCTCTGTACAGACAGTGAGACTCCATCTGGAGTACTGTGTCCAGTTCTGGAGACCCCATCTCCGCAAGGACATAGACAGGATAGAGACAGTCCAGAGGAGGGCAACTAAAATGATGCAGGGTCTGCAAGAGAAGCCATACGAGGATAGACTAAAGGAGCTTAATATGTATACCCTTGAGGAAAGGATGGAGAGGGGGGACATGATAGAAATGTTTAAGTACCTCAGTGGAATCAACAGTCCAAGAGGGTAGCATCTTTCAGAAAAAGAGATGTGCAAGAACAAGGGGACACAATTTAAAGATAGAGGGGGGTGGTTCAGGGGTAAAGTGAGAATGTATTTTTTCACAGAGAGGGTGGTGGACGCATGGAACAGCCTTCCTGAGGAGGTAGTGGGGTCTAAAACCATGGGAGAATTCAAGAATACATGGGACAGACATAAGGCAATTCTTGTGGGGTGTAGGAAGAAATAGGATGTTGGTTAACTAGGATCTGTAGCTTATCCTGTAGGTAGGGAAATGGGCAGACTAGGTGGACCAAGCAGTTCTTATCTGCCATCAAAGTCTATGTTTCTATGTTTCATCCTGCCATTAAAATTTTAGGCTAGCTTGCAGAACTGGTGGGCACCATCTAGGGCACATCCACATCTCTGGGGCTCATCACAGCATAGTAGAACTTGACATCCCCACCCTAAGAGTCCTTGGATAAAATGTAATACATAGTCTGCTGACCATCCTCATCCTGTATCAAGGTAAAAGTCTTAAAGAGGGTAATTCTGGTCCATATTGGGAAAGTGCACATCCTCTTCACTTGTCAGACAGCCTGACTTTGCACAGGGGGTTGGATATCAGAGCTTACATCTGGATAGGCCATAGTCTGGTCCAGGGCTCCATTGAACATCCAGGCCTCCCGGTTCTCCTCAATGATGTCCCAGATCCATTCCATCAGATAGGGGTACATGGCACCAGAGTACTCCTTCTTGATGTACTCTCTTACCAACCTTTCTGCCTGAGACCATTTCAGGAGGCTTGGCACATTGGTTCCTGCAGTGGTACCTTTCTGCAGCCAACTGCTAGAGGTATAGCATGCCACTTTATGGTCCGAGGGGCACAGGGTTGCCATCCTCTGCCATCTGACTCTGCATAGCTCAGAAAAATGCAAAGGGGCCACTGACAAGCTACCAGGTAAGAGGTGATAGGGCTTGCTGATATCCCTTTCAATGTACTGATCTGTGAACTCCTGCAACATGGAGGTAATCCATGAGGCAGAGGCCATGGCTCCCTCTTCTGTGCCAGGGACACCATCGTAAACTCCTCCTTGTCCATATATGGTCAACTCAGGGGTGGGAGAGCAAGCAACAAGGCTTCCCGTTCCATTGTCTTTGACTCCACTGCAATGGAGGGGCAGCCAGAGTGAACTGACCCAGGACTTACAGGAATTTAATCCCCCCCAATGCCTCTCCCCATGCCATGGGAAAGAGTGGAATCAGTTGGTAGAGAAGGGCTGGGCAGATGTCTAGTGCCCTTCCCCATAAGCTTACTCTCCCAGGGTTTGCTCCAACTCCTCAGAGGATTCGGCACTATACGCAGTCTCTGTGCTGTCCACATAGGTGTGGGGCTCCAGGCCACCCCTAACCTTCCAAATAGGGCAGCAGGGGGGCACTTGGAAAGTCACTGCCCTGTTGGAGCAGCTGATGCACAGCCGAATTAGTATTTCACCAAAAGTATGCACATTACACATTCGTCCATTGTCATACACTTTTCCACCATGTCCCATATCCAAGAAAGCAGGGACACAGGCACCGACATGCTTCTGCTGTCTGAAGCCTCTGCCATGGTGCAGATTTCTTTTGGCAAGATACACACTGCATAATCTATTGACTGTCTTCCCCAAAATAGCTCATGGCTTCTCGTTGGAAAGTTCTTTGCACTTTCACCCCAAAATACCAATGGCCAATCACAGGCTGCCCCCCACACCATTAGGCAGGAAAATTGCATACTCATGCCTTTCAGTCTCATGTAGGTCCATGTGCAGCCACTCAGATGGCACGAAAACTGCAGGCTGAAATTGCAACACTTTTCCACAAATGTCCTTGGTTAGACCGTAAGTCTGGCAGTTTCAACTGCAGCTCCCTAACTTTATCCAGGCATAAAATTGTCCATGTTCCCCAAGCACTTTTTCAAATCCTGGATGAGCCCCCATGTTGCAAGCCCCCTCTTCCCAGTGTTTAGGGGTATTCCAGATGGTAAAGGATGGGAGGGGGTGGCTGTACAGCCAGAACACACAGTCCCAAAAAATTAGATATGCTCATTACCTGGTTCATCAGATTTTTCAAGATGGCTTAGCATGCAGGGGGAGCAAGCACTTTGTTTTTCTTCTAGGGGCACGCTCCGGGGGCAATGATGGTTAGCGTTCAAAACATTTTGGCAACACCTATTGGATTAAGTCCATTGTCCAAATGAGAATCAAAATGCAGATAACAGATTTAATAGAATTGATTAAATTAATAGTCTACTACATGAAGCAAGAGGTACATAATACGGTGGGGGCAACTTCGCAGGCACAGAACCTGACCATCAGTCTGCAGCAACCTCTTATTTCCAATAGATTGACTTTATTTTATGCAGTGCTTCTACTTAAGCCAAAAAGGCTACAGTTCCTGGAAGCAGCACTGTTACCATGGGCCAGAATGACTGCCCCAGATGTGTACTTTGAACTTTGCATCAATTCCTTTACATATTCCTTGCACTTTCCAAACTTTCCATAAACCAGCACATTCACTTAAGCTCCTTTTCCTTGGGCAATTAAATACTTATTCAGAAGTAGCAGCCTGGGACAGCACAACATGTTTCTACTGCCCAGTCCCATTCCTACTTAATTTTCCTTGCAACAAGGAACACTTTGGTCTCAACAGTGGTGTTACTTTAGCATAAACAGTCCCACTGAAAACCCTCCTGGCTCCCATTCACTGATGGCACATGCCTGCTCCGAGCAGGGAGTCTCATTTATCCCAGGAGACCTGATGCACTTTCTGCTCATGCAGCCATTACAGTCCAAAAATGCCTTCACCCTGTGGCCCAGCTGAAGTGCCACACGGAGCACACAGGTGACCTGCCACCCTGCCTGAGGTCCCAAGCAGCTGCACCACACGCAGAACTCTTCAATGTCTCCACAGGCTGCAAATCAGTGGCCCTACTAAATGCACATTCCTCTTCAACATTTTGCATTGTCATCTTATAAAAATTAACAGTCTGCAGAAAATAGCTGATATTGTAAAATCTCTCAACAGTGTTGCACTACTTTGCTTAAATGTTTTACTAAAGAATTGTGCTACACTCCATTATTTTTTGTAAGAATAGTATACTAACTGTATAAATCCTTTCTCAAAATTAAACTAATGACATGCACAGCAGTTATGCTAACCATTTTCAGCAACTGTCCGGCACTACTCTACACAGACTAAAGAAATATAGCACATAGTACTCTGAAAGAGAAATTTTATTTCCAGAGACTTCTTTCTTGTGCAGGTTCTCATACTAAGATTCGCCTTTTTGCAAAATATTTTACTTCAGTGTGGGAAATATACAATATCTCTAAATTACTGGCAGGAGCTTTACTTTTCTCCTTAAATTTATGTATAATATTAGGTTTCTGATTGTTTACAGAGTGAGCATGTCCACAGCTTAAACTAAAAGAGAACAGAATACAACTAACCAGAAATCTGGATTACCTTTTTTTTTGCACTTCCAAGATGGTTTCAGGGCACTCAAAGAATTTGTAGTTTATTACTTCACTCTGCTTTACTTCATCTAATCTGGGGCCCTTAGGTCCTTGGCCAGCATTTGTCCTCATAACTTCTTTACAGGAAAGAGCTTCTTTTCATTTCAGGGATCTTTTGCTTCTCTTGTACAAATCTGAAATGCTCAAATATGTCCTTAGTAAGTTTTTTTTCAGATACTTTTCTCAAAAACTTTCAGTTTTATTTCTTCTAATTGGTTTTTGTAACAGCTGTCGTATCAGTGGCATGGTTCCCTCAATTCAAATAGGTGGCTTTTTTTAAATTTGCATTTATTATTTTCGTCACATTGACAAAACAATGCACTACCTCACATAAAGCATCGGAAACTTGATAGCTAGTACAGCAATCGGCTATCATCTAAAAAAATACTGGATCACAATATAAGTTGGCTTCATAATCTTGTACAATAGGACTTGGGGGGGTCTGTTAATTAAAGTCTCAAAAGCAGTATAGAGTATATCCGAATGTGCTAACTGCTTCAAAGGCTTGGTCAACGTCTGATAATAATAGTAGTAATAATAATAATCTTTATTTTTATGACACCTTTCAAAAACCAAGGAGCCTAACAAAGTTTAAAATAACACTTCAACATTTCAACATCCTAAATAATATAAAACAACTGATACAATTAAAAAGAAAAGATCAGGTCACATGGAAACTCCCTAAACAGGACTTCTGGAAGTTTTTACAAATTCGGGCAGCTTATAACTTTCTCTCTAGTTTAGTGTATAGGCATAATCTTCTAAACCCATACATCTCACACTGGACTAATTTATCAGTAAAATTAAATAGTTCCATTTACAAAGACATTATTGCTAATCTACCTGATCAGTCTATACAGGCCAAAAATAAATGGAGTACTCTTCTTAACTACAACATTTCAGATGCACAATGGAGTAATTGTTGGTGTATTGCACATAATACCATTAAAGATGCCTGTAGTTCTTCAATACAAACTAAAATCCTACATCTTGGGTATAGAACCCCCTCTGTGCTTCAACAAATGGACCTATTAAATAATAATAATTGCTGGTGCTGCAATTTGGCCAGTGGGGATCTGCTTCATATCTTGTGGTCTTGCACTCCCATTAATAAGCTCTGGCATAAAGTCTGTTTACTTGCCTCCAGAGTAACAGGACAAAAACTACCTTTTCACCTCAAGCTATTCCTTCTAGGCATCCTTATCCCCAATAGCTCTCTCCTCTCACGTGCACATTTTAGATGGCTAAACATACTTTCTCTTCTGGTCAAATGTCCGATTCTTATGAAATGGAAATCAACTCTGGTGCCTTCTCTTTCAGATGTTCTTCAAAGCCTCTCTCAGTATGCCTCTCTAGACTGATTATCTCATGTTACTCATAACCGACTCACTGTATATGACAGATGTTGGCAATATTACTTCAAGTACATGAATCTAGTTCTTCTAGACCCTAATTCTTCAGGATATTTAGCCCTCCTTCTTATTTTGCTCTCAGATTAGGTTTTCCCGAAACTTTTGTGCACAGATTTCTCCTCTTTTTTTCCCCTTCTTCCCTGTTTTCTCCATCTCTCCTGCCCTTCCCTTCCCCCTTGCTTTTTTCTTTCTTCTTTCTTTCCTTGGACACTTTTCTCTTGTCTTCACCTCTCCATTACTGAACATTGTTCATATTATCACATTTATCACTTTTTGCAATTTACTGAATGCCTTGCCATAGCCTGCCCTAGCATGTATTTCGTACATGGTTGCTATTTCTGATCCTATAATACCCTATTGATTGTAACTCTTCTGCTCTCCACTTAAGTCCTGTCTAGGTTTGTGTTTTATTATCAATACATGTATATAAGGCTTCTCCAATATGTTTACCCTAAATACTGGGTTTCGTTAAGTGATATTTTATACCTTACATGAAGGATAGTCTTCTATTGTATAAGATGTGTGCTTTCTTATATACTCGAATTTCAATAAAAAGATAAAGTGAAAAAATAGAAAAAAATCAGTCACCGGATGCTTGGTGCCACAAATATGTTTTTAGGGCCTATTTAAATCCTTCCACAGTCATGCACTCCCATAACTGATGGGGCAGAGATTTCCAAAGGGTTGGAGCCACATGCATGAATGCTCGGGCCACAGAAGATTTCAGACACACCTTAGGAATCTCTAGCAACCCCTCATCAGCTGAGTGGAGTGATCACCTAGGGCAGTATGGAACCAGGAGCTCTTTCAAGTAGTCCGGGCCCTGTCCATGTTGGGCTTTGAAAGTCAGGAGACCAACTTTAAAGGTGATCTTCCACCTTACCAGCAGCCAGTGCAGTCCGAGCAGCACCAGCGAAATATGACAGGACCGAGAAGTACCATCAAAAGCTGGGCCGCTGCATTCTGTGCTAGCTGCAAGTGGCAGATTTCCACCCCTGGTAGCCCTAGGTAAATGGAGTTACAATAATCCCAGTGTGAGGACACAAAGGCATGGACCAGCGAAGGAAGCTTGCCAGATGGAACAAGGTGCTTAACCCTGGAGATATTTCTCAGATGGTAAAAAGAGGACTTGATGATGGCTGACACCTGCACATGCTGAGTCAGCCCTTCATGAAAGATTAACCCCAGGTTTTGCACCCATTCAGAGGTCAGGAGTGATAAGCCCTCAAGAAAAAGCCCAGAGGGCAAACCAATCCCCAGCCCCCCTATCCGGTGCACTGGGTCCACAACCAGCACCTCAATCTTTTCAGAGTTCAACTTCAGCCAACTCGAATCCATCCACTCCTGGATTTCTGTGAGGCAGTTGTTTAAGACTGAGAGAGCTGCATGATGGTCAGGTACAAAAGAAAGGTAGAGCTGGGTATCATCAGCATAGCTGTGAAACATCAGCTCATACCTTCTTACAATGTCTCTGAGGGGCAGCATGTACACTGCAAACAACATGGAGGACAACACTGAGCCCTGGGGAACCCCACAAGACAGAGAAACTGTGTCCGAAGAATAAAACCCGGACACCACTCTCTGAGTTCTTCCCATGAGTAAAGATGTAAACCACCTGAGAACTGCACCCGACAGTCTGCAGATGAACCTCAGGCGACTGAGCAGGAGCCCATAGTCCACAATGTCAAATGTTGATGAGAGATCTAGAAGAACCAAGATGGAGCATTTTTTCCGATCTCTAACCATCAGGAGATCTTTGAGCACCCAAACAAGCACTGTCTCAGTACTATGCCTCTTCAAAAACTGGACTGAAGAGGTTCATAGATGTCATGGATGGTCAAATGGTTCTCCAACTGTACGGCCACTACTTTCTTAATCACCTTCCCTAGAAACAGGAGGTTTGAGATTGGTCACTGGTTCGCATGGCAGTCGGGATCCAAAGAAGCTTTCTTCAAGAGAGGTGTTACCATCGCCTCCTTCAGAGAGCTAGAAAACTCACCTGTTTCCAAGGAGCACAAGACTATCCATGCTAGAACCAGACCGATGGAATCAGTACATCCCAAAATCACGGAAGTTGGTCCCAGATCCAAACTACAACATGTAGGGTGCACACCCTGGACAATCCGCAAGACATCCATGAACTCTGGTCAGTCGAAGGTACTCCAGGAAAGCTGAGAGGCAGTGGCCATGCATTGATCCAAAGCAATGCCCATAGAGTGTGCTGGTTGAAGTACTGCCCTGATGTCAACCACCTTTGTCGCAAAGAATCGAGCAAGTTCATCGCACTCTACTTGCGAAAAGGCTTTTCAAACTTGCAGATAGGCTGGGTTGCACAGTCTGTCTACAGTGCAAAAAAGCTGAGCTGGTCGATTCTGAGTGACCACAATCTCCCTGGACAGGAACTCTGCCTTCTTATGGGTGATTGCAGATTGATAGGCTTGGTAATGGTCCATCATCTAAGGTGGTCGGCATCAAGGGCGGATTTCCGTCAGCAATGCTCTAACCTTTTTGTCCTTGTCACCGCATCTCCCTCAAAGTTCCATCAAGCCATGTGGACTGAGGGTGAAGGGAGAGAGGATGAACATGGACAGGAGCTATGACATCCAGGGCTGTCGAAATGGCCATGTTATAGGCCACCACAAAGGCCTCTGGGTCACTATTTGCCACTAGGAGGGTCGATAGGTCAAGTACTGCCGCCAGGCCTTCAGAGCTAACATCTCACAAGGGGCCATACCTGACCATCTCCACAGGAGTAGGCCTATGAAGGGGGACGCTAAAACTAAACCCCATGGTGTAGTGATTGGACCATCCAACTGGTTCCACCCTCAGAACAGAGGCTTCGTTCTCCCGGAGGAAGACTAAGTCAAGAGGATGACCATGTCTATGGGTAGCAGTGGTAACTATCTGTATAAGGCCCAGAGATGTCATCAACTGGAGGAAGTGTTGTCCAAATTGCAAGAGTTCATCATCGACCCAGGCATTGAAGTCACTCAGGGCCATCAGCCAGGGTGACTCAAATGCCATGTCGATGATGAAGTCCACCACTTCCTAAAAGAAACGCTTCTCACCCCCAGGTGGACGGTAGATGAGAGCAATCCTACAACCTACACCTGCTACAACAGTACACTCAAATGACTCAGTTTCCTCAACTGGTACACCCGTGCGGTTAAGTTCGGTCTTGAAACAGACCACAACCCCCCTTCCGTGATCCAATCTCAGGTGGTGAATCACTGAGTACCCAGCTGGAGTTAAAGCCTCCAATATGGGGCCAGAGTTCTCATTCAGCCAGGTCTCAGTGATGCCAGCCAGGTCCACCATTCCTACAAGATCTGCAATAATTGCAGTCTTGTTTTTAATGGACCTGGCATTGCATAACACTGCTCAAGTTGAATGAACCTCCAGGGCTGCCAGAACCACCTGCCCACCAAAACTGGTAGTGTCCTTGGGTATGGAAACCAGCCATGGCGGATCACAGTCTTGGTTCCATTTCATCCCAGGGCATCTCCTGGATCTTATGACCCCAATGTGGTGGCTCTGCTCATTCACTCTCCACTGTCTGCACCCTCCCGCCCTCCTCCCCATGAGTAATACCCAGTGCTCTACAGCACTGGTAAATTGTAAAATGCAATGGGGGGAGAAAAGGGGCAGAGGGCGTGGAGAGGGTGAATATCAAGGAAGAAATAAAATGCAAACATGAGTTTACTGTTAACCAGCTGTAGAAACTTTCAAGAAGAAAAGTAGATACTGACCACTGGTCTCCCACTCCCCCGAGCACAGCACTTCCCCCCACATTATTGTTTGGTTATTTAGGAAAGAACAACAATATAACAGCTTATAAAGATTAATAACCAATACCTAATGTTATAAACAGTAATAACTAATGTTCTGTTTATGTAGTAAAAAGATAAAACATACTGCAGCACTTTGTACTAATTATGGACACAGACTCCTCCAGCTCAAATCTCAAAGTGGCAGATGCCACACAGAACAGGGCAACCTACACACCAACCCCTTCCAAGTACAAAAGAATCACCATGAACAGTATTGAAATGGAAGGTTGTGTCCCCACAAAAAAGAAAAACAACACAAAATTATACTGAGTGAATGTTAAAGAGAAAAGTCTCTGCAGTGTTCAACACTTTTGCTTGCTGTCCAAACCTGAAAGTCAGCCTACTTCCTTGGATTCTTCCACTCGATCATTAGATCTGTTCCTTGCAGCATCTCAACTTTGGTCTTCACCATCCATCTGTCCTTATCACTGGGATCTGAGAACTGCCAGCTTTTCCCTACATTGGTAGTGTGTGTGAAGTCTGGCTGGAAGCAGGAACAAGTGGATAATTCCCAGAGACCGGAGACATTGCCTGACACCATCAATTTTCATGTGGCATGCCATTGTTGAAAAGATAAATCTGGGAAACATTTAACATCAGAAGCATTGATTGTTAAGGGACACGCTGCTCTGGCCACCCAGAGCACCATGTCATGGACCTCCAAACCAGAGGTACTTACTAGGAGTGTTTAGGTTGTGAGGTATTTTGTGGCTGAACTCTGGGGTTGACTTGATAGGCATGTTTCAGTTTTCCACTGAAAATCAATGGGAAATCAGATAGAATTCTTTAGCCAGTCTTTGATACAGTAAAGCAGATTGGTGCCCTTCACCCCATCTGGGAACACCAATCAAGTGGAAATTGACAACTCGTATTTAGCTTTCTAGTGCTTCTAGGCATCCACAGAGCTGGAAACTTCCTTGGGTCACAGTAGCCATAGCTGATTGCACCAAAAACCGATCACTTTTCCTGCTTCTTGACCACACCAGTTAAAGTCTTAATGTCTACATCCTGAGCTTTCAACTTGGTTGGTGTATGCTCTGTTTTAGCATCCATCATTTTCTTAGATTCAACCATAGTGTGCCATGGGGGTCTGATCCCCCAGCACTGCTAAGCCCAGCTGCACTCGTGGCATTGTTAGTTTTTCCAACAGACTGGGATTGCATCTGTGGCCCCTGCTGGTTCTTAGGATGCCCCATCAACAAAAAAGGTATGGCTCTGTTCCATATAACCTCAGGAGGTCAGTACTGTCGAAAAGAGAACTAGCTTATACTGTATTATTAATTTTGTGAAGATTTAGCTTAGCTTGAAGAGCTGATGCAAGAATCATCCGTCCTGGAAGCTGGATCGCTAGTGCTCCCCAAGAATAGGAGGTGTTTAATATGAAAATCTTAATAAGGGCAAGTTTCAGCACAGTGAATCACTGCAAGAGGAAACAGTTCCCTATATTAAAAAGAAGGCCCCTTCCCCCTGAAGAAGCCCTCAGGGAGAAACATTTGGCCAGGACCTAAAAGACCCAGATGAAATTAAATAAATTAGACTGAAGTGATACATTTGTAACCAAAGATATGGTCAGATGTTTCCAGTTAGTTCCAGACATATTTAAAGGGATTTTTTTCTGGTGGCCTTATTGTGCAATTGCAGGTAGACAGAAAATTTCTCTAGCGATATCACAGAAATTTCTGGAAATATCTGGCCATGTCTTTGGCTGCAACTGTAACTACCCCTTTGAGTGCAACTGGCTTTGTCCATTGGATTATTTGACTATAGACTGCAGTTTACTTGCCTACCAGCCCCAAATAGAAGTTATCCCTGAGAACACTATTTGAAGGCTACCCATCTGGTGCTCCAGCTGGACTCTGGTTGCAGGGTACCTAGAGTTTCTTTTAACAATTCTTTAGAGTTAATAGACATTTCTGCACGAAAACTCCATGTACTCTTTCCCTCTGCTTGAAGCTGATTTCAGTTTCCTGCTTCTGCATGTCTGGGGCTAAGCCATCTGGTCAAGACAGTCAATAGGAGCTTTTCTAGGGGAGTTTTAAAAAAAAACTGTTATCTGTGTGTTTTACAAATACTTAGCAAATGCCTAATAACTATTCATTCTTAAATCAGATCAGATAAATTGTAGTGCATCTATGCATTTATCAAACTATTAAGAAACTGCCTAAGAAAATACCCACAATAACCTTTGATCAAACATTTGTTAAGAATTAACTTCTAATACTTAACCTGAAATTTAAAGAGAATGTTTTTCCAAGTAATCAGCCTATTTTCTAAGAACTGATTAAATGTTCCATAAACTGTTTTGTTTGCCTTGGGTTTCAGAGCAGATTTAGCCCAAACAGGTTCAAAAGGGGCAAGAGACAACAATCCCAGTCCAATCTTAATAATAAACTATACAACGCCAGATCCTCCGATTTCTCTGGCAACACCAACAACAGGTTTAGAGGCCAAGGCAGCAGGGGAAGAGGTAGAGGAGGCAGATTCAGCTCAGGGAGCTATAAATTCAAGTCCAACAATACCTGACTATCGGAAGTGTTAGCCACAAACCCAGTCTGTGGGCTCCACACTCCTGCTGTTAACATAAGTAAGCACATTGTCGATAGGGGTAATATTGGGAACACCGACTGCCCAGGGCGTAATGAGACATGACGCTGCAGGTGGAGGGCCTTATAGCCCTGGAAGGTCTAGTATTTCCCAATAATGCCCACCCTCGAGGATATTATTGCGCTTAGAAAATGGGCAAGTGGCAACTGGCCTGGTGGCACAGAGGGCTGAGGCACAGGACGTCTCATCTCATGGCACACCAGTGACCCAGGTTCAAGAGCGAGCCTGTGTCATCAGAGGTTGGCATGAGGGGGTGGGCGGAGCAGGATGGAGCGGCCGTAAAGGCAGATCTCCTCTCCGGGGAGGTGGGGTGGCATCCCTCACTCATGGCTACCTCCTGGTGGAGGCTGAGGGGCTGCACAAGCAAGTGTGCTGGTGATAGGCCAATGGGCGGGCAGACGAGGGCTGTTATTGGGGCTGTAAGGCACATGCCTGCCTCCACACGCATGCATCCTTCTCCTGGGGTCCTCAGGAAATGGGGTGAAAAATGGAAAAAGGCAACTGGCGGCAGGATGGCAACTGACTCTCCGCAGGTGCCACTTCTGGACCGGGCATAAGGTAAGCCCTGATAATTCCAGGGGATGGAGCTGGGGGAGTCGGTCAGATGGGGGCCGTACAGAGCAAGGAGAAATACTGTAGTGATAAAAAAAAAGAGAAAATGGGCAAGTGTATTTTTTTATGTTTTAAAAAATTTTTTTATCTTTACATGTTAAAACTTACTTTTTGTGGTAAAATAGTTTGTCCACCTATATTAGAGCTGGTTGTCATGGTTGCCCTGCCTTACAGGTAGAGATTGTTAGTCAGAGTTGCTTTGATTGTTAACTGCCTTGCCTTCCCCCCTCCATGCAACACACACACGTATGTAGATTCAGACTTACAGAATGTGTATTGGGTGACAGATTTTTTGTTGGGAATTAAATCTGAGTGAGTGGCAGCGTGGGGACCACGCACTAACAATCACAGCAGACTGCTATTAGGAGAAGGATGCACGAGAGAACCGCCATTTAAACTGAGCGACAGACAATGAAAATGTATCTGTTCCAAAGCACGAAATAATAAAGGGAGTTTTTTCCTTTGGACTCCCGCTAGCATTTGGAGGAGTGCGAGAGCGTGGTCGGGAGAGTGGTGCCATTGTAAATGAACATGGCTATGGGAAAATTGCTTTTTCCTCTTCCCGATTGCAAAATAACTGCAGTGTGTTCTCTATTTTAAGCAGGCAGATGCCACATAAATAATGGGGGGTTGGGGTCGAACTAGTAGCTCTTGGTAAGTGAGCTAAAAACATGGCGGCCATTTCAAATTGTATAGGGTGCTTTCGGCCAATTAGAAAGCAAGCTGGGCACCACTGTAGAAGCATACGCGGTTTGGTGGGACTTGGACTGGTGCTTATTTTTTACTGGGCACTATTAAAAAATAATTGCCCAAGTTTGCTGCCATGTCAGCCAATCAGATTTGTGTGTTTACTTAAGCCATTTTCTAAATGGATCATAATTACAGTGGCCAGATGGGTACTGGACATAGTACACCAAGGTTATTTGATAGTTTCAAACAAAGCCCAGACAAGACAGACTGTTCATATCAACCATCCCCAAATGGGGCCCCAAGACCAAAAGACATACATCAGACTCTCAGCAACCTCATAGTAAACAAGGCGTTACTCCAGTTCCTCAGGGACAGCAGGGCAAGGGAGTCTACTCCATCTTTTTTCTAGTTATCAAGAAAACAAGGGTCCTGTGACCAATGTTAGACTGGAAATACCTGAAGCAGTTTATATGACAAAAAAAGTTTAAGATGGAACACCGACATCCCCTCTATGTTCCACATATAAAGGAAACTAAGATATATAGATATGAATGGTACCTATCTACGCATAGCTAGCCATCCATCCCACTTCCAATTTCTTTGATTCCAGATCCAGGGGAAACAATTTAAACGCCAAGCCTTACCATTCAGGCCAGCATCAAGACCCTGAGTGTTCACCTAGGTGTCCATCATACATCTCAACTGTCCCTGATTATCAGGGATGTCCCTGATTTTGCCTCAAAATTTTACTCTGTCCCTCCTAAAACTTGTGTTTCCGTGACCAAGCAGTGGGAGTTGTAAGCACAACACAATGTCAAACATTAAGGTTACAGACTTGTTATTCCTTAGAAAATGCATGTTACACTAAGTCCTTTATTCTACCAGCATTCTGAGTGGATACCACCAATTTTTAAGATGTGTCCCTGATTTTGGTCATTTATCCCTGATTATTTTAAGCCTTGTCCCTGATTTATGAGGAAGGAAGTTGAGAGGTATGGTGTCCATCCTAATGGTAGAAGTGCTGAGGGAGAAAGGTATCCATATCATACCTGAATGATTGTCTAATATGTGCCTGCTCACAGCATACTTCAGCAAATCACATCAAAATAGTTCTGGACACACTGAGTGATCACAGGTGGGTGTTCAACTTCAAAAAGAGCAATCTGACACCCAGTTATCAAATAAAACACCTTAGGTCACTGATCAGTACAGCCTGTAGCCTTGCCAGTCCATTGGAAAAGAGCTGTACCAGCAGTGGGGTTAGCCAGAGTTGGACCTTTTTGCATCTCTACACTATGCAAAACTCTCATTTGCTTTGCTTTCTTGTTTTAGGGTCTTGAGGTTTCTGATAAGATGCACTGTCTCTTTGTTGGACAGAAAGGTCCCTGTATGCATTTCCTTGATTCTGCTGCTCTAGTAGACACTGCTCAAGCTCTGGAATGAGTCTGCCACTATGATTATGGTGGCCCAAACAGATCTGGTTTCTTCTATTGTGAGAAATTACCGTAGCACTCTTATTTCAATTGCTACTTATTATGGACCTGTTGTACCAGTTTCAGGGAAGACTATTGCAGAGAATCAACTATCATTACAGCTCCATCAATGACATGGTCCCTGAGGTTGCAGAGATCATATGGTTTGGTGTCTTTCTGGAGGCCTCAGGTTTCCTCCTGGTAGCTTCAAACCTTTGGCTAGTCACATATACTCTAGTAAGTGGAAATTGTTTGGCATCTGGTGTCAGTCCAGATCCTTATACCAATTTCACTGTTTGATCCAAAGGGTGGTGATATACCTGCTCCACCTTTTTCAGTCAGCTTTGCAGTACTCCTTGGTTAAGGTGCATTTGTGAGCAATTTTGACTTTCCATACATCCATAGACAGTAAGACTGTTGCTAGGCTGGAAGTGTATTGTTAATGTTTGATAGGCATCTTTCATACATATCCACCTTTTTGAAAACTGGTGCTGGCCTGGGACCTTAATGTGGACCTTGCGCTCATGTCTATGACTCCATTTGTGCCAGCAGTTTTCTGAGACCTTAACTCACTTCAGTGGAAAGAAATGTACTTTGTGGAGTTCATCTTTACTTGTAGGGTTTTGGAAATTCAGGCTTTAGCGGTAGATCTGCCTTACCTGACCTTTCAAAAAGACTGTGTGGTGCTTTGGATCCATCCTTTGTTGCTGCTGTTAGAACCAGACCATCACCCTTCCTTTATTCTTCCAAATCCAGAAAACCTTGGGGAGGTGTTCTTGCATTCTCTGGATTTTGACAGGGTGCTCAGCTTCCACCTGGATGATGCCAACAATGTCAGGCAGTTCTCCCAGCTGTTTGCTTCTTTTGATCCCAATTATCTGGGGAAACCAGTTTCTCTGGGATAAGCTTCGATACTCTTCCAGACTCAGCCATCAAACTGTGCCCAACTGCACACCACACAAGTATTATACAGTTGCTGTATTTAGGTCCACCTGTACTGGGAGCACTATCCGCCTTCACACTGATACCAGCATTAAGCCAGAAATTATTCATGATCTCCCTGTGTGTACTGGGTATGTGCTACTGGCTGCAATAGAGCAAGCACTCAGGGTTAGGTAGTAAACTCTAATTTTCCATGAGAAATATTGACAGCATGGAAATAAAATGTAATTAGTCAGTATTCAGAACAAAAGTACTCTCATTTTATTTCATCACTACTACATGAACCATTGCTATCTTAGCCCCATCCATGGATATTAAAGTGGTATAGTGCTGTCAAAATTCATCATGGCTGGGAATCCAACAGCATATCATATAAAAATATAGCATACCTTACCCTGCCAGGACAGTTGCCTCCTCACCCCAACACGTCACTCTACAAAACAACGTCATCAGGGGGCATGGCATGAAGATCCAGACACTTCCTAAATACACCACAGTGGATCACATGATCAAATATGGCATGATAGATGCAAAAGTATATAGCATGGTGTAAATAATTTATACATCACTACAATAATAAAGTGGTTAAGTATGCAAAAAGACATGCACGTGTGTGTAATTATGGGGGGATAATTCTACTGCTTGAGGGTGTTGTTAGGCCTGAGGTGCTTGTGCCAAGTGCCTTTAAACACCTGAGAGCAAAGTGCAGTTATTTACACTATAATTACATATAGAGATGCAGCAATGTTTAATTTTACCAGCTAGGTTCCAGTGAAGTCATCAGTTTTGCCTATGAAATAATCCACAAATTTTCTCCATGAACATACGTATGTGACTTTGTGGGTTTTTTCCACTAAATTTCACCACGAAGTGTGGAATTCCACCCTTGAAAGGTGAAATTTCACCTGCAAATGGTCGATTTCTGCCATTCATGGGCGAAATTCCACATTTCGCTGGAAGAATTTCATGCTTCGCACCCACGGAATATTTCGCAAATTGAGCAAAATTTGCAAAATATTTCACAGAGTCAATTTTGTGGACTTCACTATCTTTAATTACACATCCCTGAAGTGTCTTATTGCACTTATTGCTGGTTGAGAAAAAAATGTCTTTCTGACTTTTATGCCAAAAGAATGACACAGTTGTAATGTAAGTGAAAGAGTAAATTTATTTCAGTATTGATAAAGTAGTCCCTTTCAAAAGTTAGGAAATCTCAAAACTGTAAATCATGATTGGCAGTCTGCCTGGCACACAAGGCACTATTGAGTGTAATGATTTGATGTGGTACACAGGGTCTTGGTCTGGAAGAAGTACAGGGGTATAATTATGGTTTCACAATTACACTTCTTTACTGGTGTCTCAGCCAGTCAGAATGCTTACATTTTTATGACCATGTTATAAATATAGAATAAAGTATGGGGTACACTGTGTAATGAGAATTTTACAAACATATGAGTTGTTGAATGGCACATAAACCCTGAGGGCAAAGCCCGAGGGGTTTATGCAGTCATCCAACAATGAGGGTGTGTGTATAAAATTTGAGTTTACACACTGCACCTCATATTTTGTTTGATTTAATTGAGGGTCACGTTTTTTCACCGCATTCTCTCACACAAAGAGCCATGTATTAAATGCCATAATTAACACTTGTGTATTATGGCATTTAATACACAGCTTTTTGTATGGGGAAACAGAGAGAAGGGACTGGAGGGACATGATAGAGGTCTTCAGGTACATGAAGGGGGTAAATAGGGGAGGAACAGTCAAGGTGCTTCGAAGGAAGGAGGAGGGGGCCACTAGAGGGCATGGGTGGAAGCTGGAGGAGGGAAGATTCAGGGGAGAAAGGAGGAGGTGCTACTTCACTGAGAGGGTGGTGGAGCCATGGAATGTGCTGCCTAGGGGACTGGTGGAGGCAGAGACGGTGGAGAGGTTCAAGACGGGGTTGGACAGGTACAGGGGAAGGATTCTGGAAGCAAAATCCAATGCAGAGAGAATATCCAGAACTGGAAAGGGAGAAGCCAGAGAAGGTGAGGGGGGCAGCAAGGTCAGCTCCCAGGGTGGGGGCTGACCAAACGAGCAGACGCGAAAGACTGATAGGCCTATTCTGCTGGCATTTTAGTATGTTAGTAAATGACCCACTAATTAAAGTGTAATAAAAAGTGATTGAAATCATTTGTCTGCAGTTTGAAACAGTACATAAACACACTGCAATGAGCTAGAGATAGTTCAAAATAATGTTGTTTTTTTAGAGGTAATGGTCTCTTTGACAAGCAGTTGTCTGACAGAACAACTGGATCATGTTCTCTTTTTTCCACCCTTCATTTAATCTTAATAAAGTTAGCTTGGATGGACTGGTCCGATGTCTTTCATCATCACATTTCTTTTGATGTTCCAGTAGCTCCATGGGTTCAAACCTCTTCACCTCTTTATACAATGTAAGTTCACATACAGGATAGCTGTTTAAATAGTTTGAAAGATAAAATGTAAAAGCGATGTCAGACACTAATACACTATATACAGAGAGTCACAGCATCTAGATAAGATAAGTTTCGACCTTCGTATTAAAGCAGGGATCACATCAGGTTGTTATCAATAAAAGTTTCCATCCTTTCACAGGTACACACGTCACTTTATTTTAGTTGGCATTCCACTTCATATCATCTCCAACAATTATTAACCCAATGGATCTTTAATTATTTATTCATTGCTAAACTTTCCATTTTTTTTTATCAGACCCTCCATACAAAATCAAATTATCAAAACAAATCCTATAAAAGTGCACATATCAAACAATATTGCTCAATCCATGTATGACCATATAATTTATACTGAAGATTACATATATTAGGATAAAAGGCAGTCAAGAAAAATAAATTAACAACAAAACAGTAAAATGTTGGGGGACAGCCAGGGCACACAATATATCTCACTACATATAAGAGTTGTAGTCTTCATTCAGACAACATGGTTTCAAAGAATTTAGTTTAAAGGTCCAGAAGTTTTTTTTTTTTTTTTTGCTTAACAAAATACTCAGTTGGTCACCTCCCGGAAGGGTTCAGTGCGACGTGTGCTAAGCCAATGAATTTCAGATGTCTGGAGTTTGAGCCATGATGCAGTCTAAATTGACTCCAATTGGTATATTTTCTCTTTCCCAGATAATATCTCCATTAGTGTTTGACACTGCTTTTTTATTTTATCTTTCAAACTGTTTAAGCAGCCATTCTGTCTGCAAACTTCCATGGTATCCTGTGATGATGGCGACTGAAAATGAGTGACTGCTAAAACAGCGACTCATTTTCAACATTCTCATGAAGGGCTACCCTGCAAGCAAGGGTAGTGACCCTACAGTGAAAGCAACTGTAGGGAGAGTGACTGGAAGGGGAAAGATAACAAACGGAAGGGGAGGGGAGGGATAGGGGAAGGGTCTGCAGGGAACTGCTGTGCCCACTCCATCTAAGCTAGCCCTGTGACATGGTGGTGAGGGTGGTTAGCTTTTGCTGAGCAGGTATGGGGTTCGGGACTGGGGACTGGGAAGGTTGCAATTTTGCCACTGCCAGCTGGTGCTGCACTTAATTTTTCCTGCAAATACAGGTTGTGCCTCTTCCCCGACATGCACCCCATATGGAGTTAATAATCTTTATTCAGGGAGGTATGGGGGGCATGGGGGTGTGCAGCCCCACCTCCCCACAAAATCACTTTTTCTTTTTGTCGGATGTCAGGTCGCCAGCAAGTGTATATCACCGATTTGCTTTTTGGAGATATGCACTTGCCATAATAGTGATTGCTATTTTGCGATTACTATTATGACATGGAAACATAGAAACATAGAATTTGACAGCAGATAAGGACCGCTTGGCCCACCTAGTCTGCCCATTTTCCTACCTAACAGATAAGCTGCAGATCCTAGTTAACCAACAACTTACTTCCTCCATCCACCCGGACTGCCTTATGTCTGTCCCATGCATTCTTGAATTCCCCCACTGTTCTTGACTCCACAATGTCCTCAGGGAAGCTGTTCCATATATTCACAACCCTCTCTGTGAAAAAAATACTTCCTCACATTACCTCTGAGCCGTCCCCCCTCTATCTTTAAATTGTGCCCTCTTGTTCTTGCACATCCCTTTTTCTGAAAGATGCTACCTTCTTGGACTTTGTTGATTCCCTTGAGGTACTTGAAAGTTTCTATCATGTCCCCTCTCTCCCTTCTTTCCTCAAGTGTATACATATTAAGCTCCTTTAGTCTTTCTTCATATGTCTTCTGGTGCAGATCCTGCACCATTTTGGTTGCCCTCCTCTGGACAGCCTCCACTCTGTCTATGTCTTTGCGGAGATGAGGTCTCCAGAACTGCACACAGTACTCCAGATGGGGTCTCACCAACTGTCTGTACAGAGGGATAACAACTTCCTGTTTTCTACTACTGATGCCTCTTCCTATGCATCCCAGGATTCCCCAGCCTTCCTTACTGCCTTCTCACATTGCTTGCCCACCTTTAGGTCATCTGATATAATTAGCCCCAGGTCCCTTTCCATTTTTACTGTTGTCAGTATCTCACCCACCATTGTGTACTCTTCCCCTGGGTTTTTGTTTCCCATGTGCATTACCTTGCACTTCTTTGCACTGAATCTGAGCTGCCATATATTTGACCATTCCTCCAACCTTGCCAAGTCCCTTCTCATCCTTTTCACTCCATCTTGTGTATCAACCCTGTTGCAGATCTTTGTGTCGTCTGCAAAGAGACATACTTTTCCTTCCAGTTCCTTTGCAATGTCACTTATAAAGATATTAAAAAGGACGGTCCTAGTACTGAACCCTGCGGTACCCCACTAGTAACCCTCCTTTCTTCACTGTGGACTCCATTTACTACTACCCTTTGCATCCTGTTGTCTAGCCAATTTTTTATCCAGGCTACCACCTTGGGACCCACTCCAAGGCTGGCTAACTTGTGTATTAATCTTTTGTGTGGGACTGTATCAAGGTAGGCCATGTCCACAGCAGTAGCGTAGCAAATTCCCAGAGGGCCTGGGTGCAAGGCCATGTTACAGGGCCCCTTCCCAGTTCTGAATGAACATCAAAATTATGATTTGGGCCCGTCAAACCTTGTGGGCCTAGGTGCCACTGCACCCCCTTCTTCTCTGCCGTCCACTTTCGGGTAGTCCTGGCAGACCTGCTGTCCACCTCAGCAGTCTGCCCATCTCATATGCACCTACACCTTTCTTTTTCCACCACGGGTCTTTCCTTCTTCTTCCTGGGCGGGTGGTGGGAATTTTCAAAAGCAAAATTGTGAGCTTCTCTGCTTGTCTGCCTTTTAAATCCCCTTTGCTCACTCCTCTCTCTCTTCCCTTACCCAATCAACTTCCCTTCTCCTTTTGTGACATCATGAGGCTCCACCCTTTCTGAAGTCCCCTTGCCCATCTCTCTCCTTGATTAGCATGTCCTCAGCTCAGCTCCCCATCCCCCAACCCCTTCCCCCTTTCCCTGCCTCTTTATTTCTTTTGCCTACATCCACTCCATTGTCCAGGGCCAGAGACAACTGAGTCTGTCTTTTTAGGAGGCAAACCTATTTGTCCCTAGAGCCCTGTCCAATGAAAACACAGACTACCAATTGTGTGGATGCTCAGTTGGCAATTAATTATATTCTCTTCCAAAAGTTCACGTCAACGATATTTTCATCATCATATTTTACACAATTATGTTTCGTATTATCATTACTATACACAATTTCCATAAACCACATTTTCTTCATTGTTTTCCATCTCACCCCCGACTTAAAGCTGTGGGGCTGTCACAATATTCCTAAACCACATTTTTATTCTTGTTTTCTTCTCACCCCAGACGACATGGGGGTCACGCTTTCATTATTTTTCTCTTGTTGGGTATGCATGTACACCCATACCACTCATCTGTCTGGTGTTGTTCTGTGACCCTCTGAGTCAAATTCTCCCACCTCTTCTCCCCTTCCTGTTTTCTGTGCCCCTTCTTCTTCTCTGCCATCCACCTTTGGCAGTCCTGGCAGACCTGCTGTCCACCTTCAGCAGTCTACCCATCTCAAGGGACCGGTCCTTTTTAACGTCTTTATAAGTGACATTGCAGAGGAACTGGAAGGATAAGTATATCTCTTTGCAGATGACACAAAGATCTGCAACAGGGTTAATACACAAGATGGAGTGAAAAGGATGAGAAGGGACTTGACAAGGTTGGAGGAATGGTCAAATGTATGGCAGCTCAGGTTCAATGTAAAGAAGTGCAAGGTAATGCACATGGGAAACAAAAACCCAGGGGAAGTGTACACAATGGGGGGTGAGATACTGACAACAGTAAAAATAGAAAGGGACCTGGGGGTAATTATATCAGATGACCTAAAGGTGGGCAAGCAATGTGAGAAGGCAGTAAGGAAGGCTGGGAGGATACTGGGATGCATAGGAAGAGGCAACAATAGTAGAAAACAGGAAGTCGTTATCCCTCTGTACAGACAGTTGGTGAGACCCCATCTGGAGTACTGTGTGCAGTTCTGGAGACCCAATCTCCACAAAGACATAGACAGAGTGGAGGCTGTCCAGAGGGAGGGCAACCAAAATAGTGCAGGGTCTGCACCAGAAGACATATGAAGAAAGACTAAAGGAGCTTAATATGTATACCCTAGGGGAAAGGAGGGAGAGAGGGGACATGATAGAAACTTTCAAGTACCTCAAGGGAATTAACAAAGTCCAAGAGGGTAGCATCCTCCAGAAAAAGAGATGTGCAAGAACAAGGGGGCACAATTTGAAGATAGAGGGGGGACGGCTCAGAGGTAATGTGAGGAAGTATTTTTTCACTGAGAGGGTTGTGGATGCATGGAACAGCCTTCCTGAGGAGGTCATGGAGTCAAGAACAGTGGGGGACTTCAAGAATGCATGGGACAGACATAAGGCAGTCCTAGTGGGGGGTAGGAGGAAGTAAGCTGTTGGTTAACTAGGATTTGCAACTTATCTGTTAGGTAGGAAAATGGGCAGACTAGGTGGGCCAAGCAGTCCTTATCTGCCATCAAATTCTATGTTTCTATGTTTCTATATGCACCTACACCTTTCTTTCTCCACTAGCCCACCTCCAGCTTGCGATGGACGGTGAGCTTCTCCCCCAAGTAGGTCCACACCTTCTCCTTTTTTTTTTTATAAGACTCACCTCCTGAAAGGGCACAAACTGCCCTCATGTCCACCGGCATCCCAAATACTCTTTACCTGGTAGACTTAACTCGGATCCTTCTATCCGTTTTGCATAGTAAATTCCCCTGCAGGTCACCCATCTGACCTCCTCTTCCACCTTGTGGTTCCAAAACCTCTTTTTTTTTTTTTATACATCCCCCCCCTTTTGTCAGCAAATCTCTGCCATTGCCTTATCCTGTTGGGGAGAGGGAGGTTACCTTAGGAACCTCCCCTGGACTATACAATCCTTTCTCCACTAAGGGAACTAGGAACCCCCTGATTAAATGTGTCCTCCACTCCCGATGTTCATTGGTGC
Organism: Neoceratodus forsteri; assembly: GCA_016271365.2. Lineage (NCBI taxonomy): Eukaryota > Metazoa > Chordata > Ceratodontiformes > Ceratodontidae > Neoceratodus > Neoceratodus forsteri. The sequence continues at coordinate 627,133,336 of CM057459.1, forward strand.
CCTAATCCCCCTTTTTGTCACCCTTGCCTCAGCACTTATTGGGAAAGGAATGAGCAGAGGTTGCACAGCCTTGGCAATAATTTTACTGATTTGATATATTTATCATAATTCACCATTTGTTCACCTTGGTACATTTTCTCTCCATATTCCACCCCATATGTACATAAACTTTACATTTCCATTTGGTGCATACATTGACCCAGATATTCTAACTGCACCCAAAAAGTGCGGAATAGCAGGAGCAAGCGCAAGTCTATTGCGCCCATGCGCAAGAGATGCGATATTCAAAAATGGAGCAGGCCAAATTGCGCCTACAGCCGACGACTAAATATGGCACCACCTGCACCATAGTGCAACTAGGGAGGGGAAGCTGAGCAGATCTGATGCGCCATAGTGCAACAAGGGATGTTCAGCTGAGCAGTCCAGAGGTGCCATAGCGCGACCAGGGAGCCCCCCAGCAGTGGAGCAATGTAACTGCACAACCAGGGAGGTAGGGGCCCACCACCCATGCCAGAGATGGGCACAGGAACACACAGCAGAGCAGACATTGTCCCCCCACACCCCAAGCACTGCACAGCTGGGGGAGGGCTGGAATAACCACTGGCCCATGGAGACAAGCAAACAACCCACAGCTGGGCCATTGTGCCCCATCACACCTACCAGCTAGCTGTGACTGGCACACAAGGAGGGCAGACCACTCGTGCCACACCATCCCCCCCAGTGCAGAGCACACCCTGCACCGTGACCCCCAGACACCCCCCCATGAGCAGTGACCACCACTGCAGGAAACCCCATGCATGCCACCTCCCCCACTGTGAAACTGCAACCCTGTGCACCACAGAACCATGCAAGCCAGCCCCACCATGAGCACCCATCAGTGGGTGGCAGCACACGGCAATGGAACAACGGCAGACACAGTGCCACCATGCACAGTCCCCCGGAGGTACTGCTGAGAGACCAACCATGCGTCGGCACAAGAGGTACCCCTCACGGGACAGGGCGTGCCCTTGACACCACCACCAGTGGTACAGCACCATGCACAGTAGTTCAGTGACACACCCCGACCCACCACTGGCCACAACAGCCAGCACAGCCACCCACAGTGGTGTATGGAAGCATGCACCACACCGGATGCCACACAGTGTATGGACAGACACCCACCCATACCCAAGGGCACACCAACACAGGGACGCAGTGGTGGGGCAACCAAGCCCCCATTGTGGGCCCATGTAAGCTGTGTACACACAACCTGCAGTCCTCCATGGCACTGGAGTGCCAGCCACCCTGCGCAGGCACTGTGGACCCGTACACCACCAGCAGTCGCCCAGAGCACAAGTCACAGACAGTGGGGCACATCTCCTGCAATACACACAAGGCACAGCATGGAGGTGGGACAACGACTGTGGTGCCCACAGTGCCACCCGAGCCAGGCATGCACCACACCAGTGACAGTGGCAATCCAGCAAAGTGACAGGTACAGTGGCCGCCCTGCAGGGACTGCCACCACTGACATGCCAGTGGACCGTGCAGGTCACAGACATGCATGTGTGTCAGCTGCACAGGCCATGGATGGGCCGATGGGTGTACCATGGACACAGAGCACGTGCCATGGACCACTGCACACAGTCATCCAGTGCACAGGACACAACACACACACACCACAGACACTGACTGATAGCTACCCCCACACCATAGTCACCTCCACACAGACAGACACACATACCCATGACTGCACCACCCCTGATGCCATGCACACCACAGCAGCTGAGCACCTATAGCCCATTGCAAATCAGAGACCACCACAGTATTCATATCAAAATTAAATGTATTGCACAAATATAAAATTCAACTATTTACAATATTATAAAAACTATATACAAGGTTGGGGGACCACAAACAAGGTGGGGGTGGGTAGGAGCAGGGGTGGACAAATGGGATGGGAAAGGAGGGGTGTGAGGGTGGGTCCAGGGGGCTAGGGGAATACAGGGACTGAGAGATCCCTAGTGGGAGCACCGTTCCCCGCTCTGACTCCTCCGGCCTCTGTGCCTCCTCAGTACCCCGGTGCTATCTATCTGCCTGAGGATGTCCAGCAATTCCTGGGCCAGCTGTAGTAGTTCCCTCAGAGCCTCCCTGATGTCCCGTAGATGGCGGATACCTAGGACAAGGGAGCTCAGTCAATAGGTGTTAATGCACAACCCCATACAGCTAGCCCACTGTGCATGGCATATGACCATGGGACATACCACTGTGATGGTGTGTGACCACCCGCAGTGATCACGTCCACAGGACCTGCCCACCCAGGTGCATACAGCCATGTGGAATGCTGCACACACCCACCGGCCAAGTCACGCATAGCACCACCATGGCCGTTTAGTGACATGGCTATGTGGTGCAAAGGCAGTGGCACAGCCATGCACCTACTACATGCATGGACCACCATTGATGCACTCCCAGACATGCATTGCCACTGGACAGTGTTGACTGTAACAAGTTGCGTGCATGACAGTGGTGTCAATGAATGGTGGCCATGCCCGCTGCCCACCCTGTCACACAGCATGCAATAGTAATCATGGATGTATGGCACTCACCCTCATCGGGCCGGTCAGTTGGACGGTGATGGCCCTCGCCCCGCCTGGCTGCACCGTCCTCCCCCCTCCGCCGCTCCTCTCTCAAATGGCAGCATTCTTCTGGGCCTGTGGGGAAAACAAGGAGAGAAGAACATCAGTACAATCCCAAAGCAAAGTCCCCCTGCCATAAGGTGTGTGCCCTCCCACCCAGCCAGACCCACCCATCCCACACCCTGTGAACACCGCCACAGCCAACCCCAGATGGTCCCTCCCCTATGTGCTGGACACATTCAACACTGTTACCCATATGAACGATAAAAGTGTGTTGACGGAACCCCTACCTGGATGTGGCACTGTGCCCCTCCTGGCACGTGCCCACAGTCATGCTAGTAGCTCCGGATCCCTCCTCCACAGGTCCCCGTAGCGGTGCCTGCACTGCTCCATGCTGCTCCCCCATCCAGTGGCCTCCTCCAGGGCAGTGGCCACCTCCTGCCACACCTGGGTCCTGGCCCTGTCCAGGGGTGCCTCCCTGAAGAGAGGCCAATGGTGTGGCTCCACAATTGCCACCAGATTTGCCAACTGAATCGCAGACCACTGCGCTGCCTGTCTGCGTGCCATCTTTCCAGTTATAGTAGGCAATATGGCGCTCTTCAGTGCAGCTCCCCACATGCAGATGCTGCACGGTACAGCGCTGCCATTCTCTATCACGCTGTTACCGAACAGCACGATAGAAGTGCACCCATGCCTGACGCATGGCGCCTAGGGGACAAAGGTCGGGCACAGGGTCAAGGGTCTCTGGCGCATGGCCATGCACAGTGCCATTGGAAGACAATGCATGTAGTTTGATTGGCTGCTTCTGTGCCAGCACCATAGCAGACTACTGAGCAGTTGGGCCATTACGCCTATGATGGCCCAGTGCCACAGCGCCATGTAGTGACCATCGCTATAGCGGCACTGGCACAATGGTGGCCATGCCCTGCATTGTCTACCATGCACAGCACATCATCGCACGGCAGATGCCTGCGTCAACAACCCGGGCATGCGCAATGAGGTGTACTACGCATGTCACAGAACTGCACCATTGGCTCAGCACATTCAACACAATTGCGCAAAGCGCAACACCATGATATTCAGCCGTCATATGCAAATCATCTAATCAGCCATTCAATGGTGCTGCACTGCAATTTGCATCTACTTAAAGTTGCTCCTCGCCTCATTTGCATGGATTGTGCTATAAAAAGTGCGACAATGTGCTGCAGTGGCCATAGTCGGTTACTGCAGTCTATTGGTGAGTTGCATGCTGTTTGGGAATGTGGACTGTGGATTCAGGGACATGCATGGGACTGCACAGTCGCAGGTAACAACTGCCATTCTTACAGGCTACATAATGACCGAGCAGGTTGTTGGAGAGGAGGAACACAGTGGTGGGAGGAGGAGGAGGCCTAACTTTAAAAAGGCCAAAACTGAGGCCCTGTTTGAGGCCTACCTGGATCAGGAGCCACTTCTCAGTGGACGGCGGGGAACACCTCAAGCCCGTGCTGCTGCATGGGAGGAGGTGGCACACGTGCTGTGAACCTGCATGGCAGCCACCAGCACTCCGTGCAGGAGTGTAAGAAAAAGATGGGCACAGACAGGAGGAGGATAAAGGAGAAGGTAGCTGCCATCAGGGCAGCACGTGCTGCAACAGGTGGGGGACAGCCGGAGGTAGTACAGCTGACCCCACAGGAGGAGAGGCTTGCTGGAAGCATGCAGGGCAGTGCCATTGAGGGTGTTCCAGATGGTGGCTTCCAGACGGGTGGTGGCACATCACTGCATGGTAAGTCATGGTCTGTCTATGGGGGGGCAGGGTAGGTCACACGCACTAACGCGACTCTGCTTTCCCTTACAGATCCTGAGCATCTGCATGGGTCAGCAGTGGTGGGCCTGTCCACTGTAGACAGTCAGCTGGAGTTGGAGGAGGGACCATCCACCTCCACAGGTATACATGGATCACTGCGACAGTAGGGCTGCCTGGCTGTCCACACTGATGTTGTTGTAACAGGTGTAGAGAAAGCCCTGCCTATGTCCCAGTGTGATGGCATCCATGGATGCCAGCATGCTGTGACTGTAGCCGGTGCAGAGTCCGTCACCAGTGATGATGACATGACCGTCATGGGCAGTGATACATGTGTGCCACGGGATGGCCACACAACAGGGCAATTTGCGCCCATGGCTGTGGGTGATTCCGCCGTGGATGCCTGCGTGTCAGCACAGTCCCAGGCTGTGCCTGTCAGCACCAGTGGGGCAGCACTGGTGTCTGTTCAGGACAGTGGGACTGTTGCGGCCACTGTGGCGGCACCACTGAGCCCTGGGGAGCGGCAGCTGGAGGGGCAGCATCAGCAGTCACCCAATGGGCTTGGGGGTACAGGGTTCAGCGGCGGCATCTGTGCACCGCCTGTGGACATGCCCAGACCTGGGCCTGTTGTGCAGCATCCACCCTCAAGGAGTGCTGATCATCGGGGCCGTGCACACCCTGAGGGACAGGATGCCGAGGAGGCTGATGACCTCTTGGATGAGCACACCCGCCTACTGCAAGCATCGGTCCAGCAGCAGATGCAGCTTGCGACGTCTGTGGATGCACTGCATGTGGCTCTGGAGTGGGCAGAGGAGCGTCACAGCAGGGACACCGCACTGATCCTGGCAGGGATGGACCATTTGCGGGAGGATGTGACCGCTGCCATTGACAGGCATGCACAGGCATTCATTGCTGTCATGACCACAATGGGCACACAGTCAGGTGCCCATGCATCGCGGACACCACGCAGTGCACTATCCACCCCCCATTCCCGGCATCGTGCGACTCCTACCCTGTCAACGCCAGGTTCAGCTGTGGGCATCCCCAGTACTCCTGGTGCAGGCATGTTCAGTGTGCTGCAGACCCCTGCGTGAGCATGGTCATGGTCACACAGTGGAACCCCTGGGGGGACCATTGGTGCCACCCCATGAGGCCAGTGGTCAGCCTGTCAGTGCTGGCGGGTCTCGGTGGGGCTGCCCACGCATCCGTGGTGGCAGTGGCACTGTGTCACGTGACTGACCTGTCTCCCAGCCTGGCTACTGTCTGGTGCTGCCCTGTGTGCATTGTGTGTTTCAGTGGGCAGTGCACGGGTGGGTACCCGGCCTTGCACGTGACATACAGTCCACCTGCACACCCTCCCGGCTGCTGTCCGCAGTTGCGTGTGCATGATAATGCCTGCATTGTGCTGTACACCAATGTGTAATGGTGCTCAGCATCTGACACACGCACATGGACAGTCAGTGGGCGTGGTGGCCTGTGGACATGTGTGTGGCTAGGGTGTGCGTTCTGGGTCAGTGTGCCTCCTGCCCTCTGTGCACGTTTGTTGCATTGTGTGTGGGTGTGTGTGTGTGTCTGTCCACATGGCATGTTAATCCTCACCCATTCCTGGTTGTGTGTGTGCTTCTGAGCCCTGCCACTTCCCTTGATGGCATGCACCCCTGGTGTGTGTCCATGCGTGTTTGTGAGTTGTGCCTTAGCCACTGGTGGTTGCGCATGGCCCCATGACTTACCTGGGTTGGCTGAAGTGCTCCTCAGTGATGGTGTCCCGGTGCAGCTGTGCCAACCAGAGCAGTTGGGGGTCCCATCGGCCAAGGAGGGGCTGCCCATCACCATCGTCACCAGCGTCCCCATCGTCCCCATCGCTGTCCCCCTCTTCAACCTGTACAGCCATCCCACATTCGTTGGCCATGTTGTGCAGGATGCAACAGGCCAGGAATAGCCTGCAGGCCTTTGAGGGGCTGTACTGTAGGGCACCACCAGAGGTGTCCAGGCAACGGAAATGTGCCTTCAGCATCCCGAACACCCGCTCGATGACATTACGTGTGGTGGCATGTGCCTCTTTGTAGCATTGCTGCGATTGGGTCGTGGGCCGCCAGTAGGGTGTGAGCAGCCAGGGACGGAGTGGGTATCCACTGTCACCTGTGTGGAGAGGGCGGAGGTTAGTTTTGTGATCAGCATCGCCTTGCCCCAGGCCATGTAGGCCACCACCCATGCCACCTCTGGCCATGCCCCCCCAGGCCCTATGATTGTCCATGTGATTTGCATACTCACCCACTAGGTGTCCAGTGGGATGTCTCCACTCTCGAATTTGTGGCACAGTGCCAACTGGTGCCAGACGAACGAATCGTGTGCTCCCCCGGGTGCGTGGCACAGACATTGATTATGCACCCCCTGGCATCGCACACCACCTGGCAGTTGATGCTGGCATAGCCCTTGCGATTTATGTATGCAGCCCCCTTGGGGCCAGGTGGTGTGTGTATGGCCACATGGGTGCAGTCTATTGCCCCTAGCACACCAGGCATACGTGCTACCCTGTGGAACTCCTGTATGTTTGCTGTGCGCTCCGCTGCTGTGCTGGGGAAATGGATGTACTCCACAGCATTTGGCAGCAGTGCGCTGAGGAATTGGGTAAGATGGCATGACGTGGCTGACTGGGTTATGCCTGTGGTGTCCCCAGTTGGTCTCTGGAAGGTACCCGTGGTGATCAAGCACATGCAGGCTGTTACCTTAGTCTCCACTGACAGGGCATGGCTCCATCGTGTGGGTGCCTGCATCACATCACTGCACAGCTCACAGAGCTGCCTCAGAATTGCCCTATTCAGGCGGTACCGGCCCACAATCTCAGTATCAGTGTACAGCTCAAAGCTGGTGTGGGCTCGGTACTGCCTGTTGGGGGCATACCACCGATGGGCCCTTCCACGGCCATGCCCCCCTGCCACCCACCTTCTCACTTCCCTCATAACGGCCTCCATTTGGAAGGTGGCACTGGCCATGTCCCTGGCTTGTGTTCACCCCCCCGGCAGCTGTTGCTGTATTCCCCCCACTGTCCTGGCTGCTACTTCCCCTGCACCGGGTACACCTGCCTATGCTGGCCTCTGTGCTGTGTGGCTCCCCACACCTTCCCTGTGCCTGGTTGTTCAGACTGCCCTTTCCCTGGCATGCCCTGTTTGTGCCTCCTGCCCTGTCTGTCTGGCTAGAGTTCTGCCTCATGTGGCTTCCCTGTAGCGTTCTTGTGCCTCTCCCTTGCTCCTTTTTATTTTGGCTCATTTCCGCTATGGCGCAACTTCCGCTTGCTCCCCTATTGCGCATGGCGCAAGTCGTTGAATATTGCACTGTGCCATTTATGCATGGTTCCTTCCCCTTCGGTTGCGCATGCCTTCATTATCATTGCGCTGTTGCTCAGCATGATTTCAGGGGCGCAACTGCCTCCTGCTGAATATCGCAGAATGGTGCAATTTCGGACTTGCTCAGGCGCAACTCTATTGTGCATGGCTCAACTCTTTTGAATATCTGGGCCATTATATCATTTTTTTTTTGTTGCTGTTTTCTTAATTAATAGCCAGATCTCTCGATCTCTGCTGCCCCCCGACGTACATCATGGGGGGTATCCTGGCCTCTTATTCTTATGCCCTGCACCGGGGGCATAGGCGTACACACCGTGCCCCACTCTTCTTCCCGAGGGAATCAGCTGTCTGCTGTCTGCCCACTTGCCTTTTCTTCCCCAATTCCCCAATACCCACTGAGACTGTGTCCCCATTCCCTCATGGCCCAGCATCAACCCCGATCATGCACTGCCAGGCCTGTGCAGGCAACTTGATATTTACACTACTGTGCTGCCCGTCAGGCTGATTCCTTTACTCCGTACACAGATTCCTTTTGATTGCACCCATGAGGAGGCTGTTCTTCCTTGTGGTACTCCCTGAACAACCTTCTTTCCCATTGTGTATTGTCCACTGACTACTAATTATGCTCCCTTAACCATTTGAATCCTACTTCTCCTTTTCCTATACCATGACACCAACAATTGGACATGATTGACCTGCCCCCCCCCAAGCATTTTGGCTTTTTCCCTTCCTTATACCATTCTGCCCCACTGCCGGACTTTCAGCTGTAATATTCAGTCTCTGCAGAAACCCTAATCCTATTATTATGACACCTATGTGGCCTGCTATTATTCGTTAATTTGGTAGAATGAAATGGTCTAACACTGGGCGCAGACAGGGTACTAAAGTCGCCTTGCTGTTCTGCCAGATGCACAGTATAGCTTATTGCCAGGCCCTTGTGCAAATAGAAGTAACTGAATATTTGCTCTCATTTGAGTTGTACTGCCAGCCCACCAGCAGCTCCGGCTAGTGAGTAGCCCAAGAATCTCCTCTTCTATTGTTTTTTTTTTTTGCTTCCGACCACCTATATCCCGGTGGATTCTAGCTTCTGATAGCTCCCTTAGATGTCACTTCCCAGCTGGAAAGGATTATTGGCCATAGTTAGTTGCTGGCTCACTGGTGCCCAAGGTACACTTATCACTTGACCCCTCCCTTCCAATAATGCTTGCCCCCCCGGCTCACCAGGTGTCTATGTCCCTTCCCTGAATGTGGCAATCTTGTCTGAATAATGGTTGTGGCTCTGTAAACATTACCCTCCTGTGCACTACCCTGTGCCACCCCGCATACCTTTTCTTGTAACGCATGTGCCATTACAAACCATTGTACTTTCTTATCACCCTCACCTTGTCCACCTGCCTGCTGTTACCCTGCCACTTTGATCCCGGATTTTCTATCGTAACTCCTCCGGGTCACCCTTATAGAAATTACTGCCTCTTTCCCGTATCAAGCGTGCCCCTATTCATCAACCCCCATGTAAAACCTTCTTAAAAACCACCTGGGGTGCCCTCCTGTACACCCTCAACAAACACCAAACACATTTTTTTTTTTGAATACCCCCCATGTGGGGTAAAGAGGCGCCGCTCCCCAATTACCTTTCTTCAACCTTCTGTCTTTGATTGCTCTGTCCAACATTCCCCACAAAGCTGTGGTCTGAAAACCTCCCACCCTGGTCTAGCATCCCCCCGCATCTATCCAGCTGGGCCTCTGACGTATTGCCCCAGCCCTTACTTTCAACTTATGCCTGCTGGCCACCAGCTACCTCTGTGCTCCTGCTGTTCATTTAACTACCCCCCACTCACATAATCTGACCTGTTGCTTGCCACCTGAACCCCCCAATTCTCCCCCAAGTGCTTACCAGCTGCTCCCCACACCCTGTAGTAATACCCTCTGGTGTGAGGCCCTTACTTCCTGTGTTGTGGGGCCGGCCCATTCTGTGTTTGAGCTATTGGACTCCTTGATGGCTGCTGCCCTGCTGCCTGGGAGATGCTGTAGGAACTGGAGGGGCAGTTGAGGTGTCGGGGCAGACCCAGCCAATGGTTCTGTGGCCAGTGCCAGTGGTGGCCACGGACCTGCTGACCACCTGTCTGTAGAAGCCTTAAGAGCCTCCCGCCCACCCTTCCTACCATGTCCCTTTTCCAGCCACCCTTTTCCACTCTTACCCCCTCTGTCATTCCTCCCCAGGTCCTCCGATGCCTTTGTTGCACCCTCCCCGCCCTGGTCCATAAGGACTCTGAACCTTCATCTTCACTGGTGGCCCCTCCTGGGTGCCAGTTGTGCAGATCTGCAACTTGAAGCTGAAAATAATCACAGAATATTGTTAATATTGACCAACAGATTTTCTCTCAGATCTCCCCCATGTACCCCTCCCCCTTCCCGTCTCTCGCCTCATAGAAAATAACACATTTCTGCCCAGAAACCACCTTCTGCTGTACCATGTTGGCCTCCCTCCCCCAATTTGTGGTGGTTTTTTGTAGTATCATTGTAACACTCTTATGCACTAGGGCCTGCCCCATCCCCCTCACCCCCCCAGCCATGCGCCCATCTTAAGAAGGTGACTGCCATGAGGCTGATGAATTCACAAAAATGGTGGCCGGGAAAGGGGCTTGTGGCCTACTCCCCATCGGCTGCTCTGCCCCCTGCTGTACTTACTGACCCATCCAATGCTTATATCTCTATCCCTGTTCCATCCCCCGCTCGCTTTTCTTTTTTAATCTTCCTTACGCTTTTCTTTCTGCCCTTACTGATGTGTGGTTCCCCCAACCTATTGCTTGTTCCATGCATGCCGTGGAATGTCTGGCTTCCATAACCTTACTTGCATACTCAGGTGCATGTCAGCCACTCCCTTTGCTCTTATAAGGTCACATCATGGGACCTAGGATCTATTCTCCCAATGCACAGCCAAAACACATGTTCCCTCTGTGCACACATTCTATCCTTGCACCTCCTAAGTCTCTATTCTTCCAGTGTATGGTCACTTCAACACTAGCCACCCGGATACATCATTGCACCCACATTTTATCCAGCAAGACTTGGGTCCTGGGCCCTTTACCACAGCTTAATGCCCCTTCTAATAAACTTTTCTTCAATATTATCTTTTATCCATTCCCCTCCTGAATCTCCCTTTCTATCTCCCACTGAGAGCTAGGTCTCCCTTATTTAAAATGGTGACCCCTCACGGTCGCCTGCCTTTCTTTAAAATGGCGTTCACCCCATCCACCGACAAGCTCCCTAACATGGCAGCCATCCATCTGTCAGAATGGAGCTCAAGCAACTGGGTCCCTCCTGTCTTCCATCAGCAATCAGAGGTATGGCAACCTCCCAGCATTGCTGTCTGCGTTGTCTCAAGGCGAGGAGATAAAAAAACCCTATTCGCAAATTGCTTTTTTTTTTTTGATTGCGGAAATCTGTAATCATCCTTCCCCCTCCCCCGTGCTCCCCCAGAGTCCCCAACATGGTCGGTCGACCAAACGTGCCCCTAGGCCAGCCTCCATCACTCCTGTCCCAAACCGTCCCCCCCAACCCCCAGGACTTGAAAACCACATCTCCATGTGGAGAAATCAAGTCAGGAACCAAACACAAATGGCAACTCCTTTTATGCTCACTTAACAGGAAAAACTTTGGGAACTGCTGCAAGTGAAGAGCTAATCTGCAGCTCTCCATCAAAACTCATTTTTTTTTTTGAATACTAACAGAACAAGGACACCACATAGGACCAGAAAACCATGTCCCAAACCCTCCCCCCAAGCCCCCAGGACTTGAAAAACCACCTCTTCCCGAGAGACCGTTTTTTAGTTTCAAAAGCAACCCACCGGCTTCTGAAATGACCTGGGCATCCCCATCTGCTCTCAGCCCCATTTCTCTCCTCTGGTCCCGCCAGGACCTGACTCTGCCCTCCTCCAATGTGTCTCCACAGGAGTTCACCAACGAGTCAGTGCCATAACAAACCTCAAAAAACCCTACCTGCGTCTTCCCCAAGCATCTGCAAGACCGACTACCTCATCTTAGTCCACGTAGCATTCCCCACATCCCCCCACTCTCCCATCTGTTGCAAGCACGGTGCTGCCACTGATACCCTCACCCCCAGGAATCAGTTTCCACTATAACAAAACAAAATCAGCAGCTGCCACTACATTTGCTGTGAAACCACCTGCGCTCCATTGGCAAGTATATATTTATTTATTTATTCATTATTTATTCAGTTTTTGTTGACCGGGTAAGTGCACTAGACATATTCTGCCTATTTTCAGGCATGACCCGGGGGAGGGAGATACAGATGAATGCCAACTGAACTTGAACCAGATTAAGCTGTTTGTGGTATTTTTAGTGAATGAGGGAAATTTGGCCAGGACACCGGGGAAATTCCCCTACTGCATGGCCAGTAGGGGGACTGGCTGTTGCTGACCGAAGGCTCAGTTGGGAGCCTGCATTGGAGGAGGATGGACATCGTGGAGCTACTGGAGCAGCCGAGGGCTGCACGAGAGAATGTTAGCATCCAGGAAAAAGAAGATCGTTTTAAAGAGATCACTGATACGGAGGATGTGGAGCAATTTGTGTCGCAGGAAGATTTGGCGACTTTGGAGTCGGTGGACATCAGTTCGGATATCGTGCAAGTATCCCCTGAAATGAGGGATTTACAACTTAAGTTAGAAGCCTTACGTAATGAACATATGAATGTGGCAGAGCAATTGTCTGCTTTGGGTAATTTGAAAGCGATGGCACTTACCGGACTGGACGGAGACATGCCAGGTACAGAGACTATAATCCTCCCAGGTGAGATACCACTTCCGAGGGCGAGCCTTGCCAATAGTGCTGATAAAATGGAAAGTGTTATACGAAGTGAGGAGCATGTAACAGCTGGCAGTCCTACCGGAGAGAATTTACAGCACCGAGAACCGATGGAGAGAAAGGCAAGCAGAGACAGTGTACAACCCATTTCGGGGTTGCACAACGACGCAACGGAGGATGAGGAAGTGGTGCAGGGGGAACGTTTTTGTGGCTGCACATTGGGACACTCTATGGAAACAGACAGGATTTGTTTTTTGGAATACTACCGGGGCTGATGTTTCAGATTCAGGAACGACTAGAAGATGTATTTTCCAAACGGATCCCAAGACGCAGGCAGGGGTGTCGGAGTTCTCCTTTTCCAAAAGACTACAAGACAAGGTAGGAGAGGAGGGTAAAGATAAAAGATCTGCGGTTACATTTGCTAAAAGACATTTAGAACTACCTGTTGAAGGAATTGGGGGGAATCTACAGGACAAGGAAAAACTTGGGGGAGAGTCAGTCCACACCAATGCTGGGTCTGAGCCTTTAACTGCTGAAAACTGGTCCCCCTTAAAGAGCTCTCAGCGAAGCTGGGTGGACTTTGAAGAGTGGATCATGGAAACCCACTCCAGAGTGGGACCCAAAATTAAATTTTTCTCAGAATGAACCAGCATGGTGACCGAAGTTGCAGGACACTGATATTGTATGTGATGTAAAGGAATTGGTGGGGGGGGAGGGGAAATCTCCTCCTTTAATGGTCTTACCTCCTAGAAGGTTGGAAGTAACCATGCCTGTGGCTAGGGAACAGGTAGGAGCACAGGTTTTGGAGACTTCTGTTGGGGAGAAACCTTTAATGTCGGATTTGTTTACAAAAATTAAGAGAGATGCTGCACCACATAGAAATGCAGTGCGACTCCATTATAAAGGAGGTTTAGAAGTTAGGCCTGATAGACAATATGTGGGTAAATGTTTACTGAAAGATTCTTTACACTTTTCTCAATGGGAAGTGTTTGCTTTTATAAATATTTCAGGTGAAGACAACTTCCATATTAGTTTTCGTTCAGCTCATGCTCTTGATCTTTTTTGGGAAAGATATCCACAGGTTAAATTTTCCCCCCTCTGGATGCCCTTTCTTGTGATACCATTAACGAAACCTTTGATAAAATTTGTCACTGTCATGTTTAGGAATGAAGGAGTGCATATAGATAATACTTCTTACTGGTTAAGCCAAAAATGTGAGATCTTGAGTTCCCCTGAAGCAATTTTAGATTCAGAGCAATTTTGGACTGGAGGTTGATGGTTTAAGGTTAAACTATGACAAACGGATGCAGGTATTGAACACATTCTGAATTATTTTCTATTAGGAAGGGGTAGGGGGTGTGTTTTTATGCTGGACAACCTCGAGCTTGTTATAAATGTGGGGCTAAAACACATTTGTCAAGTTCCTGTGTCAAACCGAGGTGTGATAATTGTGGAGAAATTGGACATACTGCTTTTCAATGTGATGATTTTACAAAATGTGATCTGTGTGAGGAGACGGGACATGTTTTTGCAGATTGTAACTGGGCAGCCAGAAATAAAGGGTCTTGCGGTAGCCCAGACTTATTGATACAAAAAGCCCAGGATTTGGTAACTGGGGCCAGTCAGGTGGGTCCCACAAAGCTTGTTGAGGAAATACCTTTTGCGACTGAAGTGGGAAGGGACGGGGTGGAGGTGGAAGACTTGGTGATTCTTGACCATAGTCCTTCCTGAACAAGTTCTGGTGGGCGATTCAACAGCAGCTGAGTTCAGACCACAGGAGACTTTTAAAGCACCAAGGGTTTCTGCAGTTAGACGGTCTTCCAGGAATATTAAGTACCTCCCTCAACAGCTGGTAGAAGTAGAAACGAGTAATTCCTTTGCCTTATTATCCAGTCAGTGGGGGGACTCAGATATGAATTGCCAAGACAATGATTCCCAGCAGACACTTGACAGTCCACCTTCCCCCTTACATAGTCAAGAAGGTTATAAAGGAAAAAAGAAGAGAAGACGGGAAAAAGATAGGTGATCCGCTGACTTTGACGGTGCCTAATGCAATTTCGGTTGGGTTCCATAAATGTTCATAGTATATTGAATTATAAGAGACGACAGATGGTTTATGACTTTTTACATTGTAATAAGATTGATGTTTGTTTCTTACAAGAGACATGGATGTATACCATGGAGCAAGCCAGGTGTTTTCAAAGGGGATGGTGCTGGGGGCCTTCTTATTGGTCTTTTGGACAACAGTCAGCGGATGGAATAGGGTTTCTTTTCCATTCTTATGACTTTTCATTAATTAAATTAATGGATCTGATACCAGGACAGTTGATGATTTTGGATGGATTGTGGCAATCGAGATCATGTTGGTTTATTAATGTATATGGATCTCAGCTTAAAGCAGATAGGGTAGTGCTTTTTCAAATGTTACAACCATTTTTACTAACCTCTTCTGAAGTGTTTTTGGGTGGTGATTTTAACTGTGAATTAAAAGGTGGTGGCAATGGGAAGGTGGGAGTAGGTAAGAAGATTTACTATGATTCTCAAGCCTTACACAAAATGGTACAATCAGCGGGATTAATTAATGGGAGTAGTAAACAGCGTACGGGGCTTAACTTTACTTATAAAAGAAATCGGTTTACTTCTACGATCGACTGTATTTTTTTGTCCAATAAAATTCCCTTTACATTTGAAACATGTCCAGTATCCTTTTCGGATCATTTATTGCTACTCTGTACTGTTTATCCTTCGGCCAGACAGTCGAGTAGGAGGGCACGATGGAAGTTGAATCCCCTTTTATTGAATTCTAAGGAGATTCTGGATAAAATTAAAGCATTACTGATGGCAAGGATTTCAGTAGCCTTTTTATATGATACCATGGGTGAGTGGTGGAAAGATTCTAAGGACGATTTTTGTCATCTGTTAAAACAACAAGGGAAGGCTAGGGCAAATAGTAATTTTTTATACTATTTAAAATTGAGACAACACTTGTATTATTTGTTTTCACTAGCGAATACTTCAACTATGGATTATAGTTCACAGATTAGGTCTTTAAAAAGTCAACTTATGGAGGTGCAATATAATAGGGCGCGGACACTTAATGCTGTCCTTCAATATGGAGTTAAGAAACAGCCAACAGGGGATCCATATGAAGCTTTTAAAACTTATAAACAACCTACGAACTTAGAATCACTCTGAGATGAGTCTGGGAACATAGTACAGGATCAGAAGTCACTGCATCACATAATTATGAATTATTTTTTGGCATATAGGCTGGAACCGCCACCGGAAGAACAAGTTATTTTGGACTTCTTGACTCAGATTAGGGTCCCATGACATGGATTTGATACGTCGGTATTAATCCAACCATTTACAATACAGGAAATAATTACAGCCATAAAAAATCAAAAAAAAGGGACTTCGCCTGGGATTGATGGTTTGACATCAGACTTATATAAGGTCTTTCCAGTAGAATTTTCAGAATGTTTGGTGTTAGTGTTTAATGAGTTTCTTGGTAATCCAGTTTTTCCCAGTTGGTTTTCGGAAGGTCTATTAATTTTTTTATATAAATCAGGGGACAAATTTGGATTGAATAACTGGAGACCGATTACACTTTTGAATTCGGATTATAAACTTTTTACGAGTATTCTGAATAACAGATTGCAGCAGTTTGTGGCCAAAGTTTTATCCCCATTTCAGTTTTGTTGAATACCAGGTAAAAAATGCATCAGGCTCATATGGTCCTGAGGGACATTATAGAGCTTGTAAGTTTACAAAAGCTTTCAGGGTGCATTGTCTCTGTAGACCAAATGAAGGCCTTTGATAGGGTCTATCACCCTTTTTTGTTTGAAACCTTAAGACATTATGGGATACCGGAAGGTTTATTACAAATCATTCAATCAATTTACAATTCAGCTATTACTCACCCAGTGATTCAGCTGGATATTTGTGTAGGGTTCCACATTCCGACCGGGGTCCAGCAAGGTTGCCCATTAAGTCCCTGTTGTATGCCTTCACAATTGACACTTTAATTAGATCATTGTCACAGAGCCCTCATTGGGTAGGGATAGGGTGGTCTCCCAGTTCGGATGTGTTATATGTACAAGCCTATGCTGATGATTTGTGCGTTTTTTTCACCAATAGTAACCAGATAGGAGTATTTTTGGCCTTTATGGATTATTATGCTTTGTTGTCAAATTCTCAGATTAACATGACTAAAAGTAAAGGTTTATTTATAGGTACGGGTAGGCTAATGGAAATTATAATACAAGGAATACGTATTTCCAGAGAGCTGATAAAAATTCTAGGTTTATCTTATGGACTAAATAATGTGCCTGACCTTAATTGGGACTTAGCATTAACTTCAATAGAAAAGAAAATCAATATATGGAAAAAATGGAAGTTGGATAAAATTAAAAGAGTCTCGATTATCAAAAAATGTATTATTCCGAAGTTGTTGTATACAGCATTAATTTTTCCATTACCACTTACCTTGGAAACAAAGATATATAGTTTCTTTTTTCAGATGTTATGGGGTAGTAGACTCAATCCAATTAAAAGACAGTTTACATATCTAGAAAAAAAAAGAGGAGGTTTGGGGATGATAGATCCGGTTATTTTTTTTCCAACTTTATTTATTTCAACAAACGTGAAGACAGGCTGGGGAGTACCCACGGGGAGATTGGAGATGCTACATTGACAAGTGATGGGGCAGTATTATGATTTTTGGAATGTGAAACCCCCAAAGCTGATTCCTAAATTGATATTGCCAACATATTTTGTACCAATCGCAAAAAAAATATTTAAATGGGGATTATTGGCGCAGGTGGTGAAAGTTAGTACAGGATCTCAGTTATATAAATCAGTAACGCTACAATTATATCCTAGTGAGCCCGTATTTAAGAACTGTCCTTTAAGGTGTGTGGAAATTGTTTTACGTAGACTGAACAACCCAAGGTTACCTGCTTATATGTGGGAAACTCTATGGCTTATGGTATATGGACGTATTGGAGTTAGAGGGAACACCAAACATAAACCGGTACAGGAAAGAAATTGTCCATTTTTGGAGTATGTGGATCAGGAAGAAACAGTCGATCATTTTCTTTTCAAGTGCTCCTATGCTATGTCTCTGTAGAAATTCTTGGCAGTGAAATGGAATATGAAATGGTTGGAATATATGAACTATGATACATTAGTACTGGGTCATTCCCCACAGTTTAGGTTACTATATCATGAAGACACATTACAAATTGTTTGTAGTACATTGCTCTATTACTTATGGCAAGCTAGGTGCCAATGGGTACTGTATCAAAGATTGATGCCCCAGGAAAATGTACAAAAGTTTATCCACGGGGCTATGAATAGGGTGTATATTCAAGACAATGCCTTCTTCTCCCCAAGGGAGGTAAGAGAGTGGTGGAAAGGGTTTCTGAAGTTTATTAAATACAAATAAGAAGTATGACAGACTGCTCATGTATACCGCGGTATGGATAGGTTGGGTGTGATTGGGGGTTGGTGGATACTGATGGTTAGGAGTTTAAATATGTTAGTTTAAATTCAATCACCAACTTTGCCCGTATGTATGAATTGTTTATAGGTTAATGCTGAAGGGTTCATTATTAATTTAGAGATTAGTTAGAAATATGGGATCATTACCTCTTTGGGTTGCTTTATTTTGATATTATTGGGCGGGGTTTATTACTATTGGTATTTCTAGGTATTATTTTGAGTTCTAATGTGTATATTTTTGGTGATTATCGCAATGTGAAATTTTTGTATTTGATGTTATTATAATGGATAACTCTTCTACTCTTCTAGGGTGAGTGGAGGAGGTTTTTTTTTTTCTTTTTTCCTTTTTTACTCTGTATTAATTTGGGTTCTAGACATTTATTGGGAGTTTGTTAGAAAAAGTATGACTATAATACTTATGTGATTTCCTTTCTTGTTTTGTACAAAGTTTTTGGTGTGACTTAACTCTGTTTGTATAGTTTGGCTTTCATTTTCTTCATGATTGGTATCTTATTGTATGACTTACACACTGTTTGTATATATTTACTTTTGATGTGCTACAATAAAATATTCCCCTACTCTTTTCAATAAGTGGCATGGGATCTTTAACATCCACCTGAACTACCACCAATCCATGCAGATGGGACCTCTGTTTAATGTCTCATCCGAAAGATGGCACCTCAGAAGTGCAGCACCCCTCATGCTGCACTGCAGGGTCAGTATTGGGATATTAACCCAAGTGCCAGATGTGGAAACTGAACCCATAGCCCTCTGATCTCCCAGCCTCATAGGTGAGTGTGCTACCTACTGAGTCACTGACACTGCAATGTCTCCAAGTGGAAAAAAATCTGATTCCTAGCTTCACCAAATGCACATTGATAGACTGTTCTCCAAGTTGTGATGAGCACCCATTTTCTCGGTGACTACCACCACATGTAACCATACTACAATCAATACCGTGAATTGAGATCACCTGTGGGGAACCATTTCAGTGCATTACAACCCCACACCAACAAGTTTCTCTCTCCTGGGATCCACTCTTCCTGTTGGAAGCTCTAACATCCCCCCAACTTTCAGGCTGTTGTACATAAGGTGCTGCTACCAGCATGCCTGACTTAGCTTCTGACCATGCAGTCTGCTTACCAACACCATTAGCACTCCTGTTCTAAATTTGAACACCACACTGTTCACAGTCACCCTGATCAAATCCTCTGTGCCTGAATTAATGCTCTTGCATGCAATATGACTGGCGATACTGCTGCATAGCCCATCACAAGTAAATATCCTTATATACATTTACTTCCTCCTTGTAGCTAAACAACACCTCACCAACAAACTCACTGTGGACTACCTTCACAACCCCTGAATCAACAGGCTACCAAAATATCTCCCATTGGCTCAAAAGGTACCGAATTTTTAAACAAAAGAACATTTTTTTTTAAATCAGGTGCTACCCTGAAAGTAGTTATATGATGTAATTGCCAACTGATGTGTTTCTTGGTAAAACTGAATTTTCAAAAAGCAAAATTGTGAACTTCCTCTGCCTTGTCTGCCTCTTTTAAATCCCCCTTTGCTCACTCCTCTCTCTCTCTTCCCTTACCCAATCAATTTCCCTTCTCCTTTTGTGATGTCATGAGGATCCGCCCTTTCTGAAGTCCCCTTGCCCACCTCTCTCCTTGATTAGCATGTCCTCAGCTCAGCTCCCCATTCCCAACCCATCCCTCCTTCCCTGACTCTTTATTTCTTTTGTCTACATCCACTCCATTGTCCAGGGCCAGAGACAACTGAGTCTGCCTTTTTAGGAGGCAAACCTATTTATCCTGTGCTAACCCAGTCTCTAGCTTTGAGTTTTGAGTAAATCATTACACGTATCAATGGATTAAGGCTCAAGCTAAGAGAAAAGATACATCATGGAGAACAGTTCCCATTTCCCTACTAACCTCACTTAAGGCAAAGTGAATTTAATAGGAAGAAGAGTGGAAAATGGTAGTAATGTTGTGAAGGGAAAAAGAGGAAGAAATAAAACAAGCATTTGTCAATGCTGAACGTTCGCTTGTAGGTATTTGCAGTGGTGTTTGGCACGTATGGTGCTTTACCCTAATGCCCTGTGCGATTGCTGGTATTTGCACAATAAATTTTCAGCATGACCTTTTTGTTACCCCCATTGAGCGCTGCATAGGCAGAAAAACGTTTTGGGCAGGATGTGAAAAATGACAGCTGTACTGCTCATAAGGAAGTGTGGTAAAATGGCAATGTTGAAAATCTGGAGTGGAAATATTGAAACTTCACAAACCTACGAGCGTGTGTAAGAACTGTGCAACGCACACTCGTAAAACAGTCATTGTTGGGAATTTTTTCACCAAATTTTCAACATTGGCATTTTAAAACCTCTGCTAATGAACAGTGTCACAGTGATTGTCTTACTGTGTCCCATACATTGATTTTGCACACTGACTGCGCCATTGTGCACTACATGGGTGGAAACACGTTTTGGACAGGATGTGAAAAATGACAGCTGTACTGCTCATAAGGAGGTGTGGTAAAATGACAATGTTGAAAATCTGGAGTGAAAATATTGGAAATTTAAAACTACGAAAGGCATGAGGAACTGCACAATGACGCCGCTAAAACAGTTATTTGTAGGAATTTTTTCACCAAATTTTCAACATAGCCTTTTTAAGATCTCAGTTCATGAACAGTGACACTGTGATTTTTTTAATGTGTCCCATACACTGAGTTCACACACCGACTGTGCCATTGTGTGCTACATGGGCGGAAACACATTTTGGGCAAGATGTGAAAAATGACAGCTGTACTGTGCATGAGGAGGTGTGATAAAATGGCATTGTTGGAAATCTGGATGAAAATATTGAAAATTCGCAAACCTACGAGTGTGCGTAGGAACTGCGTAATGCACGCTTGTAAAACAGTCATTTTTTAGGAATTTTTTCACCAAATTTTCAACATAGCCATTTTAAGATCTCTGCTAATGAACAGTGTCACCGTGATTTCCTTAATGCGTCCCATACATTGATTTCGCACACCAACTGCGCCATTGTGCGCTACATGGGCAGAAACACATTTTGGGTGAGATGTGAAAAATGACAGCTGTACTGCTCATAAGGAGGTGTGGTAAAATGGCAATGTTGATAATCTGGAGTGAAAATATTGAAAATTGATGAACTTATGAGCCTGCGTAGGAACTGTGCAACGCACGCTCATAAAACAGTCATTTTTTGGAATCTTTGCATCAAATTTTCAACAAGGGGTTTTTGGGACCCTTTCTCATGAATGATGTCACTGTCATGGTGTTATTCATGCCCAAAGGGTGATTTTGCACAGTGACTGCGCACTGATAGTGAAATCACCCTTTGGGCCTGAATAACTCCATGACAGTGATATCATTCATGAGAAGGGGTCCCAAGAACCCCATGTTGAAAATTTGGTGCAAAAATTCCAAAAAATGCCTGAGATATGCAATAAAGTTGAAAAACCCCTATCTAGCCCATTATACAGCTTACTGGCATTTCCTCAGTTCACGGTCGGCTTTGAAGAGTGCAGATGTGTTCCTGGTACACCGAAGACCATCGTGCCGAGCTCCGGAGGTAAGTATGGGGTGAGGGGGTGTGGGGAGACAGGGTGCACAGTGGGTGGGTGCTGGTTGTGGGAGGGGGGCGGGGAGACTGCGTGGGATGGTTTTTAATTTATAGGTTTTTTTTTTTACAATTGACGACGTGGGACATTTTCCACACTGGAGTAGGCTCCCAGTGTGGCAGAAGATGGCTGGGGGGCTGTGGAGCCGACAGAGGATTGGGGACCCCTGTCGGCTGACAACGTGGGACGTTTGCCACGCTGGGGTGGGCTCCCCGCATGGCAGAAGATGGCTGGGGGGGCCGAGGAGCCAACGGTAGATTGTGCACCCCCATTGGCAAACAATGTGGGATGTTTGCCATGCTGGGGTGGGCTCCCAGCATGACTTGAAAGCTTTGGGGGGGTGGCGTGATGCCGGGGGCGGCGTGACGCGGTGCTCTGTATGACAGCGGTGGTTTTCTTTGAAGTGAAGACCACCACTATCATACACAGCTCCCACACCCATTGGTGCAGGACCACCACGCCTGCTCAACTGAGCAGTGGATTGCAAGGGAGAGGCACACCTCCAAAGTGTGCTACTCTCCCAAAATGTTCCTTGCACATGTGCGCAAGCAAACGTAAAAACTTTTGTTGCCTCTGGTGCCATTAGCAGGTTTCACATACCTGGAACAGGTTTTATTTTCTTTGAACAAGTGGAAGGCCTGTTTTAATTTATTGCAATGCTGCTCAACAGAAGGAACTGAGCATCCCAGGTCACAGCCGTACACTGTATGCTGCAATCTGCAAGCCACTAATCACAAATCACAAAGAGATAATTCCAAATGGAGTTTTCCGTTGGCCACAGGATTAACAAGAAACAAAAGGGCAAGCTTTTCATTTTAGATACATTTTCAAATGTATAACTGCTGCTCTGTGGTTTGTGACTGTACTTAAAGATTCCTGTTGGGACTCAAGGATAGTTAAAGTACTGCTCCTATAGTGGGATAAATGCAGAAAAGATTAGTACCAGAAAGGAAAAAGAATGTAAGGCAAAATATCTGCAACAGAGTGGGCTGAAGGAAAGGGACAGGCATGATGAGAATAAAAGCTCTTAGAAATAGCCATTTGGGCTATAAGCTGTTGAGATTGTAAGAGCAACAAAAGCTGGTAATTTGTGGAGTGCCGGGCCAGTTCAGTAAATGGTGACGAGGCATGAATGAAATAGTGAGTGGTGGAGTGCTTCTTTAAGTTTATTTGGAGTATAAATTGGAAGTGAGAACAAACCATTGATTGCTTTTTAAACTACTAAAAACTTAAATAAAGTGGTCAAAAAAGAAGTGCTAAATGAAGATACCGGTACTTGAAAAATATGACTAGAAGCACAACTGTTTCCATGAGTCCAATTGTTGGAAAAAAGAGTGCTTAATTTACCTAAAAAAGTTGGACTTGAATATGGTTAACAAATATACTGCTGCCATACATAGAGAGGGGGAAGAGGTGAGGTGGAAGGAGGAAGGGGGGAGAGAAACAGGAAAAAATGCAGACACCAATATTGTGAACACATATAAAAAGGGTCTGTACGTTCAGAAGTCCAAGAGTAAGATCTCTCTTCAATTAAATCAGGTAACTTCCAATGTAATACTAGAAGTAAAGACAAAGACCACAAGGCACAAAATAAACCAAACAAAAGTTCAGAGAGGTTTGAAGCAAAATAAAAAGAATAAAACAAACTAAAAATAAAAAAAGGAAAAGGACAATGAACCCAAATCAGAAAAAGCACAAAAATTGACTGAAAAAACAAACTAAGCTAAAATTAATTTATTTTTTGGGTCCCCCTCAACATCTGCGAACATACTGGCCAATCCTATGGTGTAGGTAAGCATATGTCCTGTAAGCCATGGCTTACAAGTTAATTGGAAAGGGGGCCGCATTGTGGGCCCTGACCACTGTTTGCGGTTACTCCTTCTGTTGGATATCCACCACTGCAGGTGTTATAATATGATTGTTGTGCTTCTTCTGAATTAAACATAATGTTAAATGTATTAAACTAAGTGTTGCTGTATTTTTTCCTCTTATATTGTTCCTAAAGTACAATATGGAGTGCACAATGGGTTTTGGACTACAAATATGGCTATATCTACAATTGAGGGGTTGCAAAGTGGCACCAATGGACTCTGGCTTACACATTTTATATTTCTAGCTACACCTTCATTGATTCAGATACTGATTAGAGGAGAAATGGAAAAAGACCTAACGCAAGGACAGGACCAGGCAGAAAAAAATCATGGGACACCTGCAGGAAGAATCACCCTAGGATGATCATGTGGTAGTGCCACTTCATACTGACAAAAATGAGATAGAGCAACAAGACAAGAACAAACTACAACTTAATGAGGAGGACAAAAATGACACACATAAAGAGGAACAGAAAAAAATGAAGAAGGAATAAAATCTTCTCAAAAAGAAAGGAACCTCCTTTCTGGGCTAAAACAATATTACAATAGATCCTGTTACTAAAAATAAGATGGATCCATTCGACAAGATTGTAAATGAAGTGGATAAAATAATATCTTTACCAAGTATTGAACCTACCAATAAACAAACAATGGGAAAAAAATAACAGTAGAAAAAAAGAATAGGTGACGTAGAAGATGATGTGGTAGTAATAAAAAGGCAGATGGCACACCAAGAGATAGAAATAAAACAACTCCAAAATAAAGTGTAGAAGCAGAAACAAGACCTAGGAGGAAAAACTTCAGACTTCTTGGTGTGCCAGAGATGTGGGACTTCAAAGTCCCACTGCCACAGACTTTGGATGATATTTTTTCTACCCTCCTAGAAGTCCCTATAGAGGCATTTAAAATGGAATATGATAGAATACATTGAGCCTTATGGCAATGACCAGAAGATAATGCTTTCCCTGGGTCATTGTAGTGAAATTTAAAAAAACAGAAGACAGGAACAAAATTATGAACATAGTATTAAAAAAAAAGAAATTACAGATGAAAGGAGTGACAATCAGCATATTCCTGGACTTAATCAAGCTATCACAGAAAGGAAAAAAATATGCTCACTTAAAGAACCACTGATGCGTTGAGGAGAACTTTGAAAAATAGAATATTTGGACACAAAGCAGCTTATAATTCTTACAAGCTCAGTACATCATAGCCCCATTATTTGCTACTGAGTTCATATGCATGAAAACAGGATAGTTGTTCCTTGATGGTTCCTCAGCTCCTATTGCTTCTTCCCAATGTGATGTCATAATACTCTGCTTGTGATATCACAGTTATTCCCATGGCAACAGACTGTGATGACATAACAGAGCATTATAATTTTCAAGTAGGGGAATAAGCTGTAGAGGCAGATGAACTCTAAGGGATACAGATCTTATTACTGTGGAAATTTCTTCAGTAATCGATATTGGAGAGGATAAATCTATCAAAGATATATGAAATACAAGCTGAATTGTGTCCAACTATTATGTGTCCCAAAGTTTTACCAAAGACGTCAGCTGCTCTTTAAGAACTGTTATCTGGAAGAATGGATTCAAATCAAATTGTTGTTACCACTGCATAAACTTAAAGTGCTGATAAAAGGAAAACAATGGATATATGACACTGCTCAAGATGCAGAAAAAGATTTAAAGGACACCTACCCAGAGATGTTTTTATCATTCCGGACCCGGTCAAAAAGAATGGTCTTCTTTGAAGAAAAGATGAAGAAACTTGGACACTCTGTACCTTAAATAAATAGACTACTTTTTTTCTTTCCTTCTTCTCTCTTGCAGGTAAATGGAGGAGTGCTTTATAAAGAATGAAGAAAACATTGACAAGGAGAACAAGCATTTTTCAATGCTGAATGTTTGCTTGCTGGCACTGGCATTGGTAGTGTAGAAGTTACAGAGCTGCATAATAGGAATGGCAGCGAAGTATTGAACTGAAGCCAACCCCACCACCACCCTGTAGAGAGTGGCAGGCATTGGGGTGTGCGTTTGGGTCATCAGGCATAACGACCACGCCATTTCACCACACCCTACCCTGCAGACACTGACAAGTGTCAAGGTGTGCCTTGGGGTCTTTAGCCCTTATGCGCACCCCATTCCATCAGGAAATACGGTGAGATGGGTGCGATATAGGAGAATGGGGTGAATTTTGAGCCCAAAGAGTCCGAGACACACCTTGATGCCTCTCACTGGCTGCAGGGTGTGGGTGGGGGTGGAATGGTATGAGCATGACAGGCAAGAATCCCAAGTCACACCCCTGATGCCTGTCATACTCTACAGGGTGGGGTGTTATGGTCGGAAACCCTAACGCCTAAGGCATTCGTTGGTATTTTCACTCCAAATTTTCAACATGGTTTTTTTGTGACCCCCACTTCATGAACAAGTGGCAATATCAGTTTGTTAGCTGAAAACTGCTTTTCCACAGCGACTATGGCATTTGGCACCACAGGTGCAAAAACACATTCCAAACAGGATGTGAAAAATGACAGCGGTACTGTTCATGGGGAGGTGTAAAAAATGGCAATGTTGAAAATCTGCTGTGAAAATCTTAAAAAAAATGATGAAGTCATGAGCGTGCATAGAAACTGTGCAACGCACACCCGTAATGTAACTAGTTTGGGGATTTTTTTACAGTAGATTGTTAACACAGGCATTTTGGGACATCCAATCATGAACAGTTTCAGTGTGATTTTCTTTATCTGTCTCGAACAATGATTTCCCACAGTGACACTGTGATTTTCTTAATGTGTCCCATACACTGAGTTCGCACACTGACTGTGCCATTGTGCGCTACATGGGCAGAAACACATTTTGGGCAAGATGTGAAAAATGACAGCTGTACTGCTCATGAGGAGGTGTGGTAAAATGTAGGGTTGTCAGAACCCTCTGAAGTTCTGGGTTCTAGTTCTAGTCTAGAACTTTTGAAAAAGTTCTAGGGTTCTAATCTTTTTTAGAACTTTTTAGAACTCGAACCCTATTTTTTTATTGTGCTGCCAGTAACGAAGATAGTATTAAAATACATGTAAAGGAAAAACTGTTCAATATAAGGGGAAGAGAAATTATCTTGTGTGACATTGATAGGAATACAACTAGGTTTATCTATGGTTTCTTCTGTTTGCTAAAGCCAGCAACTTAATACGTAACAGGCCCACCCACCCACCCATATGTTAAAAGTTTTCCTGCTGCAGCTACATCATAGTTCCTTAGTGAAAGAAAGAGGCACATTAGCCATTTATGTACTCAGCTATATATACTCCTCGTCATGAATTATGAGAAAAAATAACTGATATTACCTAATTTCAGCTATTTGCTGCTTTCTGTTTTAAATGAGTAAATCAAAAGTTGCTATGTTTAAAAGATAGCTTTTATAACAAAGTTAAGCCAAGTACTACAGCAGCAGCATGTGGAACTGTTGCAAAACATACTATGTCATAACGTAGTCAGTCAAGACATTTGAATAAAAAATATGCCAGTCATTGTTGCTGGCAAAATGCATGCAATTTTCTAAGGTAATGCATACATATACCAACATTTTTGTTGGCAAATTGAAGTAATACTTACAACTTTCTAAGATGATGCATTTTGCAGCTGATACTTCAATAAAATCTGTATTTCAGTCACATAAATAAAAAGTGGTTTCCTCACCACATACTAAGGAACATTTAATGTAGCTATGGCAGTTGGCATGTGATGTTTAAGGGACAGCGTCTGTCAACCCCATTATGTATCAAATTATCACTACTTATAAAGCAAAAACACTATGATATGTCACATTCTGTGAAAACTGCTGATGCAGATTTTCTTTTATTTCTGATTCCTTTATTCTTTTTTTAAAGGGGACAGGACAATTGTGCTAGGTGGCAGCAGTTTGCAATGTATTTAATAAGAATATATATTATGTGTACAGTAGGTTCGGTCTGTCATCATTTTTTTCCTCACCATCCCCAGCTGATAACGAA
Source organism: Neoceratodus forsteri (assembly GCA_016271365.2). NCBI lineage: Eukaryota > Metazoa > Chordata > Ceratodontiformes > Ceratodontidae > Neoceratodus > Neoceratodus forsteri. The sequence goes on from CM057459.1 coordinate 627,160,944, forward strand.
TCTGTAAATGAAAGAACTAAAACAACACCCACCTTTCACCCCATCACCCATTCCACTTTTCTTCCACCACCCTCATCTGTGCAGTAGCACCCATGCCACCCTTACACCCATGTTAAAACCAACCCACAACCCTCACCCATGTACTAGCATCCATTTTTCGTTTATGGCTAACATTTCTGTAATTGAAAAAATAATAAACAGCTACCAATTAGAACTCATTGTTTTGTCCTCTTTAAAATTGAAAATAGACCGTCTCCTGTCCCAGCCCATACTGATGCACCACAAAGTCACAGAAGGTAAATCCAAAATATATGTTTGCACTTTAACTATAAATAATATGATACAGAAAGGATTGATGTGACAGTGTCCCTTTATGCCAAATTTGGGCCTGTTCCTCTGATGTTAAAATTGCCCTGTATATAAAATTTGTTGACTTTAGTTTAGACCCTATCTACAAAGCAGTTTGCCATGAAATGGTGAAAGTTTTGGGGGTATATAGTCCGAGTAGTAGATCGAGAAAGGAGAGAGACGACAACCAAAGTCATCACATTCTGAAAAAATTTCATTTTTGGTAGAGAGACCATCCCACACAGTATTTACCAGCCACCACCATCTGAGTTGTCATCACCATCAACATCCACAATATCAAACACTTCAGGATCAGTTTGTATACTCTTGTAGGATACGAAAATCTTGACTTATTAACTTTAATAAAAGTTAACGGTGTACATTTTCTGGCAGCAACCTATTTCTGGTGTCTGTCACAATATTGCCAGCTGTACTAAACATGCATTCTGAAGAGACACTTGTTGCAGGACAACCAAGATATTTACAGGCTTCATCATACAGCTCTGTCCAAATTGACTTTTTGATCTCCAGTATTCAAAGGGCATGCATCAATAGGAATAGGCAGTTCTTGCAGGTAACTGTCTACCATGATGCATGAGACCGCTCAGAAGAGGAATCAGAATAAGCTGGTATGGCAGCAATTTGGGAAAGGTTTTGCCACAGATTTAGCTTGCTACTAAGGGTTGAAGAAGTGGCAGTTGTGGAACAACTACTGTTAATGTTTGGTGACTTTTCCAGTTCTATATCCCTTTGTGAAGTTGAATCTGCATGTTGTGGTGATGACAACCTGAGGGTACTGTGCATGTCTGTGTTTGACTCCTGTGAGTGCTGCAGCTCATCTAGCAACATACATTTGTACTGCTCTATATCATCTGTTTTTGGAAGATGTAAAGCCTTGAACCTGGGATCTAAGAGAGTTGCAAGGATGTAGTGTTTTGATTTCATCATTGCAACTAATTTGTCATTGGTTTTGAAATGCTCGCTCATTCTCTTTACGAGATTCCCATGATACAGGCGACATGTTGTCTGCGCTTCAGATCTGTCTTTTTCTATTTGTAGATTTAGAACACTAAGATGATGTGAAATGAGCATTATGAGTGGGATAACCTGACTCACAGATGCGCCTTCAGAAGGCATGTCCCTTGTAGCTGTCTCAAAAAGGAGCTAGGATACAGCACACTGTCTCCATTAATTTCCACTGCAGCACAGACAGCATAATGCCATCTCCAATAATGTAACTGGAGCAATACTCATGTACAGCTTGCTTTTTCCCCCAAGAGGCGCTGCAGCATATAAAGCGTTGAGTTCCAACGAGTGGAAGCATTTTGAATCAGCTTTTGCTGGGGCAGCTTGTGTTTTTTTTGCAGTTCGGACAATGTCCGTATAGCCTTGGTTGAATGTGAAAAGTGAGTCACAATTTTTTTTGCAAACAGCAATCATACCATCCACTTGTGTTTCGTTGCTGAGAAATCCCATGACAATTAAGTGTAAGCAATGTGCAAAGCAAGAAGCATGCAGAAATCCTCCATCCTGTACTGCTTTCAAGATGTTGGCTCCATTGTCACTTACTATGAAGCCACATTTTAGACTGTGAGAATAAACCCATTCATCAAGGAGGTCATTTAGTTCCTGCAAGATGTTTGCAGCAGTATGACTTTTCCCAAACTTCTTTATATGCAGCAGTGCCATCTTTTGGGGTGTCTTTGTTTTTGAAGAAGCACAAGAAAATGTGACACAATGAGTGGTAAGGGACATGTAATCTATGTTTTGAGTGCTGGTCCACATATCTGTTGTGACATGAATAACCCCACCCTCCGCAGTTTTAAGTGCAAGCATCACTGTCGCTTTTAAAGCCTGATAAATGTTTGGTATTTCAACATAGGAAAAGTACCTTCGATGAGGAACATTGTAACGAGGCTCTGCTAGTGTCATGAGCTCCTTAAAATCGTCATGATCTACCAAAGAGTATGGGAGAAGGGCTCCGGCTAACAGTTCATCAATTCGGTGATTAAGATGAAGGGTCTTTGGATGATTTCTAGTAAAGGTATTCATCCTTTCAAATGCCTGAGACAGTGTTAGCTGTTTACAACATGTCCCTGCTGGTTTATTATACACCGTGCTTGATGGGCAGATGGACGCGGAGATGGTGGACTAGGACTTATACATTCAGTGCCATCACTGGATGTGCAACTGGTACTAATGGTGCTGGCATTGGTGGTAACAGTGATCCTAGGGCTGGGAGTGGTTCTGCCCACATCAAGTTCAGACAATTCAGTATCCATTTCAGATTCTTGACCCTTCTCACATGTGGTCTGGAAGATGGAGGACATGGGTTTTGGATGATCAAGCAAAACTGAATGCTTTTTCAGATGGCGTTTAAGAGCCGTAGTGCCAAGGCATGACACAACTTTACCACGGCTTACACTCTGTTTACACAGGGAACAAATTGCTCTGCATGGATCAGTTTTACTGACAGAGAAATAATTCCACACCTCAGATGTGACAGATTTTGTTCGAGTGCTAGGAAGATAGCTAAAGACTGTTTGTGTCTTTTCACCTGTTCTAACAGAACTTGGGAGTGGGACATGCTCCTTGGTGCTAGAAGAGTGGGCAGAAGACTCTGATGGATTTTCATTGCTGGCCAACACAGAAGTGGTGGATTCAATGGATATGTCCTTTTCATTGCCAACAGTGCTGGATGTATTTGCAAGTGTACTACCTGATTCATTGTCAGCAGACTTGCTCATTTCACTTTGTTGAGGAAGTAATGATTCGTTGCGAGACACAACAGTGTCGGACTGAGACAAAGAGCTACTGTCTGAGTCAGAGAGGGACTCACTGTCACTTGCATTATTGCTGCTAGTCACAGGGATCTTAACAGCATGAATGGCATACCTTATGGTGCCTCTCCTTGTGACCCCAGCAGCTGTACAGGTTTTCTTAAAGGTCCCCTTTACCACACTTCACTGTTGCTCTTTTGCTGTTTGTTGAATTTTTATCCGTGAAACATTTTGCTTATTTTGCTAGCACCAGGATTACCACTACCACCAACACCTGCTCCAACACCAGCACTAGATGCTTCATCTATGTTGGTGTCAGCCATAACAGAACCAGTATACTGCAGGAATACACCCACACAATTCCTGTGTAAGAAAGCAATGTGATCTATGATCACTGACTACAACTCAAAATTGTATTTTGGCTATGTGACACTGTGATGCAGTGGACTGAAAGTAATTGAAGAATATGACAGTTTGCAACTAAAGGTTCAAGGCTTACAGAATGATTGGGCTGCTGGGCAAGGCATAAGCATAGCAGTCAAGGGGTGCACAGCAGCAGGGTGATGGAATGACCACAAGAGATGGAGTTACACACACAAACCGAGGAAAGAGATTTTCTGTCTCTTCTCCAACAGGAAATATATTTTTGACTTCTGTTGTGTATTTAAGGATAGTGTCGCCACACAACTGCCCACTGGGCTTTACACGGTAACACACACTGGGTAAGGTACAGTGCAGTCAAGGGGCACACAGCAGCATGGTGATGGGCTGACCACAAGAGACGGTTTTACATACACAAACCCAGTAAATAGATTTTTCTGTCTCTCATCCCAACAGGGAAATATATTTTTAGGCTTATGTCATGTATTTAAGGACAATGCCACTACAAAACTGGCCACTGGGCTTCTGTCTTCCTCCCAACAGGGAAATATATTTTTAGGCTTCATTGACAACTTGTCATGTATTTAAGAATAATGCCACCAGAAAACTAGCCACTGGGTCTCTCACGATAACACACACTGGGTACTAGGGTACAGTGCAGTCAAAGGGCACACAGCAGCAGGGTGATGGCCTGATCACAGGAGATGTTTCTGTCTCTCCTCCCAACAGTAAAAAAATGTATTTAAGGATAATACCACTACAAAACACACACTGTAATAACTAGGGTATAGTGCAGTCAAAGGGAAGGGAACACAGCAGCAGTGTCATCCCTCCTGATACTTGGTTGTAGGACTTGACTTTAAACAATTCAATTCAATAAAAGTTCACTGTTCACATTCACTCATTTAACTTTGTTTTCTCTCAAAATCTGATTTTCTTCACCCCTCCCCCAGCCAGGGTGCTCTGTCTCCACGACAAATCCCACTAGACAGAGATATTGAGTAGTTAATCTTAAACAGATCAGGAGGATCAGAAAATTCATCAAATATAGTAGTTTGGAAACTAGAGACTAAGCATTCCAATGCAGGCAGTCAGCTAGTGGATATAATATCCCACATGGCACACAGCGAGAGAGACCATCACCCCACCATTTTTTCCTACCCTCCCTTGCTTTCCTTTTCACCCAGTGTCCACTGTCCACCACCCACACTTTAGATTTTTTATTTTGTTTTACTGAGTAGCTGGAGGAAAGCAAGTTGTCACTTTTTTAAATGCCAGCCCATGAGTTAATTCGCAGCTACTGATGCGGACTCGTCGCAACACAATCAGGCACAGCAGAATGATGCAACTCCTTTAATGAACAGTGAATCAGTCACTCACGCGCGACTTAAATACCGTGCTGGTATGAGCACCACATGACCGCAGAGCAGTTGGTCAGGTGGTGGTGATGACGATGACTGGCTGCCAGTCTGAGATCAAGTGCGCACCACTGGTAGCGATCTCACAATGTTCCCCACAAGAACAGTGTCAGTAACTGCATCGGGATGTGGGAACGGAACACGGAAGCGAAACTTTACTCGAGTAAGATTTTTTTCAATCGGGGGCTGAAGTTTTGCATTCGGGACTTGGGAAGGATGAGCTTACCAGAAAACTGAAAAATAACATTTTTTTACAAAGATTTCAAACCCTTTTGCGAACCCTCTAGTGTTCGAGTCCTAAATTAGAACTCAAACACCAGGGTTCGAGATGGGTTCGAATCTTGCTTGAACAAGTTCTGACAACCCTAGTAAAATGGCAATGTTGAAAATCTGGAGTGAAAATATCGAAAATTCGCAAACTTACGAACGTACATAGGAGCTGCACAATGAACACTCGTAAAGCAGTCATTTTTGGGAATTGTTTCACCAAATTTTCAACATAGCCATTTTAACACCTCTACTCCTGACCAGTGTCACTGTGATTTTCTTAACGTGTCCCATACATTGATTTCGCACACCGACTGCGCCATTGTGCACTACATGGGAAGAAACACATTGTGGGTGAGATGTGAAAAATGACAACTGTACTGCTCATAAGGAGGTGTGGTAAAATGGCGATGTTGAAAATCTGGAGTGAAAATATTCAAAATTTGCGAACTTACAAGCGTGCATAGGAACTCTGCAACGCACGCTCATAAAACAGTCATTTTTAGGAATATTTTCACCAAATTTTCAAAATAGCCATTATAAGACCTCTGCTCATGAACAGTATCACTGTGATTTTCTTAATGTGTCCCATACATTGATTTCGCACACCGACTGCGCCATTGTGCACTACCTGGGAGGAAACACATTTTGGGTGAGATGTGAAAAATGACAGCTGTACTGCTCATAAGAAGGTGTGGTAAAATGGCAATGTTGAAAATCTGGAGTGAAAATATTGAAAATTTGTGAACTTATGAGCATGTGTAGGAACTGCGCAATGCACGCTCGTAAAACAGTCATTTTTAGGAATTTTTCCACCAAATTCTCAAAATAGGCTTTTTTGAGAGCCCACCTTATGAAGACTGGCAGTGTAGTTTTGTTAATCGTTCCAGAAAGGTGATTTTGCACAGTGGCTGCAAAATCGCCCTTCGGCCCGAGTAACGCCATGACAGTGCAAGAATTCATGAGGAGGGGTCCCAAAAACCCCATGTTGAAAATTTGGTGCAAAAATTCCAAAAAATGCCTGAGATATGCAACAAAGTTGAAAAACCCCCATCTATCCCATTATACAGCTTACCGGCATTTCCTCAGTTCGCGATCAGCTTTGAAGAGTGCAGACGTGTTCCCGGTCCTCCGAAGATCATCGCGCCGGACTCCGGAGGTAAATATGGGGTGAGGGGGGGTGTGGGGAGAGCAGGGTGCGCAGTGGGTGGGTGCGGTTGTGGGGGGGCAGGGAGACTGCGAGGAATCATTTTTCTTTACAGTTTTTTTTTTAAAAGATGATGCGGGACATTTGCCACGCTGGGTGGGCTTCCAGTATGGCAGAAGGATGGCTGGGGAGCTTGAGCTGATGGGGGTTGGGCACCCACCGTCGGCGGCATCTGTTGCCACGCTGGGGTGGGCTCCCAGCGTGGCACCCTGTACTGGGGGAGACAGTGAAACTGAAGGGGATTGGGCACCCCGTCGGTGACAGCTGGGGAGATAGTGAAGCGATGGGGGATTGGGCACCCTCATCGGCCATTACATCATTTTGACATGCTGGGGTGGGCTCCCAGCGTGGCACTTGGATGCTTTGGGGAGGGGGCGTGGAGCTGACGGGAGATTGGGCACCCCCGTCAGCCGTACAGTGTGGATGGGGAGGGGGAAGAGGCATGAGCATGCAGTGTGCTGCGTGCGCACTTGTGTGTGTGTGTGGGGGAGAGCTTTGCTCACTCAAGCGGAGCTCTCCCTTTCAGCTGTATGCCACTGCATTTTCAGCTGTCATAGACAGCTGGAGCAATGATTGGTGCACTGCGACCTGACCTGCAAATACACTGACTGAATTGGAAGAGGCTGACACACCTCTGGAAAACTCGTATGATGGCACTATGTTTCTTGCACATGAGTGCAAGCAAACATAAAAATTGGGAAAGCAGAAGAAAAAATATATAATTATTTTCTTCTCTTTTCCTCTTGTTCTTCTCAGTCGTTTCTGCTCTTTAACATCTTTTCTCACCTTTCCTCTTTACTTTCATATCTGCAACTCATTTGTTTATTTTTTAGTTTTCTTTCCAGTTGGACAGCTTAATCCCTTTCTATCTTGTGACAGTGGTTATGTTACTAATAAACTAGAGCATTCCACTCCAGTCTGGAGTAAGGGAGCCCAATTTAGGCTCACGTTGAATAAAAATAACCCAGTACTAGTGCAAACATAGATATGTGCACTAAGTTCAAGAGCAAATTAGGGACAAGGGTAAAAACAGCAACTTTTGTAGATTTAAAAGAAAAAAAGGTGGAAAGGTAATTTTTATATACAGCAATATTGTACAAAAGATGAATAATAAACAGCCAAAGGAAAACAAATAAAGAAAGGAGGTCACAAAAAACAGATAAAAATTAATGGTGGATTTAAATTAGTTTTCTCCTGACCTTGTCTTTGCCACATTGAATGTAAATGGGATAAACAACTATAAGAAAAGGAAAGTCATAAGCAATACAGTAAAGTAAATGGGGTAACTATCTTGGCATTATAAGAAACTCATTTCAATCAATCTATCAAACTTTATGTAACCAGGCTTTTCATCTTTGAGCGAGCTCATTTGCAAGGTGGTCCTGGACAACAATTACAATGGACAACTATACAATGGTATAGATAAACTGGTACACAACATATGAACATTTGAATACAGTCAATGATACATTTTGTGTATTTTATTTATTTGAATTTTGTTGACCAGGTAAGACCACTGAGACAAGTACAGTCCCTTTTTCAGGGTCAACCCGGGGTCACATAATACATAGCAGTACAACAAATATCACAGAGCAGTACAGCATACAGACAGGTAAAATGCATGACATCAGTGAAACATCATGAACTCCATGTACAATTGGTATATAGCCATACAGAGCTAAGCACAGACATAAATGCTTCACAGAATCAGTGCTATGACAAGTAGATACATGCATAGTGCTATAAATGAATAAAGAAAGAGAGTAAGGTGGAATGGGAGAGAAGTAGGATAGGGTGCTAGGTGCTGTAGAAGAAGAGGTACATCAGTGAGGACAGGAGCAGGAGATGTGGGAAACAAGGGAGGCATATAGGCTGGACTTAAGTAGAGGAAGAGAGGTACTGTTCAGTACACATTGAGGAAGAGTGTTCCAGCTATAGATAGCAGCAAATGAGAAGGACCTCCTAGTGGTGGTTAGGCACAGTTTAGGTATATCTGAGAGGGGTAGGGATGCTGAGCAGAGAATGCGAGGAGTTTGTCTTAGGCTTATTATATCCCTTAGGCAGGGGGACTTGAAAAAGTGGACAAAGTTATAAATAAGGCACATGGAGAAGTACTTCAATTTAGATTCGTAGGTTAACCAGCCCAGAGAGGAGAGGAGAGGACTTCGCAGTGGTGCAAGTGGGAGTTGGCTCCTAGAGCGAACCTCACGATCCAATGGCAGGCCTGGGAAAGGAGAGAGAGAGGAGGGATTAGTAATCAGCAGCAAAGGGGCTCCATAGGTCAGGAGGGGAGTGAGAGATGTGGAGGCAATTCTTAGGCTGGAGGCATAGGTAAGAAATGGGTGAATTTGATAGAGTAATCCAAGCTTCTGGTTCACAGTTTTGACAATGTTGGAGACATGGAGATTGAAAGAGAGTGCAGTGACCAGGGTGAAGCCCAGATATTTGAAGACAAGACTCTCCAGGGAGTCACCCTTGTTTGATATGATATTAAGGGAGGGTGGAGGATCCTTTGTAGAAGGGTTTTGGGAGAACAGCATGCATTTAGTTTTCTTAGTGTTGAGGACCAGTTGACGACAGCTGAACCAGTCCTCAAGAGAAGCAAAGTCATTGGCAAGATCCCTATTAATTCTGTCAGTATTTGATGAGGAACAATAGATAATGGCATCATCCACATAAAGGTGCACTGAGGCACCACCACAAGAGTGGGGGAGGTCATTAATGAAGAGGGAAAATAGAAGTGGACCTAAGATGGATCACTGCGGTACTCCATGTGTTATTTGCCTGGGTTCAGAGAAGGAGCCATTACATTTGACTCTCTGAGATTGACAGGATAGGTAGCTTTTTACCCAGTTCTGGGCATTGTTATCCAACCCTAGAGTATGCAGCTGGTGGAGCAGAAGATCATGGTTTACCAGGTCGAATGTTTTAGTAAGGTCAACAAAAATGGCACCTGTAGCATGGCCCTCATTCATGGCATGGTATATGTCTGTTGTTACTTTTATCACAGCAGTTTGGGTGCTGTGCTTCCTTCTGACTCCATGCTGATAAGGGGATAGTATGTTGTGTGATTCAAGGTATTCTTGGAGGTGGTTGTAGACTATGCACTCCTGTATTTTTGCCAGGTGGCAGAGGAGGGATATAGGTCTATAGTTGTCAACAACAGTATTAAAACCCCCCTTATGTATAGGTACTACCACTGCTATCTTCCACTTATCAGGTACTTTGTTGGACAGGAAGGACTGGTTGAAGAGATCTCGGACTGGGCGAGCAAGTGCTGATGCTTCCAGTTTGAGAAATGTTGCTTCTAGAGAGTCATGTCCAGCCAAACTATCAGGATTAAGGTTTAGGAGGAGCTTCTGGACCTCTTTGTGCATGGCAAGTTTCAGGTGGAACTCTGGGCACCCATCAAGGGCCACTTTATAAGGTGGGGACGAGTTAAAGGTGGAGGAATTATGGAAAAGTGAGGTATATTTGTCAAGATCTGTGAAGAAGTTATTAAATCCTGTTGCTATGGATGCAGAGTCGGTGAGTATAGAGCCATTGGCAAGGACTGTGCTGGGGGTGGAGGCAGTTGTCCCTTTCAATGGCAAGTTAATTTGGCACCAGAACTTCTTTGGGTTGCAGAGATTTTCTGTTTGGAGAGTTTTAAAGTGTGAGCACTTGGCTTGTAAAGGGACTGTTTGCATTTGTTCCTGAGGTGACGGTAGGTTTGTCAGTCAGAGGGTAGGTCACTCTTTTTGTAGGCTCACCAGGCTTTATCCCTATGGGACATAAGCATCCTAATGTCCCTAGTGAGCCTTGGTGCCTTGATTCCCTTTGATCTACATTTTTTCAAGGTGCATTTTGGTTAGTTATGTGTGTAAAAGTTGTGTTGAAGAAGTCTAGGGCATGATTTAAGTCCGGAAGGGCATTAATGGGTGTCCAGTCTGTGTTAGTGATAGAGGTGACAAAGTGGCCTGCATTAAATTTAGACATGTCATGGACTAAAGATATCTTGGGAGGCGGGATAGAGTAGTTCTTTCTCCATGCACAAAAGGTAGGCAAGTGATCACTTAGGCAGTCAGGCAGTACACCAGCTGCTTTTATCCTCGTTGGGCAGTTTGTAACTATCCAGTCAATTAATGTATGTTTCCCTGATTAAGTGTTGACATGTGTGGGGGCTTGTATGAGCTGGGTAAGGCAAGAGTCAGCCAGTGCAGCATGCAGTTTCACATGTGGGTGTAGCCAATCCTGGTTAAAGTCTCCACAGAGTATGAGGTCATGGCCAGGGAGCTTATCTATAGAATATAGGAGGGAGGGCAGATTGGAGGAGGCTGTACTAGGGGCTATGTAGACACATCCAAATTCCAATGGTCAGCTTCTTGACATTTCCAAGTGTTAGAGAGGCAAAGAGTGAGTCAGCTATGGGTGTATACCCACCCAGATTAGGGAGTTCAGTGATATCCAGATTAGACCTAAAGTATAGTAGGACACCACTGCCCCTTTTTCCTATCCTGTCTTTTCTGAGAGAGCTGTAGCCATGTATGGCCACCTTGTGCTGCTTTATGGCTGGCTTGAGCCAGGATTCAGAAATACAAAGAACATCTGATGCCATCTGCATGACCCAGGTCTCCAGTTCTGCCATCTTGGGGCAAATACTGCAGATGTTAATATGAGCAATTTTTAGTCCCTTAATCTGAGGTATAGACAGTGTAGTGTGTGGGGGTGAGTAAGACAGGTGGGCCCAAGGTTGGTTTCAATGTCACCTGCACAAGCAAGCAGGAGAAGGACTGAGAAACAGAGCCCTAGAGGGACATATGAGGAGAGCATTCCTATTCCTGTTAAAGCTTGGGGTATGTGGAGGCATTTATAGAGCCAGAGCCCCAGTAGTGCAGTGTCCCACTTTGGGAGACAGGGGGTGTAAAGGAGCATCAGAGAGGATTCTGGCCATATGAGGCATTGGGGGTAGGTGGAGGAACTGTTCCAGGAGTTGTGATGTCTAGCATTAGAGACAATGTTATTTATGCAGTAGCTGAGGAGAATAAGACAAGTCAGGGATGAGATAGTATATAAATTTCTCATGATGATGTCCTATCCAGGGCATAGTGACCCAGGGGTAAGGAGCTAGGTCAGTGCTGAGAGGCATCTGTATTATGGGGCAGGTTCTAGACAATACTGAGCCCTAGGAAGGCAATGTTCATACCTGATGATTGGGGCTAGTTCAGGCAGTTAGAGAGTTAAGTTTACAGAGGAGAGGGGATCCGATGCAATGACTATGGCCAAAGAAGCAGCTTTGAGGGGCTAGAATTGGAGGTGAGATAGCTGAGGGAAGACTACCAATGAGCAATGGGGGGCAGGGCTTTATGCGTATTTAATAGTGGCCAGGGTCAGGGCGGGCATGGTGGGAAGAAAATACAGATCAATAAATTGAGCTACACTTGCTATCCTTCAGAGAGTTGTGGACAGAGAGAGAGAGAGAAAGAGACAGAAAATCATTTGACCAATCAGGGAGAAAGCTGTAGAAGTCTGCAATCAATCTGAGGCATGCTGCTGACCCCTGAGCCAATTGGCATTCAGTAGAAGTCCCGGGTTTGTAGAGCACTCTTACCCTGGTTCTGTGGTCCTTTGGGCAGATGGCGTGGGGTTCACAGCCTGCTGGCTTATCCAGCCACTGCAGGCTGGTAATGCAAGGCAATTCAGCCCTAGTCATGGGTACCCCTGGAAGTGAAGAGAGGAGTACAGGGTTAGGACAATAGTAGGATTTGTGCACAACAGCAGGCCGATTAGCTAAATCAGTGGGGTGGGGGAAGTATGGGGACACAAAGAGAGTAGAGGGGTGTGGAAGGAGGGGGAGGGCTGCCAGACAGCAGGATGGGAAATTCAGCTCTCACTGACACTGAGGGGGGAACAACAGTTTAGCACTGAAGTAATGGGGGAGGTAGAGTGATGGAAATGAGTGATGGGTCAAAGTGATGGAAATGAGAGTAGGGAGTTAGGCAAGGTAGACGAGAGACAGAGAGAAGCATATTGACACTAGTTTTACATGAAATTAAACCAACAACAGTTGCAATGTTGCCTCTGGCATGTGAAAACTAACTACACAGTTTGATTCCCCGAGCTAGCTAACTGCTGCAGCTACATTAACAGTACAGTCCCCTATTTCAAGTGCAGTTTACTTGTAAACAGTGTTACATCCTGGTTTAGAAAAACCCTGCTCATTCTGAAAATACAGATCAATAAATTGAGCCACACTTGCTATGCTTCAGAGAGTTATGTGGAGAGACATAGGGAGAGAGAGAAGAAAATCATTTGACCAATCAGGGAGAAAGCCGTAGAAGTCTACAGCCAATCTGAGGCATGCTGGTGACCCCTGAGCCAATCAGCATTCAGGAGAAGTCCCAGGAGTGTACAGCACTCTTACCCTGGTGCTGTGGTCCTTTGGGCAGGTGGCACGGGGTTCGCAGCCTGCTGGCTTATCCAGCCGCTGCAGGCTGGTAATGCAAGGTGATTCAGCCCTAGTCACGAGCAACCCTGATGCTCTGGTCCTTTGGGCAGGTGGTGCGGGGTTTGCAGCCTGCTGGCTTATCAAGCCACTGCAGGCTGGTAATGTGAGGTGATTCAGCCCTAGTCATGGGCACCCCCATTACAGTATATACTGACTACAGTCACAAAGAACAACAGGAGAATACTGCTACAAAACTATAGTAATCTGTAATAATACAACACGACAGAAGACATTAAGTATGTGACAAAGAAGAAACAAAGAGTGGAGAGATGAGAAGGGGTGGAACGGGACAGTTGAGGAGAATGGGTAGGGGTAAGGGGAAGAGGAATACAAGTGCTAGAATGACCTGACAAACAAAAGTGGGATTGGGAAAGCAGGGTCTTGAGCAATTATCTGTGACATGAGTAAGTTTCTTTCAAGGCAGCTGTGAGAAGAGACTTGAAGATGGGTATCCCCAGTACTGTAACAATCTTAAGTGCCTTCTACAGGAAGTTCCAAAGGGAGGGAAGAGCAAAATTAATAGCGGCAGTGCCAGATCGTGTTTGGATCTTGGGGACATCGAACATAACAAATGTGCCATTTAAACATAAAAGATCATAAAAGGTTGCAAAAAGGCTGGATAGGACAAGTATTTTACCCTAGTGGTACAACAAATAGCATGGTTGTAGCATTAATACTTGTAAGGAACACAAATTTCCAGTACATTTACCAATGGCACGACAAGGAAAGTAGAATTATTTTAGTAAAAGGATCCCTACATGGGAATGAAATGATACTAGGATTGGTTTATGGTCCATTTATTGCATACAAAGAATTTACAAATCAAATTTCCAAAGCTTTTCTTGATTAGATACTGGTAAAATATTACTAGGAGGTGATTCAAATTCACTGTTTAATCCCCACAAGGATAAATATTCTAAATCCAGTACACAAGAGGTTACAATATCACTTATACTAACCAATTTTTTTTAAAGAACATAACCTTTGTGACATTTACAGAAACAAAAACCTGCATAAAATAAAATGTTCACACAAAGCTAGACATATGAGTGTTTTTTCATACAATTGACTATATATTTCCAATAAAGAATTAATAAGCAATATGACAAAAGCAAAAATAAAAGAGATTTCAATCTCTGACCACGCTATGGTCTTGATAAATTTTATTCCATCAAAAGATAGAAAATATATCCCTCAATGGAAATTTCAAAATATGCTATCACATAATTTATTTTGAAGAAGCTCCACCTAGACGTAGTGAAATGTAAGTTTTTTTTTGCCCTTGGGGCTATGCTGTAACTGTGTGAACTGCTGTCCCTTCATGTCTTGTCTCTAGTTGCAGCTTTTGTTGTTTTTGTTGCTATGCTCTCTGATTGCTGCTAAATTGTCTTGCCATTTAACATGCACACACATGTTGCACTTTATATTATATTTCAAAAAGTTCTAAATTACGTTTTTTGTAATGAAATAAATCTTTTTTTCACATAATTTTAACAGCATCATTTCTTTAGATTGTAGAGCTGTTATTAGAACTTCATGTATGCTATCCAGAATGGATGCTTTAAATTGTTGTTGTTCTTTCTAGCAGTTTTTTATTAGAGCACCATTCTATGTGGATGGCTCCCTGGAGCGCCTTTCTTCTGTCAGTCTGATTGCTAATATAAAGAAACAAATACACACATTTTGGCTATTTAACTATCAAGATCATTGGAAAGTTTCAGAAATATGGGATGCCTTTAAGGCAACAATTAGAGGGGCAATTATTTCATACCAAATTATACAAAATAAAATAAAATATGAAAAGAATTAAGAAAATGGATCAAGAGATAAAAACATTTCAAGAAAATACAACTCCTAATAATTCATATCTAATCCAAATATTAGATCAAAAAATATTAGATAAAAAGATTATCTTAAAGAAAACAGTTGAATCCAATATATTTAGACTTAAAAACAAACTATATCATTACACTGATAAATCAGGTAAATTATTAGCTTATGCTTTAAAAAAAAAGAATGTCATACAGTTACCAGTATTAAAAATACTTTAGATCAAGTTGTAACTAAAGATGAAGAGATGGCAAAAGCTTTTATAGATTATTACAAAAACATTTAAAATAACCCCTCACATAAAAACTTAGAAGAGATAAGAAAATATACTTCAAGCCAAGCTTCCTGACATAGAGATATCAGATAAAAATTTTAATAAACAGGAGGTACTACGTTGAAAAAATGCATCCCCTTGTTCAGATGGATACACTGCTAAATTTTATATGGCCTTTAAGGAAGAGTTAATTCCATGGATACACAGATTGGCAGAAGAGATGGCAGAAGGAATAGACTATTCTGAAGCAGATGTTATTTTATTACCAAAAGAAAATAAAGATAAACTTCTAACTGAAGACTATAGACCAATAACACTTTTAAACAGTGACTATAAAATCATGGCAAAATTAATAGTTAAGAAAATGCAAGATCAAATTCCAATAACAATTCATTCAGATCAAAAAGATTTTATAAAAAATCAAAATATATCTGGGGGATTAAGCAATGTCCAGGTAGCCATCTCATCAATTAAAGCAATGATCCCGATCCAATAGTTATAGCCTTGGATGCATCCAAGGCTTTTGATTTGGTAAATTTGAATTTCATGTTCACTGCTATGGAATGATGGGGCTTTCTGGACTATATTAATAGATCCATTAAAACAACATATAAAAATCCAAAAGCCTTCATTAAAATAAATCAGTTTAAATCAGACTCCATGTCAATACAGAATGGGGTGCATCAGGGATGCCTCCTCTCCCCAATTTTATTTAAAATAACATTAGAACCATTACTAAATCATGTAAAAAAGAATAAACAAATCACAGAGTGCCAGAACAAAATTAATCATTTTAAGCTAAGTGTGTATGCAGGTGATATTATATTATTATTATCAAACCCAAGGTTGACATATCCAATACCAGTGAAATAATTTGATAATGTCACTAAATTATTGGGACATAAATTAAAAACATTTAAATATATGATCTTAATTATTAACAAAATGAATGATGAAACCAAGGAATTAACAAAAGAAATGAAAAGACAAGACTCAAAATACTTACGGGTATGATTATCCAATCCCACACAGAAAATCTTAGAAAATAATTTAGCAATATATATGGAATGTATTACAAACAAATTGGAAACATGGCAAGGTAGAGCATTACCCTTGTGGAGGCAAAACTGAGGCAATAAAGATGCTAGTAATGCCTCACTTGATGTATTTATTTCATGGAACACAATGAGATATCCCTTTGACTTGGGTAGATCAAATGCATAAACTCTTTCAGAAATTTATCTGGCATGGCAGCGCTCCAAGAATAGCATAGGAACAACTAATTATTGCCCTAAAAGATGGTGGTATGGGTTCTCCAGATCTGGTATATTATTATTGGGCAGTTGAAATTAAACAAACAATTATATGGATTGATTCACAGAAATATTTCATAGATGAGGAGGCTTACTATCAGTCCCAAATTCAAAAGCTTTTAAATAGGGAAAATTCCCTTTTGAAAATTCAAGATAGTCTGGCATTCCCTCAACTTTTCTCACATAGTAAAAATCTTACTATAAGTCTAATATATAAAATATGTGGGAGAATTAATAAGTTCTTCTCGAACAATAATTTTAAATTACTTTCTGGTATAAGAGGAAATATAAAGATCTGGAAAATCTGTAATGAACAAGTTTTAAAAAAAGAAGAATTTAGGAGATTAAAAAATAATTATTGTATCGGCTTGCTGGAAAAAGGTGAGGTTATTGAATTGGAAGAATTTGAAAACAAATGCAAACAACGTCAAATTCAAAATTCTTGGCTTAAATACTTAACAAATAAAAATAAACTAGAGAAATATATTATAAAACCTGGAATGTAGACATTAGCAAAATACTAGGGCCCAGATATTCAAAAGGGTTGCACATGGCACAACAGTGTTGCACCATGCGCAACCAACTGAAGTGCCCCGGTGCGATATTCAAAAGGGAAAAGTGCACGGCACAAATCCCGATACACCAGAGCACATCAGTAATGTATACGAAGCACAGGTGGGGGCATGCCCATGCATAACCTACAGCCCGATATTCAGCCGGGATGTGCAGGCCATCATCACATAAGCCTACCTTAACAACACAAAATTAAGCCAAAAAAAGAACAACTGGTAGCCACCCACAGGTGAGCTGCTGCATTGCAGGGCGCAACACAGCAGCTGCCACCTGTGGGTGGCAACCTGAGTTCCGGCTGCACCTGGTGGCACCCCACCCATGCCCAATCGTGGGTATATGTTTACAAATAAAGTCCCCGTCCTATATCCCTGGTGGTCCAGTGGACTGAATGCTGCCCAATTGCGGGCATCTGTTATAATAAAAAAAAGTCCAATATCCCTGGTGGTCCAATGGACTGCTATGTGCCCGATCACAGGCATCCATTATAATAAACCCCCCGTCCAATATCCCTGGTGGTCCAGTGGACCGAATGCTGCCCGATAGCGGGCATCTGTGTACATAACACCCCCCCGGCCAATATCACTGGCGGTCCAGTGGACCGAATGCTGCCTGATCACGGGCATCTGTTTAACAGAAAACGTCCTATTATCCTGGTGGTCTAGGGTACCCCCCTCCCCAACCATCCACTGAGCCCACCGCCCCTCACCCCTGGTCAGCGGCGGGCGGCAGCACCCCTGCCTGCTGCCCACTGCCCACCGACTGACACCTCGGTGGGCTGCACCCATTAGTTCTGGCATGAGCCAATGGGCATGCAGCCCCTACCGTCTACACATTCAGATATGTGAATGAATCATTCACATATCTTTAATAATACGTATAGTGGAGCTGCCACACCCATGGCTCACTGTGAACCAATGGGCATGCAGCCCCGGTGTGTCAGTCAGCAAGCGGCGGGATGGCAGGGGATTGGTGCTACCACCGCCCGGCTGACTAGGTGAGTGGGTGGTGAGGCTCAGTTGGCAAGTGGAGAGGGCGTACCCTAGAACACCAGGGTAATAGGATGTTTTCTGTTAAACAGATGCCCGCGATCGGGCAGCATTCAGTCCACTGAACCACCAGGGATATTGGTGGGGGGGATTTTATATACACAGATGCCTGTGATCAGGCAGCATTCGGTCCTCTAGACCACCAGGGATATTGACTGGGTTTTTTTTTTATCTACACAGATGCCCACGATTGGGCAGCATTCAGTCCACTGGACCACCAGGGATATTGGACGGGGGGGTTATTATAACAGATGCCCACAATCAGGCACATAGCAGTCCACTGGACCACCAGGGATATTGGACAGGGAGTTTATTATAATGGATACCCGTGATCGGGCACATAACAGTCCACTGGACCACCAGGGATATTGGAGGTTTTTTTTATTATAATGGATGCTGGCATTCGGGCAGCATTTGGTCCACTGGACCACCAGGGATATAGGACAGAGACTTTATTTTTAAATAAATGCCCGCGATTGGGCTGCAGGGGGCGTCGGTCCCCGATGGATGCTGTCTGGCAGTGTGCCAGGCCCAAGTTGTTGGGAATCGGCACACCTGCATGCAAATGGAATGCAAATGGGGCCATAATGACATGCAAATGATCCCATGTGCACCTTGCATAAATTATGGCCCCATTTGCATGTCACCTTTTGAATATCACAGGTGCTGTGAATGGCGCAATGTCACTTACACTAGCGCATCTTCATGCTCCACTCTGACCACTTGCACTGGTGCAGTGCCACTGCACCATGCACAGTGGGGGTGGCCAGGGTGTGATATTCAAAGCTGCTGAGCCATGGCACAGCTCCGTTGAATATCACCCAGGCCACACCCCTGCGCAGCCAAGTTGAGCTGTGCCCAAGCTTGCACCACAGCCTGGCACAGTTTGAATATCTGGGCCTTGATATAATACACATATTCCAAAAATGGAATGGCCCCATGAAAATGAGTATCATGTTATTCTTTTATGAAACTTTCTTACAGGTAAAAAACATTGAAGGCTGATAAAATTATGTTAAGATCCAAAATAAAATGGGAAGAAGCATTAAATACTAAATGGGAAAAAAACAAAATGGAAGAAAATATGCATACAAGCAAATATATATATATATATATATATATATATATATCAATGCAAAAAAATAAGCCCATTCAATACAAAATTATAGATAGGGCATATATTATACCTTATAAGCTCAAATATATAGACACATCTTTTATCCCAACATGTTGGTACAATTATAAAGCAAATAAGAAAATTGATAATTTTCACTTATTTTGATACTGTCCGGAAATACTCACTTGGTGGCAAGAAAGACATTATGAAATTAAGAAAATTATAAACAAGGCTATCCCATTCACTCCTGAATTATACACTTTTAATGATTTTGAAGATCTAAGATTACAAATAAGGGGAAACAATCTTAGCATTAGCCACCATGACAACAAAAAGGCTAATTTTAGAAAATTGAAACTCCACCAAACTACCAGAATTCAAATGAAAAAATGTAGTAATTATTTTAAGAACACACTGAGTTATGAAAGATTGATGGACCATATCAATGAAGATATGGATATTTTTGATACCGCATGGAATGAAATATTAAACATTTTACCTCCTTTACTTAAAGTATAATGAATACTTATTACTGTATAGAGCACTGTCACTGTAGTTAGTATCTTACTTTTTGCAGTTGAAGTGGGTAGGGAGGGCGAATGGGAATAAAAGGTATGTATTAATTAAAGATCAATATGTTAAAACAATTTCTGTAAATCTGACCAAATAAGTATAAGGAATGCATGATGTAAATATATTTGTACTGGCTTGTGTTGGATTTGTGCATCTATATATATATATATATATATATATATATATATATAATATATATATATATATATATATATATATATATATTATATGGTACCAGATGGACATGAGTGTGATATGGCAAATATTGTCACTCCTGCAGAGTAAGATATCCATAGCTAATGATGCAGGAGTGACAATATTTGCCATAGCATACGATCTGCACATCATGTATTCAATTTATACAATAGAGCCAGGAGTTTCAGAAGTACTGTTATGTTGTCTTGTGTTCTGTTCCTGTTTATGTGTTTGCTCATTCTGTGTATGAGTTTTTTTTTGAATGGGCTGGCAGTGTTACAAACTCTGGGAAACAGATGAGTGTGTTTTGCAATGCTAAATGAGTGAGTTTTAGGTAGGAGTGAGAAACAGACTATTTTGCAAAGCTGTATTCTTTAGAAATCTGGCTGCAGTCAAGCTGAGAGTATCATAGTAATGGTAATGGCTGAGAGTCAGAGTGTGAGGAACAGCTAAGACTGTTTTTAGTGGTAATTGAGTTAGCTGCAGGCAGCAGTGAGGAACAGATTGCTCTGTAAAGCTGTGCTCCTTAGAATTCTGGCTGCAGTCAAGCTGAAAGTATCACAGTAATGGTAATGGGCTGAGAGTCAGAGTGTGAGGAACAGCTGAAACTGTTTTTCATGGTAATTGAGTTAGCTGCAGGCAGCAGTGAGGAACAGACTCTTCTGTGAAGCTGTGTTATTTAGAATTCTTGCTGTAGTCAAGCTGAGAGCATCACAGTAATGAGCTGGAAATTAGAGTGTGGTGAATAGGTGAGTGTGTTTTGTAATGCTGAGTTAGCTGCAGGCAGCAGTGAGACTTCTCATGTAATTCTGCATTTGTGTCTATGGTAACAGCACAGGTGTTTCTTGTATGCTGAGGGGAAAGCTGCCTAGAGTGATGATATCAGTGACCTTTGTGTGACCTGTGTGTGTAAATGGTTGATATCTTCACAGTAGAGCAGAGGGTAAAAATATCACACTGCAGTGGATGACACACTGTTTTATCTCACTCATTTATCACTCACCTCATTGTATAAATAGATACTGTATATATATATATATATATATATATGTATATATATATATATATATATATATAATACACCTTAAAATAAATAAAAAATATAGTTAAAAAAATTATAAGCTCTTTCTAGATGCGCAAAAAAAAAGCTAATCTAAACTCTTGGCAGAGAGACCTCACTAAGGAAATCCATGGAGACAAATGGGTAGAAATTATGAGTTCCCCCCAAATCTGTTTCTAAAAACAGCAAAGTAAAACACATTCATTTCAATATAGTCCACAGGCTTTAATTCACACCTCGTAAATTAAATAAATGTAACCTGAGCATATCAGGTCTTTGCCAACATTGTAACAATGAATAGGGTACAATATTACATATGTTTATTTCATGCCATATATTGAAACTCATTTGGGATACAATTAGAGAAATCTAAAATTATAGAAAGGAATATTCGTTTTAACCCAGGGATTCTTCTGCTTGGTTTAGTCTCTTCCCTCCAAATTAGTATGGAACTGAGTCCATACTGGAGGGATACTTGTCCCACGAATTACAAAGAAGGACTTAACCTACTTATAGAGCGTGCTAATAAACACCAAAACAAGCACTCGATGACTTAAGACTTTCAGGGTATCTACCAGTTTATTCTCGTGGCTGTCCGCTCGAACAGCAACCTCTCCCCTTTTCTTTGTTCTTCAACCCTAACACAGGGTCTTCCTCAAGGGGCAGATCTGAGGAGTTACAAGTCTTAGGGCCAGATATTCAAAACTTTGCCCCGGGGCTAAATTAGCACTGCCCGATGGGCAAACTGTGCCCAGAGCAAAAGCATAGCTATATTCAAAATGAATAGCCCGGTGCAAAACCAGCTGAATATAGCAAGCGAAGGAAGCCGGGCAAACAGGCCCAGGAGTGCAGGGCAAACATTGCCCAGGATTAAGACAGCACTGAATATAGCAATCAGACAGAGGCAGTGCAAACACCCACAGAAACAAAGTGTCAGAGGTGTAAGCAGCTGTCCAGGAACACAAGAAATCAACACAGCCCAGCCAGACACAACTGCAGTACTGGTGAAAGGCATGGAATAACCTGGAACCACAAGTGAAATCAGAATACCACAGAACACTGTCAAATCCCGAGTCCACCCCAAACAGACACAGGACACAGGAATGTCAAGCATAATAAAGTATAATGCAAAAAGGGAACAGTTAAGGCACAAAGGCAACAGGAACATATATATAGAAAAACAAATCAAAACATAGCAGAACACTGTTCGTAAAAATGGGGTGCAAGAAAAACATAATGAAAGGGAAAAGGGCAGGCGTAACAAAGGGACTGAAAACAATGGGGGAAACAAGAGTAGCAGTGCAAGCAGGCAAATGTTAAATATATCAACAGAACTATGAGGAAAGAATGTGGAAGGGAGAGGGATGTGGACATAGGAAGCAATGGAGGGAAACAGGATGGCAGATAAAGGGCTAGGGACAGTGGGCCTGGGACAGGAAGCAGGCTAATGAAAAATGTATGCAGGAGTTAGGTGCGGGCAGGCGCTGGCAGACGTTCATCCAGGATGGCTGCAACCCGCCTTGTCTCAGCAATCAAGACAGCCTGCTGTTCAATTATGGTACGCTGTTGCCGCACCAGCCTCCTCAACAGCTCCTCCATACCTTCACCCTCTTCTGGATGGGTGGCCCACAGTGACACCCGATGTGGACCTACAGGAGAAAGGGGGACCATATCAGGGCATGACGATGACACAAAGGTACCATGTACCACCACATGATGGACAGCATGCCCCAACAGCCATGCCCATGTGCTAGTACAGAATAAACCACAACACACACTAACATGTGCCTGCAGGACAAAGCAGTACGTAACAGGCAGCATGCAACACCCCAATGTACATGGATATGCATAGATGTATGCTGAGAAACCCAACAATGTGGAAGCCAGCCAGCACAGCGGCGTGCAGACTGTAACAGTGCAAACAGACAGCCACCCCCAGAGATGTGAATGACAAGTGGGCACTGAATGACATGCACATGGGATGACACATGGTGGGACATGCTGCCCATGGTCACACAGCTATGATACACAATACAGATGACACCAACTGGAGAAGGTGCCACAGCCCCAACCAGGTGTGTAACCAGACATGCCTGTACCGTACACCCCCAACAGTGGCCCACCCTCACTGCTGCCCTCCACAAGAACTGTATAGACCCAGCCAAACTGCCACCCACGATGCTATAACACAGCAGCTGTACAAATGATGACAGGAAGCCCTGAACAGGTGGGTGACTGACATAAGTGTGCAACAGTGGCAACTGACACAGATAGAGACTCGACATGGACCACAGAGACCTAATGACCACAGAGGACAATGACACTGGCAACAGAACAGCAGGGACTGCAGGATGGGTAACCAAGCAGTACACAACCAGGGAAAGTGCCAATGCCCACCCACACCATTTGCCACAACAGAAGGGTGAGGGGCCCACAGTGGTGAAGAGCATGGCACAGGGCTGTGCCACCACCCATAGTGGCAGCACTGTGAAGGCGCACATGCAAGAAGGCACACACATGTGAAACAGAGACACCGGCCACGGTCCACCAGTGGCAGTGCAGTGGTAGGCCAATGGCATGCACAGGACAGTGTCACCCTGGTGGTCAAGGCATGGCAAGGCACACACCCACACCTGTGGGAGCAGCATCTGCCATAGGGCCTGACACCCAGCACACCATGCTACCACAGAACAACTCCTGCAGCACACCTGCATAACATGTGCACAAACAACATGCACTGCAGGGACTGAGGGACAACACCCTCTAGGGGACAATGGCCCCCACAACAGAGCTGGAGCCCACAGGCAGGGGTGTAGCCAGGGAGGCCACAACTGCACACCATGTGGACACACTGCCACCCCTCTCCCCACTGCTAGGGTGAGCAACCCCACCCCAGAGTGTAGCCAGACAATATACAAATGTACACCAGGACTGTGTCTGTTGCCGCCAGTGGCATACAAAATACAACTTATGAAACCCATGACAATGGGCGCTGCCCTGCATGCGTAAATACAAAGCCATGCATTGCTCCCCAAGACACCCACATACCGGGCCCACAACCTGTACAGTTGTAATGTCCATGGGATACACAGACAGTCATAGTGACCAGTCCTCCTAGCGTAGACCACAATGAATTAAACACAGAAAGGTACAACATTGTCATTGTTAGGCGTCATACATAAAGTAAGCAGTGCATTGCCTATTTGCCAACTCCCCACCAGAAATCAAACAGCTCACCATTGAGTGCTTGGAGGATGCCTGCCGACACACATGCTGCAACAGGCACACATGCAATGTACAGCCACACAGACCCATGTGGCACCATAGTCCCAAAGGCTTCCTCCCCAACAGCCCCGTGCATGTCCGCTACGGAGGTCGGGCAAGGACACACAATAACATACCCATGTCCTCGCCACCATGACATTACACTGGCAGGGAGATACATGCACCACATGACACAGTGTCCCCCTGACCACCATGGTGTGCATAGCCCTGGAATGCACTCATAACATGTCCTGCACAGATACTGACATGTTATACGTGGTACTGTAAATGAGACATGCTATGAGAGGTGGAGAACACTGTTGCCATGGCAGACAGGACAACAGCAGCAGCAGCAGTAACAGGCACCACAACAGGCCGACCCCAGTAATCCCCCACCCCCAGGCATGATGAGTGGCCTACAGCCATGCAGAGACATGCAGCATCCTTCCACAATGGTGGCCATAACAGCAACATGATGCACATGGCAGTACAAGGCAGATATCAGTGCACATGGCGGCAATGGCAACAATACTTAAGACACACAGCAAGCCATGTCTCAGGCCTCACAGCAGAAGGCAAGGCACTGGAGGCAAGAAGGCCAACAGAAATGCACACAGCCATATCACATCTGGCCTGGATTACCTAACCAACCGGGCCATGACACCAGACACAGCACTGTAGTGCAGGGGTGTAGCCAGACATTCACATGTTGTACACACAATCCCCAACAGCCACACTCCCCTTACAAATTATGTACTCATCAACTCCGAATGGCACACCCCTTCCAAAAGGGTACGATGTCTGTCAGATGATTCTCCTGCTCTCTAATGAGGTCATATATGTATCTGTCTCCTACACAACAGCATTTCAAACAGGGCCACACCCCAGTGGCCTACAGTGCCCCAAAACATATGGAGTAGTTAGTAACTGTTGACAGAAGGGCATATAGTTTGGGACATGCACTCCACAAACTGTACAGAAATATGTACATTATTGTCTTGGCTACACCCTTGCTCTACTGCCCCCTGTAAAGTCAGACACATAGTAGAAAAGCATAGTATCACACACTACTCACGCAACACACCCCTGTCACGGTCACTGGTCTCCGCCGTGCGATGTGCCATCGGAGGCACCCTGCGCCTGTCCGTGGATGGCTCCTGTTTGGCCTGTGTCTCGTCCCTCCTGTCTCCAGTGTGTCCTCGGCACTCTGCAGTGGGAAGAGGGTACAGCAGCATTACTACAATATCAGCCACCACGGTATGCTAAAGACCACCCTGTACCCCAGTGGTGTAGCACAATACTCGCATCACTGGCACACAGGTGCACTGCACCACCAAAGCCATGCCAAGCATGACACAGGTCAGTGCACACCATCTACTCCTGGCCCACACAGTATACATCGAATGGATTGGAGGACCCCATGGCACATGAGCAACATGTCCAGCACAGCAACACAGATGCACACAAGCACACCACGGAACACACAGCCCCACCACCCATGCCAGCAGTGCCGTGAGAGTCATCACTTACCTGGCACAGGCACAGTCCCCTCCCAAACCATCGCCCTGCAGCATTCAAGCAGTGGGCACTGCCTGCGCCTGATGTCAACGTAGCGATGGCGGCACTCCTCACCATCACGGGGTATACCCATGATAGCAGTTAGGCAACGGGCAATTGAAGCCCAGACCTGGTTACGGGGAAGGTCTCCCTCCCGGACCAGTCCAAATAGGCACCAATGGTGCCTCTCAGTCAACTTCACCAGGTTGGCCATCTCCACCTCATCCCAACGCCTGTCATGGCCCACCACTGCCCTTTGCCTACATCTCACAGATATTGCTGCTGTGGAAGGGGGCAAATTAACCAGTGAAACAGTGTAAAACTGACTGGCCACACACCCTGACACTCCCTAGCACTGCAGTCTAGCACTGCTCAGACGTATGCCGTAGCGCCGCGCTAACAGGAAGTGTTCGCAATGCACATGTGTGACCCCTACCATGACCCTGGGCCCATGTACCACGCATGCGTGTAGCGCAGCACTATTGCTGTTTAGCGCAGCACTACATCATGCTACGACAGGGTGATAGCACGGACAAGGGGCCTCATGAGCATGCGTAATGCACATAGTGCAGCGCTACTTGGCTAGCACAGCACTGACCCTCCAATAGCCCTGCGCTGGCCTTTGCCCAGCGCTGCTGTGCTAGCGCGGGGCTATTCAGAGCCATATTCAATGGGTGTATGCAAATGGGGGTACTTGTGTATGCATGGGGCAAACAGTGTGATTAGCATATCATTATGTGCTCATTTACATGACTAACAGGCCTGATTGCCTGGGTGGGCTATTAAAGGGCAAGCAGTGCACCACCAATGTTGTGTTGTGGTACTGTGGCATAATTACAGCAGTGTGAATCTACAACATGGATAGAGATATGCAACAGGGGGATGAGCAGTGAGAGGCAGGTATGTATGACCACCATGGGACCACTACCGTCCACTGCATTGTGCACATTCCCCTGCAGGTAAATGTTCCATGTGCCACTGCCTGCACAATGTGTCTGCAAGCCAGGTGCACTAGTGCACTACAGTGATGGCGCACCGACTTGTCTCCCTGGATGTGTGGCGTGCTGGCCTGTGCCCCCCCCTGCAGGATGTACACAGTGTACCAGTGATGTGCCGTCCCATGCAGCATGGTGTCCTGACATTGCTAGCACACTTGTCCACGCAAACTCTGTGATGCTCAAATGGGGCAGAACACAGTCATGGGGGTTCATGGCAGACACAGGCCACAGCAGTGCACATGTGTGTACACCACACGCTGTCCATACACGGGACAGACAGTGGCTATGTGGGCGTGTGCACCGTACAGGCACATGCAGTGATCTGATATGTCCATGTGGCCTATGGCACTGTAGGGGATGACATCGTGATGTCTACTGTGTGATGCACTGCAGCGCTGACACAGCCAATGACACCTGTACCCTTTTGATTATCCCATAGGTGTGGTGGCCCGACAGGAGCGCATCCATGCCCAAAAATTCTCTCAGGATGAGTTGAACACCCTTGCACATGAGGTGAAAGAGAGGGAGCACGTGTTACGCACACACAGGGCCACCGTTGCTGTTGCGCGTCAAGCTTGGGAGGAGGTAACTGCAGCTGTGAATGCGGTCGGGGGCTGTGGAAGAATGACAGAAGCAGTTTGGAAAAGATGGAATGATCTCCTGTGACGTGCGAAGGAGGAGGAGGCACACCGACATAGGGACAGGACCAGGACCGGTGGTGGTCCACCTGAACACCAGCAGCATGTGGAGGAGCCACACATGGCAGTAGTGGCGTCAACACTGCGGATGGTGGCAGTGACAGGTATGCCGGGTGGTGGTTGTGAGACGACCCTCACACTTCCAAGGCCAGGTCTGTATTCTCATGTGTAACCCCTGTATGTGGTGCAGGCAAGGGTGCACGGTCATGCTGTTGGTGTCCTGCACAGGGTGCACTGTATCCTGTTGAACTGATGCCTGGCATGGCCATGGTCACTGTGGAGTGGGTGGGTGCATGTTGTCATGGGCTTGTGTGAAGGAGGTACCTGTCCTGAGGACTGCATGGTGTGGTGGTGGTAGCGGCAGTGGGGTTTGACCACAGTGTCCATGGATGGGTGACTGACCCTGTCCCTATTCTCTCCACAGCACTCTCTGACAGGCCTGCACCACTACAGGATGTGCCACAGATGTTCAGCCAGTTTCCCGATGTCGGGAAGAAGGTGGATGAGGAACGTCCATCAACATCCAGACTGTGTCAAGCTCAGGGCCGCACAGACCCAATACATGTGTGGCATTCCCATGGACAGGGCGTGCAACTGCCTGGGGAGGGGGGTCACACCTCACTAAGGGTGTTAGGATACAGTGGGAACCTGGATGCTGCCACACAGAGGATGATGGGGTGGGAGAGGTACTGCTGGTCACTGTCACCAGTGCGGATGACACAGATGTATCCAACTATTCTCAGCACCTGGCCATTCCTGTGCCAGGGGATGCAGGGGTGGGGCTGCTTTCGGGCCATGGAACAGGTGAAAGTGGTTTTGTAGGTATCAACAGTGTGGCTGTACCTGAACACACGGTGACGGGCGGTGTGGGAGATATTGCAGGATAGCAGGGTGTGCAGTGTCAAACACATGCTGGGGTTAACATCCATACGGTGCCACGGACCACCACCAGTAGTAGCCAGCAGCCAGATGTACCAGTTGCTCCATTGCCACAGGCACCACTGCCAGCTGCAGCTGGGGGTTCTGTGCCTCTGGGGCATGAAGGCCATGGTGCCCGGCCACTCCTGCAGGCTGCTGTCACCTCCCAGCAGGAGGCCCATCTGGACCTGCCTGCCATGCGACGTGAGCTGCAACATGAGCTGGGTCAGATAAGGGAGGCCATTTCAGTGGGCTTTGCCCATGCTGAGCAGCAAGCAGAGGACAGGTTGGGCCGCCTGGTGGGTGCCATAGACTGTGGCTTCTCTGGCTTGACTGCTGCAGTGGTGGACATTGGGAATGTCATGCATGGTGTGCCTGTTGGTCACCAGCATGGGATGGTTGGCCATGGAGCAGATGGCAGAGGGGCACACAGGCAGGCATACTGTGGCCGCAGGGCTGCCACTGGTCCCAGCTTGGCTGCATCATGCATTCCGCCTGCAACCCAGAGGTGCCGTGGCCATCCATCCACCCTGTAGGTCTCCACCATCCCCCGGGGGCACAGGATGTCAACACTGCCTGCCTCCCCTTCCACTTCAGCTTTGTCCTCTGCCCAGAGCACCCCAGGGTCTATATCCCATGGTACGGGTGCACAGTGCATGCGTGGGTGTCGGCGTCAATGATGCCCACAATCTGTCTGCAGTACTGTGCATGCATCTCCCACATGCATGTGCAGACGTGCACACACATACACACACACACACACACACACACACACTCCCACCAACACAGTTGCCCCCTTACCCTCAGAGCACACATCACACTTCCCCACCGAGAATACACCATTTGTGTGTGTCCCCCCCACGTATGTGCTGCACAATCCCAGCCTCACACCACATGTGCACATTATTTGTCTGTTACACTGGGTTTGTTTACTGATGTGATTGTTGGTGTCAGTGTTATGTTAGTCTGTGCACATTAAAATGATAATCACTTGTACTCTTTCAGGTTGTTGTGCAGTCTGTACCTACCCTCTGGTCTGTTGCAGTGTCCTGATGATGTTGTCCCGGTGCTGTATGGCCCTGCGTGCCATGCAAGGGTCCCTCCTCTTGAGCTGCTCCACTATCCCCCTGACCGCTGGCTCTGGCACACTGTCAGACTGCCCCTCAGGTTCAGGTGCCTGTATCCCATGGTTCATTGCCATGTTGTGCAGCATACAACAGGCTAGGAAGATACGGCATACCTTCTGAGGTGTATACTGTAGGGCACCGCCTGATGTGTCTAGGCATCTGAATCGCATCTTCAGGATGCCAAACACCCTCTCTATGATGTTCCTTGTTCTGGCATGTGCGTCGTTATACAGCTCCTCGGCCACTGTGGCCGGTCAGAGTACTGGTGTCAGCAGCCAGGGTCGCAGGGGATAGGCACTGTGCCCTGTCAAGAAATGTATACCTGTTAGTGCCGTGCTGCGGCCTGTCAGCTGCTGTTCTGCACCTCTATGTGGCCCTCCCACACCCAGTGACGTAGATTGCGGGGGGGCAGGGGGGGCAAGTTGCCCCCCCAAGAGAAATATTATTGTAACCGGGACTTTTAAATGCTCCATTTAATTTTTTTTTTTTGTTTGTTTTTTACCAACTTGTGTGGACTGTGTTGACGTGGATCAGGGAAGACTTGGCGCTGCTGGGGTGTAAAAAATGCTCCTTGGTGCTGACTGCTCGGGTGTGGTTATTCTGATTGGCTGCATGATGCGTGTAGCAGCCTCATCACGATTCACCAAGCAGTATGCTGATTTAAGCGTGAGCTGGCATTTCTGTAGCCTTCGAGTGACTGTGAGGAAGGCTGAGGACTGAGGAGGGTTTCAGGTAGAGTCGACCGACAGTAATCAGTATTGGTTTTTAGTCTTTCCCTGCAAATTATAAGGAAGTGACTAGAGATAGAATAGGTATCGATCTTGCAAAATTTATTCTGCCTACATCGTTCGGTTCCTGCGTGACGATCTGGCTCACATCCATCTAGGGAAGAGGAAGCAGAGACTATAAAAGATTCAGGAAGCAGAACCGAAACTTTATCGCAGGGGCCCGCCATTATGGGGGACAACCGGGATTTTTCCGGGCCCTGAGCTATGAGGGACCCGATTGAGCAGCATTAAACGATTTATTTACTTATCTTTTCTATTGCTGGCTGCCTGTGTGACTACACTGTAATACCTTTTGCTTGCCAGGGTGGGGGGATAATTTATGCAACCTAATAAATGACCCTCTGGATTGCAAAGAAAGGTATTACAGCGATACTGCGAAGTCACCTCTATTCTAGACGTGATGGCCGTGGTCTGTCTGTCTGCTGTGCGTGTTTTGTGGACGTATGAGCGGAACAGCCCTCTAGTGCCTAGCTGCGTGCTACTGTGTGTCTCACGCCAGTCAGAGAGAGCGAGTCTGATGGCAGCCTGCTGTCGCCCATCTCAAAAAATTTATTTAAAGGGACTGGGGCCACCTCTGTGAGCAATGTTGGTATCCCAGGGAGATGGAGTTGGTTAGAAATGCAGGGGAAAAACTGGTGCAGAGCAGGAGGATTCCAGGCTCTCTCCGGCCCCAGCACAGTTACTGGCTGCCCTCCAGGAGTCCATCAAGCTGAGGGACAGTACTCCCAAGGGCTTCTACTGTCCCTGCCAGGATGGGGAGGACTCGGAGAGTAAGCTGTGGATGCAGGGTAAGTGCCAGAGAAGCTGGCAGATGGGGCATGGGGTTGTTCAAAGGACCTGAGAGAAGGGGCATTTAGGCCTAGTATTTTGTACACACCAACTAGCTAACAAAATGGATTAATGCAGTACATTATAATGCACATGGTTATGTTTATACAAATCAAAATATTGCTAAAAAATATATACTCATTTAGGCAGTTGTAGTGTCTGAAGATATTAGTTTCTGTTCTTTTAGAAACTACACCTATGTTCTAGTTCTGGCTTACAAGGTAAGACTAGAGGTGGGCAAGCCAGAGCAGGCTTGAGTCTAGTGCCTGGCTCGGCTCAAACTCCATAAGCAACTGAAAGCCAAGGTCAAGCTGAACCAATTATGATAAAACCAAGTAGTTTTGTCGGCTTGAGTAGTTGGTGCAGTGCCTGAGACTTTCAACTCCTCTTGTGCAATGCACAAGTGACACAGAGTAATGGCTAAAATACCACCAACAGTTTAACCTTGTTCAGTTTCATTTGGTTTGTGTCTATATTCCCCACCCACCTCACTCAAGACTTAAGTATGCAGTGTTGTCTAGCCTTCTTTCCCAGTTGGACGAAAAATAAATGTAGGACAGCGTGCTGTCGGACTCAAGCTTGTGCTTTGGCTCGAGAGTCAAACCAGACCCCTGCTTGGCTTTAAGTGAAAATTATTGGCTTGCCCACCTCTAGGTGTGAGAGTATCTTCTTTGTGTGAGACAGTACCATTTAGGTGTGGTACAGAGCAATGCTGAGAGGTAATGCTGGATGTCCTCCAAATGTGGGACAGTTGGGAATTATGGTCTCATGGATGTGTGTGCCATCTTATGGGGTTGTCACTTCATGAAGACCAATCTAGGCGTTATGTAGCAAAACAGTATTTCACCAAGACGGTATTTTGTCAGCTTCAACAGGTGTTGGGGGGAGGAGAGAGTGGACACGAGACCATTTATGAAAGAGATAGTCTGCTGGGGAGTTGGAAGCCCTTAAAAGAAAAAAGAAAAAGATGGGTCCAGATGGGATTCACCCAAGTGTACTTAAGGAACTGAGCATGGTGCTAGCAGCCCCTTGGGCAGTATTATTTAGCACCTCATTTGAGATGGGAGTGGTTCCAGAGGAATGGAGGAGCACTGACGTGGTCCCGCTGCATGAGAGTGGTAGCAGGGAAGATGCCGATAATGTCAGTCCAGTCAGTTTCACATCAGTTGTGTGGAAGTCAATGGAATACCTGCTGAAGGAAAGACTGGTGGAGTACCTGGAAACACACAGGACCACTGGCAGCACGCTTCACGGTGGTAGGTCATGTCAGACAAATCTCATAGATTTTTTTGACTGGGTAACGAGGGAAATTTCAAATGGATCAGGGGAGGGCAGTGGATGTGGCCTGTCTGGACTTCAGTAAGGTCTTTGACACTGTTCCACACAGGAGGCTGATAAAGAACCAAGGTTTTAAATAAGCTGAAAAAACTGATTAACAGTTTGACGCATGAAAGTGCTGATCAGATGTGAAAATGCATAGCATTCGGCACAGATCAATTAGCAAAATAAAAAAAAATTATATAGTTTTATTAATGTTGTGTACTGTGTCATGGACTCTCTCAAAAATGATCAGCATTACCCCATGTTTTGCTTAGCATTTCGCCATGCTGTACCAGCTATTTAAAACCCTGAAGAACCTTAGTAGGCGGAGGTGGGGGAGAAGCTGATGTACTGGGTATCAAACTGGTTGAATGATAGGTGGCAGAGATGGTGGTAAATGGCATTCACTTGGAGGATGGGAGAGTTATCAGTGGAGTACCACAGGAATTGGTACTTGGCTCTGTCCTCCTCAGGGTCTTCATAAGTGATATTGTGAAGGAACTCAACTGGAAGGGAAGGTATGTCTCTTTGCAGATGACTCAAAAATATGCAACTCTGAGACCCGGGAGGGAGAGAGAGAGAGAGTGCAAAAAGATCTGGGGAAACTAGAGTCATGGTCTAGGGAGTGGTAGCTGGGTTTCAGTGCCAGAAAGTGCAGAGTGATGCACCTGGGGTAGGGAAACCTGGAGACTGTATAAGATTTGGGGGTATTTACCATTACCTAATAAGAAAGGGACCTTGGGCTGATCATACTTGATGATCTCAATGTGGCGGGGCAGGGCAACAGGCAAAGTGAGCAGGGTGCTGGGATGCATAGGAAGGGGATCTATAGCAGGAGGAGGGAGGTGGTGTTGCACCTGTGTCATTCACTTGTGAGACCCCACATGGAGTCCTGTGTCCAGTTCTGGAGGCTGCACCTCCACAAGGACATTGACAGGGTGGAAGCGATGCAGAGGAGGGCTACTAAAATGTTGTGGGGGTTGCACAAGAAACTATATGAGGAGAGGCTGCAGGAGTTCAGTGTATACTCCCTAGAGGACAGAGGAGCGAGAAGGGACATAACTGAGACATATAAGTACCTGTGGGGTGAACAAGGTGGAGGAGGGAACTCTCTTAAATAGGAGGAGGAGCACTGGAACAAAATAGGAGGAGCACCAGAACACAGAGGCAAGACATGAAGCTGGAGGGGAGGGGGGGTTAAGAGGGATGTGAGGAAGTAATTCTTCACAGAAAGGGTGATGGATGCCTGGAACAGTCTGACAGAGGAGGTGGTGTGGGTGAAGACAGTGGAGAGCTTCAAGCATGCGTGGGATAGGCACATGGCCGGGTATAGTAAATCGAGGTAAGGGGGGGGGACACCTGTGACCAAATAGAGTCCAGGGTGTAGTGTTAGGTAGGGGAAAATATGGCAGACTAGATGGGCCTACTGGTCATTTTCTGGTGACATATTCCGTGTTTCTCTCACCCTCTATCTCCCCCCCCCCCATCCAATGGCAGCCATCCATTGCCCTCCCCTCATCTTCTTGGCTGTCTATCATCTGATTTAAATAAAATAAAATTGCATGTAACCACTATTGTATACTTAGTTACCAACACTTATTTATAGCACCTTTCAAACAAACTGTATCCCAAAGCACTTTATAACATGGATTGCGAAAGACATGCAACCTGATTGATGGGAGTCCCTCTGTGTGGCCATGCATTAAATTCCCATGGAGGGACTCTGGGAAAGTGCTGTCAGCACTTGTTCCCTGCCTGAGAAAGCCAAGGATACCAGCAGGCATTAAAAGATGTGGGGAAGCGAGATCCCCAGCTGTAAAAAGCTGCTTGCTGTAGTACCGTCACCGGTGTCTGTCAGGCTTCCTTGTGTTCAATCCGGTGTCTTGTGCATTGTTGGACAGACAGGGAGGGAGAGAGGGCACGCTGCAGTGCCTGTTCTTTGTGTGTGACTGTGAGAGGTGTGTGGTCAACTTGGGCATGGAAGTGGCAGCTGCAAAGTCCTGCAGTTCTCTTTCTCTCTCTCTCTCTCTCTCTCTCTCTCTTTTTCTTTCTGGCAGCAACCCCCCCCCCAACACAAGTGATATTAGATGTCACTTTTCCAGTTTGCTGCCATAGTATCCTGCACGCAGAAGATGTGACCACGCGCTGTCTCTGTCAGCATCAGTGAAAATATGACTCACAGTGCACAATGTCCCCATGCAAGAGAGAGACTGAAAGAGATACTGGGCAAGCACTGCATCCCACTGCAGAGAGAGCACGGTCCCGGGCTTCACAGCGACAATGAGGATGTGTGAAAGTATCTTTAGTGTGCTCACCCAGCAATGCAGTGTATTACATCCTGATCCTACCTGCTACAGTGACTGACAGAGACTGAGACAGAGCACATCTGGTCCTCCCTGTTCCCGATCTCGAGTGCCACAGTTATGGGGAGGGAGAGAGAGAGAGAGAGAGGCATTTCATGTCCTGAAGCATGTCTGCTGTGGCTCTGTCTCACATCTCTCCTGTGCCTTGTTGCCACCACTGTGCTGTATCCGTGTGCTCCTTGTTCCCAATGCCGAATCCCACACTAACGGGGGGGAGCGTGCATTTCATATGGTGAACTATTTCTGCTGCGGCTCCGTCTTAGATCTGTTCCGTGCCTTGTAGCCAACTCTGTCCGTGTCCTGTAGTGCTTGTACCTGTAAACCACTGAGAGAGGGTACCTACAGGCGAGCAGCCAGTGAGACAGAGGAGAGGTAGAGAACGAGGCAAGGATGTGTCCTAAGATCCTCCACAGTCTGTTAAGCTGTTGTGTGTGTGTGTTTTTTTTTTTTGGGGCAAAGTAAGGGCTGTTTGAAGTGTCACACAGAATATTATACACGAAATGTCACAGATCTTGTCAGCACTGTATTTGTGACATTTGTGTGTGCATAACATAACTCAGTTATGCATACTTTGTTGGGGACCATTTTGCAAGGTGGCAGGATACAGTACCTTTTGCTATTTAAACTGGGAAAGCTCTTCTGTGGGTTTTCTTATTTAAACATAACCCATGTTACAAGTGCAATAACCCACTTCTGGGTGTGGGGTTACAGGCATTTAATGCATGCCTGAGTTGCTGTGAGGACACTTGGCCTTGCATCTCATGCCTCACATTGCACCGCATTGGCTTTAATAGGCAAGCATCCTGTATTTCTACATCCATTGGCTTATACAGTGCACACTTAAGGACCCCTTTTGCACTATAGTAACTATGTTCACATTGTGTATGCGCAAGCAAACGTAAAAACAAAAAAAAAAAAACAAAGGTAGGCTACAGTAGTACTGTATTGATGCAAAAGAAAAAAGGCTCAGCGCTCCGGGTTCTGTTTCACAGTAGCAAGTTGCTAGTTTAATAGCCAGGTGCCTGACAACAATCAAAGTCCCCAGTGCTTTGACCCCAATCCGGGTCTTCCTCAATGGGCGTAACGAGATATGCCCTCTGAGGATATGCCTTTTTTCTTTTGTTTCAATAATTGAGCCGGCAAGCTCTGTGCTTGTGCACCACAGCTCCTGTCTGCACCTGTCTCTTGAACTTTGTACAGTAATATTGATGCAAGAAAACTCAGTTCATTTGGCTTGCAAAGCCTTCATTACATGTAGACCCAAAGTGCCAGGGATCAGTTCCATGCTTTTGTCTTTATACAGTTCGCTAGCTGAATAAACCATGAGTTTGGTAGCTTTTTCTAGCTCTGTTGTGCAGCTTTTTGTGTGTTTCTTGTTAACGGTTTTCTGTTTCATTAGCATCCACTGCCCTAGGACAGAGTGCACGGTGACGGAACCTGTTTTGTTTGTCTATATATGGCCCTGTTTGGAGCTATAAGACCTTTCTGTAAACATGATGTTTCACCTGAGATAAGATATTCTTGTAATGTAAACTATAAATAAAATCAGTGTGGGATCTCGTTGACCTAACATGATGGAGCATTGCCCATTCTCCACTTGAGGTCTGTGTTGGGAACGCAGCTTGGCTCACAGATGGAATGTTTCAGTATACTAACATACTAAAATGCCAGCAGAACAGGCCTAATGGTCTCTCGAATCTGCTCGATTTTCAGCACCTGCACTGAGGATCGATTTTGGTGTCCCCTCCCCCTTCCCTTGGTTTATACTGTCCCCAGTCCCAGATGTTCCACCTGTACTGGGCCTCGTCAGATTTACTCTCCCCCTGTACCATCCCCATTTAAACCTGTCCACAGTCTCCACCTGTACCAGCTCCCTAGGCAGTACATTCTATGGCTCCACCATCCTTTCAGTGAAATAACATCTCCTCCTCTCCCCTCTGAGCCTGCCCCCTTCCAGTTTACACCTGTGACCTCTCGTTGCCCCACCATCCTTCCTTTGGAGCACCCTGACTGGGCCTCCTTTAGTGATCCCTTTCATGTACTTAAAGACCTCTATCATGTCCCCCCTCTCCTCAAGGGTGTACATGTCGAGCTCCCTGAGTCTCTCCTCATAGGTCCTCTCCCCCAGGACCCAGATCATTTTGGTTGCCCTCCTTTGGACCCTCTCTAGGAGTGTATTGTCCCTTTCTAAGTGTGGTATCCAAAACTGCACACAATACTCGAGGTGTGGCCTAACCAAGCAGTTGTACAATGGAAGGATCACTTCCGCCTTTCTGGAGGTAATTCCCCTGGCGATGTATCCCAGCATCCTATTTGCCCTTGCCGCTGCCCTCCTACAGGTTTCTGAGTTGTTCATTTTGACATCTACCACTACTCCCAGGTCCCTCTCAGTCTCACCCTCCGTGACTTGAATCATGTCTCCTCCCAGGGTATACCCCTGGCCTGGATTTCTGACTCCCAGGTGCAGAACCTTGCACTTCCCCACATTGAATTTTAGTTTCCATTTTCCTGACCACCTTTCCAGAGCCTCCAGGTCCTCCTGCAAGGCCACCCTGCCCTCCTCCTCATCCACCATTGCACCCAGCTTTGAGTCATCTACAGAGAGACTCATCTCACTTCTGATCCCCCTCCTGATGTCCGAGACATAGGCATTGAATTGGAGTGGCCCCAGCACTGACCCCTGGGAACCCCACTAGCAACCCACCTTGGGGATGAGGCTAACCCTCCAACCACCTCCTTCTGAGTATGTTCAGAGAGCCAATTTCCTATCCATCTTAACAACTGTCTCCCTACCCCCAAGTCCAGAAAGAGGACATCCACTGGCCTACCCTGGTCCACGGCACTCGCCACTATAGAACGATATATGTAGATAGTATGATTCAGCACAACTAACAGCCCTTGTTCAAAAGATGCCTTATTGTAAATGACCATGGAGACTTAACTATTCACCCTGGAGCAGTGGGTCTCAAGATCTCTGCTGAGGTGCATTGGTACAGCATGACTGAAATCCTGCCTTGCATCTGTCTCATACTGTACAGACAGATACAGAATAGGCAGGGAAGAAAACTGGGCAGACTAGGGGTGGGCTACAGTCCTTTGTGCTGACACATGCTGTGTGTCTTTGTACCTTGCCGGTGAATAAACTGAATTCTACTTTCTGGTGATATCAGCCTTGCATCTTTCATAACCACTGAATTGATGGGTCAGTAAAAAACAAAACATATTCATTACATAAAAGCAAAGGTAATGCAACTATAGGTTTCATGTAAATTTGTTTCCAGAAGGCAGTAGATGTAAACATGCAGTGCACAAAGGAAGGAAAAACACACAAGATTTGGGGTAAACTGTGTTAAATTGGGTAGGCAATTTTTCTGCATCCCGATTTGCTGATGAAATTCCAAATCTGTGCATTTAAGTTATCAAATTCCATGGCCTGGATCTGTGTTAGTTAGGATGCACCAACTAAGCCATATCACTACACCCCCAGCATAGAAATGTTCATATGACTGCCATTTATCCCCTACTAAAATCTTCAACTAGGCCCTAAAATAAAAACTGCTAAGTTAAAAAAATTAAGTAAATGTTTACATTCTCATCCCCTCATGATACACAGGCACAGATTTAGAAAATGAAGTGCTACTCATAGTTTTAATATACTTTGTTCCTTTGCCCGTTAGAACTACCATTCTGTCCTTATCTGGGGCGTAATGAGGCCTGACGCCGCAGGTGGAGGGCCTTATAGCCCCTGGAAGGTCCGGTATAGCACAATACCACCCACCCTGGAGGATATTATTGTGCTTAGAAAATGGCCAACTGCATTTTACATGTTTGGGAAAAAAAAATATGTGTAAATGTTAAAACACTTTCTTGTGAGAGATAGTTTTTTGTTATAAAATAGTTCTTCCGCCTGCATTTCAGTGCATTTCATTTTTTAAGGGAGCTTGTCAGACCCCCCCCCCCACACACACACACAGTGCTTCCTTGAGATAGGGACGAATTTATGATTTGTAAATAGTTACAGGGGATGTTGAGATATCTGTTTATGCCCGCTCGGATCCCACACAGCCCTGACACTGAGTATTCGCTGCCGCTGCTCGTTCGCACTTCTCTGTAGAACTGCCTAAGTAGTGTATTTAAGTATTCAGTTTTTAAATTCATTGACAGATTTCATTCGGTTGCCCAGTCCTGTAAAACAGCTACAGCCCAAGCTGTGTTCCTTCTTGTTTTTCTCATCCCTGTCAGTTTCAATTTGATGGCGCTGATCGACTGTCAAACTTACGTGATGCTACGTCCCCTCGCTGACAGGATTTTTCTTTTTTATTTTGTTTGCAGGTCACACATCAGGTTCCTGCTCCAGTTCTTCGATTGAAAACTGCTGGTCGAAATAGAGGTCGAAGTTGATGGGTGAGACATCTGACACTTTTGAAATTACGTTTTTTTAGTGGCCCACAGAAACTAGTGCTAGTAACTATCACTTGCTGACACTGACAGTGGAATGTTGATTTTGACGGTACAGAAACAGCTGACTCTGTGATATTGGTGGGTGATTGGGCAGTTGGCACTGGCGCTACTTCATGCCCGTGGTCTGTTGCCACATAGACCACGCTTGTGCAGTGCCAGCTGACCAATCAAATTACTTGATTTTTAATACCCATTTTCTAAAGCAGCATAAACAAATTCATGCAGGTGCGTGCATAGTAGGTTCACACTGCTGCAATTATTCTGTGGCACATAAAGGTGTCTGATTTGATGGCACGATCGCACACACACACTCAGACACACACTCAAGTAATGCGTAGCAAATTGAAAACCTTTAGTAATATAACCAAATGTTTTAAACAATCTGAAATTATACACTGCTGCACCACAACAATCAGTAAAAAAATGTCAAGAATTTCTGAAAATATTACTGTTTGTAAATTAAGAGTTATACAAGACAAATATAACAAAAACAGAAAGACTGCCTTTTTCTCCCAGTTAATCACCCTGTTTTGATTTCACCCCAGCTGCTTAAGATAACCGTGGAGAGAAACTTTGTTAGCTTGCTCTGAAAGAAAATCACAATCAGTTATTAGTTTAGTTTCAGCATTTTGGTATGTTAACCCCTTATGTTCATCTGTTTTTTTGTTGCCACTGTTTCTTCAGGTGTCGTCTTTCTTTCCTGGACTTCCGGTTCTTAAAGCTGTGCTCAAACAAGTCTGAATCAAAATCAGCGAAAAGAAGAATCCCCACCATCTGAGATTTTCTGGCTGAGCTCTTGTCAACACAGCTGCTGAAACATTAGGATTTACTCCATCTTTGATTATCTCAGTAAATCCTGGAAAGTCATTTCCAATACTCACAGGTACAGGTAACTTGGATACTACCTCCTTCTTCCATGGAGCCTTGGCTGTTCACCCCAGGTGGGGATGAGGTGGAGGTAGCTTACCCTCAAGCTTCTAGTTTTGTTGGGAGGTATGAGTGGCGGGTCAGGCAGTGGAGGGGGATCCTGCATTGAATGGTAGCCCTTCATCTTCAGGTGCACGGATCCATTCTCCTTGTTTTCCACTGTCCCCGAGGACATCAGCACCCAGAGGGGATCTATTGATGTGCATACGTGCTTAGGTGTGCTGTTGCACCCAAATCCCATCCTCCCCTTCCCTGATGTCCCTAGCTGCACTGCCACCCATGTTCATCCAGGTGGCAGCATAGCAGTGGGGATGAGTAGTCTCCCCATAGGAGAACAGTGTCCTGTGGAATGCTCAGTACCTCTACCGAACCCGAACTTGTACCTTAACTTAGGTCGCTATTATAAGGTTGTTTGTTACTGTATTTGTGTTACTGGTTTCTGTTGTGGAGATGTAACAGAGGTTCAGTGACAAACAGAATGGCAAAATTACTTAGTGTTTCTATAAAGTCTAAATCAAGCTGACATATGGCACGCTCCTCATTTTTATGTTGCTTGCACGCATGTGCAAGAAACATAGTGCCATCATTGGAGATTTCGGAGGTGTGTCACCTCCTCCTCCAATTCAGTCAGTGAGCTGGCAGCGCTGTCCCTGAGTTAATGCATTTTGGAGCTGTCTATGACACGCTCCAAATGCAGTGGCATACAGTTGAAAGGGGAGCTACGCTCAGTGAGCAGAGAGCAGTGAGCTCCCCCGACACACAGGCGCACGCCCTGCACCTAGTGTGTGTAGCCAATGGGGTGCCCAATCCCTGTCGGCTGAGCTGCATCTGTTTCCGCCGCCTAGTTAGTAGGTGCCACGCTGGGAGCCCACCCCAGCGTGGCAATCAGTCCATAGGCCACAGGGTGCCAATCTCCGCCGGCTGAACGCCTCTATCAGTCTGTGCCTGCTGGGAGCCCACCCCAGCATGGCAAATGGTCCCACAATGTCATTTTTTTTATTTTCAACCTGAAAACGAAATGGTCCCGGAGCATCTCCCGACCCCCTTCCACAACCCGCACTCCACCCACTGCGCACCCAGCCTCCCCACGCCCCCTCACCCCATACTTACCTCCAGACTCTGGCGCAACGATCTTGGTGGACCAGGAACACGCCTGCACTCTTCAAAGCTGACCGCGAACTGAGGAAATGCCGTAAGCTGTATAATGGCCTAGATAGGGTTTCAACTTTGTTGATCTTCAGGTATTTTGTTTTGCACCACCAACATAGTTTTGGGATCCTTCGATGAATGATGTCACTGTCATGGCGGTGAGTCTGGCCCGGAGGGTGACTTCGCAGTGACTGCAAAATCACCCTTCAGGCCTGAATACCAACATGACAGTGACATCATTCATGAGAAGGGTCCCAAACCCCATGTTGAAAAATTTGGTGCAAAAATTCCAAAATGACTGTTTATTTAGCGTGCATTGAGCAGTTCCTACGCAGGCTCGTAAGTTCACGAAATTTCAATATTTGCACTCCAGATTTTCAACATAGCCATTTTACCACACCTTCTTATGAGTAGTGCAGCTGTCATTTTTCACATCTCACTCGTAATGTGTTTCCGCCCATGTAGCGCAGAATGGCGTAGTCGGTGTGCGAAATCAATGTACGGGACAAATTAAGATATCACAGTGACACTGTTCATGAGCAGAGGTCTTAAAATGGCTATGTTGAAAATTTGGTGAAAAAATTCCTAAAAATGACTGTTTTACGAGCGTGCATTGCGCAGTTCCTACGCAGGCTCGTAAGTTCGCAAATTTTCAATATTTTCACTCCAGATTTTCAACATTGCCATTTTACCACACCTCCTCATGAGCAGTACAGCTGTTATTTTTCACACTTCACCCAAAATGTGTTTCCGCGCATGCATCACATCAAGGTTATAAACAAGTTCTCTTGTCAATATAGCCCTTTGTTTGTGAAAGCAGTCAGCCTGGGAGGTGTAACGTATAGCCATTAACACTTGCTTAACCTAATCTTTTTCACTGCAGCAGAGCTGAGCCTGATCCCACCTTTTGAAGCAGTAGAAGTGTTAACTTCCTCTTTGATTAGCTGGTAAACACTTTCGTTTGTAACAAAATTTAGGCATTCTTAAATGTGTTTTGCTTCCTTAAGGTAAAAGTATGGGCCCCCAAGGCGCAGGAGCACAGTTTGCACCTAGCTAAGGCTGGCCCCTGCTGATAAGGACATGAAACAGAGACAGCGACAGTGAGCAATGAGCCCCCAATTTCCACTCCTCTGTGTGCACTCTGCCTGGTTATGGGTGGGGGTGTCAGTATCCCAATGATGTGCTTCCCACTGTCCCTTGTCCCATGCCCTTTAAAGCTGTTGACAAAGACATATTTTCATGATACCACCCTTTCTGGTAGTTCATTCCACTATGGACTATTACCTGTGCCACTGTTTTATATGCAAGCAATAATACCCGAAAGGGTGGGCATCTATTGAAAGTGAACGAAGAAATAGTACACTTAGTGAGATAAGTATCATGTAATGCTAATCTATATGTTTTTTCGCTCCACAGATGTCCATCTGAAGGTCCGGGAGAAGGACTGTCGTGGGAGATGTCGTTGTCACCTTGATAATTCAGAATAACCAAAACCTCAGCGATCAACCTATGAAGACAGAAGAGGTCTTTCCAGTCCTACTTGAATGTTCCGAAACCATCTTAATCTGATTGGCTCACGCAAGTCGAACTTTACATGATTTCCAATTCCCTGTCATATTGTAGAAGAATGCAGTGTGGTCCATACCAAGAACAGTCAATCAAAATTTGAAGTAGGCCAGTGTCCACCAAAAATAAGACTTTCAGTACATAACATGGTTGGACACCTGCTTAATTAGCCAATGTTATGTCTGCTAATAAGATGCACCCAAAGTAAAATTTTAATTTGTTTTGTACAATTGTTCAAAAGTATGCATGCATTGCCGACCAGTGTTACTAGTTAGTTATCTGTATAGGCCTCTTGTCTGAAGCTTAAAGAGTCCTTTGACAGTTTCATTTTACAAGGCCTTCTGTCTTAAATTTACGAAGGTCCTTGGCTGGCCATCCCATCACAGCAAGTCTCCTGTTTAAGTTTATGGAGGTCCAACATACCAAGCATTACTCTCTAGTCTGGATGTTTCATAACTGTCTCCTGCTTGTTTGTGACTTATATGATGACCACTGTTAACTAGGCAGGTAACACAATACTTATATACTGCCCAGTGTTAATCAGTGATGACTCTAGTTTGCATCCTGCTGACCACTACTAAGTATTCCGTATAACAAATGTTCTGTATTTCAAAATGTTTTTTTGAGTAATACTTCTGTTTGTAATGTAGGTGTTCAGCTGAATATTTTTATTAATTGATAGATTCATTGCCAGCCACTTGGTATAGTAATCACAGTGCAACTGTGACTGAAATCATACTTGGAAACAAGGCCAAGATGTCGAAAAGAACCTTTTGGCCTAAAGAAAAAACAGTTTGCTCGTATTGTAATATAA
Organism: Neoceratodus forsteri; assembly: GCA_016271365.2. Classification (NCBI taxonomy): domain Eukaryota; kingdom Metazoa; phylum Chordata; order Ceratodontiformes; family Ceratodontidae; genus Neoceratodus; species Neoceratodus forsteri. The sequence continues at coordinate 627,204,591 of CM057459.1, forward strand.
CAATCAGAACAGATAGGTTAGGAGCACATACTAGCAGTAAGCATTCAGGAAAGTCAGTAAAAGAAAAGGGCTGGCAGGATATATCTATGTTGTTGCAGTCAAACAAACCCACCTCTTCACAGGCAAGTTGTGATGTGGAAGATATCGGGGAACCACAATCAAAAATAAGTTGTCTATCTGGTGATATGGTACATGATATAGTGAACGAATCTGTCGATAATGGTAATTTGTCTTCTGCAGTAGCAACCTTTGAGATGCATGATGTCATCTCAAAATCTGCATCAGAAACATTGGTCCATGGCATATCTGAGCATGCAGATTGTTCAAATGTTGATGTACAAAGTCCTTGTGAAGTTATGTCACATTCTGATATTGAATGTGAAGACTGTAACAACCATGATGAAACACAGGCCACACAGCCCACTTCCACTTACCAAGCACTTGATGATGGTGGTGACATTTCAGTAGATCAGCTAGGCAAATATTCAACAGATCCTGCTCTATATATCAACCATCACATGAGTACTGATGTAATTAGAGACATATTACAGAAGGGACCATGCCAGCCAGGTTTGCATGACAGTTACCGTTTTGAGAAAGAAAAATGGCAAACGAATGTTTCAGTGAGTGGTATTATAACACTTTAAAAACAGAATGAAACACTACAGAGAGTGGTTAATATTTTCTCCTAGGAAACGATGTGCATTCTGCTACCCTGTTGGCTATTTGCAAAACATTCTCGAAAGAGTTTGAGCCAGCTTTGCTGATCCAGATTATGGCTTTTCAAACTGGAAAAAAGCAACCACAAGCTTTATCAAACACGAGCAAGCCACAGTCCACAAAGAGTCAGTCAGAGAGTTACTGATGACCAGATACAGACTGAAAACTGGTAGCACAGTTAACAGAGAGCAGCTGAAGGCTTTCAGTAGACAGGTATGACAGTTGTATTTTCTTCATGGTGGCTTAGATAGAGATAAATTGTTATGTCATGATGTGCTTGCAAGGACTCCTGTCTTAAACTTAATGAGTCCTTTGTTTGACAGGTGCAAACCAGTTTACAAGGTATTGTCTTTAAGTCTAAGAAGATCCTTGTCATGGCATATGGTTGCAATTCTCTTGATTTAACTTATTTTTTTATCATGGATATTTCAGTCATCGGCTACCACAGTAGGAAAGTACAGCTACATAAGAACTTGCCATAACAGTAGATCTTCTAGAGAGGTTCTTATAGTAGGTAATTCCATATTGTACTGATGCCAGCATCGGATAATGAGGCACCATGTACTCAGGACTGGGTATGGATCAGGCCGGATATGACAGGGTTTGATACCCATGAACCAGGGGTATGCCAGGGCAGACGATCTGGCAGGGTGCCCAGCAGGCAGGCCTGGAACTGGAGCATGGTCTGGTTGGTCAGAACAGGGGCTGTACATTGGGACCCCTTTATACTGACGCCGCATGATATCGGTCACCTGAAGTGAGGCGGCACCGCCAGAGACTGCTAGCTAGAAATTTTTCCGAGGACTGGACGCTCGCCGCATCAGTCCAATATGTAATTTCCTCCTGCAAGAGTGTCTCAAGTAAGATCTTTAATGTCTGTGTATGATAATCAAAACAACATCTTCAGCATCACAGCTGTGGCAACTGGAAAGTCACACCACCTATTGCAGCAGAGCCAACACCATAATTTAAGACACAACACTTTCACCACATATTCTAGTCTTAATGATGCATCAGCAGCCACTCCTTGTTTTGATGCTGCTGTGCTGCAAGGACTCCTATCTTAAGTTTATGGAGTCCTTGTCTTTCACAAGTTCATTTTACAAGGTATTCTGTCTTAAGTTTAAGAAGAACCTTGACTGAGCAGGTGCTTACATGTAAGGCTCTTGTGTTAAGTTACAATAGTGCCAGCCTCACAGTCAGATAAACATGATTCCTGCCCTGTCACTGCTTATTACTCATTCCTATTGTACTGTCTGATGACTAAGATACAACAGAACAACTATGTAAGAATTCAAAGTTACTGTTTATAGTAGATCTTTGAGGGATCTGGGCATTAGGCTATGCTACAACGGTTCCCCTTTCTTGGGGTCCTGTTCATGATTTGGCTTTTTTATTTAGTTTGTCCCTCTGTCTCTCCTCGTATATCTGGGGTGTAAGCCTTGCTCCGCTTTTGTCTGTGTGCCATTCCACTACAGATGTACTGCTGGAAATCTTTGTGTGGATTACCATTCTGACAATACAGTTCCCACGGTTGTACCTGATGAGGAATAAGATCCCCTCGAAGATCTACTCTTACGCCTTGCTAAGTGAGCTATTACCAAATGGTTCGTACAAACAGTTCAAGCATATACCACTGTAGAATTATATCCATTTACCTAACATCTCTCTTGCATTCCCTGTTGTATAATGGTATTAAAAAAAAAAAAGTGGCCAATTTTGTAATTCTGGACAACGTAACTGCACTTCAACCTAGAAGGAGGGGGAAGTAGGTGTTACACATCTAATAATTAGTGCTGCTCACCATGAAGCAACTTGGAAATAAACTAAAAATTGCCATATTTTAACTTATGATGGTGAAGTGGCAGTGACAGATGTTAACAGTGAAAGTTTGCAAGCTACCTAGATCAGCAATAGGCACATTAAACATGCGTACATCTGATTTTGTAACATGTTGCATGTCTGTGAGTGGAGGAGGGCCACAATCAAGCAGATTAGCACAGCTAGTGCAATGTGCTGTGCACTTAAACTCAGACTGCACTGTCGTGCATTGCAGCAGCTGTAACTACTGCACTTTTTTTTCTGTACAGCAATATTTTCTATATACATTGCTTCCTAAAAGGAAGACAAATACTTATTGGGGTGCTGGGTTATGGGGCAAACATAGTACATTTGTAGCTGGGACAGACTCTCACAACAGTGACACAATTTGACCATTCACAGACAGTCACTCACACTCTTTCAGTGTATTATTCATCTGCAAGGAAACTCAATTCCCTTGCCAGCAAAGTCATGTGCATCATGTCATATCTTTATGGTCTGGGTTAAGTTTGACTTGTCATATCAAACAAAAACTGACCTATAGCCTATACACAACCAAATTACACCCACATAAGTTGTAATACCTTTTTTTTAAAGTTTGTATGTACAGTAGGTGTTACAATTTAACTGTGGCAGATTCAGTAACCCACATTTACAACCTTTCTACTTCAGGTCCAGCATAACAGAGAAGTTCTACACAGACTATTGGATATTACATTAGTTCTTTCAAAACAAAATCTTCCTTTCCGTGGCCATAGGGAGTCTTCTTATTCATGTCTGAATTCCTCGTTCCTCTAGTAACACCCAGAATGAGGGGAACTTTCTTGAACTTGCAAAGATATTAGCAAAGTATGACAGCATATTAAATAAACACCTGAGTGAATCTAAAGGGAAGCAGAGTTATCTAAGTCCAGATATACAAAATGATTTTATATCCGCTCTTTCAAGTGTGGTTTTAGACCACATTACCAGTGAAGTGCGTGATTCCAAATACTTTGGGATCATTCTTGATTCAACCATTGATATTTCTCATATTGATCAACTTTCATTCTGTGTACGCTGCATTGATCATAACTTTAATATTCAGGAGAGATTCCTACTTTTTAAAAATATTGAGAATTCATCATCAGTGCATCTATTTGAGGTATTAAAAAAAACCTTAACAGACCTGAGACTTGATATGGCCCACCTTCGCTCACAGGCATACGATGGGGCAGCAAACATGTCTGGTGCAGTATCTGGTTTGCAAACCCATGTAAAAGAAGTAAACAAGCATGCTTTATATGTTCACTGCTATGCACACAAGCTTAATCTGGTGCTTGCAGATAGCTGTAATGTGTGTACAGAGGCAGTTACCTTCTTTGGCTATATAGAGAAAGTATACACCTTTATCACTTCCAGTCAGCATCGTCTAGACATATTTAATAAAGATCAGCATGAACTGAACATTGGCCCTAGGCGACTTCAACGTCTATGTGAGACTAGGTGGTATTGCAAATACAAAGCTGTCAGGACACTGAAAGATACTTACCCAGCTTTGATATTAGCATTAGAGAGAATTCCGGCAAAGGAAAGGACAGCTAAAAATGTAGGTGATGCACATGCTCTACTTGAGTTCCTACAGAAATTTGAATTTGTACTAATGCTGCACATATGGCTAGAAATTTACACTCGGTTAATAGCCTGTCGGTGTACTTGCAAAGTGAAACAATGGATGTCATCACAGCATCAACCATGGTCACTTCATGTTTGAAACTATTTGAGCAAAACAGAACAATTGATCATTATAATGATCTGATTAACTTGTCAACTAAATTTGCAGAAGACAATGAGGTAGACACAGAGTTCAAAGTAACTAGACAAAGATGCCGCAAATGTATGCCCGGTGAACAAGCACAAGATGAGCAGACAAATGATCCTGCATTGCATTTCAGGACTACTGTATTCTGTACAATCTATGATAGAATCACAACAGAAATGCAAGAGAGATTTAATGACTTTCATAATACAGTTAAATGTTTCAGTTGTCTGTTACCAAGTCATTTTAATGACAGAGAAAGTCTTCTGAACCTAATTTCAGCTTACTCAGAGGATATAGACAGTGAGGTAGCACAGTCAGAGTATAAACAGCTTTGTGCTTTCTATGAAGAGCTCTCTCCGAGTCAAACACCATCGACAGTATGTTCAATGTTACGCTTTGTGAAAGATAATGATCTCCAGAATGCATATCCAAACCTAGGAATACTGTATCGTATTTTCGGTACAATTTCAGTGTTCACCGCTAAGGCTGAACGCGATTTAGCAAACTCCGTATTCTAAAAATTATGTAAGATCTACTATGGCAGAAGAAAGACTGTCATCATTGGCACTTTTAAGCATTGAAAGGGACATTGCTGAGCAGGTAGACTTTTCATCAGTAATTGATGTGTTCAGCAAGAAAACACAGAAGAATGATTCTGAATTAGAGGTGCAATAGCCGACAGTGTTGTAATACTACTGAACCTCACTTAAAGGATTCAACAAACTTTGACTGCAACAACTAGATATATCCTGTCTGTACATTGTCCATAAGGGTAGAAACAGGATCATTTTTCCTTCCCATTTCATAGCTGCTTCACAAGACTATATCCCTGTTGTCTTGGTAACTTGTTTAATCAGCATGACTATACAGGGAGAAGAACATAGCGGCAAGCACAGTCACTTGTTGAAGTATATTAAGTGTGCAACTGATGTCAAAACATAGATCTTCTTCGGGGGTATCTCGGTCATCAGGTACCACCACCTTAGCAACTTCGCCATCTGTAAATGGGCATCATCACAGAACATTTTCACCATTAAAATGGCTGACATTGTAAAACATCAACACACCACAGAGTTTAGCAAATTATAACTCTGGATGTTTACTCAATAACACATGCTGCTTTTTTGAAGGCCAGTGCTACAATGGCTCTTGTCTTAAGCTTATGGAGTCATTTCACAGAGTCTGTTCACCACATTCTGTCTGTGCTGCAAAGAGGACTCTGTTGTTTATAATGGATTACTTTAGCAGGTTCAGCTTACAAGGTCTTCTGTCTAAGCTTACAGATTTTTCTTCTTGCTTGGCCCGGTCATCACAAGTCTCCTGTCTTAAGTTTATGGAGATCCATCCAGCATCAAAAGCATTGCAGTCGACTGTGCTGCAAGGAGGACTGTTGTATTAGCTTATAGTAAAGTCCTTTAACAGGTTAACATTACAAGGTCTTCTGTCTTAAGTTTAAGGAGATCCTTGCTTGTGCACATGCTTAAAATGTTACTGTTAACCATGGATGCTGGATGTCCATAAACTTATCTATTCTACCTGTCATTGATTTGTACTGGTTCCTACGATGGTGGTACCTGGTGGTGACTGAGATCCCTAGATTGAAGATGTGCTGTTATGCTGACTTCTTCACGTAATTCATATTATAACATTTGATGCCCTACCTTTGTTGAAAACACATCCAGGTATCTTCCACTAATGATATTTGAAGCACAACACCATAGTCACTCTTGCCCTATAACACTATTATCAAATGTGGACAATAATGAAGTCCTGTAACCTAAGCTGTTGCCACATATGCCTCACGCCACAGAAAACTAATGTAAAATCTAAAGAGAAATTCTGTTATGATCAACTGTTGCTGATGTAGTTGTAAGACAATTTTTTTTTATGCTATTACCTGAATTACTGTCTTGTCAATGTGATTCATGCACTGACACTGTGCAATGGCTCCTTTTACTATAGTACAGAAGATAAATGCACTTGTATTACACTATTTTCATTCTGTTATCCGGGCTAGCATTTCAGTTTTATAAAAAGAGCATGTGTATCACTGGTAGTTTACAGTCTTGTGTACAGAGGTCCCTCCAGATAATGTTTGGGAGTCTTGCAACTTTGATGTTTTACTGCTACAAGGAATTTCTCTGATTCATGCAAGTAAAACATTTTATTAATTCAGAGGACCATATCTTCTGGTTGCATACTTTTAAGGTTTTGGGTTGATGGTAGAAGATGGAGCAAGTCAATCTGTCTGATAGATGGGGTAGGCTTAATCCTCGGAGGAGAGTTCAATTTCCTCCTCTTTAGGTGGGATACCTCCTAGGGAATTGAGGGGTGTATGACAAATAGGTTTAGCGTATCATCATTTAAGATTTGAAATATGGGGGATAGGGGTACATAAAGTTTAACCAAGGGCCATGTTGGTGAGGCCCATAAAATAGGGGACATGACTACTTTCTTTGCACAGTGTCCTCTTGATATTTAACATACAGATGCTCTCCAGTTCTTTTATTGGATACACAGTATTCTGATATACTTTGCTTTGATCTTTGTGTTAAAGTAATGATCTAATTGTCTTAGTTGTGTGACTACCCTGCATCCCCCTCTGCTCAGCTGTTACATCTCTCTTTTCATACTACTTGAACAATCAGATGACTGGCATGGAGTGGGAGTCTGTGATATCACAGAATGTCTTAGACATATGAAAATCAAGAGCAATAACTGGTTCAAAGAGTGGAATTCAATGTAGATCTGAGGGCAATATGGCACCCCAAAGCCACTTTATTTATCAAAAAATTATCAAAGCATATCAGGATTCAAGATGCATAACTGGCATGGAAAGGCAGATAGAAGGGAAGTTAAATATACAAATCTCATCTAACTCCTATACATTCTGCCCACCCCATCTGGATCATCTACCTGTTGCAGATCTTGGTGTCATCTGCAAACAGACAAGCCTTACCTCTAGTCCATCTGCAATGTTACTAATGAAGATATTGAAGAGGACTGGCCCCAGGACTGATCCCTGAGGTACCCCACTTGTGACTTGCATCTCTTCTGAATGTATACCATTTACCACCACTTCTGTTTTCTGCCCGCAACCAATTTACCACCCAGTTGACCAACTTTGACCCACCCCGAGCCTACCCAGCTTATTTTATCAATCTTCTATGTGGAACAGTGTTGAAAGCTTTGCTGAAGTCAAGGTAGGTGACATCAATTGTCTCCCTGATCCACCACTCTGGTTACCCAGTCAAAGAAATCTATGAGATTCATTTGACAGCACCTACCTTTGTAAACCCAAGCTGTCTTGGATCCTGTGCCCTATGGTTCCAGGTGTTGCATTATCCTTTCCTTAAGAGTGCCTCCATAATCTTGCCCACTACAGAGGTAAGACTGACTGGTCTGTAGTTCCCTGCCTCCTCCTGCTACCACTCTTGTGAGCGAGATCACATGAGCCCTCTCCAGTCTTCTGGGACCTCTCCTGAGCTCAGAGACTCACTAAACAGTTCTGCTGATTGCTCTGCTAGTTCCACCCTTAGCTCCTTAAGTACCCTGGGATGTATGCCATCAGGTCCCATTGCCTTGTCCACTCTGAACTTAGCAAGCTCTTGTAGGAAGCTCCATCTTCCTTTCCATGCCAGTTATGCATTATGATATGCTTTGTTAAATGTTTGATAAATACTGTAGCTTTAGGGAGCCCTACTGCCCTCTGATCTACATTGAATTCCACTCTCCAAACCAGTCATTGCTTTTGATTTTCATATGTCTAAGACATTATGTTACATCACACACTACCATTCCATGCCATTCATCTCATTGACCTGGAATGTTGATTATGTCATATAATGATATGGCACCATGAAAGGACAGAGCTGCAGACTGCAGCTGCTGAGCAGTTAGGATTCAGGGTAAATACAAAAGCAACAAAATTATTTAGCTTAACAAAAGCTCAAAATATATCAGAATACTGGGTATCCAATAACCAACTTTTGAAATTGAGTATCCAATACCACAATTTGAAATTTAAAGTTTTTAAAACTAATATGTAACTAGTTATACTGGCAATTGGCCTAGTAATACTGCTTTCTATAGTAACACTATAGGAATTGTGATGTGATGGTCCTGTGGTTGTGTTTTGCTAAACTGTGTTTTGCACTTTCAAATGAAGGAACTGGTATGTTTCAAAAATATTAAACATTTCACGATACAAATTGCTACTATGATCTCTTAAGACAGCTAATATGAAAATTACCAAAATAAAAATATGAGGCCAACAATTAACTGTCTTTTGTTTTCTTTTCCTTACATAAAGTACTTCGTGAGAACTTATTGACCTTCTTACTTGTGCTTCTGTTTGAACCTGGGACAAATGTACATCAAAATGTAATAACTAGTGAGGTATTAAATTAGAACTAGCACAAACCAGAATGCATTTTATAACCCATGGTTTCTGGGTGCTCAGAACCCCCACCCTTCTTCATGTCGTGGTACACAAAAATCAGGACTTTTTGGTTAGTTTGCCCCCCCTGAAAAAAAAAACTACGCCACTGCCCACACCCCTTCCCTGGCCTGCAATGCCTGCCCTCATCCATGCTGTTGTGTGTATGCCTTGTATGCTACAACTCACTGACTAGTTGCCCACTGGGTATCCTGCCCTCCTCAAAGGGCTGGCACACCTGGGACTGGTGCCAGATGAAGGCGTCGTGGGCACTGCCAGGGTACTGTGCATAGACATTGCTGATGCGCCCAGCTGCATCGCACACCACCTGGCAGTTGATGGAGTGGTACCCCTTCTTGTTGACGTACACATCACTGCCATCGCCAGGTGGTGCACGAATGGGGACATGGGTGCAGTCAATGGCACCCAGTACAGATGGTAGGTGCGCAACTCGATGAAACTGCTGCATTGTTTCTCAGCACTCTGCTGCCATGCTGGGGAATACTATGAATTCCCCAGCATGTGGCAAGAGAGCCTCTAGGAACTGGGTCAGGAGGTGTGAGGTGGCAGACTGCGTTACCCCAATGGTGTCCCCCGTTGGTCGTTGGAACGTCCCTGTGGCAAGGAAGCACATCGCTGCTGTCACCTTCTCCTCCACTGTCATGGCATGACTGCGTCTGGTATTTGGGTGCAGCTGCTCATGCAGGAGTTCACAGAGCTGCCTCAACATTCCCCTGTTCATCTGATACCAGCCAATGATGTGGTCATCAGGCAGGGTCTCGAAGGAGACCCTGGGCTGGTACAGCCTGTTTGCAGCATACCGTCTCCTTGGCCTGTGTTGTGGCCCATGTTGTGCCTGCGCCCTCTCCTCCTCCTCCTCCACTACAGCTGCCATCAATGGCAGCATCATTGCTACTGGCACTGCACACATTCCCACTTCCTGTGCTGGTCCCTCCTCCTCTGTGTTTTGCCCTGTGTTTAGACCAGCCTTTTATAGGTGGTAACTAGCACCGCGCTACGTGCCTCACTATGTATCCTAGCGCGGTGCTGGACCTTTGAATATCCCCTTGTGTGTCTCTCTTGGCCCTCTCTTCCTTTTGCCCCTTGCATACATTAGTGGTTTGCCAGCACTAATGCTGTTAGCGTGCGCTAACTGGTCCTTTGAATATGGTGGGTCCCGCGCTATTCTGGCGCTATTGCCGCGCTATGGTTTGAATATCTGGCCCTTAGTGTCTTAAATACTGAATTAATTTAAATTGACAAGCACCCATTGTGCATAAAAACAATTAGCAAAAGACATCTTCAAACACTCCAAACAGTTAATGAGCATTTTTACAAATGTATCCTAAATACAGCTTAGTACAACATACTCCATGTACTTACTATACAAAATTACCATTTCATTTGTTCTGATTTCAAAATTTATCATACTCAGTAAAAGTTAGCCTTACTAAATTAATTCTATTACACCAAAATATTGTTTATAAAGTGCACTTAAATTGTGGTTTCCTCTGCCATTTTTTATGTGAATATGTCACACAATTACTCTCATAAGGAAAGAGCCTGTTAAATTAAGAGACAGCTAAAGCATTTAACACACAATAAAAAACAATGTTATATCTCCATTTTAAGGTAAGATTTACATCTATACACATTGAAGAGAGAGAAGGGGGGAGTAGGAAACTCTGTGTGTCAATTAAAAAATTATAGAATGTGCTAATATGGAAAGGATTTTTTATATAAGAAAAGGAAAGGAAGACACTTTTTCTAAAATATGGCATCCATTTACTTTATATACTCAATATAGAATCTAAGTTGATTCATATTACACCAATTGGGAACAAAAGAATAGTAGAGATAATGTTAGGTACTGCTTTCCCCCACCTGTACAGTGATTCACTATGATACCAAACACGTTTGATAATCATTTGCCTGAAAGCGGGTATCTATCTGAGTACAAAAAAAAAAAAGCAGTACTATGAGCTACGGCAACTTGAACGGAAATGGCTCAGTGCACAGCAAGTGAATACAGAGACCTTATGCAAACTCACTGAGAAGGCTGAGAAGGTGAGAGGCATGCACAGGGGTGTCGACCAAATTGTGGACATGCTGGAGTGGCTAACAGAGTGCATGCTGCCTGGGAGTGCAACCTCATCGAGCACAACAGCTGTCTCCACAAGGATGGGGAGAGTGACAGGGCCACAAAGAGTATGTCAGGTTCAAGTAACACAGTGAGGAACAGCAGCCAGCAAGGCGCACCAGCTGCCAGAAGACTAACAAGAGCCACAGGAGGTGCAAGGGGCAAAGCAAACATCAGATGCCTAAGCACAAGTGCAGGCTCTTGGCATGTGAGGAAGTGACCATGCCACCACAGAATGTGCACCACTCATGCACAGTGCATAGTCATGGATGGCCACACAGCACATGTCATCCTGCACACTTATGTCCATGACACACAAGCATACCACACCTCAAGGGATGCACTACACATGCACCTCCTCCAAAACACCTGCACTACACAGTAACTCCCCCCACACATGCACTACACATGAAATCCTCATATCACCAAAGGTAGACAGGGTCCATCAGCATAGCTCACATCACTGTGCGCAAACACTGAGGCAAGGGTTACCCCAAAGGGCATTTGGCTGGGAAGCCAAGTTTCAAGAAAATACAAAATCACACATGCCCCCACAATGCAAAGCATCATGGGCTGCATATGCAAATCACCAGAGAATGTTATGCTGGTCCAACTTTAAGCAGAATTGCATGGTGCCGAAAGGCCTCTCACGCAATTTGCAAAGGGTGCTAACAGAAGACATAGACAAGTTTTGGTTCTACCAGGACTCATCAGTATGCCTCATTTGACACCTCAGTGGAATGGACCAGCTACCCTTAAGGCAGTGTGCCTTGATATATTGTGGTGAACCCATTAAAATAAAAAACTATTTAAAAGACAAAGAACCACTAAGCTAAACACTGAGGCAAGGGTTACCCTAAGGGCATTTGGCTGGGAAGCCAAGTTTCAAGAAAATACAAAATCACACATGCCCCCACAATGCAAAGCATCTGTGGGCTGCATATACACATCACCACAGAATGTTATACTTGGCCCAACTTTAAACAGATGCATGGTGCCGAAAGGCCTCTCACGCAATTTGCCAAAGGTGCTACATAAGACATAGACATCGCGGTTTCTCAACCTACCAGGACCCATCAGTATGCCTCGCCTGTTTGACACCCCAGTGGAATGGACCAGCTACCCTTAAGGCAGTGTGTGCCTTGATATATTGTGGTGAACCCATTAAAATAAAAACTATTTAAAAGACAAAGAACCACTGTGCGCAAACACTGAGGCAAGGTTACCCCAAAGGCATTTGGCTGGGAAGCCAAGTTTCAAGAAAATACAAAATCACACATGCCCCCACAATGCAAAGCATCATGGGCTGCATATGCAAATCACCAGAGAATGTTATGCTGGTCCAACTTTAAGCAGAATTGCATGGTGCCGAAAGGCCTCTCACGCAATTTGCAAAGGGTGCTCACATCACACCACATGCACACACAACACACACCAATGCTGCATATCAGGCACAAAGGCACTCAGGGAAGTACTTCATCACAGTGCCACATGGCACACACAGCTAATGTGCAAATGTACCCAGTGTGACCACATGCTGCACTGCACTGCACAGCCCAACAGCATTTCCCCCACCACCCCACCAGCAGGTCCAACATTATCACATGGTGGGACATCATCTGGTACGTTGCATGGCATGGGTAGTTGATGTTGTACACAGATGTTCTGAAGCATGGCACAGGCAGTGAACACTGCATGCCATCCCATGGGCAAGCATCACCATGCTATCCGTGTGATCCAGGCACTTAAACCGCATCTTCAGATGGCCAATCATGTGTTCCACCATGGACCATGTCTTCTTGTGTGCCTCACTGTATGCCTCCTCTGCTTGCCCACGTGGCTCCAGGTACAGTGTCATTAGCTATAGATGCAAAGGATATCCACTGTCACCTATGAAGGGGACATGTCATGTTAGTGTGTGAGGACAGGCTACCATGTGCCCCATGACCCCTTTAACAGTACCCACCAAGCAACCAGCCTTAACTGTTGCCCCATTCAGCAATGCAGTCTCCGAGGCCAGATCTCTAATATATATTACAGTGGCACAACCCTGGGTATTTAGCACACATGCTACCGATGATGTCACTTGCATCATACATGATCTGGCAATTTATGCTGTGGAATCCATTTCAATTGCAGTACACCACCTCATCCACTGGTGGAGTCACAGTCACCACATGTGTGCACTCTATGGTGCCAGGCACATTTGACATGCCATGCATGCCACATAACCCCTCCTTCATGGATTGTATGGATAGAACAGAGTTTGTTGATCACAGCTGCCTTGAGAGATCACAACATCTCATTTCCCTTTTCTGTCTTTCAGTATGTATTACAGCAGCCAACCAGAAATTACTGCAATAAGCAAATAAAAGATAATAACATTAGAGTATCCCAGATGATGGTTTTCAATCTTTTAGAAATACTATAACCTGGCTAATGGTTGCCTATACCAGCTCAATGGGTTTATTACTTTGTGTGAAATCTTTATTGTAAATGTTTCTAAAAAAAATTGTGTGTGTTTATTTATGCAAATTTATTTTTGACTGGTTGGTATAAATTTACGTCACTTCTCTTCCACTCATCATGCTCACTGAGGAAGAGTTTCTGACACGAAGTGCCAGGGCTGTTAGTGGCCAGTGAACATGTCTGTGTGCTTGCTTTTGTGATAATTCTGCAATAAAGCACCTGATTTTGGAAGAAAGCTGGTGTTATTTGTTTCTGAGTGCAAGTACTTGACTCTTGTTTTTATGGATCGTATGGCCACTGGTGTGGTGGGAAAGGCTATGTGTGCATGCACACTCAGGAGCAGGGCATTGGTGACCTGATGCAGGGCCCAGGACACCACTGATTAGCTCAGAACTGTAACTTCACCTGTCACCCTTTGGAAGGAACCAACAACATAATATGCCAATGCACACAGCACCTTGATTTCTAAGGACATCGCCCTAGATTGTCTGGTGTAAGATGCTACATGTGGGCATACCATGGCACACAGGTGTGTAAAGGCTGCATGGTCCAAACAGAACTTCTCTATACAATGTCCTGGAAAGCATGTGCATATAGTTGCGTCTGAAATATGAGTGACCATGGGTGTCTCCTATGCCTGCAGTCCTGTGCCAGACCTTCGTCCAGCAGGAGGGCATTGAGCAGTAGTCCTGGGCACATGGTGCACCCTTGAGTGCTGTCACAATTGCAGTTGTGTGATAGACAACTGTATAACATGGCACTGTGGCCTGCATGGACTGTATACCTGACCTGAGCTGATATATGTCCCTTTATATAGCCATTGCCTGTGCACACCAGCAGGTGGCGTGGCATGATAGAGTGTCATTCCTGCAATGACATATTTGCATACATGCAAAATGGTGGCAGCAGCAGCACTGCAATGTCTGTGGGTGGGTGGATGGGGGACTACCACAAGAAGTTATGTTTGATGGCAGTCCTTACTTAACCAGGATGCCCTAGAGGGGGGGCAACATCTGGATTATATCTGAGCCTGAAGAGGTGGGTATATGGATAACTGGGGTGGCATGAGGATGTCAACATAGCATTTATTCCAAGTCTGACAGTATGCTCCACATTGTGTCTCCACAGGCATTCAGTGAGAGAATAGACCACTTCACACTTAAGCGACTGGGACTTGGCCAAAGGGAAATGGCAACAGTGGTTGCCCACCGCTGAAGGTTACCCCAACAGCTCCCCAACTTTCTGTCCCTCCATGTGAGCAGCAGGACATCTATTTCAAGTAAAACACTGGGGAGCTGTGGGCAGAGGTGGAGCTGTCAAACGTCAGTGTTGCCTTGCCTGTGTGTGTTGTCTGTGTTCCTGTGTCCCTTCATGTGCAGTACTGTAATGTCCCTTTTTCTGTTTGTTTCTGTTGTTGCAGGGGTACATAGGACAATTATGCCACATGGTGCTGGTGCTGCGACCCTATAGTTGTAGCACGCCATGGGGCTCCTCTGGTGACCCTGAGGAGGGTGTGGACTGAGGATACAGGTCACTTGGATGGGGTACCTGTACTGCACTGATGTGAATAAACTGTGCTGTCCCAGCAACAACCACGTCCTTGCCTTCTTCCACCTGGCAGTGCATGGCAGTCAGCTGGGTGGTGATAGTGAGGGAGGGGAAAGGTGCAATGTGTGTTGTGTGCCTGACAATGGGCCATGGGCAGACAACATTTCATAGGACAGGGGATGGTGTGCATGGTGGGGTGCATGCCTCTGCAGGTGGTTCTATTGCTATACGTTATGTTGGCTGCTGTGTGGCAGGACTGCATGCATTGCACTGTGTGCTCTGTGTCAACCCCCACAGGGGTACAATTTGTGCTGCCACTGTGATACTTTCCCAGTGAGTGTTCAGCTTATGTTGCTTGCCTGCCAGGTATGCTTGTGTATACATTTCAGCCCATTGATGGTGCTTTACAGAGTGGAGTCACTTTCCACCCTCCTTGAGTGACCACTGATGCCTACGTGCTGTGGTGGCATCGGTGGCATGTGTCCTTGTCTGTGTTAACACACTTATCCTGCTGTGCCCCATATCTACCTGCGCTATGCATGCCTGTAGTTTATGGCAGACCTACTACTGTTGTTGTGCTGCGCATGTGGTCCCACATGCCTTACCAATGTAGTGGCTGTTATGCATGTGACTACTTGGGGGGGCACATTTTGCACAGTGTGGCCATGTCCCTCTGCACGCACCTTACTATGTTACAGCAATCTTCCCTGGCTGCTGCATCCATGCATCCTTATGCACTGTATGTGACTGATGGATGTGCGTATCCTGTGCGATGCACTGATGTAGTGCTCTACGCACTTCGTCTGTGAGTCCTGTGTGGTGTGTCCATGCTTGGTGCATATGGCCCTTTATTTCTCACAGATAGATTAATTTTGCTACCTACCCTCGAGTGCTTGCTCCACTGTAGCAAGTGGCATGTTCCTGTATCAAGGGATTAGCCATTCCAGGAACAAGCACTGTCCCTGAACTATGTGCGTAAGTGAGTACCTGCTACTTGTGGCTTCACCGTGTACCCAGCTGTGGAAAAGTTATAAGCCCAATGACACTGCACAAGGTGGGCAATTAATGGTGCACTTAAACAAATGGTTAGCAATATTTTGAAGTAATAAAAAGTAACCAAATGCTCCTAAACCTCAAATGCAGGTACTCTATTTGTACTGTAACTGCTGGTCAGATGGTCTACTCCATTAAATGCTTCCCAACTATTTTAAAGGGTGATGTGACAGGGTAAGCCCTAAGTTTAGTCAAGGTTTACTGAACCAGAGGATCTCCCTTGCTCTGCATGGGATAATGGCACAATCACAGTGATTCCTTTGTGGCTGGTGTCATTCTTGCTCTGTCCCATCTGTGATGACAATGGGTGTCACAGGGCTAAGGCTGCCCCTTTGATTCTGATCGGGCCTATTAACCAAATTCCCCTTACAGGGCAGCATCTTCTGTAGCAATCTCAGTGTGTCAGCCACACCATCATTTGCAGTAATCCAGTCCCACAGGGGAGGCCGTAACCAGCACCTGGTGCTGATCAGGCAGTTTCTTTCACAATCTTTGGAAGCAGTGCAAGTATAAGACTGTGTATAAGCTGCAGCTTTTAGCTTCAATTTTGTGCAGTGCTTAGTGTATCATTACCTCTCTTTTTGTAGGCAGGAATTTTGCTTCAAATTCCATTTCTCCATCCTAGACAACCACACAGTCTGTCTATGCACCACAAACTCTCTTGCAGCTTCACTTACAACAGTCACTCACAGATCTGCTCCCCTTTGAGATCTCACGCAGATCTGCCTAGGATGTATAACAGCCCCTTCTGGTCACTGGAGTATCAACATCTATGATTCGTTTGTCAAACACAGGCAGTCCTGGAGGTTTTCTCATGGACCATGACAGGCAATTGCCAGCTGCAAAGCATCTGAATAAATTGGGTCCATCACCAGTCAAAGAACCCTTGTGATTCTCTCTCTTCAGGCAGTTATCTATGATTGGTTAGCCACAGACCCTTTGACCCAATCACCATGCCAGTTTGGGCCATAGGTGACAAAAATGCTGAGTTGCCAACCAAAGGCAGATTTCTACAAATGTCCATATTTACAGCAACTCTTCAGTTCAAATAGTAAAACCCACCCTACACCTATCCTGCAGTGGTGCAATTACATATCCAGACCCTGTCAGTCTACTCTAGTCTGCTGCATAGTTGTGTCCACTCCATCGGCCGCAGCTGACACCTTCGACATGGGAGTGCAAGGGAGCCTTACAGGTATAGTAGCCCAGCAGAGGATACATTAATAATTAATTCCTACATTCCTCCAGTGTTTATGTCATTTTTGTTCTTAAAATTTTCTAATCTGTTTAAGTATTATTTATTATATTTTAATATAGCTTGTCACCAACACACTGCTTGGAATTTCAATTGTAGTATCAAAAGTTGCCTCATTACCCACAGTGTCACATGACGTCAAAGAGCAGTCTGTACTACTTATTAATCTACTGTAGCTCTGTCTCTAATGATAATATTAAGAATGGTGTTTTAGAATAATTAAGGATACAGCGGAAAACCTGTGGGCACCATATTTCAAAAGGACCTCATTGAAATTATTTAAAAAATAATAAAAATCATCAGCAGGATAAAATGGAAGCAATATATGTTACAAAACAGGTAAGAAGGTTAATGTGAGACTGCACAGAAAAAATAGGGTCACAAAATTTTAGGTGTTACGTGCATTGCTGTTGACATTCAGCCAGAAATTAGGACAGGTTGACTGAACAGAATCAGTGACATGACTAGAGTATAGTTATTATTCTTGTGTAACCCCTAGGTGGCACTATCCCAAGGGCTACTACTCCTGCCTGCTTGGTTAGTAGCAGGTTAAGGGGCCTGAGTTCTGAAATGGGTACCTCCACCCGGAGGTCAGGGTTGGTAGTGGTCAAGCTAACCTGGGCACAGCCCTCCGGGACACTGTAACTCCCCTCTTTCCTTTCTAGTGGCCAGAACAATACATAATAATCACTTTCACAATACCCCTGATACACCACACAAGTACCCACACTGCACGTACCACTAGGGCTTTCCTCTGGCCTGGCCCTGGGGACCCCCTTTAAAACAAGGCTATACACAGTAAATAACGGCAGTACAGTACTCTTGCACAAACTGGAATCACAGTCAGGGTAAATGCAAAAAAGAGTTAGATCTGATTTATTTAAGGGACTTCAACAAGGGAGGGGTGTAATCAGGTTAATTTGCTTAAAGGCTGTATCAGTCAAACAGTTATGCATGCACTTCAGGGTCCACAAACAGTCACACATTCTGGGTACCCAGATGGAGAATGGTGGGCTATCCAGGAATGTTGCAGCTGGTTGGGGCCCTGTGATGGAAGAAAACAACATCCACAACACACACTATTTGTAATCCGGAGCCAGAGGGCTCAGTTCTTGAAAAGAAAACAAGACAATCAGATGCCACACTTTTAGATTAGGCTGTTGTTGCAGGGAGCTACCCGGATGATTACTCACGATACCCAAGACTGGACACAGGCTGGATGAAAATTGAGACTGCAGGTGGTTGATCTGGAGTGCCAGGAGAAGCAGAGCCCACATGATTCGCCGAGGTGTCATTCCTGTTCAAGCATGGAGCATGGGGTTGATCCTTAGGCAGGTCTCTCATCGATGTCTTTCTCTGTGCAGTGGGTAGTCTGGCTGAGCCAATGTGGCAAGGTCCAGGCCAAATGGAGACAAATTCAGATACAGTCCATTTTGGGCTGGGTACAGCTTCCAGCAAGCAGAACACAGTTCACACAGTGGGGAACCAAATCACGACCTGTTGCAATACACAGCAAATTTACATGTAAGGAAATTCTACTGTACCATGCAAACTGCTCTCCGGTCATGATCGCAAAGTCTCTGCACAAACTGGGGATTCAAAAGCAGCTGGAAATCCTAACAGGCCGATCGAATTCAACAAAATCTTCGGTCTTCATCAGGTATGAGCCTGGTAAAAAAATCAGTGGCTTACTTCATTCTCACCAGCTTGGACTTAGTCCAAAATAATTCTCATCTCTCCCTTTCAGGAGCAGCAGACAGGCATGTAGCCAAAACTCAGGCCTTTCCTCAGAGACTGTATTGAGCTCTTGCTTCTTCAGCTCGCAACTAAGTTCTGATTCTAACTGCAGCAAGCCTGGTAAATTCCCAAGGATCCAAAAGGTTTGGTTGGCTGATTCATCTGTCAGTCACAACAGGAACTCCCCCTTCAGGTGCAAAAAGATGCCAAAAGCCCAACAGCCCAAATCTACAATTCCTACAGATTCCGACTCCAGACAGCTCCTGTAGTCCAGCTTCATTTTAGGTCCCACCAGACTGAATGGTCCAATTCGGCAGTTCCGGGCCAAAATGGTGGGGTTAAACAAAACAGTCCCTGCTGCACAGAAGGCAGGTTAGACAAACTACATTATTATTACTGCTCTAATGAATGATCAGCAAACAGTTACATCTATTAACAGGGCTCCCTCTGCGCAGTTAGCGATGGCAGAAACGGAGCGATTACCTGGCAGCCCGGGCGGGACTCAAGCATGACAACACTCAGACCCCCCTCCCAGATTAATTATTACTGCAAGCTAGGCAGCTCTTAAAGTGACAGTACATAGAGGCAACACAGGCACTCTTTGGCAATAACGATTAACTGCTAAACGTAGGACACCAGCCTGGCAGTGAGCATTTAGGCAAACTCATGGAAGACTTTTTGGGAACCCACATTTGAAGGGGGCTTACACCCTTCCCTGCCTGGGAAAACTTGGCATCTGCATCAAGTCTGTACCATCATAACATTGAAAATACAACATATGAAAGAAATTTATACTATTAGCATGTTATACAAGTACTATCTGATTCATCAATTGGCATAACTTGTCACTTTACTATACATTTCAATGTACTCCACTATATCATTTCCATTGTGGCAATACATTATGCATATTTCACGCAGGTAAATTGAACATTACTATACAGAATCATGTAATAACTTCTTGTACTCTAAACAATGCAAGGGGGGCCCCTTCCCTATCAGCTAACTTGGGTCTGGATGGGGCAGGGGCACCATGGTGAGAGGGCAGAATAATTAACCTGGAATGGGCCGTCAAGCTCAATTTGGGCAGTGAGCTGTGAGAGACATAAACATCTCTGTGGACTACATTGAGAGGCAAATCCACTGGCCTCCTGGGGGATTCATAACTGAAGCACACCACTGGCTTGACAGCTGGGCCAGTCTTTCTGGGGTGAACAACCACAGTCTCTGTACTTTCAGTAACAGCCTTGGGGCTTTCATCACTTGTGAGGGGTGCCTCTGCCTGGATGGGAATGCCCAAAGTTGGAGCACTGTCAGCTCCTTGTTCTGTAGGCTCTGTTTCTACACTTGACTCGGGCACAATCAAGCTTTGAGGCACTGAAGGGGGGTGGTCAGCACTCTCACAGTGTTCTTCAAGTTCAGGTATGTCACCAGAAAGACTCATACCATCGGCCCCTCCCTCAGGCAAATCATGCAGTTCCACAATACACAGAACTTCAGCATCTTCAGATGTGATACTTTGCACTTCACTTTCAGGGAACATTGGCTCCAAGAACAAAGCTGGGGGGTTAGGCAGTCCAGAAGGCCCAGCTTCATCCCCACAATTAATCACGGGGTTACCTCGAAACAACTGACTCAGTTCATAAGAAGGGTAATAGTCATAGTTGCACTCACTTTCATCAGAAGTGGACTGACAGTCACTATCATTCTGGTCCTGCTGCAGAGGAAACCTTAAATCTGTGACCACCGGGGTAGGTTGACTCTGTCTCTTTCTTGCAGCAGCACGAATCATTGGCCCAGGGGGCTCAATATCTGGGGGTTCAGCCTCAATCATGACTTGGCCGATAGGTAGCAAGTGGTTACGGTGCATGGTCTTGACAGCTTTGGAGTTGTTCTCTGGGCTCACCTTGTACAGAGGTAAATCATCCAACTTTCCAACTACTACATGGGGAAGATGGTGCCACCGATCAGCAATTTTGTGTTTATCATGCAGTCCCAAATTGCGTAACAACACACGGTCTCCAGGTCAAAGCTCTTGAGCCTTTACTTTTTTATCATGCCTCTCTTTGTTGGCTAGATTTCTCTTGGTGGCCATTGTCTGGGCCAGTTGATAGGCATGGTTCAATTGAGCATTTGGTTTTTTTACATATTTCAAGTAGTTTTGGGCTCGTACCCCATTTGGAAAGACTCCAAAACAGACATCAACAGGCAGCCGGGCCTCTCTCCCAAACATGAGGAGGTAGGGAGAGAACCCGTTAGCATCATTTTTTGTGCAATTGTTTGTGTGTACCAAGGTGCTAATCTGCTGGCTCCATTTATGCTTGTCTTTTGGGTGGAGGGTGCCTAGCATATCTAGCAGGGTGTGGTTAAAGCATTCTGGTTGAGGGTTCCCCTGTGGGTGATAAGGGGTGGTTCTTGACTTTCACCCCCCCCATAGACAGCATTTCTTTGATTAGCCAACTCTCAAAGTCTCTGCCTTGATCAGAATTAATCTGCTGGGGGCACCATAATGGACAAAGACATTTTCCACTAGCACCTTGGCCATGGTAGATGCCTTTTGATCTTTGGTGGGGAAAGCTTGTGCATACCGTATGAAATGATCCATAACCATTAACACATTGCCAATGTTTCGCTGATCAGGTTCTAAACACAAGAAGTCTATGCAGACTTGTTACATGGGGTGCTGGTAGTAATATCAACAAGGGGGTCAGCCCTCTGAGGTAGGGCTTTTCTTTTCAGGCACTGACTACAAGTCTTTACATGGTGTTCAACATCGGCCCCCATTTTGGGCAAGTAGAAGAGAGATTGTACCAGGTCAAGGGTTCTGTCAATACCGAGGTGCTCCATGTGATTGTGGAGGGACCTCAGTACCAAATCTTTAAAGGCCGTGGGCAGGACCAATTGTTGCTTGTCTACTTTGCCACTACAATCTACTGTCTCTCTATACAACAACTGATTGAGCAACTTCAATATGGGGCCTTCTTTAAACAATAAAGTAGTTTGCAAGTCGGTAGAATGTAACTTAGACACATCTTTCCCCACACGCAGGGCATCAAGTGCTGACTGAATCATAGGATCTTGGGATTGAGACCACTGAATGCTGTCATTGTCAGACTGAGGTAGTGCACTAGTGTCTAAAGCAGAGAAGTGGCAATAAGCAGCTGGTATGCAGGTGTCAAAAGGGCCCAAGCAATCTACTAAATAGTCCACTGTGTCCACAGACATCTGTTCATCTCTATCAAACTTTTGGCACAATGTTCGAATGTCAGGTTCAGACAGTCTGACCCAATCAATCTCGGAAGTGGGACTTCATGATTGGGCGTCAGCATCAATATGGTTCAGGCCCAGTCTGTATTCGACAGCATAATCATAGGTTGATAATGCAGAAAGCCACTGGTGCCCAGTGGCGTCTAACTTAGCTGAAGTCTGTACATAGGTCAATGGGTTATTGTCAGTCTTCACCAATATCTTTGCCCCATAGAGGTAGTCATGAAACTGGTCAACAATGGCCCATTTTAGTACAAGGAACTCCAACTTATGCACAGGGTAGTTTCGTTTGGATGGGGTCAAGCTCCTACTGGAGAAAGCTACTGGTCTCAGGCCATCCTCATGGTCTTGATACAGCACCACTCCTAGACTCTGCAGATTAGCATCTGTATGCAGCACATAGGGTTTGGTAGGGTCAGCGTAGGCGAGGATGGGGGCGTGGGTGAGCTGGTATATGATCTCATGGAAGGCTGCTTCACAGTCGGGCATCCAGCAGAGCCCGAAGAGTTCACCTGAGTGGAAGTATACTTTTTCTGGTTCTTTAATGGACCCTTTTTTGTATTTATGATTGGTAGGAGGGTAACCCTGGGTAAGGTTCAAGAGTGGGTGAATCATCTTGGAATAGTCTTTTATGAACCTGTAGTAGTAGCCACAGAACCCCAGGAAACATTGCTGTTCTTTCAGATTATGGGGCTAGGGCCAAGTAGTCAGGGCTTCAACCTTACTGGGATCAGTCTCTATCACTTTTGTAGATACTATGTGCCCCACATATTTCACAGAGGTTTGGAAAAACTGGCACTTGTCAATGGACAGCTTGAGGCAGAAGTATCCCAATCAGTCTAGGACTTTAAACAGTCGGTTCTTATGCTCCTGTAAGGTGCTCCCAAACACAGTGACATCGTCCAAGTACACCAGGTATTCCAGCAAATTCATATCTCCCACCACACATTCTATCAGTCACTGAAAGGTGGCTGGGGCACCCGATATCCCCTGTAGCATCCTCAGAAACTCATAGAACCCCAATGGACAGATGAAGGCTGTTTTGTTACATTCCTCCGGGGCCATCGGGACCTGGTAGCATCCGCTGTGAAGATCCAACACTGAGAACCATTTGCTCCCATTCAAGCAGTCCAGGGCATCTTGTATATGAGGCATAGTGTATTGGTCTGGGACAGTCCACCGATTCAGGGTTCGATAATCAACACACATCCTCACAGATCCATTCTTCCTATGCACAACCACAATGGGAGAGGTGTATGGGCGCCTGGATTCTTGTATCATGCCAGCAGTGAGTATTTTCGGCAGGTGTCTCTCACATCATCTATGTCTGCTGGGGCTAGGCATCGGGACCTCTCTCGAAATGGCCATTCATTGTGCAGGCATATGTGATGTTCCACACCCTGGACGCATCCCACATCCCATTCCTTCGACGAAAACACTTGGTCTCTCTGGGCAAGTCTTTTGCAAATTCTAGCCTTCCATCCAGCTGGCAATGGGGAGTCACCAAAGTCAAACAAGTCTGGAGTCACGCTTTCCTTCTCACCAGGGTGCTTGCTGCTGGGCAACACTGCAGTGTCTGTGCACTGTACTGTAGCTAGGGTGCACCTTCTGTTCACCCAGATTTCCCGATCTGACACATTGTGAATCTGGACCATCATTCTTCGTGCATAGGCATGGGCACGAGCAGGCAAGATCCTGGGCTTGACCAATAATCCTTCTGGCAATTTTCCATTGCCTGGCATATCCAACATCAGTATTTTGTTCTTGACATCCTTCCGGAGGCGGACCTCCCCTTGAATGGTACTCTGAGCATCAGGGGCCAGTACCACTGAATCGGGATCCTTCTTCCTCATGATCCCCACTGGTTCATCCTGATCTACTTCCTCTAGTTTCTGTTGCAAATCATAGGTCCTCTTGATCAGAGCCAGAATTCTCAGGGCCCTCCCAGTACATTGCCCTTGTTTCTCATGACAGAGTTGTGCCAGTCTCCCAAACATATGGGCGTTTGTCCCAATTAACAGGGGGACCCTATCTTACAGTCTGGTGGGGGGGGGACACACTAGGGCCAATGTCTGTACTCGTTCCTCTACACCAGTTACAGTTGCAGGAAAAGACAACCAGAGGCAGACATACCCTAGGTAGGGATAAGACTTGTCACTCAGGCCCCACACAATTAGGTCTTCCAGGGACTGCAAAGGCACATCAGATAAGTGTTTGTCATACCAGTCCTGGAATACAGTGGTCACTTGTGACCCACTGTCAAGCACAGCCCGAGTATGAATACCATGCACGGTCACCGTAGTCTTCATTGAAGGGCCCACTATTTTGGACCAGTCTGGAGAGGCAGTAGCAGAGGCCTGGACAGATGATTTAGCCACTAAGAAATTTAAGTTAGGGTTTCTCGAACCCTCACTGTGGTCATTTCAGCACCCCTTGGCCATTGATTTGCTTTTCAGAGCTCCCCTTGGAGTCATACTAACATACTAAAATGCCAGCAGAATAGGCCTAATGGTCTTTCGTGTCTGCTCGTTTGGTCAGCCCCCACCCTGGGTGCTGACCTTGCTGTCCCCGCCTTCTCTGGCTTCTCCTTCCCAGTTCGGATATTCTTGCTGCATTGGATTTTGCTTCCAGAACCCTTCCCTGTACCTGTCCTACCCCTCTTGAACCCCTCCACTGTCTCTGCCTCCACCAGCCCCCTAGGCAGTGCATTCCATGGCTCCACCACCCTCTCAGTGAAGTAGCACCTCCTCCTTTCTCCCCTGAATCTTCCCCCCTCCAGCTTCCACCCATGTCCTCTAGTGGACCCTCCTCCTTCCTTCGAAGCACCCTGACTGCTCCTCCCCTATTTACCCTCTTCATGTACCTGAAGACCTCTATCATGTCCCCCGTCCCTTCTCTCTTCCAATGTGTACATATTTAGCTCTTGAGCCTCTCCTCATAGGTCCTGTCCCCAAGCCCCAAATCATTTTGGTTGCCTCCTCTGGACCCTCTCAGGAGGTTAATGTCCTCTTTAAGTGTGGCCTCCAAAACTGCACGCAGTACTCAAAGTCTGAGCCTCACCAAGCCAGTTATACAGAGGGAGTATCACTTCCTCCTTCTGGAGGTGATCCCCTAGCGATGCATCCCAGCATCCTGTTGGCCTTAGCTGCTGCCTCCTACAAGTCTCAGAGTTGTTCATCTTGACATCCACCACCACCCCAGGTCCCTCTCAGCCATCGAGACTTGTGCATTTCCCCAGGGTGTACACTTGGCTCGGGTTTCTTTCCCCAGGTGGAGTACCTTGCATTTCTATGCATTGAACCTCAGCTTCCACTTTCTAGACCATCTTTCCAGAGCTCAAGGTCCCCTGTGAGGCCCACCCTCCCTCCCCATCCACCACCACCCCAGTTTCGAGTCATCTGTAAAGAGACTCATCTTACTCTGATTTTTGTCCGTATGTCAGATACGTGGGCGTTGAACAGAAGGGGCCCAAGGACTGATCCCAGTGGGACCCCACTAATGACCCTCCTTGGGGATGAGACTATCCACCAACTACGACCCTCTGGGTCCGGTCCTGGAGCCAATTGCCTATCCATCTGATCATCTGGTTCCCCACCCCATTTCTCCCAGCTTATCCAACAGGCCCACGTGAGGAACAGAGTCAAATGCCTTGCTGAAGTCTAAAAGAACGTCCACTGGTCTACCCAGGTCCAAGGCACTTGTCACCCAGTCATAGAACTCCACCAGGTTTGTCTGACACGATTTCCCTGGGATGAATCCATGCTGTCTATCATCCAGGCACCCTGACTTATCCAGGTCCCCCCCTAGCCTCACCTTGACAATGCCCTCCATCACCTTGCCCACCACCGATGTCAGGCTGACAGACCTGTAGTTCCCTGCCACCTCCCTTGATCCCCCCTTGTGGATAGGCACTATATGCGCCACCTTCCAGTCTTGGGGCACCTGCCCTGTCCTCAGAGAGATGGTGAAAAGCTCCGTCAGGGGTTTCGCCAGGACATCCGCAAGTTCCTTCAGGACTCTGGGATGTAATTTATCCGCCCCAGTGCTTCCTCCATCTTAAGGGAGCTGAGGGCTTCCCTCACTCTCTCTGCTGTGATTTCCACTTCCGGTACCTCTTCTCCCTGCTTAGCCCTCCACCCACCTGCCAGTGATGCCTCCTCTCCCCAGACCCACCGATGGTAAGGGTCCCCCTCCTCAGTATCTCCTGTCTCCTCCCATGTATGATGCAGCATCTATTTCCTTGGTGAAAACTGAGGTGAAGTACTCATTTAGTACCTCAGCCTGCTCCCGGGTCTTGTGCACATCTCTCCTGATTTAATCCTGCTAATCTGCCCCTTCACCCTTCGTTTTTCCCAATGTATCTAAAGAACCCTTGTTCCCTCTCCTAATTTCCTGGCCAGGTTCTGCTCCTTCCTTGCCTTGTACCCTCACCACTCTAGTGGCCCTTCTAGCCATCAGCTAGTACTCCCTCGATCCCTTTCACCCTTGAGCACTTGAATTGCTTATAGGCTGCTTTCTTCCCGCACCACCTCCTGGACCTCCTGGTCCACCAGCAGGGTTTTGGGCCCTACCACATTTTCGTCTTACTCTTGCACAGGTGTGGTAGCATCCTGCACCCTCTCCTGATGATTTCCCATCTACTATCAGCGTCCATGTCTGACCCAATCCCATCCAAATGCTCCTTAAGGATCCTTCCCATTTCCTTAAAATCCGCCCCCCTGAAGTCGGTTACTTCCGTCTTTGTGCAGCCTTCTACCCCTCCTAGGTCCAGGCAGAACCAGACTGTGGCATGGTCACTCCCCGCCAATGGGTCCCTTACCTCCAGGCCCCCAATCTGGTCACTGTCTGCCAGGACCACATCCAGTACCCTCGCCTCCCTGGTCGGTTCCCTCACCTGCTGAGTTAGGAACGCGTCTTGAAAGACATCCAACAACCTCTGTTCCCTGGTCACAGAGGATGTCATAGTCTCCCAGTCTGTTCCTGGCATGTTTAAGTCCCCCAACACCACCACCGTTCCTCTGCCCAGTCTGCAGTGCCTCCCAACATCTGCCACCAGACTGTCCTCCAGCTCCTCCGCCAGGGCAGGGGGTCTATACACCACTCCTATTTTTACTCTCTTGCCCCCCCTTGTTATCAAGGTGACCCAAATCGCCTCCACGGTTCCCTCCACCTCCTCTACTCCCCCTATGCCAATGCAATTTTTGACTATCATTGCTACCCCTCCTCCCCTTCCCTCCCCCCTGTCCTTCCTGAACATAGTGTAACCTCCAGGTTCAGGTCCCAGTCATGTCCTGCAGTGGCCCAAGTCTCAGTGACTGCTGCCATCCACTGCTCCCTCAGTTAGCATACGCCTGGAGCTCAGGCATTTATTGCCCAAGCTCCTGGCATTTAGCAGGACTACCTTCCACCCTTTCCTATAGTTCCATTTCCCTGCTTTCGTGTTCCCATGGGAGTTCTGTTTTCCCCAGGGGAGTGAAGACAGAGTCCCTCCTTATCGACACCCCTTGACAGCCTTTTCTCCCATCCGCCCCCTTCACAAGTTTAAACCCCACTTTTCACCAATGAACCCTCTATTTTCAACTAAGGATTCCCTCCTCCAAATTGAGATGTAGTCTTTCTCTAGCATACAGCTCCTTATCTTCCCAGGTCTCCCCAATCCCCATCAACCCATACCCTCTGGCCTCACACCACTCCCTGAGCCACTGGTTTATCTCCCTAATCTTCCTTTTGTGTTCCCCACTAGCCCTTGGCACTGGCAGGATTTCTGAGAAGGAAACTGTGCATCCTATGTCATGACAGACCCTGGTGAGCTCCCTGAATCTTGCCTGTATCTCTAGCTAGCTATTTCCCTCGATGTCATTTGTACCCAGGTGGACCAGTATGTCTGGGGAACCCCCACAATCCTTTGCCAGCTGATATACCTCGTTAGCTTAGCCCTGTGCACTGTTAGTCAGGAAGCATCTTGTTCTAACTGGCTAGGCTTCTCCCTCCCTATCACTTTGATACCCTGATCATAGAATCCCCGCAGCAGGAGCACTCTGACTACTCCTTTTCCTCTATTTCCCCCCCTTCCATGTCCCTCATCCTTTCTACGGCCCCTCCACCAGCTGGTCCTTGTTCCTCCCCTATCTGGGTGCCACATACCACCTCCTTATTTACCATAGCCACCCCTCCTCCAATCCCATGCCTCTCCTCCTCCTGAGTATCCTTCTGTGCCTTGCCTAATTCCCCCCTCACTGCTCTGCATGAACTGGTCCTTTCCCCCATCTGCTAAACTAGCCTGGTCTCATCCTCCTTCCTTCCTGTCTCCATTTAGTTCCTCCTTGCTTGTCGTGCTCCCCTGGCCTAAACCCTCAGCTCCCCTACTGAATCCTCCTTGTACTTCTGGTCCTTCTCCTTTACCTTTCTCCCAACTGGTCCTTCTCCTTGCGCTTTTCTCCTCTTCCCCCTGCCCTCCTGCTCTGATTCACTGCCCCCATTCTCCTGCATTCCAGGTCCTCCCTGTTCTTCCTGCTATCTGGCCCCTGCCTCCTGCCTCCCACTCCCTTTCCATCTCTAACCACCCCTGTCTATGGCCATCACCCCCTCATCCTCGAGCAGAAGAAGAGATTGAGCGGTTGTGGTATACAGTCTGATCCACCTCCCCACCTTGCTTCCTTCTGTGTCCAGCCCACGGCCGATCACCTCACTTCCCTGAGAATGTTGTCCCTCCATCCCTCCTTTGTGGGGTCCACCAGTTCCCTGCCTGCTTCCTTGGTAGTGTCCTTTGGACCCCTCTCCAGGGTCCCTATGTGACCCCCTAGTGTTCTCCTGCACTCCTTTCCCTATGCCCCCACCCCCAGTGCTTGGTTACAACCCGTGGGAGGATTCCCAGCCCCCTTCCCCAACCACCTACCACCCCTCCCCCAGCTTTCTCCTAATCCCCTCAACCTCCTCCCTAAGCTGTGTAGCTGGTGCACATGGGCAACCACCCAACTTCCAAGCCCAGTCCAGCATCATGGTTGCTCCACACCCTGTGCACCCCACCACCCCTCCCAAAGATGCCGCTCTAAGGACGTGGTGGTTACATCCCCTTCCAAATAGGCTTTCCTTGGGTGAGCCACCAGGTTTCTCCCTAGTCCAAGATACACCCTACTGCCTAATCAGGTCACCCACTAATCTTAGAGACAGTCCACTGGACACCAGTAACCCTGTTACTAGGTGCAGTACAACACATTAAACTTATAGGAAATGAACAACTCCTAAGCTCTTCTCTCCCAGCCTTTAAATCCAACCCCAGTGGCTAGAACTACATGAGCTGCACCTGCAGCCTTTTCCTCCAATTGCAGGGCAGGTGTTCCCTATACATTCGCAGACTTCTGGGGAGGAGGGGTGGGGAGGCGGGTATTGAGCAGACACCTGACTCCGAGAGAGAGTGTATCAGCCTGTGTCTCCCTCCAAGCCCAGCAGCCAAGAGACCAGGCCCAAGCAAATCCCACCAAATAGGTTTTAAATCAGAAGAAATAGGCCTCTCACCAGCGCGGCCTGTTACAGTGAAACATCCACAAAATGAGCCCCACCTACAGCCACCAAAGCAGTTTTCAAACATCCAGCAGCCCCCAAAACAATACCCTTCTAGCCCCTTAGAAGTAAGAAAGAAAAGAACTAACCTACCAGTAAAATCCACAAGAACCCTGTGAAAACAACAGCAGCAGCTACTGTCCTGGAACACAACTGATCCTGTCCCCTTCCAGTTCTTTCTGAGTCTGTTTACTACTCTTTCTAAGTCCTTCTGAAACTGGCATTGTCTTTTCAAATGGCCATCCTTTCTGCAGTTGTGACAAATGATAGACTCCTGGGTCATCCTGGGAGAGAACATTGTATGAGGAACTGAAGCAGTAGTAAGCGATTGGGGTCTAGTATCTTCTTGCAGCAGTGAGAGTGGTGCAACATTTCTCAACAGTTCCTTTAGAGTGGCAGTCAATCCGGTGATCTCAGCCTTGGAGCCACCCTCGGTAGCGGATGCCTGAGGGTGCACCCCCGCCCCCATGGCAGTCATGTCCTGAAAGGGACCAGAATCTTGTTCCATGGGGGAAACTTTAGGAGCTCGACTTTTCAATGCTCGGCCCAGGGTGGGAAGTCCTTTGCATTCTCAGAGCACACATTAATTGCCGACTTTTGCCCCTGAGCCTCACTTGGCTGATCACTCCTGGTCACTTGAGCAGCAGCAGCAGATATGGGTGCAATTCCCTCACAGGGTTGCCTTTGCTCAACCCCCCAAATTTTTTTCATTAGCTCATCATAGGAGGGGGACGATTCCAGTTGGGTGGCAAGACACAACTGAAAATGGAGCACACTTAAGGATCCAGTCCAGTCTAGTTCGATCTAATTCATTTGATGGCAAACTACCCTTTCTGAGGCACTTTTGTAGCAGCTTTTCAAGCCGAGGTACATACACAGACAATGGATCCCTGGGTACTGCTGAGCATTTCTTACTCTCCACCACAGATCCTCATCTGAATATGGGCTCCCATACACATTCTCCAGTGCATCAAAATAGTCCTGTGCAGTTGCTCCTGGATTATTGGCCCACTTGGCATGGATGGTAGACAGGGCAGGACCTCGGAGGCTCTCATTCAACCTCTTTCATTTCTCTGCTTCTGAGCATTGCCATTCAAGTACTAGAGGGGCAACATAGTCTATCCAGGTCTCCCAGTTATCCTCCCCCTGGGGGGTGGGAAGGGTGCCCAAGAAGATTCTTAGCCTTCGGTAGGAGTCATGGCTAATGGCAGGTACAGCTATAGGGGCCAGCACTGGTATGGGCACAGAAGGCAGGGCAGTAACAGGTGCTGGAGTGGGAGGGGGTGTTGGGGAAGGAACATCCCCAGGTGGCAGGAATAGTTTCTTACAGTCCTCTATGGTTTTCCCTTCCTACAGCAACAACTTAGCAAATTTCTCCTCAAAAGTCTCAGACAATGGTGGGAGCTCATCCTCCCTAGGGTCTTAACTGTCTTTTGCTATCACTCTCCAGGCAGCTGGAGCCCATTCTGGGGCAATAGCCTGTGGCACTTTAGAGCTGTCCACAAGGCCACTACACTCTACTAAGGCTATGAAAGTTTAGGCGATCAAATCAGCCTGTCGACCCACCACCACCATAGGGTTTTTTAAACATTCAACTTTGGAGAGTGTTCCCACTGCAGCGTCCTTACTGGTAATCAGGGGAATATCCAGTATAAGCAGAGCCTTTTGTGGGTCGATCTGCCCAGTACACCACCCCACCAACTGGTGCACAGCCATTTCTACTGGGGTAGCCATTAAATCTTTACCAATAATTTGTAATTTTTGGCCACTAGAAGACACAAAATCTCAGCGGTGAGCCTCCAAAATGTAACCTCTAGGTGCGTTATCCCAAGGGCTACTACCCCTGCCTGCTTGGCTAGTAGCAGGTTAAGGAGCCTGAGTTCTGAAACGGGTGCCTCCACCCGGAGGTCAGGGTTGGTAGTGGTCAAGCTAACCTGGGCACAGCCCTCCGGGACACTGTACCCCCCCTTCCTTACTAGTGGCCAGAACAGTACACAATAATCACTTTCACAATACCCCTAATACACCACACAAGTACCCACGCTGTTTGAACTTACCACCAGGGCTTTCCTCTGGCCTGGCCCTGGGGACCCCCTATAAAACAAGGTTATACACAGCAAATAACAGTAGTACAGTACTCTTGCACAAACTGAAACCACAGTCAGAGTAAATGCAAAAAAAATTTAGATCTGATTTATTTAAGGGACTTGAACAAGGGAGGGGCGTAATCAGGTTAATTTGCTTAAAGGCTGTATCAATCAAACAGATGTACATGTACTTCAGGGTCCATAAAAAGTCACACACTCTGGGTACCCAGATGGAGAATGGTGGGCTAGCCAGGAACGTTGCAGCTGGTTTGGGCTCTGTGATGGAAGAAAACAACATCCACAACACACACTATTTGTAATCCGGAGCCGGAGGGATCAGTTTGTGCAAAGAAAACAACAAGACAATCAGATGCCACACTTTTAGATTAGGCTGTTGTTGCAGGGAGCTACCCTGATGATTACTCACAATACCCAAGACTGGACACAGGCTGGACGAAAATTGAGACTGCAGGTGGTTGATCTGGAGTGCCAGGAAAAGCAGGGCCCACACGATTCGCAAAGGTGTTGTTCCTGTTCAAGCATGGAGCACGGGGCTGATCCCCAGGCAAGTCTCTCATCAATGGCTTTCTCTGTGCAGTGGGTAGTCTGGCTGAGCCAGTGTGGCAAGGCCCAGGCCAAATGGAGACAAATTCTGATACAGTCCATTTTGGGCTGGTTACAGCTTTCAGCAAAAAGAACATAGTTCACACAGTGGGGAATCAAATCACGACCCACTTTCAATACACAGCACATTTACATGTAAGGAAATTCTACTGTATCAGGCAAACTGCTCTCCGGTCATGATCGCAAAGTCTCTGCACAAACTGGGGATTCAAAAGCAGCTGGAAATCCTAACAGGCTGATCGAATTCAGCAAAATCTTCCGTCTTCTTCAAGTATGAGCCTGGTAAAAAATCAGTGGCTTACCTCATTCTCACAAACCTGGAATTAGTCCAAAATAATTATCTTCTCTCCCTCTCAGAGGCAGTAGGCAGGCATGTAGCCAAAACTCGGGCCTTTCCTCAGAGACTGTATTCAGTTCTTGCTTCTTCAGCTCCCAGCTCAGCTCTGATTCAAACTGCAGCAAGCCTGGGAATTTCCCCAAGATCCAAAAGGTGTGGTTGGCTGATTCATCTGTCAGTCACAACAGGAGCTCCCTTCCATGTGCAAAAAAGAGCTACAAGCCCAAAACTACAATTCCTACAGACTGACTCCAGACAGCTCCTATAGTCCAGCTCCATTTTAGGTCCCACCAGAATGATTGGTCCAGTTTGGCAGTTCTGGGCCATAATGGTGGGGATAAACAAAATAGTCCTTGCTACAAAGAAGGCAGGTTAGACAAACATTATTATTACTACACTAATGAATGATCAGTAAACAGCTGCATCTATTAACAGGGCTCCCTCTGCACAATTAGGGAAGGCAGAAATGGAGCGATTACTTGGCAGACTGAGCGGGACTTGAGCATGACAACACTCACCCCCCTCCAAGATTAATTATTACTGCAATCTAGGCAGCTCTTAAAGTGACAGTACATAGAGGCTACACAGGCACTCTTTGGCAATAACGATTAACTGCTAAACGCAGCACACCAGCCTGGCAGTGAGCATTTAGGCAAGCTCATGGAAGACTTTTTGGGAACCCCATTTGTAGGAGGGTTACACCTGCAAATTACAAGATGCTTCATCCAGCTCCAAGAGTTACAGTAGTGTGGGGCTTTGAATGTTTTATGGTTATAATGTAAATCAAACAGGGTTGCTCAGAAACTTGGATAGTGCTCAAAGTAAAAAGTATATACTCACAATAAACCAATTTTGCACAACAATCACTCCCATAAATATGTCTTAAGCTGACTTAATTTTCATGGATGAAATCTTTATTGAAGTGATTTCAGAAGTACAATTTAATACAGACCAACAAATACCTTCAGGTTTTGCACTTGACTATATGTGTTTTATCAAGGATAATCCCTGATAAAGAGCACATGATCAGGTGCAAAATATCAGGGTATATGTTGGTCTGCATGGAACTGCACCGCGAAGCTACTTCAGTAAAGATTTTGCAAATGAAGTTTGAGTCAGCATAAGACTTTGAAGTGGATGTTGTGCCAGGTTTTATTGTGACTATTTAATGGTCACTATCTTATAATCAGAGTAACCTAGTGAACATCGTATAAAGATGGGAATCTGGAGGAGAGTCACATGGTGCTGGCCTCATGGTAGGCAACTTTTCACTGAGCTCTGTTCAGGCTGCTACAATTTGCAATATAACTCTGTTTTTTTTCCACACTTTACCTGCCTTTTCCAGCTCTGTAATGAGTGGGAACCTCCAGAGATTTAGATAGCAATGGAGGGAATAGAAGTTTCAGGTCTGCCACCAGACAATCCGCAGAAACAAACATTGGGGGAAGAAGAACATCCTTGCAGCGTAGACACCAAATGCCCATGCTGCAGCACTTCCCCCACTGATCCTCAGCCAGCTGCCCCGATCAAACTTTCTCCTGCACAAATATACATGAACCTATTGATTAACAAGGAAGCAGTTTTTACCCTTGTTGCTTAAATGGGGGCAATCCAATCTATGTTGGCAGCCTTTGCAACCAGGATTACAGATGATGAAGTACAGATTCCCTCTCTACAGGACCATAGGCACAGAATTGACCCAGAGATCATCCAATTGTGCAGAATGGTGTCATCCCTGGAAAATAAATTGGATGATCTCGAAGGCTGTAATCAAAGACATAATCTTGTTTTGCTGGGGATTCCAGAGGGTGAAGAAGATCCTAATGCCTTGCTTTTTATTCAAGGTTTTTGTCAAAAAACTGTGAGCTCCAGTCCTCACCCAATGGGCTGAGTAACATTATTGAGAGGGCCCATTGGGTGCTTCAGGCTAAGTCACCACCTGGCAACCCTTGTTGGCCCATTATCTTCAGACTCCTCAGTTACTTGCATCAGAAGTATATTCTGCAGGAAGCTCACAAACTGGAGACTATTCAATAGTCAGGTGCCTATCTTAGGATAATGCCCAATATGTGTACAAAGACCAGACAAGCCTGATGAGAATACCGACCCCTTCTGAGGAAACTATGGGCAGTTCAAATTCATCATCTACTCCTTTATAGTGTATAGTGGAGTGTTGTTCTGTATAGAATTCCATCCCTTTCAAAATGCTGTTGTACCACAGTTCAAAGGTCATGGAATGTGATTCTACCCTACTGTGGTAGAACAGCATTCTATAATCTCTAGAGACTGCATGAGTCAGTTTCATTTTGAAAGCAAAAGAACTCACAAACACATATTTCAAACAGTACTATACACTATAAAAATTACTGGATGAGCAACTCTATGCACAATCAGTGTGTTTTGCCACCTCGAGGTTCTGATTCTCATGGACCTCTCGAGCTTTGCTCTCGAGGTCAGAGGGAATCAGAACCCCTCTGTGGCAGAACACACTGGTTGTGCATAGTTGCCCATCCAGTATTCTCTATATCCAGTCCGGCTGGAGTTGAAAACTGACTCTGACTAGAAAAGATTCAAGAATGAGGCTCAAGCAAGCAAGGAACTTTCGCTGATGTTTCCCAGTTTTTTACCTCTTCCACTGGCTGATGGGTCTTTTGAGGAGTAGCTGGGTGTTACAAGCCGGCTCGTCATTTGGAATCCACTCCTTGATAAAGTGTGTCTTGTCTTTGCCGTATAGTGAGGGTGTGGTCCTAAGCATAACACTGGATGGTTTTTACTTTTTTTTTCATGCATGCTGCATTTTACATGAAGGACTTTAAAGGGAGCGTTTCTGTCACTGCACACAGTGGCCTTTTCTGCTCTGTATGTGAAGGTTGAACTGTTGCGGCTCAGTTGCTTTTTTTCTCATTTGCAGCTGATTCCTGAATGCTTTGGTTAATTCTACTATGGTAGCCTAATTTGGGATTTATTTATCAAGCCTCAAAGCTACTTTGATTTGAACTGGTTTCCTGTATTTTTGGTTCATCAAGAAGTGTTGGGCAGGGGTCAGAGACACATCTGGTTCTCCCCTTGTGTGTTCTTTGTTACAGACTCTGATACTTTGGGACAAGTTTGTTAATTTGTATTTGAGTCCTGCTTGGAATTTCATTAGCAGGTGCATATCCTTTCAAAATTATTACTTTATATTAGTATGGTTGTATGCTGGTCCTCTGACTGAGACACTTTGGTCTCTTTTGTTCATAAGTACACCTTTGTTGTGTGTATGCTCTTATAGAAGCTCAGCTAAGCATTGGATGTATGTTATACATTCTAAATTACTTTTTTTATTACATAAAACTGGGGGAGCTACAATCTCCCCCTGTCTTCTTTAACTGGATTTATTATCAGAGGACATAAATGCAATGATGTTTTAACAGTCCCATATGATTATTGCCTCTTTACTTAAGGTATTAATTATTACTGGCAAGTTAGTCATGTGTTATTTCTTTTTGAGCCTCCTTCACTTTGCAGGATATTATCTTTTGCAGCTAGTCCATTTTGGTTGCTGCTGCGGTTATGTATTTATTACATTGCCCTTTGTAGGCCATTATTTCCTGCAATGACTCAAATGGGGCTCTCCCGATGTTGCTCACGAGCCTTAAATTCTTACGGGATGGCTTTCAGGCCTGGTTTGTTATTGTTATTTACTGTACCTAGTTCTGTTACTTGTAGAGGTTTCTTTTTCCTTTTTATTTACTTGTGTTTTGATAGAACTTTACTATTTTCTGTGGGGCATTGGTGGGGGAGGGGTGGGGGTGGGAAAGTTACGCTATTTTTTTTTTTTTATGCTACTGGGTTATCCTCCTGACTTTTTTCCACTCTGTGACTTATGAATACTGGACTGACTTTTATTTCATGGAATGTCAAAGGAGTCAAAAATAACTGGAAAAAATATGCTGCACTGTGCCAGCTACAGAAGTTTAAACCCCATGTGGTATTCCTTCAGGAGACCCACCTGGTATACCATCAGATGGCTCTCCTGCAGAAATCTTGGGTATCCCAAATGTACAGGGCTGGACATAGTTTTGAGACAGTGGGGAGTGGCCATATTATTGGTGAAAGGCACACCCTTTACCATGCTAGCTGCTGTCCAGGAGGAGGAGGGCAGATATGTCCTAGTACATGGTCAGGAACATAGTTTTGAGTTGGTCCTGGGCTTGATCTATGGTCCTAACCAGGACACCCCCTCCTTTTTTCAAATTTACGTCAAGATTTGCTACCTTTCGGCCATCTTCCCATTTTATTGGGGGTTGACTGGAATGTGGTCCAAGTGACTGCAGAGAACAGAACCTATTGCACTAAGATGGGCCTATCCCCAGCTCAGAGAGCCCTTTTTGACCTTATTGACCAATTAGGTCTTATAGACCCATGGCGGGTTTTACATCCTACCACCCAGGATTATACATTCTATTCTCCCCCTCAGTAAGTCCTGTCCCAAATTGATTTTTTCCTCCTTAGTAAGCACATGCTTCCCTAGTTGTCATTTTCCCAGATCCATGGTAGAGTCCTCTCTGACCACTTTCTGGTGTTGGTCTCTTTGGAGATCCCTCACCTTCCAACTCACTCTTACACCTGGTCCCTTAATGACCAGCTCTTATTTGACCCTGACCAGACCTACAGCTTTCAGACATATCTGACACAGTCTCTCCAACTTAACCAGGATTCACCCGTGTCATTCGAGTCCATCTGGGGTGGCCTTAAGTCCATCTGGTAGGGATAGCTGATATGTTTGGCCACCATCCAGAGGAGGAATTTGCGA
Organism: Neoceratodus forsteri; assembly: GCA_016271365.2. NCBI lineage: Eukaryota > Metazoa > Chordata > Ceratodontiformes > Ceratodontidae > Neoceratodus > Neoceratodus forsteri. The sequence goes on from CM057459.1 coordinate 627,242,243, forward strand.
TCTCAGAGCACTGACTTTCCAGGATCAGAGCCTTGGGAACATCTTTGTCAGCCTCCTCCCCAGAATATCATCACTTAGAACTTGGTCAGTTGAGGGCCAAATATGCCAGCCACCTTTTAGGTTTGGTTGACTGGACAACAGCCTGCTTTAAGGCCACATATATTGGTCAAGGAAATAAAACCAACCAGCTGTTATCCCTCTGGGTTAGACTGTGGCAGGCCAAGCAGTGGATTCCTTCCCTGCTGAATCCCGTCACTAATGAACCAACCACGGACCCCCAAGTCATGGCATCCATTTTTTGGGAGTACTATCGTGCTCTCTATTCAGCTCCAGAGGAGACTACAGACACCCTGACCTTTTAAAAGCTTTTTTTTCGAGAACCTTCTCTGCCCCAGCTAACAACAGCTCAACAATACTCCCTTTTAGACTCTATTAATGAGGGAGAGGTGAGGGTTGCCATTACTTCCCTGCCTCTAAATAAAGGCCCCAGCCCTGATGGTTTTACCTTGACCTTCTGCAGACAGTACGTAGATATCCTGGTCCCACAAAATTGTTTAATTCCTGGATTTTCTGTCCTTCTAAAGGCCCGACATTGTTTGAGATCTGTATTGTTTTACTACCAAAGCCTGGGAAGGATCTATTGAAACCCAAAAGTTATCGTTCCATTTCTCTTATAAACAATGATGTTAAGCTTTATGCAAATATTTTGGCTGCTCGACTGTCTTCAGTTTGAATTTCCCCTGCTGCGTCCAGAACATTCGGGTTTCATGGTGGGGAGGTCATCTTGGGACCATTTCTGGATAATATTTCATCTCTTCACTGCACCTGGGGAGGCCAACCCATATTCGATGCTGGTCTTCCTAGATGCAGAGAAAGCTTTTGATAGGATTGCATGGTCCTATCTTTCTACAGCCCTACAGAAATTCAGCTTCCCTGATGAATTCATAGATCAGATTAACGTTTTATATACCAATCCCATGGCTAGGATTCTGTGTAACAACATAATTTCTGCTCCTTTTGGATTAGCTAGAGGGACGCGACAGGGTTGCCCCGTCTTCATATTTATTTAACCTGTATCTGGAACCCCTCAAGAGAAAAAGTAACTCTACCCCCCTCTATTAAAGGGATTACTTTGGGATCCTGTTCTTATGAATTGTCACCATTTGCAGATGACATTCTTTTGCACTTGGCGGACTGGATGCATTCAGTGCCTGAGGTTATGTCCCTTATTACTGAATTTAGTCATTTTTCTGGTTATAAATTAAATATGCACAAATTAGTATTATATCCCTTCACTCCCTCTTGCTTTCAGGAAGCCTGTTTCCAGTTGGGCTTGCAGTGAGAAACCTCTGCATTGCCCTATGTGTGTATTAAGTTAACCAAAGACCTCTCCAAGCTCCAAACCCTCAATTTAGACCCTATACTTCAACAAGTTGGGGAGGACCTAACTCGTTGATGACATCTCCCACTTTCCCTGTGGGGGAGGGCTAACTTAAGATGTTGATACTTCCCAAATTCCTCTACCCCTTGGGAGCACTGAAGGTATTTTTTTCCTAAATCCTGGTTTGACAAAGGGCACTTCTTATGTTCCTCCTTTTATGGCTTACTAAACCGCCATGATGGTCATGTTTCAAGTTGTGTTGCCCACGTAATCTGGGTGGCTTACAGTTGCCAGATTTTTATGCTTTATTTTGTTTTACATAGTGCCAGATATTTTAGGTGGGGTGCTAAATCCAACCCAGGTAACCCCTCCTCAGATTGACTGGTCATAGAATCCTGTCTGGCTAACCAGCTTCATGTTTCTTTGTCCTCCTTGTTATATTTGCCCTACTCATCCTTACCCATAGCTTTGAAGAATACTCCAACTGAATGGAGTATCAGAGCACATAATCAATTATGTTGACACTTCAGGGTCTCCAATATTAGGGACAGAAGGCAACCTTTATTTGATAACCGGAACCTTCATGTTGTGGGCGTCCCTTTTAGAGCTCCCTATTCGGCGATGCTTAAGGGCCTTAAGATAGGGGATCTAGTCTCTGGAGGTAAGTTTCTATCTTTTGAGGGAAGCACAATATTTCATCCTTGCCTTTTTTAAATACGTGCAAGTGACCCACTGTGTTAAGTCCTTTTTGGGCCCCCTCCATTGTTCCACCAGTACCTCCTCTTTTTTTCAACCACTGAAAGAAGGGGCATTCAAGAGGAGAGCGATTTCTGTCCTTTATAAAGAACTTCTCAAGCAGGCATGCTCCCGAGTACAGCCATCCACCTTTTATTGGAAAAGTGCCCAAATTAGGAATTGGACAACTTTGACTGATCACTACTATGGAATAATATCTACAAAAACTTTAAGCAAGACCGTTTAATATTGCTATAGTTGAACATTTTGCATGACCTGCACCTAACCCCATATAAACTCCACCGAACAAAAAAACTCCCCTCCCAAGAGTGTGCTTCCTGACCAGGAGAAGCAGCCACACTACCATAAATTATGGATATGACCGCCTGCCAAAACCCTTTGGTCATTAGTCCAAAGCAGATTATCCCCTTGTCCCCTTGTAATGTACCTTAGACTATTCCACTAGTGTGCCCCTTTTACAAATATATATATAAATATATATATATATATATATATTTTTTTTTAAGTCCAACTCTTGTTTTATGCACCAGTTATCTCCCCAGTAGGTTAGGCGCCACTTTATCCTTCTGCTGAGGACTAGCACAACAGGGTGGGCTTTAGTGGTGGGTGGAGTATGGACTTTATTATGTTCTATTTGTTCTAATTATTTGTTTAATGTTCTTCAATGTTGTCTGTGTTGTATCAGTTGTTTTATTCCCTTCTTTTTTTATTTGCATTGTATTCTTGAAAAATTTTAATAAAGTATGCTGATTTGAAAAACATATGGGAATCTGGAGCCTCAGTTTTAAAATCTACCACCAGTTATCCATTCACCATGTAACCTTGAGCATATCACTTAATAGAAGAGCCTCAAGTAGGTAGCATGCACAATGGCACCTATTGAGGTACTACCTGTGTACAGCCGAGGTGTGGGGGGTAGGGCATTTTCCACCAGGAAATTCAACAGTTGATTCATAGTGTGGTGCAGGGAAGAGGGTTTCAACTTCACTGGGGAATAGGGGTCAAACTGGAAGGATATAGGCCTCTACAAAGGTGATGGCCTGCATCCTTCTGGGAAGGAGACCAGAATCATCAGAGTGAGGGTTAAATGTTTGGATGAGCATTTAATCTAGCCAAGGGGGAGGCTGTATTACCAAGGGAGAGCATAAACTTCCTCCACCACAGGCTGAAGCAACAAGGAGGAAGGGCCCAAAAGGGAAAAAAATATCTATTTTCAAATACTGTAGATTGTTCAGGAGGTGCTGCTGGAGCCACCACATATCTATTAACTTCTTATCTTCACAGAAGGCTTGCACCATCAGGATAAAAAAAAATCAAACAAACCTGCAGCTCAGTCACAGGCTTGTAGAAACATAGAAGTTGACGGCAGATAAGGACTGCAAGGCCCATCCAGTCTGCCCATTTCTTTTTCAACCTTATGAATGTGCCATTGGCCTTTGCTCTATCAATGGTCTATCTATTCATACTCATTTGTATTGCCCCCTTATGCCTATCTCATGCCTGTTTGAAGCCCTGCACTGTATTCATATTCACCACTTCCTGAGGTAGGCCGTTCCATGCAGCCACCACTCTTTCTGTGAAAAACAACTTCCTCACATTACCCCTTAATCAGCCTCCCTCTAATCTCATGCTGTGTCCTCTTGTCCTGCTATTTTTCTTATATTGAAACATGTTAAGACTATTTCAGCTTGTTAATGCCCTGCTTTAGTGGTCTGCTTGGATGATTTCAGGTCATCTGTGATGATGATGCCCAAGTCTCTTTTTTCCCTGGTGAATGCCAGCAACTCCCCTCCCAGTCTATAGGTGGCTTCAGGGTTTCTCTTCCCTATGTGCATGATCTTGCACTTCTTTGCATTAAATCCCAGTTGCCACTCTTCTGACCATTTTGCCAGTTTATCCAGATCATTTCTCATTCTGCCCACCCCATCTGGATCATCTACTCTGTTGCAGATCTTGGTTTCATCTGCAAACAGACAAACCTTACCCTCCAGTCCATCTGCAATGACACTGATGAAGATATTGAAGAGGACTGGCCCCCGGACTGATCCCTGAGGTATCCCACTTGTGACTTGCATCTCTTCTGACTGTATACCATTTACCACCACTCTCTGTTTTCTGCCCGTCAACCAGTTTGACACCCAGTTGACCAACTTCTGACCCACCCTGAGCCTACCCAGCTTATTAATTAATCTTCTATGTGGAACAGTATCAAAAGCTTTGCTGAAGTCGAGATATGTGACCTCAACTGCTCCTCCTTGGTCAACCACTCTGGTTGTCCAGTCAAAGAAATATATGAGATTAGTTTGACAGGACCGTCCTGTTGTAAACCCATGCTGTCTTGGATCCTGTGCTCCTATGGATTCCAGGTGTTGCACTATCCTTTCCTTAAGGAGTGTCTCCATAATCTTGCCCACTACTGCGGTAAAACTGACTGGTCTGTAGTTCTCTGCCTCCTCCCTGCTACCACTCTTGTGGAGCGGGATCACATGAGCCCTTTCCCCAGTCTTCTGGGGCCTCTCCTGTGCTCAGAGACTCACTAAACAGTTTTGATAATGGCTCTGCTAGTTCCATCCATAGCTCCTTTAGGACCCTGTGATGTATGTCATCAGGTCCCATTGCCTTGTCCACCCTGAGCTTATCGAGCTCTTGTAGGACCCTTTCTTTTGTGAAGGGGCTTATATTTCAAGGATTTATTGAAGATACATAACAGCAGTGCTCTTTCCACATCAGCCAAATGTTTTTATGCTATTCACTTTGTCAAAGCTGAGGCACAAGAATCCAAGGGCAAGGTCACAAGATGAAGAGGGTGTTGACAAGGTGGAGGACAAGGGGATAAGAACAAGGAGGCAGAAAGAGAGGTGTGGGGGAGACAGGAAGCAGAGAGAGTAATGAGACAAGAGGTGAGGGGCAGTTATAGGGAAAAGTATAGGCAGAAAGGGGGGTAAGGAAAAGGGGGGTGTAGGCAGGAAGAAAAAAAGGTTGGGAGAGATGTGCGTGGAGTCTTGAAAATAAAATGCTGGACCTAGAGGCTATCACGGTGGAGGCAGACCTGGATATGATGGCCAGAACTGAGTAATAATGCCCAGAAAATCCTGACTTGGGCATGGCCATACCAGGCTTTTCTCAATTTCTGAAAAGATATGGAGGGGAAGAGGGGTTGTCCTGTATGTGCGGGAGGGTATCAGGCCTTTGGAAGTGTAAGGGAACTTGGATAAAAGAAGGGCTGGAGGTGTTGTGGGTCATCCTGAAAACATCCATACTAGGGTTATATACAGACCTCCAGCACAAGGGAAGGAGTTGAATAAAGCAAAAGGGAAGTCATTAGCAACATCGCAAAAAAGGTGGAGGCATTGTTAGTTGGGGACTTCAGTCTGCCTGATGTGGATTGGAGCCTTCCAACAGCAGCTTTGGCAAGAAGCAAGACAAAGCTTGACTCCCTAGAGGGGGCATTCTCAGACAGCTAGTCAGTGAAACCAGTATGGGGCCTGCTGCTTACTAACAGAGACTGTATTGCAGATGTCACAGTGGGCTGTCCCCTGGGACCAGTGATCATTGTACAGTGTGGTTAAACACTAAGACTGGTGTAAAGGGTAACCACACAAAGATGAAGGTCCTAGACTTTCGAAGAAAGGATTTTAACGAAATGGGAGACTGCCTTAGAAGCAGCCTAGCAGGGGAGGATTGCTGGGATGGGTAGAGGAACAGTGGAGAAAATTAAAGGAAGGTGTAGAGAAGGCACCCACTCTCTGCATGAAGAAAGTGAACAAAAGCAGGAGAAAAAAAGACCATCATGGTACTCTAGAGAAATGGCCATGGAGGTGAAAGAAAAATTGGTGGCATTCAGGAGGTATAAAGAAATGCAAAGGGATGTGACTAGGGAAGTATACCAGATAAAACAAAGGGAAGCAGTGAGGAGGACAAAGGTGCAGATGGAGAGGAGAATTGTCTTCCTCTTCCCCTGTGCATTCCAAAGATGTTGCATCTGATGCTGAGATGTCAAAACGCTGATGCTTCTGTTCATGTGCACTGGCTCCTTGGCACTACCTCCTGTGGTCACCCAGGTGGCAATCTTGCTGTGGAGACCAGAATCCTGCCCACCCCTCAAGAGGCATGCATCCATGGAATGGTCAACCATCCTCCCCTTGCTAGCCCTCCAGCAGCCCAGGTTCATTCCTGAACCTGAATTGCTGGTGTCACAGTCAGAAATGCTATTGCTGCACCAGCAGGCTGGCACACTTCTGCTCAGTCTTTACAGTGGAGAGAGAGAGAGAGGACAGACCACCAAAGAGCAGCAGGGACACTTGGAGAGGAGGTTGACACAAGTCCATAGTCAGAGGAAAGAGTCCTGAAGGGACTTGCAAATCTGAAAGTGGACAAGGCATGACAGCAGACAGGAATCACCCAAGGGTGTTTGCTACATCACTCACTGTATTAGTCAAGAAGTCATCAGAAGCAGGAATAGTTATAGAGGACTGGAGGAGAGCAGATGTACTCCCGCTCCATAAAAGAGGCAGCAGGGAAGAGGCTAGCAAGTCTGACATCAATAGCGGGGAAATTAATGGAAATTCTGTTAAAGAATAGGCTGGCAGAGTATCTTGAATCCAGGGAGTTACAAGACCAAAGGCATCATGAATCCATTGGGGGGAGGACATGCCTGATGAATCTGATTGATTACTTTGACTGAGTGACCAGGGATATAGATCAAGGAAGGGCAGTGGACCTGGCCTACTTGGATTTATGCAAGGCCTTCAACACTGTGCCATATAGGACACTGATAAAGAAACTAAGCAGTCCAGGGTAGGATCCAAAATGGTAAACTGGTAAAAAAATGGTTAATGGATAGGTGACAGATGGTGGTGGTAAACTGCGCTCACTCTAATAAAGACAGAGTTAACAACGGAGTGGTGCAGGACTCAGTACTGTTACCATTCCACTTCAATGTCTTCATATGTGACATTGCAGAAGAGCTGGAAGGAAAATTATGCCTTGTTGCAGATGACAACAAAATCTGTAACAGGCTGGATACTCAGGAGGGGTAGAGAGAATAAATAGGGAACTTAGAAAACTCGAGGCATGGTCAAGTGCATGACAGCTGGGGTTCAACACCAAAAAGTGTGTAAGCTTGCACCTAGGGCATAGAAACTCTGGATCTGAGTATAAAGTGGGGGAGGTAGTGACAGACACTCAACAGGAAAGGTACCTTTGGATTATCATATCTGATGACGTCAAAGTGGCAGGGCAATGTGACAAGGCAGTGGGCGGAGCCAGTGGGATGCTGGGTTTTATAGGAAGATGTATCTCTTGCTGGATGGGGAAGGTGATGTTACCACTGTATTGGTCGCTGATGAGACCCCACTTGGAGTACTGTGGCTAGTTCTGAAGGCCGCATCTCAGAAAGAACATATATAGGGTGGAGGCAATCCAGAGAAGGGCAGCTAAAATGGTGCAGGGTTACACCAATAGCCCTACAAAGAGAGATTGAGGGATCTCAACATGTACACCCTAGAAGAGAGGAAGGGCGGGACTTAATAAAGACCTACAATTATCTCACAGGAGTAAACAGGGTACAGGATGAGAATCTATTTCAAATGAGGAAATGCACCAGGAGAAGAGGTCATGCAGTAAAGCTGGAAGAGGGAAGTTCAAGTGGGATGTGAGGAAGTACTACTTCACTGATAGAGTGGAGGACACCTGGAACCATCTTGCCAGCAGAGGTGGTGAGAAAAACAACAATGGGGGGGCTTCTAACATGTATTGGATAGACATAAGAAACTATTAGTCAATAGGCAGGGAGGTGGGGAGGGCTGCCTGAGACCAGGCAGGGTCTGCGGAGACAGAATAGGCAGGGAAAATCTTGGCAGAGTGGTTGGATCAAGCAGTCTCTTCCAACTGACAATTTCTTTGTTTCTATGTTTAGAAGTCTGATAACCTCTAGCCCTCCTCAGGTGACCAGGGCTAGTCCTGTGGTCACTTTCACCTACACTCAGTAACCTGACAATTTCCCCCACCCTTCTACACAGATCATTAAAAACAAATTGCCAGGCTCCCTCATAGCACAGTGCCAGGATCCAACAATATTGATTATAACACCCCTTTTACCTAAACTAACCTCATCTGTTGTCCTGTGGAACACTTAGAGACCCCCCCCCCCGAATGGTCATTCTACCTAGCATCATCAATGATGCAAACAACTCCTCCCCCTCATGGTCATGTGGCCCATGCAATCGCTCAGTTAGATGACTGACTGATTTCAATGGAGAAAGGCACACTACATGTTAGGGAGGGGGGAACAGCTGAGCTACCCAGATACAAGTACTATTGCACCCCAAAAATAAATTATAGATCATTAGTCGGGGGTTGGTGCAACATGCTATAAGGTGCCCATTGGGACCAGGCGGGTTGGGCTAGGGAGGTGGAATGATTACAAAAGATGATGTTGCCTCTAAGCACAGTGCCAGGAGCTCAGTAATTTTTTTTTTTAAATAACTCGCTATGTGTGAAGGAGGGTTGTGGTGATGGAGGGTACGAGGTGGGTGAATGAGGAGCGGTGGTGACAAGACTTGCTCCAGCCACCTTAGAAGACCTAGAGTTTTTGTTTTGTTTTTTTACTAAAATGGTGCCCTTCCTGTATACAAACACCCTGAATTATGTACATTTTTCAGTATTCATTGCAGGGCACAGAATGCCTTACTATTCATAGTTTTCAAAAATTAAGATATTCATTACTCACATTCAGATCACTTATCTTCTGACCGCTTTCTCTCTCTATTACTTCTCCCTCTCATTCCTTCTGCTCTAGCTTCCTGAGCTTTCCATAACTTTCCTCAATACTATTTAACCTCACTATATGCATCCAATGGCTGATGGAACTGTGTCTGGTAAAGCACAATGGTGTATGATGTGTCTTGAAGGCACCATGCAAAACTAAATTAATTTCCTTCCTTTCTTGTTAAGACTGTCCAAAATGTTACCTCTTTACCTCCCCTTAGCATTTTTTCTTTCTTCAGGTGTACTGGGAGACACTTTAAGTGTTGTTTATTTGTATATGTGTAAACTTGTGTACCCTTGGGGCAAGATGTTACAACTAGAATTGCTGCAAGGCCCAGGCACTCCAGAGTTATGGCACACCAGGCTTGTGGCAGTCTAAAGGAATTTTATATCCCTTCTGTGAAAGTAATGCTTGCTAAAACATCTTTTTCTTGTCTAACTTGTATCCAAACCAGGGACCCTTTACACACAGCTTGCATTCAATGTTTGGTGCAAGCTGCTTTTAATTGGATTTATTGCCACAACTATGCCCAAGATTATAAAATCGGGTACAGCTGTGGCAATCATCTATGCTTGTGCTAGGGTTTGACACAGTGCTAGATGCAAGACCAGCATCCGCATTCTAAAATCCAGCCACACGTGTTTTCCCTGTTTTGGATGAAAGGTGATTAATGACTTAGAACTGTATTGTACTGACAAAATTAACAACACATCATATTTTGTGTTTCCTCTGACATCCACCCTTCGAATCAGAATGAAGGCCCTGCCATCATTTATTTGTTTGGTGTGCTGCCTGAATTCTGATAGGCTTCTGAAGAAGGATGGGGCAGCTTTCAAACCTCTCTGTTATGTGACAATGATTGCATCCCACTGTGGATATTCCCATTTAAAAGTTAGATGAGACTTGATAGTGATACTGCATTAAACACAGCTCATATTGATTCTTTCTAACCTTGCTGTAGAGTGGCCCGGCGTTAAGTACCATTTACTTCAGGGGAGCTGATGAGACCGCAGATGCTGAATGCCTGACTGAGAATCCTTGGAGGTCAGCAGACAGGGTAAAAGAGAGGTTGCAACCTGATCACTTCCTGACTGATGAGCAATTAGCAAAGGGTTAAAATTCAAACACCTTTGTGACTTTTAAATTGCAAAGAAAGACTGAAACAATACCAGTTTCTGACACTGAGTTTAAGGTTAGGCTTTTCAGTACAAGAGGAGCCAGGGTCTGTAACCCAGAAACAGCATAAATTTGAACTTGCAGCTTACATTTGCTCAGTAACAGTAGACATCAGTCTGCTCTGAATATTTTCTATTCTGTTGAGTTTGTGTTTTTTCATTAGGTACTCACCAGTATTGCTATACATGCTTCCAGACAGTAGGGGGTGTGGTATCAGTTTTTGGGGAAGCTGGACCCACCTCACAGTAAACACTCTAGAAAAGAACTGCACTCACTCTAGAAATGCCGCTAGAGGTAACTATTTCCACCTCAAAATGTACCTTACCAGCAGCACAGCCAAATTATTTCTACACACGGGGGTCCATGCAAATGCCCCCCTGTGCTGCTGAGAAGGTACTTTTTGTGTATTTTTCATGCAACTGTATTATGCACCATTTATTACATATTTTTTGATGCAAAAAGTACCTTATAAAAAGGGGTATAGAGCTCTAGATGGTTGAGGTGGTTACATTGTACAGGTACTATCCATTCTGTTTCAGACAGTTCCAAGATTTTGAACTGTCCAGGGATCATAAGCAAAGCCTTATAGCACTCTATCCCTTAATATGTTCACCCCAGAGGAGAGAAGGCTGAAAGAAGATGTGATCTCAGTCTTTTGCATACTCAAGGGTATTAACAAGATCAAACAGCTGGAGATGTTGGAACTGGTGTCCTGCAGCAGGACATGGGAACACACCCTGAAGCTCAGGATTAGTAACTTCAGGGGCAATGTTAGAAGGCACATTTTCTCCCACAGGTTGGTGAACCTATGGAATAGCCTACGTGTGGTGACAGTAGACATGAAGAGAGTACTGGCCTTTAAAGTAAGCATAGATACATTTCTACACACTAAGAGAATCACCAGGTACCCTGGGTAGTACTGTGGATAGGGAATCTGTACAGCCTGGCACATTGTAGCATAGCATACGTATCTCATCCCTGCTTGCAAAGTAGTTGGTAGAAACACTGGATGCAGAGACCCTTCCAACCTTAAACAGCAACTCTCAATTAAAATAGAAAGCCTAAAAATGGTAGCACATTAAGTTAGCGACTGATTTTGAGTAACGGGAATAAGAGCAACGTCAAAATAGCAAACATTAAGACAGCACAGTGCTAAGAATAGCTATGTGCTATTACTACTACAGTGAAGTGGAGCGTGTAGTGTTGTGGTATATGTGGAAGGGTTTCTGGAAGTGTTTGTCTTTCTTTGTTTGGCAAGCATCTGCCAAGCTGGCCACGTGGTGTGGCGGTTAAAGCAACTGTCTTTGGAGTGAACCTCTGTAGGTATACTTATTTTTTTTTATTTTTTGGAGATGTGTACTTTAATTTATTTCTGATATTTGTACCATTACTGTGCCCTCCTAACATTGTTCCCCCCTGTCTGTAGGGCCCCCCTGCTGACATGTGTGTCTGTGATGTAACTCCCTCCTGAGTTTGCCCCTTCCCCAGTATAACCCCCCCAGAGTTGATTATATTAAGTTAGGAGGGTGCGGGTGGCAATGCCCCACTGCAATGGTGGGTGCAGGGGAAATAGCCCCCTGCATAAAACAAGTAGTAGTGCTTTCATTATTTGGTAAATATAGTGATGGTGGCTATTGCTGTTGGGTGCTATAGTGCACATCGGTGTTTTCAGTTTTCATCGATGTGCACTCGCTGACTTGTGAGTTGCTGTTCTGTATTCAGTGTTATGACATGGAACCCCTAAAAACACTAGATTTACTCCAATTATCTGTTAACTTTATTGTTTTCTAGTTATTTGCCTTTTTTTATTCCCCCTTCTGTTGGTCTACTAAATATTGTAGATAATGTAGCAATTATTTCACTGAGTCTTTCAAAATGCATCTGACTGTCCCCTGCTAACCACACAATTGCTGCTTGATACATCACACATATACCCTTCTACATATACCACAACACTACACGCTCCACTTCACTGTAGTAGTAATAGCACACAGCTGTTCTTAGCACTGTGCTGTCTTAATGTTTGCTATTTTGACATTGCTCTTATTTCCATCGCTCTGTTGTCATGGTGAACACTGCAATATTATAAACCAAGACACTGAGCAGTTAACAGGGGAGAGATGAATGTTTTCAAATGTTTTCTATACAGACTTTTTAGATGGACTACCAAGATGTGATGTAAATCTTAGAAAGGAACATTGAAAGGTGGGTGGAGCTTGCCAACATACAAGATGGCATCTTAAATTGTGTCGGGTCCACCACTAACAGGGAGATTTAATTCATACTGCTAAATATTCATTCCAAGAGGGGAGAAGAAGAGATATTCCCGTTTCAGAAAGAACTGGCTATTGATTGATACCAATTTTGAGCCGCTAGTGTCAAGCATCGCAGTGGGAGACCTGCGAGCATGAAGCACAGTGCCATGAGTTGCATAGACTAATCTAAACCAGTACTCCAAGATCCAAGGTGCCCAGCAAAAGCTCTGGGAGTACACACCTGCCTGCCAACCCACATGGCATCCATACACAGAGGTCCGTGGCAAGAGATGACAATGCCGAGATGGCAGCCGGTGGATGTAAACGCAGTGATGAGTAAGTTGGACAGAATCTTAATAGGCATGGCAGACCTTAAAGTTACTGCAAACAAAACCAATGTAGATCTGGCAGCCTTGGCCATGAAGGTGGCGATATCTGAACAAGCCACCTGGCTCCATGATGTGACCATCCAAAACCATCAGAGCTCGCTTCAAGATTACCACCTAAAATTTCAATACTTGCTCAATAAGATGGATGAGCTGGAGAATAGAGCTCGGAGAAACAATATTAGAATAATTGGGGTCTTGGAGGGAGCGGAGGGGTGCGATATGTCAGCTTTTTTCAAGCAATGCTGCCAGAGCTAATCAAGCAAAACGATGAAGACCAGCCCAGGATTGTATGGATACACAGATCCCTAGCCCCAAGACCCCAACCTAAAGAAAACCTCACCCCATCCTCTGCAAATTTCAGAAATTCCCTGAAAAAGAATTGTACCTCAGGAGAGACAGAGAGCAGGGGTCATTTCTATGGAAGGGGCACATATTCCAGCTCTACCAGCATTTTTCACAGGATCTGTCAGCTAGGAGGAGGGCCCATGCGATGGTGAAGCAGCAGTTTTACAGAATGGGCATCAATACATCACTGAGACACCTGGTGCTACTAAGTATCCAGGTTGATGGAGAATACATCACTTTTGAACATCCATCAGGAGCAGGGCAGTTTATGTTGGATTCAGGAGCAGAACTGAGCATGCCCCCCCCAAACATGAGGCGCTGCAATATCTGAGATGGAGGCGACACAGAACCCTGTACAACAGAAAGAGATGCACAACATTGTAGGGCAAGTTCCAAAATTGCCATGGCAGTAGTTCTCCAGGAATAGATTGAAGAAGAAGCAGAAACCAGTCACACTGGTCCAGATGAAGAGGATGAGGGAAAGATCCAGGAGCAGGCAGAGAAGAGCCAACACATCAGATGCCAGCAGTTGTTCACCGGGGCTGACTCCAGTGAAAACCATTAATAGGTACAAACCCCTCAGGGAATTCATGCCGGCAACACTTGAACTGTCAGGAGAAGTGGGGTCAGGTCCACCACCTGAGGTCCTCCCTTCCAGTGTAAGGGCTGAATGGCTCCCCCCTTGGGGACGACTGGGTGGACTGCATCCAGGAAGCAGAGGCAAATGAAGATCAGCTAGTAGCAGTCCAGGATGCCCCATCCAATGTGGTGCAAATAGGACAAATATCACCACAAAGAGCTTTATTAGCAGCACAGGGGTAACTGGGAGTTACATGATGGGGAGAGATGCACTTTGTATATGCCAGCAGACATTTTTGTTTCATTTCTCTGCATTATTGTTGATTACAGATTGCTAATTATGGCATAAGGGGCCCCCAATAAGCACATCAGAAAAGAAAGCACTGGAGTGTTGGGATCCCCGCACACCATGAGGTAAACTTCACCCATGGAGTCACTAGCTCACTGAGAATATCTCCTCAAACAAAGGACGATGTAGGCTCCTTCCTCTAAAGATTGAGGAGGCTCTCATGCAGAATCATCTCTGTTTGTAGAGATAGCAACAGAGTTTTTTCCTCTTGCTATGCTTCTGTGCTTGTTCCCCAAAAAGTGGTTGCTGCCTTGTATTTATCTAAAGGCATCTAGGGCTTGGATAACTCCATCTGACACTGCCTAAATGACCAAATAAAAACACACTCTGGGTAAGGGGGATGAGCAGCCCTACTCCCAAGGCCTGGATGAGACCCTACATAATGTTAAAAAATGATCAAGCCACTGTTGCACTCCAGAGCAAGGTTGTTTAAAAGGTTTCATTACAGGTGTTTTTTGACTGCAATGGTTGGTTAAAGTGCAGCCCAACATGGTTTTGCTCATTGCTGTAACAGAGGTAAAGTAACAAAAGCAGGGATTATAGAGGGCCACAAAATTAACCGCCAACTCACACTATGAGTACTGGGCCTCACCCGTGAAAGGGACACTACTGACGACTCCAATGTCAGGGTACTAGCGTAAAGGTACACATAGGCATGGGAGGATCTCCATACTTGCTACTGGTGGTAACCTGAGAGGCGCTTTTCAACAATCTTACTGGGATAACCCTCACCCCAGACTCAATCATGCTTAAGGCCGTGATGCAGATATAGGCCCATGCATTTTACCTAAGGCTGGGGAGGACCCAACAAGGGCTCCTTTCCACCTCCTCCCTTCCCTCTCCCCCTGGACTGGGGGAGGGTGCGTATGGCTAATCTTGGAGCAAGACCACTTAGATAAAACAGAGGAAGATTCACCCCCTCTGGAAAGAAATAACAGCGGTAGCATCTCCAGGTGGTGGATACCCAAGCTCATAAAGAGAATTTTAGGAAGACCTAAGATTCACAGGTTCTACCTACTCTGGTCTTTCCCAAGGATCAGAATAGAAGCTGAACATCCCCCCCCCCCACAGAGGGTTTCCCAGGACCATTGGAGTGGAAGGTGATGTCCAATCTGGATTATTTTCATTTTCATTTTTTAATTTTTTATACTTGTAAGCAGGATGAGCAAAACTGCCCATTTTCATCAGTGTCAAATTACACAACAAAACAAACGACAAAAGTATCAAGTACAAACAATCATGGGAATACAAAAATACAAAGACAACGGTATCGATTACAGACAATCGTAGATACAAATATACTAGATACATTTAAGGACCAATCACTTATTATAAACATGTGCAAACATCATTATCCATCAGCCAGTGCTTTAGCCTTGATTTGAAACACCAGACTGTTTTACTTTCAATAATATCAACAGGCAGTGTATTAAAAAACAAAGGAGCCCTATATAAAACTGATATATGTCCTGAAACTGTTTGAATAAAGGGAGTTCAAAAGTGTATCTGGATTGAGACCTAGTACCACAGGAATTAGAAAACTTAGAAAATAGTGCTGACACTGCTGGAGAAAAAAGACCATTCTTCACCTTAACTATCAGAGTACCCAATTTATGGGAAATTTTATTTTCAAGCGACAAGCTGTTAGAATATTTAAACAAGAGATAGTGGTGCATTTGAGAAGGGACATCAAGCATGAAACATAAGATAGAATTATAGGTAACCCTAAGTGTATCATATAGTTTAGCAGAAAATGCTGAATAAATAACAATACCCTTAGTGCATAACACTCATCAAGAAACAATGGTCAAGTAAATTCCTAGACTCCTGTAGTTCCTTGTGGATTCCCTATTTCAGGAAAGATGTAAATGCCATTGAGAGAGCTCAGCGAAGAGTGAGTAGAATGATTAGGGGAATGACTGGTGTACCTTATGAGGATAGACTGCAGTCCTTGAATCTGTATAGCCTGGAGAAGAGATGACTGAGAGGGGACTTACTTTTTATGTTCAGAATTTCTAAAGATGAAGGGATGTTGGAGGAACTGGGCATATGTTATACAGTTTGAAACTTCAATCTTAGGAGTCATAATAAACAAATCAAGCTGACTTATCCACATAACAGGAAAATACATTTTTTCAGTCATAGAATTGTGGGCATTTAGAATAAACTTCCTTCTGAAATTGCTGATTCTGACTCTATAGGTACCTTTAAAAGAAAACTTGATGAATATTTACTAAGGACAGGGATATAAACCCCTTGATTAGGGGAGTCAGACATAATAGGCAAAGAAGTCTTCTGCCTGACTTAATTTCCAAGTATAGTTCCAAATATTCCCATGTCAAAAAATGTTTAACCCTAAAAAGTGAACCCAGTCTCTAATGAAGAGATTTCCTTAAGTTATGAATATGAAGTTCAAAAGATAATTTCGAATCAAAAGTTATCCCCAAATATTTAAAACTATCAAATAACTCAATTGAGTTTCCATCCTGTGTAACAATGTGGTGTAAGTTCGCAGACTCAATAACTTTATTTGAAACAAGCATAACTTTAGTTTTACTTGAGTTAAGAACCATATGGTTTGAGTAAAGCCAATTCTGATACAAATCAAAATCAGATTGTATCTCTGCCAGGGCTTCATTAGAACCTGGGCCTACACTATATATTGCTGCATCATCAGCATATAATATCATAGATGAACAAGAACAAATAGATGAGGCAGTATTCACGTAAAGTGAAAAAATCAGGGGGCTGAAAATAGATCCTTGAGGTACTCCACATTTAATGGAGCTAGGGGAGGAAATACTATCACCACTTTGAGTACAATGAGATCTATTAGTGTGATAATCATGAAACCATGAGATTACTGGAGACATTAGCAGAAAAATGAAGATTAGATAGAACATCATCAAGCAAACTGTTCAATCAGGTCGAAGGCCTTGGTGAGGTCTGTCACAACCCCACTCAGCAGGTCAGGTCCTCTGCTTCCACATTGCCAACCTCTGAGCGCAGTATTGTGAACAGTTAACAGAACAGGGTAACCCTCCTGTCTGCTTTGTGGGTTCAAATCAACCTTTGGTCTCAAATTTCTCTGGAGGGATTCAAACTGTGCACTTCTTGCTAGCATACCCAATATACAGGCTCAGATAATTCTACTCTTCGAGGCGGAGCAAATATCTTTTGCCTATGGGCACCTAACCAGGCATACAAAATAAACCCTTAAAAATTATATTACAGACCTCAGAATAAACTTTTACCCTTTCCAGTTTGGTAAACCAGTAAGCTGTGCCCAGTGTCAGCATTAACCATATATGCTTCACTTGTCAAAGAAATCATTTCAAAGGCACACCAAGTAGTCTCTAAAATAAGATGTTTACTTAAAAATAAATAAAAATTTAAAATGTAAATACAGAACCATATATCACAAAACCATACAATCACTTAAAAAAACAAGTTTTAAAGTGCAAACAAAATCTCCTACCACAGTACACTTAGAATTGTCTTTCTCATGTATAGCTTCTAACAGTGCCTGATGTTGCTTTTTCAGAGTCCAAACGTGTGTGTAAATGGAATGCAGATTACAGTTTAAAAAATGCTGTGTTTCAAATCTCTTCATGATGTCATCATCTAGCTCCTCCCTTTCAGGATACATATTTATATATATATATATATATATATATATATATATATATATATATACACATACAAAACAGGAAGTCCTATCAAGGTATTGAATTCTGTGACTCCAGCAAGACTCATTTTCCAAATTATGATGCTCTTAATTAAGACTGTGATTTTCTCAGTCCCTTTGATACATGAGCAGTGTCCTTTCTCAAACACATCAAAGGACTTTTTATTACACCAGGTGCAATTAACTGACTTTCCTGAGGACATCATAAAATGAATATTCCACTTCCTTATGACACCAGCTGCAATTAACTGACCTTCCTGAGGACGTCATAAAATGGATATTTCAGGACTTAGCATCAAACAACCCAGATCCTAAATAAGGCTATAAAATGTGAGTTTTTGCAAGTTAATCTCATCACAGAAATCTGCTGTTTAACATACAGTATATCCTGTTTTTTGAACTGATACTGTACCGGGGGTGGGGTGTTATCCAGGCACAGCATTTCTCATGACAGACAATCACACTACATTTTTTTATATTACAAAAAGCATAGATTAATCAGAACCAGCTGTCCAAGTGTCACAATGTCTCCCCACCTAGACTGAATTTGAGGGCTCTATCTCCTGTATGGGATGAGCCACCCAAATCAGTTCACTCCTCTTAGACATGAGACAACCCATCTGAGTTCTGATTTTTTGCTCCAGCCCTATGTATAATTGTCATGTCATGACCTTGTAAAGCAAGACTCCTTCTTAGCAATCTACCATTGTTCTTTCCCATGTGTGTCAGCCAAACCAGGGGGTTGAGGTCAGTCTGTAATACAAAATGCTGCCCATATAAGTATGGTTCTAACTTTTTTTAGGGCCAACACAATGGCAAGACACTCCTTTTCCACAGTGGAGTATGCCTGCTCCCTGGGAAGTAACTTTTTACACAGATATGCTACAGGGTGATCTTTCCCTTGGCTGGATGTCTAACTCAGTAGTGCCCCAATACCCACGTCTGATGCATCAGTCTGAACTATAAAGGGCCTGCTATAGTCAGGACTTGTCAAAACAAGAGCACTGCACAGTGCCTCCTTCAATCTGGTAAAGGCTTTCTCACAGGCTAGGTTCCAGGTAATTCTCCTTGCATTCTTTTCTTTACCAAGTCAGATAGGGGAGCAACCAGGGCACTGTAATTGGGTACACATTTTCTATAGTACCCGCCTGTCCCAAGAAAACTCCTGACCTGCTTCTGCATTTCTTGTCTGGGCCACACCTGGATTACCTCTATTTTTATTTGGTTAGGACAGAGCTGTTCCTGGCCTACCACATGCCCAAGGTATGCAAATTCTCCCATGGCCACCTGGCACTTCCCGGCTTTGACTGTGAGCCCAGCCCTCTGTATCCAGTCCAGCACTTCCTTAAGGTGGGGCAGGTGTTCCTCCCAGCTGACACTAAAGATGGCAATGTCATCCAGATACACCACAGTGTACTTCTCAGCACCATTTAACACCTGGTTCACCAATTATTGGAAAGTGTCCGGTGCATTCTTCATTCCGAAAGGCATTACTTTAAATTCAGATAAGCCTATCAGAGTGATGAAGGCTGACCATTCCCTAGCTCTGTCTGTTAACTCTACCTGCCAATATCCCTTGGTCAGGTCAGTGGTCGTAAGGTAGGTCACCTCTCCCAACTTGTCCAGGAGTTCATCTATCTGCGGCATCGGGTTGGCGTCTGACTTCGTAACTGCATTCAGTTCATGATAGTCCACACAGAAATGAGTAGCACCATCTGGCTTAGGCACAAGGACTATGGGACAGGCCCAGGGGCTGTGGGATCTCTGAATTACCCCTAAATCCAACATCTCCTCCACTTCCCCCCTAATGTCCTTTTGGACAGCCTCTGACACCAGATATGCTGTCCACTGTATGGGCGTCTGTGTCCCTGTCTCCACATTTTACATCGCTAAGGGTGTTAGTCCAGGTTTTGCACTAAACAATGGGGCAAAGTCTGCTAAAACCTCCCTTACTTCCTGGATCTGGTCCGGAACCAGCTGGGGAGACAATTTTACTGCCTCCATAGAGGACTTCCACTTGCTTTCTTCCAGCAAGTCCAGAAGGGGGTCTCCTTTGTCCATCCCCTCCCCAGGACTACACACTGCAAACACCATGTCAGCCCTATTTGCATATGGCTTCATCATGTTGACATGGTACATCCTTTCTGTCTGTCTTCAGTAAGGTATCTCTACA
Organism: Neoceratodus forsteri; assembly: GCA_016271365.2. NCBI lineage: Eukaryota > Metazoa > Chordata > Ceratodontiformes > Ceratodontidae > Neoceratodus > Neoceratodus forsteri. The sequence goes on from CM057459.1 coordinate 627,262,103, forward strand.
ATATAGTTCACGTCATTTACCTTCCTAACCACTTTGTACAGTCCTGCCCACTCAGCCTGCAGCTTGTCTTTCTGGACCAGAATAAGGACCATGACTTCCTGATCCACCATGTACAAGCAAGCTCTGGCTCTGCAGTCGTACCACACTTTTTATTTCTATTGGGCAGTTGCCAGGATGCTCTGGGCTGTCCCCATCAGCTCCTTCGGCCTTTCCCTAAACTTAAGGATGAAATCCACTATGGGAGTTTCCTGGATGGAGTGCTTGCCTTCCCAGTCCTTCTAGATCAAGTCTAGGGGCCCATGTACCCGGCGTTCATATAAGAGTTCGAAGGGGGAAAATCCTGTTGACTCTTGGGGAACCTACCTGTATGCAAACAAGAGGTGGGGAAGGTATTTCTCCTAGTCCCTCCCATTTTGTTCAGTAAATGCCCAGAGCATTGACTTCAGGGTACCATTGAATCTTTCCACAAGCCCATTGGCTTGTAGGTGATACAGTATCATGCATCTCCGCACAACCCCACACTTCTCTCATAAACATTTCATCAGGTCCGACATGAAGGAACCCCCTCGATCAGTGATAACCTCCTGCAGAAACCCAACATGGGAGAAAATCCCAAGTAAGACATCTGCCACTTTGTCTGTTCTCAGTGAGGATAGGGCAACTGCCTCTGGGTACCGGGCGGCATAATCCACCACATTCAGGATGAATCTCTTCCCTGAGGAGCTGGCGGTATTTAAAGGCCCAACAATATCTATTCCCACCCTCTGGAATAGCTCCTCCACTATGGGCAATGGAATCAGGGTGACTTGGGTTTTCTTGCCAGCCTTCACTATTTCTTAGCACCGGTGACAAGACCTGCAATACTCCTTCACCTGCTGGGTGAAGTTAGGCCAATAGAAATTCTGGGCCAACCGCTGCTTAGTGCTCACAATTCCCAGGTGACCAGACAAGGGAATAGCATGTGCAATCTTGAGCAACTGCTCATGATACCCCTGGAGAATGACAAGCTTCCTGCCTAGCACCCCCCCTCTGTCTGCACAGCCTGATAATACATCAGTCCATTTTCCCAATAAACCTTATGTCTGCCGTCACTTCCCTGTGCCCAGCCAGTCTGCCCAAGCCCTCAGCTTCTCTAGACTAGGGTCAGTTCTCTGAGCAGCTGCAAACCCCTCAAGGCATGGGACAGGTCCCCTTCAGTTGCTGAACTAGGGTCCCTAGCACTAACATCAGGGCACTCAGAATCACTATCGGTCCCAACCCTCTGACAATGAGTCACCCCTTCCTCATCAGAATAACCCTCCTTAGCTGTGTGGTTAACTGCTACTGGGGAAATTTCTACCCCCTTTTTGTTAATCTCCATATCAGGAGACACAGGCTAGGGAACCAGCCTCCCAGTGGTTTCCACAATGGTTTCTGTGGGGTTCAGGGAACTACAATTTTCCCTTGCCATTTGATTATGGGTAACTGCACACACCATCTACTGTTTGAGATTGTTGCCTAGGATCACATCCATAGAAACATAGAAACATAGAGTTTATTGGCAGATAAGGACCGCAAGGCCCATCCAGACTGCCCATTTCTTTTTCTACCTTATAAATGTGCCATAGGCATTTGCTCTGTCAGTGGCCTATCTATTCATACTCATCTGTATTGCTCCATTATGCCTATCCCATGCCTGTTTGAAGCCCTGCACTGTATTCATAGCCATCACTTCCTGAGGTAGGCCATTCCATGCATCCACCACACTTTCTGTGAAAAAGAATTTCCTCACATTCCCCCTTAATTGGCCTCCCTCTAATCTCATGCTGGATCCTATTGTCCTGCTATTTTTTTTATATTTAAACATATTAGACTCTGTCACCTTGTTAATGCCCTTAAGGTGTTTTAATGTTTCGATCATATCATCTCTCTCCTTCCTTTGCTCAAGGGTATACATATTGAGCTCCATTAATCTGTCCTTATATGTCTTCTGATGCAGTCCCTGCACTATTGTGGTTGCCCTTCTCTGGACTGCCTCAATTTGGTTAATGTCCTTGTGAAGGTGTGGTCTCCAGTACTGCACACAGTACTCCAGATGGGGCCTAACCAGTGTCTTGTAAAGAGGGATTATTACCTCCCTCTTATGATTTGTGATACCCCTACTAATACACCCTAACATCCCCTAGCCTTACCTACTGCTTTAGAGGTCTGCTTGGATGATTTCAGGTCATCGGTGATGATAATGCTCAAGTCTCTTTCTTCCTTTGTGACTGCCAGCAACTCCTCTCCCAGCCTATAGGTGGTTTCAGGGTTTCTCTTCCCTATGTGCATGATCTTGCACTTCTTTGCATTAAATCCCAGTTGCCACTCTTCTGACCATTTTGCTAGTTTATCCAGATCTTTTCTCATTCTGCCTACCCCATCTGGATCATCTGCTGTGTTGCAGATCTTGGTTTCATCTGCAAACAGACAAGCCTTATCCTCTTGTCCATCTGCAATGTCACTTATGAAGATATTGAAGAGGACTGGCCCTAGGACTGACCCCTGAGGTACCCCACTTGTGACTTGCATCTCTTCTGACTGTATACCATTTACCACCACTCTCTTTTTTCTGCCCATCAACCAGTTTTCCACCCAGTTGACCAACTTCTGACCACCCTGAGCCTACCCAGCTTATTTATCAATCTTCTATGTGGAACAGTGTCGAAAGCTTTGCTGAAGTCAAGGTAGGCGACATCAACTGCTCCCCCTTGGTCTACCATTCTGGTTACCCAGTCAAAGAAATCTACGTGATTAGTTTGACAGGACCGTCTTTTTGTAAACCCATGCTGTCTTGGATCCTGCGCCCCTATGGATTCCAAGTGTTGCACTATCCTTTCCTTAAGGAATGCCTTCATAATCTTGCCCAGTACTGTGGTAAGACTGACTGGTCTGTAGTTCCCTGCCTCCTCCCTGCTCCCACTCTTGTGGAGTGGGATCACATGAGCCCTTATCCAGTCTTCTGGGATGTCTCCTGTGCTCAGAGACTCACTAAACAGTTCTGCTAATGGCTCTGCTAGTTCCACCTTGGCTCCTTAAGTACCCTGGGATTTATGCCATCAGGTTGCATTGCCTTGTCCACCCTGAGCTTAGCGAGCTCTTGTAGGACCCTTTCTTTTGTGAAGGGAGTAGTGCTCACCTCCCTCTCCCCTGTGTCCATGGTGCTGAGCTGTGAGGCCTGCCCTACCTTCTCTTCAGTAAATACTGAGCAAAAGTATCTATTTAGGATAGATGCTTTTACAGGGTCCTCCTCCTCACATGCCCCCTTTTCTCCTTTGAGCTTAGCAATACCCCCTCTGGACTTTCTCCTTTCACTAATGTTCTGCTAAGGTTTGGGCTACAGCCACCTGTTGCACAGTTCCCCCGTTTCACCCCAGTCTAGAAGAACACTAGCTAGGGGCAATGTTTTCTCTTCACTAGTGAACCCTAGTACAATGACATATTTATTGGGAATAAGCTGACCAGGCTGTACCAGATCCCCTTTTACCAATATCAGGGATGCCTCTGTGTCCTTAGCCCTTGTGTCTGTACACCATTCACCATGACTGGGGGCATGTGTTCCCTCATGTTCTCAGGCATGCTTCCAGGGACACACAAACAACCCACTTCCTTCCTAGCACCACCTTGCATATTATTGCTCATCTGTTTTGGACACTGCCTGGCAATATGCCCAGTTTCTTTACACAACCAACATTCATTTCTTTTCTCAGAGAAATCTATTCTCTGAAACCTGGGGCTAACTGTTTTTGGTGGAGGCAGTGAGGATTTTAGCTGCCCTGCAGGTGCGCTTTTCCCTTTCTGCACTGCCACACCCACCCCATTCTCTCTCAGGGCAGATTTGCACTTGGCATAGTGGTCCAAGAGTTCAGGAGCCTCTTGCACTGTTTTGGGATCTCAACCCTCCAGCCAGGTTTTTAGCTTGGCTGGGCATGCCCAATAAAACTGTTTGAGCAGGATTACATTATCAATTTTGTCAACAGAGTTTGCTTCAATTCCTTCCCACCAACAATTTAAAAATGGATGTTGTTTCATGGCTAGCTCCTTATAGCTCATGTCAGAGCTTCTCCTGAGCTTACAGAATTTCACTCTGTATGATTCAGCAGTTAATTCAATTTTTTTTAACAGTGCGCTTTATGTTTGCTGTAATCATCACTGTCCTCATTGTCCATTTGACCCAATGCATCCCGAGCTTTAGCAGGGATAGCTGGAAGCTCCAGGACTCCCTAGTAATTTTAGCCTGAATACAAACTTTTTCAAAAGAATTTAAAAAGGCATCCATATCCTCCCCCTCTTTAAATTTGGCTATAATTTGGAATTCAATTTGTAACCCAGTCCTGTAGTCCCAGTTAAAAGCAAGCCAATTACCTGCTCTGGTGCCACTGGTTGGAGTTGTAGCTTCTCCATTTCATGTTGCCTCTGGCGCTCATGGTTCTCATGGTCTGTCTCTCGTTGTTCACAGTCCACCTCTCAACATTCTTGCTCTCTCTTCTCCTCTACAGCTCGCTAGCGCTCATGCTTCTCATGCTCAGCCACCCACTGTTCCCACTCTGCCTCTCATCTCTCTTGTTCTGCCTCTTGCTGTTCTCGCTATCTCTTCTCCTGGAACTCCAGCTCCATTCGGTGCAACTCAATCTGTAGCCTGAGTACTTCTGGATCCAGGATACTGATTACCTTTCCCTGCTGCTGTGTCCCTTCACTGGCACTGGCCCTGCTGCCTTCCTCATCAGATCTGGACACTGCACTGGCTGCTAGCCTTGCCACACTCCAGATTCGGTCCTTTTCAGTCACTGTATGTGACTCAGTGCTCTGGGTATCTGCTACCATCAGGGCATCCATGAGGTTCTGTTTGATGGCTTTCACCTTGAATGGGACTCCTCTGTCCCTGCACAACTGTTTAAGTAGTCTACAGTGTGCCTGCTGTAGTTGGAAGCCATCTTCTTCCCTAACTATGGCTACTCTGACTTGCACTTTAGAAAAAAAAATACACGAGTAGGAACTTAACTGGACGCCAAGTGATATAGTTCTGTCTCCTTTTAAAAAAGAAATCACTGCCTTTTTCTTTCTTTACAAGTGAGCTGACAGTCTCAAGCTGACACACTGAACAATAAAAGTTTGTAATACCAAAATAATCCCACCACTGCCACCAATCTGTCACAACCCCACTCAGCAGGTCAGGCTCTCTGCTCCCACAGTGCCAACCTCTGAGCACAGTATTGTGAACAGTTAACAGAACATGGTAACCCTCCTGTCTGTTTTGTGGGTTCAAATCAACCTTTGGTCTCAAGTTTCTGGAGGGATTCAAACTGTGAACCTCTTGCTAGCATACCCAATGTACAGGCTCAGATAATTCTGTCTTCGGGGAGGCCAGATATCTTTCACCTATGGGCACCTAACCAGGCATACAAAATGAACCCTTAAAAACTCTATTAAAGACCTCAGAATAAACTCTCACGTTTTCCAGTTTGGTAAACCAGCAAGCTATGCCCAGTGTCAGCTTTAACCATATATAGTATGCTTCAATTGTCAAAGAAAGAATTTCAAAGGCACACCAAGTAGTTTCTAAAATAAGATGTTTACTTAAAAATAGATAAAAATTTAAAATGTAAATACAGAACCATATCACAACACCATACAATCACTTTAAAAAAAAACACATTTTAAAGTGCAAACAAAATCTCCTACCACAGTACACTAAGAATTATTTTTTTCATGTATACCTTTTAACATTGCCTGAGTCTAAAAGTGCTTTTTCAGAGTCCAAACATGTGTGTGTAAATGGAATACAGACTACAGTTTAAAAATGCTGTGTTTCAACCCTCTTCATGATGTCATCATCTAGCTCCTCCCTTTCAGGATACATAAATATATATATATATATATACAGGGATATGACATGGCCCGACTAAAGATATCATATTTATCTTCACGAGATGCCAATGACATCATGATATCTCACTAGTGGCTTCGCCACTGAGTGAGATATCTTGATGTCATTGGCCTCAGTGAAGATAAATATGATATCTTCAGTCAGGCCATGTCATGTTCTGTTTATACAATATGTGTTTTGGGCAACATGTGATAGAATCTCTTCAAACACAGTTCTCAATACCCCCTCCAAGAGGCTCCAACACAAAAGATGAGCTACAGTATGTGTTTTGGAAAAAAATTATTTGGTGGATTTTTGTAGTTTTAAAGAAATGTATCTGGTTGATCCTGCCATTACTTTAACATAAATAATCATTTAAATAAGGATTTAAAATGTGACTGGTTGATCCTGTCCTTCAGAGTTTTGTTATCCCACTAGTAGCCATATTGATCATTTCACTGTTTTCCTGAATTATTCCCCATCAAGAGAACTGATGACATGTTTCATTAAAAAAAAATGTTAACTTGATCCTGCCATATTTGTTTAGCTAAATACTGCTTTAAAAACACTTATCTGGTTCATCCTGCTACATTGTGCTTCAGCAAGCATAATAAGAGTTTCACTTTCCCCCAGAAATGTAGCATGACCGGGCGCTACTAAGAGACTCCAATAACTCGCTCCCAGACCTTCGTAGTAAAGCAGTCTCCATGAGCTAAGTATGAAAAAAATGTGGACTTCTGGTCATTTTAACTGAATTTCTCCATAAAAAGCTGCCGACTGTACTGAGTAGAGAGACCAAGCCAGGAGCTTCAGAGCAGCAGAAGGAAGAGTGACCGTGTGTTGCTATAGCAACAGACACTCACGCTACCTTCTTCTTCTCCGAAGCTGCTGACTCGGTCTCTCTCTATTCTCGGTAGGTCTGGGAGAGAGTTATGGGAGTCTCTTACTAGAGCTTGGTCACGTTACATTTCTGGGGGAAAGAAGCCTGGGGAAAGGAAATTTATTATGCTTGCCGAAGTGCAATGTAGCAGGATCAACCAGATAAGTGTTTTTAAAGCAGTATTTAGCTAAACAATTATGGCAGGAAATTTGAAAGTCTTACTACCGAAGAGCAGAGCGGCAGGGTCAACCAGATAAGTGTTGATATACAAATTGTGTTACTATTTAGAGAGATTGGACATTATTTTAAATGTATGGCAGCAGATTAGCAGTACTAATAGCGCTCAGTCACGTTACACTGGAGAACAAAAGTGAAAGTTGTGACTGTGAGAATGGAAGTTTCAGTATGACGTAAAGGAGTGTGGAGATAACAGCATGACATATAGGCACATTGAGATAACAATGATATCTTCACAGGGGAGCAGAGATATTACTTTTTATACAGTCATTTATCCCAGAACACGTATTGTATAAATATATATATATATACAAAACAGGAAGTCCCATCAAGGTTTTGAATTCTGTGACTCCAGCAAGACTCATTTTTCAAATTATGATACTCTTAATTAAGACTGTGATGTTCTCAGTCCCTTTGATCCATGAGCAGTTTCCTTTCTCAAGCACATCAAATGACTTTTTATGACACCAGGTGCAATTAACTGACTTTCCTGAGGGCATCATAAAATGGATATTCCACTTCCTTATGACACCAGCTGCAATTAACTGACCTTCCTGAGGATGTCATAAAATGGATATTTCAGGAGTTAGCATCAAACAACCCAGATCCTAAATAAGGCTATAAAATGTAAGTTTTTGCAAGTTAATCTCATCACAGAGATCTGCTGTTTAACATATATCCTATCTTTTGAACTGATACCTGGGGGGTTATCCAGGCACAGCATTTCTCATGACAGACAATCACACTACATTTTTTATATTACAAAAAGCACAGATTAATCAGAACCAGCTGTCCAAGTGTCACAAGGTCTACAAAAAGTACCACAACAGTTTGCCCTTTATCAAGGGCTCCCTGAATAACACTTGTGAACCCCACCAAGGCCGTCTCAGTGTTGTGTAATGACTCAAAACCATGTTGTCAATCAGTAAGCGAACTGTATTTTTTTAGATGTTCAATGGTTTGATCCATTATCATTCTCTCCAAAATTTTGGATACAGGTGATAACAGTGAGATTTGGTGATAATTTGATAACAAAGAAGAATTTCCAGATTTTAATATAGGAATAATAGTGGCCAACTTCCAGAGACTAGGGAAAACTCCAGCAGACATAGAAAAACTGAAAATAATTGAAAGAGGATATGAAAAGGAATTTAGTCCCAATTTAATCATTCAAAAATGTAAGCCATCATGAGAACTATGAGGCAGAAGATCAAATTTCTGAACGTATTTCTTAACAAGATCAGGAGTAACTTGTTTAAAGTGAAATTTGGAATGAAGGTTCTCGTTAACCTATGATATGGCACTAAAAGATGAACCATGGGGTGGAATTCTATACCCATCCATGTCTCCAAAACACTTATTAAAGGCTTCAGAGACTAAATGGGTATCACTAATTAGTTGGTTCCCAACCTGTATGGAAATAGTAGAATCTTTTTTACCATGCCCAGTTAAGTTATTTAGTGTATACCAAGTTCATTTTGGATTACCAAAGGATTTGTTTTGTTCAGGAAGTCAAAACTCAATCTTTGTGTTATGAATTTCTGATTTACATAGGTTTCTTAAAGATTTGTAGTTCTGCAAAGAAGAAGAATCCATAATATTTTTGTACTGTTTCCAACTTTTATCTCATAATCTCATTAGAAAAAGCAACTCAGAAGATACCCATTTTTGCTTGCTAGCCTTAATCCTCATTTTCTTAAGAGGTAAAAGCTTGTTAACTATCCTAAAGTAACAAGAGGCAAAGACTTCCAACATTGTATCAAGATTATCGATGGATTCAAGCCTAGTCAAGTCAATTTCTCAGCAGGCAGTCTCAACCAAGTCATGTTTAAGGTGCTTTTCATTTCTAAATTCTATGTATTTAGGAGGGTGCTTACTAAATTTGACTGACCACTGGCAAAAGACAGGACAAAGGTCACTCAAACCATCGGGTAACAAACCCGAGTTGATAATCCACTCTGGTTGTGTAACCTCTGCCCAGTCAAGTAAAATCCCTGAGCCAGACCTGTAATTGAGCCTAATTACCTCATCAATTAACTGGAATAGACCCAGATCCATCAAAAAATTATTTTAATAGTATTGCAAATATCCACAACCCAATTACAGTTGAATCACCTAAAAATAGTCACTTTCTGTGTGCTAGTAGGGCATTTTTAACCCCAGTAATATGATTCAATCTAGAATCATTTTTTCCCAGGGTAATGTAAATGTTACTAACAGTAAGATGCCTATCTTGATCAAAAACTAAATCTACAGAAGTTAGGTTACAGCCAGAATTATGTGTAAGCGATGCTGAATAGTAGTAAATTTAAATCTATTTTAAACATAAATCATAGTCCCTCCCCTTCGTTTACCAATCCTGTCATTTCTACAGTGATTATAATCTACCAAAGAAATATCTGTGTCTTTAATTTTACCATTAAGCCAGGTTTCTGACAAAGTAATAATGTCAAAACTATGTTGTTCAACCCAGGCAACAAACTGAGTCAATTTGGCTGGTACACTTTGAATATTTAAATGCACAATTTTAAGTGATGAAACAGACTGAGAGGAAGCAATTTTGTAAGAGAAAGTTGAAACATGATCAATATTACCAGAAGAACCAGGAAAAGGATAAGGATGAGGATGTACAGACCCAGAAATTAATAACAATAAAGCTAGTAGCCTACACAATCTAAACGTATTATCATGGTATCTTTCCCTTTTTTCCTTGTTGGAACAGTTATGTCTCCTATGTGTTACATTTGAGGTATAAACTCCTCATTGGAGAAGATTGTGCCAGGCAGAGGACATGTCTGACTAGACATGGAGATCTGGCGCAATAATATAAGAAAAAAAAGTGAAACAGGCAAGGTACATAACAGAAGCTATGTTGTTAATAGAAGGTTGACTGACCATACTTTGCAAATGGAGAAAGGACATGAACTCACCAGGAAGGAAGTTGAGCAGTATATACCCCCTCCTTGCAGAACTTGAAAGCATGGGTATCAGCCTTATACGGCCTTAGATATAACTCTGTTAATAACATCTTATTATGGATAAAACAACCCCTCTAACTTTTACCTTCTGGAATGTCAGCAAGATAAATGACCCCATTAAGAGGAAAAAAAATTCTACCTAGGTTAGAAAAGCTTGAAACAAGTTGCCTTCCTCCAGGAAACAAAGGTGGGTAACAGGGAGGTGCAAAAACTGGCCAGGGACTGGGTGGATTGGGAGGTGCACAGCTCATCTGGAAAATCCAAAAGAGGGGTATCTATTTAGTGCCATAAATAGCTACGATGGCACATAACAGAACAAAGCTGTGATAAGGAGGGGAGATGTGTGCTGGCAAATGTGGTAACTATTAGGGGCCCATTTGTACTGGGCAATGTTTATGCCCTGAACGAGGACCAACCAGAGTTCTTCAACTCAGTGTCACAAAATATCTTAGATAAGGTGGGGGACAGCCCATACATCATCTTGGGGGAGACCTTAACCTTGCCCTTGACCACCTACTGGATAGATTTAACACCAGGCCAACCCCCTTGTAAGAGCACTGCAAATGGTAAGAGATCTGCTGATGTTTCACCAGCTCATGGACATGTGGAGAACATACAAACCATCTACAAAAGACTACACATACTACTCTGGTGCTCATGCAATGGCCAGGAGATTGGACTACTGGTTCATTTTGACTAAATTGACTTCAGCTACAGTAGAGGCATCTATAGCTCCCCTATACCTGTCTGATCATGCCTCCATTCAGCTTAACGCCTATCTAAATGCTGAAAAACCCAAGTCTTTTATGTGGAGACTTGATCCTCTACTTCTGAAGGACCCTGGGATTCATGCATGGGTAAAACAGGAGGTGGACATTTATTTTGCTAACTACCCTGATGGGTGTGCAGCAGCAAATATGATTTGGGAGACATACAAAGCCACCATTAGAGGCCGAATCAATCGATATGCAGCCCACTGTAGAAAGCAAAGGGAGCAGGAGACAGACACACTGGAAAAAAAAAACTTAAACAGATAGAAAACGTGTATATAAAAAAGACCTGCTTCAGCTAGAAAACTCAAATCTCAGATTTGAAATCACATCTCTTAGAATACAGTTGGACACTCTGGCCACCAGAAAGGCAGAACTGCAGGTACAGTAGCTAGGCTATGGCATAAATACTGGGACCAGTGGGACAAAGCAGGGAAACTCCTCTCCTACAGACTCAGGAAGCAGCAAGCAGAGAGGCACATTGAGCAGTTGAAGGACAAATCCGGTAAAACAGCCATCACCCCTAGAGCCATTAACCAATGCATGATACAGTTCTATGAAGCCCTATACAAATCCTGCATGGATTTTGACCCCCAAAGCTTTCAGGAATTCATGGCCAAAACCAGGATACCCTCTCTAACTGAAGCTCAAAAACAAGAAATAGATGCTCCCATTGAACAAAAAGAACTCCTGCAGGGAATAAATGACATGGCCCCAAACAAGTCTCCAAGGAGTGAGGGGTTTCCTGCTGACTTTTATCAAGTGGTTAAAATGCAGATTACGACTACCATGTTGGGCATGTTGAGGGATGCTCATTTCAAAGGGACTCTCCTGGAATCACTGACAGAAGCGGTGATCACGGTCCTCCCAAAGGAAGGCAAGAATCCCCTACTCCCTGGAAGCTACAGGCCTACAGTGTATCGCTGATTAATGCAGTTGTGAAAATCTTATCCAAGGTCCTAACTTCCTGTTAAGAGAAGACCCTTCCCTTCCTAATATATCCTTCCCAGGCGTGATTCATTAAGGGTAGAGCCAGTGCGGACCACCTTAGGGTCCTCTTCACAATCTTTCAGAAGGCAACAGTACTCCCTGCCCCTGCAGTGGCAGTAGCCATTGACTTTGAAAAAGCTTTTAACTCAGTGGAGTGGGAGCACCTGCTGGCTGTGATGAAACGTGAATGTGGGGCCACTCTTCTGCCACTGGATTAGCATGCTGTATAATAAGCCCATAGCCAGGGTCCTTACTAATGGCCTTCTCCCCCAGCCTTTTAAGTTACAGTGAGGCATGAGACAAGGTTTCCCCCTCTGGCCTCTACTATTTGTTTTGGCGATTGAGCCATTGGGTTCAGCCCTTAGCTCAAATAATCAAATTCCAGGAATAAAAATTGTACAAGACGAGTATGAGACTAAGCTGTACGCTGATGACTGCCTTATACTGACCAGGGATATACAAGCAGGAATTGCTCCCATTCTGTCAACACTATCACACTTTGAAAGGTTATCAAGCCTTAAAATCAAAAAAAGGCAAATCGGAAATATTCCCCCTGAACCCCAATGTTACGCCCAGCTTGGGATCACACTCAGGGTTAACATGGGCCCAGGATGGTATTAAGCACCTGGGAGGTATTTTGACCCAACAGCTGTCTAAGATTATAACCTTGAATTTTAGCCCATTAACAGCAAGCATACAGACAAAGCTTAATAGGTGGAACCACCTGAATCTGAGCTTGTCAGGGAAAATTGACTTAGTTAAAATGATGGTGGCACCGAGGGTGTTTTATCTCCTTGTGCATCTCCCTATCCAGATCCCGAATAAGTGGTTTCAGAAAATAGATTTGATGATAGGCCACTACCTCTGGGGGCTGCACCACCTAGATTTAGCAGGGCAAAACTGAGAGTCCACTGGAGGCAGGTGGGGTGGGGTCTCTCCAACTTTAGATATTACATGCAAGCCTATACAGTAGCTAGGTCACTACAGGGGTTTGTTAACATTGAAGCTCCTCCTCCCAAGTGGATAGAACTTGAGAAAGTAGTGATAGATGGACTACATCCTACAGCACTGATGGGCAACTTTCTTTCAACTCTCTGGACTCAGTGGCTCATCATTAAGGTTGCTCATGCTGCATGGAAGAAAGTCACATGGACAACCCAAAAATGCCACAAACCAAGGACCTACACATATTTATGGGACAGTCCAGCACTTCTCATGGGGGGGATCCCATGAGCTGACCCTCATGGGAGAAAATATCCATACATAGATTTGTTGACTTCCTGATCCACTGATCAAAAGTCTTTTGAATCCTGTCAAAATCTGCAAAACAGATATAACTTGCCAAAATTTCATTTTTGGAGGTACTTCCAAATGAGGGCTCTTTATGTCTATTGGAAGGGAAAAAAGTGCAAATGCCTTTCTTGCAGACCTCTGAAGGGAGGGGATAGGTTTAACCTACTGATCCAGAAGTGGTCCACAACCCAGTGGGAAGAGCAGGTGAAATATATCAACGAGTGAGAGATACAGCCCCCAACCCGATTAAATCAGCAGGGGAAAAATGGCAACCATCCCTCCAAATTACCATTCCGCAAGAGGATTGGCAAGGCTGCTGGCACTTGGCACATCAGGCATGCATTGACCAGAAAAGCCAAATGACACAGAATAAGATTCTACACCAATGGTATTACAGCACAGTTAATGGGCCTAGGCCACATGCCAAAGGATGACTGCTGGAGATGCGATGCGGGGGGGGGGACTTACATCACATATTATGTGTTTGTCCTCTAATACACCCTCTGTGGAGAGAAACCAGTGCAGCCTGCTCCTCTATACTAGGCCTAGAAATTCCTGTAGACCCATGGATATACCTTCTAGGCTTCAAACCAAGCGAACAAATCTTACACTCTCCAAATATGAAATGGCTTGTTGAAGACACGGTCGAAACCAAAAGGCTTATACTCAAAAGATGGAAGTCACTGGAAGTTACTACCATACAGGAATGATTTAAGGCATTAGAATCCCTAGCTTCTAATGTTAACCTGACCTGTAGGATCCAAGGTCAAGAACATGTGTATCCGAAGATATGGGCCCCCTATCTGACACATATAGGTGCCAAAGCTGTGGCAGGGAAACTACAGCTGGGTAAAGATCTGCTAAAACCCACTTAAAGAGTCACCATAATGGAACAGATATACAGCCAGTGCATGAACCTAGGCAGAAAGGCCTCAGAAGACAGAATATTGTGGGGAACCCCTGCTGGAGGGAAGTATGAAGGGAATAATGTTGTAATAATGTTGTATCAAGACATGTATTGTACCAAAAGACAGACTGAAAATATATATAGCCGAGTATCCAATCGCCTGCTTGTCAGAGTAAACCTGTTGTAACCTGTAAATGAACCTTATCCACTGCAAACTAAAGTCTGTTGATAAATGTTCTATGTAAATAGCAAATGGCGTCAATAAAAATGTTAACAGCAAAAAAAGAAAGGAACATTGAAAATGAAAAAAATGTATTCTCTAGTAAACTGTAACAGCTGAAACATCTTATTTTTGAAAGGACATGGTAAAATGCAGAGTTGGTCCTTAAATTACTTTATTAAACCTTGGACTTAAATTAAGGTGTCTGATTGGTCACTTTAGCATCATGACATTTTACTAGGTTTTGTACAAATAAACATTGCCATCCCTAACAACAGTCAATAATATGTAGCAAAGGGCAATAGCTAAAAGACTATGCTACACATGAGCAGGTACAAAATCCTCTTTAGTAAAAAAGAAATGGCACCTGGCCCCAATACTGAACACTCCCTTTCCATTTATTTTTTATTTTTTTTTATTTTCCTCTGGTAGTCAAGTGTTCTGCCCTGCTCCCGATCATAATCATCAATTTTCACTTCCCCCTTCCACTATTCCACTGCCAACCTTGAGATTTTGGCTGGTATTCAACCTCATGTCACTTCTGCTGATGGCCGCCGTGTCTCACAAGTGTAACGGCTTGCATTATCTTACCATTTTTTTTTCAATTAATTTATTTAGATACTGCAAGACATTGCACTTGCATGAAATTTTGGCCAGCAGTGAAGGTGAGTGGAGGGTAAATAACATCCACCATCTTGAGGTTGGATGTGGGCTGTGGAGGGTGGGTTGATGACATGAACTGAACTGATGATCACAACTGACTGGGGAGTTTGACAATAAACTACCAAGGAGAAATGTCCTTATAGAAAATGAACTGATAGGGGGACATCTAGCACCAGGGAATTGTTCTATTTTTAAACATTTAAATACAGGGAGCATTTGTGGGGGAAGGGGGCCACTGTAACCAAAGGACTGATTTTGTTTTATTTTAATTAATGGTTTTAAAATAAAGTCATGAATAAACACAGTTAAATTTAATTCATAGAAATGGGCACAGTCTAACAAAATAGATATTGACCAGAACTGTTTTATGAAATTTTTGAAAACCATTGTCCTCTTGGACTGCTCTGTTGACCTGCAATAGTTATATTGCACTCAGCCTTTAATATCAGATAATATAAAAATTGCAGGTCAGTAGAACATCCCTTTGGGGTATTGGTTTTCAGCTATTGCACTCACATCTGATCAGAATATGCACAATGTTGCTATGTTTCAAAATCCATTATTGAAATAAATGTATCAAATAATACACAAATATTGAACAGAAGTGAGAGATATAGTGGGAAAATATTGACCCCTAGGAATTAACTATTGCCTAACAATAGTTATATCACCTTAAGCTGAAGGCTGTGGGCAGTATGACTTTTACAAGGCACTAGTTCATCTTGAGGGGTCTATATTTTACCAATATATCTGACACAACTCTGGTCAATATCTGTTTTATTAAACCTTGCCCAAGTTACACTACCCCCAACTATTACCTTTTTTCCTGGACTAAGTGTGGGGCTGTTATGGTAGCACATGCCAGTTATGACTTTTGCTTCCAAAACTGTTGGTGTTATTGGTCCCCCCCCCTCCCTTTGTTGTAAGTTTTTCCCTCATAGTATAGTGGTGTCATCCTTCCTCACTTGACAAAAAAAAAACGCTTCCCGGTGCTGCTAGTTCCTCTGTATATAACCCCTACTCTTACTTTTAAAAAAAAAATCAATTATTTCCCTGGTTCCAGTGGTTAACCCCCTCTCCGGTCACTCATTGTTTTTATTTTTCACTTATACCTAGTAGTCTAATAGCCCAGCCACTCCTGGTACTGAGTCCTGACCTATACTTCCCCATCCCCAATCTCAATGACCACTGACCTTGACTGTATCAGCACTGATTGTACCTGTGAGAGATGACAGCCAGCAGCAGATGGAATATACTGGGTTGCCACTTCAAGATCATCAGGGTTGGGGCCACTGAAATCAAAGAATGTGGGAAAAGGGAGGGAGTGGGTGGGCCACTATACTACCAGGTATAAGTGAAAAAAAAATAATAATGGGAGACTGAGAAGGGATCACTGGCATCAAGGAAATAGTTGTTTTTAAATCCAGGAGTAAGGTTTAGGGAGCGGGAATAACTAGCAGCAGGGAAGACATCAACAGATGGTCAGTGAAACTGAAGCCACATTTTATTAAAACAGGGAAATTGAAAGGGAACATTGTTTAATAAGCAGTAGCACACTAAGCCGAAGCTTGTTTCCAGATGTGACCTGGGAGCACATGGTAGTTAAGTGACTTGCTCAGGATCACACAGTATGCATCTAGGCAGTTGTGGGATTCAAACGCAGGTCTTCAGATCTGCAGCTCAGAGCCTTAACCCACTGCGCTATACTGCCTTCTAAACAGGTGATAACAGGGGCATGGTTAGGGTGATTGACATGATCAGAATTGCCAATAGTTCAAAAAACTATTGACTGTTACAGTTAACTATTGCCTGATTCTTTGTTTTGAACCATGAAAGACTTAAAAAAAAAAAAAACGTTGTTATGTGACTGCTCTCATCCAATTAAAGACTAGGATTTTCTTTCTAAGATTAAATAAAATCGGATGTTGCACAATGCGCGCCTTTGGAAACTTGGTGGATTTGATAGTAGTAGTATGTTATTCACACAAACCTGCAGAATCCAAGCACAGTATTTAATATATAGAGTGGAGTAAGCCAGAATGCAATGCAGTGTCACGGTTTACTGCTGGACAAAAAAGATGAGCTGCTGTTGAAATGTTAGCATTTTCTGCAGTAACTGTAGAATTCTGCAGTATTCCTCATAGCATCATGGCAGGCTCCACTGTATACTCCCCCCTCCCCCCCAAAAAATAAAGCCTCTTCATTTTCATTCTGGCAGCCATTATGTTTTGTTGTTTGTGGTACTTCTGAACCCTTGCAGGCCATTGAAAAGTGCAGTCATTCCAATGTGCCCTAATTATGGCAAAAATGAGAGTTCCCATTTGCTTAGATAATGGGGTCTTGATGTTCTGCAGTGTGCCACAAATTTCTTTGGGTACTTGAGGCACTCTGGTGGTCTTTAACAATTAGGGAACGCAAAACTTACTTTGGAGAGGGAGGCCCAGTGGTGGGGGGAAGTTAGAGAAAGTGAGTGAGGGAGTGAGAGAGAGAGAGAGAGAGAGAGAGAGAGAGAGAGAGTAGTTGTCAGTCCTAGCAATACAACAGATCAGCATTAACAAGGTTTGAATATAGAAACACAGAAACATAAAATCTGGTAGCAGATAAGGACCAATAGGCCCATCCAGTTTGCCCTTTTTCCCTACCTACTAAAACATGCCATAGACCCTACTCCACGTCTGGCTTTGCTTCCATTTTTGAATCGATAGGGTTTCCCTATGTCAATCCCATGCAGTTTTGAATTCCCCCACTGACATTGCTTCCACCACCTCTGCTAGGAGTCTGTTCCATGCCTCCACCACCCTTTCTATGAAGAAGTGCTTTCTCACTCTGCTCCTTAGTCTAGCCCCTTCCAGCCTCATGTCATGTCCCCTTGTTCTAGAGCATCTTCTTTTCTGAAAGAGGCTACCCTCATGTATTTTATTTATTCCCTTTAGGTACTTGAAGGTCTCTATGATGTCTCCTCTCTCCTTCCTCTCCTCTTGGGTGTACATATTGAGCAGCTGGAAAAGTAAGATGGTTGCACGCTGCTCCGCTCCTCACAGTGCTCAGTGTGGTGCAGCGTTTTTAGTCTCTATTCCATTTTTTATATTCTATTATTAAATTGATGAATGATGCTTTTGTTAATTTCGTGTACTTTTGCTCACATCGTACTTATTTTAAGTTCTCTGGCAGTACAATTTGGAATTTTTGTTGTCGGTTTTGTTGCCAATAAATGGCGGCTTCATGGCATACCTAAAGTGCTTGGACTACAGGCCTGGAAAGACCCTGTATGTGTATTCTAATGTTCTCTGGATTAGGGAGGACTTTGAAGTGAAAAGTAGGAAGCCAATGAGAAAAGGTGCACTGTGTGTGGATAGGCTCATAAAGCCTTATTAAAAGGTATGCAATTGTTGCCTGGGTTCCTGGGATTATCTGAATTCTAACTGTTAATTCCTGGAGTTACTGTGCCAGTAGGAGCGCTCTTTTGCTTTGTTTCCACAGGTGCTCAATGAGCTTGTTGCTGAAACCGAAGTTTCTCTACTTCAGATAAAACTGAGGTGATTGTTGTAGCCTGCTGTATTGATGGCAGCCTGTTGGCATTTTGAGAGTGCCAAGTGTTGGACTCCTGACTGAAGTAAGCCCAAGACAGGAGGAGACCAAGGAGCATACTGCATTATTAGTGCTGTTGGGCACATACAAAAATATACTCAGGTATGACATTCCTGCCTGGGGGTTCAGGGATTTGAGCTATTTGGGACTCCACTTATTATGCTCAGAAAAGCATCTTTTGTTACTCACAATAGGTGTGAAGGACCAGCAGATGAGAGGGGAACTAGAGAATGGGAGTCAAAAGTGAATGGGAGTCAAACTGGAAGAAAAGATAAATCATCTTGGAGTTTGGATAGTCTGTCCCATAGGATGTATGGACAACCCTGTTCTGATTCTACAGCACCTTATTGTCTGAGGAGAGGAGAGACAAGGTTGGGAAAAGAGACACTGGTCTGTATAGTCCCCCGCTACAGATCTGGTATACTGATGAAGTGATTAATAAACTACAACTTTTCTACTAAAAGGAATGACACTGTAAGACAATTTCAGACAAAGGAACGATTTAAAAAACAGGAAGAATGGCCCAATATACTTGATGTTGGACTAAATTAAATGAAAGTAATAGACTTTGTTGGAACTGTATTGAACTACACTGAATATATAATTAAATACATAATTGATAGATTCCTGTTCCTTAACGGCATGCACCAGTTCATCTGGTCCAGATTAGTGGGAACTAATTTGACCAGGCTAGCTCTGGGTTTGAAATGAAGTAGTGAAGCCACACAAGCTGCAAAAGCATTGAACAGGATTTTGTATATGGTTTTAGCTCTGGAAAGAGGGAATACATTATTTTATGGGTCCACTAAGTAGCCGACTAATCACTTTGATATGTTGTTATAAAATTTGCTCCTTTGAGGTTAGGTTTAATGTATCTGGGATGTGCTTTAACTTCGTTTGAGGCAGGTGAGGGAATTTTGATGGATGTTAAAGTTGCCTACTGCAGACTGTGGTATGCCAAATCTAGAAATTTTGGGGCAAAACAATGTAGTTAAAGTGAATTGTGCAGTCTGGGACAGGACACATAGTTGTCCTATGCCTATGATGCCTGGGTAACTCGATGTCTGATTTTCTAAAGTTAGTGCCTTAGGACCACAAAAGGACTCAATTTAAGCCTCTCTGGGAAGCCTGCCCAAGAGAGACTAATGGGGGGGGGGGGAGTCTAACTGGCATGCATCAACCAGGAATTTCAATGCATCAGGAGAGTTAACCCTTTAAGCATATTCTAAGTTCTCATATAAGGGGATTCAGATATTGCACTAAGTGCTTTTAAACACGGTAAGCCTTAGAAAAGTAACATATGGCTAATGGTAATATGGTAATGTATGTTCATTAGGTCTCCTCTACTGTATATTGGACATTATTTTGGTATAATTCATGTGGTTCAGGATAACTCCCCTGCCTTGGCAGACTGCAGAAGATATATTATAGTATAGGAGTCACCAGTAGTATTAAGTGGTCAGAGGTAATTTTCACTTACTGTAGGATGTTGTATTTTTAAGAATTAGAAGTATCCTGAAGAGTTTGAATGGTTTAATTACATTTTTAAGTAAGGATAATAGGAAGAATAATGGATTATCATTTTTATTGACAGAAATATAGATCTTTTTTCCCTCACTGTTCTAATATTTATAGTATGTTCAAACTGCTGTACAGATGTTTTTAACTGGATATTTCTTCCAAAATGTGTAATGACTTAAAAGAGCTGAACAAATAAACCTGAACTGAACTAAGCATATTGAGCGCCTCCAGTCTCTCTTTGTAAGACCTGTGGTGCATGTTTTTGTTGCCCTTCTTTGAACTGCTTCTACTGTGTCTATATCCTTTTGGAGATGCGGCCTCCAGAACTGGATACAACACTCCAAATTAGGCCTTACCAGTGATTCATACAGTGGCTTCAGCACCTCTTTTCTTCTGCACTCTTCCTATGCACCCTAGCATGCCACTGACTCTCCCCACAGCCTTGGCACATTGTTTAGTCACCTTTTGGTCATCAAATATGATCACCCCCAGACTTCTTTCCTGTTTGATGGCCATTAATAACTCCCCTCCCATCATGTAATCCTCCTCTGGTTTCCTGCACCCCAAGTGCATGATTCTGCACTTCTTCACACTGAATCGTAGCTGCCATACTCTGAGCCATTTCTCCAGTTTAGCTAGATCCTTCCTCATTTTTTCCACCCCTCTCGGAGTGTCTATCTTATTGTAAATCTTAGTGTCATCTGCAAAGAGGCATACCTTCCCCTCCAGTCCCTCTGTAATGTCACTAACAAAGATATTACATGTTACTGAACTGATTCCTGTGGCACCCCAATGGTCACCCTCCCGTCCTTGAAATTTGCTTCATTTACCAGCACCCTCAGTGTTTGATCCCTCAACAAATTTTCAACCCAGCTCCTTGCTGAAGTCCAGGTAGGCCACATCTACCACTCCCCCCAATCAACTTCCCTGGTCACCCAATCAAAGAAATCTATCAGATTTGTTTGACATAACCTTCCTGATGTGAATCCATGCTGCCTCAAATCTTGTGCACTGCTTGATTCAAGGTACTCTACTATCCTTTCTTTCAGCAATGATTCCATAATTTTTCCCACACCGGGGTCAGGCTGAGAGTTCTATAGTTTCCAGCCTCCTCCCTGCTCCTATTTTTGTGAAGCAGGGCTACATCTGCCCTTCTCCAGTCCTCTGGAACCACTCCTGTATCCACTGACTTGTTGAACAGGGCTGTCAGAGATGCTGCCAGCATCTCTCTTAACTCCTTTAGTATTCTAGGGTGTATCCTGTCTGGTCCCATTGCCTTGTCCACCTTTAGTTTTGTGACTTCTTTTAGGACTCTCTCCTCTGTAAACAGACTGGTGTCCACCTCCTTTCCAATCCTGATTCCTATTTGTGGTCTGTCCACTTCCCCCCTTCTACTGTAAATACTGAACAAAAATATTTGTTCAGTATTGATGCTTTTTCCTGGTCTCCTTCCATACCCTCTTCTTCCTCCCCTTTTAGCCTTACAACCTCCCCCCGTCTTCCTCCTTTCACTAACGTACCTATAGAAAGTCTTGTTTTTCTACTCCTTTTGCTATTTTTTCCTCTGTCTTTGCCTTTGTGCTCCTGACTGCTTTTCCTGCCTCCCTTTCCTTCTTTAGATACACTGCCCTGTCCTCCTCCTTCTGTGTTACCTTCTATTTCCCGAAAGCCGCCTTTTTTGCCCTTATTTTCCTGGCCACTTGCTTTGAGAACCATAGTGGTTGAGAACAGCAGATCTTCAACAGACTTCACTATTGCATGAACAGACCATTAAAATGCCATTAAACATACCCATTAAATTTGAATTATGTCTGCCATTAAATTCCTGTTAATCGGGTACAGAATTAACGGTCCAAATTATACATTAAAGTCTTTCTAACCATTAAATTTAATGGGATAAGTTGCATCTTCTGGCCATTAATATTTTAACGGGCGTTAACTTTTAATGGCCATTTTAATGGTGAGATATCCATTAATTGATTGGGCATTAATAACATTTAATGGCCATAACAATTGCAATAATGATCACCATTAAAATGCCCATTAACACTCTCATGAAAGTTCAGACATGGTTTAATTGATTAATTAATGGCCATTTAAATGATGCATCACATTAATGGCAATATTAATGGGCTCTGAGCCTATTAAAACATTTTTTTTTTTTTTGGTAACCAGGTACGGCCCACTCGGCACAAGTGCCTGTTTTATGGGGCAGCCCGGGAGCACTATGGTGGTTAACTGACTTGCCTGGAGTCACACATTGCAAGTTGAGGTTGTGGGACTCAATCCCAGATCTGCTGGTTGTAGCAAGCTCATTCACAACAGCTTATTATAGTACTGAATTAATGTGCATGCACATGAACTTAGTATGCCCAATTGACAAGCATGCCTCTGCATTTCTGAGGATAGGGACTGGGACAATAAACAGTAAAACAGATGTCTCTTCCCTAAACAGGTTACGTCTCTGTACAGATACAGTAGACAGCTAGGTGACTGGGGCAGAAGCAGGGTACAGAGTGCTTGTATCTGGATACATGCATGGATTTAAATTCAGACCATGTTGCCTATTATGCATCAGTTCTTGGGGATAGAAGATCTTCAGTGGGCACGTTTCCTGTATGGTGCTTGTTTTGATACATTACATTACAATACATAAGGGGAGTTAGGCAGTGCACCTCTGGGAGACAGAAAAGTGTCAGAAAACATGTAAGAAAATTAAAACTCTATGAGTGCAGTGCTCCTTTGTTTGAGTTAACTGTGTGGTTTCTCTTGTGGGAGCACCAGGACATGAATGTCACATATGGTTATTGAGCAGCTCAGTTACCATTTAGCATTACTTGTTTGTGAATTTATGCAGTAAAAAGTGTATAAAAGTGACATCCTTTGTAAGCTCCCCATCAGTTTCTTCATGCTTCCTGTAGTGTTTACATTTACTGCAGCAATAAAGAAAATGGACTGGATTTTTAAAGGGCGACACAGGGCTTGAACCACGCCCTGTCTCAAACCAGTTTTTGCTGCAGCTGCACCAAACACCATTGCCACAACTGCACTCAATCTCAGTAGGTTGGGAAGGAAAATCTCAATGATCAGCTTGGAGACCGCCATGAGCCCCATGCGGCATATGTTCTGTGCACCAGGGGCTTGCACCATTCTGACCCTTTTGAAAATCTGGCCCACTACTAAAAATAAAAACAAAGTTGCTGGTGTGCTTTCTGTTCAAACACCACTGTTAAGGAGAAGCAGCATTTTCAAAACATGAATAGCTACAAGAATATAACAGATAGTATCCACATTTCTGTTTCCTCATAGTTGTTAACATGTTCATCCTGCAAAACAGCAGGCTGATAGGGGACATGGTCTTACTTTTCCCATAGTCAGTGGCATTGACAGGACTGAACATATAGATATGTCCTCTGGGAGGACACATGGAAATGTTCTGATGGTCCCAAATGGTAAATTCTGGGGTAACACCAACAGGCATGTTTTTGTCACAGAGGGTGGTGAACTTGTGAAAGACGCCAACAGAGACTGTGGATATAAAGACAGTATGGCAGGCCCCAGTGTTGTCCATCACTTACCTTCTAGAGCACTAAATCCATCAGTGTGAGAACTGTGCACTGTCCCAGCCCACTAATATGTCTCAGACAGTGTAGCTGGAGAACTACGGACCAACATAACCAGCATAGCCTTTATGCTACACTAGTTAAGATACTTAGGTTTAAGTTGGGTAGGTGGTATGGTTGATATGTATTTTATCAGTGATTTCAGTTGTGGGACTCATCACCCAATACAGCCCATGTTTAATATAAAGACAGGGTGTGAAGCACCCAAACACATACAAATCGATTAAAAAAAAACACAAAATCATACCATCTAACCTTAGGTAGTGTAGAGTACTGGCAACATTACTTACTGGCTCGTAGTGTTCAACAATTGACCATAAAAGTCCCTAAATTGTGTTAAATCCTAAAAAGAGTTCACAATGCCCTAAATAAAGTATGTCGACTGGTCTTGGGAGCACATAACCGGACACACACGTGTGACTTGTACACAAGAACAAACTGGCTGAACCCCAGCGATAGGATCAAATACCACACCTGCCTATTTGGGAAGAAAATCTACATGGGCCTAACTCCTCCAAACTCCCAACACCTGCATACATGCCCCTGCCACTCACATACCACCAGGAGTGTATCTAATCAAGCCTTTCTAGTCCCTTTCTGTCAGACCACTTAAGCCTAACGTCCCTTCGGCTACTGTACTCCCAGTTGGCTAAATGGGCTTCCAACTGGTACTCTAGACATACCCACTCTTGTTCCCTTCAAGCATCTCTTGAGAAAACAGCTTGTTGCATGCAGCCACTGTGACTGTCCTGCCTAGCCACCGACTAACCTCTTTTTACCTCACCCCTCACCCTCATCACCTTTCACTTCTCTCTCCTGACCTCTAGTACCTAACCTCCACCACTCTCCTGCCTCCATGTCTAGCCAACTGCCCTCTGCCTTTTATTCCTCCCCTACCCATCCTATCCTAAGGCCAAGGTTCCCTTTTCTATTTCTAATAAAGCCTACCCCAGGCTGACTCTCATCTCAGCTGACAAAGCCACCTCTGGCTGCCCTCCAAGCCTATAGTCCCTCCTAGTGTCCCTCTGATATATTATTTGTGTTTAACAACTGGTTTGCTCTCTTTTCTATTACTGATATAAACTTCTACTTACTCTTTGCAACATGTATGCTTGTTACAACTGCTTCCTGGAATTTTGTTGTATATTTATATTTCAATTGTGCTTCTGCAACTGGATGAGATGTATGCTTGTGTGACATTGATACATTGTGGCTGTTCACCTCTCTGTCCAGGAGTCCCTGAGTGGTCAATCAAAGAAGGTAGGCCAAAACAAGTTTGTTGCAAAACGTGTGACTCCCACAGCAATTAGCTATTATAGTTAGTTATATAGAGTTTTGTTTATACTGTAAGCAGTGTGGTTAATTAAGTAATTGTTTCTCAGCTGGGAAACAGCAAACAATGTTCTGGGGCCTTCTTTCTCTGGCTGTATTGGATTATGCTCCTCAACTGTTGCTGCTGGTTTTTGTTTTGCCTCAGGGCATGAAAGAGAATGAGAGAGAAACAGGTTGGATGGCCACAGGTTTATTGTGAAGTTTTGTTAGCAGCTGGAGATGTTACTTGATAGCATGCAGATAAGAACTGGAAAACCTGAAATCTGTTCTTTCATTGCTTCTGTGTTTGTGCTTTGGGCTGCTTAAAATAGTTTTAATTAGCTTGAAACAAATTTTTAAACAGTTTTTAAACAATTTGGCTGAATTATTGGAAAGAGAGAATGTGGTTTGATGCTGTAGTGAGCATTCTTCACTGCGTGCCTGTGTTGTGAGTTTAAAAGTCGCACCATAGTTCCCGCCCAGTAACCGGTGGTCCTCCCTCCCAAGCGGGGCCCACTTCCAAAATGATGGAAAACGTCTTCTCAGCATCTTATTTCTGTCCCCGTGGTCTCCCCTCCTAAGCGGAGCTCACACGGTCGCTTCCACCTACTACTCTACTTCCGAGTCTGCGGGTAGCGAAATACCTGCAATCAGCCTCTACTAGAAGTCCCTTAATTTAAGTGTTTGTTTTTAGTTAAAATAATAGCAAACAAGGCCCAGGTTTCTTGCATGGAATAAATTATGCACTTCAGCTGTTTTCTGTTTGTCTGATTGTACCCTCATTAAGAGAGACAGAGAGAATGGTACAGTCAGATGTTTCTTTGTTAGAAATTGTTGGCGTCTGGTCTGTTTTGTTTGTAATTTGCTGAAAAAAGACTAGATTCTAAGCTCTGTATTCTCCTTTCACTTCTATTTAATCTGGTGGAATGGTTTGAATGATAGAATACAATTTGAAACAACTCCTGTCAGTTAGAGATGAAATTGCTGAGTTTTTAATGAGAAACAAGGAATGTTTAATCAATGCTGTAGCGAGCGATTCCTACCTACATGCTTGGATACACCATTTAGGATTTGTGCTCTAGTGCCCGCCTAGTAGCTTATGGTCCTCCCTTCCAAGCGGGGCCCATTGCCAAATGCCGCTGGTGTATCAACTGTGTCTTAGCCGGTCCGAACGAGCTATGCACTTAACCTGTCCCCTGTTTTGTGGTATCCCCTTCCAAGCAGAACCCACACGGTCACTTCTGTGTGCTCCTATGCTACCACCGAATCTGCGGGTAGTGTAGGACATGATATTAACCACGGCATACAGTCCCTAGCTGAGCTACTACTGCTGGGAGGTTTTTTTTCTTTAAAACAAAATTGGGGCATGAAATTTACAGAATTTTTGTTCCTGTTTGGAAGCACTGAGAAGTCAGATATCCAAGTCCCTAATTACTGAGAATGCGGCCTCTAAACCAGTGACTGTTGCGAGAAGCCTGAGGGTGCGATTGTTGTGAGAAAGAGAATGTTGTGATTCCTGCTGCAGTTCAGGCATGCCTGGCACCTCATGGCGCCACAGCTAGGACCCGGAACCATGGATAGAGGGGATTCTCTGCATGTCTCAGATCGCAATAATCTCGAAGCAAGTACCTAATCCCTCGGCCACTATTTTAGGCAAGGCCTTCACCGCATGGCTTGGTCGCCATTCTATTGGAATGATTTCCATTTTGAAGCAAGTCCCTACCACATGGCTGCCATTTTATAGGGAGGCCTTCACCACATGGCTTGGTCACCATTTTGAATAGGACAATTCCCAAAAGACTTCAGCCACCATTTTTTGGCAAGCCCCGTGGCATGATCATCATTTTATGGTATCCCGACCACCATTTGAACTAGGCCCCTATCCACTTGGGCCCAGCCACCATTTTAAGTCTAAATTGATGTTTATTCCTCACTACATCATGCAACAGGCATGATGTACAGGATAAACATATGCTGCTTAACAGGGTGGGGTTAGCCTTTGGGCATTTTATATCCAGATTCAATGCATCAGGTTTTCTCGATGCATGCATTCTTTTCCTCTGTGCTGCTGTAGCAGTGATGGCATACCATGCCCTGGGATATTCCATAAATATATTGGTTTTCATATATATATATATATAATATCTATATCTATATATATATATATATATATATGAAAGAGGTATGATAACTGAATAGCACACCAGGGCATCCCTAGCTGCTAAAAGGGCTTCTCTCACCCACAATTTCATCAAGACCCTGTTTTAAGTTCATGCACCAGGCTTGTATAGGGTACTTATTCATTTGTGTATGGAGCACCCCACTTCCATGGGATTTAAAAGCGAAAACGCACGTAGTGACCACGTGGTCAAGTGACCCCCCCATTCCCCTTCATTAACTTCCTGAGAAGGCTCCAACTCACTGGTGTCCCAGTTTCCCCTGAGAAGGCTCTAACTTGCTGGTGGTCGATGCTGGAGTCACCACTCTCCTTGGTGGCGCAGTTTCCAATTATCTTGCGGCAGGCGTGTCTCTTCCAGCATGTTGGGCAGGCCGTTGATGCACAAGCATCCCAAGGGGTGGCACTGCCCACTATGCAGCTCTCTTGGTCCCTCTCTCTCTCTCTCTCTCTCTGTCTCTCCCCTGGTGACTGAACTTGATCAGTGGCTTCAGGAGAACATGACCCGCCTTCTCAGGGTTTAAGTGAGAGGAAGACAGGAAGAGAGATAAAAGGGTGCAATACAGTCAGAAGGGAGGAACAGTCTGCTAAAAGAGATATAGCCTCTATTTCTGTGCAGAAATCAGACAGGGGGGAGGGGACCCTCAAAGAACCCTTGGCTACTGCTCAGGGGACTCATTGATTTTTCACCAAGATGAATGATAATTTCCCTTGGGCCTCAGGGGGATCCTCTCCCAAGCGAAGACCTCGAGTCATCATAAGGACACAAAACAGCTGGTGTTTTCCTTGTGCTTTTGGCATAAAGAATTACTGGAACTACCTCATCAGTTCTAGCTCCTTCCTCAGTGGCCTAAACCTCGAGGTGCGGTAGGGATGCAGGACAGCTGGCTCCTGACCTGCAGGCTTAAGGAATTCCTGGGATTACCTCGTCAGGCCTAGACCCCTCCTGCAGCGGCTGGCCTAGTAGAGTCCTCACCCCCTTAGACCTAGGGGCCCTCTCCCTCTACTGGAATATACCCTAGATACAGCTAAGTATCTGAGGGACATGGCAGTAGATAACCCGAAATTAGAAGCCAGATCTGCTGCCCTGACAAACAGAGCCAGACGAGCTATGACTCAAACTTGGGAAGTAGACAGTGAGTTGAAGAACCTTTTATAGAACCTGCCGCTGAAAAGGGATAACGTGCTAGGCGAAGGCCTTTAAGAATTCCTGAAACAAAGGAAGAGGGCAAGGATCTCGCTAGAAAAAAACAGAGGACCACTTATTTGCCATCTGCTCGGCATAGATTTCGGGGGAACAACAGGTTTCAGCAGAACAGAAGACAGAATTACTCAAACAATTCCTTTCAGGGTAGAGACCATAATAACAACAACAATAATGGTTTCAGAGGTACCTCACAGAGCAGCTACTTAGCATCCAGAGGAAGGAACACACACTTTGGAGGCATAGGCAGAGGGGAAAATCCAAAACAGTACTATTCCCCCCCAACCTCCCCACTGCCAAGACAATACTCAGACTATCCGCCTGTGGGCCAGAGACTGATGTCATTCCATCAGCAATGGCAGCAAACAACTTCAGACAGATGGGTCCTGGAGAGTATATCCTAAGGTTACTCTATTGAGTTTTTAAACAAACCTTGATGAGACAGAGTAATACTGTCCCCCAACGCAAAAGGAGGACCACTGCCCACCAAGTCCAGGAAATCATCCAGGACCTGTTACAAACAACACAATCTGACCAGTACCAGGCCCCAAGGCTGGCACAGGGGTCTACTCCATATTCTTCCTGGTCCCAAAGAAGAACACAGACCTCAGACCTATTCTGGATCTAACATTTCTGAACCGTTTCATATCCACCCCACAGTTAAAAAGGGAGACCTTTCGGTTGACTCTGAAGAACATATGGCTGGGGGACTACCTCACATCCATGGATCTGAAGGATGCATACACGCACATCCCAATCAGACCCAGCCACCAGCACTTCCTCCAGTTCCACACACTGGGCCAACACTTCCAGTACCAGGCCCTACCCTTCAGACTCACTTTGGCACCCAGGATGTTTACAAAAGTGTCCATTGTTTTAGCAGCCCGACTGTAAGAACTGGGGGTGGGTATCATTCCCTACCTGGACGACTGGCTGATACAGGCATGCAGCAGCGTCAAACCTCAAAACGACACGGACACAGTTCTGTTAGCTCTGTCCCAGCACGCTTGGGTAGTCAATCGGGCAAAGAACTCTTTACGACCATCACAGCGCATAGAGCACCTTGGAGCAAAGACAGAAACAGCTGAGGAGATAGCGAGACCCTCACGAAAACGGATCGACATGATGATATCAATAGTTCAAACACTGCGGTCTGTAGCCGAGCCGACCATGGGTCAAGCGGCACAGGTTCTCATCTGCATGGCATCCTGCCTAGGCCTGGTCCCTTGGGCGAGTTGGAATACGCTCCCCCTGCAGAACTGCATACTGCAACAAGGCTCTCCATCAGAAGATGGCCTCAACAAGGTTGCTTGCCTGCCAAAGAAGGTCAAGGACTTACTGGTGTAGCGGACCCACAGCTAGAAACTAGAGAGAGGCTATCCACTGGAGCTGTCATTCCAGGTGACAGTGGAGAGCGATGTCAGCTTGATCAGTTGAAGTGCATGCATGCATGCACAATTTCACAGTGCAGGACAAATGGATAAGGGTGGAGGCATGATTGTCCATCAACATCTTGGAAATGAGGGCAGTGTTCCATGATCTGAAAGTGTTCAGGGATAACATCGCCAGCAGGGCAGGATTGGTAAAATCAGACAACCATGTCACTGTAGCATACATAGCAAAACAAGGCAGGACGTGCAGCAAAGCCATGCTTAGAGAGGCTGCCATGGTGTTAAACTGGGCACAGTCCAACCTCACCCACCTCCATGCAGTGCACCTGGTGGGAAAGCTGAATGTCAGAGCAGACTGGCTAAGCACACAACCATGGTGCTCGATTACCTAATAAAGGGCCCGTGCGAGCCGGGCCATCAATTCCCACTTTACTGGCTGGTTTGGAGAAAAAAAAAATAAAATAATATTTTTATCTAATAGCAATCTGTTCCGCCTGCAGAATTAGTGAACGAGGTGCCCTGTCCTGCAAAGAACCCTACACCATTTTCACTGCCCAAGGGGTCTTTATGAAAACAGTGCCAGCCTTTCGCCCCAAGGTCACGTCCACGTTCCATGCAGAACAAACCCTGGAGATACCGACATTCCACACACAACGGCAACAGGGCGACTCTGGAACTCTCCATCCGCTGGATGTAGGAAGTACCGTATCACAATATATTAAACGGACACAGACAATTTGCAAGTCCGAAAGACTCTTTATCATGGCTCAGGGTGGCAAGCAAGGAATGGCGGCTTCGAAGGCCAGCATTGCTAGCTGGTTAAAGAGGATGATACAGAAAGCATAGAAAGCTAATGGCATTACACCTCCAGAGAGAATTAGAGCCTACTCAACAAAGGCAGTGGCTGCCTCCTTGGCAGAAAAAGTCGATGTGTCCATGGAGGACATATGTAGACTGGTGACATGGACCTCGGTCCACACTTTCGCAAGACATTATAGACTTGAGACTTTATACAGACAAAGGACTGAATTTGCCAGAAAGATTCTATCATCAGCGTGTCGCACAAACTGTCTGCCAAATCACCCTGTCCTCCCTTATGGATGTTTTGAACTGCTTATTATAGTAACCCATGAGGTAATGTCTGGAGTGTCATGGAGACAACATAACACAATGGGTGGTTACTCACCTGGTAAAGGTGATTGTGTTAGTTGTCTCCATGACACTCCACGTCAGGGTGACCATGGCAGAGATCTTCACTGGATACGTTTGTGTGTGCAGAGATTCTGTATTCCAAGATCATTATAAACTGTTTTGAACA
The DNA here is from genome assembly GCA_016271365.2 of Neoceratodus forsteri. NCBI lineage: Eukaryota > Metazoa > Chordata > Ceratodontiformes > Ceratodontidae > Neoceratodus > Neoceratodus forsteri. Next base: position 627,293,057 of record CM057459.1, read on the forward strand.
CACAGTTGGTTACAGTCGGTACCATTCGGTTACCGATTTTAGGATTGTACCTATAGGGAATAAACCCAGGTGGTGGTTATCCTAAAAGACTGTCTTTCGAATTTTGTGTGGTTATACTCTATATATGTATAAAGATATGGGGTGAAGATGGGAGTCACGAACGGGGCCTAAAACCTTTGTATTTCAGCCATGGAAGAATCGAACTGGAGAATAGGGACTCCTGGGACCTGGGTATGCTGTGAAATTTGATCTGGGTCACTTGTGCATCACTAGCCTATCAGGTGGGTTGGGAACCCATGAGGTAATGTCTGGAGTGTCAGGGAGACAACTAACACAATCACCTTTACCAGGTGAGTAAACACCCATTAACAAACATCCCCTGTCTCGCCTACACCTTTTACCAGACTTAATCCGTCACATGGTCGATCAACCTACCAACATAGAAACATAGAAACTGTCATCAGATAAGGCTCACTACACCCATACAGTCTGCCTGTAGGTCCTATACATGTATGCATCCACTCATCCTAAGTGGTCAATGGCTTTTCATCATTCCCTTCCCACCCAAGGTCTCCCTGTGCTTGTCCCAGATATGTTTAAACCCCTCCACTGTGCTTGCTCCTACCACTTCTTGTGGCAGACTATTCCAAGCATTCACCACCCTCTCCATGTAGGTAAACGTCCTCACGTTATCTCTTAATCTCACCCCCTCCAATTTCATATCATGCCCCCTTGTTCTGGTATCTTTTCTTCATTGGAAAAGATCTCCCAGCTGCACCTTGTTTATGCCCTTGAAGTACTTAAAAGTTTCTATCATGTCTCCCCTTTCTCTTCTCTCCTCCAGTGAGCAAATATTGAGGTTTCTTAATCTCTCCTTATATGTTTTGTGGTGCAAACCATTCACCATCTTTGTCGCCCTTCTCTGGACAGCAGCCGACATGTTTATGTCCTTACACATGTGTGGTCTCCAGTACTGCTCACAGTACTGCAGGTGAGGCCTTACTAGTGTTTTATACAATGGCATCACCACTTCGTGCCTTCAACTAATAATACCTCTGATTATGCACCCCAGCATGCCACTGGCCTTATCTACAGCCTTTGCACACTGCTTTGATACCTTCAGGTCATCAGATATAATAACCCCTAGGTCCCTTCCCTCTTTGGTGATGGTCAGCACCCCCCATCCTGTAGGACTACCCAGGTTTCCACAGTATATTTATATTTTATTATTTGGTCATATTTATTATAAGAACAAACAAACAAAAAAAATCTCAAGAGTGGTTTCTCTAGATGCTACTTCACCCCTACATTCTGGTGTCAACCTATAGACCCTACTATAAGCAGAAAGCCCTAAACTTAAGCAATTTCAAATTCAGTCAAGTCACTAACAGTAGTGTATAGCCACCCAGGACACAGGAGACAGAGTTAACTTAGAATTTTAGAATAATTTAAGAAACAATTAAGAATCCAAATTTGGGAAATACAACAAATGGACCTACTTAAAAAGCACTCAGCTCAGTTCTCAAAGGGACCTATAAGGAAAAGACAGGACTTTCCTAGCCAAGTCATGGAGGAAACAACAACAAGCTGAAGCAGGATCTAGCAGAAAGAAGTAGGCACCAGTTGATCCTTGACTGGCGCAGCAGCAGGCATCAGCAGTTTGTTGTGTGATGATCCAAAGGACACAATCTCCCTTTTGAGGAGTAATTGTAGAACAGAAGGCTGGAGATTGCTAGGCCCATCGGACTCAAGTCCTGCTTGAGAAACCCACTAGCGTCAAAAATACAATTTAAAAAGGCAAATCGGCACTTGTGCCCTAAAGTAAGAGCTGTATCAGGCCCCCTGATATCACTAACAGTTAGAATCACAGAATTACAGTCCCTTTGATTTCTGTGGTTGGAATCCCACCAATTTACATCACTTGTAAATCTGTTGATTCCAAAATTGGTCTTGCCTACAAAACCAGCTATGTTCTTACACCCTCTGCCACAGTTGCTGTTGCTCAGAGCATACTGTTGCCAGCTGTTATCTACAGCTTTGTTACTTACATTGGACTTAGATTGGCCCTCTCCAGCAGAAAACTGCCTCCTCTCCTTAGGCATCCTCACTGATGGCATAATTCACTCTGGTGTTCCCTCCTCACTTACTTGCATTCTGAATCAGCCCAGCCCTCACTATAACCTGCATTCAGGGTATCAAAGCCTTCTACATTTCCTAGATGCAAAACAAATATGGGGTCCCAGGCCTTTTCCCACACACAGCTCCTCAGGACTGGAATTCTATACCGCTAGCCATCTGTCAGTCCCTTACTCGTGTATGTTTCAAATGGTTGCTATGTACTCACCTCCTGGGCTCCGACCCCTGCACCTATTTCCATATCCCATGATTTTTCTGCCATCTGACCCTCTCCTACAAGTCCCACTCTTTCAACTTCTCCCCTTGCACTTCTGTGCAGACATAATTAATTCCTTACTCCCCCCACCAACTTACTACCTGAAAATTTTGTCCAGCCTCTCTCCCTCTTCCCACTGCTGACCCTGATCCAACAATACTGGCACTGTCAACATTTTTTAAATACATTTTTAAATGTTTGATAAATTTTGATAAAAACTAAGTTTGAAATGTGTAATACCTGATGTGATGTTTTATGCTACGTTGCTTACCAAGTTTCTGTTTGCAATTGCTACCATGTATTCCCCGTTTTCACAGCCTATTTCTTTGATTTGTCTGACAATTTATTGTGCTAACCTGCTGTACTTATCTTCTCCTATGTTCACTGTAAACCTTATTGTAATTTGCGTGAGTTTCCTATACTTTACTGACAATATTGAAATTGCTGCCTGTACCATCTTGTACTCTCCTGGGTCATGCCTGAAAATAGGCATTTTATGTCTAGTGCACTTACCCAGTTATTTAAAACAAACAAATAAATAAGTAAATAAATAAACTGGCTGCCATCTGCACACAACCCCAAAGTGCTGCTGCACCCAAGCCCAAAGTACTGTATGCAGCACGGATGAAAGTCAAGTGTATAATTACCCCCCATTAGTAGCTACTTGACTCTTATATGGCATGTCTGTATGTTTCTATTGTTCTAGCCTGTCTTTGCACACTCCTGCATCAGTTTTTAGCTTATCTGCCTGCTCAAGTGTTTAAGGGGGTTGGGGCACAAATATGAACTGTCCCCCTTCCTCATGCACTTCATTCAGTATAAGTAGAACAAATAACATGCCATATTGCAAAACAACCATCAAGTTCCCAGTTCTTGCAAAAACTATCATTAGCATTTCTCCTCATTGGACAACTTACTTGGGAAAATGGGGAGTGGGGAGCTTCTCTATGTCTAAATAAATGTGTTGTGAAAGAGTTCGAGGTGCGGAATGGAGGTGTGGCGTAGAAGCCAGAGAGGTTTTATAGCCATGTTAACTACTGAGCTGATCTTGGAGATCCTGTATTTCAGTGAAGTGTAATCACAGAGGGATCAGCAGACACTACATGGGCTGCTTGTCAGTGGTGAGAGGAGACTGTTGAATGATGGGATGAGTGGTTTTACTGCATTTTGCAAGCCCTGCAGACTCCATGGAAACTAGGGTTTCTCATCCCCACCTTGCTTGCTGGCTGCTCTGAACTTGGGCTTGTAAACACAAATGTTGAATGTGTTTTGCTTTTCAGCACAGCAGCCAGCCACTGCCTGTTAGCCAAATCTCACCTCCCCCTCCTTCCCTGCCTGCCTGAGCCAGCCCTATTGTTGTAAGCACTGCCACACCCGACCCATGCAAGAACCAAGAGAGATGAACCAAGATGAATGAACAGAACAAACATCGGTTTAAAAATAAATGCTCAGTTCTCTCCTTCACTGCACCACTGGCAGACTTCTTTTTCATGCCATTAGCTGAATGATAGTTTGAAATTTACAAGAAACACTGGTGGCAGCAGGCAGTGCTTGCTCAGCTTGGGGACATAACTTTTTTTGTTGCAGGCTTTGCAAGGCTACTATAGAGAGTGGGATAATATTTCTAAGTAGAATGTTGTGGAGAACAACATTAATTCATTTAGGCCGGCTGAAATGTTGAGGGGGCCATGGTCCCCTTATTCCCATGCCAGTACCACCAGGGTTTAAACAAGATGGCTCAGCTTCTCTTGGGCACTTCTCCACCTGTGTCAGCAGAATTCAAATGAGATGGCTTGGCTTCTCTGAGGCACGTCTCATTGGCTTTTTTTTTAATTAGAAGTTCAGCTGACATGACTTAGTTGGATGTTACAAAACTTTTGGCTTGACACTCCCACACAGTGTATCATCTGATAGCAGGTGAGCAGGACTTGAAAACATCCTGATAGAATGGCAGGCAGTGGGGTCAGGAGCAGATGGAACAGAGAGAGCTGCAGAGGGAAAAAAAGAGGGGCCAGGGATGGGGAACAGATTGAGAGAGAGAGAGAGAGAGAGACAGAGGAAGCATCCAGTTGGAAAGCTGCAAAGGAAGTACAGGGGGGAAAGACAAACTGATTCATGCTGAAGTGCTTCAACTCCACTCACTGGGCAGAGCACGGAGCACACAAACTGCTATGCGTGTGGTATCCAGTAATGCATTCAGATCCCCTTTCCTCCCTCATCCTCCTTTCGCTATACATCAGCACAGCTCTTGTTGTGCGGCTGTAAAAATTAAGAATTAGGTAGTAATTTTGGAAATTTGGCATTTTGGTATTTATGTTAAGTAAGTTACTCCCTTAAACAGCAAGCAGCTTTTGTACTAACATAAAATCTTAAACATGTTATATTCACAGCAATTGTATGTCAAGTCAATGTTTTCTACTTATTTATTTTCTCCAGATATTGGTTTACTGACTGTTTCAGATAATGCAGTACATATTTCACTGTTGTTTTATAAAGAATCAGACTGTCCCAAGCTGACCTCATGAATGTTGTTTGTAGCATTGCAGTCTTTCGTAATAGAGAACATGATGATGTCATGACAAAAGCACTATGAGGTCAGTTGGGAACAGTCAAATGCTTTTCATGTAAATGTCTTGGACAGGCTGCCAATATGTGTCATAAACCCTGTAAAGGAAAACTGAACATGCTGAACTGTAACAGTGTAACATTATGTTTATGAAAGCACAGTACATGCTGAATTACAGGGTTGCTCTTTAACACACTATAATTTAGAAGTAACATTTCACTCCTGAACTATCAAAAGATTCAAACCTATGGTTAGAAAGAAAAAAATCGCATAAGCAGAAATGCATCTGGAACTGATAACCTAATCTGGTAATTAAGCAATAACACTTGATGGTAAGGGAATTTCCAGACAGTTAACTGCCGATTGGGGAAGCAGAGGGCCATTTGCACAGCTGTTTATTAACCCACCATGAAATGTCCTTGCAGTAGAACATTATTGCTGTTATATTCTGATAAACTGCACTCAACTGTACATAGTAAGGGTGTCAAGCTTTCAAGCAATTCTACTGACACTTATAAATCATTAGGCCAAAGGCTGATTATGTTTATATCTGTCACCAGGAACCCTAGATATATATGTTCAAGATATATATGTTACACCCTCATTTACAATATGTATAGTTTGAACATATTTTACCCTATATGATATATAGGCAGGAAGGAGGTTTGCACCTGGAGGATCAGGACTACATAAGAAATTAAGTCTACCATTTTTAGTAAATTTATTTACATGTTAAAGTCAGGAGGAATGTGGTACCTACTTTTCTGAAAAAATACTTGTAAAGAAAGAAGAAATGTTCATCAGTTGGAAACTTCAGTAATGGCAGCAGTAGAAACACAGAATTTTTCAACAAAGGATCACTTGTCTCCCATCAAGTCTGCCCAGATGGTCCCTGCCTGGTATGTCTCTGCAGACCCTAAATGGTCTCTGGTGATCCTTTCTCCTCCCTGCCTATTCACTAATATTCCAATATGACTATACCATGCATGCTTGAAACCCAGTCCTGTTTTCACTTCCACCACTTCCACTGACAGACTGTTCCAGGCATCTACCACTTTTTTAGTGAAGCTGTACTTCCTCGCATCCCTCTTGAATTTCTCCCTCCAGCTTCATTGCATTCCTGTGAACCTGGTGCTCTTTCTAGTCTGAAAGGGACACCCCTAACTGCACTCTCCCCTCTTCTAGGATGTATATATTAAGATCCCTCAGTCTCTCCTCATTGGGCTTATGATACAACTTCTGTATCATTTTAGTTGTCCTCCTTGGGACTGTCTCCACCCTGTCTATGTCCTTTTTTGAGGTGTGGCCTCTAAAACTGGGCACAATACTCCAGATAGGGTCTCATATGTGAGCAACACAATGGCAACACCATTTTCTTTCTCCTGCTGGTGATACCTCTCCCAATATACTCCAGCATTGTACTGGCCCTACCCGCTGTTTTGTCATACTGCCCTACCACTTTGAGGTAATCAGATATGATAACCCCAAGGTCCCTTTCACACTCAGTGACTGTCAGGACCTCCCCCCATTATATACTCAGCTCCTGGCTTCATACTCCCTAGGTGAATGATTTTGCACTTTGTAGCACTGAGCCTTAACTACCATGCTCTTGACCACTTCTCAAGTTTTACAAGACCACTAGGCATTCTCTCCATCCCCATCTCAAAGTCCACACTATTTTAGCTGTTTTGAAATGTTACTTACTGTATGAAGACATTGAAGAGGACTGATCTCAGTACTGAGCCCTGCACACCGTGCTGGTTACTCTTCCCTCATTAGTGCAAGTGCCACTAACAACCACCCTCTATCATCCATTCATTAATGAGTTCCTTATCCTGCAGATTATTGAATTAACTACCATAATGGTGGCAGTACTCAACTATAATACAAATATACAGTAATGTAGCTTATACGGCGATAAGTATCCTAATGCACAATGCAAGGAATAAGACATAATGGGGTGTGGGTAGTTCTATCAGAAAAACATGCTCCATGTACATAGTGAGGCAGGAGGTGCTTGTGCCCAGTGGCTTTAGTACTTGGGAAGTGGTCTTATGAGGCAACAACCCACACCGTGTCTCATTCCACTTATAAAGTGGGTCCCACAAGTATTTTTAAAATGTTTTTTTTTCATTTGTTTTGAAATTAAATGGTTCCTTTGTTAAACTAAAACTAGGGTATTTGCAGAGGACAAGCTGTTGGCTGCCAGTAGAGGATGCTTGCACATTGCTTAGCATTGCGAAAGTTAGAGGTCTTCCTCCACCCCCAACCCACAGTATCTCAATTCCCACTTTCTCCCACTAGTGCCTCTTCGTTCACCACCTCCACTGTGGCACTGAGGATTAACAAAAAAAAAGTAGCACCATGAACTAGGGGTTTTTGGTGGCTTGTACCAGTGAGTCCTTTTTTTGGTGAACTAAGTGTTTGGTCTGCACAAGTAAATGTATCTGGCTTTACATGTCATTCAAAAGTATACTGGCTGTTGCAAACTACAATGTACTTTTTTTCTACCTTTCTGTTATTATTTTATGACTCCTGCTCAGTGCAATGGCAGCACTTTTCACCGGGGGGGGGGGACCAAACAGTGAGCAAATGGTCAGTGCTGCAGGGCAGAGGAGGCATGGTGTGAACTTGCAGCAGCTGACAGCCAGTGGGGGAGCCAAGGATTAGAGGCCTACAACAAACTTTTCCAGATAGAAAACTAACTGAAGGTTACTTTATGCCAATAAATGTATTTTACATGAATCTGGGATTTGTTAGTTCTGATATACTAGTAGTTGAGTGTTTTTGGAAAATGCAAGAAGTGAAAGAAGAAATCATGGCAACAGAATTAAATAACCTAGGAGGCTCAGAAGGGTTAGAGACACTGTGCGTAAAAGTAGCCATGTGGAGGGGGATCAAAGTTGGTGTGGTTTACAGATCACCAGGCCAAGATCAGGGAGAGGACAGTGAACTAGCAGAGATTCTTAGCAAGGCAGCTGGATGTTGGCAGTACTATTAACAGCCGACATAATCCTGCCAGACATAGGCTGGTCTGGTTTCAGAGAGAGCAAGTAATCAGCTCCTGGTGGAAGCAAGCCGGGAAGCTTTCCTAGCATAGTTGGTGCAGGATCCTACAGAAGAGGGAGCACTGAACCTATTTCTGTTAAGGAGTGAGTGGGTGCTCAGTGCAGTAGTTCAGAAACCATTGGTATCAAATGATTACAAACTGAGTTGCTTGGAGGTCCAAGTGGAAGTCAGCAAAGGGGAATACAGTAGCACAGTAAAGGTGTGGAACTTCAGGAAAGCAGACTTCAAAAGGATGTGGGAGCTGCTGGGGGGAAATATGAGGGGTCTAGCAGGGACAGAAGAAGTAGAGGGAAAATGTGTGGGAGTGTTCAAATTAGGTGTATTAGAGACTATGGCCAGCTGTATAGGAATGGTTAGTGATAGGGTTAGGGTTAGTGGCTAAGATGGCCACTGTCATTCATATCAGATGTGAAAGAAGCAGTGAGAACAAAAAGAAGAGCGCCTATAAACTACACGAGTAGCTAGAGGGATGAAGACAGTGAGGCTTTCCTAAGGCAACCAGAAAGACCAGTAGGAAGGTCTGAAGTGTTAAGGTTAAGACATAGCTTAGAACAACAAGGGGGGGGGGGGGAAAGGCATTCTTCTGCAACATTCAGGAGAAATGTAAAGTCAAAGAAGGCACTGTGGGGTTATAAAAGTAAGTTTTGAGGAGGGGGAATAGAGGCAATGCTGAGATACTGAACCAATACTTTTATTCAACATTTGCCTAGGAGGAGAAGCCATTACCCAAGTACGGGGTGGGGGTAGAAATGAGGGCAGAGAGTTGCTGTATCAGTAAAAGCCATATCACAGAAGAATGAGTACTGGAAAAACTGATGGGGCAGTATGAAAATAAATCAACTGGACCAGATGGGTGGCAGTCTTGGATAGCAAAGGAAGACATGGAGGTACAGTTCCAGCAGCTCCACTGGCAGATATCTTCAACTGCTTACTGGCATAGAAGTGGTCCTTAAGGACTGGAGGAGTGCCAACATGGTTCCTCTGCTTAAAAGCAGCACTAAGGATAAGCCAGGAATCTACACACCCATCAGCCCACTGTCTGTAGTGGGGATGGTACTTGAGGCTGTCATGAGGGAAAGACTAGTGGACTTTCTTGAATAAATGAGTTGCAGGATGATAGTGTAACTATTGTGGAATGTTTGTTCCACAAGTAACCTAATATATATTATAGCTTTGTGTAATCTGGTGAGAGGGCCAGTAAAAATATGTAGAATCTTGTCATGTAAGAGGTCAAACACTGTGACTAGCAGAAAGCATTGCATTGACCATACCATTAGCGCCATATTGAGTAGCCAAGTGTGGAGCAATTGACTTCACCCCACACACTCACTGTATATAGTCTAAAATGATAGGGTGCTTGGTGGCACCAGTATTTAGGGAAATAACCATATGTATAGTTTCATTTCATTTTATACTGAGAGGCATCTGAGCATAACTACCCATTTTCATATATGACATGTTTACAATGACTACAAACATCATGTGCAAAATACCCAATACAACACATTTTTTTATAGATAAATATGATAAAACATTAACAACAGTTACAATCAGATTAATTATTTAGGGTTTTTAAACTCATTTTTAAAGAATGAAATATGTTTACATGCAGTTGCCAATTGAGGAAGATTATTGTAAAATTTGGTTGCTCTAGAACTGAATGACTTATGTCCCAATATAGAATGGAACAGAAGATTTCTGAAAGTGACTTTGCATTGTAATCTGGTGCCAAAGGAATTTATGAACTTAGGGAAAAGTTCGATAACACTGTTAGGCAGAAGACCTAGAATAACTTTATGCACAAAAAAACAAAAAAACAAACAAAATGATTTGTAACCAAAGCAGTAAGAGAGATGAGAACCAGTTAATAACAATGCTGTGCTCCCATCATGAGGTTGTCATGACAACATAGTAAACCTCAAGAGCTAAGCTTGAGAAATTTACAGTTGGCATGATGACCTCACGATGAGAACTCCACATTGCTTTTAATTGGTTCCCATCCTTTGACTTTTATAGTGTATGGGCATCAGTTAAGTGAAATGTGCCCTTACTTTACTTTTTTTTCCATCGCACCGCTTTCCTTCAGTGCCAGCTCTCACCGCCATGGCCATTCATCGTAAGCTGGTAGTTCACTAGACAATCATGTGCAGAGCCATTCACGTTGTTATGGCATCATTGTGGTGTACTCAAGAGGGGATAACAACCTCTTGATGTCACAACGATACCATAACAAGGATGGGAATTCATCAAATTCCATCCATAACAACCCTCTTCCATACATTATTGTGATCTATGCAGTTTACAATGGTATGTCACACATGGTAAGCATGTTGCAAATCTTATAATGCTGTGATAAGTAACCTTTAATTTTGACAGACTCCATAAGAGGCAGTGGGATAAATTAAAGAGCCATAATCTGTCAGTGACAGTAGAGAACTCTTAGTTAATACAAGTCTTGACTCTGGCGCAAATAAATGTTTGGCCCTGTGAAACATGCCAAGCCTCTGATGGAGCTTACTGATGAGGCTAGACAAATGGGCATAAAAAAGAATGGCAGTGATCTGAGAGAATGGCAATGTATTTGAATTCAAGTACCCTTTCAATAACCTTACCTTGAGAATAAACGATTGTAAAATCAAAATCATCAGCCTTACAGGATCCTGTGAAGATCATCAAATTTGTTTTCTTCTAATTCTGAATGAGTCTATTAAGAGAAAACCAAGATTAAATATTGTTGAAATCCTCCTGCAGGTTACGATTAAGATCGGGAAGTATAAAATGGGTCTTCAAAGTCATGTAACCTCATTGGTCAAAACATGTCACATGACCATGTGTAAATCCTGCAAAAGACAACTGGTAAAGATCCTGCTAATCAAATATTTACTTTCTTTAAACCTAATTCATTTTTATTTTAATTTTTAATAGCAGATTTATTTTTAAGTGCAATAATGCACTTCAGGGCATGTGTTGTAGTGGAATTTACACACTTCTTGTGTGGTTAATGTCACTCAGCTGTGCCTCGTGACACACCACACAAGGCATGTGTAAATCCCACAACAACTTATGCCGTGTCATGTATTATTGCTTAATTTCATCACCCTTAAAAAACAAAATCGCATCATCTGCATAGAATATGATGTTAGTCTGGATGCAGACATTGGGTAGAGAATTAATGAACAATGTTAACAATAAAGCACCAAAGACGGATCCTTGGGTGTTCCACAAACCAAATTATAGTTCTTAGAGTAAGTGTCATATATCTGGGTTTTATGGAATCTTCCATTATGATAATCCATAAACCACAGGAGGAGATTAACAGAAAAATGTAGAGTTTGTAATATAATAATCAAAAGTTGATGATCTGCAAGGTTGGATGCCTTGGTGAGTAGTAGTAGCAGTCTTTATTTATTTATGGTGCCATTATAATAACCTAGATCAGTATAAAACCACAATCAACATATACAGCCCAGTGCCCTTCCCGAGAGGTTCAGGGTACCATTACAGTAACCTAGAACAGTATAAAACCACAATCAACATATACAGCCCATTAAAACACTCTAAAGATAAAAAAAAACAATAAATTAATACATTAATAGACAGAATATATTGTAAGGGTGCAAAATTATTATGTATTTACTTTAAACATCTGCTGGAATAAAAACATTTTCAAGCCCGTTTTAAAGGCCTCCACTGAGGTGGCCTCCCTCAAAACTCTGGGCAAGGAATTTGAGAGGATTGGGCCTGCCTCCTAGAAAGCCTGGTCATTCAAAGTTTTCAGCCTTGCCCTCAAAACCACCAGGAGGCCCTCCTTGTCAGAGTGGAGAGAGTGCATGGGTATATGAGGATGCAGGAGCTCAGCCATGTAGCCAGACTAAAAAATGTGTAGGGCCTCATAAGTTAATAGTCCCACTTTAGAAGAGATACGCCACTTTTCCAGCAGCTGATGTAGATCATGCAGTGCTGGGGAAATATGACAGGATCTTGGAAGTCCTGTTAGTAACCATGCTGCTGCATTCTGCAGCAACTGCAGGTGCTGCAGTGTACCTCCACTTACCCCAAGGTAGAGGGTGCTTGCAGTAGGTTCACAAACACAGCAGCCATAAACAGCCTCTTATAAAGAGCTACGTGGGTGTTTGTAAATCTCATCAAGGCCGTCTCAGAATTATGCTTAGCACAACAACCATGCTGTTCTTTCAACCAGATCTTATTTTCATTTTGAAAATTCACCATCTGATTAAATATGATTTTTTTCCAATACTTTGGAAAGGGGGGCCAGAAGTGAGATAGGACAATAATTTGATACAGAATTGTTAGATCCTGACTTGCTAACTGGTCTAATGATGTCCTCTTTCCAGAGTGAAGGAAAGACTCCATTACAAAGAAAATAATTACAAATTGTTGGAAGAAGAAATGCAGTTGAATCGGTTGCTAATTCTAGAAGCCTATTGTCAGTTTTATCAACCTACTAGATGGTTTAAGATTCATGTTCTTCAGATTCTTACAGACTTCCATACAGGAAAGAATATCAAAATAAAATCCCTTGGGTTCCTGGGCAGAGTGGCCAATAGTGGGTTTAACAGTATCAGGGCTTGTTAATTGGGATAGTGTCAGATAATTTAACCTGTATTATTCTAAATCACCAAAGAAATTGTTTAAACATTTTGAAACCTCCTCAGGTTCACACTATGTTTTTCCTCAGTTCTTCAGAACTATTGGTTCTGATTTCTGACACTTGTAAAATAAATCATTAAGGGTATTCTAAATTCTTTGGCAGTATCCAATGTGTTGCTGTTACTTGGCCATGAAATAATTACTTTTCGCCACTCTTACTAAGGATTTGGAATGATTCCTTTAGGTTTTGCATTCTTGTAAGATAGAGGGGTCTTTTTGTTTTTTGTACTGAGTCTATTTCTTGTCTCTGATATGAAGTCTTTCTAAAAGATCAGGAGTTTTCCAGTCACATCTAGTGCCTTTAATACTGATCTTTTTAAGCATAAAAAATTGTCACAAATATTTCAAAAAATAAACAAAATTCTTCATAGGCAGAATTGAGAGCTCAGATGTTATCAAGAAATCCTAGTCAGGAATGCAAATGAAATTGTTACATTCATCTATGTCAATGTCTTGTATTCTGTGAGTAAACAAAAAACGGGAGGCTTTTATCCCTCTTTGCTGACCAATTACAGAACATGACACAGTGGTCACTTACAGAGTCTGGAGGACTCGAGAAGTGATCACTCTAGAGGGATTAGTTACAATAATCCAATCAAGAACAGATTCAAAACCTGCCCTATAATTAATATGTGTTGCATCCTGAATTATTTGATGAAGACCATGATCAACTAATACACCTTAACACTGTCTGCTTGCCTGCTACACCAATTCAAATTAGCATCACCCATTATAATCCATTCCCTATTTTGAGGGAGACAGCAGTAGAAATAAGAAATCATATTAAATCCTAAACTTGACTGCCCTGAGGTAAATACATACAACTAATGGTTGACATGTTATCAGTCAGTTCTAGATTCATGAGCAGGACATAACAGATGGAGAAGTTTTGTTGATACTGACATTCTGGGGACACTAGATCATTAGAAATGTAGAAAAGGCAGCTACCATCCTTTCTAACAACTTGATCATTTCTGAAAATACAATATAATACTCATCCAAAGTAGTATAGTATAGCTGGTAGCCCTTAGCTAGTAAGTTGATTGCCCTGGCTAGCCTGTGTGGCCTGGTGGTCTAGTGGTAATATTGTGGACCAGTCTGGAGTATGGTAGGGCCATGTCAGTGTGCCATGGAAATAAATTAGCTTCATACAGTATGTTAATTAATTTTATTAGTAGCCATGGTATGTTTATAGAGCTGTTACTCTACTGTAATGCAAAGTTGCAGCTGTGCAGTGCCAGGGGCAGAGGAGAGAGACAGTGAGGGAGCTGAGCTGCTCGCGAGACAGCACTACCACAGTCAATGGATGAGTGGATCCTGAATGAAATGCCAGGCCTGGGAGACAGTGCACTACCACCACCATTACGCAACAGGCTCAGGGTGTCAGGCAGTGACTGAAATCAAGTGGTCTCTGTGTTCTGACTGCTCATTTTCCTCAGTCATCAAGAAGCAGATTTTAGTTTGCAGGCAAGAAGGTCCAGGATAATAAATGTATTGACTGGACATAAATTTGAAATATTAACCCTAAGGGGTTAGAAAGAGAGAAAGGGAGAGAGATAAACTGCCCCAGAATGGGGTTGGGCTCATGAAATGGGTGACATCTTTGGCAGCTGCATGCTGCAGGGGCATAAATTAACGTATACTGCCAACACTGGAGAAAAACTCTCTAAATATTAATAAAATAATTTACCAAGGTGTGGTCGTTCCAGAAAAACATGATTGACTTCATTAACTTGGTGACCAGGGAACTAGATCAGGGGAGGGCAATGGACATGGCCTATCTGAACTTTAGCAAGGCCTTCAACACTGTGCCACACATGAGACTGATTAAGAAATTGAGCAACTCATGGATGGGACTGAAAGTGCTGAACTGGGCTAGAAACTGGTTAACAGATATGTGACTGAAGTTGGTGGTTAATGGTACTCACTCTAAGGATGGAAGGATGACCAGAGAAGTGCCACAGGGGTCAGTTCTGGGACTGGTCCTCTTCAATGTCTTCAGAGGTGACATTGCAGAGAACTAATAAGCGAGATATGCTCTTTTGCATATGACACCAAGTTTGTAATGATGTAGATGGTCAGGAGGGGGTGGAAAGAATGTGTAGGAATTTTGGGACACTCGAGGAGTGGTCAAAAACATGGCATGTGGGTTTCAATGCCAAAAAGTGCAAAAGTATGCACATAGAGCATAGGAACCCAGGAACTGAGTATGGAGGAGAGGAGGTACTGTCAGCCACAAAGCAGGAAAGGAACCTTGGGTTATCATTTTTGATGAACTCTAAGTGGAAGAACAGTGTGACAAAGCAGTGGGTAGGGCCTGTGCAATGCTGGGATGAATTAGGAGAAGTATTTCCAGCTGGAGGAGGAAGATGTAAGTAAGTAAATGTTTATTTCTTAAGTGCCCAATCCTGGAGGCTCTGGGCACTTTACAAAGGTAGAGATGCCATAGACAGACATAAAATAACAATTTAAAATAAACAAGTCTCGACAGATCAATACCTCTATAAAATCATATCTCAGTAAACATAGCAGTACTTCAATAATAATCCAAACCATTGCTGGCTTCCAAAAGCTTCTCTGAATAAATGTGCAATCAGACCCCTCTTAAAAACCTCCAGAGATGGAGTCACTTGTAGGGATCTTGGGACCGAGTTCAAAGGTTTGGGTCAGCAACATCAAATGCATGATTTCCTGAGATTTTCATCCTGGCCCTTGGAATCGCTAGGAGGCCCTCAGCGGAGGAGCAGAGTGAGCACACATGGTAGACAGGGGTCAAAAGGTCACTCAGATAGCTAGGGTCCAAATTAGGAAGAGATCCTCAACTTCTCTTAGGGTGGTAGGCTAGAGGGAGAAGGCCACACTTGTGACTGGATCTGGTAATTCCGACTAGAGCAGAGGTTATTGGCAGGAGAGGCATCGAAAGTGAGACCTGCAGTAGCAAAATGGTTATTAAAAGCTTGGAAGATAGTCAATTTATCAAACATTGAAGTTACGCTAGTGGAGATTTTTGTGGGTAAGTTGCTCATAGCTGTGTGCCCTTGAATATCCTTGATGGTTTTCCAGAAGTTTGCCTCATAATAACATCTCAGAAGATAACAAAGACACAAGTGGCTTAGCATACTACATGCTGCTTCTAAGCAAGGTAAAATAGAATAAAATCCTACTCATACTGTTTCCCTGACACTTACACTTATACAGTAAGTACCAACACCCTGTAAGTTAGTACTAATTCATAGCAGTATATATGTAACATAAGGTTTGTCTACGATGCACAGTGGGAGGCCAATTAGAGTGTGGAGACCTCACATAACATTCCCTCCCCCCTCGTTACCTTACCGAAAAGGCAACAATACTACAGGAAAGTTGTGTGAACAATCTCCATCATTTACAGACCTGATACATGAACTTTGTAAAGGAACTTAAGTTGTTTACAATGTAGTTTGAGCAAGCATCTTAGGCAGCAAAGTGTTAGTATCAAAAATACTATTATAAATGCTTGAATAATAACAAAAACCTTTAAATGTAAGTTCCAATCAAGTATTGGAAAGTGCAGCATCTAAATCACCATCATGAATGAGGGTGTCAAGAGTATCTTTAGCTTTAGTTTAATTATTGCTGATGTACATGAGATGGGTGTCTTTTCTTTCTAAAAGGGATTTTAAAGTCAATGTTAACGGGTCACTATGGACATTGAATATGGCTAAATATTGAAAGAGAGCCAGCATATATTCAGGGTCACTGTCAATAACATCTGGTTCTGCAATGGGAACAGGGGTAATAACTGTATGTCCTATAACTGTAGTTTGATGAGGAATAAAACAGAAATTAGGAAAATTAACCGTGCAAGTCTTAAGACTGTAGGAAAAACGTTTATAATTATTAAGAATACAATACTGTCCATCAGAATTATAAGTCATTTTAACAGTAGGAACCCTCCATTTCTTCAATTGTATTGGGCAAGTGAAAGATTGATTGCTTAGTCTTGTAGTCAGGCGATGAACCTCTTCAGCATAGTTTTGTTAAAGGTGTCCAGTGTTGCCCATTGGTGATGCTGTTGATGGTGTCCTGGTATTATCCGTATCATTCGATTTAATGTCCATGTTTATGTTGATGGACCACTCAATATTATCTGGTAAATAGCCACATACTGGTCTGGTGACATTGAAAACATCACAACAACACAGATAATGAAATCCCTTCTTGACACAACAGTCCATGTGAGGTGCCACCCATGCTTCAAGGAGGGGGTGGAAGACCAGAAGAGGTGGTAGTTCAGTGCATTCTCTGTAGATATCCTGTTCAAGGTGCTCAATGGAGTAATGGAGGCTAACTGATTAAAAAGAGCTGTGGTGGGATCAAATTGTGGTAAAGATACAGTGAAAGTTACAAACATCATATCTCTGATGGTGCATTTGTTTGAAATATAACAGGGTCCCCTATTTGGGTGACAGGCGACATACTGTAATCTAAGTTATGTGCAGTAGACATAGGACTAGACAGTGACCTGGAAGTGCACACTGTGGTACAAGCAGTGGATTTACAATGGGGACAGTACCATTTGGCAAGACTTCTGTCTTGAATAATATCTGGAATACGTCCAGATTCCAGATCACAGAAGAGATTATTGACAGTGGTTATTACATAAGAGCCATAAGCAGAGCAGAGAAGTTCCCTGGCAATATATTGCTTGTCTGCCTCCTTGTTATTCTGCTGAACAAGTTTGTTAATTTTTTCTTTAGTATCTGTGAAACTCTTGGCAATATCTTGCAATATCTTTTATGTTATACATGGTAAAGCGCTCTTCCTGACTAAGCCCATCTACACCATGCAGTAAGGGAGGTATTATATCAGTCTTCATGCCATCCTGGAATTTGGCCATTTGACTAGTAACTGAGGCAATTTATGCTCTGTTCCAGATGGGCATGCCAGTTCCAAAGAGAATAGAAATAGTACCAGTAACACCAGTGACATCAGCAGTGTCACACCTCCTATGAGAGGAGGAAGATGCGGATATTTTCTTGTCATTAGGCATAGGCCTAGACCAGAATAAATCTAAGTGTTCAATAGTATGTGTACCAGCTACTGGGTCTTGTGTATATGTCTGCTAGGCTTCAAAACTGTCTAATAATATAGAACTGAAAAACTTAGATGTGTTTGTATTGTGGCACATAGCAAATTCAGCCATATTTGAATAAGTAACATTAAAAAAACTTGAACATGCATGTACTGCATGTTATTGACAAGGGTACCAGGAAGGGAAGGGAAGTGGCAGTCAAGCAACTGGTCGGGCCTAGTTCTTGTGGTGAACAATCAGTAAATTCAGTTTTAGTAGGGGGCACAACAGTCAAAAATGTAGCTGCTGTAGCTTTGTAATGATGAGTACAGAAATCTTTTGTGGAGTCTTGTGGGAACCTCTCACAAAAGGTAGGGTCAATTAGAGCAGTTAGATTATATAAATCAGAATGTCTGTGATTGGCTTGGTGAATGGACACAGTGCCATTGAGGTCAATGTTGGTATTGGGACAACCTTGGAAAGTGCCTTTTGCAAGGTGGGCAATGGGAAGTGTTATTCCATTGTTGTCAGTTTGCCATTCAATCTCTAGGGAAGATTTATCAGAGGCCACAACTGTGGCAGTAAGGAAGGCGTCTTTGCCTTCCTGGACAGTAATTATTTTGTTGGGAACATTTATGCTAACTCCTTCAGGGATGGTGGTGGGTTTCCCTGCTGTGGTCAAGTATCTTCCCTGAGGATGATCAAGTAGTGGAAGGAGTTGCCTTAAATGTTGGTTGCTTTTGGATATAGTTTTGATATCCTTGCCATGGATAAAGGAGAATGCTCCTAGAAGAAGGAGGGTCAATTGCAAGATAGCCACCTCGCAGGAATAACTGTAAGGAAAAAGAAAAGGTCAGTAGGTACAATTCCACCCAATGGGGTTAGGAAATGTAATTATACTCCTTTATATAATTTCAACTGGTTAGCATGCAACCATTTCTCAGTAAGTTTCTTGTCTGAAGCAGTCTGATTGGTAGACTATGGGACTGAATTTGTTGACAGTGGGGTAGGGTCCTTCCCACTTATTGGAGAAGGAGTGTGTAGGGTGAGTAAATCTGAGTACCGTTACCTGATCTCCGACTTGCCTGTCCACTTCTTGTGTGTGTTTGTCAAACTGGAGTTTGGAATGTTGTTGGGCATTGACCATATGGTGTGCAGCATATAAGTGGGTTTAAACAATGTCATCTCTTAGTTTAGCAACATATGTGTCTGCAGACACTCTGTCTGCAGTGGGTGTGTTCAGATCAAACAACAGGTGTTCAGGTAATCTCATGGTTCTACCAGTCATCACCTTAAAGGGTGTTAGCTGCATGGTTGTCAAAGAAGTACCCCTAATTGCCATACGGAGTAGTGGTAAAAGGGAATCCCAGTCCTTGGGATTGTCCTCGATAGATTTGGAAAGCATTTGTTTAATCCATCTGTTGACTCTTTCCACCTGGCCTGATAATTGAAGGTCATAAGGTATATAGAATGTCTGGTGTACCCCTAGAAGTTCAAGTGTTCCTTGTATTAACTCACCTGTAAAACTAGTTCCTTTGTCAGAGTCCACCCTAAGAGGTAGACCCCACCTATAGAACAGTTATTCTACCAGGACTCTTTCAGTCATTTTGGCTGTACAATTATTAGTAGGGAAGGCCTCAACCCACTTAGAAAAGAGGACTGTCACAACAAGTGCATACTTGTTGTTCCTGCTGGTATTGGTCAAGGGACCAATAAAATCAATTTGGATCGCATACCAAGGGCCAGATTGTCTCTGAGGAGATAACGTGGCATTACGCTTGGTTGGGACCAGATTGTTTTGGGCACAGATCAGGCAATTTTCTATGTAGTGTTTGACATCCTTGGTGATGCCTGGCTGCCAACCAACAGTTTTTAGTCTCAGGAGTGTGTTTGTCACTCCCTGGTGTCCACCAGTTCGGGTGTCATGAACGTGGTGGATGAATTCAGATCTCAAGGGTTCAGGGACTACCTGCAGCTTGTAGTTCAAGTCATCAGATATATACTGGATCAGTTTACTGTCCTGGGATAGATGGAGTTGGTTTGCATGTCTTTTGCAAGGGCTGTGAGTAGGCAAGTCTCTTTGTCAAGGAATCTGAACACTTCTCTCAATTGAGGGTTGGATTTCTGTGCTGTGGACAAGTCCAGTGGTACAAAAGGTTCAGGTTTCCTCTTTATAGCAGCTATGTGTACAGCTGCTAGAGCATTGGGGTGAGACATTTCCTATGTCTCCCCAACTCTAGCACCCTCTTTGGCAAGAGTTTCTGCTCAATCATTAAAGGAATGGTATGGATCAGACTTCAGATAGGCTTTCACTTTGTGAATGAACAATTTGTGTTTAAAGTGTTGGGTAAGCTCATGAGTATAAACAAAGAGTGCTTTGTACTTCACTGGGGTGCCATCAGAAAATGCAAAGGAGTTCTTCTGACAGAAAGGCAACAATTCGGTGAGGGAGCAACAGACCTAGTTAGAGTCAGTAAAAATTATGGTGTCCACATGACATGTTGTATGAGTTCAAGGGCAAAGGCCACAGCTGCCAATTCTGCATACTGAGATGACGCTACACTGCAGCGTTTGGAAGCATAAACAGAGTTACCATTAGGGTGCATGACGAGCACTCCAAATCTGGCTACCTGTTCTCCTTGATAATGTGATGTAGAGATATCAGTAAAGACATGACACAGGGAGGTGTCAGCAAGGAGTTTTGAAGAAGCAGGAAGGATAGTTCCTAGTACAGGTAATTCAGGTAGCTGGAGTGTACAATCATATGGGGCTCCTTGGTACAAAAGACCATGGACTACAATTGAGGGCATTTTGGCAGGATGGACCTGTATGTCATGGTCCTGGAGAAGAAGTGACCAGTGGGTCAGTCTAGTGTTGGATACTGATCCATCCTTAACTCTGTCTGATAGCAAGAAAGTTGTGGGGGTGTGGTTTGTATTCAGAATGATAGGTGAGTACCTAATGAGATACAGCAAATGCTTGACAGCCCAGTAGGTAGACAGAAGGTTCCTTTTACAAAGACTATTCTTCTGTTCCACTGGTGACAGCATTTAGGATGCATAAGCAATAGGTCTAAAGGCACCATGCACTTTCTGAGCAAGGACAGCAGACATAACAATGTCTGAAGTGACTTATTCCAGATGGAAAGGTAAGACTGGGTTTCAGTTCACCAAAGCTGTAGCAGATGCCAGGGCCTGCTTCAGAAGTGTCACAGCCTGAGTGTGAATGGGGCCCCAAGTCCATGGAATGTCCTTTTTCAGGAGCTCATACAGAGGGAAGGCCTTCTATGCAAAATCACAAATAAAGTCCCTGGAATAGTTAACCATACCCAGGAAACATCTGAGCATTGCCACACTGGTTGGTAGTGGCAAATCTTGTAGGCCTTGGATTTTCTTCTATGGTGGGCTTCTGCCCTGTTCTGTTATACACAGGCCAAGAAAGATGACACCTTTCTGGCAGAGTTGTGCTTTTGCAGGGTTGCACTTGAGGCCTTCCCTCTGTAAGAGGGTCAGTAGTTCATCAAGGAGGTCAAAATGTTGTTCCTTGGTGGCATTTGCCAGCAATATATCATCCACATACTGCAGAAGACATTGTAGGGAAGAGAAACCCACCAGGGTGTCCATCATGTGCAGATGGAAGAGGGAGGGGCTATTGTGGAATCCCTGGGGTAAGCAGGCCCATGTGTACTGTTGACCCTGAAAGGTAAAGGCAAACTTGTTTTGACTTTCCACAGCTAGGGGCAGTGACCAAAAGCAATTGTAGATATCAAGGGTGCTAAACCATCCATGACCTGGGGTTAGCAGTTTGAGCACATCAGGTGCTGATGCTACTGTGGGTGAGCAGCTAGGAGTAACTTGATTAGGTCTCCAGTAATCAATAGTGAGTCTCCAAGTTTCCATGGTTTTTTTCACTGGCCAAATGAGTGAGTTGACAGTTGAGACATAGGGCCTTATCACCCCCCATTTGAGGAGTGACTGAATGGTTTCTTTGTGTGATGGTAAGGCCTCAGCAGGAAAGGGGTATTGCCTTTTTCTGTCATGTGCTGGGCCTGGAATTTCGATGATGGTCTACATTCTTCCATAGTCATGTTTGTGTGTGGCAAAAGCATCCAAATGTTTCTGCAGGATGGGTAGGAGTCTCTAGAAAAACTCCTGTGTCTAGAATAGAGCTATGATGTCATATTCCTTGTGGTAATAGCTGCAACCATATGCAAGTCAGAAATCATGACCATATGGTATTGTCCCCTGATCTGGATCAGGAGCATGTTGGCTAGGTCCACCACACAGCCATGTGGTGCAAGAAAATCATTGCCCAGGATGCTGGGATGATCACATAATACCATGGGGTCAAAAGTATGGGTTGTCTTGAGGTTGCCCATTACCACAGGAAGTATAATAGAGTGGTAGGCATATAGCCTTAAGCCATCCACACCTGATGTGCTGGTCCTCTATCTGGTGGACCAGGAAGAGTTTTCTGGATCTTCATCATATAGTACAGACACAGCTGTGCTGCCTATATCTAGCAAGATAGTTGGTGGCCCCCGACTTTGACCTCAATACAAGGCCTTCAGTTTGAGTCAAGGATGAGTTTGTTCACAATAAGGACTGGGGCCTGTAGTTGTCAATCAGAACTGCTGATGCTAGGGAGTTCCTGGAGGAGAGAGGCTTGTTCTTGCTGGGCCACCTCCAGGTCCTGTGTAGCTGCAATTAAGGGTGTCGCCTCAGGGTTCAGGCCTGGTGCAATCTGGTCTGAGGAGGCTTCTGTATCTCCTTGGCCTAGTAAGGCCTGTGGTGCAGAGCTAATGCTGCAATGGAGCATGTTGGGACCGAGTCTGTCACTGACTGGACATGCCCGAGGAGGTTGTTGTTCTCCTCCATAATCTCATGTTAAGAAGGGCCTGGTTGATGGTTTTGACCACCCCATTTCAAATTAGTGCTGTTCCCATTCCATTTGTTATTCCTATTCTGGTTCTGGTTTCCACTTCCGGACTGGGAATGCTACTTATTGTCCGAAGGTAGGGCCTTTTTTTCTTGGGCCTTGCCCTCCACTGTGTAGTGGGTTGCGGACTCGCCGGTGGATTGCACCACAGCCACCTTCTTTGAACCGGAATTCAAATCTCGGAGGAAGAGCTGGTAAATCCGCTCAATCTTCTGAAGAATGTCATCAAATTTGTCTGTTCTGGAGAAAATTGTGGCCTTCACTTTCTCACGGATAGCCAGAATCATGTTCTGGAGGTAGAAGTTCTTGTACTCAATTAGATCAACAGCTGTGGTTTCACTCGCAAGATGTTTGCCAGTGCGATAAGCCATCCATAACCTTTGGTGACATGTCATTGGGCTTTCCTTGTCAGTTTGCTTTACAAGGTAAGCCAACATCACACTAACTACACCAGGGTTGTGTGCTGAAAGAAGTTCTGCTGCAATCTCATCAAAAGTCACAGTCATATCTTGGCAGGTCACTTCTGGGAGTTTCGCGCAGAGGCCTGGATCTATGGTTGCCAGAGGATCTGTACCTGGTAGTCGCCGGCAGGCTGAGCATCTCACATTTGGAGCATACTTTTTCCAAATGGCAACTAAGATTGTCACTGGGGGTCATGTGGCCTATGCTGTCAACGATCTCCTGCACAGCATGGGCCAATTGGAGGGGATTATTGTGAGCTGCTGGGCACTCAGGGAAAGGATTTTGATTTTGTGCTCCATGAAGGACAGCCTCCACTGCAGCATCAGCCACAGTGCAGACAACAGATGGCTGAGCAGAAGCATCTCTCATCATTGCATCTAAATGTTGTTTGAAGATCTGCTTGTTTTCCTCAGACATCTCCATCTGAGAGATGGCGGTCTCGATCATTTGATCGATCTCTGCTTTGTCGCCTTTTGTCAAAGTGGCAATTGGAGGGGCTCTAATTAGACCTTGACCACCCCCACCATGGGATTTCCATCTTGGTGTTGCACATAATAATCGTCATTCCACTGATGATGTAGAATAGTGCTGTCGTAGCGTGGGGAGCACCATCTTGTAGGTGTTGGGGGACACTGGACCACAGTGAGGGAGTGGCTGGGTTCCATATTAGTAGGTGTCATCACAAGAGTCATCATTACTGGATGATGGAAGCTCGATAGGTGTGTAATAATACCCGCCCATTGCCTTGATGTGTCCAGCCAGCACTTCTCGCTATTGGTGCAGTTCTGCCATCTTTTCTCTACAACATTTGTGACTAACTTTTGCAGTGTTCTGTTCCACACCTTTCACAACTTCTTTCTGTAACACTCTGTATGTGGGGCTTAAGTTGCAGTTGTCCCTAAGCTCCATATCCAGTTCTTCACTTACCCATTTCAGGTCATCTCCCATCTCATCCAACTCCACAAGCAAAGTCTCATTTGTATCACTCAACAAATCATTCAACTGTAACACCTGTCTCTATCCTCTCAAACCTTCATTCATCTCTAAATACTTAAATCACATTCACTGCCCTGTTCAGAACAGTGCAAAGAGTCTCAGTTCTTATCATGCGAGCTACTGAAGTTCTGCTTGAGCTGCTCCGTTTTCATACTTTCAGATGCCTGCAGTCCCATCTCTTTCATAAGAGATAAGAGTTGAAGTTCAAGGCAATGAAACCTTGATTCAGAGGCTTCTAGAGCAGCATATAGAGCCATGACTAACAGCCGTTTAGCATCATGCTTTTTGGTAGTTTGCCTCACCTCAGAGTACTGGGTTGAAATTCCCAGCATGTGGTTTTCAAAGTGATTTGCATCCAACACAAAATCGTTCCAGCCTCCATGGTAGGTAAGGAAGTTAGAGATGTCAGGTCTCAAGTCTGCACAGATATTAGAAGAAGCCATGGTGGTACCAGTAGAAGATCTGTGAAACACAGAATGTTAACCTTTTAGTGGGTGCCGTGCTGTGTATCAGTCCACAGCAGGCAAACCAACAGACAGACACTTGAGCTACTGTACTCTTGCAAATGTGGAATTCAAAACTGTCATTGAGCACGGTGAGTTAGCATCAACCAAGCCCATTAAGCAGCCAGAATTTGCAAGATGCTATGGAGTCAAAAGTAGGGGTGAGGTAGCATGAGTGTGTACACCTGCTTACTACCCACAGGGAAGGGGTGAGCCAACAAGGTGTGAATTTTTGCAAATTTTGCACACGGTCATCAATATGTTAGGCTGGTTAGCCCTGATCAGATTCTTTGTAGTCATAGAATTGCAAAAGAGACACAGACTAGTGGCATATCAGGTAATAAAGCTTGTTTATTACACAAAAGATAAATAGTTGCCCTAATCAGTATCTTACCATAGACACTGGAGGCTGAAATTTCCCAATACCCCAAGGAGTGAAAAAGATCTCGAGGAGAATATGTAATACAGCAGGCAACATAGAAGACTAGATACATAAAATAAGCCCTACTGACTAAAAGTTAGGTGGCTTCACAGTGTTATCTATCTTTATACATTATTTGTAGTGTCAACTAAATTGTGAAACAAAGGATGCAAAGAAAGTATAGGATATAGTGTAGTTATACAAAAATCCAAAAGGTGGCAGTACTGTCTGCATAATAACATCTCAGAAGACAACAAAAACACAAGTGTCTTGGCATACTACATGCTGTTTCTAAGCAAGGTAAACTAGAATAAAATCATGCTCATACTGTTTCCCTGACACACTTATAAGGTAAGTACCAATGCCTTTTAAGTTAGTACTAATTCGTAACAGTATATATGTAACATATGGTTTGTCTAAGATTCACAGTGGGAGGCCAATTAGAGTGTGGGGACCTCGCATAACAGATGAAAGGTGAGGGACTGCAGGCTTCCCACACTGTGATGCATCTAGTACTGATGAAATGTGAGGAACTGCAGGCTTTTAACACTGTAATGTATTTAGTACTGATGAAAGGTGAGAGACTGCTGGCTTACCACACCGTGATACATTTAGTACTGATGAAAAGTGAGAGACTGCTGGCTTCCCACACTGTGATACATTTAGTACTGATGAAAGGTGAGAGACTGCTGGCTTCCCACACCATAATACATTTAGTACCGATGAAAGGTGAGGGACTGTAGGCTTCCTACACCGTGATGCATTTGGTACTGATGAAAGGTGAGGGACTGCAGGCTTTCCTCACTGTGATGCATTCAGTACTGATGTAAGCTGAGGGGCTGCAGACTTCCAATACTGATGCATTTAGTACCGATGAAAAGTAAGAGACTGCTGGCTTCCCACACCATGATGCATTTAGTACTGATGAAAGCTGAGGGACTGCAGGCTTCCCACGCTGTGATGCATTTAATACTGATGAAAGGTGAGGGACTGTCAACAGTGCAGCCAAAAGCTTCTGTTAGTCACTTGCCAGGTACAGTGTGGAGCAGGTACACTAAGAAGTACAGTATGTCATGTTGGTGAAAGATGAGGGAAGAAAACATTGGAGGTTGAAACCCTCCATTTATCCACAGGCAAGGAACAGTGCTGTGAGGGTATACAGAAGGTGTCTGCATTCTGTGATGAATTTAGTATTAAGGAAGAGAGGGGGATTGACAGAAGTAGAGACTGAAGCACTTTATTTATCCAAAAAGCCAAATACATTCTGGGGCAGGGAACATGCAGGCTTCCCCACACTTTTAAATAGTTAATGCTGGTGGAAAGAGAGGCATTAGCAGCACTGCTGACTAAATCCATCTGTTTATCTACATGGTCAGGTACTATCAGAGGCATGGACAGTGCGAGCTTCCTCACTTTTTGAAGTAGTTAGTGCTGGTGAAAGGTGGGGGTGAGAGAGCACTGGGGAATTAGGGGGCAACTCTCCATAACCATTTTTTTTCTGTATACCTATGTAGTTTGTACATATGAACAATGATTCCCTGTCTTGCATCTCCCTAATTTCATCCTAATTTAAATATAAATGAGGTTGTTTCACTCTGTTCTGCCCTGGTGTGAAAACCTGTTTGACTCCATTGAAAAAGGTCATGACCCCCTGATGCATGCAATCATGGGAGTTGATTATGCATATCTGCACAGGCCAGCAGAAGTTATACTCTCAGTCAGTTCTTTTACATAGAAACATAGACTTTGATGGCAGATAAGGACAACTTGGCCAACCCAGTCTGCCCATTTCCCTACCTACTGGATAAGCTGCAGATTCTAGTTAACCAACAGCCTACTTCCTGTAACCCCCCACTATAATTGCCTTATGTCTGTCCCATGCATGTTTGAATTCCCCCACTATTTTAGACCCCACAACCTCTCCAGGAAGGCGGTTCCATGCATCCACCACTCTCTCTGAAACAAATTTGCTCACATTGCCCCTAAGACGCCCCCCATCTTTAAATTGTGCCCCCCTTGTTCTTACACATTTCTTTTTCTGAAAGATGCTACCCTTCTGGACTTTGTTGATTCCCTTTAGGTACTTAAAAGTTTCTATCATGTCCCCCTGTACCTCCTTTCATCAAGGGTATACATATTAAGCTCTCTCAGTCTCTCTCTTCATATGGTTTCTGATGTTAACCCTGCACCATTTTAGTTGCCCTCCTCTGGACTGCTTCCATCCTGTCTATGTATTTCCTAGATGAGGTCTCCAAAACTGCATGCAGTACTCCAGATGGGGTCTCACCAACTGTCTGTACAGAGGGATAACCACTTCCCTTTTTCTACTTGTGATGCCCCTTCCTATGCATCCCAGTATCCCCCTGGCTCTCCTTACCGACTTCTCACATTGCTTACCCACCTTTAGGTCATCTGCTATGACTACCCCCAGGTCCCTTTCCATTATTGTTGTTGTTAGTACCTCTCCTGCTATTGTGTACTCTTCTCCTGGATTTTTATTTCCCAGGTGCGTTACTTTGCCCTTCTTTGCATTGAATCTACATTGCCATATGTCTAACCATTCCTCCAACCTTGCCAAGTCCCTTCTCATCCTTTCTAACCCCCTTGTATATCAACTCTGTTACAGATCTTTGTGTCATCTGCAAAGATGCATACCTTTCCCTCCAGACCCTCTGTAATATCACCTATAAAGACGTTAAACTGTTCCCGAACTTGGATCATTGTCACCGCAGATGGCAATAGCGGTACTGCTGCACTTTTGGGACAGCTAGTCATTTCATTTTTAAGTGTGTGTCGAAATGTAGCCAATGTGCTTGCATTTACTATGTGGGGTTAGTACATTCCATAGTTGACACGAGTTACACTGACCCGTCAGCTGCCTGTATCTCTTGTTTACTCTAGGAATCTTTAACTCTTGAAAGCATACATCACTAATTAGATATGTATGATTTAATAATTCAATTGCCATTTTCAAATTGCCTGGAACCAAACCCTGAATGATTTTGTATAAAACTATAGCTCGTTGTTTATTTCTCCTAAATGCAAGAGAATCCCATGACAGTCGGTATACAGAAGGCAATGATGCCAGCAAATGGACAGAAGCACAAATCTCACCAATCTTTTGTATACGACATTTAAAATTGCAAATAACTGTTTATATCAGGGGTTCTCAAATGGTGAGGCCAGCCTCCCTGGGGAAGCCCCAGCCTGTTCCAGGGGAGGCTCAAGCAAGTCTGAAAAAGTACTGTATTTAAAGTCTGAGTTTTATATATTTTGTTTGAAGGGATGAAGAAAATTGAAAGAGGACAATAGTAGGTGAATTTTATGTATTTATTTACTAATAGGTGACAAGGGAAGGTGAATGAGCCAAGGCTCATTTCAAGTGTACCCGGGGAAGGGTAGGGAGTGAATACATTTCAAAAGGTAACTGCAAAACAATCAAGAAATATACAGTGAGCAATAGTGCAAATAAATATGAACAATAAATTAATAATGAGTGGTGGTAATTGATCAATTTGTAGACTGATAGCAGAACAGCCCAAATACAAGGGCTGAGCATAAAAGTCCTAAGAGCAATAGTAGGAAGGAGCAAAGTAATACCAGAGAAGTTGCTTAGGAGCAGGGAAGGATGGGGAGAGGCAAAGTATGTAGGAAGGTTATTTCACATAGAGAGGAAACAGAGAAAGTAGTCTGACCCATGAAGGCACTGCAACAAGGGGTAACAATGGTTCAAGAATGAAAATAGTGGAGTAAGTAGGCTGGCCTGTGTGTGTGTGTGGGGGGGGTGTTACAATAAGCTGAATAATAATATTTGTTTATTTTATTTATGTGTTATTTAGATAACACCTTTGAGCATATGAGCTCTTTTTCAAAGGTTCCACGTCAGTATAGACAAAGAGCTGAATGTGAGCCAAGTACTCAAAGGGGTTTCAGTTTATTCAAGGTGTACTGCACAAAGTACAGTACGTTATTTTTCTTTGGGGAGGCCCAAGATTATTTCAGTTTTTGGGGGAGGCTCAAAATCTTCTCCATGGATTTGGGGAGGCTCACTGTGACAAAGTCTAAGAACTATTGGTTTATATGAATACTCTGTAGATAGCTATCTTGTATCAGGAGTGAGGTATATTGGTTAAGGAGTAAGCTGGGGGAGCTGGGGGGGTGTCTAAGGATAAGGGGTGTGGATATGGGCAACAGAAGGGTGGGGCTGAAGGGAGGCAGGGGCAGGGGCAACACTCTGAAATTTCAGGACGTTATGTTACAGCAAGCAGGAGGGGGGATATTAGGGACAGAGGACCCTTAGATAGGGATGTTGACGCTAAGGGGAAAGTGTATGGGACGAACATTCTGAATACTAAGAGAGTGGAGGGGGAAGAGCCAGGAGGCACTGTTGTGGGGAAGCCTAATAGAGCAGACATTGAGAAGGGAGGGGCTGTTGTGGGGAAGCCTAAAACAGCAGACTGTGGGAAGGGAGCTCCTAAGGAGAACAGAGCAAGAGGGGAAGAAGAGGGGCAGTTTAGAGGTGCAGTCAGGGGAAATTTGGGTTACTTGATGGAGGCTGACATAGAGTGTCACAATAAATTTGAGCTACTAAGCAACCTGGGGGAGGAAGGGTTGGTGGAAATTAGGAAACTGATACAGAGGCCAGGGGGAGGGAGTCGGATACCCATAGGGCATCACAGACTGGCAATGGAAAGGACAGAAATAGTCCAAGAGGGAGAAGGGGAAACATAAATGTTAAGCAGATGGGGAGATGCAACATATTGCAGACATGAGGGAGGAGAGCATGACTGGAGAGAAACTGGGAGACAAGGAGGTGGGAGAGGAGCCCCCTTCAGCAGGGGATCAGTACCAAGGATGGGGCCCTAGCTAAAGGGGACCCACAGAGAACCTCTGGAGGCAGGGGTACTATTACAAGGGGGGGAGGATGGCAGTGTGGGGGAAGGGGAAACCATCAGGGCCAGGATAAATGGTTCAGATAAGAGAGGGTTATAGGGGATACCTATTCAGAGGGGGTCTGAGTTAAGTGGACAAAATAACGAGGGAGGCAGAAAGGGAAGGGTGACAAGGGGGTCTCTAATAAGGCAGGAAGACTCCCATGGAATCGAGATCACGAATAAAGGGGGGATGGGGGGCTGAGGGGTCATAGTGGAGGTAACCATAAGGATGATGGCGGTGTTAAGATTCTGTTATTGGGAGACTCGATTAGGGGTATCCAGTGGGAGGGACAGGGGGGTGGATGCCATAGCCAGGTGAAGGTAGTGAGTATCTCTGGGCTGACATTGCACAGAGCAAAGTTCATGGTGTATGAACTGGTTAGGGATTGTGGAGGGAAACCATATTTTCTGGTGCATTTGGAAACTAACGATCTAGAGGGAAATAGCATTTTGGAATTCCAAGCAAGGTTCCAAGAACTTGCCAGAGTCTTTCGGAGATATTGCCAGTACCAAAGGCCTCAGTGGAGGAAAAAAATGAAGATCATAGAGGTTAATGAATGGCTCAGGAAGTGGGGTGAAGAGAGTGGGTTGGGGTGTTAGGGAACTGGAAAGGAGTTTGGGAGGATAAGGGACTGTATACCAAGGACAGGCTTCATCTTGCCCCATTAGGGAAGGAAGTCCTTAAACAGGGGATGGCTGACTATATTCAAGAAAGGTGGTGTTTAAACTTGTGAGGGGAAGGGATAAGGGAGGGGCTGACCAGAAGCCCTCTCCTCCAGATGAGGGGAGTAGCCTTCAAACCCAAGGGGGGGAGGGGGGAAACAGACTGGGGTGGAGGTTTCAGGAGGGGCAGAGGGAAGATGGAAGTATAGCGAACCTGGGTGGGGTTCAACAAAGGGGATCAGGGATAAGGGGTTGGGGTTGGTGTTAGTAAATGCCAGGAGCTTGGGAAACAAGTTGCCAGAGTTCCATGCCATGCTGTTCGAGGGGGTGGGTGGATGTGATGGCAGTCACGGAGACGTGGGCCAACAAAAACCATGACTGGGACCTAAATGTGTGGGGGTACACTATGCTTAGGAAGGATAGATAGGAGGGCAGAGGGGGTGGAGTGGCTATGTTCATTAGAGATGACATAGAAATTGCTAGGGTAGAAGAGGCAGAGGAAAACGTGGAGGCCTTATGGGTCACCTTACGATCCCCAGCAGGAGATAAGGTCAAGCTGGGTGTAGTATATAGGCCCCCCGGGATGAGTGATGTTCTAGAGGATGGTTTGCTGGACAACATCATTGCCCAGTGTGGACCAAAAGAGGAAGGAGTGGTGTTGATGTGGGACCTTAATATGCCAGGTACAAACTGGGGAACCATGTCCTCTAAGGTGGCCAAGGAGCAGAGGCTGCTGGACAGCTTCCAGTATGTGTTCTTAACACAGCATGTGATGGAGCCCACAAGGGAAGGGCATGTCCTGGACGTGGTTCTGGCAGATGGGGATCTGGTAAGGGACCTGGTTGTAGAGGACCCCTGACTGGGAGCGACCACAATACTGTCTGGTTTCAAATAAGCATGGGGGAGGAGATCTAGGACACTGGCAGTGGACTTCAGGGGGCAGACTTTGTGGGCATGGGGAAATATTCTCAAGGATCACTTGAAGGGGATTACATCAATGACAAGTGTGGAAAGGAGATGGGAGGTCATAAAACGGGGACTTCATGAGGCAGTCAGGATCTGCGCTAAGTTGAAACGTAAGGGAGCAAGGTCACATAAACCATGCTGGTGGTCCAGTGAGGTACAGGTAGCAGTCAGAGAAAAGAAGGTGGCCTACAAAAAATATAAAACAACAAGAGGGGATAGGGATAAGGAAATGTACCATCTTGTATCTAGAAAAGTCACCCGGATGGTGAGGGGAGCAAAGTCCAGTAAAGAGCAGTGGCTGGCACAGGGGATACATGGAGGGGAAAAGGGGTTCTTCCGGTACAATGGGGAGTGGAAAAACTAAGGGCCATCTCAGCAGATTGAGATCAGAAGGAGGGTGGGTGGAAGAGGCGAGGGACCAGGCAGAGGTATTTAACGAGTACTTTGCCTCTTTGTTCACTAGGGAGGGGGATGGGATATCTACAAAGCAAGGCACGCAGGGGATAGAAGCGGCAGTGAGTGGGATCAGGGGAGTAACAGAAATGGAGCAAGAGGGAGGGAGAGGTACCCCAGGGGTGTCACATCTGGATAAGGATAAAAAGGCCAGTAAGGTAGAGGGGACAGATGATGCTATCTCCGCCAAAAGGGTGTGGTTAGCCCTCAAGGCCCTAAAGAAAGACAGATCTCCTGGGCCGGATGGCATTCATCCCAGAGTACTATGGGAATTGGTGGACATACTGGCTGCACCCCTGGTGGAGCTCTTTAACAGGTCACTTGAGACAGGAAGGGTACCTAGGGATTGGCGAGAGGCACATGTGGTGCCAATCCATAAAGGGGGGTTGAGGGAAGTACCAGGTAACTATAGACCCATCAGTTTGACCTCGGTGGTGGGAAAAGTAATGGAGAGTATACTAAAGGAATGATTGGGGGTGTACTTGGAGGAGGTGGGAGGTCTGGATAGTCGGCAACATGGGTTTGTGCCAGGTAGATCTTGTCAAACCAATCTTGTGGAGTTCTACGAATGGGTAACATCAGAACTGGACAGGAAAGCCTGTGATGTATTATTCTTGGACTTCAGCAGGCTTTGACTCTGTCCCCACAATGGTCTGGTGGAGAAACCAATGGGGTTAGGAGTAGGCCCTTTGATGGTCAGATGGATTGAAAACTGGCTAGCTGGACACACCCAGAGAGTAGTGGTCTGTGGGGAGCTCTCAAACCCTAGAGAAGTTGGTAGTGGGGTACCCAAGGCTCAGTCCTGGGTCCGATCCTGTTTAATGCATACATATCAGACATCAGGGAGGGTATAGGGTGTGAAATGAGTCTCTTCGCTGATGACTCCAAGATGGAAGCAGTAGTTGAGGGAGAAGAGGGGAGGTTGGCCCTGCAAGGGGACCTGGACACCCTGGAAAGCTGGGCTCACACATGGAAATTAAATTTCTATATCACCAAGTGCAAGGTGTTGCATCTTGGGTGGGGAAACCCTAAACACAGGTACACCCTGGGAGGGGAGGTGCTGGAGGCCTCAATAGGGGAAAAAGACCTAGGGGTCATGTGGATGCATGTATGAATAACTCTGAGCAGTGCAGGAGAGCGGCTAGCAAGGCAAACAGGATGTTGGGATGCATCGTAAGGGGGATCACCTCTAGGAGCAAGGAAGTGATTCTGCCACTGTACGATGGACTGGTTAGACCACATCTTGAGTACTGTGTACAGTACTGGAGACCACACTTGAAGAGGGACATACAGCTCCTGGAGAGGGTACTGAGGAGGGAAACTAAGATGATACGAGGGCTAGGGGATTTGACGTACGAGGACAGACTTGAGGAGCTCTGCCTGTTTTCATTGGAGGAGAGGAGAGACAGGTGGGACATGATTGAGGTCTTCAAGTACCTAAAGGGAATAAATTGGGTAAACATGGAGGGGATCTTTAGACTAAAGCAGGGAGGTATCACCAGAGGGCATGGATTGAAGTTGGAAGGTGGAAGGGTGAGGGGGGAAAAGAGGAGGAGGTTTTTCACTGAGAGGGTGGTGGACCCTTGGAATGCACTGCCTGGCAAGCTAGTTCAGAGATCCACAGTGGAGGACTTCAAGAGAGGGTGGGACAGACACAGAAAGTGGATGTATCAGATGATGGCCTGTCCCAGGGGAGTGGGGATGGATGATAGGGGTTTCTGGAAAACAAGGGAGGGGAAGGCCTCGGCACCCAACTAGGGATCTGAGGTTCAAGCAGGCTGGATAGACTGTAAGGAATAATCTGCTGGCAAATAGTATGTTAGTATGTTAATAAGACAAGGTGCTGCTTTTGGTGTCACAACCGCATTTTCAGGGCTATAGACACTTGGCTCGTGGCCTCATGCATAGAAACATAGAAACATAGAAGTTGACGGCAGATAAGGACCTCAAGGCCCATCCAGTCTGATCATTTCTTTTTTCTACCTTATGAATGTGCCATCGGCCTTTGCTCTGTCAATGGCCTATCTATTCATACTCATCTGTATTGCTCCATATGCCTATTCCATGCCTGTTTGAAGCCCTGCTCTGTATTCATATCCACCACTTTCTGAGGTAGGCCGTTCCATGCATCCACCACCCTTTCTGTGAAAAAGAACTTCCTCACATTACCCCTTAATCGGCCTCCCCTCTAATCTCATGATGTGTCCTCTTGTCCTGCTATTTTTCTTATATTGGAACATGTTAGACTCTTTCACCTTGTTAATGCCCTTAAGGTGTTTGAATGTTTCGATCATATAACCTCTCTCCCTCCTTTGCTCTAGGGTATACATATTGAGCTCCATTAATCTGTCCTTATATGTTTTCTGATGCAGTCCCTTCACCATTTTGGTTGCCCTTCTCTGGACTGCCTCAATTTGGTTAATGTCCTTGTGAAGGTGTGGCCTCTAGTACTGCACTTAGTACTCCAGATGGGGCCTAACCAGTGTCTTGTAAAGAGGGATTATTACCTCCCTCTTCTGACTTGTGATACCCCTACTAATACACCCCAACATCTCTCTAGCCTTACCTACTGCTTTAGTGGTCTGCTTGGATGATTTCAGGTCATCGGTGATGATGACGCCCAAGTCTTTTTCTTTCCTTGTGACTGTCAGCAACTTCTCTCCCAGCCTATAGGTGGCTTCAGGGTTTCTCTTCCCCATGTGCATGATCTTGCACTTCTTTGCATTAAACCCCAGTTGTCACTCTTCCGACCTTTTTGCTAGTTTATCCAGACCTCTTCTCATTCTGCCCACCCCATCTGGATGATCTGCTCTGTTGCAGATCTTGGTGTCATCTGTAAACAGACACACCTTACCCTCCAGTCCATCTGCAAAGTCACTGATGAAGATATTGGAGAGGACTGGCCCCAGGACTGATCCCTGAGGTACCCCACTCATGACTTGCATCTCTTGTGACTGTATACCATTTACCACCACTCTCTGTTTTCTGCCCATCAACCAATTTGCCACCCAGTTGACCAACTTCTGACCCACCCCGATCCTACCCAGCTTATCAATCAATCTTCTGTGTGGAACAGTATCGAAAGCTTTGCTGAAGTCAAGGTAGGTGACATCAACTGCTTCCCCTTGGTCAACCACTCTGGTTACCCAGTCAAAGAAATATATGAGATTAGTTTGACAGGATCTTCCTTTTGTAAACCCATGCTGTCTTGGATCCTGGGCTCCTATGGATTCTAGGTGTTGCACTATCCTTTCCTTAAGGAGTGCCTCCATAATCTTGCCCACTAATAAGGTAAGACTGACTGGTCTGTAGTTCCCTGCCTCCTCCCTGCTACCACTCTTGTAGAGTGGTATCACATGAGCCCTTCTCCGGTCTTCTGGGACCTCTCCTGTGCTCAGAGACTAACTAAACAGTTCTGCTAATGGCTCTGCTAGTTCCACCCTTAGCTCCTTTAGTACCCTGGGATGTATGCCGTCAGGTCCCATTGCCTTGTCCATCCTGAGCTTATCGAGCTCTTGTAGGACCCTTTCTTTTGTGAAGGGACTACCACACACTTCCCTCCCCCCTGTGTCCATGGTGCTGAGCTGGCCCCTGGGTGTGTGGCTTATTAGGCCTTTGGGTGTGCGGTTGCTATACTCCACAACCACCATCTTCTTGTGTCTTATTGCTTACTTATAAAATGTGTGCTGAAAGACAGAAACTAACACTTATCCTGGATTATTATTTTATTATATAAATTTATTCAATGCATCGTTCAACAAGGCCCCAAAATGTTAATTAAAACCCATTACGTTTAAAAAAAAAATAATAATAATTTAACATTCCCATAAACAAATTTAAAAAAACAAAGTACTATTCATAGTTTTAATTTGTCCTGTTTCTTCTAAATCCCCTTATCCTTAGGTTTCCAGGACAATCTCTAACCTTTCCTGTCTGGATCCCTGATATAATACAGAGAATATTGGATAGGTAAGTGTGTGTCTTAGAATTGTTTTATGCACCTGAAGTGTGTGATGACCCATATACCTTGAGAAGTTTACGAGGTCATCACACACCTAGGGTGTGTAAATAAATTCAATAACTCACACTTGCCTATCCATTGTGTTTATGTTGTCTTGTGCCTGTGCAAGAAACATGTTGTGGTAACTTCCGAATAGCAGGTTTTGGAGGCGTGGTCCTGTTGTTGCCTGTGGCAACACTGCTTTTTGGGGCTGGGCTCTGTGGCACGAATTAGATTGCACGCTGTCTATGACAGCAGTGCAAAAGCGTGTCCACCACCTTGAAAGGTTTTAGCAGCTGCAATGAGGGAGCTCCACCTCATTGCAGGGCGTGCCTTTCCCAGTGTAAGTTTCAGTGCGACATAGTGGCAGCTGTGCTGTCCACCGCGCACAGTCCCCAGAAAAGCTGACTTAGGGTGGTGCCCAATCCCCCTGTCGGCATCATCATGCCCCCCCGAGTTCATCTGCCGACAGAGGAGCCCAATGCCTGTCGGCATCATCTCCCCCCCAAAACACTATTTTTTATTTGCTGACAGGGTGCCCAATCCCTTTGCTACAGTCCCCCTGAAAAACCCTGCAGGTGACACCCCCAGTTCATTTGCGATGGGGAGCCCAATCCTGTCGGCATCATCCCCCAAACACTCTTTTTATTTGCTGACAGGGTGCCCAATCCCTGTCAGCTCCAGTCCCCCCCCAAATAAAAAACACGCAGGTGACATGCTGGGAGCCCACCCTAGCGTGTCAAATGTACCTGTAAAACAAAAAATTCCACAATGTTTTTTTTTCCCTGTAAAGTAGAAAACGGTCCTTCGCAGTCTGCTACCCCTCCCCAACCCACACCCAACCACTGCATGCCCCACCTCCCCACAGCCCCCCCCTTGCCCAATACTTACCTCTGGAGCCTGGTGCGATGATCTTCTGTGGACCGGGAACACGTCTGCAGTCTTCAAAGCCGACCACGAACTGAAGAAATGCCGGTAAGCTGTATAATGGCATAAATATGTTTTTTCAACTTTGATACATATCGCAGGCATTTTTGGTAATTTTGCCACCAAATTTTCAACATGGGGTTATTGGGACCCCTCCACATGTATTCAGTTATGGTCATGGTGTTATTCAGTCCCAAAAGGTGATTTTTCAGACACTGCGTGGACTCACCCTTCAGGACCGATTAACAAAACAACAGAGCCACTGTTCATGAGGTGGCCTCACAAAAAGCCTATGTTGCAAATATGGTGAAAAAAAATCCCAAAAAATGACTGTTTTATGAGCATGCATTGTGCAGTTTCCATGCACACTCATAGCTTTGCAAATCTGTAGCATTTTCACTCCAGATTTTCAACATTGGCATTTTTCCACACTTCTTCATGAACAGTACAGCTGTCATTTTTCTCATCTTGGCCGAAATGTGTTTTCGCACTTCCAGCACAGAATAGCATGGTTGCTGTGGGAAATCAGTGTTCAGGACAGAGTAAGAAAATCATAGTGACACTGTCCATGAGCAGAGGTCCTAAAATGCCTATTTTGAAAATATGGTGCCGAAAGTCCATTAAATGACTGTTTTACGAGCGTGCATTGTGCAGTTTCCACGCATTCTCGTAACTTAGCGAATCTGTAATATTTCCACTCCAGATTTTCAACATTGCCATTTTTCCACACCTCCTTATGAACATTACAGCTGTCATTTTTCACATCCTGGCTAAAATGTGTTTTCGCATTTCTGGTGCAGAATAGCGTGGTCGCTGTGGAAAATCAGTGTTCGGGACAGAGTAAGAAAATCACAGTGATACTGTTCATGAGCAGAGGTCCCAAAATGCCTATGTTGAAAATTTGGTGATGAAAGTCCATTAAATTCTGCTCTGAGCATGCGTTGTGCAGTGTTCACGCACCCTTGCCATTTTTCACACCCTGGCTGAAATGTGTTTTCTCACTTCTGGCACAGAATAGCGTGGTTGCTGTGGGAAATCAGTGTTTGGGACAGATTAGGAAAATCACAGTGACTCTGTTCATGAGCAGAGGTCCTGAAGTGCCTATGGTGAAAATTAGGTGACAAACGTCCATAAAATGACTGTTTTACAAGCGTGTGTTGTGCAGTTTCCACACACGCTCATAACTTTGATAATGTTTAATATTTGTACTCCAGATTTTCGTCATTGCCATTTTTTCACATCTCCTTATGAACAGTACAGCTTTCATTTCCCACAGCCAACCTGAACTGTGTTCTCGCGCATCCGGCGTGCAGTGGCAAAGTCGCTGTAGAAAAACAATGTTCAGAACAGAGTAAGAAAACCACAGTAACACTGTTCATGAGCAGAGGTCCAAAAATGCCTATGTTGAAAATTTGGTGAAAAAATTCCATAAAATGACTATGTTACAAGTGTGCCTTGCGCAGTGTCCATGCACAGTTGTAAGTTCGAGAATTTGTAATAATTTCACTCCGGATTTTCAACATTGTCATTTTTGCACAGCTTCTTATGAACAGTTCAGCTGTCATTTGTCACATCCTGCCCGAAATGTTGTTTTGCACATCTGGCGCACAATCACACGGTCGCTGAGGGAAATCAACATTCAGGTAGGTTAAGATAATCATAGTGCCACTGTTCATGAGCAGAGATCCCAAAATGGCTATGTTAAAACTTTGGGGAAATAATTCCACTAAATGACTGTGTTATGAGCATGCAATGTGCAGTTTTCACACACTCTCGTAGATTCGAGAATGTTTAATATTTTCACTCTAGATTTCCCACATTGCCATCTCTTCACACCTCCTTATCAATGGTGCAGCTGACATTTTCATGTGGTGCAGAATGGCGCGGTCACTGTGGGAAATCAACGTTCGAAACAGATTAACAAAATCACAGGGGCACTGTTCATGAACAGAGGTCCCAAATGCTTTCATGAGGTGGGGTCACAAAAAGGCCATGTTTTAAAATTTGGAGTGCAAATACCAACACACGGCCAGGGTGTTAGGGTTTCTAATCATTACATGGCACTCTGTACAGACTAACAGGCATCAGGAGTGTGTCTTTGGATTGTCTACTGTACTGCTCACGCCATTGGTCCTCCATCTCCACCCTGCAGCCACTGACAGGCATCAAGGTGTGCCTTGGGATCTTCAGCCCCTAAGTTCAACCCATCTCAATGTACTTCCTTATGAAATGGGGTGAGCATAAGGCCAGATGACCCCAAGGTACAATGCAACATTTATCAGTCTCTGCAAGGTAGGATGAGCAGAAATAGCATGAGCATTATGGCCAGTGACCCAAATGCACACCCCAGTGCCTGTCACTCTCTGCAGGGTGGGGTGGGGTTGATGTCAGTTCTATACTTCACTGCTACTTCTATTATGTGTCTCTCTAACTCCTGCACTACCAATGCCAAAACCAGCAAGACAACATTCGGCATTAATAAATGCTTGTTATAATTACTGGTGAAGGGAATTTTTTTGTCAGAGAGTATAAGCATTCAAGTCAGAAAGCAGTTTTGACACCAAGAGACAGAGAGACACAGGCACACACTGACACACAGACACACACACACACGCGTGCGTGTGCACCAGCTGTGTCTCTCAGTCTTTATCTGCATTTCAGACATTATTATTATTTTTCTTTTCTTTTTCTTTAACTTGCACTGTGTAAGTTACTTGTGAGGAGTGAGAGTGTGAAACTAAGTTCAGGCAAACAGTGAGGATCCTTGGAAATGGAGCTGCCATTTTTTGGGGGTGTTCAGGCCACCCACACACAGACTAACAGCCAGTCATGTGCCCCAATAGAAATGAATAACACTGCTAATGACAGGAAGTTTTGAGAATGAAGTTATAACCATTTTTTAAGTTTTTATGCCATTTGAGAGAGGCTTGTGAATTGTTTGATAAAGGCAGTCAAAAGTAACTATAATGTAAAATATTCCCTCGTAGTCCAGTGAAACAGTCCCCTTCCATCCCCTTCCTCATTATACTGAACATCCAACTGACTATGAGTGTGCTAAAATAAAAAGTTTCTGTACTGCTTGATTACTGCAAAACACTAAAAGAAATGGTTCACTGTGTAGTATTTGCAAATGCTTGATGTGCTCTAATACATCATAATACATTCACATTAACTTATTTTCCAATTCTACAGTCACCAACTATAAACCGGTCCTTTCCTACAAAGTCCTCTGTGTTCCAATTCCTATATATATGTGTACAGAGTCACACACACCACCTCCCTCCTCAACCCACCCACCCACTCAACCCCCACAGCCCACTCAACCCTGTCTGTCACCCTCTCACCCAACCAAAGCCAGTCCAGGTTAACAGATAGAGCGGTGGACAGTGACCACTAGAAACCCTCTTTTGACCTCATTGTCTAGCCATAGTATGAGTGACAGCGGCATGCATGTACTGCAGAAACAGGCTATACAGGTAGAATGGCCTACACCCCAGTGAGGAGGGTACCAAGCTATTGAGCTGAAAGTTTACATAGCACATCAAAATACTTTTAAACTAGTGGAGGGGGGAGCAGTACATTTGCTAATAGGTACACCTACTTAATTGGAGGGGAGAGATCAAGCAGGCATTCCTTTAGTATTAACAAAGCTGGAGGGAATTACAGGCCTAAAAAGGGCTGGAACCTGGGACAGAATGAAATACTGGGAAAGTGGTGTTAACAGTTAGGGAGGGGGAGGAGCAGGGTATGACAGAATCTCAGGAAAGAGGGAAGCAAGTAGCCTGCAGGACTACATATGCTAATAAAATACATAAGAGTAGACACACACACTGAGCCAAG
Source organism: Neoceratodus forsteri (assembly GCA_016271365.2). NCBI lineage: Eukaryota > Metazoa > Chordata > Ceratodontiformes > Ceratodontidae > Neoceratodus > Neoceratodus forsteri. Next base: position 627,333,911 of record CM057459.1, read on the forward strand.
AAAACTGGCACACAGCTTCAAATTGTTGCTTTCAATTGTGTTTATTCACACAAGTACTGGTGCATTGTTTGCAAGCTCTGCTGCTCAGAAGGCCTCTCACCCAGGACTACAAATTGACTTTTGCTGCACTAAGAAAGCTCTTACTTCTCTTTCTGTTGTGCTCAGGAGACATTGAACTTAACCCTGGCCAAACTGAAGTCCTTACATCTCCATTGGACCTAGCAAAGCTCAAAGGAATGTGCTTTATGCATGTAAATGCATGCAGCCTGCTAAAGAAGTTTGCCCTGATCCAGGCTTGGGACAAACATGTTGTACCAGATATTCTAGTAGTCTCAGAATTGTGACTCAGACCTGCTACTCCCGACATGGAAATTAACATCCCAGACTATTCATTGTTTAGAACTGACAGGCACACTTAGGGGTGGAGGTGTGGCCATCTACGTCAAGGACAAATTCTCAATTTCGTACTTAGACTCATTATCCATTGCAATCCAATTCGAATGCCTTTCACTAAAAGTTGAGATATCCTCCTGTACTGCGCTTTGTGTCATAGGTTGCTATAGACCTCCGTCTGCTGCCTCCCAAATCCTCACCCATCTAACTACTGCTGTGGGGCATGGCTCTCTTGAAACAGTTATTCTTGGGGATCTTAACTTTGATTGGCTCTCCAAGGTTTCCGCACCACTTAAAGAGTTCTGTGATGCCCATGGGTTTATGCAACTTATTGGCAAGCTTACACATCCTAATAAGAAGAACCCTGCTAATAGCACACTGCTTGACATCATTTTAGTAAGCAAACCACACGTATTCTCCCATGCTGGAGCTTTCTTCTCTGATGTTAGTGACCATTGCATCATTGCCGGCATAAGATCAGTCCAGAATCCACTATCCTCATCAAGGTTCTCCTCTAAGAGGTCTAGACATAACTTTGTTCAGTCACCTACTTTGACAAGATAAAATACTCACTGCGTTGGCAGGACTTTTATCTCGCTAGTTCGGTCAACATGACATATGATATATTTTCTGAAATTGTGTCTGGGGCCTTAAATAAGTACGCCCCTCTTGTAAAAGCCAAGGTAAGGAGTACAGCCTGCCATTGGTTCTCCTTAGAACTCAAAGCAGCACTGTTGGACAGGGACAAGCTTTGGAAAAAGCACGAAAAACAAAGGCACCTATGGACTGGTGTCATTATAGGAGAGCTTGGAATACATGTACTAAAGTGATAAGAGAAGCTAAGGCCTCCTTTTACCACTCAGAACTGGAGTCTACCACCAATAGCTCATCTAAATTTTGGAACTCTATTAAGAACATGTCGGGCCATACACAGGGAAACTCTGCCTGCAAAGATCACCTCTGGTAGTGTCACCATCTGTGACAAAATGGAGATCCTGGATGCATTTAACAACCACTTTGCTATGGCAGAGCTTGCATTTGACATCTCCCCCACATGTTCGTTACGTTCCTAGTTTTGTACACAAAACACTGAACCTCTTCTTATCAACTCAGTCTTCTCCCTCCAACCTGTTTCGTTGAAATAGGTCGAAGAACTTCTATTACAGTTGGATATCAAGAAAAGCGCTGGTGCTGACTCCCTTGACTCATACTTTCTAAAGATTGCCTACCATGTTTTAGCTGTGCCAATCACCCATCTATTCAATCTCTCATTGCCTCAGGGGATCCTCCCACCTTTATGGAAAACAGCCCATGTTATCCCCCGTTTAAATCAGAGGACCCCCTGTGATCTTAACAATTGTAGGCCGATTTTTCTACTTCCTATACTGTCTAAATTGTTGGAAAAAATTGTAAGCAAACAGTTGAGAACCTATGTAGAAACTATGAACCTACTAAACCCAGTGCAATCTAGCTTCAGAGCAAAGCATAGCATCATTACAATTCTAACCAAAGTGGCCAATGACTGGCAGCGAGACCCGGAGAATAGAAACTTCATCTGTGCAGCGTTCTTAGACCTAAGCAAGGCCTTTGACACTGTCGACCATGGCTTGCTCCTCTCCTCCCTGAGGGCGATAGGCCTGGACCTGCTATCCTTGCATTGGTTTGGTGACTACCTCGCTGGTGGCAGCAGGTTAAGGCAGAGGCAGAGGCAGAGGCTTGGACTTTTTTTCAGGATTAATAACTTCCTTACTAGAGATATCAAGCTGTGACTGGTACAAACAACATTTTTCTCCTTGGTTGACAATGCTGGCTTTCTTTATAGTCAGTGCCCTGCCTCTTATCTTGCTAAATTGGATACGTTGTATCACAGGGCTCTGAGATTTATTACCGGCCTACCTTTTTCCACTCACCATTGTGCCCTTTATGCTGCTGTGGGGTGGTCCTCCCTTCAGTATAAGAGAAACAGAAATGCTGCACTCTGGACGTTCAGAGATATTATCAAAAAACTTTCCGATATATCTCTGATTGTCTTCCGCTATGCGAGCTAGGAAATTATGCACAGAGAAGCTACTCCTTTATTTCTCTAAAGGTACCTTAGCCTAAAACAAGGTTTGGAAGAGCGGCCATAAGTTATGCACTGCCATCTCTATGGAATAAACTACAAAAAACATTGAAGCTGAGTACTTCGTTCAGTCTATCCACCTTCAAGACATTATATGTCCATTCAGTTAAGGAATCTTGCAGCTGTTTCCCTCCATCATAGACAGCCCTTGCAACTGCGACGCATCTTGATGGTGCCTGTCTTCTTCTACATGCTGGCCTAGTGGCCCTCTCCCTCACATTTCTACTTGTACATTACCTCCCCTTTCTGCTCTCTATTTGTGCTTTCCATTGCCCCTGTTCTGTGACCCTTCTGTGGCTCTTACCTTTCCCTCTTGGTACCCTTCAATCCACCCCACCTTTACTCCCCCTCCCCTCTGCCTTCCACATTCCCCCTTTCTACCTTGATCACACTGACTGTGAACACACTGACTGTCTTGTTCTACAAGGAAATGTATGTAATATATTAATATCCAACTGCTATCCTCATATAGCTCACCCAGCTTTTTGTTGTAGACACATTCCTACGTTATGAAGGAATTGAATCACTGTTCTCCAAATGTTCTCCACTGTGTCACTGTTAAACTATTGTGTCACTGTTACTGTAAAGTATTATTTGAATGTTATGTTGTTGACTGTTTATAAAGTGTATATTCTTCGTTCCTGTTTTAACCAGGTCTGTCTCGTAAATGATCTATGCTCAATGGTGTTCACCTGGATAAATAAAGATTTTGATTGTTTGATTGATTGAACAGAGCTTTGTCAGGGGGCTATATACACTAATATCAGGAGATTGGGGAACAAAAGTATTGACCTGCAAGTAATGGTGGGGGAAACCCAGCTAAACTTTCTGGCAGTCACAGAGACATGGGCAACACAGGGAATATTTCTTCACAGAAAGGGTGGTAGATTTGTGGAGTAGTCAACTGAGTGATGGTGACTGTGCAAAAACGGGGGGGAGGGATTCAGACACAGGTGTGACAGACACATGTGACTGGTAGAGACATCAGCTAAAGGTGGGGGTGGAGGAGTGAATGACTACTAAAGCCCTCAGAAATAACAAAAGATAGGGAACAGCAGACTGCATGGGGCACAAATTTTTTGCCAACAGCATCTATGGTTCTATGAATTTGCAGGAGATAAAGAACAAGGAGATAAAGAAAAATAGAACAAATGAACAAATATCAGCTATGCTGTTAAACATACCGTGGAACAGGACTTTTCTTGAACTGCTATACATCAGTAAACTTTGTTTCTTCCAAGGAGTGTTTTACATTTTCTTCATCTTCAGGCAAAGTAATCCTTTAGGACAGCGTGGTAGTTAAAGGCTTAATTATTTCCCTTGTGTTTCTGTAAAATGATTATTTTAAATCAGACTCAGACAAAATGAATAATATTTCAGAGCCTAAGGAAAAGTGTTTGCATTGACTGGAAGGAATGCAACTATATTATTAAACAATACAGAACTAGCTAACATCTTGCATGGTAACAGTAATGTTCCCCCTGAGCAATGTTAAGCCTGGAAAAACTCAACTGGTGCATCACTGTATGTCCAGATGTAGAGCAATCCACATTCAAATATTGAAACAATCACTTCCAGATGTCTGTGCCATGAAAACTGTACCAACATATTGTAAGAATAAACAACAAGAAATATGTAGCAAAAATGCAGGTTTTGTGTGCATCCTCTTTTATTTTGTTTTGTACCACTAAATCATATCCTCTCCATTTATGATTTGCATTTATACAATGTCCACAAGTAAGACATTTTGCAAATAAATGCATTTATTTTCATGTGTGACAGGCTTGAAATGGAAATAAGTCACTTATTTCAATTTTAGGTGAGTTATCAGCATTTATCTCCACTTCAGTCTGGTCACAAAGGAACTCTTAACCAATGGAAGAATAGCTTATGCAATGCTTGATGACATCACAACTGCATCTGCCACAGTTAAAACATAGCAGTGAAATCAGAGTTAACTTTACATTGAAAGAACAAATCTTGCCAAAGAGGTACTGTTATTGTATAAATGACATATGCCATGAGCTGACTAAAAATATTACATTTCTTTTTATCGCAACATTTGACTTCTACAGACCCCACTCATGGCTCTGCCACTTGTGATGTCATAGAGATCAAAACCTGCAGATAAAAATAAATGTGATATTTTCAGTCAGCCCATGTCATATCCCATATGTTTCTGTTTATGTCTAGTTTGCCCCGATGTTCAAAATATGTTGTTTTTAAATTGAACAATCTTAATTTATAAGCAGGCTGGATTCACAAAAGGTTCTGCATGACAAAAAGTTACATGTGCCAATAAAAATGGTGCAAGTAGCACTTTGAGCCATGAGTTTCAGCATTTGGGATTCAGGAAAGCAGCCTGCAACATGTCACAGGTTGCTTTCGTCAAAGTTGACTTATGCCACCATTTGCGCCATAAAATCCCTGTGGCATGGCACAATTGGGTTTATAGCAGCAGCTGCTCCCTATTCCGGAAAGGCATCTGCCAAGTCCCTGAGTTTGGTATTCTGAAACAACCCCCAGAGGACATCTGTCAAAGTACATTTTCACCAGCAATTAGCTGGCGTAAGTGTACCTTGCATCCACTAGGTGTTGCACAATGGGCTGCCAGCCCATCCCCCAATATATGTAACCCCCAGCCCCTGATCCCCCAATCCATTGTAGACTAAGCACCACAGAGGCTATGGAACCCCCCATGCCCAGATCCCCAATATATCTGCCCCGCAGGGCAAGTGGAACCCCAATGCCCCAATCCCCAATGTATGAATGAAATGCCCCTCAGGTCTATCAGACCCCCCCTTGCCCCCAATCCCACAAAAATGTATCAAGATACTGCTCCACAGGGATAGCGGCCCCTGTATGTTCCTATCACCCAAATATGACATAAATGCCCTGCAGGGCTAGCACCCGGCCGCCAATGCCCCAATCCCCCAATATATGTAAACACAGCCCTGCAGGGCTAGAGGACCCCCCAAGCCCCGATCACCATAACCCATATCAGAGAAGTAACAAAAACCTTCAAAAACAAGATTCCCATGATAGCTGGTAGTCTAGTGGCCCCCCACACAACAGTGGCAGACCACCCTGTACCCAGACCCATAACCAACCCAAATGACAGCTCATTCATTGAGCGCATACAATTTACAGTAGTATGAGCTCATGCAGAGCTCAGTCAGTGGCTGGCTGTAGTAGTGAGATGTGGGCTGTGCCATTCACCAGCTCACTATGGGTCAGAGGGGTTTGGGGTGGTCTGGCACTGCTGGGTGGGGGGTGGGGCCCCACTAGACTGCCTGGGATTATGGAGATCTTTTACTGCTCTGACTTGGGGTAAGGGGGTAGGGCCTTGGGGTCCTCTAGCCCTGTGGGGCTGTGTTTACATATATCAGGGGATCAGGGCATTGGGGGGTCCACTAGACCTGTGGGGCATTTATGTCATATATCGGGGGATGGAGCATTGGGGGTCCGCTAGCCCTGCGGGGCAGTAGCTTCATACCATTTTGTGGGATTGGTGGCATGGGAGGTGCAGTAGCCCTGTGGGGCATTTTAATCATACATTTGGGGGTCGGGTATGGGAGTGGGCTCTTGCACCCTAACACCAGAGTTGCCGTAGGCTTGCGCCAACATGATCATGTATGCCCTCCCTTTTGGCATACAGTTCAGGTTGGCACAAGTCACAGGACTTAGCCACGGGGACCCTGCCACATAATGAATCAGGTGCAGGGTCCTCAGCGCAACAGCATTTAGTGCAGGTCACCTTTGGCGCAACTTGCACCATACTTTTGTGAATCTGGCCCATATGAAAAGTAAAGTAAAACAGCTGAAGCAACACAAACAGTAACTTCTAGAAGGATGACCTCCCTTGGTGGCATACCTGCTTGGGCCTGTGAGTGTGCAGAGAGAGAGAGAGAGAGAGAGAGAGACAGATAGACAGAGAGAAAGAGAGAGAGAGAGAGATGCAAGTCTGTACCACCATTAATGCTGGTGAAGGAGGGGGTATATTACGATGGATGTTCCAGAGCAGACCAGGCCATAAAATGACTAATGAATGATCAAATGAAAAGCAGTAAGAGCCCACCCACCCTACCCATGATGTAGTTGCATTGCATGTCCCAGTGTACTGTGGTACGGTACACTACCTGGTCCAACAAGTGGTAATGTTTACTACTACTTCTGCTCAGCACAGCAACCCATTTTAAAGAAGAAATGAACGATATCTTCTTACTGACCACCACCCAGCCAGTCACATCAGTCAAGTGCAATGCAATCAATAAAATAGTTTGCCACTGCGGTGAGTGCACCTTATAATGCACAATGATAAATACATACTTCCTAGCTCCAATAAACAATTGCTGTCGGTGCCAAGTATGTTAAAACTAATAAGGTAACACTTTATTTTAAGTGTCACTAACTACACTGTAACTACTGTAAATAATTACATAATATAAAGTATAATCTCAGTCTGGTACTGCAACTGAGATGTAGACTACATCATACTGCAAGCAATGAATTAATTAATAAATTTAGTACCATTTGTTTCTAGTAATTACAGCCAAATATAGAGGGATGTGAAAAAAGATATTATTTATCCACATTGCATGCATGTATGCAACTTAGTGATGAGTTATGCTTGTGCAACTTCATTGATAGTCTGATAGTGTTTGGTTGCTTATGTTGTTGACTGAAAAATAGACACTTTGACCATTTGCACTCTCTGTCCCATGGGGAACTACCACCTGCTGGGGTACTGTGAAGGTACAGGAACCGTCTTGAGGAGGATTCCACCCCTATAGGTGCTGAGGGAAGATAACTCCTTTTTGAAAAGGTACCTCAGAAAGGAGCCCCCAGTGAGAAAGGCATGCCGCTGGAGGAGGAGGAGAGGAGGATGGTGGGGCAAAGAAAGAATGCATCTGAGTGAGACTGCAGGGAGCTGACTTAAATCGCTCAGGCAGGGGGCATGGCTGATCACTCCCCCTTCTGGCCATCGGGGCGCCTGTTGGAATGCGCCAGTCATTAGGGGCACCACAAGGGGAAATTTGCTGTCCCCTTCCTGAGGTCTGTCCCCCCAGAGTTACAATAATTAGAAAAGAGGGGTGAGGGGAGTGCAGCCCCTCCCCATAAAAAGGCGGGATGACAAAATCGGGAATTGGTGCCCTAATGACTGGGCGTGTCCCAACGGCACGTTCTGGTGTTGGAACCGATTGCTCCCACCCATTGAACTGCCATCATAGTCATTGATTTTAATGCATGTATGCAATATAGTGATGAGTTATACTTGTGCAACTTCATTGATAAACTGATAGTATTTGAATGCTTATGTTGTTGACAGTGATAAATCGATACTTTGGCCATTCACACTCTGTGTCCCACAGGAAACTACAGTACCACCCTGTTTGGGGTACTGTGAAGTCAAAGGAACCCTTTTGAGGAAGGTTCCACCCCAGAGGTGCTGCGAGAAGATAATTCCTTTAAAGAGCTAGTGTATTCAGTCATTTTTTAATCAAAATAGTGTCCGGAGTGTTGTAATAAATTATTTCAACTGGGTAAGTAAAATAGTAAAGCACATGATTTATTTATGTTCCCTCCCTAAAAATACCAGCTGCACAAACCCCCAAACCATAGCTGCTTAAGACTGAGGACCGTGTGCATAATGGCTTTAAAAGAGGAAGTGACAATGTGGGAGGAATGCTGTACCATGGCACACAGCTTCACATGTAGAGACTGAAATCATTTATGTGCAATTTGTTAGGCACTTCCAGTTGTCTTCACTGATGTTACTATGCAGTTCATCTTTAATAGTTTAAAAAGAACTGCTTAACTTTTAGATATAAAGTAATCTCCCGACTTTTTCTCTTTTCATGCCAGACGGCAAAGTTTCCTGCACAAGCAAGTTAAACCAGAATGATTTATTTTTGTCAGTGTGTGTGTAGTCTTAGTGGATCTACATTCAGGTAGGTTAAATCAAAATGGACATTCTTATTTTTATTTCGTTTAGTTTCTTTACTTGTGCCTGTATAAATTGGTGTGCATTTTTATGGAAGACATATACAGTAAAGTAGACTTTGTTTTGTTTTTTACAAAAATAAAAAGAATCTTCAGTTATGCCGCTGATCTAAAGTGTTTAACATCAAATCACATCCCTTCTGATTTGCACCTCTCTAGCATTGACAACAGGTATATAGTTTTGTATGATATTCTTTATCCCAGAACATAATGCCAAGTATAAGTTCTGTTTGCTGTACTACCTTCCCCCAAACACATTTGATCTTGTGTCGTAGTGCAGACATGATTGCTCACTCGCATGCTTACACAGCGTATCATTTTTTTTGAATGAAGTTGAAAACCTTTCTGTATGAGGTTTGGGGAAGTCAGATGGAGGGGGCTTAGCCTGAAAGAGTGCAGTACCCAGTGTATGATGTTGGAGGGATGGGGCCTGGAAGTTGTTACATTAAGCATGCAGCTAGCAAATTCACTTGTTTCCTCTGCGTCTGACAGGTGATGGTAGCACTGATCTGACTGAACATCCAACACACACAACCGTCACCTACCATCACTCTGGATCTCTGTATTTTAGGAACTAAATAAAAAAAAAAATTACCATAAAAAGAGTATCCTGCTGAATGCCACACCAGATGTGGAGAGAGCATGAATGGTGGGTAATCCAGGGATCTGAAACTGCTTTAGACGGCTTCTGATGGTAAGCTGACAAGACCTCCCTACTCACCTCCTCACCACTGTTCCATACTTTTATTATTTTAAAAAGAAAATAAACAGAACAAACATAGATAACATAGAAACAAACTTATTTTAAATAACGAGTGAGTGGTTGGTAGCCAGGAGTCTAAATAATATTTTAAAGAATGAGTCAAAACTTGGTAAGCCAGGAGTCAATAGGAGGACAAGCACAGACGAAGGAATTGCTTGCTCTCTTGCTGAGTATATGACATAGGAGTTGGTGTTTACTTTTATATTAATAAAAAAAAAAAACACTGTCAGTATTTTTCTTTTACTGTAAAGTGCATCATTTTTAATACTGAGAAACTAAACTGGCAGGAAACTTTGTCCATGCCACTTATCAACAGATGAAATACCCCGGTATTGCTTTGGCTTTGAACTGCTGCGATCGTATAAAAATAAAAAGGGAAATCATTGCTGCTGGTGTTTGAAACACAAGTAATGATGACTAGCCAAGGTAAAAAAAGGGCAACAAACACACAGATTCTTGTTTATAGGGTGATTACTGTCCCGCCTTGGCTTTGACCTGTCGTCCGTCTCCTGGTTCGATAGCTACCTCTCAGGGAGGTTGCAATTTGTCCAAATTGAATCGCCGTCTCAAATCTTTCCCCTACCTCTGTTGGAGTCCCCCAAGGATCTATTCTTGGCCCACTACTTTTCTCCCTTTTCATTAACAACTTGCCCTCCCTTCCCTGCTCCTCCTCATTAATCCTTTTATGCCGATGACATGGTGCTTCTCTCCAGTGGAAGATCCCTTATCAGTAAGAGCACATCTTCAAGCAGACTTCAACTGCTTGCAGGAGTGGTTACTACAGAACAGGCTCTAATGAATGCTAAGAAAACTGTAACTATGCTTTTTGGCTCCACGTCAAGAATCAGATCTCTTACTCCAGACTTATTGATACATTCTCTAGATGACTCTCTTGAATTCAATACCTCCTTCAGGTATCTAGGAGTCACTCTCGACCCATCTCTTGACTTTAACCTCCACATTGCAGCTACATGTAAGACAGTTTACTCAAAACTTGGTCTTGCCTTTAAAATTAGGTCCTCCCTCAATGATGCTGCCCGGCTTGCTATTGCACAAGGATTTCTCCTCCCTGCTCTAACATATTGCTCTCAGGTTTACCTTAAAGCTAGCAAAGGAGCACTCCAGAAATGGAGCACCTGCTATAACAGTATATGCAGATTTGCTCTCTCAGCTCACACTTACCCATCATTGCCTACTCTACTCAAAACTAAATGGCTCTCCCCAGACTCGCTCAGACACTATTCTGCAGGCTGTACAAATGATAATATGATCAGAACGGGGTCCCCTAAATACCTTGCCGAACTTTTAACTCAGCCCTCCCAAGCATACCTCCTCAGGGCATCTGCTCAAACCCAACTTGAAATTCCCAGATATCTCACACAAAAAGGAGAACGATCCTTTGCCATATCTGCCCCCCGCTTCTGGAACTCCATTCCCTCCCACATCAAACTCTCCAAATCCCACAAGGCCTTTAAACTGAGTCTTCAGGCACACCTATTAGAATCCGACTGCTGCTCTTGTGCTGTAACTTGAGCTTCTCTCCTAGCATTTTCTCCTCCCTATGGCACTTACTGATTTCTACTGGTCTCCAAAATCTGAAAGTTTCCACATCCAGCAGAAACTTATTGTTATAATGCTACTCATTTAAGTTTTGTTTGCTGTTTGTCGTTTAATTTAGTCACTGATGTATCATCAGATGAAAATAATTAATGTAATGTTATCTGTTTCTCTTTGTCGTTACTGATAATGACTGTACCTGGCTGTATATTGTTCAAATGTTTGTTCTCACCTCATGCTGCATCATGAAATACTCTTTAATGTTGACTCTGGTCTCCCCTGTCTGTACTCTCCCGGGTCGTGCCTGTATATAGGCAACATTGTTGTCTAGTGTACTTACCCGGTAAACAAAAACCAAATAAATAAATATTTACAGTACCACACATAAATACATTACAGAATTATAACTATTCAATTGAGTTTTAGCAAATAACTAATGTGGTTCCCCTCGAGGGTTCCCCTGATTATGTCATTTCTGGTGACTGTGACACTGAATAGCGTTGGACAACTCTGCCAGTCAGAAAAAATATAAAATGTGAAAAAACATCAGAACTGTGAGTAAACTGACTTCTAGAAGTGAACAAGGTCATATATTACCTATTTATGAAATGGAACATTGTGCCAGTCTAGCAGAGTAAGCATTCCATTCCACTAGTTTTTTAAATTCCTTTAGACTAAAGATACCTTTGGAAGACCCCCCCAGGAAAAAGAAATAGGTTGAGCAGCAAGTGGTGAATGCGAAACTGGATGAGCATGGATTGACAGAAGTAGTGATGACCTGAAACAGACATAGGCAGGACTCTGCAATCACTGACAATATTGGAATTGATAGCAGAAGGGGCATGACTTCCATAAGGAGAGAGGGAACAGCAAAATAGGAAGAAGGCCACCAGCCAAACCCAACTCAACGTGGAAGCCTACTTGGGTAAACATGTACTATATAGATATACTACTTGTTGGACTACCTTCTACATGCTACCTAATCTTAATAACCTTCAGCATGGAGGAGAGGAAGAAAAAACCCTATGAGGGTGAAACCTCTGGGGATCCAAGGCCTTGGTTACCTTCCCCCCAGGCTTGGGATGAATTAATGATGGCTCACTGCTGCAATTTAGAGACCCAAGTCAGGGGAAAGGTATTAGAGAAAGGGCTCTTACTCTATCCCTCTTATGGAAAAGTTATGGGGCGCTGTGAGTCAATGGCCTCTGCAGATAAAGGGGGAACCCTGCTGGGGCCCACCCCCTAGCAGAGGAGGAGAGCAGCAACCGCTGAAAGGCACTCACCTGGCCTCCATGAGAGGAGGCCTAGAGGAGAAGTCAAACCCATGAAGTGTAGGGCTGAGCCCTGTAGGGGAGAGAACAGGAATATTATATAATCTTCACCCTTGAGGTGCAGGAAGGACAAGGGAGGATAGAGAATGGAGACCAGGTGAACCTGAGGTGTCTGTTTGGAGAATAGTTTTTGAAGGTGCTGCCAACACTGCCAGCACAGCTAAAGGAGACCCCTGGGATTTGGAGGTCCCACCCTCTGGCAGCAGAAGTCTTAAATGCTACATTAAGAGGTGCCACCAACGCTGTCCACATTGCCAAAGACTTCCCCCAGAATTGAGGACCTTCTCACCTAAAGAGCAGAAAGAGAGGAACCCCACCCCTGGCAAGGGACCCACCCTCAAGATGTGTACTTCAAGGGGGAAGGGCCATGCTCAGTAGAGGCCAGAATGCAACTGAGATTGCAGGATTGGGAATGCAACTGGTAGTACTAAGAACAGCAATAGACAGCATAAGTTAGAGTGCAACTGTTATCATTGAGTACATCCAGACATCATAGGGTGGAGGGCAACTGTTAGCACTAAGTCTGTTAAGAGACAGCATGCTGAAGCTGTAGATGATGAATAAATACTGTTAGATAATGCAATGGAATAGGTGGACTGAAACCTAGGAAGCATGCACTCAAAAAGAAACACAACAGAGAAAGATCACAGAACTGGAAGACAGCACAAAACAGCAGACAAAGAAACACAAACAGCAGCCAAGACACAGGAGCAAAATACTGACCTAGAAAGGAGGAGGCACAAAGCAAGCAGAAATTCCAAAAGCACAAAATGAAGCAGGAGACAAACACTGGAGGGGAAAGGGGGTTGCACAGAACTACATCAGAGCTTCTGACTGCAGCAAAGAAAAAATGCATCTGACTGAGATTGCAGGGAGCTAACTTAAATAGCACAGACAGGGTACATGGTTGGTAGTTACCACTCATTGAACTACAGTCATAGCCTTCGATAAGAACATTCAGGCTTCAGCTAAGCCATCTGTTACAGGAAAATTAAAACAATAACTATAGTATTAACATCATACAGTATGTTTCGCCTCCTGGGTCAGTGTGGTGGCTGCTTGTGTTTGTCTGTGTCTGTAGCTTAGTTTTTGTGGATTTTTACATGGTTTCCTGCTTGGAATAACTACGCCATTCTTGCTCACTACATCCGTGAAAGTCTCCTGGACTGGATTCCTGCAAATCATCATCACCAGGTATCTGCATTTTCATTTTAAAATCAACTTTTTGGAAGCTATCCCAAGCAAAACATAAGTAAAACAACTAAATCTGAGAAACTCAGTTACTCTGGGTCATGCTTGAATCCACATTTTTGTCTGACCTGCTTCATGATCTGTATGTGGGCTTTTCAGCAACCTCTTTGAATAACAAAGAAGCATACAGACAAAAGGATTTAACATCCTGCATATGCGCAGGCACAGTTAATCACCTTCAGGAATTTTAACACATTCTGTGACTCTGGACCTCAGCTGTTGATCATTTCTTTTGGCTTTTGACTTAACCACCAGGTATCACTCAATTAACAAACTACTATTTTTTTAGCCTTTAACAGTGCCCACTCTCAGCCAAACTGTGTCTCCTTCCTGAAATCAAATCATGGCTGCTTTAAACCTGCATTCCTCATTGCTAGTATGGGTGATGATAGTGCTGCACTGTCCCATTTCTCCTGAGGTCACCTCCTCTCAATCTACCTGCCAGCCAATGCCACCCACTGCCCTGCATTATGCACTGGGTATGACCAAAGGGATCCAACACAATGATTCCATGGCCCACTGCACCCCTATCTGGCACTCTGGTTACCTTCTGAAGTTACAAGTGTTCAGTCTTCCGAGGAGCCTACAAGTATTAGCAGTTCTCTGCAACAAGGCTGGACAACCCCAGTACCGTAGCACCAAGGTGCACAGACGCCTAACAAACAAGCAAGCTTTCAAAATACTTAAAACCTCTCTTGAGAATTCTTTTCATGCTACTTCTGCTCTCCAGAAAGGTACACCCCAACCCAGGACCAGTTGGGCTGTCCGCACAACCCCAGAATATGAGGGTGGGGTCCCTCACATTGGTGTCAATCAATGTCTGTAGCCTCCTCAGTAGACTTGATAACCTCCAAACCTGGATTCAACAACACAATCCTGACATCCTCTCTGTTGTTAAAACTTGGCTAAACCCTAAGATCCCTGACACTGTGGCTGCAATTTCTGGATACCGTATCTTCAGGCAGGACAGGATTTCAAAATGGAGTGGTGGCTGTGCCATCTACCTGAGAGATACCCTCATGGGACATGTCGTCCCATTTTCTAAGCCAGGATCCCCATCTCAGGTGCTCGCCATCAAAATTCTCCTAGAGGCCCATAATAAAAATCTTACTATGGCCTCTGTATACATACCCCCAAAGGACAAGGCCAGTGGTTTCAACAGCATCATGGCATACTTCATGGGACTGCATCACAATTCAGAGATCAAAGAGAGTCATTTGAAGTACATGAGTTATGCTGAGGTTGCAGAATTCAATACTTGGAAAAGACATCCTGTTTTTATATAGATATATTTTTTTATATATTCTGACAGGGAGGAACTAGGTGACCTCATGAAAATAGGTGGGGAAAACCAGCTTTTAAACATTATTCAGTTTTTCTTCAGAGACACTTCTATCTAGACTCTGACAAAGAAATATCTGTGAGCACTTTAAGCAGGTATTTAGAGAGAGAGAGACACACATCTAAGTCTGTAGCAGGAATTGCACTGTTAAAACCTGTTTTGTTTAAGAGATTTGTATGTCTTGTGATATAATAGTTCTGTATTTTATGTGTTACATATTTTTTATCTATTGTAGTAAAACTAGACCCGGAGTCAGTTGAAAAACCAATTATGACTGACTTACCACACATTATGACTGATTTTTTTCCACTAGTTTGAAATTTCTGACTTCAACTAACTGAAGAAAATCCAACCAATTTTTTCAACTTTCACCATCTTTGAATTATATTATGTAGTAGTTTGTCGTACTTTTTTAACTTCGTACCTTTTTTTTATTTAAAATTTCGACTATAAAAGTTAATAAAATGTATGGAAAAGTCCCCCCCCCTTGAAATCAACGTGGCATGCGCACACACAGCCTTCACCTTCTGACATCACAAAACGGGGCTGCATGTGCCTACGTGGGGGCGTGTTGGTGGGTAAAGGTCAGGAAGCAGCTCTATTTTTAACATTTGGGATTTAACAGCATTATAACTTCATAATTGGGCAGAAACAAAAGGAATTATTTATGCCCTTCAACTCTGGGGCAGGTGAGGTATTGCATATGTTGGAGGGAGCAGCAACTAGGCAGCAGCAGCTAAGAAGCTGGCTGCTCTTTAAAATGCAAATACAAAGTGCAATGAAACAAATCCACACACAGTAAGGAGCCACTAAAGCACAATAACCAGTCAAAACAGCAAAAAAATATACTAAGTCCCTGAAAGTAACAAGTTGAAGTAGGGCAGTAAAACAGTATAAGGTATTGAAAAATAAGCATCAGTAATACTACTTACTTAGAAAAAGAACTGTGAGTCTAAAATACAGTATAGGTACTGCCTCTTAAACACCCCACAGAAGTTAGAAGGCACCCTTTTGCAAACAGAGCTAACCATCAATATATGTTAGTTTACTAGTAGTCATAGAATCTGTAAGACTAAAAACAGTTTAAGGGAGGACCCCTAGAAATACCTCCTGTAAGGTATACCAGAACTGAGATGTATCCATAGTTTAAATTTAAAGCTAAAAAAACTCATGCATATTAAAAAAAGCATTTTCTGACACAGTTTCTGAACTTGTTTTGGCTTTTGGCATGTACACTAATGTGTTTTTTAAAACGTTATTCATCTTGCCATGAGGACTTTAATATTTAGTCTATCTGATTCCTACAGTGGCAAAAAACAAACATTTTGTCCATTGGATCCACCCAATCATGCTCCACGCTCTGGCCTTCTATGGGTCTGGGAACTCACCAACTGACCACCTGTGCCTGACCTGCTCCATGACCTCGTGAGGAATCTGACTTACTCACAATGCCACCACAGTCATAGAGAGACCAGCTGGGCCACCAGCAGTAGACTGATTGTCTAGGTTTTTCAAGTTCAGCTCCCCAGGCCCTACAACACCAAAGCCCTCAACCAGCCAGACAAGCCAGCCCAGCGCGCAGCAGACACACAGACAGACTGAGTAGTCTGTGAGAGACAATCCTCCGCCTTCCTATTGCCCACTGCCCAGCCCTGGTGGGCCTTACATACACATTTCATACAGTACCTTGCTTACTGCAGTAGCCTGTTGCCAGTTTGGTCAGTGTCGGGTGATGATTTGGTCAGTGGCATTGGGTGGCTCCATGGCTCAGGCTGCTGCTGCTGTTGCTGTACTTGGTGGTAGTGTCAGTGTTTTTTTTGATCTGTGTGCTTCTTCTTCCTAAGCCACACAGTCAGTCCTTAACCCAGACCCATGTCCCCACTCTGGTACTCCGCAAAGTGGAAATAGTAGACCTATCACTCCTCCTCCTCGCCGATTCTGAACACCTGACCAAGACTGAGTGAGAGTCACTTGATGGGCCCAGCTGATGGGATCATGGGCTGATCACAACCATGACCAGACCACTGACTTACTGCCTTCACATGATTGCTGCCTGGCTTTGCTGGAGGACTGACTGGGACCTGCACAGCCACACACTAGTCTCTATCCATGCACCGGACACATCAGGACAGTGGACACAGTTAACTTATTTTTAAATTAAAGACCAAACTGCCAAACTTTGTCCCTGCAGAAAAATGCTGCTTGCTTCATTGCCCACATGCCAAAACATATGCCTCCTCTCCTGACAGTATCCTCTCCTACCTAGGCATACTGTCCCCGCCATCTCATGCAGTCAGTCACAGACACTCTCAAGATCCTGGATCCTCCTTCTCTCTCCTAATTTGTGGATGCTTTGTGTCCAGGAGCCAGGGGTACATTTTATTGGCTGTAAGGATCGGTGCTGGCGGTTGAGAACTGTTAGATATTTGCGGCCCCCCTGGAACCCCTCCTCCCCTCCAGGAAAGAAAGAAAAAAAGAGAAAACACACTGCAGTGCATCAGAAAAACAAACCTGGACAGATCACAGAATCATCAAATGCAGTGAATTTCAACTTCACTATTTTATGACTGCAATCCAATGCAATTGCAACTGATTGCAACTGCATTGAATTGCAACTCACTATTTCAACTGCCGATGACTGCTCCTGGGTCTAAGTAAAACTCTATTTTTAGAGCTTACTTGGTCTGTCTTTGATTTCTTTCCTTTCCTTTACAAGTAGAGTATATATGGTTAAAGCAGACACTATACATAAGCTTGAATGGTGATACCAAGCTGGAAAAAGGTAAGCATTTTAAATCTGAGGTCTTTTATTACAGTTTTTAAGGGTTCATTTCTGTACACATGGTTAGGTGCCGGTAGGCAAAGATATCTGGCCCCCCGAAGACAGAATTATCTGAGCCTATACATTGGGTATGCTAACAAGAGGTTCACAGTTTGAATCCCTCCAAGACTTGAGACCAATGGTTGATTCGAATCCACAAAAACAGACATGAGGGTTACCTTCTTCTGTTAACTGTTCACAAGACTGCGCTCGGAGGCTGGCACTTTTGGAGTAGATGGCTGACCTGCTGAGTGGGTTTGTGACAGATTGGTTGGCAGCAGTGGGATAATTTTGGTATCACAAGCTTTTATTGTTCAGCGTGTCAGCTTGAAACCATAAGCTCACTTGCAAAGAAAGAAAAAGGCAGTGATTTAATTTTAAAAAGGAAACAGAACTCTATCACTTGGTGTACAGTCAAGTTCCTACCCGTTTTATTTTTTTTCTAAAGTGCAGGTCAGAATAGCAGTAGTGAGGGAAGAAGATGGCTTCCTACTACAGCAGGCACATTGTAGACTCCTTAAAGCAGTTGTGCAGGGACAGAGGAGTCCTGTTTGCAGTGAAAGTCAGCAAGAAGAACCTCATAGATGCCCTGATGGTAGCAGACAATCAGAGCAGTGAGTCACAGACCGTGACTGAAAAGGACCAAACCTCGAGTGTGGCAGGGCTAGCGGCCAGTTCAGTGTCCAGATCCAATGAGAAGGGCAACAGGGCCACTGTCAGTGAAGGGCCACAGCAGCAGGGAAAGGTCACCAGTGTCCAGTATCCAGGAGTACTCAGGCTGCAAATTGAGTTGTGCAGGATGGAGCTGGAGTTCCAGGAGAAGAGGAAGCGAGAGAAGCGAGAGGCGGACTGTGAGGCAGAGCGAGAATGCCAAGATGCAGAGTGTGAGGAGGATGAGCACCAGCGAACCGCAGAGGAGAGACGAGAACACCGAGAGGCAGAGCGAGAACAGAGAGACCCTGAACATGCAGAGCAGGACAGCCAGAGGCAACATGAACTGGAGAAGCTACTACTCCGACCAGCAGCACCAGAGCAGGTAAGTGGCTTGGGTTTAACTGGGACTGGGTTACAAATTGAACTCCAAATTAATAGCCGAATTTAAAGAGGGAGAGGATATGGATGCCTTTTTAAATTCTTTTGAAAAAGTTTGTATTCAGGCTAAAATTCCTAGAGAGCCCTTGAGCTTCCAGCTATCCCTGCTACTTACCGGGAAAGCTCAGGATGCACTGGGTCAAATGGACAATGAGGACAGTGATGATTACAGAAAACTTAAAGCTGCACTTTTAAAAAAGTTTGAATTAACTGCTGAATCATACAGAGCTAAATTCTGTAAGCTCAGAAGAAGTCCTGACATGAGCTATGAGGAGCTTGCCATGAAATAATGTCAGTTTTTAAAATGTTGGTGGGAAGGAATTGAGGCAAACTCTGTTAATAAAATTGAAAATGTGATTTTATTAGAACAGTTTTAGTGGGCATGCCCAGCAGAGCTAAAAACCTGGCTAGAGGACTGAGATCTCAAAACAGTGCAAGAGGCTGCTGAACTCTCGGACTGCTATGCCAAGAGCAGACCTGCTCTGAGAGCAAATTGGGTGGGTGTAGCAGCACAGAAAGGGAAAAGTGCACCTTCAGGGCAGCTAAAACCCTCACTGCCTCCATTGAAACCAGTTAGCCCCAGGTTTCAGAGAAAAGATTTTTCTGAAAAGAGATGTGAATGTTAGTTATGTAAAGAAATTGGGCATATTGCCAGACAGTGTCCCAAAAAGGCGAGCAATAATATTCAAGGTGGTGCTAGAAAATAAGTGGTTTGTTTGTGTGTCCCTGGAAGCATGCCAGTGAACATGAGGGAACACATGCACCCAGCCATGGTGAATGGTGTACAGACGCAGGGGTTAAGGGACACAGGGGCACCCCTGACATTGGTAAAAGGGGATCTGGTACAGCCTAGTCAGCTTATACCCAATAAATATGTCACTGTCCAAGGGTTCACTGGTGAAGAGAAAACATTGCCACTGGCCAGTGTTCTCCTGGACTGGGATGAAACAGGGGGAACTGTGCAACAGATGGATGTAGCCAAAACATTAGCAGTGGATGTGATCCTGGGCAACAATCTAAAACAGCGGATGGTATGTGCAGTTACCTGTAGGGAAAATTGTAGTTCCCTGAACCCCACAGAAGCCATTGTGGAAACCACTGAGAGGCTGGTTCCCCAGCCTGTGTCTCCAGATGGGGAGACTAATGAAAAGGGGTAGAAATTTCCCCAGCAGCAGGTAACCACACAGCTACAGAGGGTTACTCCGAAGAGGGAGCAGTGATCCATTGTCAGGGGGTGGGGATTCACAGTGATCCTGAGTGCCCTGATGCTAGTGCTAGGGACCCTAGTTTAGTGACTGAAGGGGACCTGTCCCATGCCTTGGGACTGTGTGAGGGGTTTGCAGCTGCTCAGAGGAGTGACCCTAGTTTAGAGAAGCTGAGGGCTTGGGCAGACTCGGATGGTCACAGGGAGGTGATAGCAGACATAAGGTTTATTGGGAAAATGGACTTATGTCTACTCAGGCTGTGCAGACAGAGGGAGGGATGCTAGGCAGGCAGCTTGTCATTCCCCAGGGGTATTGTGAGCAGTTGCTCAAAATTTCACATGATATTCCCTTGTCTGGTCATCTGGGAATCATGCGCACTACGCAGCAGTTAGACCAGAATTTCTACTGGCCTAACTTCACCAAGCAGGTGAAGGAGTATTGCAGGTCTTGTCATTAGTGCCAAGAAATAGGGAAGGCAGGCAAGAAAACCCAAGCCACCCTGATTTCATTGCCCATAGTGGAGGAGCCATTCCAGACAGTGGGAATGGATATTGTGGGCCTTTAAATACCCTCAGCTCCTCAGGGAAGAGATTCATCCTGACTGTGGTGGATTATGCCACCTAGTACCCAGAGGCAGTCACCCTATCCTCACTGAGGACAGACAAAGTGGCAGATGCCTTACTTGGGATTTTTTCCCGTGTTGGGTTTCCACAGGAGGTAATCATCGATCGAGGGGGTTCCTTCATGTCGGACCTGATGAAATGTTTATGGGAGAAGTATGAGGTGGTGCAGAGATGCATGACACCGTATCACCCACAAGTCAATGGACTTGTGGAATGATTCAATGGTACCCTAAAGTCAATGCTCCGGGCGTTTGCTGAACAGCATAGGAGGGACTGGGAGAAATATCTTCCTCACCTGTTGTTTGCATACAGGGAGGTGCCCCAAGGGTCAACAGGATTTTCCCCCTTCAAACTCTTATATGGATGCCGGGTACGTGGGCCCCTAGATTTTGATCCAGGAGGACTGGGAAGGCAAGCATGCCACCCAGGGAACTCCATTGTGGATTACATCCTTAGGTTTAGGGAAAGGCTGAAGGAGCTTATGGGGACAGCCCAGAGCAACCTGGCAGCTGCCCAACAGAAACAGAAAGTGTGGTATGACCACAGAGCCAGAGCTCGCTCGTACATGGTGGGTCAGGAAGTCATGATTCTTCTTTCAGTTCGGAAGGACAAGCTGCAGGCTGAGTGAGCAGGACCATACAAAGTGGTTAGGAAGGTAAATGACGTGAACTACATTATGGAGTTACCTGACTGAAGACAGACTGAAAGGATGTACCATATGAACATGATGAAGCCATATGCAAATAGGGCTAACATGATGTTTGCAGTGTGTAGTCATGAGGAGGGGACGGACGAAGGAGACCCCTTCTGGATTTGCTAGAAGAAAGTAAGCAGGAGTCCTCTGTGGAGGCAGTTAAATTGTCTCCCCAGCTGGCCCCAGACCAGATCCAGAAAGTAAGGGAGGTTTTAGCAGACTTTGCCCCGTTGTTTAGTGCCAAGCCTGGACTAACCCCCTTAGCGACACACAATGTGGAGACAGGGACACAGACACCCATACAGTGGACAGCATATCAGGTGTCAGAGGCTGTCCAAAAGGACATTAAGAGGGAAGTGGAGGATATGCTGGATTTAGGGGTAATCCAGAGATCCCACAGCCCCTGGGCCTCACCCGTAGTCCTTGTACCTAAGCCAGATGTCTCTACTCATTTCTGTGTGGACTATCATGGACTGAATGCAGTCACGAAGTCAGACGCCCACCCCATGCCCCAGATGGATGAACTCCTGGACAAGTTGAGGGGGAGATCTACCTTATGACGACTGACCTGACAAAGGGGCATTGTCAGGTAGAGTTGACAGACAGAACTAGGGAGAGGTTGGCATTCATCACTCCGATAGGCTTATTTGAGTTTAAAGTAATGCCTTTCAGAATGAAGAATGCCCTGACCACTTTCCAAAGGTTGGTGAACCAGGTGTTAAATGGTGCTGAGGAGTACACCGAGGCATACCTGGATGACATTGCCATCTTTAGTACCAGCTGGGAGAAACACCTATCCCACCTTAGGGAATTGCTTGGCAGGATACAGAGGGCTGGGCTCACTGTCAAAGCAGAGAAGTGCCAGGTGGCCGTGGGAGAAGTGGCATACCTTGGGCATGTTGTAGGCTGGGGACAGCTCCGTCCTAACCAAATAAAGATAGAGGTAATCTAGGTGTGGCCCAGACCAGAAACACAGAAGCAGGTCAGGAGTTTTCTAGGGACAGCAGGGTACTACAGAAAATTTGTACCCAGTTACAGTGCTCTGACTGCTCCCCTATCTGACCTGAAAAGGCTTCAACTTTCAAATCGCATAAAATACCAAACCTGCATTATGGCAAAGAAAGTAACCATGGGCCTCGCTCCACTGGGAGTTCAAGCACTGCTTAGTTCTAGACTAAAGCCATGTAACACCAGGGGCTCTGAATACTAGCTCCTTCAGGTTCCCTGCCGTCGCACCTCTCAGGCCAAAGATCCTTTGCCTTCAGAGCACCTAGCTAGTTGAATGCATTCAATCCTGACATCTCCTCCACTACCACCCTTGGCTCATTTAAACATAAACTCCACCTCCACCTTACTAATTCTAGCTTCTGTGAATGCTACCTATAATTTCCTCAGCCCTCTTGTTTTTCTTCCCTCCAACTATCACCTACCACATCTCCACCCCCTCCTTTTCCTCTGTGTTACTTTTTTATTTCTTCTTTCTTTTCACCACTCCTGATTCTCCCCCTTCACCCCACCTCTTCTGAGCCCTCAGTGATCTTTCCCTTTTTGTTGACTAGTTTCAGCCTGCTCCCAGTTGATGACCATGCCCTCTGGCTGCAATTTCTGCCCTCTCCAACTTCGTTCCTCATGTTTATCTGTATCTTCCACCCTCTCTCCTACTTATCTCTCTGTTACTCTGTGTTCCCATGTATACATTCTACTTATTCTAGCTATTGTATTGATCTATGATTGTAACCTAATATGCCAACCTATTTATTGTTTTGTTACTATTTCTGTAACTTGTATTGTAATTGTTCTCTGATGCGGAACCTTTGTAAAAGAGCCTGGCTCAAAGGTACTTGTAATCCTACTTGTAATAAAATAAAAATAAAATAAAAAAATAAATAAAAGAAAAGAAAAGGATGCCCAAGAAAATTACCTGGGCCCCAGCCTGTGAGGAAGCCTTTTCCAAACTAAAGGAGACACTGTACAGTGCTCCTGTTTTGACAAGTCTTGACTATAGCAAAATCCTTATAGTTCAGACTGATGCCTCAGACATAGGCATTGGGACAGTACTGAGTCAGACATCCAGCCAAGGGACAGATCACCCAGTAGTGTACCTGAGTAGGAAGTTATTTCCCAAGGAGCAAGCATATTCCATGGTGGAAAAGAAGTGTCTTGCCATAGTGTGGGCACTAAAGAAATTAAAGCCATACTTATATGGGCAGCATTTTGTGGTGCAGACTGACCACAACCCCCTGGTTTGGCTGGCACAGATGGGAAAGAGCAATGGTAGATTGCTAAGATGGAGTCTTGCTTTGCAAGGGTGTGATATGACAATCGTACATAGGGCTGGAGCCAAAAATCAGAACTCCGATGGGCTGTCTAGGGTCTATGAGGAGTGAACTGATTTGAGAAGTTCATCCCATGCAGGGGATAGAGCCCCCAAATTCAGTCTAGGTGGGGAGGAATTGTGACACTTGGACAGCTGATTCTGATCACTGTATCATTTTTTGTAATACAAAAAATGGGTTATGGACTGTCTCTCTTGAGAAATGCTGAAACAGCATGTGAGTATCACACACACACACACACACACACACACACACACACACACACACACACACCCATGTTTTAGATACAAGGTGTTACCTAGAAGGCCCAAAGCTAATTACATACTTTAACTAAGTTAATTATAGCTGTAGTTGCTAAGAGGGAAAATCATAAACTTTGATAATGCTTAGAGGAAGAAGGGCAGGTCATGACATTTTAGTGCGATATCATAAAAGATGTTTTCATGTCCTGGAAGGGGGAAGCTTATCATAGGATCAAAGAGAGTCATTTGAAGAACATGAGTTATGCTGAGGTTGCAGAATTTAACACTTGGAAAAGACATCCTGTTCATATATATATATATATATATATATATTTTTTTTTTTTAAATATTCTGACAGGGAGGAGCTAGGTGACCTCATGCAAATTGGTGGGGAAAATCAGCTTTTAAACATTATTCTGTTTTCTTTCAGAGACACTTCTATCTAGACTCTGAAAAATAAACATCTGTGAGCACTTTAAGCAGGCATTTAGAGAAAGAGACAAATCTAAGCACTATAATAGGAAGTGCACTGTTTTAAAACCAGTTTTGTTTAAGAGATTTGTATGTCTTGTGCTATAATAGTTCTGTATTTTATGTGTTACATATTTTATCTATTGTAGTAAAACTCTATTTTTAGAGCTTACGTGGTCTGTCTTTGATTTTCTTTCCTTTACAAGTAGAGTATATATGGTTAAAGCAGACACTATACATAAGCTTGAATGGTGATACCAACTGAAAAAAGGTAAGCGTTTTAAATCTGAGGTCTTTTATTACAGTTTTTAAAGGTTCATTTCTGTACACCTGGTTAGGTGCTTGTAGGCAAAGATATCTGGCCCCCCGAAGACAGAATTATCTGAGCCTGTACATTGGGTACACTAACAAGAGGTTCACAGTTTGAATCCCTCCAAGACTTGAGACCAAAAGTTGATTTGAATCCATAAAAACAGACAAGAGAGTTACCTTGTTCTGTTAACTGTTCACAAGACTGTGCTCGGAGGTTGGCACTTTGGGAGTAGAGGACTGACCTGCTAAGTGGGTTTGTGACACCCAGTACAGAATATTTTCAAATCCCCGCCAAAATGTAATTCTGTGCAGCTGCAGTACCATTACGTGCCACAGGAGCAAAAACACATTTTGGACAGGATTTGAAAAATAATAGCTGTGTCATACATGAGGTGCGATAATAAGAATGCTATGTTGATAATCTGGGGTAAAAATATTTAAAATTTCCAAAGTCATGAGAGGGCATAGCAACATTGCAATGACTGGTTATAACTTTGGCATTTTTTCTTATTTTGACCCCAACTTTTCAACATAGATTTCTTATGACTCCACCTCATAAACGTAGGTGTAAATTTCAAATCCATGCCAAAACGCCATTCCATGCCACAGGTGTGAAAACACATTTTGGAAAGGATGTGAAAAATGACAGCTGTACTGTTCATGAGGTGGTGTGACAAAATGGCTATGCTGAAAATTGGGAGTCAAAATATTGAAAATTACCAAAGTTATGCATGCACATGGAAAAATGTCAATGAACACTCATAACTCAGCAATTTTTAGGAATTTTTTCACCAGATTTTAAACATATCCTTTTTGGGACCCCACCTCATGAACACTTGCAGTGAAATTTTGCTATTCAGTCCCGAAATGGGATTTTATACAGTCACCACGAAATCACCATCCGGTCCTGATTAACTAAATGACATTGCTGGTGTTCATGAAGTGGGGTCCCAAAAATGTCATTTTGAAAACTTGGTGAAAAAGTTCATACAAAGGGTAAAGTTATGAACATAAGTTCAAAACACATTGAAATACCTTATACAGCACTTACCTTTATTTCTCAGTTCATGGTTCAGCTTTGAAGAGTGCAGACATTTCTCGGAATAAAATGAATTCACCAGAATGTGGCAACAGGGTATCTAGGAACTTGGTCATGACGTGCGATGTGGTAGACTGTGACATACTGATGGTATCCCCAACCAGTGTCTGGAAGGACCCGGTGGATAGAAAGCACATTGCAGCTGTCACCTTTTGCTTCCTGTAATGGCATGGCTGTACTGGGTGGTAGACTGCAGTCACTCATGCAGGAGCTCACAGAGCTGCCTCAGCAGGACCTTGTTAAGTCTGAACCAGCCCACAAGGTGGTCATCTGTGAGTGTCTGAAAAGAAACTCGGGGCTGGTACATATTGTTTGCAGCCTATCTCCTCCATGGCCTATGATGTTGCCAAGGGTGGCCTTGTTCCCTGTCTTCTTCCTCAACCACAGCTTCCATCAGGTATACAATAACAGGGTTGTTTCCGACTGCCATGTTGCCTGTTGCTGTGTCCAAGCCCCTCTCTGTGATTTGCCCTGGGTTAAGACTACCTTTTTATAAGCAGTAAATTGGCCCTTGCTATGTGTTGAGCTAACACATGTTGTGTGGCTCTGTGGCACTGAATATACTCTTGCATCCATTTTCATGTCCCCGACCCTCATTTTTCCCCTCACATACATTATCTTTTAGCATTATTATATTTTGCCAGCCCTATTTGGCCTTTTGAATATGGCAGCCTGGTGCAAATGTAGCACAATTGTTTTGAATATCTGGCCCCTGTTGTATAAATCAAATTTGACAGGAGCTGATTTAAAATATCATTTTTATCATCATTTGAAGACTCATGAGATATCAACAGACCAATCCCCTCTCATCAAGATAAAAATTATATCTTAAGTCAGCTCATGCTATATTCCCTAATTATGTTAAGCAGTATTTTTGTTTGTAAAATCAGTGATGTAACTTTTGTTTTGTATATTAAGGGGTATTTTTTTATAATGAGTGGCACCTTATATTTTTTCCTTTTTTTTTTGTTATAAAACTATTATTTTTTTTTTAATGAATGATTGCTTTGCCCCCCCCGGTTTACCTAGCCAGCAAAACTTCACCACCCATGACCTTGATCAATGGCAACTTGTATTTTTTTTTAATGCTGCATGGGTGGAGCTCCGCAGATGTTTTGCGATCACTGTAGAAGAGAAGGGACCATCAGCAGAAATGATCCCTGTCTTCTCCTACAGCGATATGGTCTGTGGTCCACTGGTGCTGTCTCCATGTCCTTGTTTCTCCACCAATGGAGCTCCCCTCCACACCACACTGGCCCTCCTCCCTTAGATGCACTACTTTTACTGTTTTTTTTTCCCATAACTGCAGAAGTGATGCCCGGCGTGCAAGATAGTAGCACAACTCAATCTGAGCATGCATGTGTATTGCGCATGCACAAGTCGTTTGTCACTACCATCTTGTGGATGGCATAGTCCATCTGCGGTGTTTCAGTCATAGCACTATACACCTCTACTGTGGCTCAGCTGGTGCTCCACCAGCAACAGACAGCTCAGCTCAGCAGCAGCTCCACCAATGCTGCACCATCACAAGACAGCTCTGAGTAGCTGTATCTTCTCTGATCAGAACTTATTTTAATTAATATTTTCCTTATTTTGCCCTCCACTGATCTACCAAGCCACCAGTACTATACCATCCATGACCATGTCCCATGGCAACTTGCATTTGTTTTGTTTTGTTAAAAAACTGTAGTATTTTTGTTTTAAATTAATAATTACTTTACTTTGCCCTCCCCAGATTAGCCAGCCAGCTGCACTGCACCACCCGTGCCCGTGACTTATAGAAACTTGTATATTTTTAGATTTTTTGTTCTAGAATTGTACTATTATTTTTAATAAATGGTTGCTTTGCTTTGCTGTGTCCTGGACTACCCCACCACACAGTCTGATTGCTTTGCTTTCTGATGGCCTGCCCAGCCAGCAGCACTTCCTGTCACCTATGGGAAATTGTGTTTTGCTTTGTTTTGTTATAGAACTATATTTTTTTTTGTGTGTTTGTTTAATGATTTCTTTGCTTTTCCTTCACCTGGTCTGCCCATCCAGCAGCACTGCACCACCTAGGACCATGACTTATGACAACCTGAATTTGTTTTTTAATTTTATTATAAAACTGTGGTATTTACTACCCTAATACTCACTGATTGTTTTGTTTTGCCCTCCGGTAGACTACCGTACTACACAGCCTAATTGTTTTGTTTTGCCCTCCCCAGACTACCCTAATACACACTAATTGCTTTATTTTGCCATCCCCTGGACTACCCCTCTAAACAGCCTGATTGTGTTGCTTTGCCCTTCCCCGGCCTACCCAATTGCACAATGATTGCTTTGGTTTGCCCTCCTGGGACTACCCTACTACACAGCCAGATTGCTTTGCCCTCACCTGGACTACTCTACTGCACACTGATTGCTTTGTTTTGCCCTCCCAGAACTACCCAACTAAATACAACTGATTGCTTTGGCTTTATTTATTTATTTGCTTTTGGTAACCGGGCGAGTGCACTAGACATAGAGATGCCTATTTTCAGGCACGACCCGGGAGATTACTAGTGAAAAAAAAAATACATGAGCTGTACAATGTGGCGCAGCACAAGGAAGAGATAAACAATGGAACTGAGTGCAATACAAACAATTGACAACTGGATGAAACAGAGTAAGATAATGTCAAAAATATAAACAGTACTGTTACGAAAAAAAACAAAACAAGTGCTAACAAATTTGTACTGGAACTGGCTGGAAAGTACATTAGAAATGGTAAGTGCCATTACAAGGCTCAATATAGAGAGAAGGAAGGAAGGGGGGAGGAGGGGTAGATGGAAGAACAGGAGAAGTGGTGAGAAGGAAAGAGGGAGAGTGAGGAAAGAAACATAGTGGTAGTGGAAGGATTGAAAGGGCTAAGGTAGATGGAAGCATGTGCAAGGATTAGAGGCCAGGAGATGTTCATGGTGGTGTTTCTTGAAACCAGCATGGGTAGTAGCAAGGTGAATTGCTTGAGGGATAGAATTCCAATACTTAGGAGCTGAGTTGGAGAAAGCCCATACACCCATGGAGGTTTTGTGTCTGGGGATGAAGAGAGGGGCATTGTCACTAGATCAGAGACCATAGGAGGGGGTTTGGGGGTATAGCAAGGAGGTGAGGGATTTGGGGAGACCTGAGCTAGTTATACCATCAAGTAAGGAGCCAAGGGCCAGTAGCTGATGGGCAGAAGGGTTGGGCCATTTTAGGTCAGCATACAGCTGACAGTGATGTTTAAAACATGGCAATCCAGAGGCATAGCAGCAGATGTTATTATAGGTGGTATCCCAATTATGTAGGGAGGTCTTTGATGCTCCAAGGTATGTGACCGAGCCATAAGCAAGGTCTGGGAGCAGTAGGCCTTGAGCCACTACAAGCCGAGCAGATGGCGCAATGGCATAGCTAGTATGGTAGGCACCTCCAATTTTTGCATTGACCAATTTACAGGTGGCGGTGATATGGAGGTCAAAGTCCAGGGATTCATCTATGAGGATACCCAGGTATTTGAAAGAGCTAGTGCTAACTACCGGGGAACCATCAGCACACAAAATTTGAAAGGAGTTGAGATTAGATTTGAGTCTAGCTGGAAAGCCAAAAAGCGTAGAGCGAGTTTTGCTAGCATTAAGAACAAGATTGTTTTCAATTAGGCAGGACTGAATACTTAAGAAGTCATTAGTAAGAGAGCGGTTTATATCCACGATATTACTTCCACTACGGTAAATGACAAGGTTGTCCGCATACAGCAGGGAAGAGCAGTCAGGTACAAATGATTGGAGGTGATTTATAAAAATAGAGATAAGTAGCGGGCCAAGTATGGAGCATTGAGGAACTCTCATATGTATGGGAGAAGTATTGGACAGGGCAGAGTTAAAGGTGACAGCTTGCATCCGACTGGATAGGTAGCACTTGAACCAGGCAACTGTTTCAGTGGAGAAACCAAACAACCAGAGTTTAGCAAGGAGAAGGGTGTAGTTTACCAGGTCAAACACCTTAGTTAAGTCAATGAAGAGAGCACCTGTCAAAGAGTCAGATTCCATTGCACCATAGATGTCGTTTGTAAGTTTTAGGATGGCAGTGGTAGTACTATGGCCTTTGCGGAAACCATGCTGGGAAACAGCAAGGAGGTTATGCTTCTGGAGGAATGCTGTGGTTTGGGTTGCTACTAATTTTTCCAGGATTTTACTGAGCACGGGGAGAATGGCAATAGGTCAATAGTTAGACATGACTTGAGGATCACCTTTCTTAAGGATAGGAGTGATTCTGGCCATCTTCTAGATGTTGGGAACCATACGCTGACATATGGATAAGTTAAAGATTTTTGTAAGAGGGGAGGCAATGAGAGGGGCAGCAATTTTCAGTATCCTGGGTTCCAATCCATCTGCACCAGTACTAGTGCTGTCAGAGATGGATAGTAACAGCTTTAGAAACTCTTGTCTGGTGATGGTCCAAAGCCGGAAAGGTGGGTGAGAGAGAGCCAGTTCTGTGTCAGTAGAGCTGGAAGTGGGGGGACAAGGTGGGAAGGAGGCAGAGTAGCTTGATAGGTCCAAGAAATGGTAGTTTAGTGCATTAGCTATGGTCACTGGATTATTACAATGTATGTTGTTTATCAGCATGTCATTTGTGGTAGGTGTATTGTTTGTTCCAAGAAGAGTTTTTATGACTGACCAGAATTTGTTTGAGTCACCAGCAGATTTCATTAACAAGTCCTTACAGGAGGAGCTTTTAGCTAGGTGAATATTCCTTTTACAGGAATTTCTCTTGGCTCTATAGTCATTAAAATCTCCTTGTAGCCCTGAGGCCTTGAAATGCCACCAACTTTTATCCCTTGTCCTAAGTTGAGTAAGAAGGTCTTTAGTGAGCCACTTTGTTTGTGTTCCCCGTATATGGCATGTGACTCTGGGGGCATGGATGTCCTGTAGGTATCCAAATCTTTTCAGGAAGTAGTCAAGGGCTAATTGAGTATCAGAGGAGGCAAAGACGGGAGACCAGTCAATAATTGAGAGGTCAAGCAGAAAATGTGCCTGATTAAGATTGGCCAGATTCTGGAAGGTTATGAGTTTGTGAGGAGGAGATGGTTGTCTAGCGGAACACCAGATGCAGAAGATTGGGGAATGATCAATTATAGCATCTTCCAGGGTGCCGGCAGAGACTATACTGTCAAGACGATTTGTGAGAGCCAAGTCAATTAGTGAACTAGAATGAGGGGGGGGGGCATGACCCTAGTTGGGTCTGTGATTAATTGGTGGAGGTTATGAACATGTACCATGGTGTGAAAGGACTGGTTTACTTTACTAGCCCAATTTAGATTCAGATCACCCAAAATAAGGACCTCATTATGACCAATGGCTGTGCTCACCTGGGATAATATTTCCTCGAGACCAGCGATGCCACCAATAGGGGGGTTATAGGCACACACTGTGTGCAGTTTCTTACAGCATAATTGTAGGGTAGCATGAATGGCTTCACAGTGAGAGGGGTGAGAGAGACATTACAGTGTAGAGATAGGTGAGCTTTAAAGAGGATGGCAACACCACCACCACGTTTAGATGTGGACCTATCTTGCTGGAGTATTTTGTAATTGAGTATCATACACAGGTGATCAGGTGTGGAAGGTTTTAGCCAGGTTTCTGAGAGACACAGAATGTCAGGTTTATATTGAGTAGTCCAGGCCTCTAGTTCAGTTAAGTTGTGGAGAAGACTCCGGATATTTAAGTGAACAATACGCAACCCTTTTAAGTCTTTCCAAGCTGTGTCATAATGGGGAATGTTAACAGCAGGACCTGGATTGAGTTCAACATCTCCCGCTAATATTAATGATAGGAGGAGCAGGTACCACAGTTTACAGTGGAAGAAAGGTGAGAGCAGGGAGGAGTTTAGAGGAGGGGAGTTAAAGAGCGGAAAAGCAGCATGGTAGGTGATCCTATTTGAGACAAAAAGAGGGAAGGTGGCAAGGGGCGAGTGGGATAGTGAACGCCTGTTGGAAGGCACATTAGGATGTGAAGAGGTGCCCTCCCTGGACAGGGGCAACACTAGGAGAAGAGCTATAATGGAAAGTAATAGAGAGATAGCACAGGGATTTGGGGTGATATAGTTAAAAGAGGAGTATGCCATAGTCTGGATAAGGTATGTGACAGCCGGATAGCTATTTTAGGAGGAACCAAAATGGTGCACAGATCAGAGGAATCTGGGCAGAAAGCACTGACTGCACAACAGAAAATGCAGACCAAGAAATGAGATACTGATAAGATTGGAGAGGTTTCAGAGAGCCCTCTACTGGTGAAATGGTATAGGCTACAAATGAGAAAGTGAGGAGATAGTTAAATCCTCACTTTCTGGGCATAATAGTAGGTGGGGCAGGGACCACTATATAACAAATGCAGAGAAAGTGTGGGTGTGGTGGGGGGCGGGTGGGGAGCAGCCGCATAGCAGCTGTGGGGCAGACCAGGTTGTAACAATAGTCTAAGTAGCTACCGGCACAAGCTCATACAATATTTAGATTTTGCTCCACTGTCTGTACCCAGCAGTGAGAAACTGACCCAAGATGGAGCTTAAAATTGGCTGAGTGATCTATCAGGTTAGAATTCCCGCTCAGTTTCAACAAGATGCAGTGCTACCAATTTAATTTAAAACTCAGTCTGGCTCCGGATTGAAAACACAGCACTTAGCAGCGAGGGGTAAAAGATCCAAGTCACGGAGAACCCTGCAGCTCTGTTGTGAGTGCTGCTACACATGTAGTCTAGGTTAACTTTTGCACTGAAGTTGGGAACAGTTTTAAAATAAAATGAGAGCTCCACACACATCTGGTGATCTGGAATGGGCACTTTACAATACAGCAGAAAAGCAGAGTTTTAAAACTGGCACCTGGGTAGCTCACATTTGTTTGGTCAGAAATCTTCAGCAAAAAAGGTGCCAAGATTTAAATGGACAAAGGCTGACTAATGCTAGGAGTGGCACAGATTCAGCGGATTGAACAGCTGATGGAAAGATTACCTTGAGGAAGTGCGGACAGTAAGCTCGGCTTGATCCAGAGCAGGGTACCCTCTGGCAGGGCTTGTGGGAGTGCGGACAGCAGCTCGGCTTGCTACAGGGCAGGGTACCCTCCAGCAGGACTTGTGGGAGTGCGGACAGCGACTCGACTTGCTCCAGAGCAGGGTACCCTCCAGCAGGGCTGAGGAGAGAGAAGAGTGCTTTGCCCAACCTTGACCAGACCCAGCAGCACTGCAACACCTAATCAAACTGGCAACTTGTATCGTTTAGTTTGTTTAGTTTTGTTTTCTTTTTTCCTTATAGAAAGTTTTTTTTTTTTATTAATTTGCTTTGCCCTCCCCTGGCCTACCCTGGCCTACACAGCCAGCAACACTACAGTACAACAACAGCAGAACACACATTCAGTTTATTTTAATTTTTCACTCAGCCACTTTTTTCCCTGTAGCTTGCTAAACCAATCCTACTGCACAAGCCACAATAATCCTTTAATAGCCTTTTTTATCTAGACTCACCCACCCATCTGACTGCCCAGTCTCTCTCTCTTTCTCTCTCTCTCTCTCTCTGTCTCCCCCTCCCCCCTCTTTGGATCTTTGTGACACTTCTCACTCAGTTACTTTTTTCTGTAGCTAGCTAAGCACTTGGGTACAGGCACTAACTGCACAAGCCACAGACATCTCCACAATAATTTATTTTCTTTCTGGGCTTGCTTGCCCACTCAACTGCCCTCACTCTCTCTCTCCCTTTCTCTCTCTCTCTTTCTCTTTTCACTATTAAAACCTGACTGTCACTGACACTGGTCTCTGTCCACATGCTTTTTCCTCTGTGTCACGTGACACACTTACAGGTTTTTATGTTGCTTGCACGCATGTGCAAGAAACATAGTGCCATCATCAGAGATTTTGGAGGTGTGTCACCTCCTCCTCCAATTCAGTCAGTGAGCTGGCAGGCGCGGCCCCTGTAAGCCAATGAATTTTGGAGCTGTCTATGAAACGCTCCAAAATGCAGTGGCATACAGTTGAAAGGGGGACCTATGCTTCAGTGAGCACCGATAAGCGTAGCTCCCCCCCCACATGCAGGCGTGTGCGCCCCTGCACCTCCTGTGTAGCTGACGGGGTGCCCAATCCCTGCCGGCTGAGCTGCTGTCATCCCCCACCACGCTGGGGCCACCCTAGCGTGGCAATCAGTTCTTTGGCGGCAGGGTGCCCAATCCCCCGTCGGCTGAAAACCCCACCCCATCCTTGTGCCACGCTGGGCCACCCCAGTGTGGCAAACGATCCCACAACATCTTTCTTTTGTTTTAAACCTGTAAACAAAAAGCGGTCCCGCGCACGCCACCCGACCCCCTCCCACAACCCGCACCCACCCACTGCGCACCCAGCCTCCCCACACCCCCCACCCCATACCTCCGGACTCTGGCGCGACGATATTCGGTGGACCGGGAACACGTCTGCACTCTTCAAAGCCGACCGCGAACTGAGGAAATGCCAGTAAGCTGTATAATGGGCTAGATAGGAGGGGTTCAACTTTATTGCATATCTCAGGCATTTTTGGGAATTTTTGCACCAAATTTTCAACATGGGGTTTTTAGGACCCTTCTTGACTGTGCAGTGACTGTGAAATCACCCTTCAGGCCTGAATACCACCATGACAGTGACATCATTCATGAGAAGG
Source organism: Neoceratodus forsteri (assembly GCA_016271365.2). Classification (NCBI taxonomy): domain Eukaryota; kingdom Metazoa; phylum Chordata; order Ceratodontiformes; family Ceratodontidae; genus Neoceratodus; species Neoceratodus forsteri. The sequence continues at coordinate 627,368,235 of CM057459.1, forward strand.
GGTCGCAAAAACCCCATGTTGAAAATTTGGTCCAAAAATTCCAAAAAATGACTGTTTTACGAGTGTGCGTTGCGCAGTTCCTACGCAGGCTCGTAAGTTCGCGAAATTTCAATATTTTCACTCCAGATTTTCAATATTGCCATTTTACCTCACCTTCTTATGAGTAGTACAGCTGTCATTTTTCACATCTCACCCAAAATGTGTTTCCGCCCTTGTAGTGCAGAATGGTGCAGTCGATGTGCAAAATCAATGTACGGGACAAATTAAGAAAATCACAGTGACACTGTTCATGAGCAGAGGTCTTAAAATGGCTATGTTGAAAATTTGGTGAAAAAATTCCTAAAAATGACTGTTTTACGAGCGTCGTTGCACAGTTCCTCATGAGCTCGTAAGTTCACAAATTTTAAATATTTACACTCCAGATTTTCAACATTGCCATTTTACCACCTCCTCATGAGCAGTACAGCTGTCATTTTCACATCCTGCTCAAAACATGCTTCCTCCCATGTAGCTACAATGGCGCAGTTGGTGTGCGAATCAGTGTATGGGACACATTAAGAAAATCACAGTGTCACTGTTCATGAGCAGAGATCTTAAAATGGGAATGTTGAAAATTTGGTGAAAGAATTCTAAAATGACTGTTTTACGTGTACAGTTGCTGCTTTCCTGCGCTCGTAGGTTTGCGAATTTTCAATATTTCCACTCCAGATTTTCAACATTGCCATTTTACCACACCTCCTTATGAGCAGTACAGCTGTCATTTTTCACATCCTGCCCAAAACGTGTTTCCGCCCATGTAGCACACAATGGCGCAGTCGGTGTGCAAACTCAATGTATGGGACACATTAACAAAATCACACTGACACTGTTCATGACCAGAGGTCTTAAAATGGCTATGTTGCACATTTCGTGAAAAATTTCCTAACAATGACTGTTTAACAAGCGTGCGTTGCGCAGTTCCTATGCACGCTTGTAAGTTCGCAAATTTTCAATATTTGCACTCCAATGACTTCCAAATACCTAAACAGCATATAGAAGCAAGCAACATTCGGCATTGACAAATGCTTGTTATAGCCTGACTTCCTGTTGTCACATGGCACTCTTTCTGACAGAGTTCCCTTTTTAATGTTGCTGGCCACCTGTGCTGATGGTCTAAATGGAGTGTGGCATATTGACAGTGTCATAGGAATGCAGGTGGGCGGAAACTGGACTGGTAGTGAAGAAAAAACAAAACACAGTTACAATGTAATGCTTACCCACAAATCCGGAAGTGGACTTTTTCTGCAAAGTCTTATCTATCCAAGTCCATAGGTAAGCATCGATTCAGGGGGGGGTTCTGACACTCTTGGCAGAACAGTCTGCTCAGCTCTAGTATGTTATCTACCAATTTCCTGTAACCCCCCCCCCCCCAAGATGCATGAAAATAAGGAGTTATAGCTCAGTATTTCTTTCCTGGACAAATATTGTACAGTAACACATAATGATAACTTTGTAATTTAAAGTTGGAAGGGATACTAGGTCTATCATGTCCATCCTTCCTTACTTCATAAGCAGGGATGAAAAATATATTCTGTGCTAACATGCATTAATGGGGATTCTCTAATTGCTTTGCTATGCAGGTTACCTGTTAATTTTCTTAGTCATCAGGCATTTGTCCAGGATTACCTTGAGAGCCTGCATTGTCTTCATTTATGTCCAATGTATACACTGACAGGCTGGTCCACAGATTCACCACCCTCTGAGAGAAAAGTGCCTCCTAATTTTATCCATGAATTATCCACTAGATCAAACATCTTCGTATGTTCAATATTGTCATTACTCTAAAGTATATGGAAGAATAAGATCATGTGCCTTCTCAGCCTCCTTTTTTGCCAGCTGAACATGTTAAAGGCCTCTAGCTTTTCCTCATGGCTTTTGCTCTCCATACCCGATCATTTCTGTAGTCATGGATTGCACCCTCTCAACTGCTTTAATGTCCTTTTTGTTGGGGGAGTCAGAATTACACACAATACTCCATGTGGAGCCTGACCAAGGCCATGTAAAGTGGAATGATTATATTTTGTTTCATTTTGTTTTTATTTTATACTGAAAGGCTTGTGAGCAAAATGCTCATTTTTACAAGAGTCTAGTTACTAGAAACACATAAAGTATTAAAACAGACATTTACATAGAATATGTTCAAATAATAAATTCAGTTAAAACACACACAGATCTGTCAACTAAGTAACTTTTGAGGGAATTTTTAAATACAGAAATCCTAGTACAACTGACAATGAAATCTGACAAATTATTATAGAGTTCATTAGCCATAAATGCAATAAAATGTCCCAATGTTGTATGAAAAAATGTAACCTGAAAAGACAATCTACTGTGCAGTCTTGTTGAAACAACGTTAGACATTTTAGGAAACAAATTAGCAATACAATCTGGTAAGGTAAGGTAAGGTTTATTTACATGATGCCCAATTCCAGGGGTTCTGAGCACCTTGCAATATTAAAACAGGCTGGTTAATAAATGATAATAATAATAAACTTTTTTTGTTGTAAGCGTAATTCAAACAGATACCAAAGAGCTTTTACAATAAAACGTTAAAAAACTGTCAATATGTAAAACCACTAAAATATCAGACATCCATAAATTAGTACTCAGGATCAGAGGTGGGTGGAGTGACAAAAATTCGCTATGTGGAGTAATCTGCATATTTTTCCTGTTTTGTGTTGCAAAATGAGAAATTTTGCGTTGTAAGGTGAAATTTAGCTTTCCAAGGTGAAATTTGGCTTTTAGAGTTGAAATTTCACCTTCCAGTGTGAAATTTCACTTTTCCTCAGGCTAAAATTCACTTTGGTGAAATCGGGCTAAAACAGGAGAAATTCACGGATAACTCCAAGCAGTGAAATTGGCCACTTTGCCGCAACTTCACCAGCAAATTTTAAATTCACTACATCTCTACTTGGAATACGCAAGCGAGGACGAAAATGTTTCAGTGCAACTTTGAAGCTCTCCACAGTCAGACACCCCCTTATCCAATGAGGTAGAGAATTCCACAGGGTAGGAACCACTGCAAATGCTCAGGCTTTGGAGGTCTTTAAATGAACCCTGAGAATCTCCAGCAATCCATCATCAGTGGAGCAGAGTGGCCAAAGGGGGCAGTAGGGACAAAGGAGCTCTTGCAGGTAACTTAGTCTGTGTAGGGCTTTGTAGGTCAGCAAGCTAACCTTGAAGGTGATCTGCCACTGAACAGACAGCCAGTGCAGTCTACCCAGCATAGATGTGACATGGCTAGATCAAGAAAGCCCAGTCAACAGCCTGGCAGCAGCATTCTGTGATAGCTGCAAGCAGTGGCTATCAACCCCTGGAAGCCCTAGGTACAGGGTATGCAGTAGTCAAGGCTATAGGTCACAAGGGTGTGGACCAGTGTAGGAAGATCACCAGGCAGAACTAGATGCTTAATTTGGGCAATATTCCTCAAGTGGTAAAAAGAGGTCTTGATGATGGATGATATCTGAAACTTCAGGATCAACCCCTCATCAAAAATAACACCCATACTCCGCACTCTTTCGGAGGTCATCAGCTGGCAACCTCCAAGCAAAAGCCCTGTGGCCTGCCTGGCTGAAGACACCTCTACCCGGTGACCTGGGTCCACCACCAAAACCTCAGTTTTGTCAGGGTTCAGCCTCAACCAGATGGTGCTAATCAAATCCTGAATCTCAGCAAAGCAGTTGTTAAAATCCAAGACTGCATCATCCTGGTCAGGCACAAAGGAAATGTACTATATAGCTAAGTATCATCTGCATAGCTGTAAAAACTCAAGCCATACTGCCTTACAATGTCTCCCAATGGCAGCATATACACTGAAAATAACATAGGCGGAAGCACAGAGCCCTGGGGTACCCCACATGGCAGAGAGAATGCATCAGAGGAATAAATTCCTGATGCTATTCTTTGAGATCTACCAGTGAGGAATGAGTGGAACCATCTGAGGACTGTCCCTGACAGACCACAGATAACCCGCAAGTACTCCAGCAATGCATTATGATCCACGGTGTCAAATGCCACACAGAGATCCAGGAGGACTAAGATGGAATGACTCCTCTGATCTCTTGCTATCAAGAGATCATTGGGCACCTGAACCAGGGCAGTCTCGGTGCTGTGCCTCTTTCTAAATCCCAACTGGAGAAGATCATAGGTGTCATGGATGGTAAGGTGGTCATCCAGCTGCAGCGCAACCACCTTTTCAATAGCCTTGCCCACAAAAGGCAGGTTAGAGACAGGTCTGTAGTTGGCAAGACAGTCTGGGTCGAGAGAAGATTTCTTAAGGAGTGGTGTCACCACTGCCTCCTTCATGGAGTCAGGAAACTCACCTGTCTCAAGTGACTCTGGACTATCTCCACCAGGACCAGGTCGATGACCTTAATGCACCCCACAAGGAGGCAAGTTGGGCTCTGGTCCAGACTACAGCAGGTCTGCTGCATACACTGGATGATCCTTATGACATCTCTGATCACTGGCTGGCTAAAAGCTGACCAACTAAACCGGGGCTCTGCAAACTCCAACCAATCACCACTCCACCCATTGGAGCAAGCTATGTGGATCTCTGATCTAATGTCAGCAACATTATCAGCAAAGAAGCAAGCAAACTCATCACACTTATCCTGTGACAACCCTCTCCAAACCTGCAGACAGGCTGGATTGCACAGCCTGTCCACCATTCTGAAGAGCTGAGCTGGTCAGTTCCATGCAGCGGTGATCTCCCCAGACAGGAACTCTGCCTTCTTATGGGAGAGCACCAATTGATAGCCCATATAATGGACCATCAATCTAAGCTTGTTGGCATCAAGGCCAGAGTTCCACCAGCAATGCTCCATCCTTCACCCCTATCTCCTCATCTCCCTCAAGGTCCCATCAAACCAAGGGGACTGAAGACCAACAGTGAGTGAGAGAATATGAACAGGAGCAATACAGTACAGAGCTGCCACAACAGCCTCATTATAATCCTGTAGTAGGTTGTCTGGACCCCTGCTAGCAGTCAGAAATCCTGATAGATCCAGTACCGCCATCAGTCCACCTGGGTTCACTCCCCTTAATGAGCAGTACTGAATCATCTCCAGAGGGGAAGGCCTATAAGGGGGGGCTTGGAAATTGAACCTGACAGTGCAATGGTCAGACCAACTGACTGGCTCCACCACCAAGTCAGAAGTCTCCACACCCAGCAGGAAGACCAGGTCCAAAGAATGACCAGAATTATGGGTCACAGAGAAAACTACCTGTGTGAAGCCCAATAAAATCATAAGTTGAAGGAAGTCCTGACCAAAGTATGAGAGTTCATCATTGACCCAGATATTGAAGTCACCCAGCACCATCATTCTGGGAGACTCCAACATCATGTTGACAATGAAGTCTGCGACTTCCTGCAAAAATTGTTTGCCATCCTCGGGCAGATGGTAGATGAGAAAAATTTTTCATCCCACACCTGCACCTAGGATACATTCAAAGGATCTGGTCTCCTGCACTTGCCCATCTGTCAGGCCCAATTTCATTCTAATATAAATGGCCACAACCCTGCCCCTATGATCCAACCTCGGGTGGTGTATCACCTAGAAACTGGCTGAAACTGCTGACTCAGAATAGGGCCAGCATTATCATCCAGCCAGGTCTTGGTGATGCATGCCTAGTCCAATGTCCCAACAAGATTGGCAATTATTGCAGTCTTATTTTTAATAGACCTGGCATTGCATATCATCACCCAGGTCAGATGAGACCCAAGGCTGATCGAGCCTGCTGCCTACCAAGGTTGAAGCCCTTGGGTATGGGGACCAGACACAGATGACACCTCTCCAGTCTCCATTTCTCCCAAGGGCATCTCCTCATCCCCATGACTCCAGTCTGGCCATCCAGAGCTCCCCCCCCAGGTCCTGGGCCCCCCATGCCTTCTTCTAAAAATCCCCAATGCTTAACAATGATTGTAAATGTCAGCATGCAGAGGAGAGCACAACTAAAGGGATGGAGACCCCAGAGCTTGCAGGGGGAGTAGAACCTCACCGGGAGAGCCACCTGTCAGCACATGATCTCCAGCCACCCAGTATAACCGCCTTCCAACATATAAAACCCAAAGCCAGGGACTAAACTAACCTAAATAATCAAGCAATTCCCCTCCTCAAAAATGAAGGCTTAAAACCTCGGCTGAAATGGTCCATTTATGAGTCTAGTTACAGTCAGAGCAAGTCCAAATTGAAAAGAAGACATGCCAAATCCTCCAACAAAATGTTCTGATTGGAGAGTCTCTCACCCTCAACCAATCCATAATTGATTTTTTGGAAAATGTCCTCCAACTCCACCAACAGCAGACATTAAACAGTTCTATAGTAAACCATGGAGGTCCTCTCACTACCTCCCCTTAGTCTAGCGATAGGACCTAAACATTACAAAGTGCCACCAGGTAAGTGTCTAGGGAATATGTGACCGAATTTCACTCTGCTGAAGATCTAATGCTTTCACCCACACCTCACACTACAGTCACCAGACTGAGTCAGTGCCTACTGGGAACTACAGCTATAGAGCCCAAAGACCAGGCCAATCTGGGTCCCCCAGATGGAGGCCAAATGATGCCCACCTAAAGAAGGCCTTAAGGACTTTAAGGGATCACACTGCCCATTGGCCTGCGCTTCCCCTACGTCCCACCTGGCTATGGACAACCAAGGCCACAACCCCCAATCCAGCACCATGGCCTAGAAATTAGGGAAAACTGATGGCTCCTAAGCTGCAATCATTAAATGACTAAAAAAAACATTATCACAGTCTTACTACTTGTAATTAAAGCAGCAAAGAAGGAAACAAATTACAGTAAAGTAACTCAAGTCTCTCAGATTCTCACTTTCACATTAGCCAAAATATAAAGTACTTGCATAACTCCTTCATCCCTCATCCAACGAATTTTCAGCTTCCTCACCCTCAGCCATCTCCTCCTCGATCCGATGAACCAATTTAGTTGCTTCCTTGGGATCATTAAATAAATATTGTGGCCCATTCCACACCAAATAAAGTTTAGCAGGGAATAATAGTTGATGTTGCACTTTCAGTTGTCTCAATCTACTTCATGTTCCATCAAATGCCCGCCTTTGTTGTCGAGTGCTATAGGAGAGGTCAGGAAAGAGCATCAATGTTGCTTCTCCATATCTCAAGCTTCTTCATCTTCTCTCCATTGCTAGTACATGATCTTGATCACCAATTCTGGTGAACACAATCAACAGGGTTCAAGGATTTGCAGAATCCAAGGCTACCCGCCTAGGGGTAATCCGGTAAGCCTTTTCCATGGTCAGCAGGGGATCATCTTCAGCTATTCCTAATATGGTAGGCAAGAATGTGCGAACATAAGACAGTCCTCTCCCTCCTCTCCTTCTGGTAACCCCAGCACCCTAAGATTCCGCTCCCTGGCTTGGCTCTGTCTTGGTTCAGACCCACTAGCCCAGCACTTACCAGTCATCATCTCCAAGACCGAGACAGACAGCAATAATCCCAAGCTGTAAAGAGTGGGAAAAAAAGTCCATCTGAACAACTGCTTATCCAAATCGAGCTCTCACCATGACAGGAATCAGTCCTTCAGAGGGCTCAGCAGGATTATACCCTCCCAGTATACATGCTGCAGTTCTTCTGCATTCCCCTCTTCAGCTTGCGTGGTATTGACCAGCCACAATTCAAGTGGAAGAATTCCTGCAAAAATCCAGCGGCTCCTCGTCAAGTCCACAAAGTCTTCACCCCCAGTCATGAATTAACCAGACATCACCACGGCCTTGCAAAGCTACCCGCCGTGAGCAAGGTAATTATGACACAAATAGCTAAAAAGCTAAAGAAAAGGGGAACAAGAATGGACCCCTTAAGGATTCCGCATCTCATTAAACTCTCATAAGATTAAACACCATTACTGATGGTCTTTTGTGTCCTATTCTGTAGATAGTTCTCAACCCATGAAATTACTTCAACAGAAAATTTAACCTTTGACCGCATCTTAAACAACACCACATGATCTACCAAGTCAAATGCCTTGGTAAGGTCCATGAAAGCTGAGGCAACATATGTATCATCATCTAAAGCTTTATAAATTTAACAAGTGAACCTCACCAATGCAGTTTAAGTGTTATGACTAGTTATAAAACCATGTTGGGATTCAGACCAGAGATTATATTTGTCAAGATATTCAGGAATCTGATCAGAAACAATCTTTTCTAATAGTTTAGAAAGTGGAGCTAAAAGAGAAATGGGATGATAGTTACTTATGTTTAACCTAGATCCAGATTTGTGTATAGGCCCAACAATTGTGGACTTCTGTTTCATAGAATAAACTCCATAGCACAGTGGATAATTAAATAATTTTGTAAAGGAATGCAATAGAAGAACAAAGACTTTTAAGTATGTGATTGTCAGTATTGTCAGAGCCAATACAAGGTCTGAGACCCATCTTATTAATATAATGATAAACATCATTGGGTGAAAGGGAACAAAAATAACATTTAGGTACACCCGAAGCCAATGATTTTGTGTAGTGGAGCTAATCAACAACAGCAGAACTATCATTTGGGACTGAGTGAGAAACATTAATAGAGGATCTGTATTGATTTAGGTTATCAAAGGGTTACTTCTCTGCTTTACTGGTCACCCCCTCCCAATGCCCCCAGCATTCTCCCAGCCCCACTCACTGCTTGTCTAATGTGATTACAAGGTCCTTATCTTACTCCACTGCTACAAGAGAAGCCACACACTGTGTGTAGTTCCTACTTCATTTTTTCCTCCCCAAGTACAACATTTACTTTACATTTAGAACCATTGAAACATATGCTCCAGTAGCCTTACTAATCATTCAGCTTGTTCCAGTCCAAGTGAGGTTTGTCCCCATCCTCAAAAAAGTCCACCACTCAGACCATCTTTGTATCATCAGTGACTTGAACAGCATGTTGGAGACATTAGCTTCCAGATCATTAATGATAGTGCTAAACAGCAGTGACCTAAGAACCAAACCCTGATTTATGTCGCTAAATGTACCTCTCCACTCAGAGTAATAACCACTCAATGAAGGTGATGATGCTGGGTTGTCATTAAACTGCTCCCATCAATCATGCTTAGAGGGGGCAAGGACCTTTGCCTTCTTTGCCTAGCACCAGTGTTAGGCTCACTGGCCTGTAGTTACCCAAATTTGAACATGGCCTCTTTGTAAAGGCAGGGTATACACTGACCACAAATTCTCCAGCACCACATCTGTCTTGACAGACTCCTGCAGCAAGCTGCCTTGCCAATTGATCCAAGTTTTCCTGTGGTGTATCCTGTTTGCTCCATGAGACTAAACCAGATGGAGCTTTGCAAGGTAATCAGCCTGCTGCATTATGGCTACAGCACCTCTGATGCCATAGATGCTCCTAATGCACACCTTCCCCCAACTGGGACTCCTTGGTGAACATTGAAACAAAATGTTTTGTCAGCACCTCTGCCATAGACTCTGGCTCTCTCCCAGGTATCACCTTCCTCTGTTGTAAATGGTCAAATCTCCTCCTTTACCTTCTGCCTTCAATTTACAGTATTACTGGAAGAAGGCTTTGGTGTTATGCACAGTTCCTGCTGCAATCCTGGCTTCTAGCCCATCCTTGTTTTTCTTGATTCTAACCTTGCAGTCTCTCAGTGCTGATTTGTACTCCTCTGTGGCCTGAAGAGAACCTCTCTCTGTCTTGTGGTCATTGACCTACCTTTTGTTCAAGATCAGTTGTCTTTCATCTCTATTGTATCAGAGGGGCCATTTTTTTGCCCCTTCCCTTATCGCTTACTGAAATGCAAACCTCTGCATCAAGCATCTTTTTCAATGAACCCTACATATGTTTTCCATTACCAGCTTCATGTAGCTGCTTTTCACCCTTGGAAACAAGTTCCTCCATCTTGGTGAAGTCCATCTTTCTGAAGTTCTGAGTTTTTGGACTGAGGCCTGGCTAACCCTGTCAACAGGGAGAAGGTTATCTGGCTGTGGTCTCTGTCTCCCACTGGTGCTTCAGTGTTCACACTGGAGATGACACATCCTCTGTGCTGAGGACAAGGTCAGGGGTGGTCTCCAGCCTAATTCTCTGTTGGAGGACATGCTATTCTAGGAAGTAGTTCTTGAAAGTGGATAGGGAATTGGTCCCAACGCTAACATTAGCCATCTCAAATCAGCAGTTTATGCCAGGAAACTGAAGTCCCCCATGGTCACCACTGCTTCAGATTTGAGTACTCTGTAAATTTCTATAACCAACTGTAATGGGCATCGTGCTGTCAATGACAAAAATACAGATGGTATGAAGGCCTTTGTGGAATAGAAACTCTAACAGGCAAAAGGGACATCTTTGTACTGAGGTAAACACTGATCCATGTAACACTACTGCTACTACTTCTAATATTAAAAAGAATAATAATAATGCAGCAATTTCATTCCCACTAAAAGGAAAGCAGTAGCCAAATCAAAAAGACTGTGAGCATCAAAACCATGAACATCTTCTTGCCAATTTCTGCTGAACACTCATTTATCTGCAAGAGTCCAAAACAGCTGAACCCAATTTACTGAATATACTGTAGAGTTCCACCACAATGTTGTGACAGGGAAAAATCTGAATGTATTTAAAGTGCCTCAGAAATGCCAACAGTACTGAGAGCGGTGCAGCAATAAGCCAACAGCAGTGGGAGTGCAGCAGTGCACTATAACACATACCCAGGAAATCCCCCCACACAGCACACTGCACAAGTTAGCTGGAAAGTATACAAAAAACACATAGACTGGTAGTAAAAAGTGTTTTTTGGCTACACTTCCCACACCCCCAGCCAAAAATATAACATACTCTGAGTTGCACATTCACTGGAAAGGAATGGAATTAATGGACATCAGGCACGCAGACCGCCACCACAGTAAGCACCATGGTGCACGGTACCTCCAGCTACAACACCGGCCCCTTTTACAGCACACATCCTGGGTGACAACCAACACCACCTGCTCACCCTCCAGAAACCCTGTCCAAACTTGTGTACAGAGAACAACCAGAGCTCCAGCACACTCAACCATCCCTTCAGCATCCCAGTTGGCTAAAGCACACCAGCACAGTCAACCATTCAGATGAAGCCATAAAACATAGTACTCCAGTATCCTGGTTGGCAAGATCACAGGTGCTCTAATGCGGTGACATCAATGCATCTCCTTTATAACAGTATACCGTACTGTAGGAATCCCATTCAATTGGCAATTAACTAATAATTTGAGATTAATCTATCTGATATTAAAGATCACTCATTGCAAAACAGGAAGAGGAGTGCAGCTGTAGTGCAGTAGAAACATAGAAAATGATGGCCTACATGCCTGGTCCATCTGGTCTGCCCATAAATCCTAACCTACATTAAGACCTAGTGTCTATACAGGACTTTTGCTCATGCTACCCACTTTCATATTTCCTGCTTTACTGCTACCCCTGGGTCACTATTAAGCCCTTAAAGGAGACCTAAACCAACACCTATAGTAAACTATATATGTTTATTTGTTACCAGTCAGCTGTTTGTGTCACTGTTAGCGGTTTGAAAAGCTTGAGTGATTTGTTTTCCCTGTCAACAATAGCCCCATGTAATTATTCTGCATGCCCCCATTTGCTGCTAGGTAAAATCTCCTTTGTTCTTGACAGCTGCATCAGTACATGAAAAGATGATGTCATTTTGCCTATTTGTCTTTACACTATGTCTGCTAATGTATAATATTAAAGCAGGCAGCAGCAAAAGTGTGAAATGCCCTGGTTACTGTCAAAACCTTCTTAATTCTGGTAGAGCAGAATATGTTCTTGTAACTGTTTTCACTGGTATTTCACAAGATTGTTACTGCAGTGGCCCCAGCAGTTCAGTGAGACAGACTCAGTAATGCAACCAAACATAAGATGCGTCCCATCCCAAACATCGAGAATCATAACATTTTAGGGATTGGCTAAAATCCATACGACCCAGTCATGCAAAGCAGCATAGGATATATATGGAAATCACCATGAACATTTAGACTGGTTCTGCTTTAAACAGGAATGCATGGTGACAAAGGGTCTCACATACAATCTGCAAAGGGTGAGAACAGATAACACAGACGCATGTTTTGTCCTACACAGGACACACCAGTGTGCCTCGTCTGTAACCCACCCCAGAGGAAAAAAATGTGCCAGCGCTAGTGTGGTCTTACGGGCCTAGGTTATGATGGGCCCAAAATAAGAATGCAAGCTAAAAAGACAACCTAAGCATGAAAGCACTGAGACAAAGGTTACCTATAACGGGTACTGGCAACAAAGCCAGGTTTCCAAGACACACAAAATCACAAATACCCCCATAATGAAAAGCTTGATGGGATATATAAGCAAGTCACCATGACAATTTAGGCTAGTTCTGCTTTAAGAAGGAAAGCATGCTGCCAAAGGGCACCTCATACAATCTGCAAAGTCAGCTTATTATAATGTTAAACTACACAGCTGTTAAAGCTAGGGCAACTCTCTATCACAGTCATATGAGATTTAGTACATCCTTGGCAACAGGATCAGAAAGCAGCAGTAGAAACAATGAGAAAATGAAGATCCACACTCTGAAAATGGATGTGTGCCTTCATAAAAAAGTCAATAAATACTGTAAAACAGTTTTACTAGCACAGACAGCATACATATACTCAGTTTGGCAGACTGAAAAAACATATCTCTGATTTTTTTGCTGTAATTCTTCTTTAACTCTATCCCTTTTTGAAGTCATCAATGGTTTTGGCACCTACCACTTCAACCAGCAGGCTGTCCCATGGCACAACCACTCTTTCTGGAGCTTTTATCAGACAGCTTGTAAAATAACCTACTAAGAGTGGGGCAGTCTTGAACCTGGTACTCAAAAACAGGGACATCATTGCAAACATCACCGTGAGAAGTTCCCTGGGTTCCAGTGATCACCATACAGTGTGGTTCAACTCAAGGAAAGGAACTGAGGTGAGCCACATGGAAATGAGAATCCTGGATTTCAGGAGGGCAGATTTTAAAGAAATTGTAGATGGTCTCAGAGAATGCCTCTGGATGGGGATAGCAAGGGAGGGTTGGAGGTGTAGTGGAAGGGAATAAGGGAGGACATCATTAGGACAATGAGCCTCTGCATGACAGATGTAAGAAAAGGCATGAGGAACAGGAGATCAATCTGTTTCTCCAATGATGTGGCAAAGTCACTGAGAGAATAAAAGGGCAACATTCCAAAGGTACAAATAAATTCGAGGGAAAGAGAACAGGGAAGTGTACCAGGCCATGCAGAAGGAAGCATGAAAGGTGGTTAGGAGTGCTAAAACAGAGATACAGGAAAGGATTGCAAGGGACATGAGGAAGGAAGAATGAGCCTTTTTTCTGATACATCAGTGAGAAGAGAAATGGCAGGAATGGAATAGTGAGAATAAGAAAAGTGGAAGGTGGAGACCATGAGAAAGGAGACCAAGAAGAAGCTGAGATTTTGAACAGCTACTTTTGCTCGGTCGTCACAGTAGAGGGAAGGGGAGATGGGCCAAAATAGAAAAAAAGAAAGGGGGTTGGCACAAGACCTTTTTCAGAGGAAAGACCACTGCAAGGACTTGATGCTCAGAACATAGATAAAGCTTTGGGACTGGATAAGATATATCTCGGGGTACTGAGGGAAGTCAGATGTGCTCAACAGTTTGCTGTAAAGAGGAGTGGTTCTGGAAGACAGGAGAAATGCTGACTTGGTCCATCTGCACAGGAGTGGCAACAGGGAGGAATCTAACAACTACAGGCCAGTCAGCCTATCTTCAGTGGTGGGGAAACTAATGGAAACTCTACTGAATAAGAGACTGGTTGATGACTTAGAAGCCAATGGGCAGAGGGACAACAGGCAGCTCAGGCTTATAGGAGAAAGGTCATGCCAAACAAATCTAATTTGTTTGATGGGGTGACCAGAAGGAAAATAGACCAGGCAAGGGCAGTGGATGTAGCCAGCCAGACTACATTGAGGCTTTTGGCACTGTGCCACACAGAAGGCTGACCAGGAAGCTGACAAATTTGGGAGTAGTGGCAAAAAAAGCAAATTGGCTTTACAACTGGTTGATGGATAGGAGGCAAAGGGTAGTGGTAAACAGCAGACACTCTAAGGATGAGGGTTTGACCAGCCGGGTACCACAGGGTTCACTACTGGGACCAGGCCTCTTCAATATCTTCACATTGGGGACATTGCAGAGGAACTGGAGAGGAACTTCTGTATTTTTGCAAATGACACCAAGATCTGCAAAAGGTCAGACACCCAAGAAGGAGCTGAGACAATGGGCAGGGATCTAAAGAAACTAGAGGAGTGGTCAAGTGCATGGCAGTTGGGGTTCAATGCCAAAAAGAGTAAAAATCATACACCTACAGCAAAGGAAACCTGATGCTGAGTGTGACAGAGCTGAATAAGACCCTGTCCCATTAGTTATACAGAAAGAGTTAAAAAGCAAGGATCTGTTCTCTCCTCTCCTTTTCTGTCTCTTGTCTGTGTGATTCTGCAATCAAATGTACTTGTAAGACCTATGAAATGATAATTCTGACAGTCTCACGATCCCCCCTCACTATCTATCTGCCTTCACTTGCTGTTTCTGTCTTTTCTTCCCCGTTTATCTGTGGTTATAAAAATATACATGAACCTTTGTGTGAAACTGTCTGTGTGAAACTGGGATCCCTTGGTTTGAAAATGTGTATAGTCATATTGTGAAATGATTGCAAAAAGCTATTTGGAACTCAGGAGTTAACCTTGAGTGCAGTTTGACCTCCACAAACTCTTTTTCAGAGTTGTCAACAGGAAATTAGTTATGGGAAATGCTGTTCTATTTTGTTGCACCTGTAAAATGATTGCAAAAAGCTATTAGAAACTCAGGGGGTTAACTTTGAGATGATGCAGTCTGACCTCTACATAGAGGATTGTGTATGATCACCCATACACAACAAGCCTGTGTATGACTCGAGAGGTTGATGTTGCAACCAGAAACCTCAAGAGCACAGCTCTGGAGGTCCACTGGTTGCCACAGCAACCATAAGAGTCATAAACAGGCTTGTCTGTGTATGGGTGACCATACACAATCTTTTATAGTGTATGGTCACCATTAAAAAAAAAGCCTGTAAATAAAGAGCATCACCTGCTCACCCCCACCCCCACTGAGCTCCCACTCTTACTTTACCGATTATTTCTTGAACCTCAGTTCAAGGTCCCACTTTCTCTTACCGTGGCAGCCGCTCTTCCTCAAACTTTTTTTTGGTTTCACTGCCACAGCCCAACTGTTCATCACACCAGGATCACCGTTACTAAAGATTTAAAATAAAAAGGAAAAAAAGCAGCTTCCAATGATCTCCAATGCTTTTCTGCTTGTCTCAGTTGGTAGTCAGAGCCAGAGAGTCACAGAGTCATGCAAGCGATGGAGTTCCAGCTTGTTGTGCTGCAGTAGTGACATAGCTAGTGCAGCACAACAACATCCTGACGTTGCTACTGCAGCAAAATAACGCTGTTCCAGTAACCAATTTTCATACACAACAACGCTCTACCATACACTATAAAGTCTTTTTCAGAGTTGTCAACAGGAGCTTAGTTCTGGGACACACTGTTCTATTTTGTTGCACCGGCAAGGAAAAAAACACTGACAACTTTCTGATACATTCTGAAGAAACCAGAGATATCTTAATGAGATCAGGATGCAGAAGTTAATTGTTAGGCAAAGACTTCTTATAAAAATAGCAATCTTTCATTAGAGTGAGAGAGACTGAAGTTTAGAATTAAGAGCTACACTGAGGTGAAATATTTTGTTTAAACTGCTTGTAAAAGAGCTATCCTGCACACAATTTTATTTTATCACTGATGATAATAATGAAATGCTGCTTGCAAATATTACAGCTTCTCCTGGTCTACCTATGCTTCTAAACCTGTGCCTCAATGACAGATGGTGTCAGACTAAGTGGGATTTACACCATGCAAACTCTAAGTCAGGAGTTTTGTGCATGGGTACTAGACCTGGTACCAGGGAAGTAGAAAGGTATGGATCCTACAACAGCAATCCCAGAAGTGATTGCCAGAAGAATGACAGCCAAACTAGAAGCAGAAACAAAAGTCCAAACTGAGACTGTACAGCCAGAACCAGTGGTGGAAAAAGAAGACCAGGCAGGGACAGAACCTGAATGCATGCCTGCTTTCTTCAAATGGTAGGCTATACAACAAAGAGAGACAGAGGAGAAGAGAAAAGAAGATATGGAGTGACAGGAGCAGTGATGGCTGGATGCCTTGCAAGTTGTCAAAGCTGGAGGATCTGGCACAGGTCCAGCAGAGAAACAAAACACAAACAACTTAAAAGACATTAAACTTATGAATTTGTGTCTATTGGATGATATTGAAGCATACCTGACAATGTTTGAAAGGGCTGCCATGACCTGCCAGTGACCAAAGTAGCAATGAGTAATCAGACTGGTACCTTACCTGACAGGTAAAGCCCAACTTGCCTACAGCAATATGGACACTGCACAGTCAGGAAACTATGACTTAGTAAAAAGAGAAATCCTGAAATGATATGACATTTCAAGAGATACCTACACGAGATTCCATTCCCTGAAGTACAACTCAGTCAACAATCCTAAAGTTGCGTTCACTCAACTCAAAGAACTCTTCATTAAATGGCTCCAACCAGATGGCAAAATAGTCCCACAGATCATCGGCATATTTCCAATGAAGCAATCCATTAACATCCTGCCTAGATATGTGCAGCTTTGAGTAAAAGAACACCGACCAGAAAGTGAGGAAAAGGACATTTGTTTGGCTGAAGACTCTTAGACAGCCAGGCAGACTACACAGCAGTGAAATAACAGCCAAGGACCGGTGAGCCCCTCTTTTTCCCAATTTAAATCCAGGTCAGATAAAAACTCTGGTGGGGGTAACAATTTGCACTCAAAGACTTTACTTGCTATAACTGTAATAAGCCAGGACATATTGCAAAAAAACTGCCATAAAAATAAGGAGAGTAACACCGTAGCAGATTTGTCCTTAGCAAATTGGGTCAAGTATTTAACAGATGTCAAGGTGGGAGATAAGTTTGTGAAAGGACTTATAGATTCAGAAAGTAGACAGACCCTAGTGCACATTGAAGTGCTGGGAAAACACCATGCAAAAGGACCAGGTACAGTACCTGGGTTATCTGCATCCATGGGAACACACTCTACTAGCCCACCACCCAAGTGACTCTGAATATTAATGGAAAGTTGCACCAAATAAAAGAAGGTGTAGTACCAAAGTTACATGTACCTGTGATTATTGTAAATGACTGTCCAGGATTTGTACAGTTAATCACAGAGGGAGCAAAACTTGTTGTTTGAGCAGCTGTGGTGACATGAGCACAGGCAAACAAAAGCACAGATTGTAGAGACTCTTCCTTTTGGTGATTTTGATTCAGACTTGTTTGATACAGTTCCAAGATCTGGAGGTCCAGGAAAAAGAGACTCTACTTGAAAAAAAAAGTGGCAACAAATGACTGATGGACATACAGGGTTACTATATGAAAATGCTGAAACTAAACTGATAACTTATTGTGATTTTGTTACAGAGCAAACCAACAGTGCTTCTCTCCAAGTTTATTTTAAGCAGCTGTGGGTAAAACAAAAAGAAAGTGAATCAATGTTTAGAAAATGTAATGGGCTACTGTACAGAGCTTGGGCTAATCCTCAGACACAGGAACAGACAGAGTAACTGGTAATACCAATGAAGTGTAGAACTGAGTTGTTATAGACCACACATGATAGACCTATGGGCTGGCTGGTCACTTGGGGAAGGACTGCACCCTTGTCAGACTGTTGTACAGATTTTACTGGCCTGGAATTCATGAAGATGTTGCTGTCTATAGCAGTTTCTGTGCTGAATGTCAATAAGTAGCTCCAGTAACTAAAAAAGACAAGGTGCCTCTGGTGATCCAAAGTTTGTTTAATGTACCTTTTGAGAGAACCGCTGTGGATGTGGTTGGCCCCTTAGACAAATGTAAAAAGGGTAATCGATTCATTTTGGTAGTATGTGACTATGCTACTCAATACCCAGAGGCAATTCCAATGTGTACTGTCAAAGCCCCAAAAATGGCAGCAGAGCTTGTTAAAATTTTAAGCAGAGTGCACATACCTCAAGAGATTATTACGGATCAAGGAGGCAATTTTGGTGCTGCACTGCTGAAGGAGCTATGCCGATTATTAGGTATCACTGCCATAATAACTTTCCATTATCACCCTCAGACAGTCTTGTTGAGCATTTTAATCAAACCCTAAAACACATGTTAAAATGGTTTGTAAAAGGGGAAGGGAAAGATCGGGATGAATACTTACCTTACTTGCTTTTAGCGTACAGAGAAGTGCCACAAGCCTCAACAGGGTTTTCACCATTTGAAATGCTGTATGGTAGACGACCTACAGGGCCACTAGATGTAATAAAAGAAACAAGGGAAGATAACCCCTCTCGATAAAAATCTATTACTGTACATCTTAGATGTGTGCCCTAAGAAAGAAACTGGCAAAATAATGTTGAAACTACCCATAGTAAACAGGAAGAGGCCCAAAGCAGCAGAATGTGTATTATAGCCATGGGGTAAAAGAAAAAGTTTTTGAGCCTGGTGAAAAGGTTTTGTTACTGTTACCCACTACAGAAAACAAACTGTTAATGAAGTGACACGGGCCTTATACAGTGCTTAGACATATTGGCATAGTTAACTATGAGACCGAGACCCCTGATAGGAAAAATCCTGCCAAGGTATACCATGGTAACCTCTTGAAGAAATAGGTTGAAAAAGGCTGCTTTGTTAGAGGTATCAGAAACTGCTACAGAAGATATTGATACAGCTTATGACAGACTGGAACAAACTGTAACTGCTGATGATGTAAAGGTGAATGTTACTTTAACCTCTGAACAAACTGCAGAAATTCATAAGTTGGTAAAGACATTTAACAGTACTTTTACCACAGTGCCAGGTGGTGCAAAAGGGGCCGAGCATGTAATAATGACAGAGAATGCTCAGCCCATCAGACAAAAGACATATAGATTACCAGAATGGTTAACAGCAGATGTGGTTAAGGAAACACAAAACATGAAGGAATCAATGAAGAACTGAGAAGTGCTTGGTCATCCCCAATAGTAAATGTAAATAAAACAAGCATTTGTCAATGCTGAATGTTGATTGCGTTGGTCCGTTGAGCTTGCTCATTGCCCCTGTGTCACTCGCTCATTCTGCTTCTCCCGGTGCTGCAAGCTGCTCTTTTGTACTGGGCTCCTGCCTGTGTTGGAATGTTTTTCTGCCCACAAAGGAATCTGTAGCTGTCCCAACAGAGCTTCATTGAGGTGGGTCATTCCCCCCCTCCCACTCGCTCTTTCTGTTTCTGCTGGCGCTGCAGGCTGCCCTTTTGTACTGGACTCCTGCCTCTGTTGGAGGCTTTCTCTGCCCACAAAGAAAGCTGCAGCAGTCCTGACACAGGTCCATTGAGCTAGCTCACTTCCCCTCTCTCACTCGCTCATTCCGTTTCTGCCGGCGCTGCAGGCTGGCCTTTTGTACTGGGCTCCTGCCTGCCTTGCCGCCTTTTTCTGCCCACAAAGAAATCCGCAGCAGTCATGATAGAGCTCCGTTGAGCTTGCTCACTCCCCCTCTCTCACTCACTCATTGTGTTTCTCCTGGTGCTGCAGGCTGCCCTTTTGTACTGGGCTTCTGCCTGCGTTGGCACCTTTTTCTGCCCACAAAGAAATCTGCAGCTGTCCTGACAGAGCTCCGTTGAGGTCGCTCACTCCGCCTGTCTCACTCGCTCATTCTGTTTCTCCTGGCGCTGCAGCCTGCCATTTTGTAGTGGGCTCCAGCATCTGTTGGTGCCTTTTTCTGCCCACAAAGAAATCTGCAGCAGTCCCGACAGAGCTCCTCTGAGTGCACTCCCTTCCCGTGTCTCACTTGCTCATTCCGTTTCTGTTGGTGCTACAGGCTGCCCTTTTGTACTGGACCCCTGTGTGCATTGCTGCCTTTTTCTGCCCACAAAGAAATCCGCAGCCATCCCAACAGAGCAGTGTTGAGCTCACTCACTCCACCTCCCTCACTCGCTCGTTCTGTGTCTCCCGCTGCTGCGGCCTGCCCTTCTTTTACTGGGTTTCTGCCTGCATTGGTGGAATTTTTGCCCACAAAGACATCTGCAGCAGTCCCAACACAGCTCCGCTGAGGTCGCTCACTCTCCCTGTCTCAATCGCTCATTCTGTTTCTCCTGGTACTGCAGGCTGCCCTTTTGTATTGGGTTCCTGCCTCTGTTGGTGTCTTTTTCTGCCCACAAAGAAATCTGCAGCAGTCCTGACAGAGCTCCGTTGGCCTCACTCACTCCCCCTGTCTCACTCACTCATTCCGTTTCTGCCGGCGCTGCAGGCTGCCCTTCTGTACTGGGCTCCTACCTGCATTGTCACCCTTTTCTGCCCACAAAGTAATCCCTAGCAGTCACGATAGAGCTCCATTGAGCTCACTCACTCCCCCTTTCTCAGTTGCTCATTCTGTTGATCCCACCTCTGCGGGCTGCCTTTTTGTATTGGGCACCTGCATGCATTGCTGCTTTTTTCTGCCCACAAAGAAATCCAAAGCAGTCCCAACAGAGCTCCATTGAGCTCACTCACACCCCCTCCCTCACTCGCTCATTCTGTGTCTCCCGGTGCTGCAGGCTGCCCTTTTGTACTGGGCTCCTGCATGTGTTGGCGCCTTTTTCTGCCCACAAAGAAATCAGCAGCAGTCCCGACAGAGCTCAGTTGATCTCAGTCACTCCCCCCTTCCCCCAGTCGCTTGATCCTAATCTGTCCCAAACACAGATTTCCGACAGCAACTGTGGTATTCTGCGCTGGAAATATGGAAACACATTTCGGCCAGGATGTGAAAAATGACAGCTGTACTGTTCATAAGGAGGTGTGAACAAATGCCAATGTTGAAAAATAATTTGCGAACTTACAAGGGTGCGTGGAAACTGCACAACACACGCTCGTAACACAGTCATTTTATGGAGTTTCATCACGAACTTTTCAACATAGGCATTTTAGGACCTCTGCTCATGAACAGAGTCAGTGTGATTTTTTTAATGTGTCCCGAACACTGATCTACCACAGCAACCGAGCAATTGTGCACCAGAAGAGCAAACACATTTCGGCCAAGATGTGAAAAATGACAGCTGCACTGTTCATAAGGAGGTGTGGAAAAATGGCAATGTTGAAAATCTGGAGTGAAAATATTGCAAAGTTGCAAAGGTACGCGCGTGCATGAAAACTGCTCAATGCACATTCGTAACACACTAATTTTATGGACTTTCATCAGCAAATTTTCAACATAGGCATTTTAGGCCTCTGCTAATGAACAGTGTCACTGTCATTTTCATAATGTGTCCCAAACACAGATTTCCCACAGCGACCACGCTATTCTGCGCCAGAACTGTGAAAACACATTTCGGCCAGGATGTGAAAAATGACAGCTGTACTGTTCATAATGAGGTGCAGAAGAATGGCAATGTTGAAAATCTGGAGTGAAAATATTATTAATTCGTGAAGTTACGGCGATAAATTTGCAAAATCATAAGCGCATGCTGCGTGGCTGATCATTATGAATATCGTCACCAATTTTCAACATAGGCATTTTAGGACCTCTGGTTATGAACAGTGTCACTGTCATTTTCTTAATCTGTCCCAAACACTGATTTCTCACAACAACCAAGCTATTCTGCGCCGGAAGTGCAAAAACATATTTTGGCCAGGATGTGGAAAATGACAGCTGTACTGTTCACAAGGAGGTGTGAAAAAATGCTAATTTTGAAAATCTGGCATGAAAATATTGCAAGTTCGCAAAGTTATGAGCTTGCATTGCAACTACGCAATGCACGCACGAAAAACAGTCATTTTTTTTTTATTTTTCCCACCAAATTTGCAACATAGGCTTTTCAAGAGCCCACCTCATGAACACTGGCACTGTTGTTTCATTAATTGGTCCCAAAAGGGGATTCCACACAGTGACCACAAAATCACCTTGTGGGGCTGAATAACGTCATGACAGTGCCAGAATTTATGAGGAGGGGTCCCAAAAAGCCCATGTTGAAAATTTGGTGCCAAAATTCCAAAAATTGCCTGAGATATGCATCAAAGTTGAAAAATCCTATTTATTCCATTATACAGCTTACCAGCACATCCTCAGTTCGCTGCCGGCTTTGAAGAGTGAAGACGTGTTCCCAGTCCACTGAAGATGGTCGCTTCAGACTCCGGAGGTAAGTATGGGGTGAAGGAGGTGTGTGGGGAGGCAGGGTGCACAGTGGGTGGGCACGAGTTGTGGAGGGGCAGGGAGACTGCCGAGGGACTGTTTCCTTTTTCCACAGGGAAAAAAAAAAAACATTGCGGGACGGCTTTTGTTTTTACAGGGTCATGTGGCCCACTGGGGTGGGCTCCCAACATGCTAACATAGTCCCCATCAGCACACAACAAAAGTGGGGGGGTGACATTTTGCCAAAAGGGATTGGGCACCCCATCAGCACACAACAAAAGCGGGGGTGGGTTACATAATGCTGATGGGGTGGGCTTCCCCATGGCTTACATCAACCTTAGGGCACTGAAACCAGCGAGTTGGGGCCCCGGTAATAAACATACACGGTAGGGGGGCACATGCTGCTGAGGGGATTGGGCACCACCTCAGCGGGGAGGCTTAATATTGTTTGTGAACATGGCGGCAAGCCACTGCCATGTTCACAAACAGTATCACAGTAGTAAGGTTCTGCCCAGCAATGACGGGTCGCTCCCTCATGGCAGCTGAATGGATTATGCTGCAATGACGAGGTGGCCCGTGATTGCAGTGGCTGAAACCTTACAAGGTTGTGGCATGCTGACTGAACTAGTGTCAGCAGCAGCATGCCACCCCATTGGGAAAAGTGGGCCAAGCCTCCAAAGGCTGTGGGGGCATTGGCCACAACAGTGCCACGCCTCCACAGCCTGCTTCTGGAAAGCTGCAACAATATGTTTCTTGTGCATGCGCGAAATCAACATAAAAAGAAGGAGGTATAAGAATCTGCCTTGATTTTAGGAAAATTAATCAAGTGTCCAAAGTTGACAATTATCCTAGGCCCAGGATGGATGATTTGGTGGACAGACAGGGAAATTCCCCTACCAGGTCCCTTTGTCGTACGCTCAAGCACACATGTTAAAACTGCACAACAGGAACAGCGCGGTTGGGAAGAGCAAGAGGGTGCAAAACCACAAAAGGCTGTATATGTGGTAGTGCACCCTCTCACTGTTCCCAGGCAGAGGATAAGACCTCTGCTGGGAGGAGGGGGCTAGTGAGCAGCTGCTGTGGCTTGACGGGATGAGCCACAGGCAGCAAGGGAGGCAGTACGTCTGTGGACCAGGTTTCGATTCCTGGTTCCAGACACAAAAAATATTTTTAATTTTCATGCTTTGTGTGATATTAAGTGTTAATCCCCCCCCCCCGAGTTAGTCATTTAAGCTGGGGGAGGTTCGGGGGCATAGCCCCCACAAGACATACAGTAAGTAAGGTTGCAATATACCACGCTGTATTGGCAGCGCAGTACATATATGTGACATTATGACCCCCGTGCCAGAAATTCCAAGTACATCAGTACCTTTATCTCACCAAGGATTACTGGAAAATTCCCCTAGCTAAAGAATCCAGTGACAAAACTACCTTTGCCACTCCTGTTGGAGTCTATCAGTTCACCACCATGCCATTTGGTTTTCATGGCACACCTGCTACATTTCAATGGTACATGAATGTAATTTTAGTTACTCACATTGGTTATAGTGCTGCTAACCTGGATGATGTGGTGTAATGTCCAGACTAGAAAAGCCACTGGGAACACCTACGAACAGATATTCAGTCTATCAAGAAGGCAAGTCTTACCACTAATCCTAGCAAATGTCCATTGGGAATGTAGACAACCAAATATTTGGGATATGTTTTGGGAAATGGAGACATAAAGCCAGAGATTTCTAAGATAGATGCTGTAGCTAACAGTCCTGTCTCTAAAACCAAGAAACATGTCAGGTAATTTTTAGGGCTGGCTGGTCACTACAGGAGATTTGTTCCCAACTTTTCCCAGTTTGTCCCCCCCGACCTCATGAAGAAATGGTGTCCGAATAATGTGAAATGGTCCCCAGATTGTGATGAAGCTTTTTAGGCCATCAAGGCTGCACTATGTTCTGCCCCTGTTTTAAGAAGCCCAGACTTTGAGAAACAATTTGTGTTACAGACAGATGCATCAGAGGTAGGCCTAGGTGCATTCATGAGTCATAATATAGATTGGAAGGAACATCCTATGCTATATCAAGCTTGCTCTGTTCCCTGCTCTGTATGTTAACTTAGCTCTGTATTGTTCAATATATGTGAAGTGGAACCTTTGTAAATGAGTCTTTGACTCAAAGGTACTTTCCGAACTCAGAATAAATAAATAAAATAAATAAATATATACTAGTAGGAAACTGAACAGCAGCGAGAAAAGGTACTCCACTGTTGAAAAGGAATGACTTGCAGCAAAGTGGGCCATGGTGTCCCTTAGGTTTTATTTGGTAGCACCTGACTTTGTACTTAAAACCAATCATAATGTTCTCTGTTGGCTTAATCAAATGAAGGATACAAATTCCAGAATCACAAGGTGGTACATGGTATTACAGCCATTCAAATTCCAAGTGATGCACAAGTCTGGAAAAGAGAATGTCAGTGCTAATTTTCTGTCAAGATATGGCTCAGGAATTGAGAATTTGAAAGGTAAAAAAATGTGCGGGTTTAAACTTAACTGTTTGCTGTACTGGCTGTTTTGGAAAAAGGGATACTGCATATGCACAGAACTATAAAGGTTATAAGGGAATGTTACAAGAAAATTAAAAGAAAGTTTTGGAAACTTCTTGGGTCAGATTCTAGAAGAGTTATGACTGGCGTAACAGCAGTTGCACCAAGTAGAATGGTGCATGTAGCTACTTATGGCAGCAGTTGCAACATGCATGATTCTACAAGGTGGCCTTCGACATGTCACAGGCCTCTTGCACCGAACAACAGTTACACTGGCAGTTGTGCTATAAACCTCCTGTGACATGGCAGTAGGGGGGTTATGGCAGCAGTTGCACCCCATTCCAGAAGGGCAGCAACAAAGTCCTCAATATTGGGATTCTACAAGAACCCCTGGAGGAGAACTGACAACGTAAGTTACACCAGTATTTAGCTGGAGTAACTTATGGACACCCCCCAGGGGTCCTCTAGACCAGCCTGCAGTCATGCCACCTTGTCTACCCCATGCCAGCATACCACAGTGGGGTCCTGCAGGGCTACCCATACTCCCATCCCTCCAAAACACCCATTGGCACAAGCCCCATAGGGCTACCCATCCTCCCAAAACACACATTGGCACAAGCCCTGCAGAGCAACCCATACCCCCAGCCTCCCAGCCCCCCAAAACACCCATTGGTAGACACCCCACAGGGTGGCACTGCCATCCCCCCACCCATGCCCCCGACCCAAGTAGCCAGCCGCAAATGCAGAGTACCCTTCCTGGCAAGACTAGTGGCCCCACCCCCACCCAGCCATGCCAACCCACCCAGCACCCCACCATCCCAGCCAGTGACTGGCACAGCCCTCTCACCTCCCTGGCCAGCCACCGACTGAGTTTGTATAGGCGCTGTGAAAGACACACTCAGAATTAATTTCTGAGTGCCTCTTTCCAGTAGAGCTCATACAGAACTCAATCACAGCTGGCTGTGGAGGTGAGAGGTGGGCTGTGCCAGTCGCCGGCTGGGGACAGGTGGGGGGGGTGCTGGGTGGGTTGGCATGGCTGGGTGAGGGCCACTAGACTGCCAGAGAAGGGTAATTGTCACATTTGCGGCTGGCAACTCAGGGGTCGGGGCATGGGTGGGGGATGGCAGCACCACCCTGCAGGGCTTCTACCAATGGGTGTTTTGGGGGCTGGGGGCAAGGGGTAGTCCTGCAGGGCTTGTGCCAGTGGGTGTTTCAGGGAGATGGGTGACGCGGGGCCTCCTATGCAGCACATCAGGGGCTGTGGGAATGGGATGTTCTGCAGTGCAGATGATGTGGGATCGGGGCAAGGGAGTGGGCAGCCCCGAGGGGCACCTCTTGTGGCAAGCTGGGCAGGAGGGCAGTTGTGAACTGTGGTGTGGCTTGCAACACACTCACCAGGTGCGCCCACAGTTCGGCGTACCTGGCCACATGTTGCAAGTCACAGGACTTAGCTGCACAGACCCTGCCCCTTCTTGAATAGGGTGCAGGGTCATTGTCGCAGTTGAGGGTGGCTCAAGGTACATTTGGCTTCAACTTGCACCACTCTTCTAGAATCAGGCCCCTTGTTTTGAAAGTAGTTTCCCTCTTACAGAGCATGGCATGTGACAGTGTTGAATAAGGCCCTGTCCTATTTGTTATTCAGAAAGAGTTAAAAGTAAGGATTTGTTCCATCATCTTCTATTCTGTATCTTGTCTGTCTGACTGCACAGTCAAATTTTCTCTTGAGACCTAGGAACTGATCACTCAGATAGTCCCACAATTCCCTCCCACCCACTATCTCTCACCCTTCACTTGCTGTTTCTATCTTTTCTTCCACCTTGCTTATCTGTGGTTATAAAAATATGTACGGATTTTTTGTGTGAAACTGGGATCCCTTGCTTATATTGTGAAATGACTGCAAAAAGCTATTTGGAACTCTGGGAGGTGGGGTAACCATGAGAAGCAGTTTGACCTCCACAAACTCTTTTTCAGAGTTGTCAACAGATTACTAATGGGACATTTGTTTCACCTGCAAGGAAAGAAACTGACAAAGTTCTGATATATTTTGTGAGAAATAGGACGTATCTTAACTAGATCAGGATGCAGAAGTTACTTAGTAGGCAAAAACTTCTTATAAAAAAAAGCAATCTTTTATTGGAGAGAGAGAGAGACTGAAGTTTAGAATAAAAGCTACACTCAGATGAAGGACCTTGTTTTGTTTGAACTGCCTGTAAAAGAGCTGTCCTGCACAATGTTATCTTGTTTTATTTTATTGTTATTGATAATAATGAAATGCTACTTGCAAATTTTACAACTTCTCCTGATCTGCCTATGCTTCCTGACCTGCACCTCAGTAACACTGAGTATAGGATGGGGGGGGGTTGCTGGCAGTCTCAGAGACCCCAGGTTGTTATTTCAGAAGACCTCAAGGTGGCAGCACAGAATGACAAGGCTGTGGGCCGGATTAGTGGGATGATGGGGTGCATTAGAAGGGGCATTACCAGAAGGAGGAGACAGGTTATGCTACTGCTGTACTGCTCGCTGATATTCCCCACCTGAAATACTATGTCCAGTTCTAGAGACCACACCTCAGAAAAAAAACATAAATGGTAGAGGTAGTCCAGAGAAGGCTATTCAAGATGGTGCCAGGGTTGCAAGGAAAGTCCTGTGAGGATAGACTGTGGGATCCCAATATGTTTTCTCTGGAGGACAGGAGAGCAAGAAGTGACATGATTGAGACTTTTAAGTGCTTCACAAATGTGAACAGAGTGCAGAGAAGGAGCCTCTTTCAAAAGAGGACATTTCAGAAAGGATGTGAGGAAATACTTCTTCACTGAAAGGGTAGCAGAAGCATGGAACCAACTGCCAGTCAGGGTTGTGGAGGCTAGAATAGTGGAAGGCTTCAAGCATGCATGTGGTAGACAAAGGGGCATATTACAGAAACGGGGAAGGGGGAGAGTCCCCAGAAACCACTTATGATATTTGGAGGTGCAATAGATATGGGACCATTGGGCAGACTGTGTGGGCACAGTGGTCCTTTTCTGATGACAGTTTTCTCTGTTGCTGTGTTTCTGTAGAATTAAACTTCCTCTCACCCCTTCTGAGTCTCCATTCTGCCAGCTTCCATTCATGTCCACATGTTCTAGATTCACTGTTCTTATTGAATATTTCCTTGCAGTTTACCTTGCTCATTCCTTTCTGGAACTTGAAGGTCTTTACTATATTGCCATTTTCCATTCTAGCCTCCAGTTAGTACACGTTTAGTGCCTTAAGCTGATCCTCCTAGGATCTGTCCTGCAGGCCATCAGTCATTTTGACTACTCTACACTGCACCCTTCCAGTCAGTCCTTGTCTTTCCTTAAATGAGGGCTCCAGAACTGGGTACAGTACACCAGGTATGACCTCACCAGTGATCTATAAAGAGGTAGTAATACCTCTTTTCTCTTGCTATTAAAATCCCTCCTAACACAACCAAGAATCTTCATTGCCAAGGGTTAGGCCTTGTTAAATTGGTGGTAAACCGAGTCAAGTTCCCTGACATTGCCACTCTTTGGGGTTCTGCTCCCTTCATGAGGGAGGGAGGTGGAAGGTGGACACCAGTCCATTTAAGGAGAAGAGAATCTTAAAGGAACTCACTAATCTGAAAGTAGACAAGACAATGGGGCTGGACAGAAAACATCCCAGAATATTAAGATAACTCATGGAGGTACTGGCAGCACCACTGACAGCCCTATTCAACAGTTCACTGGAAACAGGTGTGGTACCAAAGGACTGGAGGAGGATGGATGTAGTTCCTCTCCACAAAAGTGGGAGCAGGGAGGAGGCTGGCAATTACAGACCAGTCAGCCTGATCTTGGTGGTGGGGAACATAATGGAATCACTACTAAAAGAAAGGTTTGTGATATATCTCAAATCCAGCGGAGCACAGGATCCCAGGCAGCATGGATTCACAGCAGGAAGATCTTGTCAAACAAATCTAATAGATTTCTTTGACTGGATGACTAGGGAGGTGGATCAGGGAAGGGTGGTGGATGTGGCCTACCTGGATTTCAGCAAGGCCTTCGACGCTGTCCCACACAGGAGGCTAGTAAACAAGCTGGGCAGCCTGGGAGTGGGAGTGAGTGATAGGACACAGAACGTGGTGGTGAAGGGAGTTCAATCCAAAGAGAGGTGGGTGACCAGCTGAATCCTACAGGGATCAGTGCTTGGACTAGTCCTCTTTAATGTCTTCATAAGTGACATTGTAGAAGGGGCTGCAAGGGAAGCTATGTCTCTTTGCAGACAACACGAAGATCTGCAACAGGGTTGACAATCCAGAAGGGGTAGAGTAAATGATAACAAACCTAAGCAAGCTTGAGCAGTGGTCAAGGGTGTGGCAGCTGAAATTTGATGCAAAAAAATGCAAGATCATGCACTTTGGGCACAGAAATGCAGGGGAGCAGTACATGATAGGGGGGTACTGACGGACACCAAACAGGAAAGAGATGTGGGAGTAATCATGTTTGATGATCTAAAGGTTACCAAGCAATGTGAGAAGGCTGTGTAGAGAGCCAGTGGAATGCTGTGGTGCATAGGGAGAAGTATCTCCAGCAGAAGGAAGGAGGCTGTGATGCCACTGTATAGAACATTGGTGAGACCTCATCAAGAGTACTGTATCCAGTTCTGATGGCCATATCTCTGGAAAGACATAGACAGAGTAGAATAGGATCAGAGAAGGGTGACAAAAATGGTGCAGGGGCTGCATCAAAAGTCACATGAGGGAGACTGGAGGATCTCAATATGTATTCCTTGGAGGAGAGGAGAGGAGAGGAGAGGAGGATATGATAGAGACTTTCAAATACCTTAAGGGTGTAAATATGATACAAGAGGGTAGCATATTTAAAAAAAAATGTTCAAAAACAAGGGCCCATGATATGAAGATAGAAGGGGGTAGACTTAGGGATAATGTGAGAAAGTATTTTTTCACAAAAAGGATGGTGGATCCATGGAACAGCCTCCTGGCTGAGGTTGTAGCAGCAAAAACGGTAGGGAAATTTGAAAAACACATAGGACATACATAAAGGAACTCTAATGATAGGAAAGAGAGGGTTAGCTACAGATAATGTAGGATCTACGGTATATGAAACAGGTAGGGAAAATGGGCAGACTACGTGGGCCAAGTGGTCCTTATCTGCCATCAAATTTTATGTTTCTATGTTCAACACTAAATTATATAGGGTGAGTCACAGATGGTCCTGATCATGAGAACGCCTTGTACTTTCTGGTGATGTTTAATACCCTGTGAGTAGTTACCAGCTTACTACTCTGGGGATTCATTACTCCATTCTACATTGCATGGATCAGGGCCTGATCACCTCTGCCATCTTTGTTGACTTGGTAAAGCCTTCAGCACTGTTGTCCATCCCCTCCTCCTGGGCAAGCTTAAGAATTTGGGACTTAATGACTCCTCAGTCAGGTGGCTCTACTTGTGCCTAGAGGGCAGGTCTCAAGCTGTCCAACTTGGAGATTCCTCCTTCCCCATTTCCTGTCTGCTCAGGTGTGCCCCAACGATCCATCCTTCACCCAATACTGTTCTCCATTTTCCTCATTGAATTTCTTGCTTCCTGCTCCTTTGCATCCATCCATATGTATGCAGAGAAGATTGTACTCTCTGATGAAGCCCTTACGTGGTGAAGCACAAGGCCAGTCTGGTTAAGACAGACCTCATCCTTGTCTTGCATTGGTGAATTTTCCCTGAATAAAATGATCATTCTGAGCACTTAAATTGAGTGGACCTCCTTTATTGGAGTTTAGAATTTTAAACTCCTGGCTCCAGAGTGCTGGCACTGTTTTGTTGTTTTAACATTGTACTCATAATCTAAGTTCCATACAAATAAACGGGTAAGGCAAGGATGTGTCTTAGCACCAGTCTTATTTAACATTTATATAGACCAACTCTTAGAAGAGTTGCTTAAATCATCATCAGACTCTCCTACCATTTGCTCAAGGTTTTGTCCAGCTCTTGCATATGCTGATGACCTTGTTTTGATAGCTCCAACTAAATTGGGTCTCGAGGAAAAACTAGATATCTCAATGATTTTGCTTCCTCTCACAGTCTACAAATAAATGAAAATAAGAGTCAGATTGCTTTTTTTGGTTCTAACAAAACAAAAGGTACCTGGTTGGTGGGGAAACAGGTATTAACAAGCATTTGTCAATGCTGAATGTTGCTTGCTTGTATGTGCTGTTTAGGTATTTGGAAGTCATTGGAGTGCAAATATTGAAAATTCGCGAACTTACGAGCGTGCGTAGGAACTCTCAACGACCAGAAAAACAGTCATTTTAGGGAATTTTTTTCACTGTTCTCCTCAACATAGCCATTTTAAGACCTCTGCTCATGAACAGTGTCACAGTGATTTTCTAAATGTGTCCATACATTGATTTAGCACACCATTTGCGCCATTATGCGCTAATGGGCAGAAACACATTTTTGGGCGAGATGTGAAAAATGACAGCTATACTGCTCATAAGGAGGTGTGGTAAAATGGCAATGTTGAAAATCTAGAGTGAAAATATTGAAAATTTGTGAACTTGCACACGTGCATAGGAACTGCGCTACGCACGCTTGTAAAACAGTCATTTTTAGGAATTTTTTCACTAAATTTTCAACATAAGATTTTTGAGAGCCCACCTTATGAACGATGGCAGTGTCATTTCATTAATGGGTCCCAAAAGGTGATTTTGATCAGTGACCACGAAATCACCCTTCGGGCCCGATTAATGCCATGACAGTGCAAAAATTCATGAGGAGGGATCCCAAAACCCCATGTTGAAAATTTGGGCCCAAAATTCCCAAAAATGACTGAGATATGCAACAAAGTTGAAAATAAAAGTATTTATTCCATTATACAGCTTACCGGCATTTCCTCAGTTCGTGGTTGGCTTTGAAGAGTGCAGATGTGTTCCCGGTCCACCGATGATCGTTGCGCCAAGCTCCGGAGGTAGTATGGGGTGGGAGGGTGTGGGGAGGCAGGGTGCACAGTGGGTGGGTGCGGGTTGTGGGGGCGGGGAGACGGCGAGGAACATTTTCTTCTTTACAGGTTTTGATTAAGCGACATGGGACATTTGCCAGCTGGGTGGAGCTCCCAGCATGGCAGCTGGAAAGAGCTGTTTGGGGGGCTGGAGCCGACGAAGTTGGGCACCCGTCGTATAACAAGCTTGCCATACTGGGGTGGGCTCAGCGTGGCACCTGGAAAGCTTTTAGGGGCATGGAGCTGTTGGGGTTAAGCACCCCTGTAGGCCACACAGTGTGTGCATGGGGGGGGAGGGAGCGCATCAGCACGCAATATGCGTGCTTGCGTGTGTGTGGGGGGAGAGCTCTGCTCACTGAAGCGGAGTTCTCCCTTTCAACTGGATGCCACTGCATTTTCAACTACTGTAATAGACAGCTGCAGCAGTGATTGGGGAACTGGGGCCATGCCTGCAAACACACTGACTGAATTGGAAGATGGGTGCCACACCTCCGAAAACTCGGATGATGGCACTATGTTTCCTGCACATGCGTGCAACCAACATAAAAACTGTTGAAACTTACACCCATCTTGGTCTTACATTCACAAATGATTGTCAGTGGACACAGCAAATAAAAACATATTTGATAAAATTAAAACAGACTGCTGGAGCCTTAGCCAGATTTAATAATAAATCTGGGGGTAATAGTGTAAGATCTCTGCTAAAATCAATACAAGCTAAGTATGTGTCTCATGCCTTGTACCTAGTTGAAATCTGGGGCCCCAATAAAGTTGGATCCCTAGAGCCTCCTTTAAATAAACTTTTATATATTACTTGCAGTGGGAAATTCATTTCCTGCCTCTATTTTATTGGCAGAACTAGATTTATCGATCCTGGAAGCCCAATGTATAGCCGAACAGGTGGCCTACTGGATAAATGTTACCTGAATGAACTCAAACAGACTTCCACAGGATTGTCTCAAAGAGAAAAGAAAATAGGATCGTTTAGGATGTAAACAATCAAACTGGTTGAAAAACCTTGAAGCAACTTTTTTAAAGCATGACCTCAGTTATTTACAGAAATACGTGGATGAGGATATCAGTTTTAATTTAAAATACAAAGCATTTTGTAAAAATAAAATCTTTAATCAATTTAAGTTGGCTGAGTGTGTCACCATTTCCTGTCTAAACATTTCACCACTGCTGATTCAGAATGACAATCAGTTTCGGTTCAGATGTTATCTGGACTTTCTGATAGATCCAGAACTCAGAAGACTGTTCGCTAGATATCGTCAGGAACAGTTTCTGAGTACAGTTGTAATAGCAAAATTTGAAAAGTCGATTGATCCAAGAGATACTTTATGTACCTGTATGAATAAGGGGAGAGAAGATCTGGGTCATGTAGTTTTCGATTGCTCCTGGTATAACAAACCCAGGATGAGATGGCTTCTCCTAATGTGGAACGGTATATATACTACAGATAAAAATGTATTGCAAAATATTATGTTTACATCAGAAGTTGATAATGTCATCAGTAAGGTAGCTGGGTATCTCAGAGCAATTGCTGGTATTAGAAGAAAGATTAAATAAGCACTCTATTATGTATTTAAGGGAAGATGATGACTTGCCTTTTTCGCATGTGTCTTGACTGTATTGTAAAATTGCCTGAAGTTGTTGTTTTTATCTTGTGTTGACAAATGTATTTTTAGAGGAATAATTTGTACCTATTTATGTAATGGTCTTTCACCGAACAATAAAAATTTACTATGCATTGTACTCTTTGCCTCCAGCTCCTTTGCCCCTGACCTCATGGCCTGTCTACCACTGGTCTTTATTAACATCCAGCATAAGTTCCTTTCTAATCAGCTGTCTCCCAATGTAAAAAAAAATGGTCTCTATGACCTTTGGCACTAGGCAGAGGCTCACTAGGTTCACACCATTCCCCTCCTCCCGTATTCTTGATGGTGCAGTGATTGAGAACCTCTGGATCTGGCTGGATGTTCAATGCATGTGGTTGCCATCCACCAGAAGCTTCACTCAAAACTTGATATACTCTACAGGAATAAAGGTAGTATCACACTTCCGGCCCATCAAGAGATTGTCACAAAGATGATACTCCCAATCTTCCACTAAGGTTGTCATTGTTTGTAGCACTGCTCACATGTCCACCCTTGCCAGACTGGATCCCTTCTTTTACTCCTTCTGTCACTTTGACCTGGACAGTGCCCTCCATACCCATTACTGCTTACTGTGCTCCTCTCTTCTTCCCCTCTCTTCTGTCCAGATGACTTTCCCATTCTGTTTCCTTTATCTCTAAATTCTGGCTTGGCTCCCTACACTTTTACCTTGCCTCTCTCCTCACCGATCCCTCCCCCCCACTACCTCTTACTCCCTTGGCAACTCTAGGCCTTGTTCTCTCACACTGGCCCCAAAGAAATCCTCTGCTGTTCAAGCTGCCTTCTCCTTCTGCTTCCCCATACAGTGCAGCCAGCAGCGATGCAACATAATAACTTGCAGTAAATAACATGTCACTAAATACTTCATAATTGCCATTGAATTACATTGTTCCCTGCAGTATACTGCAGCATTTCATAATATAATGGAGCACTACTGCTTTGTGTCTTGGCTAGCCCAGCTGTTTTTTGAGGCTATCTCCCCTTCAATATCTGCTCTGCTTCCCCTTTCATTCTCTCAGATCACTCCTCTTTGACTTATCCACTCACTTCTGCATCTGGCACTGATATCAGGCCCTCTGCTGTTGCCTGTCACCCTACCTTCTTTGCTCCCCCTTCTGCTCTGCCTCCACATTACTGCATCTCCCTCATTCATCCTCCCAAACTGCAATTATTGCTTCCACCATAAACCCTCTCTTGCCTACTGCACACTACTAATTTGTTCTCCCTCAGCACTTTATGCATTGTAGTAACTTACATAGACTCCCTTGCCTTTCCACAGTTGTCAGTTGTTATTGCTGTTGCGTATCCCCTTGTCTTTGTAATATTTGTACTTTTGCACCTTATTGTTTCTACTGAGATGCTCCCTCTCCCCATTTACCCAGGATGCATCTGGAAGCAAGCTGTTACCAACTTAATATATCTTTTCTGGTAAAACTTTTGAAACAAAGAAATTAAATAAATACATACATAAAAGATGCACAATGTGTCCAGACACTGCTCAAGTGACATTAACTGTCTAAAACAGCAAAGGATCATGCCTGCCTATCTCCTTTGTACTCTAAAAAGGGTTAGCAACCCAAACCACAGACAAAGGAAAAATGCCTGCACTCATGGGTTAAGGTGATTTTCAAGGGTTTTGCACCACTCACCTATTTTGGTAGCTGATGCCGGCAATTATTATTATTCTGTCTTGTGGTGGCCATCAGGTGTCAGTGCTGCTCCAGACAAAAAAAGAATTCCTGCACTTGTGGCTCTTCATCAAGTTGCGACCCTGAAGTGAGAGAGAAAAGTGCTGGAGAGCATGGTTCACTCCAGTCTTGCTCCTGTGACTGCAATAAATGACCATGCAACTCTTCTTAACCTCTATATTCCTCTTTAGTTAAAGTGATTTACCAGCTTTGAGTTAATTTGCCGTCACTCATCTATTCTGGTAGCTGATACATGCAATAGTCATTTCTGGTAGATTTTATAATTTTATTGTCAGTCAGTATTTTAGTGGAAGGGATCGTAGTTTGGCCCCAATGACGTAGCCAACCAATCCCTTCCTCTTCCAAATATCTCTGTCATACCCCCGTGCTTAGGCACATAATGATGTGTGGCTAGGGAGAGTGTTAGGGCTCACCCATTGAAATCAGTGGGGCTCCATTTCTATGGCATTTTATACATAATAATGACCAACTGGCGATTAATGAAGGCCACCACTCGAATAACAAGGCTTTGTTAGTCAAGCGGTGGTCTCCATTAATCTCCAGCTGCCATTGTTCTGTATAAAAATGCCATTGAAATAGAGTCCCACTGACTTTAATAGGTAATGTAATGTAAAATTTATTTATATAAGGAACCCTTCCTGAGTTCAGGGTGCCCTTACAATAATCATCACAATATTTTAAAATCCACAGTCATTATAAAAACATGCATAAACATATATCAAGTGTCATGAAATGCTTGATGAAACAAAATGGTTTTAAGGGATTTGTTAAAACTTTCTACAGTCAAGCTATCTCATATCTGACGGGGTAGAGAATTCCACAGGGTAGGTGCCATAAAGGCGAACAACCTCCCTCCAGATGTTTTCAGGGTTATCCTGGGAATCTCTAGAAATCCCCCCCCCCAATCAGAGGATCGGAGTGAGTGGGCGGGACAATAAGAAGACAGGAGTTCTTTCAGGTAGCGGGATCCCAACTCATGTAGGGCCTTGTAGGTCAACAACATGACCCTGAAGGTATGCTGCCACTGCACAGGCAGCCAATACAGATATCGCAGCACAGGTGTTAAATGACTGAATCTAGGGACCCCAGTCACCAACCTGGCTGCCATGTTCTGCATTAGCTGCACATGGTGGATATCCACCCCCAGTAGCCCTAGATAGAGGGTATTGCAATAGTCAAAATGACTTGTAACTAAGGCGTGGACCAAGGTAGGAAGATCTTTGGGCGGAACCAGGTGCTTCACCCAGGCTATATTCCTTAAATGAAAAAAGGAAAACTTGACTACAGCCGACACCTGTGCCCTCAGGGTCAGGCCCTCATCAAATATAACTCCTAGGTTATGCACCTAGTCGAAGGCCATAAGCAGGGCTCCCCCCAAATATAGACCTGAGGGCTTCGCCCCCACCCCCAACATCCTAGCCCCAGGGTCCACCACCAATACCTCTATCTTTCCAGAGTTCAACCAAAGCCTGCTGGTACTCATCCAATCCTGAATCTCCAATAGGCAGCTGTTAAACACTGTAACTGAGTCAGACTCCCGTTCTAGTACAAAAGGCATGTATAGCTGAGAATCATCAGCATAGCAATGAAAACTCAGCCCATACCGTCTTATAATGTCCCCCAGTGGGAGCATGTACACCGCGAATAACATAAGGGACAACACTGAACCCTGTGGAACTCCACAGGGCAGACAGTACAGGGCCGAGAAATGAATCCCCAACACCACTCTCTGAGACCTGCCCTCCAGGAATGATCGAAACCAACTGTGGACTGCCCCCCTCAATCCACAGGAAAACCACAGGCATTTAAGCATCACCCCATGATCCATGGTGTCAAATACTACTGAGAGATCAAGGGGAACCAAGATGGATCAGACTGTCCGGTCTCTTGCCAACAGGAGGTCATTTAGCACCCGAACAAGATCTGTCTCTGTACTATGCCATTTCCTGAGGCTGGATTGGAGAGGGTCATAGATATTATGGCTGGTTAAATGATCCTCCAGCTGCAAAGTGACCACCTTCTTGATAATTTTCCCTACAAAGGGTAAGTTCAAGACAGGCCTGTAGTTTTCTGGGCAGTCGGGATCAAGGGAGGGCTTTTACAAAAGGGGGCAAACCAGTCCCTCCTTTAAGGGATCCAGAAAGATCCCTCTCTCCAATGAAACAGTCACTATTCCAGTAAGGATCGGGCCAATAACCTCTACACACCTCACTAGGAGGTGAGTAATGCCTGGATCCAGACTACAGTAGGTAGGTCACAGAGTCTGGATAATGCTCATTATATCCATGACTGCCGGTTGGCTAAAGGTGAACCAGATTGACTGGGCATCATTACCACCCAATTGATCAATGCAAGGCCCAGTGGGAAGGCATTGATCTCATGTCTGATGGTGGATACCTTATCAGCGAAGAATTTCACAAACTCCTCACACTCTACCTGTAACAAGGAGTGACCAGACTGAAGACAGGCTAGATTGCACAGTCTGTCCACAGTCCAGAAGAGCTGGGCCAGTCTATTCCTCACTGTAGCAATTTCCCTGGACAGGAATTCTGCCTTTTTATGGGAAATTGCTAATTGGTAGACCTTATAATGATCCAACAGTCTAAGCCTATCAACCTCCAGGTGAGTTTTCCGCGATCATCTTTCCAATCTTTGCCCTCCTTTCTTCAGCTCACGGATCTCCCCAGTAAACAAGGAAGCTCCCAGGTGTGGAGTAAGGGGGCAAACTCAAATTGGAGCAATGACATCCAGGGCCCCCACAACAGCCCCATTATAGGCCAACACCAGGGGCCCTGGGTCAGTACTATCCATTGGCAATCCAGAGAAGTCCAGTTCCATCATTAGGCCTTCCGAGGTAACTCCTCTCAAAGGACAGAACTAAACCAACTCCTTAGGGGCAGGCCTCTTTTGGGGGGCTGCAGAACTGAATCTCAGGGCATGATGGTCAGACCAACTGATTGACTGCACCTCCAGATCAGAGACCTCCATCCTCAGATGGAATATCAAGTCCAGTGAGTGTCCCCCCTCATGAGTTGCAGCAGTAATAACCTGTGTCAGGCCCAATGAATCCATCAGTTGGAGGAGGTTTTGTCCAAATGGTGAGAGTTCATCGTTGACCCAGGCATTGAAATCCCCCTGAATCAACCATCTGGGGGACTCCAATACCATCTCAGCGATGAAGCCCGCAACTTCCCTCAGGAACTCTCTCCCATCACCTGGTGGACAGTAGATGAGAAGGGTCCTGTAGCCTGCACCTGCACCCACTAAACATCCAGCTGGTATCTCCCTGATATACAGTCCCTGTTTAAAACAGACTGCAACCTTCCCGCCCCTACGATCCACTCTCAGGCGGTGAATCACCGAGAACCTGGCTAGAACCGCGGACTCTAAAATGGGGCCCACATTATCATCAAGCCAGGTCTCAGTGATGCAAGCCAGGTCGACTGAGGTAACAACATCCACAACTATTGTGGTCTTATTCCTAACAGACTTGGCATTGCTTAACACCGCCCGAAAGGGAAGAGAATCCAATGATGATTCCACTTCCTGCCTAACCAAGTCAGAACCCTTGGGTATGGGCACAAGGCAAGAAAAACCTCATTCCTGCACCCATTTCACCCCAGGGCATCTCCTGGTTCTCACTATCCCTATCCGACCACTCCTTTCCCATCCCCTGCAAGAGTTCCAGGATTCCTGACCCCTCGCATCCCTCCCTCTTAAGATGCCGAAACCTTGGCACCTATTATACTCTTCCAAAGGAAGTGAAGGACATTCAAAGGGGTGGAGATCCTTCAGTTGTGAGGGGGGAGTACCGCCTGACTGTATCCCCGATACCCCAACACATATCTCCAACACTTCTCAAAACACAATAACTAAACACAACCCATGCAACAGCACTTCTTCCCCCTTATACAAAATTATAGAAAACCTTTATTGATTTAACTCAATTAAAACCTCCCCTTTCCACTAACTATAATAATAACTCCTCCCCTCTCTCTCTCTCTCTCACAGAGAAGGTTGTATTTGAAACACAAAACAAATCAAACTAAATAACAATAATCAACAATAATGAAAGTAAAATAACCCTTAACCTCCTCCACCCACAGGTGCACCCCACACTCTCCCTTGTCATAGGACATCACATATGTCTGAGTGCAGGGGTATGACAGAGCTATCAGGAAGTGGAAGGGATCTGTTGGCAACCTCCTTGGGGACAAACTATGATCCCTTCCACCCTTCCACTAAAATACTTACTGACAACAGGCATCAGCTATCAAAATAGATGAACTGTAGTAAGTTAATACAAAGCTGGTAAATCTCTTTAACTAAAGAGGAACTCACAGTTAAAGAAGAGTCGAATGGTCTTTTATTGCAGTCTCACAGGAGCAAGACTTGAGTGAATCAACCACCCCAGTACTTCACCACTCACTTCAGGGTCACACCTTGAAGAGCCATAACTGCAGAAATTCTTTTTTTGTTTGGAGCAGCATTGACACCTGATGGCCTCTACAAGACAGAATAATAATAATAATTGTTTTTCAAGGAATACAATTGAAACTCTTTATCTTTATAATGTCCTTGTTTGTTGGGGCTTACACACATAGCACTAAACACTAACAGTATGTGGAGGGTTTGGAATTAAGATATGAGGCCCCAAATGCTGGATTTGGGTACAGGTTGTGTGTGTTGGGGGGGCTGATTTTAATGTCTCCTCTTAGGGGGCTCCAATCCATTTGCAGAACCTGCCTTCTCCCCATTCAATTGTTCTCTACTCCACTACTGCAAACTCCAACTCTATTCCAAGCTACAGATATTCCCAGGAATCTTTGTTGCTCCTTCATAACCAGAAATAGTTGCTAAGGTTGCTGGAATGTTAAATTAGACCATTCCATTTGCAACATCAGGGACCACACTTATTGCTGCTTTGCTAGCAACACTGGTTAGAACCACCTAGCTTCATTCAACACACAGTGTTGGCCAGATGTAGAATGGTAGAAGAAGAAGATCAGAGGTAGTAGAGATTGCTGTCAAATAAAGTAGTGCAATTTAAATTGTAATCCAACAGGGACAGTAGTCTTGCAAGCTTTTTGCTGTTGTTATGCTACTTTGCCACAGTGCTTACACAACTCAAGACTTATATGTGGATACCTACAAGTATTAACTATCTAAATAGCTACAGTATATGCAAAATTTATTGCAGGATCAAAGTCCTAATGCTATATGCACAGTTTAACAGATTCTAGCACCACTGAGTGACACAGGCAGAAAACACAGCTTTCTTTCACTCAGATTGCTGCAGACCACCCAGCTTCAGGAAAACACAGGATTAGTGTGACCACAGCAGCTTCTGTGCTTATAGGAGTTGACTTGTGCAGGGGCATGCTGGGTCACCACCTTTCAGTCATGTTGAATCTTCTGCCCTCACTGTATAAGAGTCCACAAATCTTTAGTTTCACAAATAACTTTCTTCCTCTTCAATACTCTTCTGTTCTTTTAGTGTAAGGGTTTCTGCAGTGACCATGATCAGCTGACCAACTGGGAGAGCAAGCAGTAGTAAATGGCAAGCATGACACCTCAGAGATCATAAGGCTCCATTCAGCCTCTTCTTGAATCTCAATCACATTCTGGCCACCACCCGTCTTACTTCCTCTAAAGTCACTAGTCTGGCATACTCCTACTGTATAGGAGTTCCGGATTCAGCGTGATTGGGCTAGGCCAGACTGAACATTTATTTATTTGTTTATTTATTTATTTCAAAAGATTTACCAGGAAAGCCATAAAGAAATGACATACTGAGCTTATATATCTAATTTCCAGATGTGTCCTGGGGGAAGAAGAAGGAGGAGAGTACAGCAATAAGTTACAACAGTCAGACACACACACCAAAAATATAAGTTAGACAAGTAAATAGCAACACATTGAAAAAGATGAGCTAGGCAGAGCATTTGAAGAGCAACAAGTAATATCAGTGCAAACTGGAACACAATTGCTTTATTAACAAGGCACTGCTAGGTAGGGTACTAAAGTGCAGATGGCAGCAATTCAAACAGTTAATGAAGCCTTGTTGGGAATTCACTCAACAGGGAAGGACTGAGGAAATTAGGGGAGAGATGGAAATTACTTGTGTCAAGAGCAGGAGCAGGGGTAATGGTGGTGGTCGTGGTGGTGGAGGGGATTGTAGGCTTTCTTCAAACTCACAGCTACAAGAGATAGCACTTCCTACAATGCCTGTGCAAATCTGCCTTGAGATTGGGTCTGGCCAACATCTCATTCTCAAACTTAGCTCCTGACTGGCTAAGCCAAAAAGGGGTAGACTTGTAATAAAGCATCAGAATCTGGAGTGATGGTGGCCTTTGTCCCCTAAGTCCAGTGCCAGCATGCCCCATAGTTCTTCCATACTTGACCATCCCATCATTATACCTGCCTTATGGGATCAAAAAAGGTTGAGGGACTGGAGTAACTCCTGTAGGGGTTTGTGATCATAAGTTGAAATAAATTAAAGGGTGCCTCCACCCTGCTAAAGTTAAGAGGGTTAAAGACCAGAGTATTATTGACACCCGCAAAACAACACCATCCAAGTGTGGGCCCATAGATCAAACCAATTAACTTCCCACACAGTGCAATATTAAATATGCTTAAATGCAAGGTAGACAATGCAACTGACACAGTTGCAAAATTTCAACCCAGAAAGGGGCTTTGTTGGGGGTCAGAAACAATGGGTTTAGTGGAGAAAAATAGGTTAAAGCAATGCAAGACAGGCCCTGTCCACACTATATGTAGTTTTTAAAACATTATCTAAAACATTTTTATTTCCATGTTTGAGTATGGTTGTCAGAGCATCCTCACTTCCCTCCAACAACTGTGCTTGCCTATTGGAGTTCCCAGGCAAGATTGTGGCAGAACCACAAAGTGTGCGGTGCTGCAAAGCATGTCGGGATATTTGCAATGGGATGAAGTCACGCATCCGGATGAAAATGATGTTAAACAGTTCAAGGGATCACCGTGAGCTTGTCAATATGTGTAAGTCCTTCCATTTCATTGTGGCAGCATTACAGAGCCACAGAAGCATTACAGTGGTGCCTTAGACTGTGTCACAGCAAAGTTTGCATCCACACTACAGTTAACATGGTTTAGGGCAACCCGTTTGGTCTGAAATCATGTTAGAAACCTGCTCCCATCAGGTTTCAAGTATGGTTTTTAAACATGATTTGCAGCGTGATTTTGCCATGCAACGGTGTGGAAGAGAACCTTCTGGCAGGGTTTTTAAACAGGATTAGTGGCGTGGTCTTGCCGTGCTACGGTGCGGATGGCAGCCTTCTGGCAGGGTTTTTAAACAGGATTGGTGGTGTGGTCTTGCCGTGCTATGGTGCGGATGGCAGCCTTCTGGCAGGGTTTTTAAACAGGATTGG
Source organism: Neoceratodus forsteri (assembly GCA_016271365.2). Taxonomy (NCBI): domain Eukaryota; kingdom Metazoa; phylum Chordata; order Ceratodontiformes; family Ceratodontidae; genus Neoceratodus; species Neoceratodus forsteri. The sequence goes on from CM057459.1 coordinate 627,410,808, forward strand.
TGGCGTGGTCTTGCCGTGCTACGGTGCGGATGGCAGCCTTCTGGCAGGGTTTTTAAACAGGATTGGTGGCGTGGTCTTGCCATGCTACGGTGCGGATGGCAGCCTTCTGGCAGGTTTTTTAAACAGGATTGGTGGCGCGGATGGCAGCCTTCTGGCAGGGTTTTTAATCAGGATTGGTGGAGTGGTCTTGCCGTGCTACAGTGCAGATGGCAGCCTTCTGGCAAGGTTTTTAAACAGGATTGGTGGCGTGGTCTTGCCTTGCTACGGTGCGGATGGCAGCCTTCCGGCAGGGTTTTTAAACACGATTGGTGGCGTGGTCTTGCCGTTCTATGGTGTGGATGGCAGCCTTCCGGCAGGGTTTTTAAACACGATTGGTGGCACGGTCTTGCCGTGCTACGGTGCGGATGGCAGCCTTCCGGCAGGGTTTTTAAACACGATTGGTGGCACGGTCTTGCCGTGCTATGGTGTGGATGGCAGCCTTCCGGCAGGGTTTTTAAACACGATTGGTGGCACGGTCTTGCCATGCTATGGTGCGGATGGCAGCCTTCTAGTACGGTTTCCAAACACGATTGGTGGCACGGTTTTACCGGGCTACGGTGTGGATGGCAACCTTCTAGTACGGTTTCCAAACACGATTGGTGGCATGGTTTTACCATGCTATGGTGCGGATGACAACCTTCTAGTACGGTTTCCAAACACGATTGGTGGCACGGTTTTGTCGTGCTTCGGTGCAGATGACAACCTTCTAGTATGGTTTTAGAACATGATTGGTGGCAAGGTTTTATCGTGCTACGGTGCGGATGACAACCTTCTAGTACGGTTTTTAAACACGATTTGTGGCAAGGTTTTATCATGCTACAGTGTGGATGACAACCTTCTAGTATGGTTTTTAAACATGATTTGTAGGATGAGAACCTTCTAGTATGGTTTTTAAACATGATTTGTAGCATAGTTTTACCATGCTACGGTGTGGCTGACAACCTTCTAGTATGGTTTTTAAACATGATTTGTAGCATGGTTTTACCGTGCTACGGTGTTGCTGACAACCTTCTAGTATGGTTTTTAAACATGATTTGTAGCATGGTTTTACCGTGCTACGGTGTGGATGACAACCTTCTAGTGTGGTTTTTAAACATGATTTGTATCATGGTTTTACCGTGCTACGGTGTGGATGGCAACCTTCTAGTATGGTTTTTAAACATGATTTGTATCATGGTTTTACCATGCTACGGTGTGGATGACAACCTTCTAGTATGGTTTTTAAACATGATTTGTATCATGGTTTTACCACGCTACGGTGTGGATGACAACCTTCTAGTATGGTTTTCAAACATGATTTGTAGCATGGTTTTACCACGCTACGGTGTGGATGACAATCTTCTAGTATGGTTTTCAAACATGATTTGTAGCATGGTTTTACCACGCTACGGTGTGGTTGACAACCTTCTAGTTTGGTTTTTAAACATGATTTGTAGCATGGTTTTGTTGTGCTGCAGTGTGGATGAGAACCATGATTGCCGTTCTTGTAACATTACAGACTGCCGGTAACATTATAAGAATTCAAGTGTGGACAGGGCCTAATATTAGCAGTGGCAGTGGCAGCTTCTTGTTACGAAAGTTCACTCACTCCCTTCATTATATTAGTTACCTACACTGTATAAACCTCCAAACCCCACACCCTGACCCCTCACTGGTACCAGTAGCTAACCTCGAGTCCCTTAGAAAGCTTTCTGGTAAAGTTACTGGGTACTTAGCCCTTAACTGATGTAGGTCCATGCACAGTTACATTTCACATGATTTTGCAGGTGAAGAACAAAAACACACATAAATCTTCCAGCAATGTTTGGACATCTATTTTCATTTTATCCAAGTGTCTCTGTCTCTGTCTCCTTCTCTCAGCATTGCCACCTTTTAGGTTTCTTGCTGGGCCCTGTGAATTAATTGCCCCTCCAGGACTTCTCAGCTCATTCTCTCCTACTATGTCTTTTCATACCCATCACCACCTTTTTTTCCCAGCTTCTATTCTTACCTTGCCTATTCTCATCACTTTTTCTCCTAGATCCTCCCCCTGTTTTCTTTCCTCACATATATACCCCTTATTTTCTCTTACCTTTCCACTAACTTAGATTTCTTTCCTTTTTTAGATAATTTCTCAAGAAGCTCTATGGTCGAGTCTAACCTTATTGTCCATGTTCATTTAATATTACCACTTTTATTTTGTTTTCAGCCAACATGCTGACGCAGCACCATTTTTTTTCAAACACAAATTAAAGTGTGTTATTTGTATCCAGTACCCAGATGGCCTGTTTGTAATCATGAAGTCAAACCCAGATGGCAGCTGAAGGCAAACAGTCCAGTTCCATGTAAAGTCTTAAATGCCTAGTGACTAAACTACCTGCAGTACAAATTGAAAATTGCAGGACCAAGGTTGTGTTGGGTTACTAACAATTCTGGGACTAACAGTGCCATCCTCACTGGATGTACCAGCTCTCAGCAGCAGTTACTGGTTCAGTTCACCATGGCTCCAGCAGTTCAGTTCATTTTTCAATAACTCAGGAAACTGATTCAGCTTGAAGAAACTCTACAGGTCTGCTCAGCTCTGGCTCTCTTGCTTAGTCACTTTATTCCAGACAGAGTACCTGTTGAGGAGCACCCCCAACCCACCCCTTGCCTAGTGTCTCTGCAAAGCAACTCCTAACACTGCTGGCTGGTACCAGACTGAAGTCATGAGTGGTGATGAGTCCTCAGACTGGATGTTGGAGCCTCACAGATTACAGATCCATAGGTCTGTTCCAACACAAAGTCTCTCAGTTTGCACTGAAGAACAAAACTATCGGGTGACTTACCCTTACAGAATCTCTCTTTCTCTCTCTCTCTCTCTCTCTCACTCTCTCTCCAGTTGTTGTGATTACTTCTATCAATTTATTTCTGAATTTAGCAACTATAGGTGTGTGAGTAATGAATATTAATTCCCCAGTATCATGACCATTAAGGTTCTTGAATATATGCTTGAATAATGATGTTTTTACTATCCATGTTCAGCCAAGGGTATTTGGAAAAAAAGGTGGCTAGGATAGGTCTCCTGGCTACCCTCTGTTTTGATTCCAAATTTTTACAACTACCTACCCTTTCTTTGTGGCCCCATACAGATAGGGAAAGTGATAGACAGCTCCTGGCACCTGACCATGTGCCAACATCACCTTTAGTATGATGCCATCCTTCATAGCCTGCCTACTACATTGATAAAAAATCATGAATCAGTCAGTCTGTGCCCACCACCATCACTCCCCCAAGCCCAAGCCTTGATTAATCAATCAGCTTTATTTTTTAAAAGCGCCTTTCCAAAGCCAAGGCACTTTTACAATAGATAAAACAAATTCATAAGTTAAAACAGCCTAAAACTAATCATTGAAATATACTTAGAAGTCAGAATAGGCCAAACTAAATAAATGTGTTTTTAAAGCAAATTTAAAACTTTGGACAGTCAGGCAATTTTGCATCCAATTTTGGGGGTGAACTAGTGTAAAATATCCCTGCTAGCTCTGTCAGCCCACCTCCCTCCTCCCACCACACCATGAATGAGTACAACTGGGGGCAGGCATGAACGATCATGAGGGTGGGGTTGTGGCAGTAGCATCAGTACTGATGCTAGGCAGTCTAATTGGTCAGGCTACCTAGCATCACAACTAATGAGACCACACCACCTTCCTGAAATGTCCATCAATGGCAAATTCCAAAATTGTATGTTATCACCCTACTCTGCAACTGTGTGTCCCTGCCACTTCCTGAAATTTCTGTGTCCATGCTCCATTGTTAAACTACATGTTGCCAACACAATCTGAAATCAAGCATTACAAGTCACATGATCAAATTATGCATCCCTGACATATTATGAAATTGCATATCCCTGCAACATTACATGACTACAGTATGTGCCCCCAACTCAGAAATGGTGTTTCTCTTCAACATTCAAAAAATGTGTGCCAATGCTACATTTTAAATTTCAGCATCTCTGCCACTTTTCAAAATTATGCATGTCAGCTACAGTACTTTATGAGATTGTATCATTGCTGCATTTCAAAATTTTAACCAGGATGCATTCTGAAAGCTCATACCTGCAATATTCTGCAATTATGCATTCTTAAAATTCTAAAGCCATGTTTGCTGATGCATTTCCAAACCACCACCCCCCATCACATTCTTAAACATCTTGCATCTGCATATTCTGGAAAGGTATGCACCATATATATCAACTCAGTGGCAGCTTTTCTTTTTCAAATGTTTACTACCATTTCAGTTTTATATAACTCATACTGTACCTCTCAACCTTCTGCCTCACAAACCATGGACACGGCTTAAAGAAACCAGGAACAAAGGACCAAAATCAGGGACACATCATAAAAATTGGTGGCATCTACTAGGCAAGCTAGCAGAATAAGGGGAGTAGTCTAAGATATGTTTTTGAAGAAGAACAAGCCTGTAGCTTTAATGTTTGACATTGTTTTGTGCTTACAGGACCTACTATTCAATCATGGAAACCCCAATTTTAGGTGGGACAGATGCAAATTCTAAGGCAGAATCAAGGATGTTCCTGAAAAATCAAGAACAGTTGAGAGTTATGGTGTAACTTGAGGAAATACTGTAAATCATATAAGGTAGCTGGCAGGGAGGACAGGACTGTGAGTTCTGGAGCTGATGTCATCAGTAGCTTTTCACTGCAACTGTTTTTTTGTCATGAAATTAAATTAGGTTTATAAAATGGCCTGTAACTTTTAAATAAATCAATTTAGAGATCTAAGTGCTTTGTATGAGGTTTATTGTGGATATGTTGATCTCAATTCTGAATTTACTGATGTTACCCATGGAAATTCTGGCAGGACTCCCTCTTTAAACAATAGTCCAGGTTTTAAAGATGGCACAAAACTCAAATGTTATATAAGATTTCTGTCATCCATGTTAAGGAAAAATGACTGAGCTTTTGAGTGGATATGCTCCACTTCCATTATTCCAACAGATATTGCACTTCAAAGTAATATGAGGTTTGTGACATTTTACTCATCATACTGTATTGTTGTCTTCAGTGCGGTGAATGTGAAGCCACTTCCTTGACAATAAAGGGCAAACTGTCTAATGAAATTTCACTGTTCTGCGATCTTCTGATGGGAACAGATTTCTAGAATAATAAAGCCCACTTGATACTAACAAGCAGTGAAATAAGTCTTTTAAATTGATTAGCAACTGTGGCTCAGTGGATAATTAAAACTGATTAGCAGAATTTCGATTCTGTGTAGTAAAGAGCTTCACTAATTTAATTTTTCTATCAAAACACTGAACTTTTCAAGCAAAATGAGCTGAGCTACCTGGAAGTAATGTGAATAATATAATACGTATCTCCATGTTTCTTAAAACAACTCACTTAACATGTGACTGTTTTTACACGTGATATGAATTTTTTTTAATTATTGGTAGTAGTAGCTTAACTTTTCATAACCCTGACCTGCATCTTTATGTCTCTTCTACTAAGCAAGAGCTTTGTAACTCAGTTCCAGATGTATCCTGGGTACAGGGGGAAAGAAAAACAATACAGAGAAGCAATCACATCAGTACGAGCACTGAATATCACACATAAAGTGGCAGGAGTAAAGTGAATCACAGAAAATAATTACGTTACCATAAAACAGCATAAAAAACAGGTACTAAGTACTGAACGTAAAAGAAAAATTTAAAGGTAAAACATAGCAAATAGGTAAGCATGCAGGGAGAGGAGCAACAGTGTGCAAACATTAATTATGCAAGACAGACCATAATGACATGTAACATGTGAAAGAAAGGTGAGGAAGAAGCACCAGCCTGAGCAAGAGGTTTTAAACCAAATCACAAAGTTTTGAGTCAGTTTAAACTTGTTTTTTTTTTGCACTTTGTGCCACTTGGAGTTTTTGACCCAAACAATAAAAAGCTTGGTCATATTAGGGTGGGACTTTTGAATGCAGCCAATTGGGAGCTGTCTGAAATCAGCATAAATTCCACTTCTAATGTGTCCCAAAGCATGAGTGGAACAGAGCAAGAGTGGAACAGGATTGCCTCTTATGTGTCAGCAGCCATGGGCGGGTGACAGCAGGCATGCAGGGAGCTCTGCTGGTTCACTGAAGTAAGGTAGAGTACCTGTATACTTGTTACTGCCTTTGTAAGATAGTACAGAGGAAAGTGGCGGGTAACAGCTGTTATGTGGGAATGGAGGAGACACTCTGTCTAGAGTAATTGAACATGGGGAAAAGATTAAGTTAGAAGGGGAAAACAAAAAACACCTGTAATGTAGGAATAGAGGTAACACCCTATTTAGGGTAAGGGTTAGCAGAGCATAAAAGAAGCCAAAAGAAGAAAACTTAAAACACCCTATTTAGGGTCAAGATATAAAAGGGTTAAGAAAAAGGAAACAAGGGGAACTGTAGAAAAACCCTATCTAGGGTAAGGGTACAAAATTGTTTCCAGTTAGTATAGTGAGTATACAAAGGGGAATGTTGGTAGTGGTACAGTGCAGTGGTTATGGAGTGGCAATTTTCAGAGAGGCCTTCTGGAGCCTGTGTTGCTGTCCCATCTACAACCACCTCTCCTGGCTGAGGCAGGAAGCCCCTAGAATCTAGGCAGAGTTGGCTAGGAGTCAGGGGACCTCTTCCCCAATTAAGGTGCCACCGAGTCAACCACTGTTGCCACAGAGAATGCCAATAGGAGGTCTGGCTGGACTGTGGTGGGCACCGGGAGGTTGGGGGCAGTGGGTTGCAGGCACATTCTTCAAACAGGGTCACTATGTAACACATTCACTGCTCTGGTAGGATGGGACTTCTGGGAGAAAGCACCCATGGTAGTGGTCAGGGAGGGTATAGAGGTAGCAGAGGCCATAATATGGGAGGAAGAGGACCCCAACAGAAGGGGAATTAACCTCTGGTAGGAGACTGTATTGTTAGGGGGCTAGACTGTGGAACAGCAAGGGAGGGAAAGATAGTGGTGAGGTGCCTACCTGGCACCTCAGCACAGAAGAATGGAGAGCAAATTCTAAAGATCACTACAGCAGCAGGGCAGGATGAGGGCTGGATGATTTTTCCCACCTGGGGATGAATGATCTGGACAGGGAGAGAGCTGGAATTATGCAGGGAGATTTTAGTGAGATAGGGTGGGGATTTAGGCAGGTAGCATACTTAGCTGTTTTCACTGAGGTGCTGCCTGTCTACAATGGAAGTTGGACAGCATTCTCTGCAGCAGGACCTTTAACTCATGGTTGATGGAATGGTGTAGACAGGAAGGCATCTGTCTATGATGAGGACTGGGGACAAATCTGGAGGGATAAGAGCCTATACAGAAGTGATGTCCTGTATCATCCTAGGAAGGGAATCGCAATCCTCAGTGGACAGTTTAAATGTTACTTTGGCAAACATTTAACCTAGCCAAGAGGGTGGTGGAAGAAATCAGAGAGGCAGAAACTGCCACCCCCCACAGAATGAAGTAGAGAGAATGGAACACTTGAGGGGAGGTAAATCTTCCAGGGCTCAAAATAAGGAAAAAGGCAGAGTGGTAGAAAAGAAAAGGATGGGAACACAAGCTGCAAAAAGAGATGGGAAAAGGAGGTAGGGCAATATGGAAAAAGGAGGGGGGGGTCACAGGCAGAGTGGCAACAAAATATGGAAGGCCATGTATGCAAATTGAAGAAAATTGGGCAATAAAATTCTGGACCTAGAGGCCATGATAGTGGTGACAGACTAGGATACCATGGCCATTACTGAGTCACATTGCCCAGGAAACCACCACTGGGACATGGTCATACCAGGCTATACTCAGTTCAGGAAAGACAGAGTGGGAAGGAAGGAGGGCATGGTGGTGCTGTACTTAAAGGAGGGTATTAAAGCAATGAAGATAGATGGAATTCAGAGGGGATGGAAAGCTTGGAGATACTGTGAGTAACCATGGAGATGGGAGACAGAGTCGCTATTCACACTGGCATCATTTACAGACCTCCAACACAGGGGGAGAAATTAGATAAGGCACTGGTGGAAGCCACTGGCACAATGGCAGAAAAAGGGGAGGTGCTGCTAGTAGGGTACTTCAATCTGCCAGGTGTAGATTGGTGCCTCCCAATTGAAGCTTCAGATAGAAGCAGGGATATCCTGGACTTCCTGCAAGGGGAATATCTCAGGCAACTGAGCAGGCAGCCCATTCCTGATGTTCATTAACATGAACAGTATTGCAAACACCAAGGTGTGAGGCCACTTGGGAACCAATGCAAACAACATATGCATATCAGTGGAAGCAAACTACACAAGAAAGAGGGTCCTGGACTTAAAGAAGGACAAATTTTTAAAAAAATATTTGAATGCCTCAGAGAAAACCTAGCGACTGAGGCATTCTCACAGCTGGTGATAGGGATTCTCTATACTGTGTGCCAGCCAATTGCTGCAAGTTAGACCAGCTTTTTACTGGTCTAGGTTGTGTCAATCCTGAGTACCCTTTTCATGGGGCTTGTGCCACACGTTTGAAGCAAGTTGCCATAAAGTGGGAAAACTGTCACATCTAAAGTCAGGCTCAGTTATGGCAAAGGTGTTTGGCAACTAGAAACCCTGCTTATAACTCAGCCATCATTGTCCATAGCACTGCAAAATTTAGCATGCCTCATCTTAATCTTAAGGCCTACTAGTGCTGTAAGTTCTATAAAAATCTATTTGGTAATTTTCTAATTATAAGCCTACATTAATAAACATTATCACTTATCTGTTGCTGAATTGTTTTAGTAAAGGCAAAGTAAAGTGGTGTTAGCAAATGTGATATTGTTCCTGAATGTTGACCACAGAGTGTTATATGTGCGTATTTTTGCCTATTTATTAGTTGAATTTTTTTGACAACTCATACAGAAAAAAAGTTTACAGATTTAAGGCATGAAACTTACAAGTTGGTTAGATGCTATGGAAGTATAAATCTTTTTGGTGGATTGGTAAAAAAAGACATTTAATTCATTTTTAAGTTATTCACGATTACATTGGTTGTGCATGCTCATTCCTGAGTGATTTCTTTGTACCCCAACTTTTTTCTCTGAGCTTCATTAGATGGACTTAATAGAACTGATTATTCACCTGATATCCTCCTTGTTCTTTACTGGGGCACCCTCCCTTAAAAAGAAAGCAACATACTCCTCTTCTTGTCAGACCTGATTCCTCATAATACATCGTAATAGCTGGAATTCCTCATTTTTGGTGCTTCACTCATTTCCTTCCCCACCATGTCTCTGTGAGTGCTTTTAAGTCCTTGACTACCAAGTGCTCAGGCTAGTCAATTTTGCTGGCTGTAATTCTCATATAACCTGCTTTCAAGGGAGAATTGTTGCCCATATCTGCTTCCTTACTCCAACTGGGGTCTACTATTCTTATGCTAGCTAGCTCTTCTGTCCTTCCCTTGGTGAAACTATTCTCATCTAATTCCTGACAGTGGCTAACCCCATGTACTAGCTGCCTCCCATATTCTTTAAATCCCCACACTGCCCTGCTCATTGGCATTGCCAGCTCCCCCCTCCCTCTTGGCACAACTGCAGCTCATCCTGAGCATGCAGGCTTTCCTTGACCCAGAATACCCACTAGTTGGAAAGAAAAAGAGGACCCTCTCTCTTTCAATGGAATCTTAGGAATAATTAATTTTCATAACAGTCATTTGCGTGCCTCACAGGCTTAGAGCTATGACGACCTTGTAGAAGATCCCTCTGAATATCTTTCCCTTTAGGAATGTCACTAATTCACTAATTCAATGAAAGATCTCCATATGTCTTCAGAACATGTTTTCTTATTGCATATTGCACAAACCTTGTGGCTCCTTCTTCTAGCTGCAGTGCTTGGCTATGGATCACATTCCTTTGACATGTTGCTGCAGGCAGCAAAATCAACTTACCTGCACTGACATCATGGTCCTGCAATGCCTGCCAACCATCTTGCTGATTATGCTGTACAGTCTCATATGAATGCTCCCTTTTTACCACTCTGCACTACCATTTCCTTCCTGTCCTACGGCAGGTCAGATGTATGATTGGGCAAATGTATGGACATGGCTTACACAACATTATCACAAAATGCTACAATGTTCATAAAACTCATGAAGTTTAACTTTAAGTAGTAATCTTATGTTGAACTTTTCTGGCTGCTGCTAACTTGGCTGTCCTTCAAGAGATTAGAACATTGACACATAGAGCCTCTATTGTGCAGTAGGATCTATAAACCTGACACACCTTGCAACATTGCATTCTCTAGTTTTATGGTTACAGAGGCTTATAGTTTTTGTAATGTACTTTCTTGTAAAGTTTCATTAAAACATTTCCAAGTTATGACAGGGGTTTAATAAGACCCTATCCAGTTTTGTATACAGAGAGAGTTAAAAGCAATGATCTGGTCTGTCCTCTCCTATTTCTACCTCTTCTCTGTCTTTTTCACATCTGACTGTGCAATCAAATGTTCCTGTGACACCAAAGGAACTGGCCACTGTGAAGCCCCCCTCCCCCCACACACACACCAGCTATCTCCCTGCCTTCAATTGCTGTTTCTTGCTTTTTCTGTCTTTTCTTTCCCCCTTACTTCTCTATAGTTAAAAAATATATGTGAATCTTTGTGTGAAACTGTGTGAAACTGGGATCTCTTGGCTTGAAAATGTTTATAGTTATATTGTTGAAATGATTGCAAAACACTATATGGAACTTAGAGGGTTAATCTTAAGATGCAGTTTCACCTCCACAAGCTCATTTGTATAGTTGTCAACAGGAAATCAGTTTTGGGATGCAACGTTCTTTTTGTTGCAATTGCAGGAAAGAAATAGAAAAAATGCTGATACATTTTGTGAGAAATAGGAGATGTATCTTAATGAGCTTTGGATGCAGATGTTAACTGCCAGGAAAAGACATTATGCAGTATATGAAAAGAGTGATCTCTTGTTAGAGAGGTAGAGAGAGAGAGAGAGAGAGACTGAGATTTAGATTTAGATTTAGACACACCCTCAGATGAAAGAATATGTTTTGTTTGAACTGCCTGAAAAAGAGGTTTAGATTTAGACACACCCTCAGATGAAAGACTATGTTTTGTTTGAACTGCCTGTAAAATGCTATCCTGCACAGTTTTATTTTTTTTATGTTATTGTTATTGATAATAATAAAACCAAACCTGTGAATTTTATTACTTTTCCTGGTTTGCCTATGCTTCCTGACCAGTGCCTTAACCACAGTTGGTGTTAGCAGTGGGATTTATGCTGTCCATACTGTACACCAGGAGTTTTGTGTGTGGTTACTAGACTTGGTACCAGGGAAGCATGGAAGAAAGGTATGGATCCAGGAACAGCAAGCCCAGGAGTGATTGCTAAAAGAATGGCAGCCAAACTAGAATCAGAAACAAAAGACCAAACTGAGACTGTACAGCCAGAACCAGTGATGGAAGAAAAAGAACAGTCAGGGACAGAACCTGCCTTCTTCAAATGATGGGTTGTACAACAAAGATAGGTGGACAATCAGAGAAAAGAAGAGATGCAGTAACAGAAGCAGCAGAGAAAAGTAGAGATGCAGTGATGACCTGATGCCTTGAAAGCTATCAAAGCTGGAGGATCTGGTACAGGTCCAGTAGATCAACAAAACACAAACAACTTAAAAGACATTAAACTATCAAAGTTGTGTCTAAAGATAATATCAAAGCATACCTGACAACTTTTGAAAGGGTAGCCAGAACCTGCCAGTGGCCTAAACATCAATGGGCAATCAGGCTGGTACTTTGTCTGACAGGTAAAGCTCAACTTGCCTACAGCAATATGGACAATTCACAGTCAGAAACATATCACATAGTGAAATGAGAAATCCTTAACAGGTATGACATCTCAGGAGAAACATACAGGCATTGATTCCAGTTCCTCACATAGAATTCAGTCAATGATCCCCAAAAAGCCTTTGGTGGCTTAAGTCAGACAGCATAACAGTCCCGCAGATCATCGAAATATTTGAAATAGAACAATTCACCAACATCCTGCATACAGACATGCAGCTTTGTGTAAACAAACTCCAACCAGAAAGTGGGGAAAAGGCTGTTTCTTTGGCTGAAGACTATCAGATGACCAGACATGCTGCAGCAGTGAAGTAACAGCCCAAGAATAGTAAGACCCTCTTTTTCATGATTCAACTCCAGGTCAGATAAGAACTGTCATTGGGGTAAAAAATCTGAACCCAAAGACTTTGTTTGCTATAACTGTAATAAGCCAAGCCATATTGCAAAAAAAGTCATAAAAATAAGGAGGTTAACATTGGAGCAAATTTGGCCATAGAAAATTGGGGCAACTATTTAACAGATGTCAAGGTAGGAGATAAGACTGTGAAGAGACTTACAGATTAGAGAAGCCAACAGCCTCTGGCACATGCTGAAGTTCTGAGAAAAGACTGTGCAAAAGGACCAGATACTGGGGTCATATGCATCCACATGGACACGCAACACTATCATACCACACAACTTACTCTGAGCATTAATGGGATGTTGCAACAAATGAAAGTGGGGTAGTTCCCAAGTTTCCTTTACCTGTGATTATTGAAAATGACTTTCCAGTATCTGTGAAGTTAAGCGCAGCAGGAGTAAATCCTGCTGTGTCAGCAGCTGTGATAACAAGAGCACAAGCAAAGAACATTTTAGATGTTAGGGACACTTTTCCTTTTGGTGACTTTAGTTTGGACTTGTTTGAGCATAGCTCTAATATCTGGAAGTCCAGAAAAGAAAGAAGACACTGGAAAAAACAGTGGCAACAAAAGACTGATTTACATAAGAGTTGATATATGAAAATGTTGAAACTAAACTGATACCTGCTTGTGATTTTGTTTTTGTGCAAACTAATGATGTTTCTTTCCAATGTTATTTTAAGCAGTAGGGGATGAAACCATGTTTAAAGAATGTAATGGGCTACTTTACAGAATTTGGGTTAATCCTCAGATGTAGGAACACATAAAGCAATTGGCCATACCAAAGAAGTATAGAAGTGAGTTATTACAGGTAACACATGATAGTTCTAGGGCGGGTCACTTGGGGAAGGACTGTACCCTTGCCAGACTGCTGTACAGATTTTGCTGGCTGGGGATTCATTAGGATGTTGCTACCTATTTTCCATTCTTGTGCTGAATGTCAGAAAGTAGCCCCTGTGATAAAAAATACAACTTAACCCTGGTACCCCTGCCCTTGATAGATGTGCCTTTTGAGAGAATTGCAAAGGATGCGATTGGTCCCTTAGACAAAAGTAAAAAGGATAATGGATTGATTTTGTTATTATGTGACTATGCTATTTGATACCCAGAGGTAATTCCAGTGTGTACTGTGACAGCCACAAAAGTGGCAACAGAGCTTCCCAACATTTTCAGTAATATGGCCATACCTAGAGATTATTTCTGATCAAGGTAATATTTCTGGTGCTGCATTACTGAAGGAGCTGTACCAACTGCTAGGTATCATTGCCATAAGAACCTCCCCTTATAACTCTCAGACAAATGGTCTTGTTGAGCATTTTAATCAAACCCTAATACATATATTAAAAAGGCTTGTGAAAGGGGAAGGGAAAGAACAGGATCAATATTTATCTTACCTGCTTTTTGCTTACAGAGAAGTGTCATAAGCATCAGCTAGTTTTTCATCCATTGAAATGCTGTATGTTAGACAACCTAGAGGGCCACTAGATGTAATAAAAAAACACGGGAAGATAATCCCCCTATAAAAGAATCTATTACATCTTATATGTGTACCTTTTTTTTACATGGTGCACCCACTACATTCCTGCAGTACATGGATGTAATTCAAGTCCCTCACATTGGTTATTATGCTGCTTACCTGGATGATGCCATGGTATTTTTTTTATTTTATTTTTTATTTGTAAAATCAGTTTACAACCTTTGAGCCAGAGGCTCGTTTCCAAAGGTACTTCGTCACATAAAGACATACATTGTGTTTTTGGTTACATAGCGTAAGTTTGCAAAACAATAGGTGTTCAACAGAGGCGCCACGTCACACTGTGGTCAGACAAATACATTTGGGTTACAGGGTACATGTAAGTTGAGAACAGGTGTTACACAAGTTGGTATCAATAGTGAGTAATCTAGTAGGTAAACACTGAAACAGCTGGTACTGGCCAGGTTAAACATAGGCACGGTGTACAGGGAAGTGGTGGTGGGGATGGCTAGGTGGAGAGCTGCCTGGAGGGCGTTGTCAAGAAAAGTAGAGGTGGAGGCTACTTTCAGAGACAGGAGCAGTTACGAGTGTTGATGATGTAGTTTCGAAGGGTGGTTTTGAACTTAGAGATGGTGGTGGCATTGGAGATGGGGCAGGGAGAGAGTTAAACCAGGTTGGGGCTCTATAGCAGAAGGACCTCTGGCCACAGCTGGTTCTTGATCTGAGGACCATTAGAGTGGTCTTGTTGGAAGACCGTGTTGCAATAGTGGGAGGGCTCTGGTGGATGGATGCCATTACCCCAGGGGGGGAGAGCCCGAGTAGGGTTTTTTTTGTGAGGAGACAGGTTTGGTATTGGAGCCGTTCATCCAGGGTAAGCAATTTAGCCTCAACATACAGCTGACAGGTGTGAGTGAGCCTGGGGGCACCAGTAATCAATCTGCAGGCTTTGTTCAGGGTTAAGTGAATTTTTTTGAGTGCAGTGGTGTCAGCAGCACCATAGACTGGTAGGCCATAGTCTACAAGGGACAGAACAGATGATGTAACAGCTAGCCAGAGAGCATTTGGGGGAAGGCAGGTTCTATGGCGGAAGAGAATGCCCAGCCGTATGTTAGTGGCGGATGTTAGGGCATCGATGTGGTTGTGAAATGTGAGGGCTGAGTTGAAGGTAACCCCAAGGTATTTGTAGGAGCAGACTTGTTCCAGTGGCTGATTGGTACTTGGAAGGATATAGAGTGAGTGGTTGCTAGCTTTGTTTTGGGGGTGGGAAAAGAGCATAGCTTTGGTCTTTTTAAGATTGATGACGAGTCTGCGCTCCTTAAACCAGGTTTCAGCACTGTTGAAAGACTGCTGTAGGGTGTCCTGGAGGGAGACGGGATTGCGGTGGGTGGCAAAAAGGACAGCGTCATCTGCATACAGTAGAATTTTGCCAGGGCATGCACTGGGCAGGGTGTTCAGATAGAGCGAGAAGAGAAGGGGGCCCAGGATGGAGCCTTGGGGGACCCCAGAGTGAATGGGACGGGTATCGGAGACTGTGCTATTGATTTTTACACACTGCGATCGAGCATCAAGATAGCTTGTGCACCATGCTAAGGGGCCAGCCGAGAGACCAGTGTGGCAGAGTGCATTCAGCAGAAGTGGATGGGAGACGGTGTCGAAGGCCTTTGAGAGGTCAATGAACACTGCACCAGCTAGGGAGCTGGTATCCAAGGAGGAGTGTAGGAAGTTGGAGAATTCAATTAGGGCAGTGCTGGTACTGTGACCAGCACGGAAGCCATGTTGCTCTGGGCATAGAATGTTATGCTTAGCCAGATAATCAGTGATTTGAATGGCCACCACTTTCTCCAGGGCTTTAGAGATGGGGGAGGATGGAGATTGGCCGGTAGTTGTTGGCCGATGACCTGTCGCCTTTGTGAATTGGTGTGATAATGGCTATTTTCCACGCTGGGAAATTGTCCCAGGCAGAGTGACTGGTTAATTAGGCTGGTGAGTGGGGCAAGGACTTCATCTAGCACCAGCCTGAGGATACTGGGATCCAGTGAATCACTGCCGGGACTGTTGCCATTCAAAGCTTTGGCTAGGATGGGTCTGGCTTCCCGGGTGGAAATCTTGCGCAGGTGGAAGCTGGGGCACTGGAGGACAGGGGGAGGTTGGTTGGGGGGAGGGTCAAAGAAATTACTAGGGAGGACTGAGCTAAGGTCAGTGAAAGTGGTGTTGAACCAGTTAGCTATGGTGGCAGGCTCGGTGGTGGTAGTGCCATTTCTAGTGAGCTGGGATGGGGCAGGGGAGCGAGCTTTTCCATTAAGTTGCTTAATATTATCCCAGAAAGTCCGGGCCGAGCCCCAGGAGGAGGTAAGGGAGGCCTGGTAATGGTCAGCCTTGATTTTCCTGATGGCCCATGAGCACTTATTCTGGGCTGCATTGTAAGCCTGCCTATCAGACAGAAGACCCGTTTCAGTGGCAAGGTGCCAGAGGTTATCCCGATTCCTTAGTAATTGTAGAAGGGCGGGCTAACCAGGTGCATTCTGTTTTGGGACGGATTTTGGTGAGGCAAAGAGATCGCAGGCCATGTTGAAGGTGTGAGATGAAGGCGAGGGGCAGTGTCAATGTCAGTAGCATGATGAATGGGGACCAGTTTATCTGGGTGAGGAATACTTTAAGTTTTTCAGCCACCAGAGGCGGAGGCACCTCGGAGGTGGTCTGGGCTTTGGGTTTGGGATTGGAGACTGCCCAATGAAATAGGATAGGAGAGTGGTCACTTAGAGAGTCTAGGAGGACCTGGATGTTTTGGATTTTATAGAATTGAGTTAGTTATAATAACATCCAGAAGGGTGCTGGTAGCTCTCTTAGGGTTTATTCTTGTGGGCTGGGTGACGAGTTGCGTCAGGTCTTGGGTGGCAAATGAGTCTCTGATCGCAGATGAGGAGGTGCTGAGCCAATTTACATTAAGGTCCCCAACTAGGAGTTGCTCCGTCTTATGGTGGAGGGTTGCCAGGTAGTCCATTAAAGATACCAGGGCCGGGTGCTGGTTCTTTGGAGGAACGTAAGCTGTGGTGAGCTAGCGAGGGCTCCTAGAGGGGTCTGGGGTGAGTTTGAGGGTGAGTTTGAGGGTATACAATCCAGACTGGAAAAGCCATGTGGAACACCTATAAGCAGTTATACAATCTATAAAAAATACAGGTCTGACCATTAATCCTAATAAGTGTGCACTGGGCATGCATGAAACCAGATAGTTTGGTTATATTTTGGTAAAGTGAGAAGTAAAGCCAGAGATTTCCAAGAAAGAAGCTGTAACTAACCGTTCTATCCCCTAAAACAAAGAAACATGTCAAGTTATTTTTAAGTCTGACTGGTTACTACAGGAGATTTGTTCCCAATTTTGCAAAGTTAGCTACTCCCCTAACTGAAATCATGAAAAAATAGTACCCGAATAATATGAAATTGTCCCCAGAGTGTGATGAAGCTTTTTGTGCTATCAAGGCTGTAATACGTTTAGCCCCCATTTTAAGAAGTTCAGACTTTAAGAAACAATTTCTATTACAGACAGATGCATGAGAGGTAGGCCTACAGGTATGTGCAGTCCTGAGTCAAAAAGTAGATTGAAAGGAATATCTAATTCTGTATATCAGTAGGAAATTGCAAAACAGAGAGAAATAGCACTCCACTGTTGAGAAAGAATGTCTTACTGCAAAATGGGCAATGGAGTCCCTCAAGTTTTATTTGCTGGGTGCTGACTTTTTAGTTATAACACATCACAGTTCTCTCTGTTGGCTTAATCAAATGAAGGTTAACAATTCCAGAATCACAACTTGGTATCTGGCACTGCAGACATTTAAATTCAAAGTGATGCACAAATCTGGAAACAAGAATGCCAGTAGTGGTTTTCTGTCATGATATGGTTCAGGAATTGAGAATTTAGAAGGTTGAAAAAAAAATGTGTATGTGCTTAAACTGAACTGTTTGCTGTAAAATGTGGTATGGAAAAGGATACTGTATACACAGAGAACTGTAAATATTATAATGTAATGTTAAAGGAGACATAAAAGAAGGTTTTAGAAACCTGTTTTTTTTCAGAAGAGAAAAAGCAGGTCCTCAATTAAAAAGGAGCATACATTACAAGGTTGAATAAGACCCTGTCCCATTTGTTATACAGAAAGAGTTAAAAGCAAGGATCTATTCTGTCCTCTTCTACTTCTACCTCTACATATTCTCGTCTCCTTTTCCCATCTAATTGCACAGTCAAATTTTCCTGTGGCACGTAAGGGACTGGCCAGTCTGAAGGACCTCTACTATCTCCCTGCCTTTACTTGCTATTTCTTACTTTTTATGTATTTTCCTTCTCCCCTTACTTCTCTGTGGTTAAAAAGCATACATAAATCTTTGTGTAAAACTGTTTGAGTGAAACTGGGACCCCTTGGTTTGCAGATGTATATAACTGTAATGTTTAAATGACTACAAAAAGCTATTTGGAATGCAGGGGGTTAACCTTGAGATGCAGTTTGATCTCGACAAGCTCATTTGCAGAGTTGTCAACAACAGATCAGTTCTGGGATACAATGTTGTATTTTGTTCCATCTGCATGAAATAAATTGACAAAGTTCTGATACATTTGTGAGAAACAGGAGATATACCTTAATCAGTTCAGGATGCAGAAGTTTATTGCCAGGAAAAGGCATTATTTATAAAAAGAGCAATCTTTTGTTAGAAAGTTAGAGAAAGAGCCTGAGATTTAGATTTAGAGACACCCTCAGAAGAAGGACTTTGTTTTGTTTGAAGTGCCTGTAAAAGCACTATCCTGCACAATTTTTGTTTATATTATTGTTATTGATAGTAATAAAATGCAACTTGCGAATGTTATGATTTTTCCTTGTTTGCCTCTGCTTCATGACCTGTGCCTCGACCATGGAAGTATTCAACTGCTTGTACCTCAGTCCCCTTTAATGCTAGAGATCTGAAAACTGGCATCTTGTATATAAACATGTTGCAGAGGATATCCAACATGCCAAATGTGATAAAATGTGGATTGGGGGCCTGAATTTCAATGGTGAACACAGGGCTTATGTGAAGCCCTGCATCGACTCTGTTTTTTGGAGCCACTGCACCAAATTCCTTTGATGCAACAGTACCTGATTTTAGCACATCAGGCACAGTTGTGACACTTTCCATGATTTACAGCTGCTTACACCAAATATGTGGCACAAGCCCAATAAAATGGCTCCCCGAATGGAGCACATTAGACCAGGGAAAACCTGGTCTAACTTGCAGCATTTGGCTCTCAGGATCGAAGATCCCAATCGCTAGCTGAGAGAATGCTGTAAGCCCCATGTGCCAAACAATTAGCATACCATGGGCTTGCAGCATTCATGGGGTTTTAAAAATGGAGCCCTGGGAGTTTTAAAATTTGGTGGAAATAACTGAAAATTAAAATGTGCTGAATTTAACAAAATGTCCACAGAAATGTCACAAAAATTCAAGAAGCAAAAAATAATTTGGCCAGAGTTTCATAGGTAGACGTTATATTTTGCCCCTTCCTATCTGCTACCATTTCTAGACAGAATTGTAGGGGATTTAGTCATCCCGAGATAATTGTCTACACTGAGTATAACTCTGTTTTGCCCAATTTTAACTCTTATTTTGAAATAACCAAGAGACTAAATCATCTTTGATCAAAATTGTAATACTTAAAGGGGAAATACATCCTGTTGTTTACTTTTTTTATCTAATTGTAAGTGTGGGCATATGTGAAGTCTGTTTACTAAACCCATTGTACTGTGTTACATGTTTTTAGTTTTCAGTTTCCCTTAGTTCGGGTTCCTTGTTAATGTAACACTTTTCTTGCCTTAGATTTAGTCCAGCACTGGTTTCTGAACCAATCCTTTCAGTGTGCCCAAATTATTATGCTCTACAGTAATTACAGCTGCCTGCCCGAAGTATGAAATTGTGTATGCTGTGTAAACAACATGTTTACTTGTAACTGTCTTAATTAAGATGGTTATCCTTGTTATAGTGTTATATGTACCTTGTCTCTTCCCAAATCAAATTGTTTTCCCTGTGTATTGAATGTATTATGCTCTCCCGGGTCGCGCATGAAAATAGTCATGTCTTGGCTAATGGCACTTACCCGGTAAACAAAAACTAAATAAGTTATGCTAATGCTGCTAAATTTTTTGTTTATATTTTTATTGCCTAGTCCTCCTTACCAGTCAACAAAAACTAAATAAATAGATTTAGTACTGTAGCTTTCAGTGAATCTGTATTGTAGCCCAAGTATGCTTTGAAAGCAATTAAAATTAGCTTTGCTATACTGGTTATTTCCGGACAATCAACATATGTTGTTATTGCTACTGTTCATTATTTTGTATTTACATGGGCCATTCTAGAACCAAGAAACATCAGTTCAGTGCAAGTCACTGAATTCAAAGCTTCTTTGTAGGCATCAAATTAACTGAGTTTACTAGGTTGTGGCACTGTTAAGTAATTAAACAAGCATCTGTCAATGTCAAACATGTTTGCTTGCTTGCTGTTACAAGTTAAAACAGCAGAAATACCTCATTTTAAATGGGGTTCTGTGTTTACACATTTTTAAACTGTATTCATCCAGGACAGCTCAATTAAGATGCAATATTTTTTTTTCAACTGGGTCATGTTTCTTTTTTTCCACAAAGCTGTTTCTCATTCTGGCCTCATCTGGTGGCACATCCTCAGTGACTGAGCACTTTTCTTCTGGTATAGTGCATAGGAAGCTGCCTAGAAAGATCACCATTTTGTACCTTTGTAAGTGCTGTGATGAAAGAGAAAAGTACTAATTTTTTATGTTTGGCATGTACACGCACAGCTAACATTTTGTTATAAGAGTGAGTTTTGAGAGGTGTGACGCTGTCTGTCCAACACAGAGCAGTCTGCAAGGGCCTCAGCAGTGTCATACCAGACAACAGCCAGGCTGAACATAATACTGTTCTGGCTTGCTGGGTGGAAACTCTGTGTACTTCAAAGGAAATTGCTGGCCCAATCATAGGGCTTCTTTTTCCTTTCATCTACATAGTGCCGCCCAGCAAGCACAGTTGATCTGTCATGATCAACCTGCTCTAGTCCCTCCCCCCTCAACATCATCCCCAGTACTTGCTACAATCCCCCACCCCACCCATTTTCATTGTGTGACATGAGGAAGCCCACCTCCGGTGCAACCAAACATAAGGAAAACCCTCCCTCAATCTGTCCCACCCCTTCCATGTTAAAATTCTGGCACAGGGGTGCCCAATCCCGGAAGCCGGCTGCAAGAGAAATATAGATGTACATCTTTGAGTTGGGTCCTTCAGTACGGGGTTCTGATTTTATACATTTTTACAATGTATTAACATTGATCAAGTGGCATTAGTGGAGGACTCTAGACCCTGCAATAAGATGTGCTTGAATTCTGAATGTAAGTTTTTTAGCATACTACCTCTGTACCAAACACAGTTCTGAACCAAATGGAGGTGTGGAGGGCAACCCCCCAAAATAAACAGAAACCTAAATATCCACTGTCTTTGTTACACGGGGGACTGTGCCATTACCCCCTTTTTATTTAACATAGAACATAGAAACATAGACTTTGACGGCAGATAAGGATCGCTAGGCCCATCTAGTCTGCCCATTTCCCTACCTACAGGATAGGCCACAGATCCTATTTAACCAACAGCCTATATCTTCCTGCCCCCCACAAGAATTGCCTTATGTCTGTCCCATGCATTCTTGAATTCTCCCACAGTTTTAGACTCCACAACTTCCTCAGGAAGGCTGTTCCATGCATCCACTACCCTCTCTGTGAAATAATATTTCCTCACATTGCCCCTGAACCGCCCTCCTTCTATCTTTAAATTGTGTCCCCTTGTTCTTGCAAGTCTCTTTTTCTGAAAGATGCTACCCTCTTGGACTTTGTTGATTCCCTTGAGGTACTTAAAAGTTTCTATCATGTCCCCCCTCTCCCTTCTTTCCTCAAGGGTATACATATTAAGCTCCTTTAGTCTCTCCTCATACGGCTTCTCTTGCAGACCCTGCACCATTTTAGTTGCCCTCCTCTGGACTGCCTCTATCCTGTCTATGTCCTTGTGGACTGTTAGCTGCTCCATAATATTGCAGGATAGTTGTGTAGCTATGCAACAATGGTAAGTGGATCCAGAGTCCTCTACTAGTGCTGGTCAGACTACATGAGATGCAATATCTCATTTTCAGAGGGGTACTGCTTTTACACATGTTTATACTCTATTACTCCAGGATAGCACAGTGGAGATTCACTATCTTATTTTCAGTGGGGTCCTGTTTTACCCATTTGAACAACGTGTTTATCAAGGATAGGCCAGCTAAGAGGCAATAACTCATTTTCAGTGAGTGCCATCATTTTGACCCCAGCATCATCTTTTTATACATGAAAGGTTCATAGAAAGGTGTTGTAGGAACTATAAGGCAGTTGTCCATTAGTGCTTCATTAGCAGTATCTCAAACAAACTCCATTCATAATATAGTTACCTTATTTATTTCCCTAAATTCTCTTACTTTTACTATGATTTTAGTTGGTAAGAAGTTCCAAGGGTTTACCACTCATTGGGTAATTTAGAATGTCCTTTTAATGCGATTAGATTTCTGTCCAGTAATTTGCAGCAGATGCCCACTGCAGCAAAATTTTCAAATGGCGGTAGCAAGCTTGCATCAAGTCCTGCTCAAACCCTTGCATCACCAAAGTTGCAGCATTACTGAATGCTGCAGCAGGACACAATTGTACAATCTCAGGTACAGCTGTGACAATTTAATCCCTTTTTGGCAGCTTGTGGCAAATTTCAACCACAAGGTGCATGGTAGGGTAACAGGTTAAACGTTTGGTGTATGGAAAATGGAGATCAGAAGAAATCCTGACCATAGATGAATGGAAATACAGCATGCATAAACTAGAGGGCCTGGAACATCTCTCTTTTATGCCTGCTAGTAAATGGGCGGTCTATGAGAATGTATGGGGGCCTTATTTATTTGGATCTATGTACTACCTCACGGATTGATTGAGGGGGTATCTATGTTCATCCCTTCCTCCCTAGCACATTTCCCTGTATGATTCTGCCTTTTGGCAGTTGTATCTGGTTGAGTGAATGGGGAGGTAGGAACAAGGTTGGCAAAAAAGCCTTGCTGAGAGGTGACGATGGAACATCGGGTCGACTGATGGTGTGGTAAGAGCACAACCAGGATCTCTACAGCAGAGCCGATTTTGCCTAGACCTGTATTCTCTCCCCAGATACAGGTACTTGCTGCTGCTTTTCCTGAAAGGGATCCTGGGGTGTATGGGTTGTAGTGGGTTTTGACCAGAGGGTTGCCCCTCTGGTGTTGTTTAGAGTGGGTGGACTCTAGCTGCTGGTGGAAGGCTGGGTTTTCAGTTGCCCCTGTCCAGGGGGCCTGTGTCAGCCAGTGGCTACCTGGGGTTGTCCTGGGGATAGGTGAGGGGCTATACTTGCAGCTTGGAGCTGCAACATTGCTCCTGGGGTTGTGGCCGGGGCCTGGCGGTGGTTCAGAGGAGGCATTGGGGGAGCACTAACTGGAGGGAGTGTGCTTCATCAAGAAGCCTTGATACTCACCATAGTTGACAGGTCACTAACCTAGAGGAGTGAGATATGCGGCTCCATGGTGGGGTATGTGGAAAGTCGGGCAAAGTGGCTTGGACTGCTAATAAGGACTGGGTTTAAGTCGCAGCCCCATATCTGTTGGCCTGTTTTTCATCTGACAGCAGTTTCCTTTTTACCACTGGGGAGGAAATAAGAGTACCTCCAAAGATTGCTGTAGTGTGTTAATCTCGGTATTGCTGGTGGTGGAGAGGAGAGCAATTTTTTGGACTGTGACTGCAAGGGGAGGGTGAGGGTGAGAGCCTCACTCACCTCAAAACACTTCTCTTGGAGCTTTTGGCACACTTATTGTACCTGGACACTGACTCTATACTCTGGAATATCTGGGACTTTTTAGGTTTACTTTTATTTATTCAGCGGGTGGGCTTTGTTGGATTGATAGGGGTGGGTAGTGGATTTGAGTAATTGTTTTTTGTTAGAGGTCATTGGGGGAATTGTTTGTTTTGTAAGGTGGGCACATTGTTTATTTTGTTCTATTAAGTTAATGGGGCACAGGGTCATAATGTGACAAGACATTATGCTGCAGCAATATACCACGCTGTCAATACAGCACAATACATTGCCAGTGGCACAAGTCTTTTTTTTGGTGGGGGGCTCTGCCTCACACACCCCTGGAACCCACCCAACTAAAATACCTAACTTTGGGGGGGGTTAACCTGGTACTCACTAACGGGGACAGTGTTGCAGGTCTCAAGCTAGGAGGCTACTTGGATACCAATGATCACTGTACAGTGTGGTTCAATATGGCTGCAGAATCAAACCACACAAGGGTGAGGGTTACAGACTTCAGGAGGGCAGATTTTACAAAGATGATTGAATGCCTCAGGGATGACCTGGTGGTTGGATGGCCTGGGTGGGGTGAAGGAACAGTGGGCAAAGATAAAAGGGACCATAGTAAAGACAACAAACCTCTGCTACAAACAAGTGATCAAAACAAGTGGTCAAAGAGATCACTATGGTTCTCAAAAGAGATGGCTGAAAACGTAAAGGCAAAAAGGATAGCATTCAGAATGTATAAGGAGATGCAGAGGAAGGAGGTTAGGGAGGTGTATCAGGGAAACAGAAGGAGGAAGGAAAGCAGTAAGCAGTGCAAAGGCACAAACTGAAGAGAGAATTGAGCATAAGGTAATGAAAGTGGACAAGACATTGTTTAGGTATGCAAGTGAAAAGAGGAATACCAGGGGTGGGATTGTAAGCTTAAAAAGGGAAGGGGAACAGTACAGAGGAGGACCAGGAAAAGACAGACATCCTGAACAAATACTTTTGTTCAGGTTTCAGAGAGGAAGAAGAAGAAGGGGACTAAATGACAATTCATACCGTACAGTTCTACATGCAACAACACAGTAAGTCACATTAATTCTTGCATCAGTCAGTTCCTACTTTTGGGTATTCGAGCCAGTGATTACACTGGAAATGAGTAACTGCATACCACAAAGCAAGGTTTATTGACTAACACAATTTGCTGCATTAGCCCCAGCAGTCTAGCTTACAAGGTACCAGTAATGGCCAATTACCTTCCCTTGGGAGGATGACCCAAATAGGTACAGAAGCTTCAGCTTTCCATTTAGTGGTTTGTAATTCCTCACTCTCTGCCTGTTACAATCTAGCTTACATACACTTTTTCCAAGCTGTTATTGTACAAACTCAGCATATATCTATACAAGGTAATCTTTCACTGGGTACCTCACTGTATTTTTAGGGCTGTAGTGGGTGGAGCCTTGCAGACCTCTTGCTATGAGAAAAGGACTCAGTGTATTCCTTGTGAATGAACAACATGTTGGAGTTGTGTCACAGTCGCCTCCACGTCTATTAAGCCCTCTGCATATGTTGTTTCTATTGATATAGCACTGCACTATTTTTACAGTGCTCATGGTCACAACAGAACATGGCACACTCTGCCATGTCCAAGATGGCTGCTGCACTCTACCGCGCATGCGCAGTAGCATGCAGCTGCCATCTTGGTCACGGTGGAGTGTGCCATGTTCTGCCTGTGACTGATTATTTAAATTTTTTATTTTTTTATTATAAAAATTCCTCCCCACCTGACCCTCCATCTAAGCACCCATCACCCCACACACACCCCCAGAAACATAGCAGTGACACTAAGGGTACCCAGTCCCCCACTGGGGTACCCAATCCCCCAGTGTCACAACTGAGTTCTCTGTGATGCCGTTCTTTTTTTTTAAATATTTTTCTCCCCCCAACCGACCCTCCTTCTCAGCGCCCACTTCCTCCCCACAGACATAACAGTGACACTGGGGCATGGGGGTAGCCAGGCATACTCCAAGTACTCCATGGTGTGCAATTTTATTTAAGGTGGTAGAAAATAGGCTCTGAACTGTTTCCTTTTTCCATGAAAATTAACAAAGAAAATGCTGAACCTTTCTGTGATTTTATTCATAGGAGTTGAAACTAGAAGGACTGGTCACTAATACTGTCTTTTCATGCCAAGGACAATACAACTTTACAGGCTCTGGGCTGGTATGTGGGTGTCTTGGGGAGCAATGAATGGCATTTGTATTTACCCGTGCATGGCAAGAACCATTGTCATCAGATACAAAAGTTGTATTTATTGTTCTAAATGAGGCAACAAACACTGTCCTGGTGTACATTTGTGTATTGTCTGGCTACACCAGGTAGAGGATAGTGCACTCTAACAAGTGGGGGGAGGGGTAGCAGTGAGTCCACTTGGTGTGCAGATCTGAAATCCCAGGCTATACCCCTGCACTGGGGGTGCCCAGTCCCCCAGTGCAGTGATCAGATTTACTTGGTCCTGTTTTTTTTCTTCACCTGTAATAAGAAAACCATCCATCAATGTCTTTTGTGCCATTTCTGACCCCCAACCCAACCCTCCACTCAGCACCCACCACCCCACACACCCCCAAGTTCTTACTTACCCATCAGGGGTCCAACACCCAATGTCATAATCCTCCCTGGACCACAGACACATCTTCACTCTTCAAAGCCAGATGACAAACTGAAGAAACAGGTATGCTGTTCAATGTATTTCAATAGGATTTTGAACTTAGAGGCATAACTTGTCCATTTTTGCATATTTTTGGCCCACATTTTGTTTTTTGTAATTTAATAGACTTTATTTAGATAATAAAAGAAATATAACACAAGTAGGACAGATACTATGTAGACTGTGATGCACCACTCACCATAATACAGGCAAATAAAAACAAATTAAATATAAATAAATGAATACAAATATCTAGGTATATAAACCTCCCCCCCACTCTCCCCACTCCCACCCATAGTGGGTCCCCACCTCTCCTCCCACCACCCTGCCCATGCAAGTAAATGTTAGACTAAAAAGATAAGTGTTTATATCGCTCTCAATTGAAACTATTCACCCATTTCCCAAAGAGAGAAAATCCTTACTGACATGCCACTAACATCCAAAACCACAGGAGAGAGGAATAAATGAAACAGAGGAAGGGATCAAGTTCCAAGCAATAATGAGAAAAATGGTGCCCCAAAAGACTTAATTTCCACTAAAATATGATTAGCAGTAGCTATAGCCTTTTCAGCATTGAGGACCTGGAGAGTGTCCTGCATCCATTTAGCCCTCAAGGGCAAATGATCATCTTTCCGTTGTCTCATTAACAATAGCTTGGTCACCCTAGCAATAAAAGCCATATAAGACTTATATACTTTAGACAAGACCTGAGAAAAATTACCTAATGCACAATTATCTGCAGTAAAGTAGTGGTTATGACCAAACAAGGGAAGAACCCAATTTTGCATTATATTCCAATAGGCTGCCACCTTGGGACACGTCCAAACCGTATGTAATAATGTCCCCTCCTTTTGTGAACATCTAGAGCAAGTGGGGTCTGATGACCTCCCATTCTATGCAATCTTGAGGGGGGTAAATATAGGTTGTGGAGTATATTAAATTGGAATAAATGAATCCTGACCTGTTTAATAAGGGCATATCCACTTCTCCAAATACTGGCCCAGGAGTCATTAGTGTAAGTAAGATTTAAAGCCTGTTTCCAATAAAAAGCATCAGTGTGGGGTTCTGTGCCCATGATAATTTGTCTAATTCTTTGTATAGTTTAGAGATTGCCTTAGGCTGGATGGCCAGCAGAGAAAGGGTATCTAAGATTGGACCTGCTGTTCCATGCCTAGGCTGGGAACCCAAAAACTGAAGGACACAGTGCCGTAGTTGAACATATTGGAAACATGTATGTGCTGGGAACTGAAACCTCTCTCGAATGGCATCAAAAGACAAAAAAAGTGGCACCATTCTTAAGATCTTCCAAAGTGGATATCTCCACCGCCTTCCAATTATTCTGTGAAA
This sequence comes from Neoceratodus forsteri, assembly GCA_016271365.2. Classification (NCBI taxonomy): domain Eukaryota; kingdom Metazoa; phylum Chordata; order Ceratodontiformes; family Ceratodontidae; genus Neoceratodus; species Neoceratodus forsteri. The sequence goes on from CM057459.1 coordinate 627,438,452, forward strand.
GCACTTTTTTAGCAATTAAAAGATTACCATTATTAAACAAGGGTTGTCTAAGATCTAGCACATAGGACAAGTGAAAGGTATGACATAATTAAGAATGGGCCCCATGGGACCATCCCATGGGGATGGATCTGAATGCTGTAGGGAGCTTGGCATAGGGAGTGTACAGGACCGTAAAGACAACCCATACTGTTCTGCCAATGAGCGCTGTATATTTATTGGCCCACATTTTCAACATGCCTTCTTTGGGACCCCACCTCATGCACAATGGCACTGTCATTAGGCAAATCTGCCCCAAAAGGTGATTTCACAGTCTCTGTGCAAAATCACTTTTTGGGCAGGAGTTGAACATTTTCTCTGCCTATGGTCATGAGTAGGGGTAATGAGAATGCTGTGTTGAAAATTTGGTTTATAAATATTTAAAAAAACAACAAAGTTATGAACCTATGCTAAATTTTGCAAATGCAGCTTCATAACTTCGGTAATTGTCAATATTTTTATCCCAAATTTTGGGTCCCTGCACAAAATCAACTTTCGGGCAGGAGTTAAAAATTTTCCTTGCCCTTGTTCATGAGGTGGGGTCATAACAAAATGTTGAAAATTTGGTGTACACATATTAAAAACAACAAAGTTATAAGCCTACATTGAATTTTGTGAACACAGCCTCTTAACTTTGGTAATTTTCATTATTTTTACCCCACATTTACGACATAGCCATATCTTTCCAGCACCTCATGAATGTGACAGCTGCCATCTTTCAAATCCTATCCAGAATGTTTTTTTTTTACATCCTGAAAGGTGATTTTATGGTCCCTGCACAAAATCACCTTTTGGGCTGGAATTAAACATTTTCTCTGCCCATCTTCATGAGACAGGGTCATAACAAGGCTATGTTGAAAATGTGGTGTCAAAATATTACAAAACAACAAATTTATGAACTTTTGTTACATTTTGAAAATGCAGGCTTATAACTTTGTTAATTTACAATACTTGCACCTTAAATTTCTCAGCTGCAGTCCTATCAGCTCTGGCCAGAATTTGTTTCAGCCTGAAACTGCACCTTTCACACATAGCCTTTGTTATCTCTAATTCTAATTTAGCATTTTGTACAGACAGCAAATACATCCTTACCACGTACAAACTGTGAACAGTGTAAGTCTATTTTCTACAGCATCATGGACATTAGCAGATAAAGCAGAAGGTTTCAAGTACAGAAACATCCTCATTAACCCTTTAGCCTTCTACAGCCAGCATGTTACAATATTTTTTTTTCATTATACCAAATTGTCATATTCCAATACTATGACAATTTGACCCCCAAACAATTTGCACCCTGCATAAATAATATAAAATAAACTCCAGGTGGATGCAGTTCACCCACCACATGAGACAAAGTGCTTGAGGGTCATAGAAGGGGAAGTCATATTTTCATTTTATTTGAAGTATAGTAGAACATGTAGTGGGAGCAAATTGTTTGGGAAAAATTGTCATAGGAACTAATTGTTGCCAGAGCTAATGTGATGGATTCAGTTGACAGACTGGACTGACCGGGGTGAATTGACATGTCCCCGAGGAACGGAGGGGCCACAAAGTAGCAGAAGCTTTGTAAGGAGGGAGGTGGACACTAGTCCTTTTTTGGAGGAGAGAGTCCTGAAGGGACTTGGTAATCTGAAGGTGGTCAAAACAATGGGCCAGATGGGGTGCATCCAAAGACATTTAGAGAGCTCAGAGAAATACTGGCTGCACCTCTGACAGTTTTATTTAACAGCTCACTGGAAACAGGAGTGGTTTTGGAGGACTGGGGGGGATGTAGCCCCCATACACAAAAGTGGTAGCAGGGAGGAGGCTAGCAATTCTAGGCCTGTCAGCCTGACATCGGTGGTGGGAAAGTTAATGGAATTACTACTGAAGAAAAGGATTTCTGGATATCTTGAATCCAGTGGGTTACTGGACTTGAGGCAGCATTGTTTCACAGGGGAGGTCATATCAAACAAATCTGATAGATGTCTTTGACTTGGTGATCAAGGCACTAGATCAGGTGGAGTGATGGATGAGACCTGCATAGATTTTGGTAAGACTTTTGACACTGTTACATGTAGGAGACTAGGAGATGCTGTATGGTTTGATGCTTTTTACTGGACCAACAACAGACTTGTACAAAGATGGAATTCTACATAAGCTTTTGGGGTCTCGCAGGTCCCTTCTTCAGGTGAATCACATAGAAGACTAGTAAGCAAGCTGGATAGCTTAAGAGTGGGTCCAAAAGTGGCAAACTGGATAAAAAAATGGTTAGGGGATAGGAGACAAAGGGTGGTGGTAAATAGAGTTCACTTGAAGGAAGGGTTATCAGAGGGGTGCCACAGGGATCAGTTTCAGGACAGGTGTTCTTTAATGTCTTTATAAGAGGCATTGAAGAGGACATGGAAGAGAAAGTCAGCCTCTTTGTGGATGACACCCAGAACTGTAATAGTGTGGACACTCTGAAGGTTTGTGGAAAGGATGAGGAGAGACCACAGAAAACTAGAAGAGTAGTCGAGGGTATGGCAGCTGGGTTTCAATGTAAAACGTGCAAAATAATGCACTTAGGGCACAGAAACCTAGAAGTGGAGAACAAAATGGGAGGGTTGGTACTGACAACCAGCAAGCAGGAAATAGACCTGGGGGTAACCATATTGGATGATCTAAAGGTGGTCAGGCAGTGTGACCAGGCTCTAACTAGGGCTAATGGGATGCTGGGGTGCATAGAGAGGGATATCACCAGTAAAAAGAGAGAAGTGGTGTTGCCTCTGTATAGATCACTGGTAAGACCCCACCTAGAGTACTGTGTCCAGTTCAGGGGACCACATCTCTGGAAAGATATAGAGTGGAGGAGACCCTGAGGAGGGCAACTAAAATTGTGCAGGGTCTACATCAAAAGCCCTATAAGGAAAGACTAAAGGACCTCAATATGTACACCCTGGAATAGAGGAGGGAAAGGGAGGATATAACAGAGACCTTTACATACCTCACGGGAGTAAATAAGGTACAGAAGGGAATTATTTTTCAGGCAAAAAGGAGCTCAAGAAAAAGGGAACATGTGATGATGCTGGAGTGAGGTAGAGTCAGGAGAGATGTGAGAAAGTACTTTTTCACAGAAAGAGTGGTGGATTCCTGGAACATCCTTCCAGTGGAGGTGGTGGAGGTACAAACAGTGGCGGGATTAAAGAATGCATGGGATAAGCACAAGGGGATCATAATAGAAAGGAATGGTGGAGTGAGCAAGAGCTGTAGATTAAGGATGGACTGTGTTAATAGTGTAGGTAGGGAGAAATGGGCAGATTGGATGGGAGAAGTGATCCTTATCTGCCATCAAATTCTGTTTCAATGTTTCACCTTCACTGTAGAGTTACTGATAGCTGGTCTCAAATAGGGATGGACACCTACCCACCTACCTCAGCGGATGCAGGCAGTTACAGTTGCCTCTGCCTGTGCATCACCTCCACCATGGACTCACCAATGCCTGTGAATCAGCTCCCTTTTCAGCATGAGAAACCAAAAGTGCTGTAAGGCAAGACTTCTGGTTCAGCAAAATTTGCTAAAATTATATTTTTTTGTTTTCTGGCAGCTAAGGTCACATTTGCAGTGGTTCTATGCACAAATTGCAGTGTGTATTAACACTAATATTACCAAATAGGCTTAAAAAGTGCTGCAGTGATGTGCAGGAGGTGGAGGACTGGAAGTTACCCTCTACTAGCCCACAGTGCAATGCTGGGAGTAGTACTGTGCCAAGTGCTTGAGGTCCCACACACACAGACAGGAGTTTTTTTTTAAGTTTTTGTGGTTTAAAAAATATATATATATATATATATATACACACACACTGGAAAAATACTTGAAATTACCAGCCAGCAAATGCTTAGCCATTTGAGAACCTACAATAGATTAGCCAGCTTCCTCCTTGTGTCTGCTCTTTTCAGCACAAGAAAGTGGAAGTGCCACGAGGCAGGACTTCTGGTTCACTGAAATTCATTTGAATTATATTTTTTTGCTTGCCTGTTGCTAAGGCTCCTTTGCAGTGTTCCTGCACACAAAACCCCAGTGTGTGTTAACAACAATATTTATAACTAGGCTAAGTGCTGCAGTGAAGTGCAGGAGGTGGATTACTGTTAATGACCCTCCACTAGCCCACAATGTAATGCTATCAGTAGTACTGAACCAAATGTTAGAGTGTACCACATTATGATCAAGACAGGTGATGTTTTTTTAAATCCTATCTGAAAAGTGATTTGCAGAGTGGCTGCACAAACATGTTTTGGAGGGATTTGAAAAATGACATGTCATTCATGTGGTAGGGCGAAGGGATATGTCAAAAATTTGAGGTAAAAATCTTTAAAAAATAAGTAAGAGTAAACACTGGAAATAAATTCAATGCTTCTTCATGACTTTGTTGCTTTTTCACATTTTTACCACACATTTTCAGCATAGTGTTTTTTATGACCCCATGTTATGATCAAGACAGGTGGATTGTTTTAAGTCCCCTCTGAAAGGTGATTTGGCAGAGTGACTGCAAAACAATGTTTCAAAATATGACACCTGCCATGTTCATGAGGTAGGTGACACAAGGGCTATGCTGTGAATTTGTGGTCAAAATGTGCAAAATAACAGTTATGCATAAACATTGGAAAAATGTAACATTTCTTCATAAATTAATTACTTTTTGTCATTTTGACCCCCACTTTTTTTTTCACATATGAGGCCAAAATCTGCAAAAATCACAGTTTCTCATAAGTTTGTTGTTTTTGACATTTTGACTGGAAATTTTCAACACTGTCTTTATATGACCCCCACCTTATGATCAAGACAGGTGGAATGTTTTAAATCCCATCTAAAAGATGACTTCATGGAGCAATTATGAAAACATGTTTTGGAGGGGATTTGTAAAATGACACCTGTCATTTTCATGACGTTTGATAGTAATAGGGTGATTTTGAAAACGTTTCACCAAAATGTTTGGTTTGCACATGCATGCAAGCAAATATAAAAAGAGCATTTATTCCCTGGTGCCACTGGTACCTACTACCTCTCCTCCGTCACCCAGTCCCATGTTGTTATAAAATTCCTCCCACGTAGTTTAGTGACCCATCACCTCCTTGTGCCATGCACAGTTACCCACCCCTCCTCACCCACTACCCCTGATCCAAACCTTTAAAAGGGATTTGGTGAGGGAAGCATCCTGAATGGAAATGTTCTTTGATGTTAGGGAACTAACTAGTGATATTCCTCAGGGGTCTGTCCTGAAGCCACTACTCAAACACATATGTAAGGGCCAGGCACCCCCACTATGTCTAGGGGTATATTGTGCCATCTCTTGTCCAGGTAGAGCCTGCCTTATGCCATGAAACCTGCACTCCTGAAACACCATGTGACCATGTGTCTGGGAACATGGGAGCATGGGGCAGTAATAATGCATGGGCACCAATAAATAAAAGACCACTCACAAAACTAATGTCCATACTTAGGAGCTGGGGTCATGCAGGTTAAGTGTTTATTGCTTTATAGTTGGTACACAGTCTTAAAGGGTATTACCCTCTCCAATCACTATGTTATCTAATAACACATTTTTTGTCCTCTACTATAAATGGGCACTGCTGCACAGATATATAAATTTATGTAAGCCCTGTCTCCAATACAGGGTCCAATTGGGACTACTTCCCACAAGATGGTTTCACATTAGTATTCTCCCTAGGCAGGGTGAGACACATGTCAAACAGTGGCATTGTTGCTATTTCAGCAACCAGAATATGGTGTACTTATAAATTTCTGAATATCTGGAATACAGTGGGTTACATGATCTGAGGTAGCATGGATTCACTGGGGGGAGGTCATACCAAACAAATCTGATCGATTTCTTTCACTAAGTGACCAAGGAGTTAGATCAGGGTGGAGCGGTGGACATGGCTTACCTGGATTCCTACCTGGTTAGAATAGCGACTCCTGAACAGCGCCCTCTAAACTGCACTGTCAAGATTGCATAATGCCTGAATAGCGACAGGGGTAGAATAGTGTATGTTAACTACCACTATCACTGTAGTTATTCAGGCTATGGTGAGGGTGCCCAAGTACAAGGAAACTGCAGTAGCTTTCTGATCTGCTTCTGTGTTGGAGAGGGTTAAAACAGCAGCAGCTCGATCAGCACAGAGTAAAAAACTAGGGTTCTGTTCCTGGTCTCCTGACTAAGCAGATTATTTTTAAAAAATGTAATATGCTTTCTTAGAAGTTTCAAAAAATACAAAAATAAAATAACAGTAAATATCATAAACAAAAATATAGAACAACAATAAACAATAACAATAAACAACTAAGCCCCCCATCCTAATCCCCAGACCACCCACTACCCCCACAGATGACATTGCAGTTTCTAATTTTTCCCCACCCGAGCTGTACTTTTTTCCTAACAGCCCAAAGCAGAAATTCCAAGATCCCTGAGTTTTTCCTTTTCCCTGTTATCGGCTTCCCCTTGGAGTTGGATATTTAATTCATGGGGAGTGCAGGGGCAGAGCCCCTTGCAAAAACACAAGTTGCCACTATGTTTTCTCACCATGGAAGCCATCCTCCATGTGTTTTTGGACCACTCTCATTGGTGCTGTTGTTTTTTGTGGCATTGTTCCTTGGCACTGTTATTGACAGCATCATTTTTACTGCGTGGTTCTTGACCATAGGAGATGGCATTGTAACCTAGTGCCCTGGGTTTCAGCAAGGCTTTCAACACTTTTCCACATAGGAGACTGGTAAGCAAGGTGGGTAGCTTGAGAGTTGGCAAAAAGGTGGTAACCAGGGTAAAAAAATGATTGGTTCCACACTCGGAACGTGCCAGCTTTCTGGCACCAGGCAATTAGGGTGCCAATCGGCAGTGTTGTTGATCACTGATTTTACTGGGGTTTGTGCCCCCTGCACCCCCCTTGTGGGAGGCTATGCCTCCCACTCCCCAACTATAGACTCCTACTCTGGGGGGGATGACCTCAGGGAGGGGGCATCGAATCCTAAATTTGGTGCCCTAATTGCCTAGTGCCATAATGGTGGTGCTCTGAGTGCCTGCAGTGAAAAAAAGTTAGAAGATAGGAGACAGAGGGTAGTAGTAAATGCAGTATGCTCCAAGGAAGTGAGGGTGACCAGAGGGGTACCTCAGGGTTCAGTGCTAGGAGCAGTCCTTTTTATGTCTTTGTTAGTGCCATAGTTCAGGATCTGGAAGGGAAGGTCTGCCTCTCTGCAGATGACACCAAGGTCTGAAACAGGGTAGAAACTATGGGAGAGGGGGGTGATGAAAGAATGGGTAGTAATTTGAGAAAACCTGGCGGAGTAGTCATGGGCATGACAGCTGAGTTTTAAAGAGCTATTTGAACCAAAACAGGCAGACAGGAAAATAATACAAATTTTAAGAAGTAGTAAGTTGTAACCTTTTATTTCTGAAGTATTTTGATTTTTTCCTTTGATCATTAGAAAGTCATTCATGTGATAATATTGTGCTGGATGTGTGGAACAGCAATCTGCATTGCAGCTGACATATCTATCTCTAGTCCCCCCCAGTACCTGGTTAGAATAGCGCTGCAAGAATAGTGTCACACAACACAGCACCAGTCTATACAGCGCTATCACGGACAGCTAGCGGGGATTTACAGTGCTTGCTATAAACATTCCCCTGGTCACTGTCTGTGGTGCTGCCACAGGACAAGGGCAGCAGAATACCAGAAGCTGGCTGAGCTGCTCCTGTGGCATGGAGGGCTGGGGCATGGAATAAATTGGTTGAAAAGTAGTAAAGACCAAGGTTCTAATCCTGGTTTACTGACATTTTCCACATCAGGACTTGCTCTTTTTACATGGGGCAGTGGAAACAGTATTCCACGGCCCCACAAATTTCATCTTGCCCCATTATCCGCTACCCCAGGAGTTGGCATGTATCAGTCTGGGGGGTGTGGAGGGCAGAGCCCATGGTGTTAGGGGTGCAGGGGGAAAATCCCCCCCAAAAAATAAAGTGACAGCATTATTGCTGCACAGTTCTTACCAACAGCATTGTGGTTGGCTATGTTCTGACCCAGTGCCATTCCCCTCCCCGACTACATCAACAGCATTGTGACCTTACTGAAAGTGACATCACTGGTAACTAACCTGGCAACTACTGGGTTGCTGTTCTAAGCAGCAGTTATGTCACAGTCAGTGAAGTCCCAATGCAGATGATGTAATGGGGGGAACAGAGCTGGATATGTCAGTTGCGAGGTAGAGTGCTGTCCCACACATCACACCTACTAACATCAAGTAAACCATCTTCTAGTTAACCAAAGGGAAAATAAAAAACAAAACCTCAGAAATGAAAGGTAGTGGTTGATGGCTTTTAAAAATGAATATTAGATTTAGCCAGTACACTAGCTCTTTAAGGGCCGGCCCGCTGGTGCAGCAGTTAGATTTCTGCTTGTGACACAGATGACCCAGGTTTGGGAATGGACCTGGGAGTCGAAGGACTGGCTGGGGGAGAAGGATCAAGCATCCTGGGGAGTGCTCTCCTTCTCCAGGGGGAGAAAGGGAAAGAGTGTCTGGTGCTTTATGGACCCCTGGCGGAGGCTGGGGGTACAGCTGTGAGTGGCACCAGTATATTGGGGGGGTGAGGCAGATGCTGGACATCATTGCATATCCCTGCCCCTGGGTAAGCAAGTCACAAAAATGTCAGCCACCCAGCATGATGACCCATTCTGACATCACTGCCTCCAATGCCCTGCCGGGGGTCCTCCTGCTCCTGTGACCTGGACCGGGGCAATCCAGGGCTTGCCCACGACATCCAATGGGAGTGGGAGCCCCTCCAGAGGCTCCACCCAAGGGGGTAAACCTGGATATGGGAGACGGGACGGATCAGATGATAAGAGGGAGTCAGACCAAACAAAACAAACAAACACTAGCTCTTTAATGCACAAAAGTATAAAATAATGCACTTAGGCCATAGAAACTCAGAAGCAGAGTAGAAAATAGGTGGAATGATACTGAAAATGACCAAGCAGAAAAATGTCCTGGGGGTCATCATATCAGATGACCTAAAGGTGGGCTAGGCAGTGTCACAAGGCAGTTGGGAATGCTAGTGGGATACTGTGGGGCATAGGAAAGGGTGTGACCAGCAGAAAAAGGGAGGTGGTGGTGCCCCTATATAGATTGCTAGTAAGACCACTCCTTCAGTACTGTGTGCAGTTCCAGAGACCACATCTCAGAAATGAAATAAAAAGACTCTAAGTAGTCCAAAAGAGGGCTACCAAAATGCTGCAGAGGCCGCATCAAAAGCTCTAGGAGGACACTGAGGACTGAGGCACTGGACACCTTACCTCAGTCGGCCCTGTGGTGCTGAGGGCTGAAGCGTGGGACGCCTTTCCTCGTACCATGCTGGTGACCCAAATTCAGGAATGAGCACAGGCCACCGGGGGTCAGCTGGGGAAGGGAAGGATAGAGCACCCAGCGGCTGCTCTCCTTCTACGGGGAGGGTTAGCTGCATACTTCCGCTGCAATATTACCATATAGGGGAGCCTGGGTGGAAGATGTGGTAGGTGGAGAAGAAGTAAGGGCATTGGGCAGATGTTGGCAGAGGGCAGACCAGGAGGCACACTTCAGTGTGGCTCCTAGCTCATTGGCCCTCATTGCATGCCAATGTCTAGGGAAGAACAAGGGGAAAACACCTTGCTCTCTCCTAGGCAATGACACCTCACTGGGGGGGGTCTCCAGGCTTGTCAGACAGACTCCATTGCACCAATTCCACGATACAGTATGTTATTTTGTTTATTTATTTATTAAATTGTGGTGACTGGATAAGCCCACTGAGCCCCAGAGGTCCCTTTTTCAGGGGCAACCCGGGAATTTACATAACAAAGAAACAAATACAGCGTTAGTTCAGTTTACAGGAAACATAACAACTCAGTTATAGCGGCAGGACAGAAGCATAGCAGTCCGAGTGGAATAAACAGGTATATCAGCAGTGGTAACAATGTACAAATATTAGCAGTTTGGCATTGTGTTTTAAACAGTGGTGAATAGGACCTGGTAAGTCATGATGGTTCGAGGAGGTAAGCACAGGGGGGGTTCCTCCTCACCCCTACTGGGGGGTATTCCAGGGGTAAAAATAGTGTGGAACTGGGAGCTCTAGGGGCAGATTATGATGGGAGTGGAGCCTGCAGGACAGGATGTCTGAGAGAGTGGAGAGAGGAGGCAGGGAAGGTGCATAAATACAAAGGAAAAAAAAAAAGCTCTTCGAAGAGACGCTAAAGGAGCTTGATAGGTACATCCTTGAGAAAAGGAGGGAGAGGGAGAATAAGACAGAGACATTTAAATAACTCACATGGGTTAAGAAGATACAGTAGGGGAGTATTCTCCTGAAAAAAAGGTACTCTTCAGCAAGGGGACATGCCATGAAGCTGGAGGGGGTGGATTCAGGAGGGATATATTATGATAAACCGAAGCTCGGTTCCCCAAGTTTCAGTAACCCAAAGCCAGTGGCCCAAAACATGGTTGCCCAAAAGGTGAAGATTTCCAGTGGTGGAGTTCTTTTTATGCTTAGGGGCTTTGTCCCCAGCACCCACCTCAATTTATATAACAAAATCCACCGTGAGCAAACTTCTCCTGTCGGGCAACCATGTTTCGGGCAAATGTTGTCGAGTTACTGAAACTTGGGGAACTGAGTTTCTGTTAATCGAACTACTACCATTCAGTAGAGATGTGAGGAAATATTTATTCACAGAAAGAGTGGTGGATTCCTGGAACAGCCTTCCAGTGCAGGTAGTGGAAGTGAGAACAGTGGTGGGTTTCAAAAATGTTTGGGATACGCACTAATGAATCGTAGGGATAAGGAAGGAAGGGGAGGGAAGGGGGAAGAGACAGCACCGTAAAGTAAATTGGTCTACAGCAGAAATGAAGATAGCAAAAAAAAAAAAATTGGGGCATACTGGGTTGACAAATTGGCCGTTCTCTCCCATCTGCTTTTATTTTTTTCTGTTTTTTATAGAATAAAAAGTACAACCATGTATGCCTACCTTCAGCATCACACAGATGGATCATAGTAACCTCAATGCAATGTACTCCCTCGTCCAACCCAACTACTGGGTGACTTAACTGACCCTGACTCTTGCCTGACCCTTACCCTGACAAACCAATACCGATCATTTCATACCGACTTCTGGTTGCGTCAGCACCCCATATGGCCGCTTGAAATCACAGCTCTGAGTCAATGCTGGTAAAAAAAAAAACCTTGAAGAAGACCATCTAACATTAAAAATGCCTGAAGGCTTAATGCCAAGGGGGGATACAAAATAGGGTCCCGATAATAGGGAAAAAATGGCAGAGATGGAATCTTTTTTTTTTTTTTTTTTTTTTATTCAATATATTTTATTTATTTTTACTTGATATCCTTGACAACACACAGATTTTACAGTATTTTGCAACAACACAATGCAAACTGAGTGCGCCGTAGACATTATAACAGCCTTGCTGGCCACATACTACCAATTTCTACTGGACTAAATAGGAACAAGACAAAGTAACCAGCCTAATACTGTTCTCCCTCCTCCCCTCCCCCTCCTCCCCCACCTTCCATAGCATCCACACCCTATTTGCGGTGACCCTAGGATTCTGCATAACAGAGGAATCGACAGCAACGCAGTACATCAGACCGCAAGGTGGACCCAATTACTAGGTAGTTTTACTACGCCACGTTGATAGAATGGTACTCAACACCCCCCATATGGGGTCATATAAGTGATCCCTGCTATTCATTTTAGCAATATGTAACTCAACTTGCAAAGCAAGGACCATCTCTCTGTACCATTCTATAACTGGTGGAGGATTTGGGTCCTCCCAGTGCCTTAAAAGCACCGCCTTTGCTGCCGCCGATATAATGCCCATATACATTTTATCTCTCTTGGTCGTGCTCTCCTGATAGCTATTCAGCAAGCAAATTTCTGGTGTAAACAGGTCGACTATACCAGGAATTTGTGACAGGGAGGCCCTGATTGTTTGCCAGAAAGATTGAACCTGAACACACTCCCATAATACATGATATAGGTCTCCTTCCTTGATCCCACACCTGCTACATAAGGGTGACATCAACTTAATCTTGTAAAGTTTAGCAGGAGTGTAATACAAGTTATGCATTATATTAAATTGCTGTAACTTATATTTGTCTTGCCTAATGCACTTGTGAATGCTGGTCCATATCTGTTTCCAAATGCTCTGTTCCTCCACCATCCCTAATTTTTGCACCCAATAATAACAGACACCAGAAGGGAGACTTTCATCCATATTTTGCAATAGCTTATAAACTCTAGAAATAGAATGGGGATGGTCAGCTGCCTTGGATAGTAAGGACAATTCAACTCTGTTTTGTACCCATCTTGCCCCTTTAAGGTAGGCCTTTACCGCCTCTCTAACTTGGACGAAATTTGAAAACATGACCCTTTAACTCTGGAAATTTAGTACAAGCATGCTCATATGATAAAACTTCCTTGGGAGCCAAATCTCCTAATGTTAGCCCTTCTAATGGACCTAAAAACTAGGTGGAATCGGTCTGTTGAATTAGGAAGTGCATATTCTGTGTCACTTTTTGTTCTGATGAATTGCGCCAGTCAACCTTAAGGAGCTTTTGAACTTGTTGTAGCACCTTGAGGACCATCCGATAGAGGTGTCCTCAACGATTTAGGAAGAAGTTTAATATTAATGTAGGCAATTGAACTCAGGTCAATCGAATATTTAAGCACTAATTCTCTCTCGATGTTTAACCAGGAAGGCACATAAGGACCTAAGGTTGAAGGGAAAGTCGACTTGCGCCATTGTGCTATTTTATTAATGTGCGGCGATGTAGTATTTATAAAGAGAGGTAGAGCAAGGCCTCCCGACTCTTTTGGACTCGTGAGTTTCAAGTAGGCACCTGACCGATTTCCCTTCCATAAGTAAGCATTCATTTTTTGTAAGACCTCAAACCACGCCTTAGATAGGTAGCATCCCAGCATATTTATAGGGTAGAAGATTCTGGGTAGAATGTTCATTTTAACCGCTTGTATTCTGGCCCATAACGATAATGGCATTACATTCCATCTTGTTAGGTCCTGCTTCACAACTTTAACAAGACCACAGAGGTTCTCTCTAATCATAGAGGCTAATCCTCTGGTAATCCTGACCCCAGATATGTCATCACTTTGGTTCCCATGTCAAACCATGTTCTCTCGCTATACCAGGGTAACATTTAACATTAAGTGGGAAGAGCTTAGTTTTGGAAACATTCATCTTGTAATTGGAGACTCTTGAAAATTTTAAAATCTCCCTAAATATTACTGGGATGCTCTTTTCTGGGTCTTCAAGGTGTATAAGCAGGTCATCTGCATAGGCCGAGACTAGGTATCGATTACTGCCCAACTTGATTCCCTTAAGCTCCTGTGATGTAATTAATCTACGTATCAGGGGCTCGAGATATAAATTGAACAAAAATGGGGACAATGGGCATCCCTGCCTTGTACCACACACCATTGTAAGCAGAGATGGAATCTGATGGCAGAGGATTGCGCTCTGATGCCTCTGACTCAGAACTATCACAGGCCTCCATGGAAGCGGGACTGCCAAGAACTCACCACTAAAAGGGGTCTCCTGGTAGCAACTACCAAAAAAAATTAAGTTGGACACCATTTATGAAGAATTAATTGACTTCAGGGTGGAGACGAAGCAGCTTTATAGCAAGCTCTGAAAATATGTTGACACTTTAGAGCAGAGAGTGGATGACACAGATAGACAGCTTGCAGTGACAGAAACTGCATTGACAGTCTCGAAGCCATGGTGCAACACTTAAAACAGCAATAACACCAGATAAAATTCAGACAAGAGGACTCTGAAAATAGAGCAAGATGTAAAAATACCCTGCTGTAAGGCATACCTGAGGGAGCTGAGGGGCAGGATATTACAGACTAGATCACAACAGTACTGCAGCTTCCCTCTGACCTTCCCTGGAATTTTAGCATGTGCATAGGGCCTTAGGCCCTAAACCAATAGCTCTGGATGCCCTCCCCTACTCTATCATTGCCCGTTTCCACAGATACACAATTAGGGAACAGGTCCTATCAACTGCATGGCAAAGACAAAAAATTTTTTTATGGCCAAAGCAGGATATGCCTGAACAATGATTATGCCCCAAACACCCTTAAAGCCAGGTGAGCTTACCAGTCACTGTTCAAGGTTCTTCAAGAGAAGGGCATCCACTTCAGCACTCCTTACTCAGCCTGCCTGGTGGTACATCTCTCAGATGGTAAAAGAGAGTTCTTTCCACAGAAGAGGTGAAGGAAGAGCTGACCAAAAAGGGGGTCCAGTTTCCAGAGAAGTCCATCCCAAGGCCTCCTCAATCTCAGCAACCACAGCAATGGCAGTCTGCATCTAAGAAAACATTCGAGAACAGGGAATCTAGGGCATCTACCCATGATGTGATGACTACATTGGCAGCCTTCCATCGCTCAGTCACTGCAACAACTATCTGATTTCTTCATGGATGACTTCCTTTAAATATTCCCCCGGTATGATGGGAACTGGGGGGGGAGGGCTACTGTAAGAAACCACTGAGTTTGGGACCACCACTCAAGTATTTGGCTTGGGAGTCATGAACTGAATGGGGATGCCTTGGAACTAGAACCTGCCTGATTATGGTGTCACCCTACATAATATAAATCAAACCTGCTTTAAATTAAATACCTCCCCCCCCCCGGTATGACAACTGTGTTGGGAGACACACACAAAATTTAGAAAGCCCAGTGAACCGAAGGATAAGCATGGAGCAGCAACAAACTCTTAAAGAAAATGGAAAATTGGAGCTCCATAATGACTGAGGTTTGGGACGGGAACTGTATTTTTGTTTTTTCTTTAGGGGCTCCATTGTTCAGCTACTGCATGTATGGGGCAGTAGAGCCCTATAAAATAGGCTTGCATAGGGGATGATCAGCTCTTGGTCCCCCACGCTATAGTAGTTACAAGACTCCAAGCCAGAACATAACATCCATCGGGAGTGGGAGGGAAGGTGGGAAGGTGTTGAACTTACTATGCACTGGACAACAGAATACAGGGTGGCTTACACAACAATGAATGCAAGAACTTACTACATTAGCAGTACTTAAAGAAGGCATCCTGTTGTACATCTGAACTTCAGCTTATGGCTATGACATGTTACTGTTTGTTGTCCTAAACCGTGTGAATTTCCTCGCATCATTTTTTTCCAGAATATAATAAAGAAGGTAAATAGGGGGCGACATTGAAACTGATGTCCTGACTTGTGGCGGAGAGAGGGAGCAGCAGGATGAGAGATATCTGTACTGGGTTAGGGAAATATTGTTATTTGAACTTACATCGCATAAATAATCTTTATGAGGATACCCTAACATACACTGCAACCCCAAATGCAGGAGTTCTCCGTGATTAAAAACAGGGTTTCATCTCCAAACATACACCAGCAAATAAGGGACACTAGGTGGACAGGTCCAAATGGAGGGGTGTTTTTTCCAGTCCCCTCCAGGGATTTAATTAAAACAGTGATTTGACTGCAGTTAGGCAGTGGGTTTCACTGACACAGGTACTGGCTCCCTGACCTTATTATTTTCTAAGCATTCTTATTTTCTTTTCAGTTCTCCATTTCTTAGGGTGCATTACTTGACCCTGGGTGGCCCAGGCTATGTGTGTGCCTAGTAACCATCCCCTTCCCCATTCAACAGCAAGCCGAGATTCCACTCTTGGAGAAGCTGTTGTGCTAGGAGGAGTTATTGGTTTCCTTCCTGCCGTGGAAGTCTACCCAGACAGACTTTTGTTAGGGCACCAAATTAGGAGTGCCACCCTGGTGTCTGAGTCTGATCCTTCGTTTCTTGGGTGGACCCCACCTCGGAGCTATATTAGGTACCTTTTTATATTTTTACCATGATGGCTCTTGCCCAGTTGTGTACCCCATGTTTTTTTACCCAGTTAAAAGGGTATGATTTAAAAGGTTTATAAAATTTGAATTGTGTTGGCAAACTTTAATGATCCTATCTAACACTCAATGGGAATCAGTACAAGCTCTACTATGGGAAAGGCAGTTTGCAAAGTGTATTCTGAATATGGAGCATATATGGATACAGACAGCAGACGCACCCCAAAGGGTGATCTTTGGTATGACATGTAAGTTTAACAGTGCAGTTGCTGAATATGAATCTATTCTCCCTAGAGATACCCTGCATAGTTGAAAGCAAACAATGTGGGATAGCATGGGGATTTATTGAAAATTCTAACCCTTTTGAATTGTACCCTGATGGATAGGCAAATGGTACTGATATCCCTAAATATCAATGGGATACACACTGCTGTCAAACGTTCTAGGGTGTTCCAGTTTTTACAGTGGGAGAAACCTGAACTAGTTGTACTACAAGGTCAGGTAAGAGACATGGAGTAGCAATTTTACTAGCAGCTGGGACTTCCTTTGAGGAGATAGAAAGGGTGGTGGACCCTGAGGGATGATACGTTATTAGCACGGGTAGGCCATTCTCCCTTATGGTTACCCTGGTCTCTGCATATTTTCCCCCATGATCTCCAAACAAATAGCACAAAAATATTTCAAAGATTTATCAGCTTTAAATGGACAGCTAATAATTGTTCGAGATGTCAACACTGTCCTTAATCCCCTGTTAGATGTGTCCAAGGTGTTGCCCCACAGAGTCAATCCCTTTCAGAAGTACTTTAAAAGTACTTTGAAGTCCTTAGGCTTTATTGATACCTGGAGGCATTGCTTCCCTATGACTAGGGGCTATACCCACTTGTCAGCACGAAGAGGGGTGGTCTCGAGCCTTGACTATGTATGTACCACTGTGGAACACCTAGAGACATTATGCAATATCTGGCATGGGGCAATGCTCTTATCAGACCACACACCAGTTTATTTGAAATTAACATTAGTGGGGATGAGGAAATCTACACACTGGTGACTGAATTTGGGACACCTGAGGGATCCTGAGTTCCAACAGGAAATCAGAGATGCTACCCCCAAAATTTTGGCAGATAACACTAATTCAGAGGTAACTTCTTCACTTCTGTGGAACACGCTAAAATCAGTCCTGAGGGGTCTGATAATAAAATATTCAGCCAAAAAAACAAAACAGAGTGAGGGAGGATGCATATAGGTAACTACAGGAGGAATTCCAAACCCTACAAACCTTTTGGACACAGGGAGACCATTCTGTTCAAACTCAACTCCAGCAGGTTAAGCAAAGGTTACAAAAGTTGGTAGATCTGCAAATTGAACAACAATTGTTCTACTTGAAACACTATTGTCATGAGGGCAGTCCAAGAGGAGCAAGAAGGATGGCCCATAGACTGAAGGAGCATAAAACTAGGGCATGTGTTACCAGTATGTTTGATCCAGAAACAGCTGCATTACTCAGTCAACCTCAAGCTATTAGGAAAGCGTTGGCCAAATTCTATCAGGCACTATATACACCAGACCATACATGACAGAGGAACAGGCCACAGCATATTTGAGTACTATCCCTTTGCCTAAATTAACAGAAGATCAGGCACAATCCCACTTGGCCCCAATTACAAGGCAGAAGACTGACCTGGTCTTTCTTAAGGCTAAAACCCAGAAGGCCCCAGGCCCAGACAGACACCCGTATGAGTTCTATAAAACATTTAAAGATCTGCTCATCCCAGACCTTCTCCCGGCATATCATTCTGTCCAGGACGGAGATCCCCCTCCACCGTCATGGTGTTATGCCACTATTGCAGTGGTCCCCAAGCCCCATAAAGACCTGTGATATCCAACCTCACACCACGCCATATCAATGCTAAATTATGATTACAAAATATATATGTCAGTGCTAACACATAGAATTGAAAATTACTTGCCCTCTCTAATTGACCAGGAGGGATTTGTTAAGGGCTGCTAAGCCCATGACACAGTCCACTGTACATATTTACTATTAGACTATGCAATTACCTGTCAGATTCCTATGGCCATATTGGAATTGGATGTAGAGAAGGCTTTTGACAGGGTCACCTGGCCTTTGCTCTGGGAGACCCTGTCCCATTTCAGACTGCTCTCTGATTTCGTCACCCAATTACAAAATATATATTCTGAATCTATGGCTTATTTGAAACTGGATGGCTCTCTCCCAAACCCTTTAAACTGTCACACAGGACAAGGCAGGGGTACCCTATCTTGCCCCTGCTGTTTGTCCTATATCTAGAGCCCCTGGCGGAGTCTTTGAGAAGGCATCTAGCTATAGAGGGGATACACTTACAGGGACATTCCCATAAGTTTACTTTATTCACAGATTATATTTTGCTCACCCTGGCCTCTCCGAGCAGTCTATCCTAGAGATGTGGGAACAACTGAGGATACTCGGATTTATTTTGGGTTATAAAGTTAATGACCAAAAAACAGAAGTTCTTGTATATAATTTCATGCCCTCACAACAATTAAAACAGTCTTATCCCTTTAAATGGCATAAAACGGTAATAAGATATTTAGGTATTAAATCAGCTAAAACTTTAATGGTCACAGACATATTACATTTTGAATCACTGACACAGCAACTAGCAGAAGATATGTCAAAGTGGACACAGTCCCTCCTGAGTTTCTTGAACAGGATTGAGGTGGTACAACAAAATGTATTGCCTAGAATTCTATTTTTTCTCCAGACATTACCCATTGTACCTAGTAATACGTACTTCAAAACCTGGGATAAGCTGATTTCTAGGTTTATTTGGAGGGGATGGACACCTTAAATCTGATATACAATGTTCCATCTGCCTCTAGAAGCAGGGTGGGTTGAATCTACCGAATTTTAGATTATATGCCATGGCAGCACATCTTCGAACCCTTCTTTGTTGGATAAACCCTTAATATGCAGCACACTGGAAACTAATAGAACTAACATTAAATGATGTATTTGACTTCTCAGGCTATCTATTTGGGGACCCTCCACAGTGCCTCCCACTGAGTAAGTTTTTCCAATTCACCCTGGAACCTTCTTGGCAATGGTTACAGATGAGTAAAAAACATCTGACCTGGTAGGGGAGGCTGTACTTGAGGACATTTGCCCAGGATACCACGTTCTGACCCTACCAAATTGATAAAAGGGTGCTACAATAGCAGCAATATGGACTGAGGTATATTTTCTGGAAATACAGGGCTGATGCCTTTTGTGTCTTTGCAAGCTAAATATCACCTCCCTCAAAAAGAATTCTATAGCTACATGCAATTAAAATCTAATTTGCAGCTGTACGAGGAGAAACATACAGTAATAGCAGAGAAACCACCTAATTTAGTGGGACTGATCCAATTACAGTCAGTCCTGGTTAATCCAGAGGTATTTGTAAACCTAGTAATAGAGCCAGAGTAATAACATACAAACAAACCAACCAATAGTGTGGTCTGCCATCAGCAGTTAGAAAAAATGTTATTCGTACAAATTCATAACACGCTACATTAATGCAAACAATGATCCGCATTTAGTGATGAATAAGCATTGCAACATTTCATTGTAGTGTAAGGAAATTAAATTAAATTAAAAAATTTACAACAGCATTGCACTTATACAGTATCTTATACTATAGTGTCTCTTTGTATAAGATCATGCCGTAGAAGGCGCATAACATTCTTGGAGAGGTGAACTCACCAACTTTGGGCTGTGTTTCCAAGTATGAGGAGGGCTGGCAGTCACCAATGAGATAGAGTGTGGGCAGTTACCAGAGGTGACATCTCCTCATTCGGGGAGGGTGGGCAGTCATGAGCAGGTGAACTCTCTTAGTTCGTGGAGGGCAATCATGGGAGATTAATTCTTCTAGTTTGGGGAGGGCCGGCAGTCATGGGCAATCACAGAGAGATGAATTCTCCTAGTTCAGAGAGGGCAGACACTCACGGGTAGTCACAGGAGGTGAACTTCCTAGTTTGTGGTGGGAAGGGTGGAGGCAACTTCTGGCAAAACAGCTCTGATACTGAACTCACCAATTTCTGGCAAAAAACAGCTGTAATTTCTGGACAGGTATGTTAACTTCTCCAAGTTCATGGAGAGCAGACAGTAACCAGAGGGGAGTGTAGGCAGTCACCAGATGTGAAGTCTCCTAGTTCTGGGAGGGCGGGCAGTGACATAGTACACAGAACACAGAAAACAAGACAAGACATATATAACAAAGTCAATGCAAGTCTGTGAAATATTCTGTGATTTTTGTTTGGATGTTCCAATCAACTGAGTTTATGTGCTTTCTTGCCTCCTTCATGGGCTGCTGCTTGAGATAGCACAATAAGGAGCTCACATGATTAAATGCTGAGGATGCTGAAACAGGGGGTTGGGTGCATCTGAGAGTGTGTCTTGAGAACTTTGCAATTCATCATCCTCATTGTCTATCTCTCTGTTCTGTTTCGGGCACACTATTTTGAGGATGTCAGCATCTGTCAAAGGAGGTGCAGTGTCTAGTTCATCTTCTGCACTTATGTATTGCTGTGATGTTAGCAACCACACAAAAGAAGCTGGTAGGCACTGTATCAGGACCTGTAACTCAATAGGTTCTGCTGCAGGCACTGCTGGCTGGTCAATTAGGGGGTTCTGGCAAATCAGCATTGGGCAGAATCTTTACATGTCGCCAACAGTTCTGAATGGTGGTTTCTGTGACAGACTGCCAGGACAAATGAATGAATGAATAGCAATGCCTGTCTGTCTGAAACCTTCATGTCACTTCCAGCTTCAGCACATGAAATAAAATGCCTGTAGAGTTCCTTTTTATAGAAGCACTTAAAGTTTTCTATAATGCCAGTATCCATGGGTTGGATGTGAGAAGTTGTATTCGGGGGCAGAAAGTGAACCTTAACATTGGGGATGTCTGAGGGAGTAGTCTGGTTGGTGGCATTGTCCAACAACAGAATTACATGGCATCTTTGTAACTACATGCTGCGGTAAAAGTCTATCAGCCACTCCTTAAACTCCTTGGAGGTCATCCACACCTTTCTGTTAGCCCTATAACAAGCATACAGCTCTGGATCAAAACCACCAGCAAAAGAGCGTGTTTTTTTTTCCCTTTCCTATGACAAATGGATTTACTTTGTGGCTGCTATCGGCATTGCAGCAAAGGGCTACTGTGATGCTCTGGATTTTGTTGTGCCAGAAACTGGAGTCAAGGACAACGTAGCAGTGGGACCAAGGTGGTAAAATAACCCAGTCTCATCTTAATTATAAATGTCCTTCAGTTCAAATCCAATAAGGACTTTTCTGAGCTGTAAACAGCCAGAAACCACTGCAGTTTGGTATGCACTGGCAGACTAACCATGATAGACCTTGCTGCTCAGTCCATATTTTCATTTAAAACCATGAATCCACCCACTCAAGTATCCAAAGTCGGTCACTCCCATTTGCTCCCCCAAAAATTTGGCTTTCTCAGTCACCATTGTGTCCAAGACGGTGGCACCTCGACTGTTCATTTCTGTTTTCCAAAGACTCAGAGCAGTCTCAGTCTCATTATGTTGGCCAAGGAGAACACTGGTGATAGACTTAGAATCTCTTGAGGCAGACAACCATTTCTCCTTAGACTTCCAAATATCGTTACATGTACTGGCACTGATTTTTATGCCAAAAGGATCAGTAGCATAACCCACCATTTCTCAATTAGTGGAAGCTAGATTCGCTTGCTTAAAAAGGCATAAGTTCGTCTTCTGTGCCATTGTGATTGCACTCCTGCCACACTTCTGTTTACCTCAGATGCAACCATTCTCAGCAGGTAAAAGAAAGCATACTTTGTGGGTGCTTAAACAATAGCTCAGGATATGCTCATTAGCACCTAATTTCCTCACCAGATAGGGCTTCAGTGCAATGCAATTGGGACACAATTCACACTGAATGGTTACTCGATCACACAGTGCCTAGGACTACTGGAACCTCGGGCACTAATCAATACCTGATTAGTGAGGTGCTAATTACAGTACTTAATAGCCACTTGACTGCTGCTGCAGTATTCAGAAAACAGACAATGAAGGAAACAGATTATATGGTACTTATAATGTTTTATTTTTGTAAACAGACTAGTGGCAACAGATTGTGAAAAACACAGATTAAAGAGGTGTGGTTTAATCAGGTCTGACTGAACATATGGGGGAACCTCAACAGAACCCCTTAATAGAACAATTTATGGGGCACTGCGAGAGAGACCAGAGGACTCCACAGAGACCATCAGGCTAAAATGGGTGCAAAATATACAACAGGGCATTTCCAGTGCTGGGTGGTTGAAAGCATCTCTCCCCCTTTATAAGACCTCTACTTCTCCGTATTGGAAAGAGTATGCATGGAAACTGAGGTCACGCTTCTTCTGCATCCTGGCAGTGGTCTCTGGATATTCAGAAGATCCTTTCGGTAGGTGTTGGAGAGGGTGTGGGACTGAACAGACAGGCCAAGGTCAAATCATGTGGTCATGTCCACAGCTGACTTCCTTTTGGCAAGAGGTGCGTAGTATAACAGAAATTTATGAGTGCTCAGACCTTCTCACCCCAGCATTCATTCTGACCTTTACACCATCAGAAGAGGTAAAAGTAGAATGCATGGTCTATCAACAAGCCACTATCCTGATTCCAGCAGCCCAAAAAGTCATAACTTTGTTATAGCTTATGAAAAACTTGCAAATCAAAGAGGCCTGGGTGGCTCTAACATGTGAAATTTATGCTTTAGAGAGACTCTTGGCCAGACAACTGGATCGACAGCAGTCTTTTGACAATAGATGGAGAAAATGGGTGCTCCCTCAGCTCGACCACTGCACAGAATTTGTTCCATAAAATCTTGGAATAGTTTCCTTGGGTATTGGGGTGTGGGCATGTGGAGTGGTGGAGGACCATGTAGATACATAGAGGAGGAGGAGTGGGTTTAAAGAATGATTACTCACGATAACGAAGACCCAAGTAATCGGCAACTCTCCTAGATGGTAACTTTGAGTGAGATGATACTAATTTTTTTTAGCAACTTCATTTAGTAATAGTAATTTGTTTTAGTATACAGTTGTGAGGCTCAGAACAGCCATAACTTTAATTGTGAAAATAGAGTAGCAGACATGTGGAGGTGTATTATGTTATGAAATCTCATTGTTTTCTCAATCCTGTATTTTATAACTGTATGTGTATACAGTGAATTGTAATGATGTATTCTCTTGAGTGAAAATGAATAAAATAAAAATAAAGTTAAAAAATCATTTCATTTCATTAGCTGGGATTTCTGCTTTCAGGTTTGTCTTCAAAAAGGAATGCACTGATGTGAGTGTAACAAGATAAATTAATGCTGGAAAGCATATAGCCCCATTTTAACAATTGCTTTTATTTTTCCAGGTGGCATAAAAAATGCATTTAAATCATGAAAATCATGATTTAAATGTATTTTTTTGCCATGCCAGTTGGTAAAATAAAAGAAATTACTGTATTTAATTTTTTTTTTAACCAATTATTTTACCAGGTGAGACGACACACTAAGCTGAAAGCTTGTTTGCAGGTGCAACCTGGGAACACGAGGAAGTTAAGTGACTTGCTCAGGGTCACACAGTATGCAAGTGGGGGCTGTGGGATTCAAACCCAGGTCTCTAGATTTGCAGCTCAGAGCCTTAAACCACTGCACCATACTGCCTCCGTTCTATGCTCTAGAACATTAATTATGTACAATCTGTTAGAGCATTATATTTCTTGGTTGTATGTATTTCTAGTATTGACTGCTTTGACTGTACTAACCAACACTTTATGTAATCCTCCTGTACCAATGTTATTGTACTTCTTTGATCATCATACTCTCTTTTCATGGCTAGTACACCAACCGGTTAACAAAAGCTAAATAAATAAAATATCTAGTTACCCATACATGAACATGTTCTTTTTCTGAAACATTGTCATGATAGTCAAGGGCTAGCATGCCCCTTGGATCCCTGCACTGTAAGCCCTAGCCAGTAGCTGTTGTTTGGATAAGTTATTGCTTCCAGGTGCCTGTTCTCCCCCAGAGCACTTCATGAAATATTTCTTACACTTTGTTCCCTCCATTGTGTACTTCTGTGGGAGTGGGTCAGCAAGGACCCCCAGTGACCTCCTTTGACAGAAGACCCATCACTACACTCTGGTGCCTTTCAGGGTTGTGGATCCTCTACCTCTTGCAGCAAGACTACAGTCCATGCCACTTATACAATCCTTGGTTTAGATGAGCAGTCGGTTTATCCAGGCAAATTCCATTTACCATTTACCATTGACATAGGCTCTAATGTTAAAAATGTTGGTTATAGCATTCCATGCCTGCCTACTATTTCGGGCAGATTAGCTGCTAGTTAGTGTCAGTTCACACTTCGGCATGCAGTTTGCAGAGCTTGATAAAGTTTGAATTGACACTAATTAGATGATAATTTGCCAGAATTAGAAAGGTCATAGAATGCTATAGCCATGGATACCGGTTTCCCTAGCATCTCCATTTTCCCACACACCGATTGCTTGCTCGCTCATTTTGCATGATGATTTTTTTTTGTAATGCTCGCTTACAGCACCGGTTCCCCACCCTCTCTCTGTTCAGATGATATCCTCCTTGTTACCCTTGGCTCCTAGCCTCTCTATTTTCCCATACTCACTCATTCTGCATGATGATTTTTTTGTAACTCCCTGCTTGCAGTGCCAGTTTCTCACCCTCACCCTCACTCTGACATCATCCTGGTTACCCTTGGTTCAAAACCACAGAACTGGAAAGGAAAGGAAAGGAAAGGAAAGGAGTTCTCTAATTCTGTTGCTCAAAATATAAAAAGTAATTTACTGTTACTTTATGTTTGCGAGTTGTGCCTAGGGATGTGTGAAAAAAAATTTCTGCCAGCGGAATTTCAACAAAAATGCAAATTTCACTTCCAGGAAAGTTCAGAAATCATTTTCAGAACTTTTGTGGAAATTAAGCCTTAAGACTGCAGAAAAAATATAAAAAACTGTGGGATAATTTATTAAAGTGCTGAAAAAAATCTGCAGAAAGGATCACTGCCAGTGGTTATTTCTGAGGCTTTTTATAACTGCAGTTTAACTCATTAATCCACCCCCCCACTGATCAGGGGTCCCAGTAAATACCTGCAATTCCTTCCTTGGACCCTCATGGTTTCTAGTGCCCCCCCCCCACCCACTGATCATGGCTCCCAAAAATTTTATTTCACTGATGTCTAGCGGACCCTCTCCCTATCCTGGATTCCTTAATCCACAAATAAACAGCCGGCAGTCCAACAACTCATCCCCCTCTATTTTCTGTATTCCCTGGTGTCTAGTGGACCTCCACATCCCAGATCCCTTGTAAAAAAAATAATCTCAATTACCTGGTGTGTATTAGACCCCCACAAACACCACCCTGACAGTTCATCTTCCACCACCCAACTTCCCTCCCCATGCTGCCTCTTAGTGGACCACCATGGCAGCACTCCTCTCTCGTCTACTACCAGTGGCCCACTGAATTATCAGTGAATGACCACATGGTTTTACAAGCAGGCACTCATTCACTGACAGTTCATTAAACTGTGAAAAGAATAAATTCCACAGTTTATATGAATTTTTCCACAGTTCACAAAAAATGTCTGCAGAACTCAGTGAAAATCCACAGAAAATCCTACCTTTGCCAATGGCAAAAGTTTCACAATTTCCGTGAAATTTCCCAAATTACACTGAAGTTCTGCAAAAGTGGAATTTGCAACTTTCACCCACCCCTAGTTGTCCCTGTTGATCTTATGCTGCCACTTCCCATCTTGAAACCACTTGTTCACTTGCATGATTCCTTCCCCCTCAGCTGCTGCCGCTCCCTCATTCTGTCACATGCTATTACATCAGTCCTCCTGATCCTGCAGCTACCTAAAGAGGAACCCAAAGGACTGTGTCCATCTTCTTTGCATATAAAACATTAACTTTGATCACAGCACCCAACCCATATAAAGAGCAGAATGTGGTTGCACAGATGCGCCCATTATATGCGGTTGGAAGTGTACTAGTTTTTTTATCCTGCTGCTGGTTTTAGAGGTCCTCACTCCAGGATGGGGCAAGGTGAGACAGGGCTCAAATGGACTTCTATCTTCCTGCTGGTTCTTCTGCTATTCTCTGAAAGGCCCCAAATCAACCTAACTTGGAATCTAAGCTCTCAGGTAGCCTTGCTTCTTAATAGAGTAAAGGGAGAAGGACAGGGACATGCATGTTCATTCCTGGGCTTCCTGCTGCCAGTGCCAAGAAGCACACAGCACAAACTCCAGACACCCTGTTTCCAAGGTGAGGCAGAGTAGGAACTCACTCCCAGAGTACAACATTAACCCTTCAAGTGTTCCCTAGTAACCTGCCAGCTTGGAAGAAGAGAGGGGCCAGTTGCACTCTCCTTTTCCCAAAACTTGCAGTTCCCCACAATGGCAACCCAATTCTGGTGCATCTGTTTTATGGGCAATACTGCCCTCCTGACATCCTGGTGAGGGTGACCATGTGCTATCTCCCTTTATCTCAGTCCACCATAGGCACAGAACACTCAGAAAGTCTTTGATTATACCTTAGCACCCCTAGAAGAATGAGGCCTACCTATAGGACTGAATAAGAGTGGTGGGCACTGATACTAACTGTACTACACCAACACTTTTAACACACAGTTACGTCATCACATTTAATTTTAGGGCACTTTCACCAGCTTAGTACCAAAGGACCAGGAAGGCACCTAAACTGAGTTGCCCTGCAGAAGCCTTCATATTCACAAAGTCTACGGCCTGCAGGGACACGCTGTCAGGATGGTAAAGCCAAGCTCCACCTGCATGAGAAAAGAGGAGAACAGAACATACAACATCACTATAAACTCTACCAAACAATATTAGTATTTTTTTAAACACAAAACTGTTTTAACTGGTAACTGTGGAAGTTCATACTAAAACCCTGCCTCCTGAATAGAGGGGTCTCCCAGAGGATACCCAAGGTACAGATTTGAGCTAGTTCACATTGTTACACAGTGCCCTCTGCTGCATTGTCTGTGTGCCAGACAAGCCATTGCCCCCTGGAACTGAGGTCACTAACCACTCCTGTTGTGAAGTGGCAACATAACCTTCTCCCATGGGAAGACACACATTATATATTGTAAACAACAGTTGGTGCTCCATGGTGGAGAAAACCGGTACCCTTACAACCCTAAATTGGTTATGCAAAGTCCTTGGCATCTGCCTCATGCATGATGCTGGGGTTGGGCTTTCAGACATGCACCCTATCTGGTCTGATGGTCCAAATGAAATAGTCAGTAGGGATCATAAGTAACATATACAGTAGCATTTCCTGGATATCAGAAGTAATGCACTATTCATTATTCAGACCCAAATATTGAATGGTTGTAGTATTCATACCTTATTTTATTTGCAAACTACTGTACTATTAAAAAAACAGAAACAGACTCCACCCCTTTCCCAATCCAAATCCTTAAATACAAGCCTCCATCTCCTGCCCTCTGTTGGAGTCCCAATCCCATCCTCCTCCAAATCATTACACAAAATATTCTATTTTCTGTATATTTGTAGACAAAAAACTCCCACAGTGGGTGACCAGCACAACCTGCCTGCCTGCACCGCCGACCTTCCTCTATGTACTCTTTTGCACTAAAACAAATCTAAAGTCCCACAAAACTCAATTTACTCTTATCTTTTAATATAATTAAAGACAGTTGTTTAATGAGCTGGGATTGGAGTTCAAGAGTCAGCCGCATAATCTACATGGACATCAGTTACAAATAAAACAAATAAAACCCAATAGAGATAGTAGGAATTATGACTTCATTCCAAGGAAAGTTTGGTTGTGGAATAAGCTACCAGCAGAGATTATAGGTTCCACCTCTCCTGTAAGTTTTAAGAAAAAGCTAGATAATTTTATAGTGAATGGCTGCATGCCCAGCCAAGACCACTGAGAAGTAGGAGGTGATTGCTTATGGGCCTTCTGCCTTTCTAATCACCTGCCAAACCTGACAAACCTGAGTATAAACCCCCACCCAGGCAGCACCCTCCAAACATCCTCCCCCCCACATCCAATTCTTCTTATTAAGTGGTCAAATGGATGTCAGGGTTAGAAAAAGGTGACTGGTGCTGGAGTATTTTAAAAGTTTGAAACTCAGAATCCTGACACCCAGGATCCTGAGTCCAGTAGCCTGACACAATGCTCCCCTGACAGACCACCATCCCAACCACTGAAAGCTCAATACTACAACTTACCAGGATTTGAAGTTGATTATATTATTTTAGGGTGGTGTGGGGTGCCCACAAACATGGCATAAGCCCAGTGTTGGGCTCTCCATGGTTGGGATGGTGGTCCATCGAGCAATAGCTACATCAGGATATCAAGCTCAGGATCTTGGGTGTCGGGATTCTCAGTGTTGGGATTCTGTCATCTACCTAACTGGCACAAACCTGCCCTTCTTCATGGCTGGATGTCTTCTGCTGAATAAGAGTGATCCCATGCTTCCTCACTCTGTATAGTAAAACCAGCTAATCCTGAAGAAGGAGGGATATCTAAACAAGTTTTCCAGGGCCTGGCCTTTCCTTTGAAGCCTTAATGATCTCATCTGCTGATGCCTCAACCATTCCTCCAGTCACAACCTGATGCAATCTTCAAAAAATTGCACAATTGTCATGAAATTGTGTGCAACTTCACAAATTTAGCACAGTATCTATAAGCCTGTAGTTTTCACACGTGTGTATATGTGTAAAACTGTGCACTCTTGGTCATTTCCACAAAAAGGCATATGATGTTGACTGCTGAAGAGATCACAGTCAGCAATCTTGCTATGTGGAATACATTTTGGGAGCACCATATGGCTTTTTGCATAATTTAAGAGATTTAGGGTTTCCAAAAATGTGCGCTTTCTGAAGAGTGCAAGATTCACATAGAAATTATGCACAAAATTTCCAAATTGCATTTTATTTGGGAGGGAGGGTTTTTCCCATAATTGCTGGTTGACTTTCACTGAACATGTCCCAGTGTTCATCAGCCTGCCATCTTTATGCATTTAAGAGAGAGCTGTCTGAAGATTTAGACCTCCAGAGCTGCAATCTAGAGCAATCCTTGATAAAATATACTTTAAACAGCCACTGACACCTTGAGAAGAATTTTGAAAAACATAATATTTGGACACAAAACAGCTTGTATTTCTCATTAGCTCTGTATTTTTTATCTCCAGTATTTATCACTGAGATCATATGCATGATAACAGGATAGTTGTTCCTTGAGGGTTCATCAGCTCTTGTTGCTTCTTTCCAGCCTGTTGTCATAATACTCTGCTTGTGACATCACAGTCTGCCAGAACTTACTTGCCAATCCAATTTTTAATGATATTTCTACAGCACTTTCCATTTATAAAGTGCAGTATTGAAGTATTAAGTTTGCCATATAGAAAAATAATCAAGATAGGAAAGAAAGAACAGCTTTTCTCTGCACTTTAAAGATTAGTATACAAATAATCCATAAGAGGTGCTGTTTCCTGCTCTGCAGAGTGTTACACGTGCAGTGCCATAATTCTCCAAGTGTCAGCACTGGAATTTATCATATAGCAGTAGCACCAGAAGAAATTTACAGGGAAATTTTGCTTGCATTTATATATTGAAAGGAAAACAGTTTTTTTTTTGTGATCAGCTAACATCAGGAAAAAGGGTCCGCCTCATGTGCCACAGCATGGCATGCATATAATTCTGTAATTTCCTTGTGCAAGCACTGAAATTCAACTCCATATAGCAGCAGCACCAGCAGAAGTTGTAGAGGGAAATAGTGCTAGCACCTGTATATGAAAACAATTTTTTTTCCTGTGATCAGCTAGTATCAGAAAAAGCATCCTACTTATAAGTGCTCTTGCATCAGGTGCACTGAAATTCATTATGCAGCAGTACTCCCTGCAAAAATTGTACAAGGAAATTGTGCTGCCACCTGTTTATTAAAAGGAAAACTCTGTGTGTGTGTGGGGGGGGGGGCTATACTCAGCATTCTGTGAAAAAATGTACAATTTCAGCAATAGACTGGAAGTGCACACTTATGCAGTGCTATTAGTTGAAAGTGCACATTTTTGAAGAAACAGCATTTTGAAAATGTGCATTTTGGGAGAAATTTAGTTGTTTTATGAATTTTGAAAAAATTCTGTAAAAGTGAAATTACTAATTTTGTGCAATTTTTCAAGATCACTAGAAATTTCTGCCAGTACTAGTCTGAGAGAGAGATAGTGTGCGAGAGAGAGAGAGAGAGAGAGAGAGAGAGTGTGTGTGTGTGTGTGTGTGTG
The DNA here is from genome assembly GCA_016271365.2 of Neoceratodus forsteri. Taxonomy (NCBI): domain Eukaryota; kingdom Metazoa; phylum Chordata; order Ceratodontiformes; family Ceratodontidae; genus Neoceratodus; species Neoceratodus forsteri. The sequence continues at coordinate 627,468,721 of CM057459.1, forward strand.
TGTGTGTGTGTGTGTGTGTGTGTATGTGTGTGCATGCATGTGACTGTGTCTGAGGCTGTGTGTTGAAGGGTGTGTGTATGTGTCCAAAGATGTGTGTGTGTGTACAGAATGCCTCTGAGGTTGACACAGTCAAAGGTTGCTTGTGCTTCTCTAAGGCTGAGTGTGTGTCTAAGATTGTGTGTGCATACTTCAGGGTATTTTGTGCTCATGTCTATAATTTTGTATATGTATCTGAGAGTGCATGTATGTGACTAGGGGTGGCTTTGTGCCTTCGGTTGTGTATGTATGTCTGAGGCTCTGTGAGTGTGTGTATATGTGCGTGTGTGTGTGTGTGTCTGAGCATGTGGGTTTGCATATCTAAGGGTTTGTTGTGCTGATGTCTGAGCTTGTGAACACATGCTTAAGTGTGTATGCACACGACTGATGTTGTGTGTGTACATGTCTGAGGGTATGTCTATGTCTTTAATTGTGCAATTCCAAGGCTGTGTGTGTGTGTGCTTGTGCATGTTTGAGGCTGTGTGTGTGTGTTTGTATGTGTGCATCTGAAGTGTGTGTGTGTGCGTATGTTGTCTTCCAAAGAGAAAGTAAAATCCAGTGCTGGACACCAGCCTGCTGGCATTATTTATGGCTCTGCTCTTTTATTGTGCTCTTTTCAGCTTCCTTTGCTTCTTTCTCTCTATTGTTGCTAGGAACTCATTAAATTCGTGATTGGTTGGGCTGCAAACAAGTATGTATATGCATGTGTGTGTGATCTGTGTGTTTCAGAATGGAGAGGAGTATTATGTACACTGCAGCTCAGGACAGTGTTTTGCACTATCAGTGTTTCTCATTGCACTTGGGGATCTCTTCCTGGAAAAATGGTTCCTCCTGGAAGCAGGGTGAAAAATAATTTTGGTGAAGGCTCATTTGTATAAAGCGATAATAATACGAGTGTTTCTAAACTTACCCTTGAAGGAAATGGTGAATAGAAAAATGGACTCAGGGATGTAAGGAATAAGACATGACATTTTGTATAACTATGACCAGTAATCATACGCCTTGAGTATGTTGTTATGCATAAGACACAGCTGAGTGCATACACACACATTCACCAACACCCCCCCACACATACTCACAAACACACAATGCTATTACTGACCATAATTACACATCTCAGAAGTTTCTTGCTGTTCATATAAAATAGCTTTTAAACCCAAAATATACTTAGAAGTACACCCGATAATTATGGTGAATGATACGGGGGGGTGGCACTATATGTGAAGGAAGGACTGAAGTGTGTAAGGGAGGAAGGGGAGGAGGGTAGTACAGAGTCACTTTGGATGCTAATCCAGGATTCCAAGAATAGGATTCTTAGAATGGGAGTGATGTACAGGCCACCATCTCAGATGGAGGAGTTAGACAGGAAACTAGCGGGACAGATCAGGAAGACCTGCAAGAAGGGTAGTGTGGTGATTGTGGGGGACTTTAACATGCCAGGAGTGGACTGGAGTACCCCAACAACCAGGAACAGAAGGGAGAAATTACTGCTGGATGCCTTCCAGGACAGCTTACTGCTGCAAATGGTCAGTGAACCAACCAGGTTAGGGAATACCCTTGACCTTGTGCTGGCAAATGGGGTCTAAGCAGAACTTACAGTGGAGGAACCGCTGTCAGGAGTGACCACCACTCAGTATGGCTCACATTGGATATGGGCAAGGAAGGAGTGGAATCTGGCACAAGAGTGCTGGACTTCAGGAGGGCCGACTTTGGGAGGATGGGGGAAGTGGTAAAAGGGTACCTGGCCAGAATTCAATCTAAGTATGGACACTAACCAGAGGTGGGAGCTCATAAAGCTGGAGATAGTGGAGGCAACCAAAACCTGCTGCAAAGCCCAGAGCAAGAAGGCTAGGGCTAAGAAATCAAGCTGGTTGAACAAGGAGGTCATGGAAAAGGTAAGGAGGAAAAGAGCTGCCTTTAGGAAGTACAAGAAAACAGGGAAGGGGGAGGACAGGGAGGAGTACTTGACAGAATCGAAGGAGGTGACAAGGGCAGTAAGGGGAGCCAACACATCTACGGAACTCAGGCTGGCACAAGGCAATAAGAAGGGGGAGAAGGACTTCTTTGGCACACCAGGAGAAAAGGAGCTGTAAGGACCACATAGTAAGGATTAGGAAGGAGGGGTTGGGGTGATCAGAGTGCGATAAGGCAGAAGCACTAAATGAGTACTTCTGCTCAGTATTTACTAAAGAGAAGGGGGGTGACACCCAAGGTGGGAGAAATGGCAGAAACAGGGGGGGAAGGGGTGACAGATGGGGAAATCATGGAGGGCAGAGTTTGAGAGGGTTTGAAGGCACTGAGGGTGGACAAGGAGCCAGGCCCAGATGGCATCTACCCCAGGGCATTGAAGGAGCTGGCAGAGGTCCCTGCAGGACCCTTGGCAGACCTATTTAATGCCTCACTACATTTGGGGTGTGTACATCAGGACTGGAGGATGGCTCATGTGGTGCCCCTCCACAAGAGTGGCCCCAAGGATGAACCAGGAAACTACAGACCGGTGAGCCTCTCATCCATCATGGGTAAGCTAATGGAGACTATCCTGAAGGAGAGGCTGGTGGCCCTCCTAGAGGCCAAAGGACTACAGGACAGCAGACAGCATGGCTTCATACATGGCAGATCCTGCCAAACCAACCTGGTGGAGTTCTATGACTGGGTAACTAGGCAACTGGACAGGGGCCATGCAGTGGATGTCCTGTATCTGGACTTCAGTAAGGCATTCGACTTGGTGCTGCATGAAAGGCTGGGAAGGAAGTTAGTAGGCACGGGGAGGGTGCAAAGCTGGTGAGATGGGTAGGAAACTGGCTTCAGGGAAGGCAACAGAGGGTGGTGGTGGGTGGGGAGCTCTCACACCCAAGGGCAGTGATGAGTGGTGTTCCACAGGGCTCAATGTTGTTGGGACCAGTGTTGTTTGAGATATTCATTGCAGACATATCATGGGACATCAAGAGCATGATCAGCCTGTTTGCTAATGATACCAAGGTAGGGGCGGTGGTGGATGACCTAGGGGGATGGCAGGGGTTGCAGGATGATCTGGCAAAGCTTGAAACCTAGTCAGACACCTGGCAACTGGGGTTTAATGCCAAAAAGTGCAAGGTGCTGCATTTTGGGATGAAGAACCCAAGGAGGAGTTACCAGCTGGGGGAGTGCAGCTAGCCCAGACAGAGGAGGAGAAGGATCTGGGGTGCCCAATACAGGGTCAATGAACAACTTGGCACAATGTAGGAAGACAGCTGCAAAGGCCAACAAAATGCTGAGTTGTATTGCAAGGGGTATTTCTTTGGGGAGGGAGGAGGTGATTCTGCCACTGTATAGGTCATTAGTTAGACCACCCCTGGAGTACTGCATGCAGTACTGGTGCCCGTATCTGAAGAGGGACATTAACTTACTGGAGGGGGTGCAGCGCAGGGTGACAAAGATGATCAAGGGGCTGGGGGACTTATCATACGAGAGGAGGTTGAAGGAGTTGAACATGTACTCACTGGAGGAGAGGAGGAACAGGGTGACATGATCGAAACCTTTAAATACATTAAAGGAATAAACAAGATGGGCACAGAGGGGCTGTTCAAAGTAAGGGAGGGGAGGGCTACCAGGGGCCATGATATGAGACTGGCGGAAGGAAGGTTCAGGAGGGAGATGAGGAGACACTTTTTTACAGAGAGGGTGGTGGCTGGGTGGAATGCGTTACCTGCTGAAGTGGTATCCAGTAGAACAGTGGACTGCTTCAAAAGGGGATGGGACAGGACAAGGGTGAGGGTTAATGAAGGGGAAGGGTGGAAGGAGGGGCAGCTGCAGAATACGGGGTGCTAGCTGCACATTCGAGCACACTTGACAGACCTCTAGGCCTTCATCTGCTGGCAAATTTCGTATGTTCGTATGTACATTGTCATGTTTCAGCCAGTTAATCTGTGAGACTCATTGATTAAACAGAAAACATTTAGTGGAGGGCATTGTACTTGTATTATTGTGATGTAAGTGCAGATTAATGTACTAAACTGAGAGACAGTATGAGTGTAAGTTATAACACTTGTATTACCTCTCAATTCTGTGCAACATAAAACACACTTATATTGCAATAAATAATACAACAAAGACAATTAAACAATGCTAATACCCCTGTCAGCTGTTGTTGTCTCTAGTCAACAGTTTCAAATGGTAAAGTTTCTGTAGAATCAGTACTGTAGTTATGTACTTTACTTTTCACAATGTATACACAAGACTGCAGTCATATTCACTCCTCCCCTCAGTTCATGCACCTCTATGTCTCTGCCCTAAGCTTCTCAGTCAGTGCCATTACATATGATCCCTTTGTGTTTGCAATGATAACTAAAACAAATTCTGGTCAGAGTCAATAGGGCTACAGCTGAGAAATTTGGGTAAAAATATTGTGAATTACCAAAGTTACAAGCATGCATTTGGAAAATGTAACAAGGGCATAAATGTGTTGGTCTGTAATATTTTTACACCAAATTTTCAACATAGCCTTGTTATGACCCTGCCTCATGAAGACAGGCAGCCAAAATGTTCAACTCCTGGCATAAAGATGTTTTTGTACAGGGATTGCAAGATCAATTTTCGGAACACAAAAACACACACATTTTAGGCAGGAGTTGAAAAATGACAGTTATCACATTCATGAGGTGCTGTAAAGAAATGGCTATGTGGAAAATCTGGGGTAAAAATATTCAATATTTCTGAACTTACGAGCCTGCATTTGCAAAAATCAACACAGATGCATAACTTTTTAGTTGTTTAATGTTTTTACATCAAATGTCCAAAACAGCCTTCTGATGACCCCACCTCATTAACAAGGGCAGAGAAAATTTTCAGCTCCTGGCTGAAGGGTGATGTTGTGCAGGGACTGCAAACTAACCTTTCAAGATGTAAAAAATACATATTGGCCAGGATTTGAAAACTGACAGCGATCACATTCATTAGGTGCTGTAAAGATATGGCTAGGTTGTAAATTAGGGGTTAAAAATATTGAAAATTACCAAAGTTACAAACCTTCATTTGCAAAATTCTATGTGGGCTCATAACTTGCTTGTTTTTTAATATTATTGCACAAATTTTTCAGCATAGCCTTCTTATGACCCCACCTCATGAACAAGGCAGAGAACATTTTCAACTCCTGCCCAGGAGGTGATTTCATGCAGGGACCGCAAAATCACATTTTAGGATGTAAAAACACATTTTGGACAAGATTTGGAAAATGACAGCTATCACAGTCATGAGGTGCTTTAAAGATATGGCTATGTTGTAATTTTGGGGTAACAATATTGAAAAGTTCCAAAGTTTTGAGCTTGCATTCACAAATTCAATGTAGGCTCATAACTGTGTTGTTTACCAATATTTTTACACCATATTTTCAACATAGCCTTCTTATGACACCACCTCATGAACAAGGGCAGGTAAAATGTTCAACTCCTGCCTGAAAGGTGATTTCATGCAGGGACTGTGAAATCACCTTTTGGGACAGATCTGCCTAATGACAGTGACAGTCACCCCGATGGGTAAGCAACAGCTTGGGGGGGGGGGCTGCAGGGTGGTAGGTGCTCAGTGGGAGGGGAGGGTGGGGAAAGTAACAGCTGCAAAAGACATTGATGGACCATTTTTTAAAAAGACTGACAATCTCCAATCAGGACACGGGGGGACTGGGCACCCCCAGTGTCACAGTTATGTGGGGGAAGACATCAATGGACCATTTTTTTACAGGTAAAATAAAAAAGGCAGACAATCCACAATCATGACACTGGGGGACTGGGCATCCCCAGTGTCACAAAAAACACAGACGATCCCTGATCATGACACTGGGGGATTGGGCACCCCCAGTTTCATTTCTATGTTTCTGTTGGGGGGGTAGTGGTGATGGGTGCTGAGAAGTAGGGTTGGGTGGGGTGAATTTCTATAATATGAAAACAAAATATATATATACACAAATAAGTGCTGGCAGACACAGTAAAACACAAGCCACTCTGCCATGACCAAGATGGCCACCACATGCTACTGCGCATGCACAACTGCTAGTGCATGTGCAGTACAGTGCGGTGACCATCTTGGACACGAAAGAGTGTGCCATGTTCCGCTGTGATTGCCAATACTGTGAAATAGTGCAGTGCTGTGGTCAGTAAGGGCATCACAGGCTGACTGCTTCACAGACGCGGAGGTGACTGTGACGCAATCCAACATGCTGTTCATTCAGAAGGAATATGGAGTCCTTTTTCTCAATGATTGTAAAAGGTCTGCAGGGCTCTGTCTACTGTAGCCATAAAAAGGACCTGGGATCTAAGCAGACAAGGAGCTGCTGAAACAGGATATGCAGATAAACACCCAAAAGGAGCCATAGTGGAGGTGACAAACCAGTGGATTTGGCTAAAAAGCAAAGGCAAGAGAAGGAACAAACCACTATGGTGCTCAAAAGCTGTCCTTTTCCTCAGTGATCATTAAAGGACTGCAGGGCTATGCACACTGCAGTCGCACAAATTAGAACTGTTATCCCCATCCCCTCTCGCACAGAGTTGATGAATAAAAAGCAGTCAAAAAACAATATATGAGAAAGCCTGCTGATGAGATCTCCAAACTCAGCTAAATGTACCTTGTACTATTGCAGGTTTTGTGTTTGCTGCTGCTGTAAGTGAGGGATCTACTGTATGTATTTTAATTCTTTCACCCTACGTCCCAAGGTTGGCATTCCATAGCTTCATGAAACCTGTGTTTACTCTGTAGCAGCTACTATTCATGAACATTATATACAAAAACAACATCTCATTACAGTATTGTTTCACTTTCTTAATGTATACATTTTCAGCCTTTCAGAATCTTTGGTAGATGGATCCTTTCTGTAATGACAGAATAACATTTATCATTTCCATTTGCTGTACTGTTTACATTGGTTGCTCCTTTCTCGGGTAGTGGGATGTCAGCATTTCACCCTATTTCTCACAATAAGAGTCCTGTCCCATCTTCAAGAAGTGGTTGGCTCATGACTGCAACATGTTTAACTATTTACATTCCTTTCAACTAAATGCAGGTAATTTCCATCACTTAAAATCATCACCATCCTCACCCTTCTGTCTCTCTGTTTGTATGTGCATGTGGTGTGCGGTGTGTGTGTGTGTGTGTGTGTGTGTGTGTGTGTGTGTGTGTGTCTCACTCACTGCTTTAAAATACTGAATTCCTGTGGGACTAGCTTTAGGGTATCTTGCAGTCTCACTTTTCATGTTACCATTAGCCAATATTGCTGGTTATTGACTTTAATTACATTGCCATGCTGATGATAGCCAGATCTATTGCTCATCCAATCATTCCTTCACTAATGTGATTTCTTCACTAAAACAATGTTTTCCATACCACTCAAAAATACATGTCCAGTAACCATTTATCTCTTTAGACTAAGACAACAGAACTGTTGCTAATTGCCTCATCAGGCCTATTTCACTTAGTCTACATAATGCAATTCTGAAACATAAACAGTTTGTCAGGGAAATGATTGCCCATCAAAATTATTTTCTGTGTGTCAACAATCATATTAACAATGTTAAATATGTGTATTTTCTGTTACCTGTAAAACATTCCTAAGACCAACCCTTACCTGGAACTCGGACCAGCCTCTACAATGTCATATGTTTTAGTTTTATTTACAACAAGCAAGCATTTGTCAATGCCGAATGTTGGCTTGCTGGCAGGCATTGCTAGTGCGGAGTTAGAAATGCAAAAAGAAATGGCAGTGAAGTAATGAAATAACATCAACCCCCATAGAGACTGAAAGGCATTGGGAGTGTAGCTTTGGTTCAGCCATAATACGCGTCATCCACTCACCCCACCCTGCAGAGAGCGACAGGTGTCAGGGTGTGCATTGGGGTCTTCAGATGAATGCAATATCAGAGAATGGGGTGAACGTTAGGGTGACAGAACCCCAGTAGCCTCAATGCCTGTCAGGGGCTGTAGGGTTGGGGTACAATCCTGCAAACATTTTGGCTGATGAACCCAAGTTACGTCCCCAACGCTGGTCAGGCTTCACAGGGTGGGTGTGATGCCAACCTATCCCCACTGATGATGGAACTAAAAATGGAATATGACAGGTGGAAACCATTACAATTAACACTGGTCGGAAAAATGTCCACCCTTAAAATGGTTACAGCTCTGAAACTCTTCCATGTGGTGTCCCACATCTAAGTTGTCCTCCCCTTAGAATGGCTCAGCGCATTCAGTACACTCATGGGGAATTTTATTTGGGAAGAGGCATGCCCTATTTACAGCTTTAACATACTTCATGCATCATGGAAAGATGGCTGGAACTTCCCCTAGGCCATAGACCACCTCTAGGCTTATAGGGCATGCCAGACTCTGCACTGGGTCAGACAACCTAACATAATGGGTAGTTATGGAAAAGTCCAGGCTCCCACAGCAGACTTTGGTCTCCCTCCTGTGCTCCCCCACTCCTCAAGAAGGGAGGACACATCCAACTACAGCACCTTCCCTGAGCTACTGAAGCAAACTGCACAAGTGGCTAGGCACAGTTCCATGCCCTAGGGAACCTATCGCACTTTGGGATAACCCATTCATCATGGTAGACAGTGAAAGTCTCCAATGACAAGCTTGGATGATCAACGGTCTGCTACAACTCAAGGGCATCCTAGCACCACAGGCATCTTTGGTAGGCACCCTTCAAGCATTGCAGCACAATCCCCCCAAAGCTGGACTCTGGTCGAATCTAGCAACATGGCAGGCCCTAAATAAACATGTAGCTGGCAAATCTATGAAGATGTCTGTAGTTACATTCCCAGCCAACCCACAGAAGCTAAACCAAAATGGGAATCCACCCAGACCCCTGAACAGAACTAGGGAAAATGCTGGACATTCTGCAATTACAACCTTCAAGAATGCATGTAGTAGACTCATCCAGAATAAAATTCTACATTCCAGGTACAGAATCCGATCAGTGCTACACCAGCTAACTCTGTCACCCACAGATAAATCCAGAAGATGTGGAGAAGCTGGTGGTGTGACCTATTGCATATCCTCTGGCAATGTCCAGCCATTCAAGCCCTCTGGGACAAGGTTTGCAACCTGGGCACTGATGTACTAGCCACTCTAGTACCATGTTCAGCATCCCTTCTAAAATTAGAGATCACATTTGCAGTCCCACCCATAACAACTACTGGCCACAGGTGGCTGACATTACTAAGTATGTAAGTATTCAGGCCCAAATGCTTCTCCTCTGTAGGTGGTGATTGCACAGACTACCCTCACACCAAGAGTTGATATCCCCCTTCTCACAGGTAGCTACCCTTGACTGGTTCTCCCATTTGGCATGGACTCCCTGTCAAAATGCCAAGCCTTCTGGTCACGTACTGTCAATCTCTAGTGCCCAGGAAAGGAAAAGGCTGACCTTCCTGCTTTCTTTACACCTGGACTATTGGTCTCATTCTAACTAGGGTTCTGTGTAGTTCACTATATTACCTGTGTATACTTAAGCAGTAATGCCCAACAGGGTGTGTGTTGTGCTGGGATAACGTCACGCTTCAGGTGATTGGGCACGAGGCCGTAGGCCGAGTGTGTCCAATACCTAAGGCATGATGTTATCCCAAATGACGCACACCCTGGAGGGCATTATTGCTAGTATACAATGGCTCGTTGTTCTATATAAAATCAAAAATAATTTTAAAGAATGTTTTTATTAGTGTGGAAAAATATTTTAGTTTCTTAAGAGGAGATGCAAAAAAAAAAAAAAAGAGTATCCGAATGCTCCTCCATTATGGTTCACAGTGCTGAGACTAGAGCCGTGATGTTGTGTTGGAATAACATCATGGGTCCAGTCCCATACTGACCAATCAGAGACCTGGATTCTTTCTTTCCATTGTATAATTACTGTCTTCACATAGTTATACTACCTCTGAGTTCTTGAAGTTACATTGCATGAAATATCACAAGTAAAGAGAGTGTGCACAAGGATTATGGTGCTCATGCAGAGAAACATAAACAGTAGTACAAAAACCATGGCACCCACACCCACACTGTATACTGGACACTGGAGCTTCAAGAAGGTAAACTTTAATGTTTTAAATGCTACATCAGACAGCCTGACATGTTTCAGATAAAGCCTTTGATAAAGGACTTAAGTTTACCTTTTGGAAGCTCCGGTGTCTAATATATAGTGTGGGTGTGAGTGCCACAATTTTTGTACTACTATTACATGAAATATGTTATATATTATGACTAGTTTAATGTTATCTTTTTGTTAGCTAATACTTTGGCATATAAAGACAGCCACCCTTTACATACTGTGGGAAAAACCTACTAGCCTCACGTGTTTGAACACTGATTCCTTTACTGAACCATATATCAACAACAATGCCTTCCTTTGTACATTTTGATGTCATCTGCAATATATGGAATACTGAAGTATAGACTTATGTTTATAAAAGTTATGCCAATATAATGATTAACTTCTAAAAAAATGCATCTTCTGGCTTACAAGGCAGCGAACAGTTGTAAAAGTGCTTAAAGTACTTCTTGTGGTCGTGGGGTCTTGGTGCCATGTGTAATGGGTGGTGGGGTGCTATGAAAACAATGTGTACAGCACATCATGGCTTTGTAGCATATCAGTGCCATAATTAACAAGGTCTTCCCCTTTGTTTGAGCTGTTACAAAGATCTGTGCAAAAGGTTAGGTAAAAAGTTGATACCCCCCTTTGTACTTAGACAAATGGGTGTAACTCATGAGTTATGTAAAAGAACATAATGGCTTGTCCAGTGGCACTGAAGGCTGAGGAGCAGGATGCCTTACCTCATGCTTTGCCGGTGACCTGGATTCGGTAACGACCTTGGGTCATCAGGGAGCCAGCTTGGGGGTGGAGAGTGATATTGAACAGCCGCTAGACAGCTCTCCTCTCCCAGGGTGGTTGTCTGCCCCTGTAGCTCCACTCCCACTGGGTGGAGGTCCAGTGGGAAGCGTAGGCAGGAAGGGGCAGCGATGATCACCAGGGATGGGGTGGAAGGGGCCAAACTGGTACTTGGGGTGCGCCTCCATGCAAGCACAAATACCTGCCGGGGTCCCAGGTGCTGGGAGAAAATGGGGACAAAAAAGTGAAAAAAATACTACAAAAAAGAAAAACAAACAAAAAAACCATAATGCCCGCCAGGGTGTAACTCACGAGGTACATAAAAAAACATAATACTTTCCCTTCAATGTGAATAGCATTTGATATGTTTGCAATGATCCAGTGCTGGTTTCTAGCAAATTAGCTGTCTATTTAGCCAAGAAAATGGTCTCAATGACCTCTGACACCAGGTAGAGGCTTGCCAGGCTAACTCCTCTCCCCCTCCTTCCGTACTCTTATTGGCAGAGTGATTGAGGATGTCTCCTCCTTTTAATACTTCGGGGTTTGGTTGGACTTTCGCCTTGATTTCTCAATATATGTGGAAGCCATCCACCAGAAGCTCCACTCTAAACATGGTACGCTTTACAGGAAGAAACTAAGTGTCCTACTTTCTGCCCACAGACAGTGTTTCAATTATGATATTCCCTATTTTCAATTATTGTGACATTGTATGCAGTGTTGCTCTCAAGTCCACCCTAGCTGGACTGGGCACACTCTGTTTGCCACATTGCCTTATACTGTCCTCCTCTCACCCACCACTGCCCCTGTACTCCTCCCTTGCCTTATACTGTCCTCCTCACACCCACCACTGCCCCTGTACTCCTCCCTTGCCTTATACTGTCCTCCTCACACCCACCACTGCCCCCTGTACTCCTCCCTTGCCTTATACTGTCCCTCCCTCACACCCACCACTGCCCCCTGTACCTCTTCCTTGCCTTATACTGTCCCCTCCTCACACCCACCACTGCCCCTGTACTCCTCCCTTGCCTTATACTGTCCTCCTCACACCCACCACTGCCCCTGTACTCCTCCCTTGCCTTATACTGTCCTCCTCACACCCACCACTGCCCCTGTACTCCTCCCTTGCCTTATACTATCCTCCTCACACCCACCACTGCCCCCTGTACTCCTCCCTTGCCTTATACTGTCCTCCTCACACCCACCACTGCCCCTGAACTCCTCCCTTGCCTTATACTGTCCTCCTCACACCCACCACTGCCCCCTGTACTCCTCCCTTGCCTTATACTGTCCTCCTCACACCCACCACTGCCCCCTGTACTCCTCCCTTGCCTTATACTGTCCTCCTCACACCCACCACTGCCCCCTGTACTCCTCCCTTGCCTTATACTGTCCTCCTCACACCCACCACTGCCCCCTGTACTCCGCCCTTGCCTTATACTGTCCTCCTCACACCCACCACTGCCCCCTGTACTCCTCCCTTGCCTTATACTGTCCTCCTCACACCCACCACTGCCCCCTGTACTCCTCCCTTGCCTTATACTGTCCTCCTCACACCCACCACTGCTCCCTGTACTCCTCTCTTGCCTTATACTGTCCTCCTCACACCCACCACTGCTCCCTGTACTCCTCCCTCCTCTCCCTTCCTCTCACCTCCCTTGATGCCAGGCGGCTTGACCATTGTGCTTGCCTTAACTCCAAATTCAGACTGGGCTCCCTTCCCTCATACCTTGCCTCTCTCCTCTCCTCTCATCTCCCCACCACCCCATACTCTTTTCTCAGCACTTACTTTCATTCCATTTCCCTTCCTCAAATGAAATTCACTGCAGATCAAGCTAGCTACCTTATCCGTTAATTTCTCTGTAATCTGTTCCTCCCCTCACCTGACCATCCCCTCTGCCTCTTCTTTCTGCTCCCTCAGGTCTCTCCTCTGTGACTTCATAACACACTCCTGCAATTGCTCCTGACCCTCTGTCATGACCTGCTGTCCACCACACTCCAGCGACTGCTGTCCCAACACTCTGAATTTGCAGTAGTGCATATCCCCCCATACCGACCCTCCCCTATTTACAGTTATAGTGTTGTTCTTACTCTACTTTATAATGCCTTTTACACATTTGCAATTTTATTAAACCTAATGTCCCTTATTGTACTGTGTGTCTGTGCACCTGGTGTTTACCTAGTGTATAAATGTTAATTTATTATACTTATCACATAGTTATTGATCTTCCGTATCACCCCATCCCTGACACATCAGGAAGTATGTAGTTATTAGCTACGTTTGATTTTTCCTTTTAAAACTTTTGAAATAAATAAATAAAACAAATTAGTGTATATAAATTCCAAACACAATTAATTGCATTGTATTTTGATGAATTGCAATCTGGAGACCCTACCACTACCATTCCTGTGCACTGGCAGCAACAACAAAATGAAAAAGTCAGACTCTGTGCTTTTCAGCTGGCCCATCAGCACAGCTCTAGCACTATTGCTTGCTACCCCTATGACCCTGGCTCAGAAGTGAGGCCAAGTCATTTGGGCCAGCCAGGGGGAGGAGCATCGAGCAGGCCAGAGGATGCTCTTCTCCTCCGTGAAGGGAGGGCAGCCTGCTCTGAGGTGCTGCTGCCACCTGGGTGACCACAGCTGGCAGTGCACTCAGAAGCAGCTTAGCGGGTAAGGTGAGAGGGAGAGATGCCAATGGTTGACATGCACCACACTCTGGTCTGTGTGCTTACATCACACCCCTGGTCAGCATTTCAAGAAAGGGAGAAAAACAGGAGGAAAATGGCAGGCCCAGGGTACAATGATGTACCACTCCCCTACAGGCTGCATAGTGGCAATGTGGCAGCCCTCCCAGAGAACCACTTCCATGATGCAGTGGTTGAGACCCTGCCACACCCATGATGGGGAGCGGGGATAAGTCATGGGCAGACATGGGAGGAGATGTAAACCAACAAGATGCCAGGTGTCAGAGCTGCGATTGGTCCAGGAGGAGGCACAGCCTGCCAGTGGAGGACAAAAAGAAAATCCTTCATTTTTTAACAATGCTATTCTATTATCCACCTTTTGGGCATGCTGAAGATGCTGACATGCCAAACTACAACTGAACCCACTCCATCCCCTTTCTGTCTGGCCAACATCTTGACAGAGCAGCATGTCAGACCTCACATGAACACTTTTCCGATCTGCCAACATGCCTGCATCTCAGCAGAGCAGTAGGCCATGGCTCCAAACCATGAGGTGAGGTGTGGAGATGTATTCAGTTGTATTCTGGCATAATGGTACACTGCTCTGCTGAGAGAGAGAGAGAGAGAGAGAGAGAGAGGGAGAGAGAGAGAGAGAGGGAGAGGGAGAGAGAGAGGAGAGAGGGAGAGAGGAGACAGAGAGAGAGACTGGCATGCTGAAATGGGTTGTTGATGGTGCAGTTATATTTTAGCATCTTTGTAATTGCAAAAGATAGAGAACTTTAATTAAAAAATAATCTGACTTGACTTCTTTCCAGTCAGTGTGCATGTGTTCTGCATCGCTCTAGTCATGTCTGTGTGTGTGTGTGTGTGTGTGTATGTGTGGGGGGGACTTGATTGTTTCTCTCTGATAAGAATGATTTAAAAAAAAATTTGACCTTCATGCCATTTCTAGTCAGTGTGCCTGAAATGGAGGAGTGCTTGTGCTCTGAATCCCTGGTGCTGGAGGGCTCTGAACTGCTGCAGATGTGCATGAAAAGGAAGTGTGTACTCTGGAATGATGCCCTGCTTTGCAGACCAGCAGCTTTCTGCCTCCTGATCTTAGTGCAAGTGTGTCTGAGTCGGACTTCACATGCTGCACATTCAGGCTGCTGCAGATGAGACACAAGGCATTATACTGTGATAAAATATTTTCAGCAACACTGCTGATTTGCAAAGCAAGATAGCAAACCTAAGCACCCCCCTCTTTTCAACACACACACACACACACACACACACACACACACACCCACACCCAACAGGGATCCTGAGCCCCTCAGTATCAATGATCCAGAGCTAAGCACCCTCCTTCATATGCACTGTCTGGAAAGGACACAAAAGTAAAATTCTAGTTCTTTAATCAATCAAGACAGTCCAAGCGATCCCAAGCCCCCCTTCAGCAACAGTGGTGTTGAGCAATTTCACCCTTTCATGGACAGTGACTCGAAATAAAAACAGTGGCATTCTTTTTTTTTAATACACACAGTTCAATTCCATCAAAGCACACATCCCCCCCCCACACGCTAACTAGAAATAAAAACAACAGTGAAATTATTTTTGTTAATTAAATACAGTCCACCTAACTTTTCAAAATAGTGACATCTGTCTTTATTTAGTGGAAAACAGTGGAAAAGCCACAGCTTTTTCCAGCCACTACAAACATGCCTGATTAGGGCTTTTGGACAGGAATGAACATTTTTAAAATTATCTCCAGTTAGCCCCCTATCTTCCTAAAAAATGGTTTAATGATCTAAAGAGAATAATTAATAAATTCCTCTGGAAAAATAAACCAGTGAGGCGAGCGTACCACAAATGGACAGCCCCAAAGCCCCACGGGGGACTTTCCCTCCCGTCTTTTTTCCATTACTATGAAGCAATCCATATAACCAAGCTGACTACCTGGCAGTACAGCTTGAATAACAAGAAATTGGAGTCTTATACCCCAGCATGGCTAAATATAGAGGAGACCCTCATGTCCCCCACCTCTTACTCGCTACAGTCTCTACTATATTTACCCTGTAAATACATCTCCCTTATGGTAAAAAACTCCCCAATAGGATGGTCTCTGAGAGCTTTAAACCAACTACAGCACCAGTTGAAGATAAGTTGGCATATAGATGGGGAACGACCACTCCTAAACAACCCTCATTTTATGATTCAAAGAAAACCTATGACATTAAGCTGTTGGCCTGTTCTAAAAAATGTCAAACTTAAAGATGTTATGGACAATAGTAACCTAATACCATACCATCAATTTGTACAAAAATTTCCTGAAGCTAATAGACGCCTTTTTAAATACTGGCAAATTATGCATGCAATATCCCCATTTATAAAGAAACATAAGGTCCTCAACCCCCCTAGGATTGCCTTAGTATTGCTATTAGATACTGCTAGACAACCACACCCGATATCTGCAGTATATAAAGAAATGCAATCTCTAGACATGAGATTGCCATCTGGTATAAATCAGTATTGGGCGGAAACAGTCTCTCCCACTCACACCCAATTTTTGGCAACAGCTCTGGAACAGCCTATATAGATTTGTCAAACAGGACCGCCTGAGGCTTGTACAGTTTAATATAATGCAAAATACATATTATACCCCCCTAAGACTCTACCAAATGGGTCAGATACTTACCCCCTCTTGCCCGCGCTGCTCTTGTAGGACAGGGGATCTCTACCATATGCTGTGGGATTGCCCTAAAATTCAAACACTATGGAAAAGTATACAGGCCTTTCTGAGTCCAATCCATGTATTAAGCCTGCTGTTCTTCCCGGATACATGCCTACTTAACATCTTCCCAATAGGAACTTTAAAGCAAAGAAAATATTACATGGCCCTCATCTCTGCAGTGGCCAAGCTTATAATTATGAGACACTGGGCCTCAGATACTTTGCCTACCATACGGGAGTGGCATAAAGAAATGCTGCTTGCCCTGCAGTTAGAAAAGCATATTGCCAACATGAACAATTGATCAAGTACATACACTGAAAGATGGGGCACCTTAGAAGCACTGCTTATTGCAGAAAACCCAAACAGTAGCTGACTATACGAGTATCACTCATTGCCTAGTAGTAAATCTGGGTTTGGAGAGGGCATTGTCCTGAAATAAAGGAGACGGATAAGGTTAGTGCTTGATGGCACCCCAGTTAAGAGAAGAAAAAGGAAGAATAGAGATAAATTACCCCAAGAGAGAGTGATTGAGGGTGGGAGGGATGGGGAGAGGGTGTTTGTATTGGGGGTTTCTCCTCCCCCCTTTTTTTTATCCTCTTACCATTTTTTCTTCTATCACCGCCCCTCTGCTGACTGTAAACCTGAAGTGACACCCTAATAAGGTTGTATCATATCATATCACTACTCTTGCAACCTAAAGTCAGTTATCAGAATATTAGTTGAAATGTCACAAGTTATCAACTTATAAGCTACGTGGTCTAATAGATTATAATGAGGGTCTCAATACTCCTTAAGACAACATATATTTGTTTTCATATGAATTTCTTCTATTTATTTTACTCTGACGTGTTCATATATTGCTGTTTTAAAAATCAATAAAGCTTATTGAATTCAAAAAAAAAATTACCTCCAAGTGCTGTAAAAAAATAAATTGAAGTGTTATTTTACTTCAAGTCTGAGTGCAGGAAGTGGTGTCAGCAGGTTCTGATTCATGACTCAAAATAGGAATAATAATCATGTCCTTTTTCTTTTTAAATAAATATAGATTTCAAAAATACTACATCCACAGCATCCACCCCCCCCCCCCAATTCAGGCTCACTGACTCAGTATATGCACATTATTGTCAAATTCTTTTTTTACTAAATACAACCAGGTTCTCTACCTGCCAAGGATGAGGATATGCCAACATGCCGAACCGCCTACAACTCTTTTCTGGCACATAATGTAGGCATAAGCCATACCAGGGTGGCATTCAAGAACAAACCTGAACACTTCACCTGGCTTACTGGCATGCCAGAACAGCTTTCAACTCATAGAACCCATTCAGCAATTGTTAGGAAGATGAAACTCCAGTCCCTGGTATCTATATGTTGTGCTTCTCAGTTGCTATTCAACAGATAAATGTCGGGTATAGGGGATTGTGTTGACGACTGAACTGGAGGGCTGCAACTTTTCTTTCAATTCTACCCGACCCATTACTCGCTCAACTACCTCTGAAAATTTAATAAGTCAGTGTGACATGCGGTGCAACCCGCAGAGGTACTGCATCTTATAATGTCAGAAGTAAAGAAAAAAAAAACTGCAGACGTGCGTAAACCTGGCACTATGGAACTCGATGTCTTCCTCAGAAAAGGTTTCCCATTTTTCAACGAGACAGGGACTTTGGCATGAGCTATGATGGGCTTGTGGAAATTAGAAGCAGAAACCAACTGCTGTGCGAAACCGCGTGCCTAACCGGCTAATGGGTAAGAGGGAGGGAGGGAGGTTGAGGTGCTGCTCGGCTAGCACTGTCTGATAATGCAAATTTGACAGAGTTAGCCTAGTTTCTTGTAGGAACTGGTCAGGTGAGAAGAGAGCAAGCTCCTTAAAGTTGTGGTATTTTGTCGTTAGTCCCTCACACGAAGAAAGGAGCGCTACATATTTTAAAGTTGTTTCTATGTTAAATATTTCATTTTCATGCAGTGCCTCTTGCGTGGTTGTGATCAACAGCAGTTTAGTTCACAATCCACCAGCGCAGTAAAGAGTGTATCTGTTTTTCAGTGACGAATACAAAATGTTTTTTTTTTTTTAATGGTAATTCTGGAAGAAAATCAAGAAAAACATGCAGTCTACTAGCTCTTCCAGGAACCTTTTAATGTACCACTGTGCAGCTGCACCCTGTATGAAAATAGTTTTAGTGTGTGTAATGTGAATTTTTGCACAAACGTGCTCTCAGCCTAATTCCTTGCAACACTTGGCAATACAGCAGCGGCCATGCTAAATATCTACAAATTGAAACATAACTTATTGCTGTTGGAGCTTTTGTCTTAAAAGTCTTACTGTACCTCATTTTTTTTTGTCTGCAGACTTGTTGTGCAATGTTTCAGTAGGAAAAGCACATCAGCAGGCATGTTATCTGTGCCGCTGCATGACGAGCTTGTCTCTGATTGCAGCGGCACTCATAGGAGCCAGGTTTATAACATTTTTGGTGGGGCCCAGGGGTCAAACCCTGCCCCCTGGCCCAGGGTCAGAAGTGAAACACTGGGGTTCTAGGGGTCAAAGCCCTACACCCATGGGCTGGGGGTCAGAGATCAACCCCACGACCACCAGGGATCGATGGGAGCAGAGCACCTTGTATCATAATGTGGGGGTCTGCGTGTTAAGCCCCTATCCCCATATACAACAATAGACCTGAAATATTCCTGCATAGAATACCACACCTGTAGTAATGCCTACTTGATTTGGTAGCTAGTTGTGATGTAACCAAGGCAACCAGATTCAAGAGATATGCAGCTCTGTAGACCTAGTCTGCTTTTGACCTGGAAATAGAAAAAGGTTTTCCAAAGGTCACTTCATTCTTGTCTAATTATTCTGTTCTGTGCATCAAAAGGTGGAGCACACTTTAGCAGACAGGGGTGAATTAAAGACAGTGAGGTTTGAATAAATCACTGTCTCTAGCAAGTGCATGGACTAGATTTACAAAGAGCAGCAAACATTTGCCATGGGCAGCAACTCCCCTTACAGTATTCTATCTGGTGGTAATCCACAGTTAGAATGTTTTATGGAATGGAATGACTGCCATGAGATCATATAGCAAAATGACTACCAGTAAACCACAAGGGTGTCTTCAACTCCTAGATCTCAAACTTTAATATTTAGCTTCCAGGGCTAGCCAGTTCTCATGGTGGAAAGATGTGACTGGGGACCAATATGAAATATGTACAGACCACAGTGGCAGCTCATGGAAAGTGATCTGTGCTCCAGTTCAAGACAGGCATAAATATCAGAGCCCTGGTAATGTACCCTGAAGCTGTTGGCAGGATTTTTACAAGGAGGTCCTTGTTTTGGAGTCTGACTTCTTCAAAAAAGCAGGGGTCTGGGGGCCACCAGTCCCCAGGAAGCCCATGGGTTCTAGATGTTCTGTGGTGCATTTTCTGGCTTATTGTGAAGCTAAATAACTCCCATCTTAGCTCTCCTCTATCCCTTGCTCTAAACTTATGCATTGTCTGGCTGCAGGTTGAATACATAGAGAATACTGGATGGACAACTATGCAGAACCAGTGTGGTGTTCTGCCACAGAGGGATTCTGATTCCCTCTGACCACGAGAGCAAAGCTCAAGAGGTCCATGGGAATCAGAATCCTGAGGTGGCAAAACACACTGGTTGTGCATAGAGTTGCTCATCCTGTATTTTTTATAGTGTATAGTACTGTGTGAAAAAAATGTGTTTTGTGAGTTCTTTTGCTTTCAAAATGAAACTGACTCATGTAGTCTCTAGAGGTTCTAGAATGCTGTTCTACCACAGTGGGGTAGAACAGCATTCCATGACCTTGGAACCCGGTAGAACAGCATTTTGAAAGGTGAATTTATACAGAAGTTACAACATTCCACTATACACTATATACTTGTATTCTTTACATGAGGTTAGCAAAAAGCTGATTGTCATATAAGTGATATATTTATTATCTGCAGCTGTCACCTGCTGGCTTGACATAGGCCAGGCAATAAATGTTAGCATTTTCTTCCTTAGGTACAGAACAGAAGTATTTATTCACCCTGTAGCCAGTCAGATAATAGGGATTTGGGTGCTGGCAGGCCCCAACCAGGATTTTCTCAAGTGGTAGTTTTTTTTGTTTTTTTTTAAATAGACTGTTACTCTTGCTAGATGTTCTGTGTTGCATTTCCTGGCTTATTCTGATGCTACATAAATCTTATATTAGCTCTACTCTACCCCCTTGCTCTAAAATGATGGGGTCTGGCTGTAGGGTGAATACATAATAGTAATCTGTATGTGAGTTTAGCAAAATGCTGATATTCATTATAACTGATACATACTTTGATTGTAGCCATCACCTGTCGTCCTAACATAAGCCAGACTAATGTCAACATTTTACTAACCTCACATACAGAACTGAAGCACGATTTTACCCTGCAGCCACCAGCCAGCCAGATATTAGGGATCTGTGGGAAGCTAGCCCAGAGAAGCCCTGGGTTACTGTGGTTCATTTTGTGGTTAACTGTAAAGCTTAAGAAGTCATCTGTTGTCTCTCTATCACTCCTGGCTGTCAGGACAGTTACCATCCATGTGGCTCACAACATACTAATAATATATTCCTTACCGGAGGATAGCCAGGGTCAGTATACTGACCACCATTTTACTCATGCAAATACAAGCCTTGCCTATTAGTTTTTTCATTTGACCCTTACTTTTTCTATCCAATGGCTCAATTATTCCATCAAGATAAACGTCTGAAATGAACCCTGAATATGTATCTAGGTGGACTAGCAGTAGAATTTTACCAGGAGTGTCGGCAGGCATATGCACTGTACTCAGCAGAGTACAGTAAAAAAATCAGGCAGGGGCAACAAATCAGGTTGGAGCAACAAAAAGAGGAAAGCAAGGACATTGTGAGTCACATTGCGTCTGTGTCCCGCTGATGCCTTTTGCCTTTGTTGTTCACAATGGGGCACTGATGCCATCAGCCAAATACACAAACAAGAACAACTTACCAGGCAGACAGAAAAAAAAAGGAAGGAGGATTACAGGAAGAAACTGATTACTTGAATTCAGACATGGCAAACAGAAGGGGGTGGGCCTATTGTTGGTGTGGTGTGGAAGTGCATATTTTGGTTTATGTTTACATAATGGGAGGGGGCAACAGTGTCTCAGTTTTGAGTACAAGTTTAAAATTCCTGGCTACACCCCTGGATTTTACTGTGACTTGCCCAATGTTACACAGTATTTGGCTCTGGATGAAAAGTTTATCCCTAGTTCACAGGCTGGTGTACTTAAACCATGATTACCTATCTTGCTTAAACTGTGACAGACCTCCTGTAGCTAGATCACAGGTCTGGACACAAAAAAAAAAAAAAAACTGTAGGAGCTAAGGATTTGTAGTACTTTGACTTAGTTGCAGAAAAATATCTACACATAATACAGGACATAAGATTACTTCAGCATCCTAATCCACACACCTGTTTTGACCCATAAAGCAAATGTAGAAAAACAATCTATACACAGCATTAGGACAGAAATAAAAATGCATCAGGCATTTGCTCAGCTGCAGTTGGACTATGAGACTCACTGTGCAAAATGCAGGCAGCCACACATGGTCTTAAACACAGATTTACAGGAGCCTGGCAAAATGGAGGAGTTCGGTCTTTGTTTCCCTTAGTTTTTGCTGCAGACTGAAGTCTGGATGAGCAAAGATTGAAGCAGCCACATAGGATGAGCGCTAGAGCCCAATATTTTTGTATGAGGAAGAGGAGTTCACATTCTTATTGTTGGCCCCTTTTGCAGAGATTGCTGAACCTAGACCAACATTTCAGGCAGCCAGGAATGATGAGCTCTGTAGAGCTTAAAAAAAGACATTTCCACAAACTCTAAACTAGATTCACTGCAAAGAAGTGCAACAATATGCACCTTGAAAACACAAACCCAGGTGAAGAGTACACAATGGGGGGGGGGGGCGTACCAAGAACAAAACTGGAAAGTGACCTGTAGTCACACCAGATGACCTAATGGTAGCCAAGCAATGTAAGAAGGCAGTAATGAGGGTTGGGGGAATACTGTAATGCATAGGGAGAGGCACCACCAGTATAAAATTTCTGGAGACCCCATCTCCGCAATAACATACAGTACAGAGGCAGTCCAGGAGGGTAAATAAAATGGTTCTCAAGGAATATGAATATACGAATGTGCCAGCAGAAACAGACCATACATTCTACTAGTCAAAAGTAGACTTCAACACTAGCAGACATTTTCTAATTGAACATTCACAATGCTTGTATCCAATTTGTGCACTGCCCCCCCACCCAGTTTCCACCATCCTGTTACTAATACTGGGCAAGAACTTTGTAGTCAAATATCAAATTCAATCCTCTCACAGTGGTCTTTCTAGCCAGTTTGGCACTTTAACCATTAAAATATCCCCCTTTTTTAAAACTCATCCAGACACCTTCCCCAGCAGCAAGTCCCCAAATAAACTGAACACGATAAAATCAAAGGTTTGGCCGCACACCTCTTTAAAACATTATAATAAAATTACCCCCACACTTGTCCAGACCCCACCCCCAGAAGCTGAAAGTGAACCACTGATGAACAAGCTACAAAGAAATCAATTGGTCAGACACAGATTTTCTCCATTTTCCAATGTAGGCACTTCAGTAACACTCGGCATTTGTTCTCCCCCCCACCACCACCACCATCTCCAACAAGAAGGAAATTCATTATTTCATTAATTCTGTAAACACCGTAGGACACCTATGCACATCCCAGCTGGGAACTCAGTAAGCTACAACATAACCTCATAACCTTCAAAAAGCAAAACCCCTTACCTAATTTCCAACCCATATGGAGCAACCAGAATTTTCAAAATATAAAACATTTATATGACAGCCATTTCTGGGTAGCGCATCTTAGCTCATTAAATCACTGGAAGATAATATTTATGAGATCTTAAAGATTTTTATTTATGTAGTTTTTGTTGACCGGGTAAGTGCACTAGACAAATCCTGCCTATTTTCAGGCACGACCCGGGGGAGGGGGATACAGATGAATGCCAACTGACTTTGAACCAGATTAAGCTGTTGGTGGTATTTTTTAGTGAAATGAGGGAAATTTGGCCAGGACACCAGGGAAATTCCCCATCTCTGCTTCCTGTAAGCAGGGGGGTCCCATTTTCATGTGGGACCAAGATGGCTGCCTCTGGACATGCTGTGGAGGACATGGAGGTGTTGGAGGCAGTGAAGCTGGTCTCTTCCCCTGTCTCTGTTCTGAGAGAGACCCCATCTTCTATGCCTATTGTGCTGCAATCTACTGAATATGGTTCTTCTGTGCCTTTGGATACTTCCCCTGCTGCTGTTGTGGATACTTGTGTGCAGTGTTTTCCTGTGGATCCTTCATTTATTCCTCAAACTGTGCTTACAACGTCTTCTAGCCCTGCTACTATGGATATACGTGAGTCTTCTCCTCCTGTTTCTATGGATGTAGATGCGTTACTTAAAATCAAGGAACACTGTTATTTCACTGCTAGACAGCGTTTGTTAGCCTTTAAGCCTCAGTCTGGTTTTGTACCTGCTGCTACTGACTCACCATCTGGGAAGGATTGTTTTACTGTCTCATCACCGATTCTGACATGTCTTCTAGCCCTGCTACTATGGATATACGTGAGTCTTCTCCTCCTGTTTCTATGGATGTAGATGTGTTACTTAAAATCGAGGAACAGTGTTATTTCACTGCTAGACAGCGTTTGTTAGCCCTTAAGCCTCAGTCTGGTTTTGTACCTGCTGCTACTGACTCACCATCTGGGAAGGATTGTTTTACTGTCTCTTCACCGATTCTGACACTTCCGCATTCTTTGCCTGTTGCTACGGACCCTCCTCACTCCCTACCACCTGTACTGACTGCACCTCTTGCTCAGCTTTCTCCAGAAACTTCTTCTGTACAGGTGCCTGCTTCTGCTCTCCCTGATGCCTTGCACATGACGGACTGGTCTGTTGAGTCGGCCCTGGAAGTGGCTGGGTGGAAGAAGGATCCTACTGTTGGGACTTGGCGTTGTGGTTCTTCCCCGATCTGTACTAGACCACCGGACACTGACAAACTGCTGGCCTCTCCTGTTTTGAAAGACTCTGCTGCTTCTCTTGATCTTTCTTTGCCAACTGAACTCCTTCTGACTCAGAACCCGACTTTGCAATTTGGTCCTGCTTCTTCGACGCTTCAAGAACAACGGACTCTTCAGGACCCTGAGTCTAGTCCAGTTCCTGCTACTTCTACTGCTTCATCCCCTAAAACTTATGCTGCATGCTTTCAACCCCCTGTACATCAAGCTAAAAGACACAATGCTGTTCAGCTGCATTATTTGGGGGGCTTACCTGACTTTCCTAACCAATTTTTTGTAGGTCGCACTCTTTTGAAGGATTCTATGCAATTTGCTGCTTTTGAGATTCATGCCTTAATTCATGTTTCTTCAGAGTCTCATTTTGATATTAGTTTTAAAACTATCACTGGTTTAGAAAAGTTTGGGAGAAAATATCAGGAGCTTAAAACTTCTCCTTTATGGTCACCGTTTAATGCCATTCCCTTAACTAAACCTACTCAGAAAACTGTTACTATATTGTTTTGTAACGAAGGTGTCAGTCTTAATGATATTACTGTCTGGTTAAAGCAAAGATGTACTGTCCTTTCTGACCCAGAGGCTATCTTTGATTCTGAGAATATCTGGACAGGTGGGTCGAGAGCGAGGGTTATGCCCGCGCCGGAGTTGGAATACAGCATCTCCTGAACAGCTTTATGCTTGGGAAGATGGGGAGTTCTTTTTACCCGGCCAGCCTAAAAGCTTGCTACAGATGTGGCTCTCAGAATCATATAAGTAGTGTCTGTGACAAGATTAAATGCTCTGTTTGTGGTAACATTGGCCATGCAGGTTCCCAATGTGTGGATGAACTCTTTGCATCCTTTGTGACGAATTGGGGCACACCTTCCAGACTTGTACTTGGGCAGCTCACAACTCCCCGACTCTTGCTGATGGGGAAAAACAACGTTTGCTTATTACTGTTGCACAACGTTCTCGTTTCTCTGACACTCTTTCTAGACCTCAACGCGTACCCCTCCCTCACCCTGTTGTACCTGCTGTTGACCCCTCTTCTACTTTACATGAACGGTCTGCTCCTGTTTTGGAACCACAGACCTTTACTACAGCTCTCCCTCCTCCTTCCTCTGATCTTGCTATTTCTACCTCAGAAGAGGTCCCTATTCTTGTCTTGCCTAGTATTTCTGGGTCTTCCATGGACCCCCCCCCCGAACCTTTTGTTGGAGTTACAGAGGATCTAAGAAGGGGACTTCTCCTTCTTCTAAGGCCCTGAAATCCTCTACTGTGACTCATATGAATAGGTTTGAGGTTTTACGCCACCCTCAGGACAACACGGACTCTGATACGTCCTCTGTTCTTTCCTCCCACCCTGATGTGACTACAGACACTGAAGTACCCATTGATAATATTGGTTCTCAAAAAAGGAAAGCTAAGGCAAAACTGAAACATAGGGAAGATACCCCTAGGAAAGGTAGGCTAAGGTGACTTTTGTGTTTTTGTTTTCACTTTCCCGTTTCATGCCTTCTGCTTTCTCAGTGCATGCTGTTAATGTTAACAGTATAAAGAAGCATGCTAAGAGAGATGCATTTTTTTCCTTTTTATCTGGCTTGACAGCTGGTCTCATCTTTTTGCAAGATGTATGTTTCCATGTTCTTCCAGAAATTTCCAGGGCCACTCGTGCCTGGACCTCTGGCCTCTCTTTTTGGTACTTTGGACAGAACTCTTGTTCTGGTTTGGGTATTTTATTTAGTATACCTGCTGTTACTGTTGTTAAACTGTTGGATGTCTACCTGGGTCGGCTTCTGTTGTTGGATATTTTGATTTCTTCTGTCCCTTTCCGGATTATTAATATTTACGCCCCTCAATTGAAATCCCACAGAATTGAACTGCTGAAACTGATTCAACCCTATTTATACACATCAATGCATGTGATTTTTGTGGGTGATTTCAATTGTGGGTTATCCACTGAAGATAAGTCTTCTGCTTCAAAGACTACTAAGTTGTTTTGTGACATGAATTTTCTGAAACAATTGCTCCATCCCACAGGTTTACAGGATGCATATTTATCTTTTACGGGTCACCATACTCCTACTTTTCATAAAGGCCCCCTTGCAACCCGCATTGATTTTTTTTTTCCCCACCTCCAACTTTCTGATGCTGTAATTCAAGTTGCGGAATTTTCGGATCATAATTTACTATCTATTTCTTTAGGCCCTTCCTTGACATCTCGTTTTGGCCCTGTCATTTGGAAACTGAATGC
This sequence comes from Neoceratodus forsteri, assembly GCA_016271365.2. NCBI lineage: Eukaryota > Metazoa > Chordata > Ceratodontiformes > Ceratodontidae > Neoceratodus > Neoceratodus forsteri. The sequence continues at coordinate 627,495,320 of CM057459.1, forward strand.
TTCCCTGTTATCAGATTCACGTTTGTTAAGTCACTTAACTGAGTATATTCATAATCGAAAGACTGTAATTTTTTTATATGATGCCCCCTGGGATTGGTGGCGGGATACGAAATCTGGACTCCGAACTTTATTTAAAAATTTTAGTAAACATCATCATGATTCATTGTATTTCCTTTATCACACTAACAGACGACGACTTCAAAAATGACTTACTTTATCTCATGAAACTGGCCATGATTTTTCCACCCAAATAAGTACTCTTAAGAAGCGCATGATGGATTATCACCTTCTGAAGGCTACTTCTGTTCAGCATCAACAGCATTTTTGGACCTCTGGTACCCGTGACACATATGCTTCTATTCGACGAACAGTAGAGAGTAAAACCTTTACTACACTGTTTGATGACAGTTTCACCGAGCTCACTGATATTTTGGATTTCAGGCACCGTGTTACCTGTTATACACAAAAACTGTTTGGTCCCATGCCCCCCAACCCCATCCATAATGGACTACTTTTCCTTTTTACAACTTCCTGATGTACCTTCTTCTGTTGTAGATATGTTAGATACTGAGATACAAGCACATGAAATTGAAGCAGTAATCAAGTCTTTATGTCCAAGAGCGACACCTGGCCTGGATGGTCTCTCCAGTGAGCTGTATAGATTGCTTTCTGCTGACCTGAGTTCTGAATTGGCTACAGTTTATAATTCTATTCTACAGTGTGAACATCTTCCTTTAGACTTTAACATGGGTTGTTTATTTTACTTACATAAAAAAGGGGTTAGAAGATTGCTCTCCAATTGGAGACCTTTATGCCTCTTACATACTGGTTTTAAAATATTGACCAAAATTTTGGCCCTCAGACTTTCTAAATTGGCCATATATGTGATTTCTACTGCACAATCTTGCAGTTCCCCTGGGAGATGTATACAGGACCATCTAATTTTACTTAGAGAAATGACTGAATGTGGAAATTCTAATGTTTTACATGGTTTCATATTCTCACTGGACCAACGGCAGGCTTTTGATTCTGTACATCATGATTTTTTATGGTCTACTCTTCGATATTATAAAGTACCTAATTATACCCTGACTAGACTCCGGTTGCTATATCGGTCTGCAACTGTTGTCCCACTGGTCAATGGATAGAAAGGCCCTATGCTTCTTCTACACGGGGGGGGGTTAGACAGGGCTGTCCCCTTAGTCCACTTTTATATGTTTTTTTTTTTGGATCCTTACTGCTTCTATTAATTCGCCCCAACAATTATGCCACTTCCTCAGCCCCATATTCCGTGTTGGCCTATGCAGACGACATGAGTCTTATGGTGGATAATGTTGCCTCCATGCGTTTTGCATTATGGCATTGTTCCAAGTTTGGGGCTGTTTCTGGCGTGGCCCTTAATCTTGATAAATGTGTAGGCCGTAGATTAGGTTCCCCTTTTGTAGATGAGTCTTCTGTTGACATTAGACTTTGTGATGACCCTATTAGGATTTTGGGCATTTTATACGGTAATGGTCCTTTAGATGTCCTTAACTGGACTCCCAAATTAGATTATGCTCAAACTATGGTTGCACATTGGAATTCATGGCAGATGAGTAAGAAAAAAAGGATTTACATGATTAAACCTTTCTGCTTCCCTTTTTTCTTTCTGGCTTATATTTTCTCCTCCCGCAATTTGAAACCAGATTGCTTAGTCTCTTTTCAAGCCCTATGGGTAGCTGCCTGAACCCCATTAAACGTCAGATCACCTATCTCCCTATTCGGGATGGAGGCCTAGCTATGGTCCAACCTGCTTTTTTTTATACTAGTTTTTTCTTGCTTCATAATATTAGACCCCTGCTGGTTAACCAAGATCAAGGTTGGGAACCTTGGTTTCTTGAATCCTGTGGTCCTTAGTTTCATAAATGGGAACTTAACAAATTGACAGTTTTAACACATTCCCATCAGATTTCTGCTTATGTTAGGGATAGTTTTTTTCATTTGAAACACTGGCAGATTACTAGCCATATGATAATAACTGTCTCCAGAAAATCATTGTATAAGTATTTAGTGGACCGTGTATGTTTGGAGATTGTTGTTTTTCCCAAATGTCCTATGCAACATCTCCCTGCTTTGCTCACTTTACTGTAATTTAGGGTTCCTCGAAGATATGGGACTTACATTGGCTTAGCTGCCATGAACGATTACCGCAAATGTAACCATAAACACAGATCACTACAGGACAGATTTTGTTCCAGACCTGAATGTCAGCAATAAGAAGAAACTATTTCACACCTTTTTTCATGTACATTTATTGTTTCTTTTTGACTCTATTAGCTGCCAGATGGCGTGAACCCTGTTTGCTCTCATTACTTATGACAATTTGATGTATGTTTTTTTCCCTCACTTGGTCTCATTGGAATATTAATAGTTAAATTTGATTTTGTAATAATCAAATGGCATGTGGAATGCTCATTGTCTGTTTAATTTACAGAATCAGGATGTGCCTCTTCTTAGCATTATTCGAAGGATCGAACGTGATTTGAAGGTCATATATTTTTCAGAGGCAGAGTATTTGCTGTCTGACTCTTTGTTGGAATTATGGACACTATTACCTTGGATAACTGATTCTGATTTTCCTGTCACATAATTATTTTGTGTTTTATTTTTCTCTGTTTCATTTTCATTTTTCTTTTCTGTTCAGTTGATGTTCAATAAAAACTTCCCCTAATCTTCTCGATAAGTGCCTTGGGATCTTGAACATCCACCTGAACTACCACCAATGACATGACTAGAGAAACATGGATGTATTCCAAGTTCTCACACTCCAGCATGTTATGGCCACCACATTTGGTTCAAGACCATGAGTCTGCACTACAAAGATATAGAGGCAAACAGTAAGCTATATGGTCTAGCAAGGGAGGCAAAGGGATGCATCATACAATGTTCATGTTGTACAGAAAAAATGCAAAATCTGTTCACCCCTAACAGACCACTGGCTGCCCATACTTCAAGTATTTCCCGAATTAGATGATCAGATGTGAGTGGGCAGAAGCTAAGCTTCAGATGTCCTATTAAACTGCTTTATCTCCAAGTGTTCCTCCATGTTAAGGCCAGATTCCTTGCCTGTGTCAATAAATGTTTATCATGCCCTCTTTTCATCCCTTAAAGCACTGCAGGAGGGATGAGGATCTGCTTGTAAAGTTAATTTTAGGTATGACCCACCCAATGCCCGGAAAGTTTAATTCCTACCACCATTCCACCCCCCCGCCCAAAAAAAAGAACACATATTTGAAGATTACAGTTTTCGGATTGATGTCACCCAGACCTCCAAACCCCAAATTTGTTCTACCATCTCACTAAAAATAAATAAATAAATAAACCTTTGGCCCTTTCTGACTGGAATAACAGTCTTCTGCACCTCCACTTCAGTCAGTGCTACTTAACATAACAATAATAAAATTAATCATTTACATCTCTCTTAACCCCTTCATTGTCTCATAAATCAGGGAGAACATGCTTGAAAAAAAGACAAAAAAAAAATCAGGGACATCGCTTAAAACTGGTGATATCATGTCAGAGTGCAGTAGAGAGTTAAAGTAAAATGCATTTTCTGACTAATAAGGCTCTCTGTAACTAATGGCTGACATTAGTTTGGCTTACAAGTTACAATCCCAAATTTGCAGGCAGCACCGTGGCCATGTCATGGGTGTTGATGCTGGCAGCTGCACCTGCTCACTCGCCAATCACCTCAGGTGGGCCCTCTTCCTCTCAGACTGGAATCACACCAGCTGCCCCTGGACCACCACACACTGACCAGACAAGACACCATCACCAGCACCACCTCACCTCACCTCACCTCTTCGTCTGCTGCTGCTGCTGGCTGGTCTTCTCTCTTCCCAGAGATGTGGATTCCTGACTGTCACCAACTCGAAATCTGGCCAGTAGAAGCCAAAAGGTTGCTTGCTGTGCTGTTGCTTGCTTTGTTGACCGGCACCCGCCCGTCTCGATCGCTTCTGTCATCATGGACTCCTCATCTTTCTCATCTCTCTCCCATCCCCAGCATGCCACCTCAGAATGCCAAATGCATGCTTATAGCACTGAATACATCCTCCCCCTGGCCAATCACAGTGTGGCAAATGCTGGCAATGCTGCCAACCAACCAGAACTTAAGCAGTTACAGAGTGTCACACGTCCACAATGATTGGGGGGGGCTGACAAGCAAAAAGGCACAAATTTTAAATAATGTGCCGTGCCCGCCGCCAGCAAATTAAATGCGGGGTGGGGGGCAAATCATGCCGGCAGCCGGCCACGGATCACTGACGTACAGCAGCAGAGGGCACGTACTACGAGCACACACACAATGAGCCACAATTAAGGTGGAAAAAGTCAAGGCAGGCTGCAGCACTGGAAAATATTGCTGGGGCTCAGCCCAGCTCAGTAAATATTGATGGGGCCAGTGCTCCACGGGCCTATACAACCCGGCGCCTATGGCGGCACTTTTCTTAGAAATTTTGTCCACTTTGCATGATGTGTGTGCCAGCACTAGCCTGCTGCCTAATTGGTGAATGAGGGACACACCTACTAAAGCATACCCTGCATTCGCCAACACTGACACACCTCTGAAATGTGCTACTAGCACAACATGTTGCTTGCGCATGTGCAAGCCAACATAAAAAGGGACCAGCAAACAGGAATCATCCACAGTAATTTGTTTGCAGACAAATAAAACAATAATGTGCATCAGTGTCTTAGTGTAATGACCTCCATGCCAGAACTATGCCATACATATTGTATTCGGAGTCACATGCTACTTCTTCAGGAAATTTAGCCACAGTGGCTCTTTGAGACTGGGAAGAGATACAAGTGAAATTCTACCATAAAATAAAATACCTCACCCTTCAGAGTTCAGATTTTCATTAGTGGAAAAATGTCATACATATGGAACAAAGTGTTTTATATGGGAGGGTGTCCTTATACAACCACATTTTTTTCCACACATGCCCACTTTTCTGAAAGGTTGCCTTTCAAACCTTTTCCACAATTTATGGCAGCTTGCAAATTTTTTTTTTTTTTGTGCAGCTGTGGGAAAAAAAAGCCACCCATGCACATAAAATGCTGAAAGCAGCTTTTTCTCAGGTGCTGAGATTTTTCCTCACACCAGGGAGTTGTGTACAGAGATTTAGTCCCCAGGCCATGTCAGACCCTTTGAAATCCATATCCCATGTGTTCAATTCTTGAAGACTGTCACAAACATTTGGGGCAAAATAGACACTGTTGATTCTAGTGCTAAAAATATGTAAAATTGGTGAACAGCTCAGTCCATGATTAAATGTGCTTTAGCACTTGATAGTCAGAGAGGCAGCCACATTGTGCACAGCCTTGTTCTGGTGTCAGTTCAGTGGTAGACTGCAGTCAGAGAGCTTTCACATGCACTGGACAGCTGAGTGACTGGTAGTTAGATAGGGCCATCAGCATTAATAGCTATTTAGATAGTTTGCTAGTTAAATAGCTTTTGTGTTGAAATGGACTTAGAACAATGAAAATTGCTGATTGTAAAACAGCAGAAGGGAAACCCAGTCCTTTTTCTTTCTACTAGAAATCAAACCAAAAGAAAAAGTGTGTGTGTGTGTGTGTGTGTGTGTGTGTGTGTGTGTGTGTGTGTGTGTGTGAGAGAGTTGTTCAAGCCCCTTAGTATGGGGGAGAATAGAAAGAAACCTAAGAAGTGGGCTCAGAGGGGAGCACATGGGACTTGGTAGGAGGAAGTAAGCTGTTGGTTAACTAGGATCTTCAGCTTATCTGTTAGGTAGGAAAATGGGCAGACTAGGTGGGCCAAGCGGTCCTTATCTGCCGTCAAATTCTATGTTTCTATGTTTCGGCAGCCTGTCAGTGCTCATAACTAGTTGGCATGTTTTTGTATTAAAAAAATCATATAAACAATGGGCCTTTAGGCTAGCTGTACATTGAAATCTGTCAAGTGGCCAAATGGTAGATCAATTTTTTGGTGACATGACAATCATTTAACAAAATAAAAGATAAAAAAAGATCCTTTTGTTCTGTTGCACCATGTTGTAATGTACGGTGAACTGCCAGGTAACAGTGCCCAGCAGAATCTAATGTGCCACTGGCCTTAACTGGCCTTAAGCAAGCAATAAGACATGATGAGGTGTGGGTTATGGCCTAATAAGAGAATGTCCCAGGTGCATTATGAGGGACAAGGTGCTTGCTCCGAGTGCCTTTATCACCTGGGAAGTGTTCTTATCAGGCCATAACCCATACCACAGAGTGTCTCATTGTGCTTAAAAAATGGTCCCCCTAGTAAAAAAAGTTCAATAAAAATGTGCATAAACATTTAAATAACAAGATTAAAAAAATCTGATGTCATCAATACAAAAACACAGAAAGTAGTCCTTGTCATTTTATTGTAGTAGACATATATGATTAAAATTAAGTAGGGGCTATGGTGTCTGTCTGTTCCCTCCTCCCCACTCAGACACAAAATCCTCCACTATATGCTTTTTCTTCTTTTGTGTTTGTTTTTTTGATTAGGGAGAAAATGCTCAATGAGTTTTACTGAGAGGAGCAGGAGCGCTGGACCTCGCCAGCTGCTGTATTTTTGCACTTCTCTGGTAGTGTCTGTCTGTGTCCCCCCCACCTCCCAGAAAACACACACACACACACACACACACACATGAAATCCTCCATAATATGCTTTTTGTTTTTGTGTGTGTGTGTTTTTTTCTGAATAAAAAATCGAACGCAGAGTGAGTTTTCCTCTGACGAGTAGGAGTGAGCCTGTCCCTCACCAGCTGCCATATTTAGCACTTTCCTGATAGCGCTTCCCCAGTCATGGTTTGGTCTGCTCACTCTGCTGTACATAAAGAAACCAGGAATGTTAAAAAAATGTAATTAATTAAAAAATATCATCCGAAAGATCCAGTGGAGAAGCGGGACAGGACAGGGTCTGGTGAGTCGTGGAGCAGTATGTATCACCTTTATTTGAAAGCCATGGCATGTGCAATGCTCACTGGATTAGTTTCTCTTGACAAGCTGCAGAGGTGAGATTCTTATTTTTATATGATGTGAAAGAAATAAAAAAAGGTTTTCTGTGGTACTGTTGTGCATTGTAAATGGTGGCTGCAGTAATTTACACTGTGCTGCGGTAGGTGGACTGGGGGGCAGATGGGCATTTCAGCCATGCAAATCTTTGTTCTTGGACACATTTCTCTCGTGTGGTGAGTCCTGAGTGGTTGAAGAGGTACCAGTTGGCAGGGTATGTGCTGATATTGACATGGCCAAAGGTACCTCTCAATCAGGACTCAGAAAACTCCCAACCCATTTTATAACTGTATGTAATATAGAAATAAAAAGCAATATACTTCTGTCAAGTTCACTTCTTACTGCATTGTTTTCTTTATGTTTGTATATGTCAAGATGAGCAATTCAAGTCCCTCAGGCCTGGAGTTAGAGTAGGGAGGGACCCTGGACACTAGACAAAAAGGGCAGCAAGTGAATCTGGGCTGGCAGCTCTCTTCAGTCAAGCAGCAGTGGAGGAGAGAGAATGAGATAGGGACATGGAATTCCCAAGACTTAGCAATGACAAACAAAAATGTAATCAGTTTAGCTATAGCCACTCAAAAGAAATCAAGCAGTCTATAAAGTATCATGAATTATACAGTTATGTCCAATCATGTTCTGCCATTTTATGCATAATGTGTTATTGCAGCATTTTGCGGCAGCCAGTGACACAACAACTTTTTTGTGCTGCAGCAGTACCTATACTTAGATGCTGTCTGATTTCTCATCAGTAGGTGGCTCTATCAGTGCATTCACATTTTAAGATGGGTGTGTCACTGTTAAAGTCACCCTGGATCTTGGCAGTCATCACTTCAAATCACCTCTGAAAACAACCCTTCCCTCTCTGTAGCAACACGTTCTAATTAGGGTGTTTTATTTATATATTTATTTATTTATTAAGTATCAGTTTACAACCTTTGAGCCAGAGGCTTGTTTACAAAGGTACCTCATCACAGAGAGGACAATACAGTGATAACAACTTGGTACAGAGAGACAGTGTACGTTTTTTTTGAGGATACAGGAGGACAAATGAGATCAACAATTTACAACATACAGGATTGGTGAAGTTAACATTGTTCAGGGAAATAACATCAGAAAAACATAGGATATCAATACAGTGTGTTTTAGCGGAGTCAACAGGGAGGTAACAGGAACCAAGGGTAGAGAAAGTAGGGATTTGAGCAGCCAACAGGGGGCTTTGTCAGAGAGTGAGCAAGATAGCTTAGAAACAGCAACAGCTGCGAGTAGTGAGAAGGTGGCTCCGGAGGGTAGTTTTAAAGCAAGAGATTGTGGGGGTGTCTGAGATACTGGCAGGGAGGGAATTGTACCAAGAAGGGGCACGGTAGAGGAAGGCCCATTGTCCATGAGAGGTCCTTGCCCTAGGTACCTTCAACTTGGTTTTACAGGAGGACCGTGTTGAAGCTAGTGAGTTTACATGGTGGATAACAGCAGTCAAACCAGGAGGAGAGAGCCCAAGGAGAGTTTTTTTTGTAAGGATGCAGGTTTGATACTTAAGACGTTCATCAAGATTAAGCAGATTTGCCTGGGAATAAAGATGGCAGGTATGTGTAAGTCTGGGAGCACCTAAGATTAGTCGACAGGCCTTATTTAAGGTGAGGTGGATTTTGTTTAGCGAGGTCTGGTCAGCAGCCCCGTAGACTGGTAAGCCATAGTCAACAAGTGACAGAATGGAGGACATAACTGCGAGTCGGAGGGCACTGGGGGGGAGACAGTGTTTGTGGTGGTAAAGGATTCCCAACCTAATATTGGTGGTGGAGGCTAAGGCGGAGATATGGGAATGGAACTTGAGGGCAGGGTCAAAGGTTATCCCAAGGTATTTGTATGTGTAAACTTGTTCGAGTGGGAACATAGAGCTGGCGAAGACTTGAAGTAGGAAATTACTAGCTTTGTTTTGGGGGTGGGAGAAGATCATAGCTTTGGTCTTTTTAAGATTGATAACCAGTCTGTGTTCTTTAAACGAGGCTTCCACGTCTTTATAGGATAATTGCAGGGAATCTTGGAGGGTGGTGGGGTTACGGTCACAAACGAAGATAACAGCATCATCAGCATAAAGGAGGAGTTTACCAGTACAGGCACCTGGCAGGGTGTTGAGATAAAGGGAAAAGAGCAGGGGCCCAAGAATAGAGCCCTGGGGAACCCCAGATCAGATAGGGTTAAGGTCAGAGAGGGTGCCATTGGTTTTTACACACTGGGACCGGGCAGACAGATAGCTGGAGCACCATGAGACAGGTCCTGCAGCAAAGCCAGCATGATTGAGTGCATCCAGCAGGAGAGGATGGGATACAGTGTCAAAGGCTTTTGACAGATCGATGAACACTGCACCAGCAAGAGAGCCCGAGTCCAGGGAGGAACGGAGGAAGTTAGAAAACTCGATGAGGGCGGTATTGGTGCTGAGCCCAGCACAGAAACTGTGTTGTTCAGGGCAGAGGATACTGTATTTGGTAAGAAACTCGGATATTTGGGAGGATACTACTTTTTCTAAGGCTTTTGAGATTGGTGAGAGGATTGAGATGGGACGATAATTACGGGAAAGGGCCACCCTTATGTATGGGAGTGACGGTGGCAATTTTCCAGGCAGATGGAAATTGCCCTAGATAGAGTGATTTGTTGAAGAGGCTAGTGATTGGGGCGATGACCTGGTCTAATGTCAGGCTGAGGAGTCTGGGGTCCAAGGAGTCACTGCCAGTGGTGTTGCTTCTTAGGGCCTTGGTCAGATACAGTCTGACTTCATTGACAGTAACCCGGTGGAAGTGGAAAGATGTGTGTGAGGGAGCAGGGTCAGAAGAGTGGGGGGGTCAAAAAAGTTGCTAGGGAGTACAGAGCTAAGGTCAGTAAAGGATTTATTGAGATGGTTAGCAATGAGGGTAGGATCAGTACAGATAATACCCTCAATATTGATTTGAGAAGACGGAGGAGAGCGTGTACCACCATTTAGTTGTTTGATGTTATCCCAGAAGGTTCTAGCATTCCCCCAGGATGAGGTGAGTGAGGCCTGATAATGATCATCCTTTGCTTTGCGTATGGCCCAGGTACATTTATTTCAGGCCGCAGCATATGCCTGTCTGTCGGCAGGGTGGCCAGTTTCTGTGGCTAGTTGTCACAGGCTATCCCCAGCCCAAGGAGTTGAGAGTAGGGAAGGAGTGACCCAGGAGTGTCAGACTTGGAAACGAAGTTTGGTTAGGTGCAAGATATCACAAGCTTTGTTAAACATTAAGGTGAAGAAGGCCAGGGTCGAATCGAGGTTAGGGGTGGTCTCAATGGGAGACCAGTCAACTTGGGCTAGAAGTTGCTTCAGGCATCTCAGCCCACCTGTTCGCAACCGCCGCCGTAGGGTGGCCTGTGCAGTGGGTTTGGTGAGGGAAGTAATCCAACAGAAAAGAATAGGGGAGTGGTCACTGATGCCATCCGGGAGGACTTGTAGATTGCAAACCTGGTTAGGTCGGTTGGTGAGGACTACATCCAGAAGAGTGCTCGACTCCATTGTGGGGTTCACTCTTGTTGGTTGGGTAACAAGTTGCATTTGGTCAACAGCAGTAAAGGAGTCGCAGGTGGAGGAGGAGGATGCGGGGCTAAGCCAGTTGATGTTCAGATCACCCAGGAGAATATGCTCAGGAGAATGTGGTAGACAGGTGAGATACTCTATTAGAGGGACCAGGGCCTGAGTTTGATTTTTAAGGGGAATATAGGCGGAGGTTAGAAAGAGGGGGCCTTTAGAGGGGTCAGGGGTAAGTTTTAGGGTAAGGGCCTGTGCCCTGAGGCTAAGGACAGGGGCTGGGAGGGCTACTCCAGGAAGGGAGTCTTTGATATAAATAGCACAGCCTCCACCTCATCTCCCTACATGGTCTTCTCAAAAGAGGGAGTAGCCAGGAGTGAGAAAGGGAGTCAGGGGGTAGAGTCAGATAGCCAGGTTTTGACTAGGGAGATGATGTCAGGTTTGTGGACAGTGACCCAACATTGGAGCGAGTCAAATTTCTTCAGGAGACTGCAGATATTCATAGAAGCAATAAGAAGCCCAGGGATCTAGTGAAGGAGTTATTGTGGGTTGGGGCCAGGGTTGGATGAATGTTCCTGACAAGAGTAGGAGGAGAAGCACAGCCCTGATCAGGGGTGTGGGAAGGCATTTTGCATCGAGCAAGATAGTAGGAGTGGAGCTTAGAGACACAAGGGTGGGCAAGAGGTACAGGATGGGCAGGCTAGTACAATAGGTTGCCCGTGGGTGCAAAGGGGAAGCTAGGTGGGGACTGGGGGGAGGGTATGATAGGTAGGAGTGCAAGGAGATAGTAGAGAAGGAGGGAGGTGACTCCGGGGCCCCAGATTAGGGGACCTGTGGCACCATGGGGACACCTGGGTTAGATGGAGGCCACATGAGAAGGAGGAGGGAGAGGCATGACAAGAGAAGGTGGGCAGTCATCTTAGGAGGGGTCTGCACATAGCAGTAATGAGATGGGCAGAAGAGGGTGAAAGGTCTACCCATAAGTGTAGTAGCCACTTTGGTACAGTGGTAGAGCCCCTACCTCAAGTGCACAGGGCTTTCCCAGAGTTTAGGGAACACCTTGGGGAATGTGCCTGTGACATTCCAGCTTAATCTAAGAAGAAATGTCAAAGTTATCAGCTATTTTGTGTGATATTTGCCAAGAAAAGAAATGTTCTCTGAACAGAAATCTGTTAATTGGTCTTGGTAGTCATCACTTAAAACTCACCACCAAAACCACCTTTCCTCTTCTGTGGCAGCACTAGAGATATAGCAAAGTTTTGCTTCACCTGCAATTTTTTTATGAAGTCGCCAAATTCCCCTCATCAATTTGTGAAGTTGTCCCGTTAAATAACAATTCGCTATTTATAACTTTGCCTTGCTTTGGACTTAAAAAAACCCAAAGCAAGGAGAAGTTACAAATTGCAAATCCCCCAAATCCCTGGTATCTAATGCCGCCCCCCCTCCGTACAAGCATGTTCTCATTCATTCCAGGTCAGTTGGGTGGTCAGCCGTGGTGGAGAGTGGAAGGCTGTGCTGGTCACCCACATGAGGTTGGAGTAGGCGAAGAGTGGGGTGGTGGGGCACTACCTGATGGGGTGTGGGTGTGGGGGGTCCACTAGGCACCAGGGATTTAATTGATAAGTATATTTGTTTTACATTGTAGCAGTGATCGTTGGGGAGACCACTAGACACCAGGGATTTAATTGAGCTATATATTTTTTTACATTGGGGCCGGTGATTGAAAGAGGGGGACCACTAGAAGTCAGGGATTTAAATAATATATTTTTTTTACATTGGGTATGGTCACTGGCAGGGGGGGCACTAAACACCAGGGATTTAAATAATATATTTGTTTTACATTGGGATTGGTGATTGATTGGGGGGAGGGAGACACCAGGGATTTAATTAACGATTATATATTTTTTTTACACTGGGGTCAGCGATCGGTAGGGGTGGTATACCCACTACTGCTAGTAGACACCAATATTTTGCCACGAAGTTTGGAATTTCACCCATGAAATTCCACATTTTGCAGTCAATCTGTGCTCTGAGAACTGGCAAATTTCACAAATTGCTCACCATTTGTGAAATAGTTCATGGAACAAATGTTGCTGACTTCGCACATTTCTATTCACCATAGTATGAACTGTAGTATAATTAAATTCTGTCACAGAATTAATGGTTTCCTGTGTTGCTGTCTGTTTATCCTTGGCCATAAAAGTTCCTTCCTATTCCTTGAGCTTGCTTTCTCTATGGGATCCTGTAGCAGAGATGCATCATAGACTATTTTCAGGTATCTTTGATGCAGGACCTCTGATTGGTCCTTGAATGTAAATTTGTCAGAATAAGTTCTGTGCAGTCTAAGAATCTGCACATATGTTAAATAGGCTCCTAATAAGGCTTTGTGGATAGAAACTATTGTCTCTTAACAATATATTTCCTAAAAAATGGTTTTCTGTAACCTTGTGAGTTACTGAGCCATCATTGTTCCAAATAGCCCCATGCAGATAGGGGTGCAAAGCCTATGTGTCACATATTCATGGCTTGTAGGCAACTGTAAGTGTGAAAGCCACACATTGTGGGTCTCCAGAACCCTCACAGCATGCACAAAATAGATGCGCACCACTTCAATATCTAATCCCTAGGCCATTCACATGGCTACACATATGGATGGTCTGGGTGAGTGACTGGGGGCGTGCCTGTCATTCACTAAGGTATGGAGTGCTGGCCAAGGGGGGGCACAGGCTACACAGGCAGCAACCTTTCTATAGCTGCTGTGTGCCCCCATGTAAATCACCCACCAGCTGCAGTGGGATTGAAGCCCCCCATCATACTGCCCCAGCCCTCTTGAAGGTAGAGAGGGCTGGGGCAGCCATTGAGAAACTCACCCTTTTTCAAAATTTCCTGGGATGCCTGGTGTCTCACAATCCACTCCTCCATGTGGAGGAAAAAATACACTTTTAGATCAGGATGGGCATCCTATTGGATGCCCGTCTGTGTCTAATGATCTGCCCTCTGCACCCCAACATTTTATTTAGTTTTTGTTAACCGGGTAGGTACACTAGACAAGTTATATGCCTATTTTCAGGAACGACCCGGGAGAGTACAGTGGAGGTATAACAGGTACAACAGTTACAGCAATAGGGTATAGCAAGTACCTCAATACAGCAAGCAGTAGAGAAAGACAGTTTACAAATTTTACATTGGATTGGAAAAGTACACCCAGTTTCAATTCTGGGGCAAGAGTACAATTTGTGAGATAAGAGTGCAATGACCAGCAGGGCTGGCGGTATAAGCACGGGCAAGGTGAAACCAGCTATCCAGTGGACACCAGAACTGTGTTCTAGGATGGCTTTAGGCAATCGCAGCGAGAGGCCAGCTTTAGATGTTCCCACAGGGAGGTCCGGAAAAGTTTGTGAGAAGGGGTAGTGCAGACACTTTCAGGAAGGGAGTTCCAAAGCCTGGGAGCATGAACAGCAAAGCCCGGTCCCCATGATGGTGCGGTGGTAGGTATATTCAGTAGGCCAGGGCCCTGGGATCTAAGAGGTAGGGGAGAGATTGAGCTGGGGCGAAACCGGCAAGTTCGGAGAGGTGCCAGAGCTGATTACTTTGCTCATAAGGCACCCAGTGCTAAAGTAGAGGTGATTTACCGGGGATAGCCAGCCAAGCTTATCATAGAGTTCACAGTGATGGGTGAGATGGGGAGTGGCTAGGGAAAACCGACAGATGTTGTTGTACGCTGTGCTCCACTTGCTTAGGAGGACCTTGGAAGTATGAGCAAATAGGAGGGAACCATAGCTAAGGGAAGGGAGTAGTACTCCCCTGGCAAGAGCTAGACATGCCACAGGGGTGAGGTTGTACCGAGCCCTGTAAGCCAGCCCCAGCTTATGGTTTACCCCACTACAGGCATTGTGGATGTGATTTCCCAGGTCCAGTTGGGGATCAAGTGTCACACCAAGATATTTAAGGGAGGTCACTGTAGGAAGGGGAGTACCATCATCATAGTTGATTTGCAGGGGAGTTGGAGAGGCCTGAATCTTGACTGAGGAGCCAAATAGCATGGTCTGGGTTTTTTTCTGGTTAAGGACCAGCTTATGGTTGGAGAGCCAAGCCTGGATGTTCCAGAGGTCCTCTGATAGGTGACGATTAAGAGTGGCTGTATCGCGGGAGCGATCCAGGAGAACCAGATCATCCACGTACATGGTAACTCAGCATCTGGTGATCACGGCAGGGAGATTGTTAATAAACAAGGAAAAGAGTAGGGGACCCAGCACTGAGCCCTGTGGGACACCAGAGGTTACAGGCAGGGGGGCAGAGAGGACTTTGTTGAATTTAGTTAGCTGTTCTCTGTCATGCGCAGTGACTGTGCAGTGACTGCGAAATCACCCTTCGGGCCCAAATAACACCATGACAGTGACATCATTCATGAGAAGGGGTCCCAAAAACCCCATGTTGAAAATTTGGTGCAAAAATTCCAAAAAATGCCTGAGATATGCAATAAAGTTGAAAACCCCCTATCTAGCCCATTATACAGATTACTGGCATTTCCTCAGTTCGCGGTTGGTTTTGAAGAGTGCAGACGTGTTCCTGGTCCACCGAAGATCATCACGCCACGCTCGGAGTAAGTATGGGGTGGGGGTGTGTGGGGAGGCAGGGTGCGCGCGGGTAGATGCGGGTTGTGGGATGGGGACTGGGAGGAGCCGTGGGACCATTTTTAATTTACAGGTTTTAAAAAAAAAGATGACGTGGGACGTCTGCCACGCTGGGGTGGGCTCCCAGCGTGGCAGAAGGATGGCTGGGGGGGCCGTGGAGCCGACGGGGGATTGGGCAGCAGACGACGCGGGACATTTGCCACACTGAGGTGGGCTCCCCGCATGGCAGCAAAGATTTTGGGGAGGGCGGTGTGACACGATGCTAGTACACAGCGGTGGTTTTCTTTGAAGAGAAGACCACCGCTGTCATACACAGCACCGCATCCGATTGGTGCAGGACTGCCACGCCTGCTCAATGGAGCAGGGGATTGCAGAGGAGGGGCACACCTCCAAAGTGTCCCATTCTCCCAAGATGTTCCTTGCGCATGCACGCAAGCGAACGTAAAAAAGGGGGTTGCTTCTAGGGTTGTAGATAACCATTTCCTCCCACCAACCCATAAATGGAATGATGTAAGCGGGTCAACCCCATAGACATACCACAAATTTGGAGATGAATGTAAAGTTAGTAAGGATCAAATTCAGGGCTTCAGTTACAAATTCAGGTGACAGTACTGATTATTTGTTATACTTTTCCATTAATAATAGTATCGCACAGCATCAGAAATGATGTTATATGTCATTATATAGTGATGTCACATAAATTGTGAGCCACGGAGAACCAACACTTCAAGTAAAATAATGAAGGTCCTCCAGAACAGCCATGGTGTCCTGCAAATAGTCACAAATTTAAACAACCTTTTGTTTTAAGAATGTGTCCATAAAAATTGACAAGTTTTCCATAATTTCCCCTATACATGACACTGTTTGATGACCTGGTGGGTGGTGAAGGTAACTGTGAACCTTTGGGAGAGTGTAGAAGCAGGTATTGTTGGGAAAATCATCACATAATTGGTAATAATATCACTAGCTTAGAAGATACAATATTGAGACTTCTGAAGCTTACATCAGGGCACAAGTATCTGCACCAGAGAGTGATCAAGGAGAATTCCCAAGGCTATGTGTCAGTGACCTACCTGTTTAATTGCAAACTGCTGTCACACTTTCTAGCTGTAGACATGTTCCTTGCAATATTAATGCTGCTGTCATGCTTACTCACTGCATTGCTACCTGAACCTATAGAGCCCTCAGAGGTCAAGGAGGTTATCTTCTTTGGTCTCACACAGATAACAAGGCCTACTGATCCCCCTGAACATCCTTATAGTACCCACCAGAGCCCCTTCCCCACATGCCCCTCACATTGGACACCTTACCCTGATGGCGCATAGGGTTTGCCCATCATGGCCATGTCTCCAGGACCACATGTCTTCCCCCTCATCCTAAGAGTAAAACCTGTAGACTGAAGCACTACTTCAGAGCCACCAAAGATCTTAGAATAATGTTACTCCTACTGTCCGACAATGTCTACTCCAACCCAACCCTTGCTGGTAGCTCTGGATCTTGCACCCACAGACAATGACTACTTAACATGGCCTCCCTAAATACTGGTAGTCTCTTACCTAAATTTGCCCAGTTTGAAGTCTGGGTCAAGTTAGTATGGCCAGACATTATTTGCCTAACTGAAACATGGCTCAGTCCACACATACCTGATGCCACATCCTATTGCCATGCTCCTATATCTTCAGAGGGGCTAGAATAAGCAAGTGAAGTGGGGGCTACCTTATCCACCTCAGATCAGACCTGCAAGCCTCAAAAACTGTGATAAATGACCTAACCAGGGATTGTGAATGCCTAACAATAAATCGTTTGATAGGGGGAGCCACACATCTCTTGTCATCCTGTCTGTATATATCCCAGTGTAAACAGAATCTGGGCATTGAGTCACTTACTACTTTATGCAACTCAGTCAGAACCTGGAATACTTTGTTACTGGTGACATTAACATCAACTGGAACGCTATATCTAGCTCAGGTCATAGGGGTAAGATGTCAAGCCTATTTCTCACACAAATGATCACTGAGATCACTAGGAGCAACTATGAAACAGGCACCATGATGCTACTCAGCTGGGTACTAGTGACCACACCTTGATGCAACATCTATAAGCAGTTAATCAGACCAGACCCCCCCATATCACAGGCAGCTGAGTCCTAAACAAAATGAAGGTGCCTGAATTCAGATCTGAATTGGCCCAAATCGATTGCATCTTCTTAGATGCCATTCCTGATGCTTCACTCCACACTAGAATTCTTTGCCTCCTAGTTCACACGTCTCTGATAAATTTACACCCTTTAAAACCGCACAGCAAGAGGAACATTGCCAGATGAATCACACCCAAACTCCTTGCCTGCATGAGAGAGGGACAATCTGTGGGCACTGACCATGGATCAGGGTCTTCTAGCCACCTGCAAAGGTACAAAGGAAGTCCACAATACAGTAAGTGCACTAGTATGATTAGAAAGGCCAAATCTGACTTCTATAAGAACCAACAGATCCTGAACTGGAGCAATTACAGAAGATTCTGGGATAACATCTTGGAGCTCTTTAGCAAGGCAGCAAAAATCTTTCCTCAGATGCTCATGGTGAAGGGTCAAGAGGTGCCTGATTCCACCAAAATTGCTAATTATAGTAGTTTAAAATAGCTTTTGCTGACCTCAGTTCCATCATCCCCACTGAGCCTGTCCAGTCCCCCTGTAGAGAACCCAGTCATAAAGCCTCCTAGATGGTGGGCTCAGAACCAGAGTACCCAAAATTCTTAAGGCTGTTTCAGTCAATGACACTTTAAAATAGATCAGTAGGGTACTTGGCAAAACTATGGGAGTGATTTGGTTGCTATGAACTGTCTTGCCCCTTTGGTAGAGGAACATTCCTAGCCTACCTCTAGAATTTTTAACTACACTGTGCTACTCATAGTTCCAAGAGAAGTGGAAATCCACACTGGTTACACCTCTTTTCAAAAGTGGGGAGGGGGGACAGCACTAATCTTGCCAATTACAGACTCATTTCGGTACGCACCACTCATCTTGATACCCCAACTGCAAACCACACACAGCGACAGCAGCACCTCAAACCCCACCAGGGTGACAGGGCACCAACAGCGGCAGGGCACCAATAGGCATGTGCTGCAAGGCAACCGCGCAACCCCTCAAAAGGCAGATGCCACACAGTGCTGCTCATCGATGTGCTGAACATTGGGTAGGGGGACCTAGGCAACAAGGCTGCACCACCCCACAGCGCCGGCAATGACAGCATAGATGAGGCCCATCAACACACAGATACAGTACTGCGCACACTGGCAGGCTGACAGGGATGGCACAGTGAACGGTGGGAGGTCCAGTTGGACAGGTGCACACTGCTCCACATCATAAAGCCCTGCTGGGGGGCCTCTGCATACATGTCCACAGGGGATGGAAGGAGACATGCTACAGCAATTCATGCAGAGCACCTGGGGAAACAACCTTCTGTCATTTTGTGGTTTCTTCTATCAGCAGGAGAGGACATGCGGGCCGGTGACATACTGGAAGTGTGTCCAGTACTATGAGGGCCAGTGCCATGGATGAGCCCGAACCTCAGGTGGGGTGGATAATGTGTTACTCACGGGCTGGCACAACCATGTGCCAGATGGCACATAGATGGTGGTGTGGCAGGTCCATGTGGATGTGAGGTGGTGGGCAGTAACATTGACAGAGAGCAGTCAGCACTTCATCGTGGCTTGCTGCAGTGGGCTACCTGATGTGACTACTTCCAGCCGCTCTCCTCAAGTGGATGGTGCAGAGGTCATGGCAATGGGTGCAGAGGGTGCCAGTGGATCCAAGCTAACTTATGTCATTCACTAGCCTGGCGGAGTACCAGCTGTCCGATGTGGGCGAGCAGTTCCTGCTCCATGACTCAGGGGCACCACCAGCCACTTCCTAATCTTCAGCACACAGCAGAACTTCCAGTACCTATTCCACTGTGCTGCCTGGTATGCTGACAGAACATTCAGGACCAGCGCAAGGTTATTCTAACAGATGTACAGCCTGCATGGTGTGGAGACTGAGACCGTGCTGCCAGCGGTGTATGCTCTGATGGGGAGCAGAACAGTAGCCTGCTACACAGCCATGCTCCATAAGCTTCAGGAGCTATGCCCAGACCTAAGCCCAATGTCGATTATGATCGACTTCAAGCCTGCCGCTTTCAGGGCACTGCACACAGTATACCCCCAAGCATGTCTCCAGGGCTGCTTTTTTCATTTTACACAGTGCCTGTGGAGGAAACTACAGCACCATGGGGACTTGGCAGAACTCTATGTAACCAATGATGAGTTCGCCCTGCACATTCAGATGTTGGCAGTGCTCACCTTTGTGCCACCAGGGGACGTTGTCAGCGCATATGAGGAGCTACTATCCTGGCCTTGTTTTGAGCCATTTGAGGACACCCTGGGCCCCTACCTTGATTACTTCAAGGTCATATGGCTGGGTTGCTCTGTTCACAGTGGTATGAGGCACCAGGCAACCTATCCACTGGAGTTCTGGAGCATGTACGCCTCTGTCTGCAAGGGCCTGCCCAGGACCACCAATGCCCTGTAGGAGTGGCACAGGGACTTCAAAGCTCTGATGGGCACAGTGCATCTAGCCATCTGGCACTTCATCAAGGTTCTCTGTGGGCAACAGTGTCTAACAGAGCTGAGGCACCAGTAGCTGCTACGTGGCAATGAGGTGTTCCACAGCTGCAGAAGGGCCCAGGATGCCACAGACCATATACTGCACATCATTGAGTAATATGAGACATGGCCATTGAGGGACTACCTCCTGAGCACTGCCCTGAATGTCTGTCTCCAGGTCTGAGTGCCTGTGTTGCTGTGGCCTGTGCCATGTGGGACCACTGGTGATCAGTAGGTGTGGGGGGTGTTCTGGACATGGGTACAGGTGTGTGGCACTCGGTATTGGTTTATATGTTCAATAAATACATTTGTACATGTACCTGGCTGTGACTGTCCTGTGTCTGACCACAGCACCCCACGGGGATGGTGCAGTGTGTAGCTGCTTTGTGATGGGGGTGTCCCACTGCTACTGCTGTGGATGCCCCTGCCTATAGGGCCATACGCACGGTGCTGTCTGCCATCTGTAGGGTGCAGGTTGTGCACCATTTCCTGTGGCTGTTTGTGTTCTGCCGTTGGGCCCCTGCACTGCTGTGGCAGTGTCCCAGTAGCACTTGTGCTGCCCTGTGGTCCCCTATGCCATGCTGTACCCCCAGTGGCCACCATGGTGCCCAGCATCCCTGTGCATGCCTGTCCCATCTGCATCCAACAGGGCCATGCTGGGGGTGCTGGGGGCTGTTCCCTGCTGTGCCCCTTGTGGTCATGTGGTCCATCCTCCAGGGCTGTTTGTGGGCCCCATACATTGAGGGGGTTGGGATTGCTGGACCTAGCCACCCTGTGGTGCATGTGTTGACTGTCAGGCTGTGGGTGGGTGGGCACCACATGCCTGGGTGTGCTGTGGTCCTGCACGGCCATGCCTTGCAGCCACTGGCCATTCATCGATCGTGCCGTCGCTGTCAGTGTCCGCACTGTGTTGTCGTGGCTGCGGTGTACTCTATGCGATGTGGGTGTCGCTGTGGATGATTTCATGGTCTGTGTTGCTGCTGTTCTGTTGTGGATCCCTCATTTCTATTCTCTCCCCTATCTAAGACCCTCGGGAAAATATTCTCTGACCAACTTGTCATACTTCAAAAGAATTTGATGTCCAGTGTGTACAGCAGAATAGCTTCTAAAAGCTCCACAGCACCAAAACAGCATTCTTAGAATACACTGACTATGTTCATGAGGGTCTGATAATGGTGACCTCATCAGAGCTATATTATATATATATATATATATATATATATATATATATATATATATATATATATATATATATTCGTATTTATTTATTTAGTTTTTGTTTACTGGGAAAGTGCACTAGCCATAGCAATGACTATTTTCAGGCATGATCTGGGAGGGTACAGTACAAACAGAGCAGGCACACAAAGCAAGACAAATTGTTGCATAATTGAACAATATAGAATACAGAGAAAGTAATAAACATAGTAGACAATAGATTACAGAGCAAATAGTTATGGACAAGGTAGATACAAGTAACAGTGTTAAAAAATATACTAGAACAGAGTACACAAAGGCATTTTGGTAACCAAGGCTAATAACATATTCTCTGATTTGTGAAAACAAGGTAAGATAGTGGTATTATGGTATTCATGAGGAATTACGTAGGGTGGTGAGAGATGGAAAGGGAGATAGAAGTGCGAGGCCAGAGTAGAGATATAGGAATAGGCAGGTGAGAGGTATGGAAAAATGGGAAAGTGCTATACTACTTGATGTGCTCAATAGAAGTGGCATCGGGAAGAGACTAGGAAGGAGGAATAGGTTGGGGGGTTATTATATATATATATATATATATATATAGCTATATATAGCTATACATACTGTATATTCATTGCAAAAAAACTTTGTGAATGCATCAATTAGGGTTGTTACTAAATCAACAAAATCAGGGAAATGTAGTGTTATGATTCCAACTGTAACAACCCCCTAGACCCTGCAGACACTGACAGGTGTTCAGGGTGTATCTTGGGGTCATGAGCCCTAATGCTCACTCCATTCCATATGTAAATAAGCTGAGTTGGGTACAGTATAGGAGAATGGGGTGAGCGTTAGGGTCGATGGCCCCAAGGCACACCCCAATGCCTGTCACTGTCTGCAGGGTGAGGGTAGTATCTTAGGGTTGAAAACCCTAACACCACATTTCCCTGCTTTTGTTGCTTTAGTAACAACCCTAACTGATGCATTAACAAAGCTTTTTTTGCAATGAATTTCCTTACTTTTTCAGACAGTATAATCAGATCCTTATTTGTCTGTGGGATCACATCCATCCCTCCATAGATACATATAGGTATGTAGCCATGGAAGCACAGGGTCCCCCAGGCCCTACACTTCCATTCATAGGATAACAGTGACCAAATTGTCAACATAGCCATCTTATTACCCCACCTGATGTACCACTGGTACAGAACATTTTAAAATCCAAGCCAAAACGTAATTCGGCATAACTACAATGCCATTTCACGCTACAGATGAGAAAACACATTTTGGACAGGATTTGAAATATGACAGTTGAGACATACATAAAGGTGGGTAATAATAAGAAGGCTATGTTGAAAATCTGGTGTCAAAATATTTGAAATATCAGAAGATACAAGCGGGTGTACCAAAATTACAATGAATGGTCATAACTTTGGCATTTTTTAATATTTTGACCCCAGATATTGGACATAGTCTTCTTATGACCACACCTCATAAACCCCATAGGTGAAAACATTCAAATCCATTCCAAAACACCATTCTGTGCTACAGATGTGAAAACTCATTTTGGTCGGGATGTGAAAAATGATAGCTATACTGTTCATGAGGTGGTGTGTTGTACATTTGGAGTCAAAATATTACAAATTACCAAAGTTGAGCATGTGCATAGAAAAATTTAAATGCAGGCATGCAACTCTGCCTTTTTTAACAATTGTTTCATAAATTTTTCAACATGGGCTTTTTGGGACCCCACCTCATGAACACTGGCACTGTCATTTCATTAATCGGTCCTGAATGGTGATTTTGTGCAGCGACTGCAAAATTACCTTGCATGCCTGATTAATAAAGGAATACTGCACGACAGGGCATGTGTTATGCTGGGATAATGTCATGACTAGGGTGACTGGTCACGAGGCCGCAGGCCGAGTGTGACCAATCACCCCAGAAGTGACATTATGCCAGCACGACACACACCCTGGATGCATTATCCCTATTATACAAAGGCTCTGTTTTATAGAAAAAGGAAAAAAGATTTAAAAAATGCAGTTTTAAAATACATGTTTTTGGTAGTTTTGTAAGTGTAAGTAAACAGTTTAAAAAATAAGTTCTGATGCTCCTGTTTTGGCCAGTAGGTGATGCAATATTCCTCTCTGTCAGAGTTTTTATGTCTGTCTTTATCTCTCTTTACTCACTCTCCTCTCCTCTCTGTGTTGTATGCCTTCCTTGCTTTTCCTTTCTTTCTTTTGCATTGTCTGTGGTTTTGTCCCTAATGTCTGGGTCACAAAATGGACAGCTGATTGGCCGACTGACTTAGGAGGATGGAGAGACTTCTGCTTCACAGGTGATTTAAGTCACTTGGTCCCACTGTTGATGGGGTTTTTGCAAACAGAAATTTGAGCCTGTGTGGTTTCAGAAAGGAGGTCTTTGTGCAGCTGTTTATTTTAAAATGTGAGTGGCTAGTCTGTTTAGTGATTGAGTGAGGTGCACGGCTCTGTGGAAGCACTCATGCTGCATTGGGGGAATGGATGAAATGTTGTCTCAGAGGAGGGTTTTAAAAAAAAAACGTTCATTTCGGGAAATTGTGTGTGTGTGTGTGTGTGTGAAGTTGTTACTGTATCTAGTGGTGGGCAGAAGTGAGTCAGGGATTGAATAAGTGGCTTTCTAGTGGGAGTCAGTGAAGGTGGCTGAATAGACCAGTGGGGCTGCATGGAGTGATTTATTTTCACATTTGATGCAGTCTGCATTGTGCTGGGACTAGATCTGTGATGTTATGCTGGGATAACATAACAGGTCCAGCCTCAGACTGACCAATCAGGGACCAGCATTCTTTGTTGCCATTGTATAATGAAACCTCAGTGACATTCTTCATGAAAAAAGCCCATGTTGAAAATTTGGTGAAAAAATATCTAAAAATGGCAAAGATATCAACATAAGTTCAAAATGCCATTAAAATACATTGTACAGAACTTACCTTGATTCATCAGTTTGCAGTTCAGCTTTGAAGAGTGCAGATGTGTCCCTGTCCACAGAAGATGACAGTGGACAACCTCTGGAGGTAAGTATAGGGTAAGGGGGATGTGGGGTGGTGGATGTTCAGTGGGACGGTCGGGATGGGGGAAGGGGATGGCAGGGATGACATGGGACTATTTTCTTTTCTCACAGGATTTAATAAAAAACATATTTCAGGACACTGGGAGTGAGCTTCCAGTGTCCCGCAGTGCCGGGAAGGGTGATATGTCTCAGGACACAGGGAGTAGGCTCACCAGTGCCCCACACTGCTGGGGAAGTGGAGGGACTCAAGGGTCTTTGGGGCTGTCAATTATGTGCATGTTTGGCCGCAAGTGGATTGTTAACATTCAGAAGTGTGTCATGTGCAAAAATAGTCTATTTTCGTACATAACATGCTTTTTGTTTTAAGATTATTTATTCTCCAGGGCCACTGCTCTGCCCCCGTTAGACCTTGCCTCCTTGCGGGGGATCTGGCCGCTGTCCATCTCGACCGGGACAACTGGCACCCTGAAACTCCTGTGGCTTACCGCCCCCCCCACAGGGGGGTGGCAGGGAGCCCCTTAACTCCCCACCCTTACAGATCCAGTTTGGGTGCCAGCTCCCAATGAACAGTCACAGACGGCCATCAAACCGTATGAGAGGTGCCACATTTTTCCATTATTTGCTCTACCCCCCCTTGCTGGAGCCTTGGGCATGCCATGATGCCGGCATGGGTAGAGGCACAAGCATCCACATGTCTCTTCCGCAGGCATCTGCCCAGACTCTGCCCGATGCTGTCACCCCATGCCCTGACCTCCAGCCTCCGCCAGGGAGCAGTCAGGCATTGAGAACTGAGACCCCCTCCCCAGAGAAGGAGTGCAGTCCAATGAATGCTCTATCCTTCTCCTCCTCACCATCACCCAGTGACCCATGCTCACTCCTGATTGCCAGTGCAGCGTGAGGTAACGCATCCAACGCCTCAGCCCTCAGCACCACTGGGCCTGCCCACATAACACATTTTTGAAAGTTAATCATCCACTTGTGATCAGGCCAAACATATCATTGACAGCATTAATAAATAAAGAAAAAGCATATTTGGAGTTGTGCTTCTCCTGTGGAGCAGAGGACAGGGCACAAGACTCAGCCCAGCGGTCTTGGGTTCAAAGCAACTATTTCTTCATTTTTTTTTCACCTTCATTGTCAGTGGAAATAAAATATGGAGACACTGGTTTTGAACCCAGGACCCTTGGGTGTCCCATCTTTGTGCCTTGTCCTCTACACCTCAGAGGATCTGTAGTTAACACACAGTTTTTTCTTTACTTATCATATGTCTGAATCATCCTTGACTGCAACTGGATATTTGATTTTTTGAAAATGTAGCATGTGTGAAAATAGCCTATACCTATTTTTGCACATGCCACATTTTCAAACATCAAATATCCTGTTCATTGAAGACAGTAGTCCTGTCCCGGTCCACAGAAGAAGACAGTGTATGACCTCTGGAGGTAAGTATAGGGTAAGGGAAGGGGGGGCATGGGGTGGTGGGTGCTCAGTAGGATGGTTGGGGTGGGGGAGATTAATGGTGGGGATGTCGAGGGACCATTACATTTTTTTCAGGGTAAAAACAAAAGACATTGGGGAACAGTTTTCTTTTTACAGGTACAAATAAATGTATATTTGGGGACACTGGGAGTGGGCTTCCTAGTGTCCAATGCTGGGGGCATGTAATGCCAACACAGGGATTGGGCCTCCCGATGTCTGCACATGTTAAATAGAATGGTCTGCAGGGCGGGGCGTCTAACACCGGGGGTGGGCATCCAGGTGTCAGAATATATATTTAAGAAATAAAACTATGGAGGTGGTGGGTGACACTAGGTAACAGGGGAAGATATGGGAGGGTGGAGGATGGGGGTGCCACTAGATACCAGGGATATGGGACAGTAATTGACAGATGGGGGATGCAACTAGACACCAGGAAAATGGCAACTCACAGTTAAAAGTTCAGCTGGCAGCACAAGTTTAAGTTATGGCTGCACAAGTCAAGAAAATCCCACTATTCTCATAGAGGGAACACAGCAGAAGCAGCCCTCTTGCTAACCTCGGAACCCAGGATTTTGGGTGCCCACAAAATGTGTTTATGGTCAATATTTAAAAAAAAACACATCAGAATCTAGCTAAACAGGTCCTGTTTAGCTACGTTCTGATGTTTCTTTTTTATATTACATTTTACATGTTTTCTAAATGTTCTTTCTTTAATGAGAAAGGGAACATTGTTTAACCAGGAGTAGCACACTAAGCTGAAGCTTGTTTCCAGATGCAACCTGGGAGCACAAGGAAGTTAAGTGACTTGCTCAGAATCACACAGTATGCACCTAGGCAGCTGTTGAATTAAAACCCATGTCTCCAGATTTACTGCTCAGAGCCTTAACCCACTGCGCTGTACTGTCTGCAATGAGAAAACAAGATGGTGAACACAACAGAGCTCTGCAAATCTACAACAGGCTCTATGTGACTTTACAAGCAAAATAACTGTAGCTCCTGTGAAAACAAAGGAGTTCTGTGAAAACAAACTAGGCTCTATGTGACCCTACATGCAAAAATGCAGTGCCGTCTGCTAAAACAAAAGTATTTTCATGTAGAACATCAAACTTTTCCCATAGGAAATAATGGGAAAATTGAAAATGAATAACTTTTGAAAGCATTTATATTTTTTCATCAAACCTGCAAAAGGCACAT
Source organism: Neoceratodus forsteri (assembly GCA_016271365.2). Classification (NCBI taxonomy): domain Eukaryota; kingdom Metazoa; phylum Chordata; order Ceratodontiformes; family Ceratodontidae; genus Neoceratodus; species Neoceratodus forsteri. The sequence goes on from CM057459.1 coordinate 627,522,080, forward strand.
CTTAAAGACAAAGGCTTTCTACCTTGAAAATTTAGACCACAACCTAAAGCTGTTTCAGAGAAACAGCTGTAGAAAAACAGCAAAAAAACATAAATTTATGATTTTTTGACACTCTGTATCTCAACAATCACATAATTGAGTCATACAAAATCTGGCATGTCAAGAGACCTACACCTAGAGAATATGCATGCCATATTTTGGGCAAATATGTTGAACAGTTTCAAAGTTATTAAGGTTCAAAGCTTTGGCTTTAACATAAAGGTTTGTACTCAGCTCTAACTATATTGATGCTACCGCACCAGTATAATATATATGTATATTACAGGGGCACAGTCGTGCCCCTATAGTTAGGATTCAATGGTCACATCTATATTAAAGCCAACATTTTGCAGTTTAATAAGTTTGTTACCATTTTACCAATTCACATGAAAGTTTGTATGCGCCATCAGAGACCAAAGATCTCTTGATGTGGCAAGCTTCGTCCTGGTTGGATGTGCAGGTGTGGAGACAAGGCATGTCAAAAAATTTAAAAATTACCATTTTTGTGTAAATTTTTTGTCATGCCATTTCTTAGAAATGGCTTGAGGGTTTTGTCTGAAATTTTTAGGGTATATCAGGCTTGGATCACAGAGGTGTCTTTTGAAGGTTTGGTGAAAAAATATTTATCCATTCAAACATTAATAAATATCAAAGTTTCCTATTTTTTCTCATGGGGAAAAGTTAGATGTCCTGTGCAAAAGTGTGTTTCTCTTTCATGAAAGTGTCATTCTTATTTGAAAATGGGGCATGTTTTTTTCTGCTGCCACCATCTTGTTTTCAGTTAGCAAGGCAAACAAACTTCACAATTTCCAAAAATACTGCCCCTTGGTAACACCAACAGTTGTGTTTACCTATTTGGGGCTAGAGGAATCTGATTCCGGGATCAGTTTTTTATTACAATGCCCAGAATATGTTTTTTTTTATGCAAGGCATTTTTTACTGCAAATTGTGGCTCTGTATTTCATGAAAGAACCATCTTGTTTTGCAAATTGTGAAAGACTATTTGGTATTTGCTCGACAGCTATGTGTTGTACCCCAATCCACCATCATATATGTAACCCCCCCACCACATCTCCAATTTCATAGTGTGTGTTTTTGTATGTTTTTATGTATATTTATTATAGTTTATATTTTTTATTTTGTATATGTTTTCCTGGTGGTCTGGTGGCCATCCCTCCCTGATCCTCAATATTACTCTCATATTTATTATAATATAATTTTCTGGTGGTCTAGAGGCCCTCTCTCCCTTATCCCTGATGCCCATTTGTGGCATCCTCCCATCCTTCCATGTTGCTTGCATGCTGAAAATAAGAAAACCTTCCCTCAATGCCTTTTGTTTCTTATTAACCTGAAAAAAATCTATCTCTGATAACACCTGCATCCCCCACCCAATCTCCCACTGTGTAACCACCACACCAGCCCTGTAACACCCCAACAAACCCTCACTCACTTGAAGAGGTCCCAGATTTGAGATCTGCTCTCCTGGTCGAAGATACATCTTGCTGCAGGAAACGGTGACTATAATATGACAAACTAAGGTAAATGTGGTCTGATGTATTTCAATGGGAGTTTCAAGTTTTATTCATAACTCAGTCATTTGTTAACATTTTGACTCCAAATTTTCAACATAGCCTTTTGGGGACCCCACCTCAACAACTGATGTTATGCAACTTCCACCCAAAAGGTAATGTCAAAGTTGCTTTACAAATTCACCTATTGGGCATGATTTCTGTAATGACAGTCATATTGTCCATGAAGAGGTACCTCTAAAAGGACATGTTGAAAATTTGGAGTCAGAATGCCAAAGAATGGATGATTTATGAGCACTCACTGCAATTTCGCTACATACGGTTGTACCTTTGTAAATGTAAAATATTTTGACACCAAATTTTCAACATAGACATCTTATTACCACATGAAATATATGTCACAGCTATAATTTTTTAAATCCTACCCAAAATGTATTTTTGCACAACTGGTGTAGAATGGTGTTGCTGTTGTGCAGAATTATGTTTTGGTGGTGATTCAAACATTTGCTATTTGGTGTGTATCAAGTAGGGTAATAACATGGCTATGTTGACAATTTTGCACCTGTTGCACTACAAATGTAAATGCAGGGCCTGGAGGGCCCTGCACTTACACAGCTTCATATATATATAGATATATGCATGTATGGAGGGATGGGAGTGCAGGACCCAAAGGACCCTGCACTCCCACAATCAAATACAACTACAATTATACTGTCTGAAAAAGTAAGGAAATTCTTTGTAAAAAAAACTTTGTTAATGCATCAGTTAGAGTTCCCACTAGCAAAAGTTGGGAAATGTGGTATTAGGGTTCAAAACCCTAACACCCCACCAACCCCCACCCTCTAGGCACCAACAGGTGCCGGGGGTGTGCCTTGGTGCTGCTGGGGCCTCACACTCACTCTATTCTCTTTATACTGTACCATCTCAACTTCCTCACACATGGAATGGGGTTGCATTAGGAGTGACAACCCCAAGGCACACTCCCGCACCTGTTGATGCATGGATGGTGGGGTGGGTGGGGTGTTAGGATGGAAACCCTAAAACCACATTTCCCAACTTTTTGTTGGGAACCCTAACTGATGCATTCACAATTTTTTTTTTGCCAAGAATGTGTGTGTGTGTGTGTGTGTGTGTGTGTGTGTGTGTGTATATATGTATGTGGTTAGGGTTGAGTAGGCACTTTAATGGTAAGCCTCGCATTTTGCACTTTAATAACTTTGCAACCATTTAATTGATTTCTACAAAAGTTTGCATGTATGGTCTCCTGGGGTAGGTCTCTTGATGTTCCAAGTTTCATTCTGGTCAGATTTGCGGATTCTGAGATATGGATAGTGAAACAATCTGAAAACGTACCACTTTTTGCAGTTGTTTTTTTCATCGTACTGCACACAGATGATGTTAAATTGTGGTCTGAAATAATTTATGGTAGAAAAAGCTTGGGTTAGAGAGTAGCAAAAAATATTAATCTTTTCCAAAGTTATTGCATTTTTAAGGTCCTATTATTTTCAATGGGACTTTCATTTTTCAGGATCGATTACTGGAATGAAAAAGGATCTTTTCCGTGAGGGGCCAATACTTGTTCATCAGGGACCAAACCTTGTTTGACAGGAAAAAATATTTTTTGTGAGTCACCATCTTGTTTTTCTATTTTTGACACAAACAGACTGTCATAACTGCCAGGGATGTCTGTTTCAGACATCCAAGAATGTTTTTTGCTCATCAGGAGTTGATGAGCTGTTTGTGTGGTTTATGCATTTCTATGCCACTAGCATCATTTATTTTAACTTTTAAATCCTTTTCATTGCTCGCTAACTTCCTTTTCAACATTCCTTGTTCTTCATGGTGAAAAGGAAATTGGCTATTGAAAAAGATTTCCCATTCTACTGACTAGATGTCCCCTTTTTACGATCAGATGGCCCTGTCAGTAATCCTTGTTCACCAGCCAATTTTCTTTTTTGCCTCAACAAATAAAAATGGCAAAAAAGGAATTCAGTTGGTGAAAAAGGATTACTGGCAGGGCCATCTGGTCGGCAAAATGGGAAATCTTTTTTTACCAGCCAATTTCCCTTTTCACCATGATGAATAGGGATGGACAAAAAGGAATGCAAGTGTTGAAACATTTTTCCACGGCCATCTGGTCATGAAAAATGATTCACAGCCATCTGGTATCAGCATTGAAATGGATCCTTTTTCATCAGACGGAATCCTCTTCCACCACTAGAGCAAATGATTGGTGGAAAAAAATTGCTGTTGATGAGAAGGGATTTACATCAACAAAAAATTATTGTGTTTTAACTTTTTTGCATGGGTTCTCCTTGAACCTGTTTGAAAATCCTTGTGTCTAGTGGCATCCCTCACCCTGTATGTAATTGTATACTTCCCCATTTGTTTTATTTTATTTTTAAAATATTAATAATTATTTATTTATTTATTGTAAGCCCATACCCCAGTTTTTGTTTTTTTTTTGGGGGGGGGGATGGCTTACTTGGCTCCTGGCTTTGTCCCTGGTGACTAGTGGTCCCCCAACCTCCAATTTGTTTTTTTGTTGGTGTTGTAATGGAATCCTCCAACCTTCCCTTTCCTTATTTTCTGCCTGAAAATAATAAAATTGTCCCTCGATGTCTTACCATATGTTTTTATTCCTCTAAAAAAATGTTCATTGTCAATCATGCCTGCAGCCCCCACCCAACCACCCATGGTGCACCCACCTCCTCACACCCCCCTGGATGTTCCCACAGACCACCATTCACCTAGGAGGTCCTAGGTTTGAGACCCGCTCTGCCTATTAAAAACACATCTTGCTGCTGGAAACGGCGACTGCAATATGAACTAAGGTAAATGCTCTTCAGTGTATTTCAGTGGTGGGGTTTCAGCTTTTATGCATAACTCAGCCATGTTTCATCATTTTACACCCCCAGCCTCTTCTGATTCCAATTTCTTTTGGGGAGCTTTAAATTTGTTGTTATCTCCTAAAGATAGGACATCTATTTCCCATTTAAAATCTTCTGATGGCTTGATTATTGACTCTTTTTAAATGGCAAAATTGTTGAATGTTAAATTTACGAATACTGAAGACCTTAATTTTGAAGTGTTGTGATGTGATGATCATGTTGTTAACTGTGATTTTGATTTTAATGCTCCATTATTGATTAATTCATCTGAAGATTTGTCGGGTTTCCAGTTTAGCTGTATTAATTCATTTCAGGTATTAAGATTATAACATCAATTACCCAATAGGTATGGTGATTGTGGTAATGGGTTGGACATAAGGTTTGTCAAACTGGTTGCACCTTTCATTGCAGAACCTCTTTGTTCTTTATGTAATTTATATTTGTTAACTGGTAGTTTTCCTTCTTCTTGGAAGGTTGCAAGGTGGTGCCTGTTCCGAAAAAGGCTGGAGCAGATACAGTGGATGATTATCATCCATTTCAATTTTGAATTCTGTTAGTAAAATGTTAGAAAAGTTGGTAATTAAACAGTTGAATAATTATTTGGAATTAACTGTTTACTATGCTTGGAGCAGCATAGGTTTAGGAAGGGAAGGGCATTGGTACAGCTCTGGTCAGGTTCATGAACACCATCCTTCTTGGGTGTGATAGTGGTTGTTTTACAGGGGTGGTGTTCGTGGACCTAACCCGGGCTTTTGATTTAATAAATTATAACTTGCTCTGTTCTAAGCTTGTAAGTTTGGGTTTGTCCACTTTCATGATCTCCTTTCTTAAGAGCTTTCTAGAGGGACAATCTCAACAAGTATCTATTGAGCCTTCATTATTTAATTTACGGTTAAATCCCAGAGGTGTTCCACAGGGGTCCATTTTGTGCCCCCTGTTATTTTCAATATTTATAAATCAAATTACCTCAATTTTTTCAACAAGTCATTGTCTTCTCTATGCAGATAATTTGATTTTGTATAACCAGAATCAGAATATTGAGTTGGTTAATGTTGGTTTACAAAATGACTGTGATAAATTTGGTCTTTGGTTGTTAAATAATCAAATGATTTTGAATGTAAAAAAGATCAAGTGCATAGTATTTGGGAGGGCTTTTCATCTAAAGTTAAACCCTCATTTATATATACTTGATACAAGTGGTGATTTAATAGAACAGGTTACCATATTCAAGTATTTGGGAATTCTTTTGAATCCTTGTTTGGGATTGTTGCCACAGGTAAAGGCTATTAGTAGGACTGTAAACTCAAAACTGGGCTTGTTATATAAACTTAAGGCTTATTTGTCTTTGGAACCTCATAAAACAATTGCAATGGATATTTTGTTACCTCATTTTGATTATGTTTCTTCTTCATATTATGATTTGGGTGTAAGGAGGTAGGGTTTTGGGTATAGCTTATAAAATATTTGTCAATTTGTTCCTGATGCTCCAAGAATGCCACATCATTGTGTCTTATTTTCTTCATTGGGTTGGCTATCTCCTTTGCCTATGCACTTGGTAAATTGGTACATCATGCTATTTATGACAGGAATTATTTCTCTTTGTCTGATCTGGTAATAGTCAGGGATTTTCAGGTTAATTTGCATTCAAATCTTGGAACTGTTTTGAGGTCTACAGTTAAAGGGAAAATCTGGTTTTTGATCTTTACGTCAACAGCTGTATGTTTATGGAATGATTTAACTTCTTCCCTTAGATGTATCTCTTCAGTTATGGGATTTAAGGTAACATTTAAATGTTATTTGTTATCTATTGACTTATTTAATTGTTAGCCTTATGTTTCTGTTTTTTATTTTCTTTTTGATGTATGTTACTGTTGAACTGTCTTTTGGGTTGGACCTGAAAAGGGCTTTGTCCAGTGTCCGTACCTGGTTAACAAATTTAAAATAAAAATAAAATAAAAAATATTTTAAACATTGCCTTTTGGGGACCCCACCTCATGAACAATATGACTGTCATTAGGCAACTTCTGCTAGAAAGAGAGGTTGTGGTCGGTTAGCAAAATCATGTTTCCAGTGGGATTTGTGTAATGACAGTCATGTTGTTCATGAGGTGGGGCCATAAGAAGGCTATGTTGAAAATGTGGGGTAAAAAGTTCAAAAAGTGGCTGCGTTATGACCATCTGTTGCAATTTCACTATGCATGCTTGTAACTTTGAAAATTTTTAATATTTTCACCCGTATTTTCAACATAGCCTTGTTATTATCCCACCTTATGTACAGGAATGTGACAGCAGTCATTTTTCAAATCCTGGCCAAAATGTGTTTTTGCAATTGTGGCATAGAATGGTGTTGTAGTTGCACAGAATTATGTTCTGGCATGAATTTGAACATTTTCTGTACTGGGTAACTGTGGCGAGGTCATAAAAAGCCTATGTTGAAAATTTAGGGTCAAAATGATTAAAAATTGCACAGTTATGACTATTTGTTGCAATTTTGATATGCCTGCATGTAACTTTGGGAATTTTAAATATTTGGAGCTCAAATTTTCAACATAGCCTTCTTATTATACCACCTCATGTAAGCCACAGCTGTCATTTTTCACATCCTGTCTAAAATGTGTGTTTGCACCTGCTCTGTGGTTTGGTGTTGCGCTTGCACAAAGTTATGTTTTGGTGGGAATTGAAAACGTTTCTGCACTAGGAACATGAGGTGGGGTGATAATATGGTGAAGGTTGGTGACTGTTCGGCTATAACTGGAAGCATAGAGGACAGAGGTCCCTCTGCTTTCACAACTAGATACATATAGGCATTTATGGAGGAATTGGAGTGCAGGTCTGAAGGACCCTGTGCTTCCAGAGTAAAATAAGGATACAATTACACTATGTCAAAAAGTAAGGAAAATAATTGCAAAAAACTTCATTAATGCATCAGTTAGGGTTAAAGTGACAAAAGTAGGGAAATGTGGTGTTAGGGTTTCCAAACCTAACACTCCATTCCCCACCCTGCACAGACCCACAAGTGAGGGGCTGTGTTGGAACCATCAACAATAATGCTTACCCCGTTCTCCTATGCTATCCCCATGTCACCTCCTTTTGTAATGGAATGGGGTGAGTGTTAGGGTTGATGGCACCAACACAGCCCTCCCCTCACCTGTGGGTCTGTAGGGTGGGGAATAGGTGTTGGTTGGAATCTAATGTCACATTTCCTACTTTGTTATTTTAACCTCAACTGATGCATTAAAGACATTTTTTGCAATAGATAGATAGATAGATATTCATTCTTTGAAAAAAAACTTTCTTAATGCATTAGTTAGGGTTCCAGCAACATAAGTAGGGAAATGTGCTGTTAGGGTTTCCAACCCTAACACCCCTTCCTCACCTTGCATGCAGCAATTGGCATCAGGTATGTCTTGGGGTTGTCAGCTCTAACACTCACCTCATTCCATGTGTAACTAAACTGTTACGGGTACAGAATTTGAGAATTGGTTCATCGTTAGGGTTGACAACACCAAGGCACACCTGACACCTGTTGCTGCCTGCAGAGTGGAGGTGGGGTGTTAGAGTTGGAAACCCTTACAGCATATTTCCGTACTTTTGTCACTGGAACCCTAACTAGTGCATTAACAAGGGTGTTTGTAAAGAATTTTCTTATTTTTTGAGATAGTATAATTGTGTCCTTATTTGCCTGTGAGAGCGCACAGCCCAAAAGGAACTGTGTTCCCATCCATCCATAATTTTTGAAATATTATAATTATATCCTCATTTGCCTGTGGGAGCACAGGGTCCTCTGGGCCTTGCTCTCCCATCAGTCCATAATGGTATCCATATTTACATGGGGGCCCTGTAGTTCCCATCAGTCCATAATTTTAAGATATTATAATCATATCCTTATTTTCTGTGGGAGCACAGGGCCTCTGAGGACCCTGTACTCCCATCAGTCCAGAAATTGCCAAATCAAAAACTTAACAATTGCCATAATCAGTCTTAAGGGAATCTCATTAATCCTTGACCACCCAGTATCATAAACCCCTAATACCAAAATGTAATGTGTGTGATCTAAAGTCTGGTAAGTAAATCACTGTAAATCTATCCCAGAAATAAATAATATAGGGGCATTCCAAAAAAAGCTACATCTGTTTCTCAAGGATTCCATTACATGCAACTCTTGGGCAATATCTTTTTGATAAACACTTAACTCCAATGCTTATTAATTGTTTCTAATATTCCTAATGAGCACTGATTGCAACATGGTCAATGAATGGAGGTTTTCAATATGATTTTTTAAAAATAACTGTAACCCCCATGTGGTTATTTAGATAAGTGACTCATATTATTCTGCATTATGGTGTCCTGTGAATGTACACTGTGTGTATGTCCCTATCTTGGAAGCATATACTGCATATGTCATTGTTAAAATCATACAAAAAACAGAATAGATGATTTATTTATTTTATTTATTTATTTATTCGTGTCTAGGATTACAAAGTACCTTTGAGCCAATGCTCTTTACAAAGGCTCCACTTCATGCTGGTTACAGGGTAACAGAGACTAAAACATAAAACAGTTACAGGTACATGGTTTTAGACAGTAACTTTGCTTGACAAAATCAGACTGAGCAATGAGTAACTCAAGAAACAATAGGAGGAAGAGGGCAAGAAGGGGAGAGAGCTAGGCAGAGGGGAAGGCATAGGTGTAGAGAGTCAGGGTGAGGCATCCGAGGGGCCTCTTCAGGACAGACACAGGGCAAGTGCATTAGAAGTTGCATTGGACAGGTAAGTGCAAGAAGAGAGGGCAGAAACTGACACCTATAAGGTCAGAAGCAGCATAGGGAATGAAGATGTTATGGGGTGCAAGCACAGGTGGAGGTGCCAGGTATGGAGTGGCTGAGCTTTTTTTTTTTGACTGCTCCAAGCATTGCTGTGGATGAAGTGTCACTAGAGAGCTCATTCAGCCAACTCGGAGCTCTGTATGCAAATGAACTTTGGCCTTGGGATGTGCGGCAGTGGGATTTGAAGGATTGGGGCTTAGAGCTCCTGGTGTTGCGTGTTGGTGATTTTGTGTTTGAGGAGGATGCTGACTCCTGGTGGTGCCTTTCCCATCATGTTTTTCTTAACAGTGATGCAGGTTTGGTATTTGATTCAGTTGTTCAGTTGCAGCCAGCCTGTTTTGGAGTAGAGGTCACAGGTGTGGGTGAGACAGTGGGAACCAGTAACGAGTCAACAGGCTTGATAGAGGGAAGTTGAAACATGCCTGAGAGATGAGGTTGTGGCATATCCATAGATAATGAGACTGTAGTCAATGATGCTGATGATGGAGCTCTGGACAGCTATGGACAGAGCTTCTGGGGTTAGATGTTTCCTATGTCAGAATAGTAGGCCCATCCTGGTGTTGGCTGCTTTTGCCACATTATTGATGTGTGGGACATAAGAGTGATACAGTCAAGGGTGAGGCTGAGGTATTTGAAGGTATGAACTTGTTCGAGGGTGATTCCTTGCTTGGTTTTAATGGAGAGCTGATATTGTTTGTGTTTGTTTTGGGAGCTGCAGAAGATCATGGTCTTTGTTTTTTTTTTCTGGTTAAGTATAAGTCTGTGTTTTGTGAACCAGTTTTTGACTACAGAGAAGGCCTGTTGGAGGTTACCTTGTACAGTAGATGGACTGGATCATGGTGGGATGCCAGGATGATAGCATCATCCATGTAGAGTAGGATCTGTTCAGGGCAGGATTCTGGCAGTGAGTTCAGAAAAGGCTGAAAAGGAGGGAACCCAAGATTGAGCCCTGTGGGACACCGGACTGGACTGGCCTTTGGTCTGAGAGTGTGCCAGCAATTCTCACTCTTTGGGAGTGGTTGTCTAAGAAGCTTTTGAACCAGTTCACTGAGTTAGGTGAGAGCCCTGCTAGTCAAAGCTGGGCAAGTAGGTGATTGTGGTTGATGGTATCAAAGGCTTTAGTTAAGTTGATGAAGGTGGACCCAGTAAGATGACTGTTATCGAGTGAGTGATGGATTGCACCAGTGAATTCAAGTAGCGCCATGGAGGTGCTATGACCTTTTCTAAAGCCATGTTGCTCCTTGCACAGGATGTTGTGATTGTCTAGGAAGTCGGTGAGCTGGTCTGCTAATCTGTTCTAGGGCCTTGGAAAGTCGAGCTAGGATGGAAATTGGACGGTAATTCTCAGTAGCTGTTTTGTGATCACTTTATGAATTGGGGTTACCATGGCAGATTTCCATAAGTCAGGAACTGGCTGAGGCTGAGGGAGAGGTTGAAAATCCTGATCAGTGGTCGGAGTACTTCTTCAAATGTGTGTGATAGCAGTTTGGGGTCGAGGAGTCACTGCTGGCTCTGGAGTTGTAAATGGCTTTGGTAACATAGCTGCAGACTTGATGCATTTTACTGCTTTAAAGTAGAAGGGAGGGTGGCTGGAGGTGGCTGTGGGGCAAGGGAACCACCTCATAAAAAAACTGTGGGAATACAGCACTGAGGTCCTTGAAGGTGTCATTAAATATATCAGCAATGAGTTTCTGTGAAGTGTAGTTTCACCATTTATGCTGAGTACTGATGGGGGTGATTTAGATTGCTTCCGGTGACTTATTTAATGTTATTCCAGAAGTCCCTACCATTGCCCCATGAGTTACTGAGAGCATTATAGAAATAGGTGGTCTTCATATCCCAGATATATTTGGGGCAGTCATTTCATGCACTTTATAGTTAGCAATATCAACTTGTCTCCCAGTGTTCTGGCAATCTCTCAAAGGTGGTCTTGAGCATTTAGTTGTCTAAGTAGGTCTCTGGTGAGCTGGGGTTACATAGGGCTTTGGCCTTGCACTTCTTGAAGGGTGCAAATATGTTGCATGCTCAGTTGAAGATCCTGATGAAGTGTTCCAGTGCGGTGTTCACATTGGTTGCAGTGAGAATTGGGGACCAATCCTGTTGATGAAGGAAGCTTTTGAGATGAGGTAGCTTGCCTCTAGGTAGAATCCGGCTAGTAATGGTTTTGGGGGGGCTTGGTGAATTTATTGGACCAGTAGCAGATGACGGGGGAGTGGTCACTAAGTGTGTCAGGGAGGACAGTGGTGTTCGTGATCCTGGTGGGATGGCTTGTTATGATCCAATCCAGAAGGGTGCTGGTACCCATTTTATAGTTTGTCCTGGTTGGGGAACTAACCATCTGAGAAAGCTTTGCTGCCTCTATCAAGTCCCTGTATGCCTCTGCCTCTGAAGCAGGCTAGTTAATATTAAAGTCACAGAGGAGGATGGTTTCTGAATCAGGTGAGAGATATTTGGTAAACTCCAGGACTGTGTTAAGCCCATTACCTTGCTCTCTCGGTGGAATGTAGACTGTGACAACTGTGATGGCTTTATTGTGTACACCAAGAAGGATCTTGACAGGAAGAATCTGTGCAGTGGTGGTTTGGGGGTTAGTTGATGAGGTGCCCTGATCATGTCCTTAAGGTACAGGGTGCAGCCAGCACCTCTTTTGATATTCGATCAAGCCGGTAGACATTATACCCAAGGAGGGTGATAGCATGGTCAGGAACCAAGGTGAAAGCCAGGTTTCTAAGACTGCTAGTATGTTGGGTTATGCTGGCAGGCAAAAGTCTGAACAGCATCAATTTTGTAAAGAAGACTGCATATGTTAAGTGAGATTATTGAGAGGGATCCTGGTTGATTGGTCTGAGTTGTTCTTATTCTAGGGGCTGGTCTGGGATTGGGATGAATGTTTCCCGACAATAGTAGGAGAAGAAGTATATGTTTTAGAGTACTGGTGTGAAATACCCATGACTGACACCTATTTTTGGCCAGAGAACTCTGGATTCACCAGGCATGTAAATGGGTAGAGCCATGGGTAAAGTGTGGCAGTAGTAGTGGACAGGGGAAGTACCCAATTGCCATTTGGGGAGAAAGGACCATTTCATAGTGATTGGAGATGCCCAGGGCGGGAACATGAGCTCGAGAGGGAGGTACCATGGAGGGTGAGACAGCGTGGGTTGGTAGATGTTTGGGACAGTGGGAAACATGAGCAGGGGATGTAGGAGTGGGAGGAGCCAAATAAGGTGATGAGAAAGGGTATAGAGTACTGGTGTCATACCTGATTCAATGTAAATGGGAAGAGTAGGCACAGGGTGCTGGGTGGGTGGGAGGCAGCTAGTAAAAGTGGCAGGAGGTAGGCAGTGAGGTGAAGGCTTGGGGAAGAGAAACTAGGTAAGTAGGTGGCTGAGGGAGAATGGGCAGAGGGCGGGCAGTGAGGAGACAAGGCAGTAGCAAAGAGGAAGATGTGCAGAGAGGTAGTGGGGGCATTAAAGGTGTAACAAGACAGGTAGACTGGAGGTAGCAGCTCTGAAGATAAAGCTCTGGAGTGAAAGTGTGCAGGGGAGCTATGGAATGCCAAGGGGGGTTGGCCAGTCATGGATTGATGGAGTAACTGGCACTAGAGATATAAGGAGGGTGTCAGGCACAGAAAGGAGGCAGGGGCAGTGAGGGGACTGAGTTGATTAGCAGAGGGGGAAGAGGAGCACAGAGGAGGAAGAGGCAGAAGAGAGGAGGTACAGGAGAGAGTATCCAATAGGAAATGAAAGGGTGGCTCCTAGGCAGAAGTGGGTGGAGCTAAGTCCTATTTAATAAAGGGGAGGTGGGGGAGGTGGGTGGTAAAAATTTTCTTCCAAAACCCACTGAAGTCTATGGGGCACAGAGCCCAGCAAAGCAGTTTGAATCAGTCAAGATTGCAGGACCAATCAGTGGCCACATGGAGCACAAGAGGAGATGGAAGCAACAGGCAGCAGCCAATGGGAGCTCTTCAGCACTTCCCAGTTTGGCCTGGGAGCTTACCAGCAAGAGGATGGTCCCTTGGCAGTGAGCAGTGGTGGAGTGGATGGCTGGCCCAGGTAACCATGGCCGCTCAGATATTTTCCCGATCGGGGGCTGAGAGATCCGAGGAAAGGAACAGAGCAACAGATTGTGAGGAACAGTAATAACAAAAGGTGACACTGGAGAGTAAATCAGGGGTGTGTGCAATGGAGAGAGAGGGGAATTTGGAGGAGGGGTGTGGGGGGAGGCTGCCACAGACAAGAGAAATAAACTTGAACTGGCACCAGGGGAGGACAGAGGGAGATTTAGTAGAATATGAAATTTACAAGGGAAGAAGGAGAAAAGAGATGCAGGGTTTAGTTGCAGGGGAGGGTGGAGAAAGAATGAATGCAGAGGGTAGGAATTACTTACAGCTCTAAATTACAGCAGTTTCCATCTGCACTTTACAGTTTAATGTTAAAACATTTAGGCAGGTGTACACAATTAATTTTGACTCTGACAAAAAATATCAAGCAGCCTAGTAATTTAACCTAGATCATCGGCTGAGACCCAGAGTTTTAGAAGTCGAGTGCTAAGAACATCAAGACTGGTCTACACATTAATTGAGACTTTAACAGAAAAATAAGCCAGCTGTCTAGCAATTTAACAAAAATGTTCTTCCAAAACCCACTGAAGTCTATGGGCGCAAAGCCCAGCAAAACAGTTTGAATCAGTCAAGACTGCATGGCCAATCAGTGGCCGCATGGAGTACAAGAAAAGATGGTTGCAACAGGCAGCAGCCAATGGGAGCCTTTCAGCATTTCCCAGTTCAACATGGGAGCTTACCAGCAAGAGGAGGGTTCCTTGGCAGTGAGCAGTGGTGGTGTGGATGGCTGGCCCAGGTAGCCCCAGCCTCTCAGATGTTTCCCTGATCAGGGGATGAAAGATTTACCAGTACAGCTCCTTCTAGGGATTGGTCAACTACCAGCACGGGGGCTTCCAGATCATATCTCACAGTGGCTTACTCCAGATATAGAGAGAGCAATACAGGAGAACCTCAGTTGGTCACTCTCTGGTGCAGCACTCCATCAGAAACTTAACTGACTCTCGGTTGGATTGTGCAACTTGTGTCTTTTCATCCTGATGCCCAATAATTTACTTTTTACTTGGCAGCACATTGGACTCAATCCCTGGATAGATTACATCTTAATTAGCTTGGGTCTTCAGAGCTGAGTGCTGGGGTCAGATATTAATCCTTGGGTTATCTCCGATCACTCACCTGTTTGGGTCCAGTTAACATTAGTGACCCTTCTTCAAAATATTCCAACTGGAAATTAAATAACTACCTTCTCAAGGACCAAGCTATCATAAATAGAATTATGGATCAAATTAAATTTTTTATTTCTTAAAACCAGAGCTCCATAGACCATGTAGAGGTGGAGTGGTATGCATTTAAGAGTTTTATAAGAGGGTAATTTATCCATTTGTGTTCCAAGTGGAAGTGAAATCATGACAAGGAGGCCACCAACCTTTTACCATGAATAAGGGAGATAGAAGAAGCCCTGAACCCTTCCACAATGGAAACACCGAAGAGGGAATTTATTGCCCTTAGAGACATATATGCTGACCTCTTACGGGACAAAGCAGAATATGCTATATTTAAAACCCATTCCATGTACATTGACCAAGGAGAGAAAGCCGTCGATTAATAGTATTAAGCTTTCAGAAGCAAGAAGTTTCATGACTTATCTCCTTTATTGGCTGATCAGGATAAGACTATTAAAGTTTTGCCGAGGATATTGTTAAAGAGTTTAAAACATATTATGGCTCTCTATATGGCCCTATACCAGAACCCCCTGATCCTTTGGAGATTTGCCAATATTTAGCAGACATACCACTTCCCACTTTAAGTATGGAGCAGCAGGCTTATCTCCTGGAACCTATTTCAGACCAGGAGATATGTGTGGCAATTAACTCCTTAGCTCATGATAAAGCTCCTGGCCCCTGAAGTCTCACAATCAATTTTTATACGATTTCACTAAAGACCTAGATCCTGTTTTACATTTCTTGTTTGTGTTTATCTATGAGTCAGGTATCTCAGACTGTATTCTTTTAGAGGCTTTAATAGTTTTGCTGCTAAAGGCCAAGAAATCCCCCAGGCAGTCTTTAGTTACCACCTGATCTCCTTATTAAATCAGGATATCAAAATCTTATCTAAAATTCTAGCTTCAAGGATAGGGGCGGTATGGTCATGCCTCATTAGTTGTGAACAAGTTGGGTTCATGTCTAATCAATCTTCTGTAGACCATCTGCGCAATCTTTCCCATATCTGCTCCACATCCAGGGATTCAGATGTGCCTGCTGTTCTGGTTTCCCTGGATGCAGAGAAGACCTTTGATAGAGTCAATTGGTCCTTTTTAATGGCTGCTCTTGAGGTGTTTGGCTTTCCCCCAGGCTTTCTTCATTTTACTGAAGTCATAACTCCTAGTGCAAAGATTTACTGTAATGGAGTTTTTTCCTCTTCTTTTTCCTTGTGTTCTTGCACTAGGCAGGGTTGTCCCCTCTCACCCCTATTATTTAATTTTTATTTGGAACCCCTAATTATTACATTTAAACGCACTCCTGATTTATGTGGTGTACAAGTGGGAATCCAGAATCTCAAATTATCAGCATATGCAGATGACATATTGTTGCATATTGTTAATCCCAAGGTAGCTATACTGGCAGCATTTTCAGTTATTTTAGAATTTAGTAGGCTATCCAATTACAAATGTAACAAAGAAAAAATAGTGGTCATGCCACTTAATGCCAAGGTATTTAAGTCTGACATTACAGCCTTGGCACTTTCCTGGGAACCCAAACAGCTAAAGTATTTAGACATACATCTTTCGAGATCTCCACCATGTATTAAAAAACTTAATTTAGATGATTTGGTAAGTGTTATGCAGCAAGATCTGACCAGTTGGTTGGGCCTCCCTTTGACTATTTGGGGCAGAATTAACATGATTAAAATGAATGTTCTTCACCACCTTTTTTAACCCTGCAATATGTTGGACGTTGGGCTCCCTCTTTCTTGGTTCTCGAAAGTACATAGTATGTTGGCTGATTTCAATTAGAAGGGCAAAAAACCTAGGAGAGCTTATGAAAAGCTGTCAGTGCCTAAACAGTATGGTGGCATTCATCTCCCACATTTTTTGGTGTATTATTTTGCTAGCCATGCTAGCAAGTTCTTGAGGTGGATGGATAACTCTGTGGGAGGCAACACTTCTGTTTATTCCCTTATCTGCTTCAACTAGAAAAGGACCTAATCATGGGAACCGGCCTTTTTCCGCAGGCCATTTTGTTCTCTCCTATAAAAATTCTCCCCTCATCTATTCAAGAGTCAATAATTGGGACCTCACACTGGGTATGTTTGCAAATGTGCTCGGCCATGCATTAAAAACACCTCTATGATATTGCTCACCCTATTCTGTGAAACCTTAATTTCAGAATTGCGGGGAGGGTGATGTATGAGCTTTGGATGCTACAATTAATAGACCTCAGGGTAAGCACTCTGCTCCACAATGGGGAATTCTAATCTTGTCAAGCAATGCTTCTTGCATTGCATCAGGATGCGAGGGCTATTTTCAAGGTACATCAACTCTGCCATCGTTTGTTACAGCATTTTGGCTTAGCACCGCCAACTGTAAACAATGCTAACTCTTTGCAATCTGCTGTTGATGCAGCCCAGCAACCATGCGCAGTTTCCAAACTGTATTCACTTCTCTTTTCTAAAGTATACTCAGAGATAGCAGGTCGCTCTCCTTATTGGACCGCAATATTCCTTCAATTTAATTTTGATTGGCCTAAAATTTGTTTAGATGTATACACATACTATACATCTCCCAAGGTATTTATTTATTTATTTATTTATTACAGTCTCGAAATTTGACATACCTTTGAGTCAGAGACTCATTTACAAAGGTTCCATGTCCAAAAGAAATCATAACAATTAGCTAAATACAACAATGTAACAAAACATGACACAGATATAACAAAAAACAAAAACAATCAGAGCTGCCATTGTATCAGACTCTGTCAAGATAAGTGCTGTCTTATCCAATTTTTATTTTGAATAATCTCTACATCATGCCTCTAAGTTATTTGAAATGGGATGAATGCAGTTTCAGATGTGTACACATTGTGGTCAAACAGAGGGTCCTCTTTACCGTATTTTTGTGAGTGTCCGCTGGTGGCTGGGTTGTTTCACTCAATTAAATCTAATGTGGACCCATTACTCGGCATAGACAAGCTTGTCACACCCGGGTTGGGTAATTTACTTTTTCTATTGCTATTACTTTTGGAAACTTGTTCCAGAAAGCTCTGTGCTGTCACTAGCAAGGATGGAGAAGTACTGGAAATGTAATACATCTTACAGTTACAATTACGTATGTACACATCTGAGGTGCTTCAGGTGGCAGGGAACCATTTACTTTGATTGAGTTCTATTATGAAGTCAGGAGTTCATCCATTCTGTTATTTCTGGAGTTATTCTGATGTTATGTAACTTCTTGGTTATTGCCCAATGAGGGACCAGATAAAAAGCCTTTCTGAAGTCTAGAAAGATGACATTATTGTGATTAGTATTATTGAGTTATTTGTTCACCTTTTCATAAAAGCAGAGAAGGTTTGTTACACAAGATCTATCTGATCAGAAACCATGCTGGTGGCAGTCTAAGTTCTGAAAGTTGCCTATTTCAGACAGTCCTTTATAATACAGCTACTATTTTGCCTCGGATGGAGGTTAGACTAAATGGCTTATCATAGGTGATGTCAACTATTAAATCCTTCTGAAATATAGGAATGATATGGGCTGAGTCAAAGTTATGCTATTTGTCCTCCTTGTGTACCCGGAGAGAGGCTGGGTATCTTACTTTGAATTTGATGTCCACTGCAATTAGCTTAGAAACAGCTGGGTGCAGCACCGTCCTCTTCTGGTTTATAGAATATGGAAGATCCTGCACTATCTGTATACAGTACATCTGCATACCCAATGAACCTCCTTCAGCTCTCAAGTTTTTCAGGGATATGTTGTTTATCTCTAAACTATAGGAGCCAAAAGATTAGAGGTCTCAGAGGGAACCTGGGGGGGCAGGCATCAGTCGAAATGATCTGTGGGCACTCTCCATGCTGAAGGTAGAAGAGTTTGGAGAGAGACTCACAATTTTGTGCATATTTTTTTTACAAAGGAAAGGATGCGATCTGCTCCTTCCTCCTTCTCAGGCAGGCTACACATAGATACATAGATACATAGACAGTGTCGGAAGATAAGGGCCTATGGCCCACCCAGTCTGCCCATTTGAGCTTGTAAGTTCAGTTTGTTTTCCTAGAAGTCTGTTGTCCCTACCCTGACCTCCAGAATTCCTTTATGTCTATCCCATGCATTCTTAAATCCATGATTGTTTCTAGCCCCACCACTTCCTCTGGCTGGGTATTCCACTTGTCCACCACCGTTCTGTGAAGAAATTCTTTCTCATGTTTCCTCTGAATCGCCCTCCTCCAACTTCATCCCATGCCTCTAGTCCTGGAACATCTTTTTCGCTTAAAAATAGTGTTTTCCTGCACCCTGTTCCTCCCTGTAAGATACTTGTATGTCTCTATCATATCTCCTATCTCCCTCCTCTCCTCCAGGGAGTACATGTTCAGTTCCTTCAACCTGTCTTCATAGGACTTGTGATGCAATCCATACACCATCTTTGTTGCCCTCCTCTGAACCTTCTCTACACTGTCTATGTCCTTACTTGGGTATGGTCTCCAGAACTGTACACTGTACTCCAGGTGGGGCCTCACTAGTGTCTTGTATAGCGGAATTATGACCTCCCTTTTCCTGCTGGTGATGCCCCTGCCTATACATCCCAGCATCCTATTTGCTTTACCTGCTGCCTTGTCACACTGTTTCCCTACCTTGAGGTCATCAGAGATGATAACCCCAAGATCCCTTTCCTGCTTGGTGCATGATATATCCTCACCCCCAACTGATATATTGTGCCAGGGTTTTGTGCCCCATATGCATTATCTTGCATTCTTTGCATTGAATTTCAACTGCCAAACCCCTGACCATTCTTCAAGTTTCTGCAGGTCGCTTCTCATTCTGTCTACACCCTCTGGTGTGTCTACTCTGTTACAGAGCTTTGTGTCATCACCGAACAGTGAAATTCTGCCTTCTAGGTCCCAGTAATGTCACTGATGAAGATGTTGAATAGGACCAGTCCCAGCACTGATCCCTGTGGTACCCACTGGTCACTCTTCCTCTGTGGAGTGACAGCCATTTACCACCACCCTCTGTGTCCTGCCACCCAGCCAGTTACCTACCCACTACACTACTGTCCTGCCCACACCCATATTCCCCAGTTTGTGTAATAGTCTTCTATGTGGCACAGTGTCAAAGGCCTTGCTGAAGTCCAGATAGGCCATGTACACTGCCCTCCCCTGATCCACCTCCCTAGTCACCCAGTCAAAAAATTCACTGAGGTTGGTCTGACATGACCTCCCCCTGGTGAAACCATGCTGCCTTGGGTCCTGTAGTCCATTGACAAACAGATGTTCTACCAATCTCTCCTTCAGTAGTGCTTCCATGATCTTCCCCACTACCGAGGTGAGGCTGACTGGTCTGTAGTTCCCTGCTTCCTCTTTGTTCCCACTTTTGTATAAGGGGACTACATCTGCTGTCCTCCAGTCTTTGGGTACCTCCCTGTTTCCAGTGATCGGCTAAACAGGATAGCCAGAGGTTCAGCCACCACCTCTCTTAGTTCTTTAAGGACCCTGGGGTGCACCCCATCTGGCCCCATTGCTTTATCAACTCTTATTACTTCCAGTTCCTTCAAGTAGTACTAGATTGTTCCTACGTGAATAGCCTTCAAGGTCTTCAAGTTTTTCCTCCATATTTTTAAGTCTGTGATGGAGGGATGCAATGTCTGGATTGATGCAGGCTCACCAGTCATCCAATGAGGAGATCCTGGTTTCATTGTTGGGTGTATGTTTGGTAAGCTGTTCCATATTCAATTGCATTTTCTGAAAGTTTTGTGCCAGTGTGCTAAGCATATCTTTGATGGGGGCCAGTCCTTCCAGGAACTTATTCTCTGTTAGTAAGGCTTGGGAGGTTGCTTGATTAGCAGGCCCGACTGATTGAAGTTTCGCTTACTTGGAGCTTTTGTCTCCTGCAGGGTGGTCAGTGACAATCTAAGATACCGCAAACCGAACATTACAAATCTTTTCATCCAGGACTTACAGCAGTAGTTATGTCACAGCTGCATCATTTCAAATGAACCATAAGGTTTGCATGTAATGTTCAAACATTCCAACATATTTAGGACACTTTGCCCTACCTGTGGCACTTGCTATATGAAGTTAGTCCACATTATTTGTGGTCCATAAGTCATGTCTCCAGTGTGCAACTGCAACCAAATTATGCAACAGTTCTTTGAAAATCCAGCCCATGGTCTGTGTTATAAAGTTCTTTTATTATTAGCCAAGAGTGCAACAGTCTTGCTTTGGCTTTTTCCTATATTGAAATGTGATCTTATTCTGTATGAATAGTACGTAGTGGTGATGATCTTGGGATTTTTAACAAATTTTGCATAGACTGCATTCAGGGATTTTTCTAATCAGTTTATACTGGTAATCTGACAAACAGCAAAAGTGAGGGTCTCTCAAGTCTACAGAGTGGATACTGACCCGGTAGTCAGTGGTCACAGAAACCAAATGAAACACACAGTGGTTGTTGGAGAGTTGCAGCTCCAAGGTGGGCTGTATTCAAGTTGATAATTGCCCATATTTCTCTTCCATAGGGAACTGTTGACTGAAAAATCATATTTATTGCCACCACTACACTTTTATCTAATTTCCCTTATATTGGAATTTACTTTTAAAATGTTTTGAATGTTGGATTTGCTTTATTAATCAGATAGTCTTGATGTGTGATTCACATAGTTCATTTTCAATAAATCTTGGCAGAGAAATTCAAAGGGGGTGATGCATCGCGAAACTCCAGATTTCCTGCAATGCAAACATAATGTAAGCAGTACATCTAGAGTGGGCATTCCCCTGCATATGTGGCACATCTCCATATTCAGCTGAGATGTGCGCACAGCTCCCGCACATCACGGAGATGTGTCGTCAAAGATAGGTATGCAAAAGCATGCCTAAGTTGAAGCCACTCATAGGTGGCTGCTGTATTGCACAGCACAACACAGCAGCCCAGTTCCTGGGTGGTTACACCCCCCTTCCCCGAACACATGCCAAACAACAGACAGCCATCCCTGGTAATCTAGTGTCCCCCCAGCCCATGCCCGATCATATAATAATAGAAATCTCCCTATCCCTGGTAGTCTAGTGGCCCGCCTCCCATCCCCATACCATGCCTAAATAATAAATTGTATCTGATACACCCTAGTAGTCCAGTGGTACCCCCCCTTTCCCGACCCATATCTGAATAACAATATATCCCTGTAATGCCTTGGTAGTCTAATGGCCCTCCCTCCCCTGATTAATTGAATCCCATCCCCAGACATCCCTGGTGGTCTAGTAGACCCCCACCCACTGAGAAACCCCCAACCCACCCCACTTCTTGTCCCAGCATGTCTGAAAGGTCAGTGGGCAACACAATCAACCCATACCTGGTTAGCACGACTGAGCTGTCAATGAATGACAGTGTACAGTACCCTGTAAGGCCATTAGTAGACAATGTCAACCAATGGGCTTGGAGTGTGTACTGTACACTTTCATTCACAACTTTGTGAATGAAACAAAGTTGTGAATGAAAGTGTACAGTTCAGACTGCAAGCCCATTGGTCGATAGTGTCACCAATGGCCTTACAGGGGTACTGTGTACTGTCATTCACTGACAGCTCACTCGGCAGGCAGCTGTGGCAGTGTGCAGCTGGGATATGTTGCCCATTGACTTTCAGACATGCTGGGATGGGGTTCCTCAGTGGGGGGATGGGGTTACTAGACCACCAGGAATGTCTGAGCATGGGATTCTAAATTACAATCAGGGAAGGGGGGCCACTAGATTACCAGGGCATTTGGGAATTATTATTATTTGGACATGGGTCGGAAAGGGAGCAGGGCCACTAGACTACCAGGGATATGGGGATTTATTCTATTATATGATGGGGGTTGGGCAGGGGGGACACCAGACTACCAGGGTATGTCGTGGGAGGCTGATGTGCAACAAGGATGTTGCAGGGCACCCAGTGTAGTCTGCTGGGCACATCCCTTCCCCAGACATGCAAATGGGGCTATAATGACATGTAAATGTCCCCATTTGCACCTTGCATGGTTGATGGCCCCATTTGCATGTTTCAGTCTGAATATCTGGAATTTGCACTCAGGGCATCCGCAAGGTGTGTCGCACATTCCTATTCCAGGTATTCAGTCCTGGCAGGGGGATGCGTTGGCGCATTGCCAGCAGCCCCAATTTGCACTGCACACTTATCTTGATATATTCAGCCAAGCTGCACTATTGTGCATCTTGTCTGAATATATCACTTTTCTGCTCTGGCGCATCTCAGTTGCATGGAGCAGCCGCTTGCATCCTTTCTGGGTGCCATTTCAATATTCTACCCCCTGAATCCTAAGTAATTTTAAGACCTAGTTGTTAGTAATTTTGTTTCTTTATTAACTATATTTTTCTTTTTTGAGTTTTAGCAATGTTTACCTTTTATCTATATAGTGTCACAGATTTACAAATCTGTTTATTAGGGTATAAGTATTTTTAAATGTTTTAAGTTTGCATTTTATGTGAAAGTGAGTTAGAAAAATAGAAACATAGAAACAGAGAATTTGACAGCAGATAAGGACCGCTTGGCCCACCCAGTCTGCCCATTTCCCTACCTACTGGATAAGCTGCAGATCCTAGTTAACCAGCAGCCTACTTCTTCCTACCCCCAACCCCCAGAATTGCCTTATGACTGTCCCATGCATGCTTGAATTCCGCCACTGATTTTGACTCCACAACCTCCTCCGGAAGGCTATTCCATGCATCCACAACCCTCTGTTTGTCACTTTTGGAAAAGTTTAAGAAACAAAATCTGTTGCCAGATTTCAGATATATTTGAGGGATTTTCTCTATTACTGTTGTTTTTATTCTTGATTACTGTCTTATTTGGTATAAAAACCGGATCTGTGTCCCGTACAGTTCATCTGCTCCTGCAGGTAAATCCTTAGCTGAAATCACAATTATGTGCTGATGACATCATGGTCATTTTCACAGCAAGAACCATGATCTCACAAAGGATTATGACTTCAGCAATGAATTAAGTAGATGAGTCAGGTAACCTCCATGGAGCAAGGTTCTTACTTCTAGGCACATTAGCCATGTAATAACAAGAAGACTATACAATAAAGCTGACAATTATGCATCAAGGCTGATCACAGGTTGGCTTACCAACTGTTAATCGGACCTTAGGGAGGTCAAGAGACACAAGGCATAGCCAAGTGTCCTATACCTGTAGGGTCAGAAAGTGCTTACAGGCATTAATGCTAATATAAAATGGTGCTATAGAATATAGCCACCTATATGATGCCTCACATTATAAGAGTCGTGCATTAATCTTCTGTTAACTTCCTAACACCTCAGAGCTATTACAGTAACTCACTTTGAACTGACTTCAGTTCAGGGTGAACTGAATGGTTCAGTGGACTGTAATGGGCTAAGGAGCCTTTCACCTCTAGGTCACTGGTTCAAATCCAGCACAGGTCAGTGGTGCTTAAAAGTCATTGTCATCTGAAGGCTGTTCCATGGCATATATCAAATTAATTATGGTGGTAGTCTCAGTCCAGTTCCCAGTGGACAGGCATTCACATTACAGAAACCATCAACACAATTGGCACTAATCAGCACCCTTATTGGCAGTCTCACATGACAGGAAAAGGACTGAATGAGAATAGAGTCTGAACTCTCCTCTCATCTATGTGGTGGTCGCTCCATGGCAGGGCTGAGGCCCATTGGCTGGGACAGTGTAGGGAAGCTTGCTATGTTATCACTCATGCTGTTCCTGTCATGCGGATATGCTGAGGACTTCAAGTTCCTGAGCTGTCAATCTGGCACGCTTTATTAGCACTAAAAAACATACACACAGAAATTAAAATCTTAAAATCAGTTCAGGCTGAAGGAGTTAATATTGGTCCAAATTAAAGGAGAAGAAGTGCAGTCAGGCATGTTTGGGTCCAAAACATGAAATGCTCAGCAATACACAATGTTTAGTTTATCAAATAGCTTTTAACTGTGAAAGTATTCCATCATGCAAATATTCAATACACTTGTTTAGGAGCCATTAAATAACTACAACTAGTCCCAGCACTATACTCACCTGAGCATCTTTGGAGGCCCACTCTAACTATTGTATAATTACTGGGTCTCCTTTTTCCCTATAGAGAAACTGGGTTAACTGTGAACCTGATAAAGCCAGAAGTAGTTTTAAATGACAAAAAACATTTTCTTAAATGTCTCTACTTGGTTCCACTTTGATGGATATATTCTGTGTTAGACTGGTTGCTATGGGATCAGGGCTGAAAGTGGAGATCGTCTTGTAGAGGGAGTGACAGAGACAGTGGATTGTGACCTTGCAAAACCTGTAATAACTTGGTGTGATATTGGAAGGGTTATTATGGCTTTTGAAAACTAAACAAAGCAAGTTGTTATAATGAGTCACCAGTTTTTATAATGGATTAGAAATTGGCAGAAACAAAGGGTTATAATAAATGTTAATCCATTTACAGGGAAACAAGTGATCACTGGAGTTGTATAAGTTTCTGTACTGGGGACAATGTCTTTTACATTCATATGTAATGTTGAGGTACTGTAGGTGCTGGTAACAGGGTTGTCAACATTGCTGATGCCACCCAAATTGGATTGGTAATTGCAGCTCAGCAGGCAGTTTAATAGCAACTCTACACCTCAGCATGTACTTTCATTCAAGTATTTAGGTGTCTTGCTTGATGAAACTCTCAGCTTTGAGAAACACATCATCATCAACACCTGCAAGTCAGTAAACTCCAAACTCTGAATAGCTTATAGGACTAGTTGGATGCTTACCCCCTCAGATAGACTGGCTATTTCTAGGGGTATCCTACCTCCACCCCTTGTGTATGGTGCTGTCACCTGCATAAATGCTTTGAAAACTGCCCTACATAAGTGGGATACAATGTACCATAGTATCTGTTGTTATGCCTCGAGCTTCCCCTAAGTTTGAAGCACCATTGCATGCTATATGCAGACCTTAGATGGCCATCTCCATCTACCAACTGATTCCTTGCCTGTGGTACTCTGCTAGACAAGATTGTTAGAACTAATCTACCTACCTCTCTTGCAGGCATGCTGGTGCCTCTGTCCCCCACCTACGGCTTCTGCTCTACTGGACTTTCTCTCTACTATACACCCCTAGGTGCAGAACCCAAAAAGGAACCTCAGCTTTCTCCTGCCTGGTCCCAAAATATTGGAATTCCCTACCTCTTGATGTTCGCTCTGCTCCTAGTCACATTGCTTTCATAAGGTGCGTCACACTCTCCTCTTCAAACATGCCCTATGGTCCTGTTTTAAACCCCCACAGGGTGCTTGACATCCCTTTCCCCAGCTCTCAAAGTTTCAGTTTTGCTCTGACTCCTTGTTGCTGTTGTATGTAGCACTTACCATGGATTATGTGTTAAAACTGTACTGCACTTTGATTGTATGTTTGTTATGTTTTGTACTATTGTGTATTTTTCTGCCATTGTCTCTGTCATATTAGCAATACGGTTTACATCACAGAACATTGTGTAGATTTTTCCTTGTATGGTTGATTATCTTTGAACTATACCTGTTATTTGTTTTGTCTGCCAATTTGATATTGTAACCTGCCAGGTCGTGTCTGAAAATAATCATATTTTGTGGCTACAACACCTTACCCAGTAAACAAAACTAAAATAAATAAATAAAAATAAATAAATATAATAACCGGTGAGCATTTTTCCCATAGTGAAATCCAGTTGTAATTTGCCATTGTAACCAGCTGAGCAAATCTATGTCAGCCGGTAATCTGTTCTAAAGATCCAAAACTCTCTTAGTAAGGAAGAACTTCAAAATATTTCTTTACCTTACCCTGACAGCCTCCATTCAAGACCTCAAGTGACTGCATCTTTATTTCCAACAGATATGTCCCTACTGTTTACCTTCTTTATACCCCTATGAAAACTATGTGTTTCAGTCATGCTCCCCTCCCTCTGGTCTCTAATGAATACATATTTAGGTCCTGCAACCTTTCACTACTTCTATCCAGTATTTGGTATGAGGATTATGTCTGCTGAAAAGCATTATTTTGCACTTTTGGTGCAGAACCACAACTTCAGAACACAAAATTCTCTAGCATTTTAGATCTTTCTGGATATCCTGCACCCTTTTCATGATCTGTTTATCCATAGCTTTGTATTGTCTGCAGATAGATACAGCTGTCTTTGTATACCCATTCCAATGTCACTTTTGTACTGTACATTTGACCAGGACTGGTCCCAGGACTGATCCCGTATACCCACTCCAATGTCATTTATGTACTGTTCATATTAAACAGGACAGGTCCCAGAACTGATCTTGTATTACCACTCCAGTGTCACTTATGTACTGTTCATATTGAACAGGACAAGTCCCAGAACTGATCCCATATTACCACTCCAGTGTCACTTATGTATTGTTCATATTGAACAGGACAAGTCCCAGGACTGATCCCTGTGGTAGACTGTTCATGACCTCTTTGTCCTATGATTTAGCCCCATGTACCATCATTCTTTGATGGGACATACTATGGTATTCCTAAACTCAATATCCTGAGTCTCGGGATATCGACCCCACTGGCCTGAAATCCATGCTCCTGATTCAATAAGATGCCCAACAATACGATTTTGGCATCTGACTGAAAAATACAAAAGACAATTCAGGGAGCTTTGCCCCACCAAACCACCCATGTAGAGGGCTCTGCCACCCACATCCCCGTAACTAAAATAGCTAACTTCGAGGGGGTGTAGACCTTGGAGTTACAAAAAAATTAGTTACTGGGGTTTAACATTTTAAAATTTTACAGGACATAGCCCAGGATAGAAACTGCACCTCCCAGAGCATGCTGGTTGAGCTGCCAGTGGTTTAGCCCTCAACATCACCAGGGCAGCTCAGCCAGCCTCCTGATTCCTCCAGTATTTAAATCCCATCAACAGGGTAAGGTAGCAAGCCATTGCATCTGCTACCTTACCCTGTAAATATCCTTCAGGTTTCCTACTGCTGGGATGCTCACTATCTGGATACTGAACCTGTCGGGCAATACTGCCCAGTCTTGTCAATGTCTGGATAATGAGTATCAGCAAACCATAAGGGTACCCTTTGATGCCTTTACCTTAACCAACTATTAACTCACTTAACTAAGCCCTGATCCACTCCCCAAATCTTCCATTTTCTTTAGCGGCCTCCTGAGGTACTGAATCAAAGGCTTTCCTGAATTCAGAGGTAAACAGATCTACTGATTGCACCTTGTCCATTGCCTTGAGTGATGCACTTAAAAACTTTTTAGATTGGTCTAACATGATCTCCCTGACACAAAGACATGCTGTTTTTCATCATGGAGAAACTATAGTTTCCATCAGCTTACATACTATGGATATAAGAATAACAGGCCTGCAATTTCCCAGTTCATTCTTGTCCTCCCATTGTGCAGTGGTACTATGTTGGCATCTCTCAGTCTGTTGCTACCACTCCAGATTGCAAAGGATTATTGAATAGACAGGTTAAGGCTACTGCTGTTACTGTGACCAGTTCCCTAAGCACTCATGGGTGCATTCCATCCGGGCCCAGAGCCTAGTCCATTTTGAAGCCTCTAGTCCCTTTTGCACCCTATCTACCAAAATCAGTACACCACCGTTTACACCCCCCCCCCATCAGCCCTCATACCATTTTCCGGCAGTGGACCATTGTTCTCCATGGTAAATACTGAGCTGAAGTAATTGTGAAGTTCACACACCTTTTGCTCATCATGCTACTACTCCCTCCATCATCTAGTCTAATTATCCCTGCCCTACTTTTCCATAATTTATCTAAAAAAATAACCCCCCCCACCATTTAATCTCTCAGCAATCCTCAGCTCAGTTTCTGACTTTGCCTTCCTAGCCTCCACTCTGACCTCTTTGAAATTATCAAAAATAGAAAAACTGGCACCAGTCACAGTTAGTATTTCAATCCCTTTTTATTTCATGTAATAATAAAAATACATCGAAAATACTCACATACTTGAGTACAGGCTCATAGGGGAGGACATCACAGCTGAAAAGAACCCCAACCACTTTCAGGCCTCTGTGCCTTATGAAGGAGACTGATTAGTTACAATCATTACCGAAATTCTTTTTGATCCACACTAAATTCTGTGCCAGTATCCAGCCATGAACAGTCTGTTCAATGTCTTAACACTGACCTGGAGACATTTGTAACTGTTTTATTACTAACACTTTATTACTAATGCTGGTTTATACTCAGTTAATCTGGCACTGTTTATGCACGGCACTTTGTGGATATATTTATGCTTGTTTGTATGTTTTGCACACTGCAAATTGCACTTCCTGGTAGGGGGTATTTAAAGAGATGATGTGTAACTAATCTATCTCTCCTGATAAGGCACAGAGGAGCAAAATGGTCAGACTTCTTTCCAGCTGTGGTGTCCTCCTCTATGAGCCTATACACAAGCATGTGAGTGTTTTCTATGTATTTTTACTTGAAATAAAAGTGTTTTAAATACTAACTGTGACTGGTGCCAGTTTTACATTTTTGATAGTTCACAGTTGAACTGTGCACAGTAAATGGTTTGAGCTGCCATTGCTGCTTTTTTCTCTTTAAGTTTAGCTTGATATTCATGCCAATTCTCCTCCACCTTTTTTCCTCCTGTAGTCATAGTAAGTTATGCTCTTTACCCTCTATGCTTCTCTCCCAATCTTTGAAAACCAGATCAGTCTTTTGTGCTTGTTCCTTTTTGTGACCTTCTTTACACAAGTTTTAGTTGCATCCAAGAGTTCACCTTTGAATCAGTTCAATTGTTGCTTCACCCCTACTATTAGGTTTATAGCTTTCAACTTTCCTCTAGTACACTCAGCTTACCAAAATCCACATGCTTGAACCACAATCACCGTTTCTGACAGAGGACCAATATCCATTCTCTTCAGTTCCACCTATGCAGTGTTATGGTAGCTGGACCCAAGTGGTTATCTTACAGTCACCCCCACTGACTCCAAATTGGCTGACTCCAAATTGGTGAATACCAAATCCATTATGGTATCATACCCTGGAAGATTTTTGCTCAGCTTCACTAGTACACATTCCTGAAACGTACCCAGCAGTGCCTGACACCTGGAGCTCCTCGCTGCCAGGATATCCCACCATATATCTAGCAGGTAGAGGTCCCAAACTAGCACCATAACTTCCTGCAATGCTCCTTTTTTAATTATTTCCATCACTTCATTGTTACCTTCCTCTTCCCTTTCCTGCCCCAGTGGTCTGTATACTGTACCATGCATAATCGTATTATTTCCCAGCAGATTTTGACAGCTATACCCAGATAGATTTCACTGTCCTATCCTCATCTTTTTTATAGACCCATCCTCTATCATCTCAATCCCGTCACTAATGTATTATGACTACGCCTCCCCACTCACAATGACCCTATACCTCCAAAGTAAGTAATACAATGCAATCCCTAAATTCCTAGCCATTATTCTAACCAGCCCAAGTCTCCACTATTGCAACTAAATCAAACTTTGACTCTGCAATCAACAGCTGTAGTTCACTAATCTTGTTGTTTGAGCCTCTGCTGTTAAGGCAATTCAACTTGCAAGCCTCTGCTATATTCCCACTGTTCAACCTCCCTTTATTAGGCTCAAGTGCTGCTTGCTAACCTACCCCCTCCCAGGGATAGTCACCAAGTAGAACAGGCAATTCAGTGAGGTCTTAAAGGGCCTGTTTTAAAAGCAACTGGGGTTTTTGTACAAATTCCCACAGCCCTTCTCAAAACTTGTATTGCAATGCTGTGAAAGTTTTTTGCTGAAAGGAGCATTATGGACCTACACTCCATCACAGACATGGACAAGATTTTGGAAGTGGGCAAAAAATGGCAAATAAATTTCAACACTGAAAAGTGTAAAGTAAGGTTGTATAGGTTACAAAAAGAAATTCAAAATATTATCTAAAACAGAGAGCTTGCTGCAACTCAGCAGGACTGGAACCTGAGGGTAAGGATCAGTGACACTGTTAAATGGGCAACAGTGGGGGGCATTGTATGTAACAAGAGATATTGTAGTGCCCCTAGTGCATATCCCTGATAAGCCTTCATTTTGAATGTTCAGTTTTTGGTCCCCATATCTGAGGTAAGATATCAACAGGATAGAAAGAGTGTAGAGGAGCATGATCAAGACAGCTGAAGACTTGGAAAACATGGGATATGATGATCAACTGATAAAACTGGAACTATTATCCAAGAAAAAGAGGAGTCTCAGGTTTGTCATGATTACAATATTCAGATATCTGAAAGACATAACGCCATCAGACCAGATGCAGCGGTATCACATCATAAAGTGACCCAAAATTAGTGACTAGAAATATAGCAACTCATTTTGGGCACTTTATAGTGGGCTACCTACAGAATAGCCAGTATGGGATAGCAATCAGAGGGAATGGCAAATGGAAGGGAGGAATAGTGAGGGAAGGGAGGGAGGGACAGGAAGGGGTTTTGAGGCACTGATGGACCTGCTGCCACTAAGCTAGCCATGTGGCATGGTGGTGTGGGAGGCTAGCTCTGGCAGAGTAAGTACTGGGCTCAAGACCAGGAACGGGTTAGATTTTGCCGAAGCTGCGAACTGCAGCACTAGAATTTTGCTGAGATCCAGATTTTGCCCCCTCAATGTGCACCCCCTGGGTTTAGAATTCTAAGTAAGGGAGATGCAGGCAAAGCCCTCCATGAGGGAATGTGGGGATGCCGGGTCGCTCTGGTGTATATTGCCAATTTGCTTTTGGCGACATACACTAGCCATAATAGCGATCGCTGTTTTGAATTCACTATTATGACATTGAGCCAATGCAGCTATTCTGGATTTGCTAGTAGAAGAGGACAAGTGGGCACTCAGTGTCACTTAACAGTGGAAGATTTAAAGGAAATATCAGGAAGGAATAGTTATCCGAATGAGTGGGGGGACTTGGAACAGAGTTTCAGAAGAACTGTTTTTTGCCTTCATACTTCAAGTAGATAAGTACCTTGAAGGAAAAGGGGTTTAGTACTTTTCATTATTTTTGCTGACAAGGAAAGGAGGACTAGAAAAATATATTTTTGTTTTCAACCTTAGAGCTATAATGTCCATTTAAAAGGCATAGGAAAAAATAGGCCACATCATAAAATGCACAAACAACTGTGCTGGTTTATTACAGTGCATACTGTTTAGAGTGTTGCCCATATCAGCTATGTTTTAGGGTAAAAAGCCTTTCTCACAGTGCATGGCTTGACACTGAACTATATGCTTCACTGAGCTAAATATTTGTTAAGCACTGAGCTCTTTCCATTTTGATTCCTGTACAGTATTTTTTTTGCTCTGTTCCACCTTTTGAGGCTCACTCAATAAACTGAAAACAAACAGGAGGAGCGGAAATTAAAACACTCACTCTCAGAAGCCAAAGGATGGCATAAGAAAAAGAGAATACTGCGCAGGAATCAAAATGAAAAAAATTCAGTTTAATGATTTAGAGGTAAGCTGCATATGCTAAGGAAGGAGTTTTACCCCAAAACATAGGTAATATTGGTAGCCCTCTAAGGAATGAGCAACATAATACACCAACACAGTTATTTATACATTTTGGGGTGTGTGACCTGTTTTTCACTTTGTCTTGTACACTGTTACTATGACACAAGTAGGACCAGGCTCCTCCCTGGTTTTATTTTGCATCATTCCACAGTCTTGGAGGCTCCAGAATTTCCTTTATTTGGATCTATAACATCCACCTGACCAACCACCAAAATAGGCAGATGTGACCCCAGTTAAATGTCTCATCCAATATAAGGGTAGCCAAGGTAATCCCACTGAGCTGTTGGGTAAATTAATTTGATACAGTAGGCTGTTCTTGCCTCCAGTGCACTACAGATTTAGGTTAGGTTAGGTTAGGTTAGGCTAGACTAGTTTAGTTTAGTTTACTGGGGAAAACAGCTTTTCAGCCAAGGCTCATTGCCAGTGGTGTCCCATGGACAGCTTCTAGTAAAAATATAGCATTACAAACATAAATAATACATATATTATAAGATACATCAACAAGCACGTTGAGCCATTCATTAATACAGTATCAAAACAGGCACAATTAATAAAAATATGAACTTATTCATCATACAATTGTACAAATGTTGGTGCAAACACAAATCATATCCCCACACCTAGCACATGGATTAAATTTCGTACTGATACTGTAGTGCAGCGTGAGGGGTGCTGCACATCTGGCGTCTTTTGGATGAGATGTTAAACTGAGGTCCCATCTGCCTGTTCTGGTGGTTGTTCAGGTGGATGTTAAAGATCCCATGGCATTTCTCGAAAAGAGTAGGGGAAATTTTTTATTGTAATTCAAAACAAATTAAAAAAAGGTTACCTTCTTTATACATAATAACAGTAGTCATGTAGTAATAACAAAAAGCAAATGTATCAAAAAAGAACAAAAAAAAACCCATCAATCTAACTAAAGAAAGATAATCAGCACAAAAAATACTTTTATATCTTGTAACTTGAGGAAAAAAAAACACTTCTT
The DNA here is from genome assembly GCA_016271365.2 of Neoceratodus forsteri. Lineage (NCBI taxonomy): Eukaryota > Metazoa > Chordata > Ceratodontiformes > Ceratodontidae > Neoceratodus > Neoceratodus forsteri. The sequence continues at coordinate 627,555,130 of CM057459.1, forward strand.
ACAGAATTACTTATACTAAAAGCAGACTCATAAGATATAACAATTCTTATTTTCTCACCCAATATCTGTTATCTGCACACTCCTCAACCCACCCACTCAATACTGTCACATAATTGTGCACAAAGATATTCCCCCAATTTATTTTTTCTCAGCTATGCATATTGCATCCAGCTCTGCCTGAAGCTGAAACAATACATCATTCAAGGCAACATCCTCCCCTTGTAAGAACTTCTGACATCTCACATGCCATAGCACCCATTTAAGACATGCCAGGATAACAAAAACTGTAGACTTCTTCCATCTCTGCCACGGCCCTGTAAGTTGGCCATATACCAATATTTCATATATCATATCTTTGAAGCAGGTGGCATTCCAGAAAGTAGCTAACTGTGACCAAAAAGGTCATCCAAAAGAACATTCAAAAAATAAATGAGACATTATTTCTACTTGCTCTAAATAGTCTGGCGCTAAGCATAATCTCTCTTGTACTGACTTGTGTTTGTGATTACCACACACATTAAGTTCGTCAAGTCACCATAGTATCTTGCATTTTGGGGGGAATTTGTGGTTCCAACATGATCCCTAATAATAATGAAACGTCTATTGTGGCTGCAACTTCTTATATGGTCCGGCAAAGACTGAGAGGAATAGACTCCAAGTACTCTACAACAAGTTGGCTTGATTTGCCTCCCTGGCAAACCCCAGAAACCACCACTGTGACACCTCTCCCTACTAAACTGGCCCTCACTAGACACCCACCTCCAGTACCCCCAGTTACGCCTAGCCTACAAGTTAATCAGTCTGACTTCTCCCCCTAGTCTCTCCGAACTCATTGCTCTAAAGTCCAATCCCCGGCTCCTCCACACAATGGGATAAACTCTCCTACATGTGCCCAGAGTAAGAACCAAGGCAGGTGCCAAGTCTTTTGCCCACACTGCTCCCACATTATGGAACATACTCCCACCCGGTGTTCAGGAAGCACCGTCTATCAAAAGTTTCTGCACTAGGCTTAAGGCTCATATGCTGGTAGCCAGTACTTGCCACTACATCGGCCCTGAGACCACCCCTCAGATAATAGCTTTTTCTGGACCTATCAAACTCTAAAGTGTCTCCTTTAGGTACAATACTTCTTACCAGCATTGCGGATCACCCTATTTACCTTATGTACTGCCACTGTATGTTTGCCTGTAACATATGTAACTCATGCTCACTGTTTCACAGTGTTGTTATCTATTGCTATGTAACCCTGGGTCACCCCTGAAAAAGGGACCTCCAGGGCCCAGTGGGCTTACCCAGTCACCAAAATGTAATAAATAAAATAAATAAATAATAAATTACTTTAAAGGTTGGTTCTTCATAATATTATTTCTCTACAATAGTATTATAGAACCGCTTATGGTTAATACCTATAACTCAGCTAAATTCTATCTTCCATGTTTTAATGTATTTTAAACAAACCTGGGTGTTCTGAGGCAACAATTTCTCCCCCCTCGCCACTTTCTTTCCCCCACGTCATAATTAAATCTATCTCCAATAACTTCATTACGTTCGTCCCCACCCCCACCCCAAAACTAAGCGCCGAATGTTAGCATAAAAATAGTTCCCAAACAAAAATACTAGGGGTGCAACATATTTAGTCCTCCATCCTTCCATTACTGTATAAGTATGACTTCTCTTCACATGATTCAAATGGCTACCCATAGTAGAAAAAAAAAAAATCCCATTACTTTCGAATGCATACCAAAAGGAAGAGAAATACCTGTGAGATATACACAAATAGTGATGCTATAAATGCTCTCAGCATGTTAACCCTCTTCTTCATAGTTATTTTCCATGCTTTCCATTTTGGATTTCACTATGGGCTGCAACATAAACATCATTCCAATTACTCTATACCACTTCCGAGTCCCAAAATATACCCTAATATCTTAATCTTGTCCTTTCTAATGGGTATCAAAAGCCATGTCTTCCTGCACCTTTCCCAAGGCCAAAGTCTGGCTCTTCTCTTTATTAATCTGAATACCTGTTACAGTACAGTGTTCCTCAAATTCTTACAGAGCTTGTAGCCCAGAGGCCAACTCAGCTACCAGCAAAACACAATCATCCATATAAGCAGTAACCTTTGCACATTCCATCCCTGTAATATGACAAATAGGTAGGACTAGTTTCTTTGCCTCTAAAGCCCTTAAAATGGGGTCCAGCCCCAAAACATACAGCACAGGGCTTAGCGGACAGCCCTGTTGCATCCCTTTCTTTATATACATTGGGATTCCAAGGTGTCCATTTATCATAGCTGTACTTGTGCTCCTTTATCACAGCATACGTATCATTTCTATAAAACCTTCTGAATACCATTCCTTGCTAACACATTCCATATATAGTAATATTTCACAGCATCAAAGGTAGACTTCTGATTTACAGTAACTATATACCCATCTCAATTTTGCAGCCCACCCTGCTCCTCCACCTCACACAAACAAATCAAGTTCTGTGTTATCGCCTCCCAGGATAGCACATGTCTGCACTTCAAAATTATGTCCTTAGCCACATTTGCCAATCTTACTGTTAAAATTTTTGCCAAAATGTTATAGTCAGTGTTTAACAGACTTAAAGGTCTCCAGTTATTAATATCCCTTCGATTCCCTCTTTTTATACAGAAAAATCATTATTCCTTCCTTCAAACTAGACCACATCTTTCCCACTCTCAGCATAGCCAGGTATACTTAAGTAAAATATGGGCTATTTGGTCGACAAACTCTTTATAAAACTCATTTGGCATCCCATAACTACCAGATGTATTTAATGATAATTTACCTATAGCTACTCTGACTTTGAATTACGTTATTGATTCCAAAAGCTGCTCCTTCACAGTCTTGGTTAGTTGTGGAAAATGCAATTGATCCATGAAATTAACTGGACTCTGTGTCCTCCCCACCTGAAATTTATCCTGAATATATTGCTGCACCACCTGTTGGATGTAAAAATTATTAGAAACTACTGTGCCATTTGATTGTTGTAATGAAGTCATTAGTCTCTGCCCCAATCTAACTTCTGGACTATCATACAGGGTCACATGAGCTTTTATTCCATAAACACTAAATTTCTGGTTAAATGCCTTTGTATGTTCTTGCATCAGGTGATAGTTATACATCTCAGCTTTAATCTTCCCTATCTGCCCTGTAAGATCTATTCCAGTTTCTTTCATCTGCATAGCCAGTTTAAAAAATTTAGCCTGCAACCCTAAATACTAGATATATTTCCCGTTTGCAATGTTAGTAGCTGTTTTAATAAATAGATCTTTTAAATCTCTTTTAGTGTCCTCCCACCAGTCTATGGGGCTATCATATAAAAACCTAATCATGTGTCGAGATTCAAGCAGTATTAGAATATCTCTTCTATGTGAATCTATGTGCAAAAGGGAAGTGTTCGGTTTCCAGTATCCCCTACCCATTGTAACAGTTTGCCTAGACCCTAATGTTACCTTAACTGCAAAGTGATCCAAGGTTTCCACGGGACCATTGAAACCGATCGCCCTGCAATCTTTCTGATAAGAAACAGAAATCTATCCTGGTTGGCAGCCTTCCTTTATAGAAAGTATGAACAGGAGATGTCACCAATAATATCATGCACATCTTTAAGTAGGTAGTTGGTCAAAATGCCCTGCAACAGATTAGTGTCACAATACGCTTTTTCCACTATCCTACCCCAGTCCCGATTAGCCAATCCACAATTAAAATCACCCCCCCCATAATATAACTTTAGAGGTGTCTAAAAAAAGCTCTATTTGCCCCTGTAAGGCCGTTCTCTCAGCTTTTGCTTGAGAGGCATAAATATTTATGAGTCTATATGCAATTTCAGCAATCACTACATCCATCAACAACACCCTACAAGGGAAAACATCTAAAAATGTCAAAATCTTTATAGCACAACCCACAAACAATATGCCCACACCTGAACACACATCCTCTCCCAAAGACCAATCAGATGGCCCCCAACACCAATCTATCTGAGCTTGCGTTATTTCTGAAAGTGTGTGCAACCCTGTATCTTGTAAAAGCAAATATTTCCTTGTTCCATTTCTAATTTTGCAAAAGTAACCTGTCTCCTCTCAGCTGCCTAGATGCTGTTAACATTTAATATTATTAAAGCAAGATCCATAAGCAAGCACGCATAACCAAATTAGGCCCATACAAGCATTGCTTGCAGAGTTCATTCCTTTTCTTTCATTTCTTAGTTTTGGGTTTAACCAGGGAACAGCTTCTCCAACCTCCACTGTCTGAGAAGAGGCAATGGAGGATTCTTCTGAGCGCCCATCAGAATTTATTGATTCAAGCTCCATCAATACCTCATAAGTCTTTTGGGTGGGAACAGGACTTATCCTCTCCCCACTCAAATTTGTCACAAAAGATTGTGAAGGTGCTTTGCCCTGGTTATCCTGTGAAAAGGAGGTTCATTTATTGCAACTGGAGGAGGCATCTTGGGCTCAACAGAGCAGTCTCAGGCAAGGCAACTGGGCAATCCACCAGTTAGGTGGAACCTTCCCACATGTTAAGTAGAATTTCCCAAGGACTGAGTGAGTCTTCTCAGTCACAATCAGGGTTGGGTGGTGTCTTCCATCCCTGTGGTTGGGGAAGAGCCCACAGGAGAAACATCCGTGGTTTTGGATCCCTCTGGGGGGCAATTTCTGAAATTTTCTCAGGCCTTGATCTTTTATCCCTTTGGGGCAGTCTGAGACAGTAACTCCTCAAATCTTAATTTTTCCTTTTGTGTATTGGCTACATGCAAATTCTGCTCAGCCCATACCATTTTATCCAAATTATTGTGGGAAGCACAAGGACATGCACTAAAGGAGTTCCCATTCTCATCACGCAGGTTATACCTGACTAGTTTAGGACAATGTATGTTAGCATGTCCTAGCTCTTCATAGAAGACACATTTTAATCTTGTGCATACATTGCTAAGATGACCCATGTCCCCACAATTATAGAAGGCACATGGCTCCCCTGCATAAAAGAGCACCCCCCTCTCACCCCAAAAAGAAACAGTTTGGGAGATGTTTTGTCTCTCCATTTTCCTGCTTCAAAGTAACTTTGTATCTCCAGCCAGCTCTCCAAAGGTGTTCCTTATCCATATTGGGCTCAGGATTCCCATTTACAGTACAATGGTTCTTCAGCCAATGGGTGATGTCCGCCACATTAACCCCTTCATTCCAAAATAAAATTGTAATCTGTTTGAAAGAAGGTTTCATTAGGGGAATAGCCAGAAAAGGCTTCCAAAAAGCAGCATTCTTTACTTGCTGGTACTGCTTCCAAAAGCATTCTAAACCTGCAGGATGATTGAAGCTAATATCAAAAATTGTGTCACCTGGCATATGAATGAGCAGGTATATGTCATACGCATAATACTTCATACTATTTTTCAAAAACACTCTTCCCACAAAATGGCAGTCTGAAACATCCTCTGAAGTCCCCTGATACCTCAGGCACACCACATTTCTACAGGCTGCCGGTTCAGAAGCCATTTTTACCACCTCTGAAAACAGCCATTCTTTTAAATTTGTATTTAACACAATGTCCTTATGTCCACCCTCCCATTCAGTGGCAACCCAATGGGCCATTTGATTCGCCTCTTCTGGAGTTTCATGTACAGGGGGGAGCTGTATGACCTAAGTTCCCCAGTTTTTTCTTTCCCCATCCCCACACCAACTTGCTTATGTGTTCCCATAGTCCTGTTTTCACCTTCCAATGCCATAATATCTTCCATTAAGCCCTGTGGGTTTTCAATATTTTCCTGCAATCCTGAGTCTAGGCTAGACTCTGTGATTTGTCCAGGGGGGTACAAGTGCACAGGTAGTGCACAGGTAGTCTCACCTTCTCTTATTGTACTAGAACACACAGCCGTGGTGGCCTTAACTGTGGCTGTCCCACCCATAAACACTATGGGAGATTAGGAACCCACCTTTCTCCCATCTGGGCTTTCCTCCACCCTGCTCCTTGTAAAGCAGTTTTATCCACTCAGAGGTATCATTGTCATTAACACGAAGTTACAAGACCCTTTATTATTTTATTTTTTTATTTTAGTCTTTGGAAACTGGGTAAGGCCCACTAGGCACAAGTGCCTGTTCCAGAGGCGACCTGGGAGCACTAGAGAGTTAAGTGACTTGCAAGTGGAGGTTGTGAGAATCAAACTCAAGTCTGGTCTGCTGGATGTATCAAGCTTGTTCACACCTCGTTCCTCTAACCTCTAGGCTATACTGCCATCTTTGTTGAAGGTTGAAAGAATTTCTGCAGATACATTTTTATTTGTAGGTACCTGCCCTTTTTTTTTGGCTCTGCACTACCAGAACTTTTGCTGCAGAAGCCTTTTTACTTGGGCTACTGTTTATTACCCCAATTGAAAAGACAGCATTTTGTGGCAACAGAGGAGTAGCACACACTTCCAGCTCCTTCCCCTCCACTACAGTCTCACTGTTTACTTCCCCTGCTTTCCTTGCATCAGTTAAATCCACACTCTGTTCAGAAACATTTAACATTTCTTTCTCATTCTCCTGTGAGCTCCCATCCAGAACTACAGCATCAGGAGAACAAGTTACCTGTGGCCCCTGAGAGCCGTCAGCATTTCCTCCCAATTCTGCTCCATGTTCAATCTCCACCTCTCTGCCTGGATCCTGCACCATCTGTTTATCTGACCCTATTTTTAGTTGCATTGTTCAGTCCATCTCCAAATCCATCCCTTGGCACCTCAGTTCCCGCTGTAAAAGGTTCCTCCTTTCCAAAAATCTCTGTTCTTCCTCTTTCAACAGTTTCAGCAATGTGGGGGATGTTAGGGCACTAGCCACCCCTTCTCCCTCCATTTCTTGCACATCTTCACTTTCAGCTACAATATCATCAGTTTTAACATCTAAAAAGTGCATGTCCTTACTGCAACTATCATAATCCATAGTAGTCTGGGCCTCTTTGCAAACAGAGACCGGGGAGGAGGCCTGCTTCTCAGTCTCACACACATCCTGCTTCTCCATCAGCCAGGACAGAATGGCCTCACAGCACCAGTCACAGCACCCCCTACTGAAGAGTAGGGGAATTTTATTGTGAAAATGAACATAACAAATATAAGACAAAACATACAATGTCACACAAATGCACATACATATTACAACAATCTCATTCTTGTATGATCATAAAGAATAAAGATATGTTCATGCACAGTAATTCATAAATATAAAAAAAGTAATAAAAAAGAAAAGCATAAAAAATCATAAATAAAAGCACTACAACAAAGTTAAGAATAAAGCCAAAAATGAAATAACAATATTGACTAACAGACCCTACAAGGATCAAGTTAACCATGCAATTCTTCTCCATAGAACATCAGCCATACACTTCGGCAGTCTTCCATAATAAGATGTTTTAACTTACATAACGGCTGTCTCCACCAACACTGCAAAAGAAATTGGAGCTGTATTCAGTTGTTGAGATAAAAATTGTCAACGTGCCTGCCATAAATAAAATTTAAGACATGCAAAGATCACTGTCAAGATACTAGGGTGAAATAACTTTAAATATCTTGAATAATCTCCCAGAATAAGACTCTGATAAGTAAGGGAATTAAGATAAGGCCGCTGCCATCTAGTTGCCAAATAAGAAATCAATAATCTAGTAGATGGGCACTGAAAAAAGTAAGATTGAGTCTCCTCAAGTTGAAACATTCTTCTCATGGACAGATCCTTTCATCTATGGCTTTATGCTTCATATTCCCTCTAACACCTAACCTCCATGGGAACACAACCTAAACACAAACCAGGTTTTGACAGAACCCTCTTATCAGTTAACATTGACAATACCAAAGAATGACGAGACAGAATACAGAACAGAAAAACAACTTGACCAACAAACTGAGGACATAATCTGCCAAAATACTGACTTCCTGGTGGAGGATAACAGAACTGTCTTATCCAGTTTCCATTGTCAAACCTTCTGAAGTGAAGATTCAGTAAATTCTGGAACAGAGTACTGATGCAATAATTTCAGAGGAAAGTAATCCATTTTTCATGAAACTTATGAAACAGAAACCAAGTCCAGCACTGCAATGGAGCCACCATACCACCCAACCCAAGCTTCAATGTGGAAATAAAAAAAAAATAAAAAACCCCACAGGGTTCATCATACCAACCCCCAATTTAACAGGAAGATATGTACTATATAATCTCACTTATTTAATAATAATAATAATAAACTTTATTTATATGCGCCTTTCTCAAAACCAAGGCGCATTACAATAAAATACATAATAAAACATGCTAAAACATATTTAAAAAACTCAGTTAACTACAAGCACTTAATCGGCATCCAAGTTATCTGCAAATGCCTTACTCCATAAAAAAGACTTTAAGCCCCTTTTGAAACCCTCCACCGTCATGCACTCTCTAATCCAACGTAGTAAAGAATTCCAGAGGGTCGGTGCCGCGAACATAAAAGCTCGGGTGCCGGAGGATTTTAAAATTACCCTCGGGATCTCTAGCAACCCCTCGTTGGTTGAGCGGAGTGGTCGCATTGGTAGGTAAGGCACCAGAAGCTCTTTCAGGTAATCAGGGCCCAAACCATGTAGGGCTTTGTAAGTCAAAAGTCCGACTTTGAAGGTGATCCGCCACTGAATCAGCAGCCAGTGCAGATCTTGGAGCACCGGTGTAATATGGGAAGAACGGGAAGTCCCCATTAACAACTGGGCTGCTGAGTTCTGCACTAGCTGCAAGCGGCGGATATCAATGCCAGGCAGCCTAAAGTAAAGGGAGTTGCAGTAGTCCAGACGCGAGGTCACAAAGGCGTGGATCAAGTGGGAAGGTCGCTGGATGGAACAAGGTGCTTGATCTTGGCGATGTTCCTAAGATGGTAAAAGGATACCTTAACAACTGCTGACACTTGCACACGCAATGTCAGCTAATCATCAAGGATCACCCCCAGGTCTCACACCGTTCAGAGGTCAGGAGCTCTGCATCCCCAGGAATAAACCAGAGGTTTGAGGTGCCCCCAACCTCTCAATCCGGTTGCCATGATCCACAACCAGCACCTCCGTCTTCCCTGAGTTCAACTTCAACCAACTGGACCTCATCCAATCCTGGATCTCACTGAGACAGTTATTAAACACTGAGAGTGCTCTATTCTGGTCAGGCACAAAGGACAGATAGAGCTGGGTATCATCGGCATAACAATGAAACTCCAGCCCATATCATCTTACAATGTCTCTGAGGGGAAGCATGTACACTGCAAACAACATGGGGGACAGCACAGAGCCCTGAGGCACCCCACAGGTCAGAGCGGTGGAATCGGAGGAAAAAAATCCCCGATATCACCCTCTGAGTTCTACCTGTGAGGAAAGAAGTAAACCATCAGTGAACCAGGCCCGAAAGCCCACAGATGCATCTCAGGCGCTCAAGCAACACCCCATGGTCTACGGTGTCAAATGCTGCTGACAGATCCAGAAGGACCAAAATGGACCATTTTTTCTGGTCTCTCGCCATCAGGAGATCATTGAGGACCCGAACCAGCACAGTCTCAGTGCTGTGCCTCTTTCAAAAGCCTGATTGAAGAGGATCATAGATGTTATGGATGGTAAGATGGTTGTCCAACTGGGCTGCCACCACTTTCTCGATTACCTTCCCAACAAAGGGGAGGTTCGAGATGGGTCTGTAGTTTGCCAGGGAGTCAGGTCCAAGGATGCCTTTTTCAACACTGGTGTCACCACCGCTTCCTTCAGGGAGCAGAGATATTCACCAGTGTCTAGGGAACACCAGACTATCCTGGTTAGAACCGGGAAGATAACCTCCCCACAGCCCATAATCAGGCCTGTGGGACCCGGGTCTAAACTACAGCTGGTGGTGCGCATACCCTGGACAATCCTCATAACATCCTCAATTTCCAGCCTTATGAAGGAACTCCAGGTGAACGGTGTGCTTGTTGTCATAGGTTGGACCACCACAGCTCCCATGAAGGAGGTGGCACAAATCTCGGCCCTGATGTCAGCCACCTTGTCTGCAAAGAATCGAGCAAGCTCCACACACTGCAACTGTGAAAAAACATGATGAACGTGCAGACAGGCTGGGTTGCACAGCCTGTCTACGGTTTGAAAGAGCTGGGCCGGTCGATTCTGAGCAGCAGCAATTTCTCCGGACAGGAACACTACCTTCTTATGAGTAATTGCTGACTGATAGAGTTTATAATGCTCTAGGAGTCTAAGATGGTCAGCATCTAAGCCAGACTTCCACCAACATCTCTCCAACCTGCGACCTAATCTCCTCAACTCCCTCAGATCCCGATCAAACCAAGGGGATCGGGGGCGAAGGGAGAGAGGCTGCACACAGGTGGAAGCAATTAAATCCAAGCCGAGGTGACAGCTTTATTATAGCTTGCACCATCGCTTCAGGATTAAAACTCAACCCAGGAAATTCTGATAGGTCAAGAACCACAGTTAGACCAGTGGAGTAACATCCCCGTAAAAGGCGGGCGCGACCATCTCCACTAGGAGTAGGTCTACGCAGTGGGGAGCAAAAATTGAACCTCACAGTGTGGTGGTCAGACCATCTGATTGGTTCCACCCCCACATCGGAGGCCTCCAACCCCAGCAGGAAGACCAGATCGAGAGAATGGCCATGTTTATGAGTGGCAGAGTTGGTCTACTGCCCCACAACATCTGAAAAAAAAACATCTATATAATCATGTCTCCAAACAGATGGGGGGAATAAATGAAACTTGAATATGCAAAAAGGGGTACCAAAAGTCTCTTAATAATTAGTATTCTCTTTTGCTTTGAAAATGTCCATGATTTTCAAAGTTGGACTTTATGATCACACACCTTGATTTTGGATTCCCAATTCTTAAAGTGTAGATTCCCATCTCCAAATTGTATACCTAGGATAGAAACTGTAGAAGAAATTAATGGAATACCCCCAACTGTATCAACTGACTGTCCCTCACTGGGTCCTACCCTAATCATCTGACTTTTCTCCATATTAGTTACAGCCCCAGAAACCCAAGAAAACTGAGTCAGTTCCTCTACAACCTCTCTCCCCACTTCTTCTGTAGGAACAAAGAAACAAAAATCATCTGCATATGCAGCCACCTTCTGTCTGTCTAGATCAACATGGGGAGATAACCTCACTATTCTCCTATTATTAATCACATGCCTAATGAACAGATCCAAAGCATAAGTGTAGAGTATAGGGCTCACCAGGCATCCCTGCCTAATCCCTGTCTTCATGTGCACAGGATCCCCCAATAGCCCATTGACATAAGGTAGTAGCATTTGAATACAAAGCTCAGAACCACAACAGCATATTATGAGGAATCCCATATGAAACAAGGATGTGAAACAAATATTCATGGGACACTTTGTCAAGGGCTTTAGCCTGATCAATAGCCAATAAAAAAACTTGATGCTTATTTTGTCTGTCATATTCAAAGGTGTCCCGTATCAGGGCCAGATTTGCTGAGATATTCCTTCCTGGAATCAAACAGGACTGGGCAAAGAGTATTAAATGAGCACTCACTTTCTGTAACCTAAAGCATAACATTTTTGACAAGATCTTGTAGTCAGAATTAAGTAAACTAATAGGTCTTCAATTTTTAAATAGCTGCCATGAACCTTTCTTATATAGAAACACCATAATAGCTGCTCCCAGGTCACCAGAAGACCAGGAATGCTGTAATATATCATTAAACAAATCATATAAAAAGTTAGCTAATACAGAAGCAAATTTCTTATAAAAGGCACCAGACAGCCCATCAGGTCCAGGAGATGCTCCATCCTTCAAGGCCTTAATGGCCAGTTCCACTTCCTCAAATTGAATAGGTGCATTAAGGGCAGTAATTTGAGATTATGTCAATAATGGAGGTAAATGACACACATAATCTAATACAGAGTGATCTTGTAAAAAAGGGGCCGCAAAAGTACCCTGTATATGTTTACTGACAGTTAGTAAAATGTCCATATCCAGTGTATGAAAATTGCCATCCAAATCTTGCAACTCTGTCTTGAGTAGCCTCTAAACACTGTTAGCATGCAGCAAAGGGGTCAGCGGATGGCTGGAATTCAGTACCATATCTCAGTTCTGCCTGAAGAGGCAGGTCCCTGCTATACTGTTAGTGAAACATCTGACTCTCTAGATGAGCAAACGTGAGACACACACTGAGCTCTCTGAGTAAGCGTAAGGGATAAATATTTATCCAATTTATTTCTGTTATCCTGATAATGTAAATAGTCCTGATTAGATTTGAACTGCCCTAGACATTTAAGCAAAGCTGTGATAGCCGATTTTGTGTCAGCCCACCAGCTCCACTGATCACTATACAAACATTTCACAGACTCACAAATCTGAAAAAGAGTCTCCAGCTCCTGTATAACAGGTTCCTGAAGTAGGACAGAGACATTCATCCACCACCGTTTGGTACTAGACAACAAACGTGGGGGAATTCTACCTAAATATAATGAACAAGAAAGCGGAAGGTGATCTGAGAACTCACATGGGAAAAGGTCAAATGACGGGGGCACCAGTAATCTGGAAAAAAAAAAAAAATCAATTCCGGTGGCATATCTATTCCTATAATAGGTAAACCCAGGGTCAGTCTTTAAATATCTGTGTCAGTGAGATTAGCCTGATGAGCTATATTAGATAAAGTGCGAGAATCACAATATATATTTCTTGCAGATCAATTCTAGATGTAAAATCCATGCCACAGTTTATATCCCCAGACCAAATAACATGACGTGAAGTAAATAAATAAGGTCTAATGGCTTCAAACAACTCCACCCGGGTAGCCTTAGTTTGAGGCGCATAAGTGTTTATGAGGTGTAAAGAAAAGTGCAGAAAAGATCAATTGAGAAGAAAGGTCCTTCCAGGGGTGATATCCACCAATCTATGTAAAGAAAGTTTAGAGCCTCAAATCAGGACCCCCAACCCATCCACTACATCAGTGCCAAAAGACCAATAGGAAAGGCCCCACACCACCCCATCTAGCCTGAGCAGTGAAATTAAGGGACTTAAGTCTGGTTTCCTGTAAGAAAATAATGTCATATGAAGAGTGTTGAAAAAGGACAAGGCAGTAAACCTTTTCCTATAGTTGAACATGCTGCATACATTAAGGGAAGCAATAAGTAAGGTAGACATTAAACAGAAAAGGTGTGACTAAATAATTCTGGGTCCCCAGTCTCGGTAAGATTACGTTTCTTCCTTTCTTTTGCCAGGGTCAAGTGTGGCCAATGATAAGCATTCTTGCTCCATGTCGGATACCATTCTGGACCATGAAGATACATCAGACTCCAGGTAAGAGTGCCCTCAACTTGCAAAACCTGAAAGGGATTGGGATGGTAAGGAGGGGAGGAACAGACATAGCCTTTGTAGACGATCTAGTCACCGATGAGTTTTCGGAAGTTGAAAGTTGGGGGGGCATCCTGTAGATCAAGAATTACAGGAGGAGGAGACTGTGGGGGCTCAACTATGGTCAGTTTTGCAGCAGGAAGCAAAGTCAAAATCTCCTGGCTAACTGCTACAGGGGTTCTTCCACTTGAGTAATCACAAGGGAGGAAGGGGGCGCACTGAGCTCTGTCGAATGATCAGAGCTGCTCTGGCATAGGATCCTGGGCTGGATGGACCAAAGAATCTTGGTCTAAACCATCTGTCCTGTTCTGTCCCACCCAGGGACACTGATGGTAAGCATGCACAGACTTGTCACACAGGTTACACTTGAATACATTAGTGCAGGCCATGCTAACATGACCAAACACCTGACACAATGCACATCTCATCTTGTCATAACAGCTACTGAGAAGCGCTGGAGAGCCACATTTATAGCAGACTCTTGGCTTGCCTGCATAAAAACAGTCCCCTCTGTCCCGGTCCCCCAAAAAACTGTTAGGGATATGATTAATAGTGGAATTTTACTGAGACAACTTTATTCAGAAACACCACCCCCCAGTCCAGAGCCCAAGAGAATCCAAAACAGGATCAGGTTTTCCCAGTACTGAACATCTTTTCTGTAACCAGAAAAGGATATCATTCACATTTATCCCCTCATTATGGAACATCACTGTTATGGTTTTAGGAGAGGTTTCATCAGAGGGATTGCCATAAAAGGTATCCATACTGGAGAATCCCTTAACAGATTATATTTAGTCCAGAACCGATCTAGGCCTGAATGCTGGAGAAAACTTATATCAATGTATCCTCCCTGAGACATGTATAAGAGCATAGATCTCAGGGGATGGAACAGCACAGAATCAAAAAGTAGTTTTGAGCTACGAATAGCCAGTGAGGCTGATACTGCATACAGCCCCGATAATGAAGTCGAACTGCATTCTTTTGTGGGGCTTGTGTAAGTTTATTCTGAAACAGTTTGGAGAAATTGGGTCTTGGTTTCTGTCCTGAAGTAGAATGGTCTACTTCCCCATGGGAGAGGGGAGGAGGGGAGGATTCTTCATCCGAAGAAACCTGTGATGCAGAAATAGGTAAGTGAGCCCTCAATGTAGAGGGACAGGCATTAAGTGCATCCTTGAATGTATGCTGCCTGGGAGAGGCAGCAGAACCATGAACTGTAGCTCGCAAAAAGGTAGACTAGACAGATGAGGGAGAATCAGATACAGGCACCGCCTGTCCTACCTGAACTGAATCAGCAGGCTGTAGAGGGGTAGCCCCCAGAGACTCCGACCCAGTGGGCCTGTCAGGCACAGGAAGTCTGTCTGGTCCAAATGTCTCAGCACATCCCAAATCTGCAGATTCTTTTTTTCTGCTCCCATATGCCGACACTCTCCTCCATCGACTGCTATTATGTCCTCTGGATCATCAAAAATAAGCCATTGCGATACAGGAAACCATTGACCATCTGGCTCCTGTTTCCAGCCCAGATTACATAATGCTTGTTCTGGGGACCAAGTATCAAAATTAATGGGACCATCTGTCCCTTCATCCACAGTGTGAGAAACAGCAGCGTTCTGCTGAAATTCTTCTCTCTCACCCGCTGGAGTTGTTCATCCTCCTCCCAATCCTCTGTCACTTGCAGATAGTACCCCAGCATCAGTAGCACCTCTAACCCCCATTACTTCCATATCCACGGGGTCTTCGGCTACTACAGCAGCTGCCATTCCCTAGAACTGGGAGTTGGCTACCTCGGGACCATGCAAAACTTCTGTGTCATTCTCCAAGAGATGGTGAGCTCACTCGCATCTGGAGTTACTAAACCTTCCATCAGGGCAGCCGTTCAGATAAAATTCCCACAGAAACATCCAAAGTACTACCAGAAGCACTTTCAGTATCCAAAACAAGGTGATTGCTCTCCTCCATCTCTACTTCAGAGTCTGTCAATGCCATCTTGGACATGGGTTCCCCTACAGGTGAGATGGGGTATTTTTTATTGAAAAACAGACAATGAATAAATCAAGAATAAAATACATGTCTCAAGAGTATAACAAAACAAATTATAAATCCAAAAAAGAAGAGAAACCTAGCATAAGCCATCCTTAAAGCATTATACAGTCATATAAGTAAAAACAAACTCATAGGTGCAGTGCTACCCTAAAAAGAACCTAAAAAGCACCCAGAATACATCTCAATCTGCGGGGGACAAAAAAACTTTATTTATTTATTTATTTATTTATTTATTATTTATTAAATTTTGTTAACTGGGAAGGCCCACTGGGCCCCAAAGGTCCCTTTTCAGGGGCGACCCAGGGTTAGTTACATAGAGCTAAGCAAGCACAATCAAGTAATACATTACAGGACATTGCATACAGAAGGGCTGTGACATTGTACATACAATCACAACAACAGTGGAAGCAGTTAGATTTAAGGCAGGTGGAACAATAAAATACACAAGCAAAACAGAATAAGGCTAAAGGTACAAGGCTAACGGTACAGGGTTACATTGTGAATGACAGGTTTTCATTAGAGAGGGAAACTATTTACAGGTCAAGTATACATGGTCTACAGTGGCATCTAGATGCCAGTAGTGGCAGTTAGGTCGCCCATGGCCGGGCAACAGGTGACATGATTTAGCTAGCCTTCTGGACAGACACAGGAGCTGAGGTACAGGAGGTGAGTACATAGTCCTTTCTGGAAAATCGCTAAGGAGGGGGCTTCTTGGAGATGACAGGGAGCTTGTTCCACAGCGTGGGGCTATGTGGGCAAAGGTTTACTGCCTGCTGCCGATCTGGACCTGGGGAGTGCAAGGAGAGCTTTGCCAGACTGGTGGAGGGAGCTCTGCTGGGCTGCTTTGGAGCAAGCAGCCCAATTAGTCCTGAGGGGATTGTCTGAGAGGAGCTTATATATCCAACTTAGCAGTGGGTGCTGGAGCCTGAGGTTCAGGGTGGGCCATTTGAGTGCGACTAGAGCTTCACAGTTGTGGGTCCTCAAATGGACTTTTGTGATAGTTGCACTACCTTGTGGTACAATGTCTGTAGTCTGCCATGGTCGAGTTTTCCAATGCTGAGTAGGGTTGGGGCTGCATATGTAAGAGTAGGTAGGAGGATGCTCTGAGCGACTGCAGTCTTGTCTCAGGTATCATATTGGCGCTAAGGCTGTAAAGCAGCCCAAGTTTTCGTGGATGCTTTTTGTCACCAGATTTATGTGAAGCTTTAGCATGAGTTCCTGGTCTAGTGTAAGACCCGCAGGTATCTGAAGGATTGGACCACCTCAATAGTTGTGCCCGCTGAGGTGACCAATGGGAGAAGATGTCCCAGGAGGGACCCAGGGATTTTGGACCAAACAGGAGCACTTGGTCTTGTTAGCATTGAGGACCAGGTGATTCTCTACCAGCCACGCTCAGCCTGGGTGAAGTCAGCCTGGTAGGGGGTCCAAGATCATCCTGGTGCAGTGCAGTTCTATAGAGTACTGCATCATCAGAGTACTGCACCACAGAGCTACTCCCACAGTTTTGGTGGAGGTCATTGGTGAAGTGGGCCCAGGATGGAGCCTTGAGGCACCCCTCGTATAGAGGTGAGAGTCAGAGGTTGCTCCTCTCCACTTGACCTGCTGGGAGCGGTCAGTCAGGTAGTCATGGAACCAGTTCAGGCGTGTTGGTCCAGGCCAAATGTGCTCAACTTGGTTAGCAAGAGTGGGTGATCTACCAAGTCAAAAGCCTTGGTCAGGTCTATAAAGACTACCCCAGTGGGTGCCCTTATCCAGGGCAGCTAGGACATTGGAGGTGAACCTGATGAGGGCAGTGTCAGTCCCATGCTTTTACAGAAACCATGCTGTGAGGAGGCCAGAGACTGGTGGTCTTCCAGGTAGTCCATCAGTTGGCTGTATACAATCCGTTCCTGTATCTTTGCCAGTTGGCAAGAATAGAGATGGGTCTGTAGTGGCCAATTGGGTCTCTGGATCCACCCTTATGGATTGGGACCACATGGGCCTGTTTCCACGTTCTGTGGACTACTCCCTCCAACAGGGATCTTTTTATTAACATGGTGACAGGTAAGGCTATGGCAGGGACAGCAGCCTTGAGTAGCCTAGGGTCCAGTCCATCAGGTCCCAGTGATTCCATTGGTTTTAAGGTTTGCAGGAGGGATAGCACTTCTTTGATGCACGCTGTCCTTAGCTGGAAGTGGGTGTTGGGGGATCCTGCGTTTCTGTAACTGGGGAACCCTGGTGGCGGTGTTGGCAGATGTTTCTGATGGTGCCCAGGTCTGTGAAGAAGCTGTTGAAGGCAGCAGCGATCTCTCATCTAGGTTTCTTAGGTAATCCAGAGCAGAGATGACTGAAATTCCATATTGCTCACCATTAATTAGTATCCCATTATTTTATTATGAATTAGGTAGCTATCCAACCTGTGCTTAAATTCCTCACTAGTTTTGTTGGCCACTACCTCTATAGGGAGGCTATTCCAAATATTTGGTACCTTACAAAGAACCAGTATTTAGCCTTTAATCTGCAGGGTGTGCTCTTGTGTAGTAGCTTTGATCCCTAATATCCAGATCCAACATATCCCACAAGTTCAAGTTTGAAAAAGCTTTATGCACCATACACGTATCCCCTCTGTGCATATGATACTGTAGACTATACATACTCAATTTCTGCAATCTTTCACTATATTCCAAATGTTGTACCCCTCTAATACATTTGGTGCCTTCTCTGTATCCTCTTTAGTGCTCCAGTTTCAGTTTTACCTTCTGGTGCCCACAACTGTGCACAATATTCCATATGTGGTCTAACCAGTGAGGTATAGAGTGGAATGAGTTTCTTTGTTTCTGCTCTTTATATGCCACCTAATACAATTTAGAATATTGCTTGCCTTTTAATTACCTGATTGCAGTGTGCCTTACTACCAAGGTCATTTGAAATTATAACTCCCAGGTACCTTTCATTCGTGACTTCTATTAATATAGATACATTTAATCTATAGTTGTGTTTAAGATTTTTGGAGCCTAGGTACATCACAGTGCATTTGTCAGCATTAAATGTAAGTCTGTAGATTCTTGCCCACTCCTACAGTTCTCCCAAGGCTTCCTGTAATATTTCTGCATCCTTCTTATTATTTACTGGAAGACCCAACCTTGTGTCATCAGCAAATTTGGACATCCAAGTCTCACCTTTAATTTTCATAGATGATGTGTAAACATTAAACAGGGCTGGTCCCAGGACAAAACCCTGAGGGACCCACTAGTGACACTGGACTAGTCAGAATAGATACCCCTTTGCAGACTCTTTGTTTCCTGCCATTTAGCCAGGAGGCAATCCATTTGCAATATTGCCTGAATATACGTGCTCAGTTAAGGAGTCAATTAGCTGACCATGTGGTACTGTACTTTGTCGAACGCTTTGATTAAATCCAAAAGATAATATCTACTGAATCTCCTCATCCAATACTTGACTAACCTTTCCATAAAATTCCAGAAGGTTTGTCCGGCAGGAGCATCCCTTGACAAAGCCGTGTTGGGTATGGTCAATATCCCCCCTTTCCTGCATATACTGTACCATAAAATCTTTAATAATCCCCTCCATGACCTTCCCCAAAACTGCTGTCAGGCTTATGGGCCGATAGTTACTTACTGCATGTTTAGACCCCTTTTTATGTATGGGAACCACATCAGCCAGTCTCCACACATCTAACACTTCTCCCAAAGCCAAGGAAGTCTGGAATATAGTTATAATAGGGCCTGTCAGTTCATTAGCCATCTCCCTAATAAGTCTTGGGTGCAACCCATCTGGTCCCTGGGCTTTTTCAGGATCCATTTTTAGCAATCTCTCCCTGACTTTGATAGAATCAATTACTAAACTAGGTTCACCCCTTCCGGGTAGATGATTTTTTGTGTTGCATGATTTGTTATTATAAACTGAAGTAAACAATTTGTTAACTCATTGCCTCCTCAGGTGCTCTCTGAAGTTACAGCACTTGTGTCCTGTATACTATTAACAGTGAATCCTGGGCCTTTCTAAGCAAAATCAAGCCATAATCAGCATGCCGCAAACAAATGCTAATAACTCAAGAACCGTAAGTGCTAGACACAAAGTATGAGTGGTAAACTTGTTCAGCATAAAATTGCCTTTCCAATGGTGGTATGCAAGTAATAATAAGTAATTTAAGTTTTTCTCTATTCTGGTCGAAACAGCAAAAAAAAAAATGTTTCCACTAAAAAATGCGCTATAAGCCTAGTTTTGTTGGGAAATATGTTACATATTAACACCAAATTAAGCAACCAGACACTAGATGTAGTAAAAGAAAAATATATTTCTGTGGTATAAAACATAGTTTTTTACCATTTTAGTCAAGGTGCGTTGGTGAGGTTTGAGGCACGAATCTGAACCATACACACTGTGCTATAAACAAATGTGTATAACTCCTAAAGTATACATGATACACAACATATCAGCAGCAAAGTTGTTTATCATAAAA